>OX336352.1:17453601-18924313 GCA_946902875.1 Nematopogon swammerdamellus
TAATACCATGAAAAGGACTTATGACCTCCCAAAGTTCCGAGAACGAGTAAAAAGATGACAGAATCTTAATTTCTTAATTCATTAAAAAAAACAACACCAATTCAGAGCGTCGTTTTCTTTAAAAAGTTTGTTAGTTTACGCCCTTTCCAAAGGTATACCACATTTTATACAAATCGTTCACTATGTGATCAAAATTAGAGATAATTTGCAAGAGTCTAAACATTAATATTGGAGAATTGAACAAAGTGCCCGCGCGACCGGTACATGTTCTAAATTTGAAAATGCTCCGGAAAACGCACTCAGTACGGGAAGCGACCACCGATAAGTAAGTGGTCCTGTTACAAAGTGCCTGTGTTGTCGTTCTATTCTGGTCTATGTCCCTAATTTTGACCACATAGTGAATTATTTGCATACATCGGAATCCGCGGGGCACGAATGATTCAAGGTTGTTTAGTGATGGGACAATGTATCCACAAATATCGAAAATCGATGTTATTTTAGAATAATATGAAATAATGTCGATTATTAAAACTAACAGTATTTCTATAGAAAATAAGATATAATAAACAAATGTTGTATTTACTTTGTAGGTACAATACAATATAATAATACAAATCTGTTCAAACCACAATTTTAGTTTTATTAGTATGGAATAGAAAGAATTTGATTTTTTTTACCAACTTACACGTGTTACATCATAATGATATTGAAGACTTTTTTGTTACTGTTATGAAACTGAATCGATTAGGCTATAAAAATCAACTACCTATTTTTTTATTTAAACACATAAAACAATATTTTACATGAAAAAAAGGCCAAGGTCCAAAAAAATAGGTCTTACAAAATTAGTTCATAGTAAGCTAAGGGGGGGTTCTGTATCGGAAATAGGTCACTTTTGAAGAACAAAGAATTTTTTTTTTCACAATTTTTTTTTTTTTTAATGTTAAATGTAAAAAAATAATTTTCTTAATCGTTTCGGTTTCGTGCTAGGAACAAAAAAGTCTTCCAACACGTATATCTCTTTCTTTCAGAAATTGTGAAAAACCACAATTTTAGTTTTATTAGTATGGAATAGAAAGAATTTAATTTTTTTTACCAACTTACACGTGTTACATCATAATGGGCATGAAGACTTTTTTGTTACTGTTATGAAACTGAATCGATTAGGTTATAAAAATCAACCACCAATTTTTTTATTTAAATACCTACATAAAAAATTTTTTACTTAAAAAAAGCCCAAGGTCCAAAAATTTTTATATAGGTTTTACTCCCTATATGATACAGAACCCCCCCCTTAGCGTACTATGAACTAATTTTGAAAGACCTTATACAAATATGTATTATATTTACTTAATCGTTAACATAAAGTATACATGTTTATATAAGTACTGTAGGTATATAAGTATTCAGATCTGAAATATGACATGAATAAAATACAATAAACAAATAAATATGAGTATCGATAACAGTGTCGATTGTTTATTGATCGCCGTAGTCAATCCCTAACAAGGTCGTATTCGTGCCCCGCGGATTCCGATGTATGATTATTTGTATGACATTTGGTATACCGTTGGAAAGGGCGTAAACTAGCAAACTTTTTAAAAGAAAATGCTGTCAGTCTTTTTTTAAATGAATTAAGAAACTAAGATTCTGTCATTTTTTTACTCGTTCTCGGGACTTTCGGAGGTCATAAGTCCTATTCAGAGCAGAGCAGTGCGGCTTGGGCCTGAACCCGAATAAAACCGTAATAGTTGTGCTGGGGACCAAGCACGCGATCAGTAAAATGATGCAATTCAGTCCATGTTTCAAGTTAAACAACGTTCCCATACGCATCGCGACATCGGCCAGGGATCTCGGCGTGTTGATTGACGGCGGGCTGAAATTTTAAGCCCACGTGGAGCAACTAATTCGCAGGTCATATGGCAAACTTAAAAGTCTGTACAAATTTCGGAACTGTGTCAGTGTGGAGGTTCGGAGACAGTTGGCTGAATCACTCGTTCTGTCCAACTTTAATTACTGCGACGTGGTTTTCGGTCCTTGCATCCTCGAGAGGACGGCCAAGCATATTCAGCGTGTCCAGAACTCGTGTGTAAGGTATTGCGAGCGGCCTAAGAGACGTGCTCGCATTACACCCATTTTAAATAAACTGAGGACGCTGAATATGCGCAACCGCAGGCGCCTACACTTCTCGTGCCTAGTTCAAGCTGTGATTAAAAAAAACAGCCCAAAACACTGTACGATAAACTCACCTGGTTGGGAGATTCGCACTGCTCTGGCACGAGATCTGTGGGTAAACTGCTGGAAGCTCCTAGGCACAGAGGCGCCGCATTTGAAGGTTCCTTCAAAATATGCGGCAACTCGGTGTTGGAACCTCCTGAGGCTGAGGCCTCCTCTCAGAGAGATTACTAATTGTAATACATTCAAATGTAAATTGAGGAAATTTATATTTGACCAACAGTTAAAAATGTTATTGCTATAAAATCAAGGCCCTATGCCTCCAAAATGTATTATTATGACGTGCGGACCGACAGACGGACGGATGGATTGTTGTGTTTGTTATTGTGTTTTGTGTACTGTAACTTTAAGACTTCTTCTTCTCCTTTTTCTCTGGTTGTTATGTTTGTGTTAGGGTATATTAGAATATTATTTGTGTTGTGTACTTGGGCCTGACTTAAAATCAGCGTCCCTCTCACTGGCCTCTGGACTCGGTGGTGAGGGACAAAGGCTGTGTCAGGTCCAAATTTGTCTTGTCCGTATTGTGTTTTTATTGTATCTACTGTGTGTGTAGGTATTGGATGAGATAAATAAACTCATTTCATTTCATTTCATTTCATTTCACTTCACTTCATTTCATTTCATTTCTATTCATTGTATTAACTTCATCAAATGATATTTTTTCTAGAATAAGGATACATTATAAAATCCAATAAATTTTATTTCGTGCTGATACAATCATAAACGAAAAAGTTACAAGGGTTCAAGGCTGGGATTTTAGTAATTTTCAAAAATAAAGAAAACAAATCGTATCTCGATACCACGTGACAATCATTAATAATAATCAATAAAATTATCAGTAGTTTAGACCACCGAAAGCTACTTAATAATCACCACGATATTAACTTTCTCAATTAAATGACATGATTACGATATTTACGGTCTTATAATTTATAATCCTAACTAAAAAGTGTAAAATAAAAAAAGTTAATTTAAAAAATAAAAAAACCCGACTGCGTAAAAAATTAACTTTAAATAAAAACTGAAAAGAAAAAAAACAAGTCCAGTAGTCTAGAACTCTGTTAAGTAATATTGAATAACTACACCATTGAAATAGTTTCATGATCGATACACACATATAATAAAACAAATAATAAACTCTAATGCGGAACATAGCGACTTTAACAGTCGGGACCCATTGACATTTTCCCAATAATGGGTCCCGACTGTTAAAGTCGCTATGTTCCGCATTAGAGTTTATTATTTGTTTTATTATATGTGTGTATCGATCATGAAACTATTTCAATGGTGTAGTTATTCAATATTACTTAACAGAGTTCTAGACTACTGGACTTGTTTTTTTTCTTTTCAGTTTTTATTTAAAGTTAATTTTTTTTTATTTTTATTATTTGTTGTTATATCGGCCATAATAACACATTTTTTGTGAAAATTTCAACGGGCTACCTATTACGGTTCAAGAGATACAGCCCTCAGACAGACGGACGGACGGACGGACAGACAGACAGACAGACAGACAGACAGACAGACAGACAGACAGACAGACGGCGTAGGCTTAGTAATAGGGCCACTTCCCGGATACGGAACCCCAAAAAATCCACTTTATAGAGAAGGGTACTTTACAAAATATGCTTTATCTAACAGAATATCGTCGGGTTAGTGCACAGAAGTCGTATGTCCACTTTCGTCACTTTGGACTTAATGATGCAAAAATATTTTTAAAAGGCCAAAGTTTAGGCGCACAAATGTTGCAACTCCAACATTCCATCGTACAGACAGTATTTATAAAGTGAAATTATGTTACAAGTTCATAAAATGGAAAAGAAATGCTGCACAAATGTTGCATGTCCATATAACACATTTTTGCGCCTTAGCCTTATTATGGATTCACATCTTCCACGCGAATATGTTGCATGTCCCCTGACATGTACAATAATATGGTATTAAATACACCTAACAAGTAACACAGTTTGCGCCAATATGTTGTATGTCCGGACATGCAACATTATGACAATTTGTTGCAACAACCAATTTGTTGCAACATTGTAGCAGAGATGTTGCATGTCCACACCTCTTTTTAATAAATCTTAAAATTTATTTAAAATAGTGGTACGAAAATGACATTATTTATTCAGTCCGATTAACAACTAAATTTTCTATCTAAATTAAACATAAAAATAAACTTAAAACACTTTTTTCTAATTTTCCTGAACTGTCAAACATGCGCCAAACATTCAAAATTGAATATCTCAGTTTGATTAAAATGGACATGCGACATCTGTGCACTAACCCGACGATATTCAAAAATCTTCTAGAAACAGCTCACATTTCTTCATCAGCAGGTAAATGGAAAAAATAAAGATTTTTATCTCTCTTGCTGGATTTACATCCATCTACTGCACATAAACTGCCACTATTAACAGAAGCCATGTCGACTAGGTATGTTATAGCGTGAGCGCGCGCTCGCGTAGTAGGTTAGCTCCGCGCGGCTGTCGACAGCCCAATGAATTATGGGTCGCCGGCGGCCCGGCGGGCGGTAGGTAGTTATCGCGCGCAAGTGCATAGAGTGCGTGAGGCCTGGCCGTACCTGTTCAGGCAAATGATTCCACATGCGAGCCGCATTGACTGTAAATGAGTCCGTGTAAAACGAACTAGAGCGAGTTGGTATTGTTAGAAGTAGATTGTCAGACGATCTCAGAGAGAGACCATGGGAACGGAGGAGCTCAGACCGCTCACTCAGGTATTTAGGAGCAGCAGGGTCATTCAGTGTGCGGAAGAGAAGAGAGAGAACGTGGCTACTCCTGCGACTTCGAATATCGAGCCACTGTATACTCCATATAGCGATGGGAGAGGAGTGAGGATGTAGGCGGAGGAGCGATGAAGGAGGGGGAGGGGCGATTAAGGCAGGTGAGGGAGGGAGATAGGGAGGACTGAAGGAGGGGTGGGAAGGGGGGGAAGGAAGGGGTGGTAGGTAGGACGGTAGGAGGGGCAGGAAGGGGACGAATGTAGGGAGGTGGAGGATGTCGAAAGGATTTAGGATAGGGGGAGGTAGGGAAGGCGGGGGATGAGTGTAAGATTGATGAGAGAGAGAGGAGGAGGAGGTGAGGAGAGGGTGACGAAGGAGAGGGAGGGAGGGGGAAGCGGCGGGTGAAAGATGGTTGAACGAGGGCTGAGATATAAGTGGCGGCGGGAGGGAGGGGGAGCGAAGGGAGGCGTGGAGGAATAGAGCGAGGGGGAGGGAGCGGGGATGGGGGAAAGAGGGGGAGTAAGGGGGGCGAGGGAGAACGGAGAGGGGAAGGAGGGATGTAGGGAGAGAGGTAGCAGATAACGAGGTTGAAGAGAAGGGGAAAGGGGAACGGAGAAGAGGGAGGGGCTGAAGCGAGGAAGGAAGGGAGAGGAGGGAGAGATGGTTCAGGGAGAGCCAATCGCCTATTTTATCATTTTTGTGTTTAAATTGGATTTGCTATTAAACCGAGTTTACCGCGAGCGAAGCCGCGGATAAAATCTATTGGTTAATAAAAGGGAAGGTTAGGAGAGGGGAGGCAAGTATGGGGAGAGGAAAGAGGCAGGGTTAGGGGTTGGAAGGGCAGGGTGATGGAAGGAAAGGGAGGGGGGAGCGTGGGAGGGATGGAGAGAGACAGAATATAAGAGAAGCGATCGTTTATTATTATGTTTTTTTCGGAGTTGCTATTAAACCGACTCTACCGCGAGGGAAGCTTCGATCAAAACCTAGTGAATCAATAATATTAACATGTCATCATACTTACGAGAAGCCACAGAGTTTTGTAGTATTCAGAGTAATTTATTCGTCACAAGATGACAACCCTAACACGGCGAGTGTCTCGTCAGAAGAGATAGAGTTACACGATAGAAAGAGAAGCGTGATGTAGGCTATTAATCGAGTTAGGTATGTAGCACTGTGCGAGCTAAATTGCACTTTATTGCCGGCGTGACAGATGCCTTTTTACGCTTCTCTTGAAAGATCCTAAGACATACACCGGGAGGAAGTGTATTCCATAGTTTCAAAGTACGGAAGATAAAAGAAATACTGGAGCGCTTAGTCCGCAATTTAGGCAGCTCTACAATATAGGGATGCATTCCCTGTCTGTTACGCGTGGACCTATGGTGAAATGGTGAGGTCGGCTTCGTTTCGAACAGCTCCTCAGAGCATTCGCCGTTGAACAGTCGATCGAACGCACTTATTGAACCTATATTATACATAGGTACACATCTACAAACAAAATCATATACCTCACACCTCACTATCACAAACTCACTCACACACAACATACCTATACATCATACACGCCATGCAAATACACAAACGCAACACTCAATCCTACAACACACACCATCACCCCCACACACACCCTCATCCTATTTAAATTAATGCAGTCTTATATATATTATATTATATATATTGTATATTATATGTTATATATTATATATCCTTATATATTATATTTTATTTTTTTCTTGTTATAAATACCTATTTCTTTTGTCAAAATTGTTTTATCTAGTTATAAATTTTGGAAAATGTGGAACTTTTTTACTGGCTGAGCAGTTTGTTATTTTTAGTTTTAGTTGTAAATGTACCTACTTGTATAGCTGTTAAGTTTCCGAATAAAATAAAATAAAATAAAAAATAAAAAAATGTCTCTATGGAGCTGCACAGGTTCAAGTTTGCAGGACACTTCAAAGTCGTTAACTTGTCGAACTGCATGTCTTTGTATCGAGTTTAACAAGCCAAGTCGAGACTGAGCAGCTCCTGACTAAACTCCCGTAGCACCTAGTAATATAAACCGACTCTACCGTACGGATATACGGGCCAACATTGCTTTAAGCACGCTTTCCACTTCTCAAATGAGAGCGCTTAAAATTAGATTTTTTCCCAGTTTTCCTTAAATTTATCCAAAGGTAAATGCTTTAACGAAAAAGTACAAGTTAAAATGTCTAGTAGATTATTATATCTTTCCAATGATATAAAAAATGTGATAGTTCTCACTCAAAATTCTGAGATCTTGGAAAATATTTTTTTTGGCTAAAGCAGATTTTGCAATTTTTTTCTGTGTTTCTAGAAGATTTTTGAATATCGTCGGGTTAGTGCACAGATGTCGCATGTCCATTTTAATCAAACTGAGATATTCAATTTTGAATGTTTGGCGCATGTTTGACAGTTCAGGAAAATTAGAAAAAAGTGTTTTAAGTTTATTTTTATGTTTAATTTAGATAGAAAATTTAGTTGTTAATCGGACTGAATAAATAATGTCATTTTCGTACCACTATTTTAAATAAATTTTAAGATTTATTAAAAAGAGGTGTGGACATGCAACATCTCTGCTACAATGTTGCAACAAATTGGTTGTTGCAACAAATTGTCATAATGTTGCATGTCCGGACATACAACATATTGGCGCAAACTGTGTTACTTGTTAGGTGTATTTAATACCATATTATTGTACATGTCAGGGGACATGCAACATATTCGCGTGGAAGATGTGAATCCATAATAAGGCTAAGGCGCAAAAATGTGTTATATGGACATGCAACATTTGTGCAGCATTTCTTTTCCATTTTATGAACTTGTAACATAATTTCACTTTATAAATACTGTCTGTACGATGGAATGTTGGAGTTGCAACATTTGTGCGCCTAAACTTTGGCCTTTTAAAAATATTTTTGCATCATTAAGTCCAAAGTGACGAAAGTGGACATACGACTTCTGTGCACTAACCCGACGATATTCTGTTAGATAAAGCATATTTTGTAAAGTACCCTTCTCTATAAAGTGGATTTTTTGGGGTTCCGTATCCGGGAAGTGGCCCTATTACTAAGCCTACGCCGTCTGTCTGTCTGTCTGTCTGTCTGTCTGTCTGTCTGTCCGTCCGTCCGTCTGTCTGTCTGAGGGCTGTATCTCTTGAACCGTAATAGGTAGCCCGTTGAAATTTTCACAAAAAATGTGTTATTATGGCCGATATAACAACAAATAATAAAAATAAAAAAAAGTAAAAAATTCACGACTGTTCCTATAGAAGAAACCAAAAAGTGTATGCGCGTGCGCCATCTATCGAATAGAAGCATATGACATTAACTAATATGAAGAATTTCATAACACGCCATCTAGATGGCGAGTTCGACTCGCACTTGGCCGGTTTTTTTTAATTCTTCGCATATTTCCGGTTACTTCAACTTTCGCGAAGAAAAATTGGTCGATTTTGGTTTCAATTGTTAAAAATAGCTTCCTACGGAGGCTTAAACAGCTCCTCCGAACAATCCCCATGAAATAGACTTACTTTCTTCTTTAAATACGAATTTCACGCGAGCGAAGCCGCGAGCAAAATCTAGCACTATATAAATGTTTACATAAGTATGTACCTACATTGCATCGTTTATTTCAGTGCATTGGCGAAAACTGCACAGAGGTAATATGTAGTTTTCAAACTTCAACATTATTTAGTCTGTGATATCTAATGAAATTTATTAATTAGCATCTGGGCGACCGAGCTTTGCTCGATCTCTACTGACACCTAGACCACAGAATACTTATTAACTCTATATACTTGGAAAATAAAACACAGTCTAAATACAAAAATCCGTTAGAGCCGTTTCTGAGAAACCAATTATAAAAAAAAATATTATATAATATTTATTAATGCCAAAAAGGTCGTCTTCAACATTTTAAGGCGGAAATAAGACTCAAAAGGTCAACTTTAAACGAAATTATTGAGCTATCGGTAAAGAAAAAAAATCTGTAAAAATATATAAAAATATATGTTATGTATTGATCTTCAATTAACAAACGTAGTGAAAAAAATTCTATTTTACTACTTTGAAAAAGTGTTAAATAAATCTCCAAAAAATAACGAAAACTACGAAAATTGTACTTTCAAGTTAAATTAATTATCTTGAGAAGCATACATTGTTTCAATACAATACCCTCATAGAAATATTAGATAATATTTTTCTCTACAATCGTAGCGAAATAAATATGTTTTTCCATCTTTCCAACACGTGAAATTTAATAAATAGGTAGTATGATTTTCGCGCAAACGTTCATCGTCGGCGCGACGTATCAGCCACCGCACGAGTAGAATGAATCTCGCACCTATTTACGTCGGCATACGGTTCGTGCTTCAATCATCAGTGCTCGGGTAGTAAGGTTTGAGTCTTATTTCCGCCTTAATAATGACCAGTAATATAAATGAACACCATGCAGGTATTTACCTAATAATGTTGTATAAGTGTGCAACATTACATTATGATAAATATGTAGGTATATGCAATGCAATACAATACTTAGTTAATGTCATTTTGTTTGTTTTCAGCATTCCGACCAGAAGCACTATTCCTGGCCGGCCGATAATTAAAATCATATAGATTGATTTTATTTTATTTCATTAAAAAAACTGAAATAAACCCGTGTTTTTCGTTTTATTCAGTATTAATTTTTCTGTCTTTTTCCACCTTTACAACACTAATTATTAGGCACATTTTGAGGCGCTGTACTAGATTAGTGACTTCTAAATGTTTTCAAATTATTTGAGGAGCTATTATTTAAGAATTAAATAATGGTACCGAGACTGATAAATAGAAAATCTATAGCGAGCCGAGTTTTTCGAGTCGCAACTCGAGTTATAGATGTTTTCAACTCTATTCACTCGAGTCGTCCATGTATTCGACTCGTAACAAGACTATATAAGACACTTTTATTCTTACACATTTTTCACTTTAGTCGATATTACCGGGGAGAAAAAAAAACAATCTATATTTTCATATTTTCTCGAATGGAGATGTTTTTCGCCTGAATCTTATTTCTAGACGAAATATAAGAGCGCGTGGTACTTTAAAAGAATAGCAACACTGCATCTCTCCCCGTGTATGTCGTAAAAGGCGACTAAGGGATATGACCCCTTCTTATATTACTAGGTGATAGGGTTTAAGACGCACGGGTTGATACCACCGCACTGAATGAAAGGTCGGTCGAAACGGCTATGTAAATAATTTGTTTTCCGTCGAGTTCAGTGTAACCGGCACGACCGAAGGGAAGCTATGACGTGGCACCAAATTCGCCCGGTGTTATGATCTGACATCACGGATGTTGTAGGTGATTTAGCCAACCGTGTCAGTTTCCATAAAAAAAGACACTTTTATTCTTACACGTTTTTCAATAAAATTCGTATTCAGTCGTCCGAGTGCACTCGAGTCGAGCGAAGCGAGTGGGCAGACTGACTGACTGACTGCTTGTCCGTACGAATACGAGTCCGACTCGGTTTCGCTCCGAATCCAACTCGAGTTGACGAGTTTTAGGTTTGACTCGAGTTATACGAGTATTATCACTCGACTCGTTACATCTCTTGTTACGAGTCGAATACATGGACGACTCGAGTGACTCGAGTGGAAAACAACTATAACTCGAGTTGCGACTCGAATACAAAAACTCGGCTCGCTATAGATTTTCTATTTATTAGTCTCGGAACCATTATTTCATTCTTAGATAATAGCTCCTTAAATCATTTTAAGACATTAAGAAGTCACTAATCTCGTACAGCGTCTAAAAAAGCTTTTTTTGAAACATTACTTTGCATATAAAAAAAATAAAATACTTAATTGAACTGTCTTTATTACAATAAAAAAAAATTGTTAAAATCGGATAAGGTTTAGGGGTTGCGAAAACAAACCCCGAAAGACAATTTTGGCGTAATTTTTATGTAGGTATATTCACTGAGAGCGTGCAGCTGTCCCTCTTGCGTTGGTGGGGAGTGCGGGTGACGAACAGAGACAGACAAATACCTAACATGCTTTCACGTGACTAACCCTGTCTGCTGTTTCGTATCAAAGTTAAGGTGCGGTCAAATATTACCTACATCTAAACTACGAGGTATTATCTTTTACTAGAGCTATCGCTACGAAGAAATACAGAGAAACGGCGTCCCATCAGCTGAGGTATGAGATAAGGTAGCGGGGAGACGGAACGCAGAGCCGACCGGTGAGGGGAGCTCGCGCGGGGCGGGCGGGAAGCGACAACGCCAGCCAAGGCCAACGCAACATGTCAACATGTGCATTGAAATACAACCGGGCTTGCGCGATGCGCGCAGGAGGTGGCGCGTGCGACGAGTTCGCCCCCGCTCGCGATCGACGAGTTTCTCATGTGCCCCAATTCGTAAATTGTGCCTCAACTCGGCGGAGCAATGCCTGTAGCCCGAGTAAGAGTTCTATTAAAACATAATACCTCGTTGCATTTAAAGCGGAAATATATAAATAATGTGAATTCTTCTGCAGTTTTGACATTTGCGACTTCCAAGTGCATAGTGCATAAATTTTTTTCTACTTGCTTTGATTAAAAGGTTATTACAATTTAAAAAACCCGTTAGCCGACAGCCTCGGCTGTGGACTACCGGCCACCGGTGACACCGCCTCAGCGCCTCACCACCCCGCTGTGTCAGAGGAAGGACAATAGTGACGTCGCGCGTCCCTGTCTTCACCGCCTCGCCCTCCTCGCGGTGTGGACACAAAGATGTCGACACACATATCAACATAACTTGTGGGCGAAGGCATGGGCAGATATAATGTTACAACATATACAGTGTTTTAAGAATTTTTTTCGATCATTACAAATTAACTTATTATAAAATGACAATAATTAAAAAAAACTAAAATTAACACCTATTAAATAAAAAAAAATTCATCCATCTCCGCCGACTCCCCCACCGTGCCCAAAACACTAGCCGCGTTGCCCCTTTGAATCTCCAGCCCTATTCGCTGGAGACATTCTTCATCTTCATCATTTTCATCTCTAAAGGTAGACACATCTATTAGCGAACGAGCGAAGGGAAGGCGAGCGAAGGGAACGGAAGCCGTTTTCGCTACGGAGAGAGATATAAGCAGGTAAATTTTGTAGAAGTTTGAAGAAGGGAACAATACAAGGGACTTATTCCTTTCTTCAAACTGATTTGCAAAATATTCATACTACAAAATAGCCTCTATTGCTTTGCAATATAGCTGGTTTTCCGTAAATATATTTGGCCGTTTGATTAGACTGAACACCGAGCATACCTACGGGAGTGGCAACCGTCGAGCGCTAATATATAGGAAAATTAGCCGCGTGTTAGAGCATTTGCACTAACATATAGCGCTGCTGCGGGATCGACCGTCAGTGCACTCGCGACTTGGGAACGAAGAACACGTATATGTGCACTACGCAAAATGGCGATTTGTGCAGTTCGTGCGTGTCGAAAGAGCTCAAGATCATCAGGAATGACAAAAGATGGCGTAACCTTTCATAATTAGGTCATTTTAATGATAATACAATGCTTAAAGCGTGTAAAATACAAAAATTCCGCGAGTTAGGAGCACGACTGCGCGCCATACTGGGCGCGTACACATGATAGGCAAATTTGACAGACTGGAAAGAAATTTGAAATCAATTATTGTATATGGGTGATGTTAGTTTTTTAATGGCAATGACATGGATGAATTTAATTTATAATATGCATTGTTATTATTTCTTTAATATTACGTTTTCTATTTTTTATAATTATAAAACAAATATACCTATACAAAACTAATATATTGTATATTATGTATTATTATAATAAGTATTATTATTATCAGTGATAGGAATAGGTAGGACTTATTTACCTAAACTTCGAGGAACAGAGTAAAAAATTGGAGACTTCCTTACGACAATATTTTTTTCCGGTTTAATAATACCTATTCATGGTGTTATAATTTCGCGATTTAAAAAAAGTGGCCGCCATTTTGAACTTTTTAGTAACTGGACAGATTGCTTTCAAAATCGACATCTGGGTGTCAGTGTGGACTCTGAATACGAATTTGTAGTCAAATTTAAAAAAAGTAGCCGCCATTTTGAAATTTTTAGTTACTGGACCGATTGCTTTCAAAATCGATATCTGGGTGTCTATGTAGGCTCTGAATACGAATCCGTTGTCAAAATTTAAAAAAGTGACCGCCATTTTGAACTTTTTAGTTACTGGACCGATTACTTTCAAAATCTATATCTGGGTGTCTGTGTGGGCTCTGAATACGAATCTGTAATCAAAATTAAAAAAAGTGGCCGCCATTTTGAACTTTTTAGTTACTGGACCGATTGCTTTCAAAATCGATATCTGGGTGTCTGTGTGGGCTCTGAATACGAATCTGTAGTCAAAATTTAAAAAAAGTGGCCGCCATTTTGAACTTTTTAGTTACTGGACCGATTGCTTTCAAAATAGATATCTGGGTGTCTATGTAGGCTCTGAATACGAATCCGTTGTCAAAATTAAAAAAAGTGACCGCCATTTTGAACTTTTTAGTTACTGGACTGATTACTTTCAAAATCCATATCTGGGTGTCTGTGTGGGCTCTGCAATTTAAAATGATACAGATTCGTATTCAGAGCCCACACAGACACCCAGATATCGATTTTGAAAGCAATCGGCCCAGTAACTAATAAGTTCAAAATGGCGGCTACTTTTTTTAAATTTTGACGACGGATTCGTATTCAGAGCCCACACAGACACCCAGATATCGATTTTGAAAGAAATCGGTCCAGTAACTAAAAAGTTCAAAATGGCGGCCACTTTTTTTAATTTTTTACTACAGATTCGTATTCAGAGCCCACACATACACCCAGATATCGATTTTGAAAGCAATCGGTCCAGTAACTAAAAAGTTCAAAATGGCGGCCACTTTTTTTAAATTTTGACAACGGATTCGTATTCAGAGCCCACACAGACACCCAGATATCGATTTTGAAAGCAATCGGTCCAGTAACTAAAAAGTTCAAAATGGCGGCCACTTTTTTTAAATGTTTACTACAGATTCGTATTCAGAGCCCACACATACACCCAGATATCGATTTTGAAAGCAATCGGTCCAGTAACTAAAAAGTTCAAAATGGCGGCCACTTTTTTTAAATTTTGACAACGGATTCGTATTCAGAGCCCACACAGACACCCAGATATCGATTTTGAAAGCAATCGGTCCAGTAACTAAAAAGTTCAAAATGGCGGCCACTTTTTTAAATGTTTACTACAGATTCGTATTCAGAGCCCACACATACACCCAGATATCGATTTTGAAAGCAATCGGTCCAGTAACTAAAAAGTTCAAAATGGCGGCCACTTCTTTTTTATTTTGACTACAGATTCGTATTCTGAGTCCACACAGACGCCTAGATATCGATTTTGAAAGCAATCGGTCCAGTAACTAAAAAGTTCAAAATGGCGGCTACTTTTTTAAATTTTGACTATAGATTCGTATCCAGAGTCCACACAGACGCCCATATATCGATTTTGAAAGAAATCGGTCCAGTAACTAAAAAGTTCAAAATGGTGGCCACTTTTTTCAAATCGCGAAATTAAAACACCATGAATATTATTAAACCGGAAAAAAATATTGTCCTATGGAAGTCTCCAATCTTTTACTCTGTTCCTCGAAATTTAGGTAAATAAGCCCTACTTATTCCTATCACTGATTATTAGTACAACTTTTCAAAAATATTAAAACAACAGTCTTATTTAATTTTTCAATATTTTTTTTGGATTCAAACAATAATATTCGTTCAGTAAAAACTATTTGAAATAATATTACAAATAACAATTTCAAAATTCACAAATATACCGCACCATCATTGTCCGTCAGACTGGCATTCGTAGTGATCCCGTCAAGTTGCCGTCAAGCAAGGCTTCCGATTGGTCGGACGGTCGGCTCTTACTACCAGATACACGAGCCAAGCCAGCGATAACAAACCTGTCGCTCGCCTTGCTCGCTCTGTCTCTCTCCATATCGCGGGGCGCGATATGGGTAACGGAGATAGACAAGTCACGTCATAAAAGATTAAATTGCGATTTCGATTTTCGTAGTAGTAGGGATTTTTGGCTAGCCGTGCTCCGATACAAACGCAGTAGCGTTGCGTCTCCCGTAGGTATTCTCCTTGAGACTGAACAAGAACGTTAGGAAGTCAAGAATTTAGCTGTATTTTGTCAGCATATTGACAAGTAATCACGCACTTCGTGGCGTGGCGCATTATGTTAGTTATTCAGTTAAAATCATATAAATCAATAAATCAGAAAAAGAGGGAGACGTCTGCAAAATCCTGCAAAATCATTCAATACATAGAGGAAGATAGAAGGAGTTTTGCCTGAACACACTAACTTTACGAACCACTACTGCTGAGACGTCCGAAGATGATTGAAAGGCCGAAGGCGATGGACGATGTTTACGTTATTTCATTTTCCCATTAATTCAATAAATAATACTTTATCAGTAACTTTTTGGTTTCATTTTGATATTTAAATTCATTAGTTTGAAGAAGGGAATAAATCCAAAACATTTGAATCATTATATCTAACTACTAAAAACCTACAGAAATCATTTTGTATCGCCATAGTACCTACTAGGAACACAGTCTACTTTATTCCATCCATAGGTCAAACAACAGAAGTACCGCAAGTAGTGGTAGCCTCAGCCTACCTGCCAATGGACGCTACTGCTCCGACGCAAGAACTGGTGGACCTGGTTGCCTTCTGTGAGGAAGGCAAACAACAAATCATCGTCGCAGCAGACACAAACGCCCACCACACGATCTGGGGGAGCTCCACCACAAACAAAAGAGGTGAGGATTTCTCAGAATTCCTATTTTGCACTACCTTAAACATCTTAAACACGGGAACAGAACCAACTTTTGTCATTTCCAGATGCCAGACAGTCATAGATGTCACACTAGCCTCAAACGAGACTACTGAGCACATCTGTGGCTGGCACGTGTCAGTAGATGCATCCTGCTCGGACCATAGATGGATCTGTTTCGACTTACATGTGAGCTTTCAGGGACCAGCACCAAGGAGGTTCCCAAGGAAAACGGACAAAGCCAAATTCCTTGGCGGTGTACGAGACAGATTAGGCGATGGTGAAGCACCAGGGCCCATAGAAACGACAGATGAGATAGAATCGTGGGTAAATACCATCACTTCTACGCTCATCGAAAACTACCACCTATCCTGCCCGCTAAGGGAATGCTCCAGCACCACCGGCAAAAGCAAAAGTTGGTGGAGCCCCAAGCTGGAGCAACTCAAAAGGAAGGTAAGAAAACTCTTTAATAGGGCAAGAAACACACGAACGGATACAGACTGGGAGCGCTATAAGGCGGCACAGTCGGAGTACAACAAGGACATCAGGGCGCACAAAAGACGGTCGTGGAGAGGCTTCTGTGAAGGTATAAAAAGAACAAGTGAGGCAGCCAGAATCAAGAAGTTACTCTCTAACGACCGAAGGGGCACCCTGGGAAACCTGAGGAAGTCAGACGGGACTTACACACAGGACGACTCGGAAACATGCGAGGTATTACTGGTAACTCACTTCCCAGGACTGCATCTTAGTCAGGACACGGAATGGGTGGATCCGGAACACAATGCCCCCACAGCACCAGAATGGACATCAGCCGAAAGAATAGTCACCGACAACAAGGTGAGATGGGCTGTAAACAGTTTCCAGACCTTCAAGGCAGCAGGCCTCGACGAGATCTTCCCGGGGCTCATGCAGTGGACCATAGACATCACAACACCTATACTAGTCGACATATTTAGGGCGTGTCTTGCGTACAAATATGTCCCCAGACCATGGAGAGAGGTAAAAGTAGTGTTCCTTCCAAAACCAGGTAGGGACGACTACACGCTGGCAAAATCGTATAGACCGATCAGCCTGACCTCCTTTCTCCTTAAAACCCTGGAAAGGCTCTGCGACAGGGAAATCAGAGACATAACCATAGTCAGAAATCCCCTTCACGCTAACCAGCATGCCTACACTCCAGGAAAATCAACAGAATCTGCACTTCACTGGTATCAAAGATAGAAAGTGCCATAAGCAATAAAAACTCAACCCTAGGAACCTTCATTGACATAGAAGGTGCCTTTGACAGAACTACCTTCATCAGTATTAGAGCAGCCCTAGCTAGATTTGAAGTCGATCCAACAATTACAGACTGGATCGATAACATTGAGCATGAGCTTAGGGCCGTCCAATTT
The DNA here is from genome assembly GCA_946902875.1 of Nematopogon swammerdamellus. Lineage (NCBI taxonomy): Eukaryota > Metazoa > Arthropoda > Insecta > Lepidoptera > Adelidae > Nematopogon > Nematopogon swammerdamellus. The sequence goes on from OX336352.1 coordinate 17,470,857, forward strand.
ACCATTAACAACACAACGAGGGGGGTGGTAGCTAGGGACTGCCCCCAAGGCGGCGTACTGTCGCCCCTACTCTGGAACTTAGTAGTTGATGATCTCATTAGGCAACTGAACGAGAAAGGCTACTACACGATAGGATACGCAGACGACCTGGCAATCCTAATAAATGGATTATTTGAGGGAACCCTGTGCAACATGACTCAGGGCGCCCTCAGGATCGTCGAAAAATGGTGAGAGGACTATTCACTTAATGTTAACCCCAACAAAACAGAGATGGTCCTCTTCACCAACAGAAGGAGACTGGGCGCTATGCACCTTCCCAGACTCTTCAACACACAACTGACTCTATCGCCAGAGGTAAAGTATCTAGGTATAATCCTAGACTCCAAACTCAACTGGTCGAAACATCTGGAATACAAGCTAAAGAAGGCAAGCATATCCTTCTGGCAATGCCAGAGGCTCATGGGTAAATCATGGGGTCTCCGGCCAAAGATTTCTCTCTGGTTATATACAGCAGTCATCAGACCTACGGTAACATATGGTGCAGTAGTCTGGTGGCCCAGGACAAAGCCGAGCACAGGAGTCGAGAAGCTACAGCGACTCCAAAGACTGGCGTGCGTGGCAACAACAGGTTGCATGCGCACAACTCCGACTACAGCTATGGAGGTAATACTATCTTTAGTACCACTAGACCTGTACGTACAACAGGAGGCTGCGTCAGCGGCGGTGAGACTCAGAACTCTGGGACTCTGGCACACTAACGCCACACTGCCACACACAAAGCTTCTTCAGAAGGTAACAGCGGAGATACCGCTACTGGCGGCCTGCTGTGACCGCATACCCAAACTGTACGTAGTTGAGAGATCATACACTATCAACCTGGCCGGAACGCCAAAGACCAATCAGAGGAGCTACGCATATACACCGATGGCTCCAAGACGAAGACAGGCACAGGTGCTGCAGCGCACTCCCTGGACCTAAACATCAACAGGTACACTTACCTCGGACAACACAACTCAATATTCCAGGCAGAATGTGTTGGGATCATTGAAGCAGCTACAATAGTGGCCCAGCGGAACATGGCGGGACACAGCATCAAGATACTGTCGGACAGCGCCTCAGTACTAGCGGCGCTGAACGGCAGTATAATGAGCTGAAATGACTTATCCATCAATGTCACCTCGCGCTGGAGGCCATTGCTACAAGAAACAAGGTAACGCTACAGTGGATAAAGGGCCACAGCGGATCCCGGGGGAACGATGCTGCTGATGAACTCGCGAAGAGGGGAACCAGCAGCAAACCAGAAGGACCCGAACCTCTAGTACCACTACCCACGAGTCAGTAAGCCTGGATACGAAATACTGCATCGTTTGTATGAGAACCGAGGTAGCCGCCAAAGGGGTGTGAAGTCTGAGGCGGGAGCGGCGCATGGAACGCCGTGATTGGCCGAGCGAGTAGGTAGCCAAGTGACGCCAGTCTTCCATACGTTTGAACGGGATTCATACAATAAGTCGCTCATTGTGTCGATTCGCGATGAAAAGATGAAACGGATTTAACAATATTTAACCCTTCTTTACATAAAGGGAATAATATAACTTTCTCTTAAATGAACAAAGGCAACGCCCCTTTCACAATTTTGCGAATTTGCAGATTTTCGCATAAACACGATAATAGTTCTAAGTTCTGAGATACCTCGGATACTTTATTATAAATCTACATAAAATTTCCAAAACAATGATATGTAAGACCTCGTACATTGGTATTATCTTATTGGAGTATTTGTTATTGGAATTTTCCAAAATTAAAAAAATAATGTTAGAAAGTCGAAAAGTTTTGTAACCAAAAAATATATAATTATATTATTAACAACTATTTGCTAATTACTTAGCCAACGATATGACAAATTATATTGCAATATGACTTCGCGAAAAAATCGCGAAAATCTACCCTACCATGTCAATTATTTTTAATTCTCCTAAATATCCGCGATCTGATATTCCCGCCGGGAATATCAGTCATGCGTCTACCGGGAATTTCCCGGTAGACGCATGACCTAAAGAAATTAATTCCTTTAGAGTCGCTCAAAAGTAAAAACCGGTAGGTACTGGTTGAATGAAAAAAGCGCGATAAACGAATATTGAACGAGGAAACCTGCTGAGGTTGACTAGAAGAAATGTCCTTTGGCAATAAGGCAGAATGCATGAAATATCTGTATACATTTAACATACATATTTATCAATAAACAAAAATAATTACAAGAGCTAACTGCATCCAACACGATAGTCGACCTATGGTGGGTAAGCAGAAAAGAGCTCTCCATACATATTTACGCCGATGTTTGTTACTGAAATTCAAGCGAAAAATGCTATCAAATTGAATGAAAGTACTTACTCGTGAAAGGTGACTCCATCTGTGTTCAAGTTTGAATTTTTCGACGACTTTTTGCACCAAAGCACTGCACAATGAGGCATTTTGTGACAGACGCGCACGTTTGCTCCGCCTGAGCGGCGGACGGAGACTAAGATCGGTCGCCGGCGCTAGACTGACGCGCTGGCGCGTGTGCGCCGACGCGCGGCTACCCCTGTCCTCCTATGTATAGCGCCTCCAGGCTTACTGACTCGTGACCACTACCACACAACCAACTGAAAAGTTGGATACACAAACGTACGTATCAACTACACATAGACAGATGGGCAGCGGGCAGTGACTGCAGACAGGCGAGGGAGGCAATGGCGAAGCCGGACCTCCGTCTCGCCAAGACGCTGCTCCGTGTCCATAGATCAAAACTACGCATAGTGATAGGTATGCTTACTGGTCACTGTACACTTAACAGACACCTCTATGTAATTGGAGTAACGGACAGTCCACTGTGCAGAGCATGCCTGCAGGCGGACGAGACACCCACCCACGTGCTGCTGGAGTGCGAGGAGTTGGCAGACATAAGGGCGAAGGAGCTGGGAGGCCCTACTACACTTCGAGAGGCGTGCCAGGACCCAAGGAGAGTGTGCCGCCTCCTGGAAGAACTCGGCTGGATGGATTAAGGCCGTAGGACGCGCAAAAGGCCTGCATGGAAGCGGGCTTAGGCGCGGAAAACGAGTCCACTATCATCATCATCATCATGTGGCCACCTGTCGCCCTTTAACACGGCATCTCGTTCTTTATCCCGTAGTCGCCTTCGATACCTAAATGAAAAAATTACTCATTTATTTACAGTGCCACGGGAATGCCTGCACAGAGGTATAGTGGGATTTTTTTTGGCTTTTAGTATAGGTATATAGAATATGCTTAAATTTGGGCACAGATTAAATAATAATTACTTATTTGGGTTTACACTAAAAATATAATAAACGTATCCAATAGTAGCTTACCTACCCATGGAGGAAATTATGCAATAAATATCGACCAAGAGCGTGTCGGGCCACGCAGAGTGAAGTGTTTATAACAATGGTTCAACTATCCATCTTTGTATGTACTTAAGTGGAATAGTTGGATATACGACCCTTCGGCTCAGAAGAAATGCACAGTTACTTATACATTTCTTCCTCTTGCTGAATGGTCGTATAGATAGATACTGGATTGTCTATCCATGCGTCCTCGGTATTGTGATGCCGCTGCATGTCCCGAACAAATATTGGTGCGTGCAAGGAGTCACTTGCTGTTTGCGGAACGTCCGTCGCGGATGTTCCGCTATTATGGCCAGACTCCGAATCACCGGATGCTGACCGCACTCAGGTTCCACATTCGACAAATATATTTTGTTTTTCCTACTCTCCTTATGTGCCTCTCTATCGCTTGTTACGCGCTCTCGCTTGCACACACAGGTTCAGATGGAACGTGACACTTTTTCGTGCGTGCAGCCGGTGTTCATCAATTTATAAGACGTGACGTTATCACGTCAAAAAGAGGCATGCGCCTAGGGAATGCCTCACGTGCGCTGTTGACTGCGCTATGACGCATGCCCTTGTTGCGCGCAACACGCGCGTTCCCGCAGTCCGTGGATTTCTGTGCAACATAGCGTTCAACATCAATCGATTCTTAGTTCAAGCAATTTCAAAAGTCGATCGAAATTGTTTTCGGACATGTGTGTAAAGTTTTTAAAAAGAATATCTTTATTTTCTCGTAAGTTCACGCATAATTACATTAGCTATTTCGATTCGATTCTTAAAATATCTTCGTGCTCACAACTTGCGCTTTGTTCTCTTTTTTTTTTCTAGGTTTTCTTATCACCAAGTAGGCCGCACATAGTAGAATCATCTCGTAGTGCATGTTGTTTATTGACATAACGTCGCGCGATTTAACCTGTACTATGTTTCGTCGTAACAAGTGTGGGTGCATTCCGTACACTGAAAAAATATTTTTTATGATCGAAGGTGCATTCACACGCAGTATTGTGATACTCACACAAGCACACACTTACATCATATACACGTTTCATGTCCGTAAACGGCGGGCATCGGAGCGCGCCGCGCCTCCTGCCACGAGATACTTTCGTGTTTGCATTTTACACGCCGTCATGCTGTCACGTGACGCGATCCCTACGACGTTACTGTCGCGTTCTCACTTGCCTACAGATGATAAGAGTGAGCGAGAAAGTTGTCATCGCTCGCCCATCGGCGCTATTGTCGTATTTCCGCTCACTCTTATGATCAGTAGGCAAGTGGGAACGAGAACGCGATAGCTACGTCACACAATCCGTGACATGTCAGCATGGCTTCTTAACACGTCATAACATGCTCAGGCGAAACAAACAACAACGTTTGTCACTGTCACTCTTGCATAAAACACAGCTTTACTCTTTCTCGTTCGCTCTTTATATTAATTACGTATACAAAAATCTGTTTAACATAAAATTTGAGAAAAAAACCAGCAAAATAAATACTTACTGATGGAAGGAGACGCCTTTCTTTACGTAATTTCGATCTGAGCTGTTACAATACTTGTAACAGCAACCGGGCATGCTGAACACACGCACTTTTGCGCCACAGACTCGGTACAGTAAGACTTACGCTCAACATGCGCTGCACACGCCGTATGAAGCGGCTGTCCGTGAAATCTGCAATTTATGCAGTTCTCGTCGAGAACATATTTTTTCGGGAGTAATGTATGGGATGGGCATATCTCTAAATATACATCGATGGCTTTAACGACTCCGGGCGGATGACGCACGGACATGATGCATTCAACAGTTGCTTGCCCTAAAGGAAAGTTGAATAGAATGATGAAGGGAAAGTTGAAGATGAAAAGGGCACAGTGTGGACATAGCTTAAGGAGCTGTCACGGCCGTGTAGAAAGCCATTTTGTGTCTCTCGTGAAAAAAGAAAACACCGTCTCCGCTCGCAGAATTATTTTTCTTTTATTCTTTTAATTTTATTCAACATTCTGAATTTGAATTCTACAACGTGCCAGTAATTTTGCAACGTTAACAGCAACACGTGAAGAACACACTTTTTACTTTAGAAGCGCATATAATATCTCACCAAATATTCGGTCAAACAAAAAAGTAATTACTTCTTTACCATTTTTAAGACCTATCTAACGATAGCCCACGCGCTTATGTGCACTTAATTGTTTTTTCATCACTCAGTTACGTACCTATGGTGTGCCACGCATGGGTCACCTCTAATTTATTTTTTTATTATTTAAAATAACCAGTGGCAACTTCTTTTGGTAAAAACGTCTTAAAATTATATTAGATTATCGCCTACATTTTACGAAACACCTGTCCCATACTTTCAACCATTTCCACTCATGTGCGGAGATTATTTTTCATTATTTTCAAATTTAAATGTATTATATATAAGAACATGCAAATAAAACGCCTTTGCAATATACTTGTGTGAGTACATTATTTTATAAAAGTACCTATGAACAACTAACAAATGGATTTCATGCGGTGGCTAAGTGTGCTCGCGGCCGTGCTCGCCAAGTCCTCAACTTCAAGCAAATACGTTTTAATAGCAAATAAACTGCCTTAAAGGCGGTGAGTGGTTCTTAACTAATTTATCTATTTTCAAGCATGGAGAAATAATTTATATTAATATGGGTTCGGTTCAGTGGTCCTCGAGTAATAAGCTTATTTGTTCCAACCAGCTATGCAGAGAAGAAAACTGCATTGAAATTGATTCGGTGGTTCCCCAGTAATACCACAAAGTAATTTTTTTTAAAGGAAAAATGTAATCTAAAAAATTGCTTTTCAGTTTTTATTTTTTAGGGTTAAACCCTGCCACCTAGTAAGCAGAGGGAAGGGACCAACAGTTTTACGTGGAATCCGAACCACGGCCAGCATCAAAGGTCAAGCGGTCACCAATCCATTGACTGACCGCACTCGGAAGTGCTTAGTTTCGGCAATCTTCGATTACCGAGCATTGTACCACCTGTTCGAGCCTATGCAAATTTTATATGAAATTTATTGAACCACAAGGGGAAAGGTACTTACAGGAATGCTCGCCAACTTTCGCATAATTTCACCAGTTTTTATTTAATTTTAGTTCGTGTTTGGGTTTAATGTTTCTACCGTTATTTGATTTATATTGATTTATGTTTTCTTTGATTTTGGAATTATTATTTGCAAATTTTAACCTCGTTTCGAGCACGTGAATGACTAGTCAATTTTTTTTATTATGTAGGTAGGTTTCGATTAATTTTATGAAGGTAGGTTTTAGCTGTTTATTTTATGCGAAGCGCATTGGCGCGAAATTTGAATTTGACAGGTAGATGTCCAGGAGTAGGAGTTGGAACTTGTGGTCCAATTCCCAACATTCCCCTCACCGAAATCAATTGATTTCCCATTTACCAAAACAAAAAATATAGAGTAGTTAAGTGTAAGTGTAAGTGGACTGTATACTATGTGTATTGTAAAATGTTTTGAATATTATGTTGAACTGTTTGAAGGAATTGAAAAGTTTGAGTCAGTTGACAAGTTTGAGTCAGTTGAAAAGTTTGAGTCAGTTGACAAGTTTGAGTCAGTTGACAAGTTTGAGTCAGTTGACAAGTTTGAGTCAGTTGACAAGTTTGAATGAATTGAGAAGTTTGAGTCAGTTGATATATTTGAATGTATAGAAAGTTTGGATTATGTTGAAAACATGAGTAAATCTTCCTACAGAAACCTAGCTATGCCATTGTGCTGTGCATGATTTAGATGTAAGACAGATTTGAACTACATCGATAAAGTTAATTACAATTTGAATCGTTTTCCAAAGGAAGTGGACTGAGCTTATTGACAGGGCGAGTGAGATCGCCATTACGAGTGCGCAGCCGGACAACACGCAGGACGCCATCGGGTCCGGGGTGCAGCTGCACTACCCGGCCGAGGCTCCACTGTTGCGGCGGTGCCGAGTCCGAGTGGATCAGAACTAGATCTCCCAAGCCAAGGTTGGGAGTTCCAGTGAACCATTTCTCCCTCTGTTGGAGCGTGTGAAGATATTCACATCGCCAGCGCTTCCAAAAGTGCTGGGCTGTTTGTTGAACATTCTGCCACCGACTTAATCTATTCGTCGGTTCGGTAGATATATCGTATTGCGGTACAAACGTCAGATCGCGGCCGATCAGAAAGTGACCGGGTGTGAGCACATCGAATTCGTTGGGGTCGGTCGAGAGACTGCAGAGAGGACGCGAGTTGAGCACGGCCTCCACGCGAGCGAAAAGTGTGCTGAGTTCCTCGAACGACAATGCCCGCGTACCCACTACACGCTTCAAGTGATGCTTTGCCGATTTGATACCACTCTCGAATATACCACCAAAGTGACTACCGGTCGGTGGGTTGTATTTCCATAAGATTTTGCGATAAGTAAAACCGTAATTTAATTCTGACTCATTTGACTGGTAAAACGTCGAGACCTCGTTTAAGTGTTTACCTGCCGCTACAAAATTACCACCATTGTCGGAGTATACTGTGTGACACAACCCACGCCTCGCTGTAAAACGGTCCAGAGCAGCAAGGAAGCAATCTGCACCGAGGGATGTCAACACTTCAAGATGGACCGCACGAGTGGAGTAGCAAACGAACAAACATAGGTATGCCTTCGAAATTCTCGCATTCCGTCGGTTGCTCTCTTTCGTGTAGAATGGGCCTCCGATATCAACACCAACCGTATGAAAAACGTGAACGTCCTGACTGCGACACTTCGGTAACGTCCCCATAGCAGGTTGAATTTTCACAGGTTTGGCTCTAAAGCATGACATGCACTTAGACAGGCGAGATCGGATTACAGTACGTGCGGATACGATCCAGTATTTTTGATTCAGTTTATTTTGTAGAGCGCGAGGTCCCGCATGAAGATAATATTTATGATAATAGTCAACGAGAATACGAGTAAAATATGAATCTTTCGGTAGAAGCAAGGGATGTTTTTGTTTATATGGTAGGTCTGACTGGGTCAGCCTACCCCCCACCCTGAGAAAACCCAGGGGATCGACGAATGGATTTAATTTTCTCAATTGAGGACCACAGGTTTGGTATTTTGATAATGAAATTATATCAGCCGAAAAATGCTTTTCTTGAATAAAGTGAATTAATCGATTGTGCGCTTCATTCAGCTCTAGAGTGTTGAGTGAACCAGATACTCGCGTTGTGTGCGTGGCCTTAACATTCTTAATGAACCGAAGGATCCATGCTACGACACGTTGAAGTTTGAATATACTTGAAAACTTTTCTATAAGTTGAGACAGAAACTCAGTAGAATTTTGTACATCACTGATGTCTCGCTTGTTTAGAACGGTAACGTTGAAACAATTCTGTTTGAGTTCCGGGACGGTGACGGCGGCGTCACCTTTGAACTGATCGACAGACCTGACTGGCCACTGTGACTGCGGCAGGTGAAGCCAGCGTGGTCCGCTCAGCCAGTGGTCGGCGCGCAAGAGTGCGGAGGGTGTGGCGCCGCGCGAGCATATATCGGCTGGGTTGCTCGCACCGCTCACGTGCCACCAGCTGGCCGCTTCCACACTGTCCAGGATCTTAGTAACGCGGTTGGCTACAAATGTTTTTAGGTTGTAAACCGGTGTATGGAGCCACGCCAAGACCACAGACGAATCGGTGAACGCTAATACCTTATCGACCTGAACTTGAGCGTTTAATATGGAATACACATAACATATTAATTTAGCTAACAGGTGAGCAGCCATGAGTTCTAAACGTGGGATAGAGATGGTGCGTAAGGGAGCCACCTTAGACTTAGCTATCAGCAAGCTGACCTTGACGTCTCCTACCGTGTTTGAACTGAACAGATACACAACTGCCGCATAGCCGAGTGTAGACGCGTCGCAAAATCCTACAAGTTGGAAATATGTACTCTGCTTGACCGCGGCGTGACGGTCGTGTCTGATGTTTGACAAGAAGTGCAGTTCATTTAAAAATTCCCGCCACTCAGTATCGAGTGCAGCGGGGAGCGGCTCATCCCAATCTAAATTAAGACACCATAATTTTTGCATGAGACACTTCGCGTAGAATATACAGGGCGCGACTGTACCTAGTGGATCAAACAGCTTAGCTATCTGTGAAAGAACATTACGTTTTGTCGCCGTGGCAATTGAATGAGTAGTGAAAAAGGAAAAAGTATCAAGATTCGGCAGCCACTGGAGACCTAAAACTTTGACGGCTGGGTTTTCCTCATCATCGAATGCAATTGGCGTTTCGCGATGATCGGAAGGTACGCGCGCTAGCACCTCGGTCGAGTTGCTGGACCACTTGCGCAGGACGAAGCCTCCGCACTGCAGCAGCTCAGTGAGTTCGTCCTGCAGCCGGGCAGCCGCCTCGATGCTTTCCACGGACCACAGCAGGTCATCCATATAGAATGCCTTTTTTAATACATTTACCGCTAATGGAAATCTGTGACCCTCGTCTTCGGCCAGCTGATGCAGAGTTCGAATAGCTAAGTAAGGACTGCTGACCACTCCATACGTTACGGTGTTAAGTTCGTAAACTTGGATAGGTTGATCTGGAGACGTACGCCACAATATGTGTTGATACTTGCGTTGAGATGGTTTTATTAACAGCTGTCGATACATCTTACAAATGTCACTTGACAGACAAAACTCATGCAGCCTAAAATTTATTAAAATTTCGATCAGATCGGCTTGTAGTTTTGGACCCGTATACAAACTATAATTTAATGACAAGCCGTTAGTTGTTTTACTCGAAGCGTCAAATACAACTCTTAATTTTGTACTGGTGCTGGACAGTTTCTGAACACAGTGGTGTGGAATAAGATACTCAGAATGAACACTATCGAGATCACCAAGTAGCGACATGTGACCTAGCTCAATATATTCAGTCATAAATTTGTGATATTCTGATTGTAGGTCAGGCGACAGAGATAGACGTTTTTCTAAGCGTTTAAAACGGAGAACGGCTTGCTGGCGCGAGTCGCCGAGCTCGCAGTTGGACTTGAAGGGATAGGCCACGACGTACCGGCCGGTGTCATCACGGCTGTGGTCACTGCTGTACATCTGCTCCACCAGTACATCGTCTGGCTTGGTGGGCAGCTCGCTAGGTACACTCTCGAGTTCCCAAAACGATTTCATTGTTTCCTCGAGATTACATTTACTTGAGAGCGATAACAGACAAGTAGAATTTTTGTTAAACTCGTGCTTGCGTTGTTAAGTTTCTGTGGAAGCTTGACCAGTGATCACATAACCAAAAACGGAGTGCATAGCGGCCGGCAGGCCCGACGCTCGCGCGGCAATATTCTCTCCGTTACCATCAAATATGTAGGACAACAGATCCGCAGCAATCAACATGTCTACTGGACCCGATTTGTAGAATGTAGGGTCAGCCAAAAAAAGATGTTTATATTCATCGACAATATGATTTGGCAGAGTTACAGTAGGCATATAATTGGAAATTTTTGACACGATGACAGCATTCGTTTGTAGAACGGGATTTATAGATTGACGAGGTTTAATTACACAAGATATAATTCCAAAATTTTGAACTTGAGTTCCACCGATGCCCGTCAGTTCGTAACTGCACTTACGACGCGGAAGCCCTAGTTGCTGTGCGCACTCGTTAGTAATGAACCCAGTTTGGGCCCCACTATCTATAATTGCACGCACGGGTCGGTATGTACCCCAACAGTCTGCGACGTGCACAATAGCTGTGCCCAACACTACGGTGAAGTTAGCCGAACACGTTAAAGTAGTGTGGCAAACAGTTTGATTATTGATTGACTGATTGACATTGTGACTACTTGACGGACGGACGGACGGATCGGTGTGGAGTGTGTGATGGATGATGCATTTGTTTGCACACCGTACAACGTATTTTGGATGGACACTCATTAATAGAGTGGCTGCGTAGACAATTTCCGCACAATTTTAAATTCTTGATTTTGTCTAAACGTTCATGCGGAAGCAACGCGTTGTATTCGTAGCATCTGTAAATTGTATGTGAGTTTTTTCCACAAAAAATGCATTATTTGCTGCCTTGATCGGGTTTAACAGCAGCAGTAGTTAAACATGATTTCTGTGTTTGTTTTTGAAATGTGTTGCCTATATTACCACCAGATAGCCTTTGATTTGACACATTTTGAGCGCTCGGAGCAGGCACTTTTGAATTAGTTTTTGTTGTGATGGACGGAATAGCTGACATTTCTAAAATGCGCAGCTGCGATTCAATAAATTCGATAAAATTTTCAAAAGTAGGTATTTCATCTTGGTGAAAATTTTGCTCGAAATGACGTCGCGACGAGGGATCTAGATTACGAAACCCTATGTAGAAAAGTATAAAACTTTCTAAATGTTTTATTTTAATCGCTTCAAGCGCCTTTACACTTTCTTGAAAGGTTTGCAAAAATGCATGTAAACCTGCGGTAGATTCATCCGTGAGAGGTCTGAAATTGAATATCATGTCTAGGTACCTTGTCGCTAGAGCCCTTTTGTTGTCAAACCGCTTGACCAACATATCCCAGATTATAGGATAATTATCAGCTGACACCGGCAGACTTTTTACAATTTGCAACGCTGACCCGCTAACCACCGAAAGCAAGTAATAAAACTTTTCTACATTTCCCAAACCTGTATTTACATGTATTAAACACCGAAATGTGTCAAAAAAGGTAGTCCAGTTTTCAATTTTGCCATCAAATTTAATTAAATCAATTTTCGGTAATTTTGGCATTGAACCCAAAACTGGATTACTGATAGCCGAAACAGAAGAATTGGAGGCATCACTATTAGCCTTTAATGTTGATTCTATTTGCGCTACCTTACTACGTATGCAATAATAAATTTCGTCGTAAGATTGTATTTCCTTTTGAGAAGGTTGACTGTCCGGTAAGTATTTTAATTTTAATGTCGTCATCTCCTCTACAGTCTGCTCGAACTTCGCCCGATTGTTCTCCATGTCCTGGAGCCGACCCTGGAGCTCGTGAGCTAATGAAGGATTCTTTTCGACTTTAACTGAAATATCAAACGCTTCCTGTAAGCGACGAAAATATCTATCACGCCGTAAAATTAACGGTTTCATTGCAGCATCATAGCCTTCAGTCACTGACATTTTGAAAACGATAAATTGCTGTGAGTTTCTAACAAAATAAAATTGAAAAAATTATTTGAATAATGCTTGAAATTGTATAATGGCAAAGCACGTGGTAAAACTACAGTGAAATTAGTGGTTAGTTTGTAAATGTAGCCTTTAATGTAATGTGTATGTGTAAATTTTGCTTGATTAAATGGGAAACCGGCCGAAGGTACCAAAATGTTCGAGCCTATGCAAATTTTATATGAAATTTATTGAACCACAAGGGGAAAGGTACTTACAGGAATGCTCGCCAACTTTCGCATAATTTCACCAGTTTTTATTTAATTTTAGTTCGTGCTTGGGTTGAATGTTTCTACCGTTATTTGATTTATATTGATTTATGTTTTCTTTGATTTTGGAATTATTATTTGCAAATTTTAACCTCGTTTCGTGCACGTGAATGACTAGTCGATTTTTTTTATTATGTAGGTAGGTTTCGATTAATTTTATGAAGGTAGGTTTTAGCTGTTTATTTTATGCGAAGCGTATTGGCGCGAAATTTGAATTCGACAGGTAGATGTCCAGGAGTAGGAGTTGGAACTTGTGGTCCAATTCCCAACACCACCGAGCTACCGACGACGCTGACACTATATATTATTGATACCTACTATTAAATTTTTACACATTCTACAGATTCGATATTTCTCTTCATTTTTGCAACGAAATTATTTGTTGGGTATGCTATGCATAACATCTTTCTAAAAAATGCATTATTTTGTCTAACTGACGAATTCAAACTGTCAGTGCGTACATCATTACGAATGAAGAACGACGTACGGACCATATCGACGCTTGAAAGGCAAAATTGACTAAGCGACATTGCGCTAATTTTACAGGAGAGCAGTTTAAAGTTTGACTTTTTAGAAAAAAAATCATAAAGATTCTTGTATTCATCCTACAGGCGTAAATCTTACTGTTTTGGAAATCTTATTTTATCGGCTACATCGTGGCATATAAAACTATTAAAAAACACTATTATTTCAAAAGTTAAGTGTCGCTTGGTAAATTTTACTTGAAAGTAGAAACGGGAAAAATGTACTAACCGACAAGTGTTGATCTGGATAAGTACAGTAAAAATGTAATAAAGAGAAATTATATCGAATTTATATCAGAGCCAAATAACCTAACCAACATAAAAAAGGTTGGGAAATTGAGGCAAAACTGCATAAACTTTATTTATAAATTGACGAGTCTCAGTAAATTTAAATTAAGTAACTATTGTTTTAGAAAGTTGTATCATTATTTTAATCAGAAATGACAATAAAAATGCACTTATGAACGGTATTAAGCTTTATTCAGGCGTTATACTTATTGAATATAGGTAATAGGTAACTAAGGCCGTTTGTTAAATTTAAAAAAAAAAGGTTCTTTTTAATCAAATGAAAAGAGAAATACAAATCAAATCTAAGGCACAAATTCTTATTATTAGTACCTGCGTATAACTATTTTAATCAATTGCACTGTCACTTACTGGGGATATTGGACATTCACAATAATAACCAATTAAATTTTTAACAAAACAACACTCAGGCGTACAAGGGTTGTATGCCTGAGTGTTGTTTTGTTAAAAAATTAATCTTATTACGAATCTTGTTATAACAGTGGCACAATATTAATTACACTTGGATATTACTTACTAATAATGCGATTAGCAGTTAAATCTTAAACAAAACATTTAGGCATACAGCCCTTATTACGAATATTGTGAACACAACAGTGGAACAATATTAATTGCACTTGGACGTCACTCACTTATAATAATAGGCGTTTCAAAGGTAGCATTTGGCATAATGAGACCACAAGTTTCATTCTTAGGTCATAATAATCACGAACATTAAAATGTGTAAGTACACTATCATAATAATCTCTTAGGGATAAACAAAATTAAACGCGTTTATGAAAGAAAGAATATAAAAGAAAACATAAAAAATAAAAACTTCTAAGAAAATCGAACTTAAAATTAAACCCAAAACCCCCGACACATCAAAAACCTTTAAAAAGTAAAAAATAATTACTGTTTAGTTACTAAGTAACTAAACGGAAATTATTTTTTACTTTTTAAGGGTTTTTGATGTGACGGGAGTTTTTAAATTTGTAATTAAATTTTTATTAGCCAGCTAAACCGTCTCAAACTCATTATCTTCAAAATCTGATTCAGGTAAACAATCTTTTACATTATTAGCCCTTGGGATACTGGAGTACTCTTGATGGAATTGAGCAGGTATAACTTTGTCTTTGCAAAGTTTCATGAGATCGTCGTATTTAGCTTTTGGTATTGGCAGCTGTGATCGGTAGCAAGACACCCTTGGTTTTGGATTGAACTTCAACATTAAATGATTTTGCAGAAACGTTCATTGAATCTTTGATGGAAATCGTCAAGGGTCTATTTTTCTTGAATGTCACGACACGGACTTTACTGATTTTCCCAGTAAGATTTCCTTTAAAATATTTGTCGCCGATAACGTCCCATTTAAAAAAAATTTCAAAAGTCATTCGCTCAACTTCATACGGAAAGTGTTCTTTTCTTGCCGTAGTAAATACTGTGTACCATTGCGATGGTGCATAAATTATGGCGTTCTTTAGGTTAGTCTCTATAACTGCGTGTACGCTGTCAACGGGCATATACGTGTGGCCTGTTAGTAAATAGTTAATTTGTAACGTCTGAAGATTTTTGCACTCTTGTAAAGTAAAATGTATCATTGCTAGAACAGTGCGATTTCTATTCTGACCAGGGCAACAGTCACAGTATAGAAGTAGGTGTTTTATATTTCCTCTTTCGTCGACTGATTTTATGTGACTGTGGAGGACACTAGCTATTTCATTTGCACCTCGTTTTCCGTTACTTTCGTCCCAATAGTAGCAGAAAACTTTACGAGTTCCATTCTCGTAGAAACACAAATTATATACCGCTATTTTCCTTGAATAATACAGTAGCATTGACTCGCCATGCGGAGTATTCAGCACCTTTTCTAAGTCAAAGCTTGAATATAATGAAGAAGGATCATTTTTGTGTATAGATTTATGAGTAGAAAACCTATTAAAACTTTCCCCTTTTTCAGTTTCATGATCTTCCTTTTCTTTCGCTTTCTTTGGATCGATTATATCTGCCTGTTGCAGCTGTACACACTTCAAGCACTTGTCCTTCTTAGGGATATGAAATGTAATATTGAATTGTTCAGTGAATATTTTTCGGAAAATTCTTTCGCTAACTACGTCTACGCCAGCCTCCACATAGCGTTTTCTATAAACGGTGTATAAATTTGATATGTTTTTGTATTCCTGCGGCAAGTATACTCTGTTGGAATCTTGACGGCAGTAGTGTGAGGGTACTGCTGGAAGGCTTTTGATGAAGGTCAAGACAGTCTCCTTAGTGGTAGTTTTAGTTATGTTTGGTGGTTCACATTTTCCGCGCATGTCGTCTTTAGCACTCCCCCAGTTAGCATTTCTAACCGTGTAATATATACACTTTTGTGAAATGTCTAACGTTGCTGCCAAAAACTGTAAGCATACAACTCTTTTTCCTTCTCCTTCGGTAATACAATACTTAAATGTATTAGAGCGCTTTTCAGAAGTATTAACACGTTTACGTTTAATGCCTTCTCTTTGAGTCATGCCAACCAACCAGTCTTTACGGCGTTCAGACGAAAGCATCCAAAAATGATTAAATACTTGCTGTCTCTTTTCATCAGTTACTATTTCACAATTGTTCCCACATTTTTTGCCCTTGCATGGATTAGGTTGAACGGATTTTTCTGGCACAATTCTACCATCTTTTTTCGAGTATGCCTTTCCAGATTGTTTCAGGTTATACCTTTCCTTTCTTGTGTTTTTCTGCTTTATTTTCAATCCTCTTTGTCCTACAGTCTCTTCTTCCATATTCAAGTTTTCTTGGGTATTGTTATTCCCTAACTCACTCTTTTCATTCTTACTTGACAGTTTTCGTTTCTTTTTCTTATTCTTTTGTGCTCTTTTCTTTTTTGACTTGTCTTGTTCCTCGTCACTATCTGATATTCCAGATCCGACCCATTCGTCAGAATCAACTTCAGTAATGCCATATATTGTGGAGAAATCTTCATCAGACATGTAGTCGACATATCGGATACTTGTTTTGACTTTTCGTTTACGTCCACTAACGCCTGGAGCGGCATCATCAATCGGTGGTAAGTCCATGCTGCGTGAGACGGCTTCCTCACTCTGCGAGATATCGAAATGGATCTGCGGAGGACCTGAAGCGGCATCATCCATCGGTGGTAAGTCCATGCTGCGTGAGACGGCTTCCTCACTCTGCGAGGTATCGAAACGGATCTGCGGAGGACCTGAAGCGGCATCATCCATCGGTGGTAAGTCCATGCTGCGTGAGACGGCTTCCTCACTCTGCGAGATATCGAAATGGATCTGCGGAGGACCTGAAGCGGCATCATCCATCGGTGGTAAGTCCATGCTGCGTGAGACGGCTTCCTCACTCTGCGAGGTATCGAAATGGATCTGCGGAGGACCTGAAGCGGCATCATCCATCGGTGGTAAGTCCATGCTGCGTGAGACGGCTTCCTCACTCTGCGAGGTATCGAAATGGATCTGCGGAGGACCTGAAGCGGCATCATCCATCGGTGGTAAGTCCATGCTGCGTGAGACGGCTTCCTCACTCTGCGAGGTATCGAAACGGATCTGCGGAGGACCTGAAGCGGCATCATCCATCGGTGGTAAGTTCATGCTGCGTGAGACGGCTTCCTCACTCTGCGAGGTATCGAAATGGATCTGCGGAGGACCTGAAGCGGCATCATCCATCGGTGGTAAGTCCATGCTGCGTGAGACGGCTTCCTCACTCTGCGAGGTATCGAAATGGATCTGCGGAGGACCTGAAGCGGCATCATCCATCGGTGGTAAGTCCATGCTGCGTGAGACGGCTTCCTCACTCTGCGAGATATCGAAACGGATCTGCGGAGGACCTGAAGCGGCATCATCCATCGGTGGTAAGTCCATGCTGCGTGAGACGGCTTCCTCACTCTGCGAGGTATCGAAATGGATCTGCGGAGGACCTGAAGCGGCATCATCCATCGGTGGTAAGTCCATGCTGCGTGAGACGGCTTCCTCACTCTGCGAGGTATCGAAATGGATCTGCGGAGTACCTGAAGGGGCATCATACATCGGTGGTAAGTCCATGCTGCGTGAGACGGCTTCCTCACTCTGCGAGGTATCGAAATGGATCTGCGGAGGACCTGAAGCGGCATCATCCTTCGGAGGTAAGTCCATGCTGCGTGAGACGGCTTCCTCACTCTGCGAGGTATCGAAATGGATCTGCGGAGTACCTGAAGGGGCATCATACATCGGTGGTAAGTCCATGCTGCGTGAGACGGCTTCCTCACTCTGCGAGGTATCGAAATGGATCTGCGGAGGACCTGAAGCGGCATTATCCTTCGGAGGTAAGTCCATGCTTCGTGAGACATTTTCATTCCAATGCGAAGGACCTGCACCGTTATATGGATCAAAATCTGTAAGATCTGGTGACACTTCCTCTGGGTTATAGTTCTCTTCGTCCTCAGTAATACGACTTGACGCTACAGGCACAATTGAGGACCAATTGGACACTGTTTTATTCTGAAATAAATTAAATAAGTTCTCTTAATTATTTTATCTAAAATAATGACATGTGAATTCTTTGAAGTACTGTCAGAATCCCTAAAACCACGCGCGTGGCCAATAAATTGTGGCCAACAAGAATTTGCACATAAAATTATGCCTCATTCTGTTAATTTTACGTGTCAAAAGAGTTTACTGAGCTAGCTTAATTTTTTTAGAAAGTAGGTGCCATACAGGAGACTTCCCTTTAGATTGTTGGCTATACTGGACTAGAGAACACAGCCTAGGCTGCTATGCGGCCTTCTTACATCCAGTACGGTGGTATCAACCCAGTCGGCTACAATTTGAGCTTACCAACTAGTAAGGGGTAAGGGCATTGTTTTACGAAATATGTATTTGAGTATTTGTTTAGATCGACGAAGCCTAGAAGTCAAGGGCCAAGGGGGGGCAACATATTTAATAAACGTTAGACTCCAAGGGAGGTCTTCCCTTGAAGTATTACACTAGTACCTCTGACACGGCCTAATGACTGCCATAGCTTATAACAGCAGCGATTGACGGCGTTAACCGTGCCAAGAGCAAATAAAAATCGTTTATTTTTCAATGTAACCTCGGCAAGGTTCAAGGGAATCAAACCCGGGTTCTGTATCGGTGTCTGCCTACTGAACCCGAGGCTCCGGAACCTTGCGATTAATAGGCAGACACCTGCCAAGTCTGCTGTAGTGCCATTAGCCACTGCGCCAATAAGGCCATCAAATTAAGGTTATAATTATTCTGTACGATTAATAACGTTTAAAAAAATTAATTTTAAAAATCCCCGACACATCGAAACCAATAAAAAGCCAAAAATAATTTCCATTTAGTTACTTAAAGGCGTCGGGAGACCGAATTTAATTTTATTTTACATCCCTCCTTTTGTCGGGGGTTAAAGACAATAAACTTACAGATTCTTTGGATTTTGATTGCTTGCGTAATATTTTCTTCTTTTGTTTCAGTGCCATTGCCTTGGCATTACGTTCAACTGGTTCATGTTTTTGTGAGTCAGCTTTCCTAGTAGACGTCTTACTGACCTATAACATGGAAACCTTAATATTAGTAGATTATTATCACATATTAATAATAGTTCTTAAGTATTTACAATCCTGGCGGTGCGGCGGCGGCACTTATGTATCTGTAGCTAGGTAGGTATGGTATACCACAACGAGCTCGTGTGGCAGTCCAGCCAGGCAAACATAAGCACGCCGTAGGTTGTACGTTAGCACGTGATCTTGAACGAGTGACCGTTATTTGGAGTGGAGGCCAGATATTATTATATTATATACCTAAACGATGAAAGTAAAATATAGATGATATTCATAAACAATACCCATTTAATACTTACAACTGTGTAGCTATGGACAAAGGTAGAACAAACAAGTACGTTTAAAAAAATTTAAATCCCCGACAATGAATAAATAAAGTAATTTAGACAGATATTTCAAGCTTATAATATCACCCCTCCAGTTTTTGCGTATCGTGATTCAAATACAACAACACAAACAATAAATAATGTTTAGAAAATGTGCGTAGGTATACATACCAACTGTAAATTTTCATTGGTCTTAATTCCCGAATTTTTGAGAGCCTCTTCCAAAATATTCTGTGCACGTTTTCTTCGATCCATTTCGAAGATTTCTCATTTGAGGTAGGTTGGCGCGAGCGCACAGACAGAACAATCCCAATTCAGTGTGCGAGCGACAGAAATAGCGTGACTGCAGCGCGCACGTGCTATCGAAGCGACGTCCCGTCGTACACTGTAGTTCCTATATTACTTTGAAGCTAACTTCACTGTATGCGCAAACGACCGTGCAAGCGTCACCCGTAGTTGTAACCAACATGTTGTAAATGTATTACTTTAAGTAAAAGTCGCCTAAACAGCTATGCATGAGGCGCCTATAGGATATACCAACATTTAGTAATCGCATAAGTTCAAGTATAACTTATCTAAACAACAAAACGACGCTTTAAAACGGCAGGTAACAATTTACTAAGCGACAAAAGTTAGTGTTTCTTAGGTCGGTAATATTAGCTGAACCAAGTGTATTAATAAAAAAAGAAAAAGGCAAATTTAACTAAGTCCCATTTTTTTAAAAAATTGTATGAGGTACAATGACTTAAATGATGACTACAAGTTTTCTTTGTCGGGAAAAAACATACCATATGCATAAACATATATTGTCACTTACAAGCAAAGTAAGCTTAGTAGATAAATTACCATTCCAACCGAACGTAAAAATTTACCAAGTGCAAAAGTTGCATATTAAGATTACGACAACCGCCATTTTTTAAAAAGAGGTTAAACATTTTGTCGCTTAGTAGACAAAAAAAAGTGAATATTCCTTAAATCAATTTTGCGTAAGCGACATCAAAAGTCGTCGTAGGAGAACGTGAGTTGGACCAAACGACGCAGAAAAATCAGGCGGTTCCAACTGTGTATATAACTCAATATCGCCCAAAATGTCGCTTAGTCAATTTTGCCTTTCAAGCGTCGATATGTTTTATTGAAAAATAGTTCTTATGTATATTGAGTTAACTACTAATTTAGCATACTTACATTAATTTTTTTCTCTGTAATAGTCAATACATATAGTTGTGTTCGTGTGGCGTCACTTTTTGAGACCTCATTGTATGGGTATTATTTCTCCATTAATCTTCCCCCCACCTCCATGCTTTGTACCACTAGGATCTAAGTAGTAGATTACGATTTTGTTCTTGTTGTCCGGTCTATATGGAAGAGGGTGGGTTTAATGTCTTTGGTGTATTCAGCAAAACTTCTGATGTGGTCGTTTTCAGCAATTTTCAGTTTGATAAATTACTATGGTGTGTGGTTACCTTCAGCAAAACTTTTGTGATCAACTTCCAGCAATTTGCAACAACAACAACCAGCAAAACTTCAGCAATTTGCAGTCTGACACATATGGCGAATAATTCTGTACCACTTCAATCGATTTCGATTATTCGATTTCGATTATTCTTTTTTATGTAATATTACTAAAAAGAATGAAATAAAAACAGTTTAAAAAAATATAAAACCGACTTCCAAAAAAAATAAAAAACTAGAACTAAAAAGTATTAAATACCTAATATTTTGAAATTTTCTCTGTCCTATTGAAATACATTAATCGATATACTAGTGATACATATTCGGACCCTTGTTTCATGAATATTCTAAATTTGAAATGTTTTCTTTTCCGACCAGCCAGATAATATCTGACCGGCCGGTTTAATATATTATGGTACGAGTACCATCGAGCTGGTCTGATGATGGAGACGGAAGGTGGCGATAGGAACTCCTAAACTACACATGATAAACCCATCGTGTTTGGGCTCGTTGCATTAGTCTTTTTTTTTTTATGGAAACTGACACGGTTGGCTACATCACCTACAACGTCCGTGATGTCAGCCCATAACACCGGGTGAACTTGGTGCCACGTCAGTGCTTCCCTTCGGTCGTGCCGGCTACACTGAACTGGACGGAAAACACAAACTATTTGCATAGCCGTTTCGACCGACCTTTCATTCAGTGCGGTGGTACCAACCCGGGCGGGTTAAACCCTACCACCAAATAAGATTAGGAGGAAAGGGACCTACAGTTTTACGAGGAATCCGAACCTCGGTCAGCCTCCAACGGTCAGCGGTCACCCATCCAAGTACTGACCGCACCCAGCGTTGCTTAACATTCAATAGCGACAGTTGACTGTCTGCATAACTGAGCTATCGAGGCTGACGTGGTACTATTTTAATTGGGTCAAGATCGGATTGGAAAGCGAAGCGGAATCGCGAGGCCAAAGGCCGAGCGATTCCGCCGAGTACATTAATAGCAAAAAATTACTAAAAAAAACTGTGAAATAAAAAAAAAGTTTTAAAAACTCACTCTAGAGACCAAACGTGTGGGCCGATTTTGATGATTTTTACGTCAATCGATTTGTCTTAATCTTGCGAGTGTCACTAAAGGCATGATAGTAATCAAAATTCAATATGGCGACAACTAGATGCCATATCGATGGCAGAAAGGCAAAAGGGCGTAACCAGAAAAATCAAATTGTTGAGAAAACGCAAAAAACTTTTCAAAATTTAAGAAATATTTTTTTTCAGTAAGAAGACTTTAATATTTTTTCACGAAATTTACACATTTTTTGTAAAAAAAATCAAACTTTTTTATTATATCACTCAATATATAAATTTCTTCATAAATAAAGCGTATTTGTTGGTCACGTCCATTTCAAAAGCAGGTCAAAAATATAAAATTCGATCAACTGTTGACGTAACCATAATAGTTTCCATACATTTTAAAAACACAAAACGTCTTACCAACCCGTGAAAGGTCATAAGCAACACATCAAGTAACTCCGTTTACTTGAGCAATGGCTGTATGCTCTATAATTCTAAAAGTTATGGAGCGTAAGATTTCATAATTGAATATGTTAGAAAGGCAAAAAGTCGTGTAGCCAGTTAGGATTATTTCTAGAAATAAAAGATCGTTGAAATAGGTGACTGACAATGAAGTTAAAATAACTGGTAAATATTACAGACAAATGTGAAATGTATAATATAAAACATTAAGTGTTTAAGTAACTAGTAATCACAAGAATTTAAAATTTGAGTTATTTTGACTTTTGATATTTATGTAAGTGTAAAGATAAAAGGTACAGCTGTAAAACGAAAAGTAATTGAAGCACTTTTTTTTTATGTAATCCGGTATGGGTGGCTGAGTCGGAGGGGCCAAAGCACATGCTCTAACCAGCCAATATCACCTCCGAGAAGGTAGGTGCCATACCGGAGACTTCCCTGGACTTTTAGATAGACTGGACTTACTTTACTACGTGGGGCACACTGAAAGTTTCCGGAATTAATAAGAATAAAATACTATTAAAGGTCAAAAATGAATTTATTGTTTCTCAAAATATTCTCCCTTTGCGTAAATGCACTTTTTCATACGATTAAACCAATTTTGAAAACTTTTGTGCCACTCCTCCGTGGTGACCTCAGAAACGTGTTTTTCATATTCTTCGACAGCCTCTTCTGGTGATGAAAATCGTTGACCGCGTAATTGGTTCTTAATTTTTGGGAACAGAAAAAAGTCACAAGGTGCCGTCACCTGTTACTATGTCCCACACCAAATTTGAGGCGCCTTTGTTGAATCTGGTAAGCATGGCATTGCACCAAGTGACGCGGTGCGTTTTTTGAGCCTCGGTCAAATTGTGTGGGATCCACCGCGAGCACAGCTTTCTCACACCCAAATGTTTGTGTAGGATTGATTGTATTTGACTCATGCCTATGTCTAAGGATGCCCGAATCTCATGGTAGGTCACATGCCTGTCTGTTTCGATCATACGGCGCACAGCATCGATGTTTTTGTTGTTCACAGCGGTGAACGGGCGACCATCGCGAGATTCGTCACTGAGATTGACACGACCGCGCTTGAATTCTGCAAACCAGCAATAAATAGTCGTCTTGCATGGTGCTTCATCGCCAAAAGCAGATTGAAGCCGAGCGAGGCTCTGATGAGCTGTCAAATTACACTTAAAATCGTAGAAAATCATACTACGAAAATTTTCCCGGGTTAAATTTATGTTAATGTAGACACGCAATTTTTAAAATGGCGCCACAATGGAAAAACAATTGACAGTCAGATGAAACAAACTGCATTCTACAGCCAAAGAGTTCCATTTTCAAATGTTGTAATTACTTTTTAAATATTGTTTATGTAAGTGGCCAATTCCGGAAACTTTTAGTGTGCCCTATGTATAAAATAGAATTAATTCAAATTGTTATATGTTAAGGTTATACATTTTTCATTCCAGTTTACAAAGGTATAAAATAATTCACAGATCTCATGAATTACGTTACCTTCGGGTACATTGAAAATGACTTCTAGGGCGTATTCAAATATAAATATCTCAATTTTGAAAAATTTTGAAAATGTCAAAAATATTTTTTTTAATTAAAATTCTTAATTTTCACGTATATGCCTACACGAAAATCATTTTAACTACTCACACTGCATGATAAAGACGACTCGTAACTATAAATATACTACTAACTATAAATATTGAGTCAAACTACAATATAAAAATATAAAAGTTTAAAATATATATTTAGAAATATGTTTAAAAGTGCCCTTTTTAAACCACCTAAAAACGGCTATTTTAAGCAGGTGTTTTACGATTTTCTCAAAAACTCTCAACCTTTTTTTTTATTTTTTTTTCACCATCTTTTAGCCCTCGACAATACGCGTCATTGAACACCCTAAATATTCAGCTAGTCTTAAAACTCACGACAAGAGGGCGAATTCGTACTCTCGCTGGAAATCGGGGACTATACTGAAGCGACCGAAAAGACATTTTCAATGTCAAAAAAATTACCATCACGTAGACCTCATTGATACGCATCTTTTGAAATCTCAATCATTTATCTAGACCTAGAACTAACGACGCTAGAGCGAATTCGTACTTTCGTAAATCGTAAAATGTGTCATTTTTTTTTATTTATATTTTCAAAAATTTTACGTATTTGGAAAAAAATAAAAAAAGGCTGCAGATCCAGAACCAATCTATTAGTTAAAAATATTTTAAAAAATAGAAAATGTTTTTTAGTAGGGGCCCTGTTTTCAGCGAAAGAGCGAATTCGCTCTAGCGTCGTAAGTTCTAGGTCTAGATAAATGATTGAGATGTGAAAAGATGTGTATCAATGAGGGCTACATGATGGTAATTTTTTTTAACTGAGAATTTTTTTTTATCACTTCGATATAGGCCCGATTTTCAGCGAAAGTGCGACATCGGCCTGATGTCGTCGGTTTTGGGACTACGTGGCTGATTGTGGTGTCAAAAGATGCGTCTCGACAAGGGCTATAAAAAGAACTCAGAAACTTTTTTTTAAATCGAAAAGATCTGAAAAATGCGGTCGTTTTTCGGCCTGTTCCGGTCAGAAAAAAATCATATCTCGAAAACGAAAAAAAATAAAACAAAAAAATGAACAAAATTTATAGGCATCTTAATTAAAAAAGCAAAAATCATAACAAAATACAATATAAATAAATTAAAGTCATAAAATTTTATCAAAAATATTGGAGGTGCGCATCACTGATGGGTTATTCAGAAGTTGTACCTTTGTGACGCGGAGTTTACGCGCGGAGAGGGCGTGAGCGCGGTAGTGACCGTGAATAAATGTTTTGGAGAATGATTATGTTCTCGATTATGATTGTGGACGAAGTGATTCTTTGTGATTAAATAAATATGTATTTAAACTAAGTTACATTAATAATTTTACGATACAACGTACTACCTTTTTATAATTTTTTTGATAAATATATATAATTAATATGTTAAAAAAATGTATTCAGTTCATTTGGAAGATTCATTTTCAATGTACCCGATGGTCGTGGCAGACACGAGATCTGTGAATTTTTCACAAATATGTGCACGTCCATTGTCCGGCGCTGCTCCGAGCGGAATGAGACCAAGGCGGGAGGGGTGTATGTTCATTTATTTTGACTAGTTATTGCGAAATGAAGTGACGTGGCCATGTTCGCGCCTGTTTTGTTAGTCATACATAATAAAGGTTTTATTAAACCAACAACGAATCCAAACCGCGTGGTAGAATGGAGTAAATATAAAAATAAAACTGCAACCAAGTTCCTATTATAGATGTAACCATTGAAATAAAGATATCTAAGTGGAACAATTTAACGTACCCACACGCATTTTAGTTTTCTCCCCTGGGCAAAAGGACGTAACCATAAAGTTATAGCTACGCGAAATTGGGTAAAGTGAAGTACCCGACGGATGATAATAAAATTGTGTTACACGAATAGATGTTTCCTCCATTTTTTTAGGCACACTCATTTACCATGTGACGTATATGTGTTTTTTTTTTTCATTTTTTACCGGAAAATGAGCACTTTGCTCCTTTTTAACAGTAAAATTTTGCTAAAATACACAATTCTGAAATAGCGTAAGTGGTGTATTTATACATCGTAGAGATATGGGACCCAGACAGATCGACGCAGAAAAAAAAAACTGATGACAACTGCATTTAAAAGTCAATTTCGATTTTTTCGTGGTTACGCCCTTTTGCCTTTCTGCCATCGATATGGTGAAAAAGAAAAAAATTAAAGTTGACTAACTATGTTAAGTGGGGTATAGTTGAATAGGTATTTGAAAATCATCTTTAGGTTTCTCTTACCATTTTTCATTTCGAATGACCATTTAGGATCTATAACGATTTATAATAATAATAATAATAAATCGACCATCTCTGTTTCAGCCCAGCGCCTATCAGATCAAGTACGGCTCATCCTAAACCGCCATTTTGTAGATGACGCCGTGCTTGACCAACTACGCCTTGATGCGCTCCCCCCTGCCACTGCCACGACGCCCGCACGCCCGGACGCCGCATGCGCCCCGCCGCCGCCTCCGCCGAGAGCGCGGGGTGCTGCCGCTGTCGCCACCGTTGCTGATGTGACAGCCGCACCCGTACCGACACCACCATCTGCCGAGGAGGGTGGCGATGTGGTAGGGGGCATCGTAAGTACCCAAGATAATGAGTTCATGAGGAGGACTCTTGAAGAGGCGATTCTGGAGTACCGCTCGGCACCTACTAATGACAGGCCGCGGATACCAAGGTTGCCCACGAATAAAAAAAATCTTATTATGGTGAGGATCCTGGATTCGTATCTAAAACAATATATCGAGTCTAGTGTAGATCTCGCCGATACTCACTCGATCTTGTACTGTGGGGCGGTGGCTGCCTGTCGCATGGCGCGTTTGAAATTCGAGAATATATCTAGAGACACACGCGCCAGGCCAACCACCGCTCCCGCGTGGAAGTTACGGATCGAGCGACGTATCGGCGAGGCCAGGATCCTCATCGGAAAGCTATACTGCTTCAGGTCTGGAAATACCAGACCGAAAATCATGCGCTTCGTGACGAAGGCTTTTGGTGGTGCTATATTAAGCCAGACACAGCCAAACTTCCACTCACTAGTCACGGAGCGCATAGATGACCTGAAGCAGCAAATTAGCGCGTGGGCCCAACGTATCCGTCACTATAGGAAGCGTGTCGACCGTTATCACCAGAATCGTCGATTCCAGAGTGACCAAAGGTGGGTATACCGGAACTGGGAGCACCCGAACCAACGACCGACAGACACGATCCGACCGACTGAGCAAGAAAATGCTTTATTTTGGAAAAACATCTGGTCGGATCCTGTCTGTCACGTCGAGGGTGAATGGATGAGAGTTGTCCAGCGGGTGTGTCAGTCGATAGAACCAATGTCCGCCATAAATATCAGCGAAGAGGATGTAGGTTCTGCAATCCGCCAGGCACTGAACTGGAAATCTCCAGGGCCGGACGGATTGCAGAACTTCTGGCTGAAATGGTTCAGAAGCTGCCACTCCCGCTTGGCTGTTCAATTCCAAGATGCCCTCGACCATCGGGTTCTCCCAGAGTTCATGACTACTGGTGTCACCCACCTGCTCCATAAATCTGGTAGTACTGCGGAACCTAAAAATTATAGACCTATCACTTGCTTGCCTACCATCTACAAGCTCCTGACATCCATTCTGACGCACAAAATATCAATTCACATAAAGGACAATAACATCTTGTCCGTTGCTCAGAATGGATGTCGGGCTGGGTCCCGCGGTACTAAGGAGCTGCTCCTTATGGACATGACCGTTTGTCAGCAGGTCCGACGCAATCGAAAGAACCTGTCTGCTGCCTGGATAGACTACAAGAAGGCATTTGACTCCGTGCCCCATACATGGTTGCTAAGGATACTAGAACTATACAAAACTGACACGAATATCTGTCAATTCCTTGGCGCATGTATGGAACAATGGAGTACTATCCTTCGTGTACCAGGTGGCGAACGGACTTCGGCTGCAGACGACCGGATTCCCATACGGCGGGGGATCTTCCAGGGAGACAGTCTGAGTCCGCTTTGGTTTTGTCTGGCTCTGAACCCTCTTAGCACTCTGCTTGAGGACTCAGAGCTGGGCTACTGTCTTCGAAGAAGAGGCTCTCGAATATCGCACTTATTTTATATGGATGACCTCAAACTATTTGCCAAGTCGGACACCGAACTAATGTCGATGATGAAGATAACTGAAGGCTTCAGCAACGACATTGGAATGGAGTTCGGCTTGGAAAAATGTGGGACCATCCATGTGGAACGTGGTGTGATCGTGAACTCCGGCGGCATACAGTTGTCGAAGTCCATGAATGTTCGAGCTCTCTCCGAAGACGAAACTTATAAATATCTGGGAATATCGGAGGCTCTCAGCATACGGGATACGGACATGAAACAATCAGTTAAGGAAAAGTTTTTTCGTCGTTTTACAAAAGTACTAAATAGCCTTTTGTCAGGCGGCAATAAAATTCGTGCCTATAACGGTTGGGTCATGCCTGTGCTCGTATATACTTTCGGTATTCTCAGATGGACTCAGACCGAATTGGACTCGCTGGACAGAAAGGTCAGGACGCTGATGACGAAATCCCGTATGCATCACCCACGATCATCGGTCATGAGGTTGTATATCCCGCGGAAGTGTGGGGGTCGAGGTATGTTAAATGCCAAGAACCTGCACAACCGCGAGGTATGCAATCTCCGTCAGTACTTTTTGGAAAAGACTGATGTTTGTGAGATGCATCGCGATGTCGTCACCAGCGATAAAGGTCTTACCCCGCTGAGCATGGGAAAAGAGAACTGGCGGAAGCCGGTTGTACTGAGCACCGAGGACCGCATGGAAGTATGGAAAGGCAAGGAGCTGCACGGTAGGTACTTCCGGTCTCTCACGGGACCGGATGTAGACCAACTTGCTTCCGTGCACTGGCTACGCTTCGGGGACCTCTTCGGGGAAACCGAAGGGTTTGTCTTTGCAATACAAGATGAGGTTGTCAAGACGAACAACTATAGGAAACACATAATGAAGGACGGGACCATTGACATCTGCCGCGCCTGCCACCAACCTGGCGAGTCCCTCAGACATGTGATTTCCGGTTGTTCGCAGCTTGCCAACACCGAGTATTTGCATAGACACAACCTAGTAGCCAGGATTATCCACCAGCAACTTGCCTTAAAGTTCAACCTTGTAGGTACCGAAGTGCCTTACTATAAGTACAATCCGCCGCCAGTTCTCGAGAACGGTCATGTCACACTCTACTGGGACCGGTCCATTATCACAGACAGGACTATTCTCGCGAACAGGCCTGATATTGTGATAGTAGACCGGGAGGCAAGGCGCGCAACGCTCGTCGATATCGCCGTACCGCATGATGGTAACCTCGTCAGTAAGGAAGCAGAGAAGATGTTAAAGTATCTGGATCTACAGCACGAGGTTACCAAAATGTGGCCCGTCGATTCGACGATCGTTGTGCCCATAGTCGTTTCGGCGCATGGGCTGATAGCGAAGAGCCTCGACGACCACCTTGAGAGGCTCTCGCTGAGTAGTTGGGTCAAGGGCCAGATCCAGAAGGCAGCCCTGCTCGACACTGCACGCATCGTCCGGAGGTTCCTCTCTTTGGGACCCGACCATCGGTAGCTTGGGCTCGCCCCGCCGCCGGTGGTGGAAACTCCATTTGTTTTTGTATTAATTTAAGATTTTAAGTTTGTAAATATTATGTAAAATTAATATAAAAAAAATGTGTAAATAAATGGATGAAATAATAATAGAAACCAACCGGACCATGTTTCGAGCAAGACTGCTTACTGAGTTTCAGGCTCTTGAACCGACAATGTCTTTTTCAGCCCAGCG
Source organism: Nematopogon swammerdamellus (assembly GCA_946902875.1). Classification (NCBI taxonomy): domain Eukaryota; kingdom Metazoa; phylum Arthropoda; class Insecta; order Lepidoptera; family Adelidae; genus Nematopogon; species Nematopogon swammerdamellus. Next base: position 17,500,740 of record OX336352.1, read on the forward strand.
TCTATCTGGCTCAAATGGCTTACTTGCTGCCATGCTCGCTTGGCAATTCAATACCAAGAAGCCATAGACCAACGAGCGCTACCAGAGTTCATGACCACAGGAATCACCCACCTGCTCCATAAAACCGGTAGTACCGCGGATCCAAAAAATTACAGACCAATTACATGTTTGCCCACTATCTATAAACTACTGACATCCATTCTGACAAACAAAATAAATGTTCACGACCGCCAAAATAACATGTCGGCTACTCAGAATGGATGTCGGGCTGGATCCCGCGGTACTAAGGAGCTTCTTCTCATAGATGCGACTATTTTCCAGCAGGTTCGCCGCAGCAGAAAGAATCTGTCCGCCACCTGGATTGATTATAAAAAGGCATTTGATTCTGTACCCCACACATGGCTCAAGAAAGTTTTACTAATATACAAAGTTGATGAAAACATCTGTCAGTTCCTGAGTGCATGTATGGAACAATGGAAAACAGTTCTCAGCCTTCCAGGTGAAAGACAGCTTTCTGATGTGGACGACTGCATTCATATACGGCGGGGCATCTTCCAGGGTGACAGCCTGAGCCCGCTTTGGTTCTGCTTAGCTCTGAACCCTCTCAGTTCGCTTCTGGAGGATTCGGGACTGGGCTACTTTCTGCGGAGAGGAAGCCACTCGATTTCTCACTTGTTCTATATGGATGACCTAAAAATACTGGCTAGTTCGGACTCTGAGCTGATGTCGATGCTGAAGACAACTGAAAATTTCAGCACGGACATTTGAATGGAGTTCGGAATAGACAAGTGTGCGAGCATCCATATAAAACGAGGGAGGGTCACGGCCTCCGACGGGATTCAACTCTCGGAGTCGGTGAACATTCGAGCCCTCTCTGACGAAGAAACCTACAAATATTTGGGTATGCAGGAGTGCCTTGGTATCAAGGAAACACAACAAACAACAAACAAGCAAACACGACATTCGCTTCGCGATGTTTAAGTGGTTTCTTTCTTTCTACGAAACATTTACGTAAGCGGCGGGCGGTCGGCACGGTCTTGGCTTGGACTCTTTTGCTGGAGGGCTGCGCTTCGCCACTTTACGAACGTCTACCGTCTGACGCGCCGGCCGACACCCACAAAAGAAAGCCGGCGCTATATCACCCACTTCCAAGGTATGTACTTACCTATTTCTTTTTATGTACCATATGTTTATATTAACACAAATCTCTGAATTCTTTCTAGTACCTACCTACCTATGCACTCACAAATACTTATAAAGTACATACCTATGATAAATAGGTACCATAAACGATTATGGTAATAGATGTCACTTATCAATTTGAAATTTGTAAAATTGTAATCTCTTCTTTTTTGTCATCTATGCGACAGAAGGTTGAAAAACTACAATAGCTTTGCATCAACCTCTACTTTCTATGCTGAATCAAATGTTGCTCTTAATTATTAACCAATTCTAGTGTACAGTACGCGGCGGTAAATAATGCGCATCATGCTTTGATGACTTTCTGGTTGTAGAGCATTGTCTCGGTCATACAGATACCTGCGAGTTAGTGTGACAGAGACGACACTCTACAACCGCACTGTCAAGTTTATCTCCAAAGAACATTGCGCATTATTTTAAATTGTATTTGCTAGATAATGACTGCCCTTCCATTTTATGCAAGTGATACTTACCAGCGCACAGAGTGTCATATATACGCTTCCCACAAACGCTTCTCTCAACAATGAAGGTATTCTTATCTCTGGTAAAAAAAGTAAACAAAACAATAATAATAATAAAATAAAATATTTTTATTTACACATACAATTTACACAAAAACCTAATTAGGTAAACTAAAGAACTAATTGAGCATTTTAATAATAAACGCTGAGCACATGCTGGCATTGATGTTGTGGAAGGACTTGGTGCTTGCAACCAGCAGATGGTAGTGTGCTGCACCAAACCCGAGGACGTGCTCCGTTTATGTAGGGAGGGTGTTCATTGTCCCAAGTGAGCCACTGCTGGGGTTTGTTGAAAACGCCCTCGGTTGTCCTGCAAATGAAAACAAAAAATATCTTTAAATTATATTGTTTTGATTAACGTAGGTACTTAGATGTAATTGGATCACATTAGACCATTACATTGCTTGGACATTTAAAAACAGGTGCCAAGTGCGAGTTTAACTCGCGCACTGAGGGTTCCGTACTACCACACAACATATATTTTGTTATACACGGTGTTAACTTTTTTCGCGACATTTCAATTTTAATACCGAATATTAAACCATTTCGTATACTGGTTATTTTGTGGTACTAAAAAATAAAATCTAAAATAGTTTAAAAAAATTTGCATATTTTCTTCAAAATTTTACCTCAGCGACAATTTCCCTTTGGAATGGTGTAGCGAGCGCCGCCGCGCGCCGCGCGCCTGCGACCGTGCGTACCTCTAGCCATAGTTAAACCACACAAGTTAGCCGTCTTCATACAAACGCGCCGATTTCGCACTCACACAAGCGCGCGCCTGCGCACGCTGTCTGTACACAACCACTACATGCATTCTCACTGTCTCTCGCGCGTAGTCAGTGATGGTCGCCCCGCCTCCGCGCTCGGTGACGCACAGCACACCACGTGACGGCCGCTGCCTGCCGCCTGCCGCTTCCCGATATAAAGTATTATTATTCGAATTTTATTTTATTGCACTAACATAATGGCTCCGCGTTTCTGCAGTGTGTACGCGGCTGCATGAATAGATCAGGCTCGAATCGCGAGTTAACATTATTCTCATTACCTGCTCCCATCGAAAGGTAAGTAATTAAAGTATGTAGTTAAATTATGTAAGTTATTAATACGAGTAGGTACTAAGCGAAGGAATTGAGACCTGGCTCGGTAACGTCAGAGCAAAGTACCTATTAGTATTTAATTATAGTATTAATTAGTTATTAATAGGTAGGTACTAGCTGCAAAAACCATTCGCGAACCCCGGCATCGGGCGCGGCCGCGCGGCGCACGCGAAGGCTGCGCCGCGCGCGGGCCCGCGGTTGTCGACTTGTTCAGACTTGTTAGAGATACCACGCACAACGAAATTTCGCGCGGTTTTGTCTTCTATAAACTATAAATGGCCACAGCTCCTACCGCGGACACTTTCATGACTGCTAGCGACCAACCAAGTTATTAAGTAATTCATTAAAATAAAATTAGAAGTTATTAAGTAATAATAAAACAAAATTAATAAATACATTTTAAAATTATTTATTTGATATTTTTTTTATTAAGATTAATAATTATATTAATCTATAATTCTAAATTATATTTTCTATAATTTTTATAGTTATAAATTTTTTGCCCACTTATTAATTCTCTTCATCGTCCGCGACTACGAAATGGTTTTCCAAAGACGGACGTGAGTTAAAGTTGAATTTTGACATTGCATTAATTTTTGGGAGGTTAAAGTTAAAAGAAAAATTTTACCCGACTGCGCGAAGTAAAAATGAAGGGTTATCTTTTTAGCAATTTATGTGTGTGTATGTTTGTTTTTACGTATGTTCCACCGTAGCGCCAGAACTAAGCATCCGATTATTGAGTGGGGTATCGTTGTCAAGGGCTCAAACATCAAAATAACATCGTTCACTGTCTATCGAAAATACAGCTTTCGAAAATATACCTTAACGCCAGTATATAATAAATCTATGACAACTCATATATTCTGTTAGAGTAAAATTTTGGGAGCTGGCTCTTGGTCTATAAATAAAAAATACATAAATGTACATAATCATTTTAAAGAATAGAATTTCCACCATGATGGGCTCACTGCCTGTCAATTGTGTTAGTGTTGTGAGTTGTGACATCCCTGGTGGCTCGGCGCAGCGTAGGTAGTTATTTTAAAAATGGCCTCCAGTTATCTTACTCGTCTTCTTTTACTATGCTCTAGCTGACTGACGACGTGTCGCGCGCTAGCTGTTGTATCGTGTCGATATGAATGTGATTTTTTTGATTTATTTGAAAAATTACTCAGCTTTCGATTTTTTTGGTAATGCAGTGTGATTCCTATTATGAAATACCATGTTTTTATACCAAATATAGAAATTGAAAATTATAAAACGAAAGCTAAAAGAAAAAATTACCCCCTTTTTCGGCATCAGTATGTGACCCAAAACAACCCCCTTTCGGGAATGTTGCCTATTTAAGTTAACACCGTGTATATTAACCAAAATAATTGTGGTTTTGAAAATCAAGAAACGCCTACCTAATTACAAAACGGAAAAAATATATAAAAATATTTTTTGTATGTGATATGTCCTATAAGGGTTCCGTTTTTTCCTCCAAAAAACTTTTGTTCAGTATTGAAATGGGAATTAGTTTATATGGTTACTGAATGTTTTTATTTAGTCTGAATTCATCGTACACCTTTATTATTTCTGTTAATCCCATGAATCTGCTCCCGGACTTAATGTAGTGACTGCTGCAACAGCCTGTATATATTACTAGCTGAGCCCGCGGCTCCGCTCGCGTGAAATTCGTATTCCAAAGAAGAATGTAAGTAACTAAGGGCGAGGCCGAAGGCCGAGCTGCGTTCAGGTAATCGATAAACCTTCTTAAAGAAAGTAACTAACTAAGGGCGAGGCCGAAGGCCGAGCTGCTTTCAGGAAGACGATAAACCTTCTGGAAGAAAGGAAGGAACTAAGTGCGAGGCCGAAGGCCGAGCTGCGTTCAGGTAAACCAAAAACCCTCTTCCGCCTTCGGGCCTCGCCCTTAAAGACTTCTTCGATAGAATACGATATCGTTTACTCAATCTATTTATTTCATAAAAATAAAAAAGTAATATTAATAACTAAAGAATTAAACCTACCTAACAAACATTAAAATAACTATCAAAACGGGCATTTTCAAATGTTCTTAGAGCACTTGCAGCATTACCCCGCTGGATGGCAAGGCTTACCCTTTGAATGAAGTACATAAGCCCTTGATGGCGGGACACCAGTTGCGTCAACCAGCTCAAGCCTCTTTTGGCTTCACTGCTCCACGGACCGAGGGTTTCAACCGCAAACGCAACAAATTCGAAATCTTGAATTATATTTCTACATATATTTGCTGTGTTTGAGGCTCTCCGCCCCAGCCTCGGCCGCGCCAGCCGCTCTTGAAGATGTCCTAACGTGACTTGAAGCCAATGTGAGAACAAAAGTGGCGTCCCACATCAAAGAACTACCCTTAGTCCATGGCACTAAGGTGATAGCATCGGGCCTCTTGCCATCCAGCCGGGAATAACCGCGAGGTTCTAGGATGCACGGTATATTTGCCGTTAGAAGCGTGGACTTTATAATAAAATTTAAATTAAATTAAATTAAATTAAATTAAATTAAATTAAATTAAATTAAATTAAATTAAATTAAATTAAATTAAATTAAATTAAATTAAATAAACGTTTAATTCAGGTATAAACCCATATCTGTACACAAACAACACATATTATACAGCACTCAATTAGAAATAAAAAATAAAATATCAGATCAATTACATCAATTACAATAATATTTGTACAATTTCGTCATTTACGTAAAATAATTGTCGGGAGATTGTGCTTATGATAGGGTTTTCACATTCACAAATACGTTTCACAAACCCTGCTCGCCGCTTCCGCATTATGGCGTAGAAGTCGTCAATGCGATGTTCGGCGAACATGCCAGACGCACTACACCTCCAAGGTAGACCCAACATGCACCGAAGTGCATTGTTGTACTGTACACGCAGCGAGTTATAAGCTCGCTGCGTGTACTGAAACCACAGCTGGTTGGTGTAGAGCGCCTGGCAGTAGGCACGGAACAACGTTATCTTCGCCTGTACTGAACAGAATCGGAAACGTCTAGCCAACATGTTGCTCTTCATCGCTAGCACTCGGCGCTGCCTCTCCAGGTCCTCGTCATCCCTCAGTCTGTCCGTCAAGATATGGCCTAGGTACTTAAACCTTGTTACGGCTCTCAAAGGAGAGCCGCACAAGGTTATCGTGGGGATGAAAGGGGGCCCACCTCCTTGTTTAAAGACCATCACCTCCGTTTTTTTGACATTGTATGTCAACCCATGTTCACATGCATACCGCTCACAGATATCCAGCAGTGTTCTTAGTCCTTTGGCAGAGGGGCTCAGCAGCGCCATGTCATCTGCATAACTAATGTTGTTGATGCAGATATCACCTAAATGGCATCCGACCTTGGCGCTGGTGAGCTCCTCTAGCAGCTGGTTCACGTACAGATTGAACAGGTCCGGAGACGTCAGACCGCCTTGCCGCACACCACAAGTCAGCTTATACTCTTCCGATGTCACATCGCCCCAGCGCACTGCGTTCACCTGGCTCCCGTACCAGTATCTCAACAGACATGTAATGTCATCCGGGACCCCAGTCGCTTGTAGCTTCTTCCACAAAATGTCATAGTTTATTGTGTCAAAAGCACGGCTGAGGTCCAGGAAACATCCATACACTGCTGTGCTGTTCTTTGTATAGTATCTGACAGTCTGCTTCAACGCTAGTATAGCCATATCTGTTGAGAGACGGGGGCGGAAGCCAAATTGCGCTCTGTGTAGGTGCAAGTGCTTATACAGGGAAGGTTGAAGCAGTCTTTCGAATACTTTCGATGTAACAGTCGCAAGCGATATCGGTCGATAGTTAGACAGGCTTGCGACGTCTCCGGTCCTGTTCTTCACTATAGGTACGACAATGGTCTTCGTGAAGTCCGCAGGAAAGTAGCTGTGAGCTATACACATGTTGAACAGAGATGATAGCCTGTCATACAGAAGAGGTCCAGCAAACTGCAGGTGCTCGATGCTCAACGAGTCATGGCCCGGAGACTTACCTCGCCGCATGCGACGAACGGTAGTGGCGACCTGCTCAGGAGAAATGCGCAGCACCTGCGGAACACGCTTTTCCTCACCCTCTCCCACTCCCTGCACTGTCGGCCCCGCTGCTGGACCGCAGGTGAGCAGCGGGCATGACGTAGGCTGCACTGGGGGCGGCAGCACCGAGGGCGGTGACGGTGGCGGCGACGGCAACGGAGATTCTACCTTGAATTCTACCTTGCTCGGCCTTCGGCCTCGCCCTTAGTTACTTACTTTCTTCAAGAATGTTTTTCTTCTTCCTGAACTCAGCTCCGCCTTCCGCCTCGCCCTTAGTTACTTTCATCGAGAAAGAATATCGTTTACGTGAGCGCTGATCCGCCTTCGGACCCGCCTTTAGTTACTTACTTTCTTTTTTTTAAATACGAATTTCACGCGAGCGAAGCCGCGGGCAACAGATATATAAATTTTATTGCACCAATGACAGCGACATAACTTCGACTTTCAATTATTATTTTTATTTATCAAACAATTTGTCACCGGCCAGCTCACGTCGAGATGACAGTTCTCCGTTGTCAACATGACATTTAAAATGGTTTTTTACCCTTACTTTGGATTACGTGATTTTTATTATATTTTTTAATTATTATGTTCATCCGGGATATACACTGTCACTATAAAAAGTTTCGTCAAATTCCGTTCAGTGGTTTTTGCGAGATGCGCGTACAAATAGACATTTTTGCATTTACGATTTTATGATATGTATAGAAAGAATAGATATGTATAGACTATTGTGTTCAAGTTATAAAAAAGAAGAACTGTCATTTTCGTTGTATCTACTTATTTTTAAATTTCGAATGAATATTTTATTCAAATTGTATTTGCTGCCAGTTCTCAAGATATAATTATGTACTTTGGACTACGTGATTTTAAACGCGCAATAATGTTTATAATTGTTAATTTTTTTTATTTTTGTAATTTTTTTTTACGTATTATGTTAACCCGGCATATAAACTGCCACTATACAAAGTTTCGTCTAATTCCGTTCAGTGGTTTTTGCGTGATGCGCGTACAGACAAACAAACAAACAAACAAAAATTTTAAAAACTGTTTTAACATGTTCAGTATCTCATTTTAAGCCACTCTGGTTAGTTTTTTTCCGAATACATTCAATGTACAGACTTTCTTACCTCTACGATTTTATTATATGTATAGATATAGCAATACTTACATTAAAACATTTTTTTTTACCTGCAGAAACTGCCGCAGAAGCTCCAACTGATGCCGCCGAAACTCCTCCTGACACACCAGGCGCCACTCTCTGAGGGCCATGTCCTGCCGCCTGTCTTCAGCGTGTACCCGCTCGTACTCCTCAATAACCTCGCGCATAGGCGGGTTGATTTGCACGAAGCTCACGAGGGGGGCGGCCAGCAGGCGTACCTTAATAGAAAAAAATAATTTAATTAGGCATCTATCTTTTTTAACTTTAAGACATAATTTTGGATGATAAAGTATCAGGCAGATGATATATCTTTATGATTTATATTTATGATTTAACGTAAAACCATCTTAAGAAATAACAGATTGTAACAGTGAAAACAGTATGTTAATTAATAAAGTGGTTCACGAGTTATAAGGATATTCATATATTATATATAGACGTGCGTCGGCCAGTCGCAATTATAGCTCGGTACTTTATTGTGAAAAATTTTGCTTCTATGTCACCTACTTTACTTTTATTCAAGAGAGAGTAGTGTTATTGAAAATAAAATTGATTAAAAAGAAATGTTTTCCTTGTTTTCTTCCCTAAAACACATTGGCTGCTTGCATACTAGACGATAGCGTCGCGGCAGCGGTGACATGACCGCGACGCGGCAGCAGGTTTCGAGCATACCGTCACGGTATTGCATACATTTTTCCTGCCCTGCTGCCGTGACGTCACCGTCTAGATAGTGCATAAACAGTCGTTGGCTACATACATACAATGAAGTATGTAAACAACACTACAGTAAATAAATACCAATGTGATTTAAAATATGCTTACCGGTAGAGTGTTCACTATGACCTCGGAGTCCCCGAGTCCGAAGCCCTGTCCCAACACCGCCAGCATCCGCTCGTCCTATTGCTCCAGCAGAGCTACCGGTGCCGCCGGCCCACACCCGTTCCGTGGGCCTGCCGCCTGGCTCTACCGGCCAAGTTTTTTAAGTGAACTTTATTGTCCGTCCAGTACTGAAAAAAAAGATGAACATATTTGTAAAATATTATATTAGTACGACCATTGTAATACGACTTATTAACAATGACGTCTTTGCTTATTAAGTTTGATGTTTGAAAGGAATTTGTGAATACATAAATATAACACACCTTGTGCTACTGTTGCCATGTTATGGCGCAGCCCCCCGATGCTTTGAGGCGCTCCGTTAGGCCCATCCAGAGGCGCGAGCATCGCATTCTCTCCCGACAGCCGGCCCCGCGCCAACTGCGGATTTTGTTCCATGAACTCCGCCATCACATCATATCTCTGTGCACCGCAGTTGGCCGGGAGCGGAGTGTGGATGAGGTTGCACTTGGCCCATGTTGCGTTACACTCAAGTACGGTATTTATTTACATTTATTGACAAAGAGATTCGTCATTGTTTATTGAAGAAAAATTGGTAAATTCTTCTTTTTTTTTTTATAAACATGACAGTTGATTGACTGACACTGGCACATGGTCTAGGTCGACATAGTCTATGCTAAGCACTCATTTGTATCAGTAAAAATGGTTAAAAGGTAGTAATTGATAATTTTTTTGGCATAAATGTTCACGAATTTCCATAAATTATAAATGCAACATATAAATAATTTGATAACATAAGATAATATTATGTAATCGCAAGTAATCTAGGTCTTATCTATGGTAGGTCGACACTCACTTGAACGCCGGTACCGATACGAATGACGCTAAAAGTGAGAAGGAGTACGAGTAAACTCCCTCGCATATTTCAAGCGAGAAATGCCGGTAGGGCCCCTGGTCTCTGTCCCTAATTTTGACCACATAGTGAATTCTTTGTATGACATGAATGTGGTATACCGTTGGAAAGGGCGTAAACTAGCGAACTTTTTAAAAGAAATTAAATTATTAATAATTTCTGTCTGTCTCTTTTCTGTCTTTTTTAAAATGAATTAAGAAATTAAGATTCCGTCATATTTTTACTCGTTCTAGGGACGTTTGGAGGTCACAAGTCCTTTTAATTGGATTAACTTCATCAAATGATATTTTTTCTAGAATAACGATACATTGCAAAATCCAATACATTTTATTTCGTGCTGATACAATGATAAACAAAAAAAGTTACAACGGTTCAAAGCTGGAATTTTGGTAATTTTAAAAAAATACATACATATCAGTATCACACACGCTGAATCCCGACAATCGGGGTAAGCAGAGTAATCGGTGTTGTGCTGCAAGAACTCTGGTCAATTACAGCACAACACCGACTACCACGTTTCGCAAAGTATTCGAACAAGATTAAATCGATCAAGCAGCAAGTAAGGCACGAAGACCCACCTGCTGCATGAGTCGGTGGAAGTACCGTGCCAAGGTGAGAGGTGGCGAGCCTGTCGCCCTTCAGCACGGCATCTTGTCCTTATCCCTTAGTCGCCTTTTACGACATGCATGGGGAGAGATGCAGTGGGGATATTCTTTTTTAGTACCGGCCCCACACGGTACTTTTAAAAAATAAAGAAAAAAAATAGTTCCTTGATACCACGGGACACCTGATAAAAGGTATCATAAGTCAAAATATTGCAAATGACCCCACTTACCTACAAAACAATTTTGTCGGTCGATGTGCCGAACTGCCTGTATAATCGGTGAAAAATAATTTTCATAATATAATAATTCTCAAAATCTAATGACCAACCCAGAATTTTACTGCTTTGAAAGAACGACAATAATATGTACAATCTCACAAATTTATTAATTAAAGTACGGTGTTTCAAATATACTCCTAGGTATTTATCATACATTCGGAGATTAACGCTTCCACTGATTTCAATTTTTTTGGTTACATCTTTCAAATTCAAATTCCAGCGACGACCGCGCAATAAGTGCGTGCAAGACATGTCATATGATTCCATGTCAAAACAATGTCCATGCAGTAGGTGTCAGAATCGAACCATCAACGACAGACTTCGATGCACTTCGTGGACAGGGCAATATAGAACGAAAAATGTTGCCATTGATATTGTGCTGGAGTGTTACTGTACCTATGTAAGTTAAGTACAAGGAACTACTTTGGACCGAGCTGTGGTTGATTTAAGTTCACACATTTTTGCGAAAGGTCAAGGCTATGTAGCCTTGAGCCGGGTTAGGTCTCTATATGGATTAATAAATCAGTAGTTAAATAAACCACCGCAAGCTATTTTATAATCCCCACGATATTAACTCCCTCAATGAAATGACAAGATTGCGAAATGTACCGTCTTATAAATTATTACTAAAAAGTGTAAAAAAAAAAGTAAATTTAAAAAAAAAATAGGTAAAAAAACTTTTAAGTTAAACGGTTTTATTAAAAAAAACTAGAAAAAAACAGCTGTACAAAAAACTAGAAAATAATAAGGACACAAGCCTGGGCCTTCTTAAGATTTTACGTCTGGGTAAGAAATCGTGCAATACTAGCGTGCTGTCTTCTCATGTCGGATGCCAAAGGGCACATTGTGTCGCTGCGTCAGCGGATTAAGTAATAAATTGAGACTTTTAACAGACTAATATAAAAACGTGGGGCGCATTTTATTTATTACGCATATTATACGCCCCACGTTTTTATATTAGTCTGTTAAAAGTCTCAATTTATTACTTAATCCGCTGACGCAGCGACACAATGTGCCCTTTGGCATCCGACATGAGAAGACAGCACGCTAGTATTGCACGATTTCTTACCCAGACGTAAAATCTTAAGAAGGCCCAGGCTTGTGTCCTTATTATTTTCTAGTTTTTTGTACAGCTGCTTTTTTCTAGTTTTTTTAATAAAACCGTTTACCTTAAAAGTTTTTTTACCTATTTTTTTATTTACTCGTTTTTAGTTTGATTTTTGGCTCGTATCATTCATTACGCAAACTCGTCATCCTTTCCAACCTCTCATTGCATCTTTGTTACTCGGTTTCATACCTGTCAATTTCTCACAATCAAGCTCCTCAATACATAGCCCTTCTAAAGACTTTACGCGACTCAATCAACATACGCTTGACCCTCCTTAAATAGTCTGGAGCCCAAATACACGACAGCATGGCCTGTTGGCCAGTACTGTTGTACTGCCCTGCATTTTATGGAAAGTGGAGGCCCATGACAAAATTATCGGTAACATCCGTCTCTCAGCTGTTCCATAATTAAACTTTGCTGGAAACTGTATGGCTTTAGGATGGATAAGGTGTCCGCCGTCCCTTTCAAAATCAATTTGAACAGATGGTATGTCTGTTTCATACATTTGCGTTCGACAAGTATGGGACGCTCGTCCAAAAAAACCAAATGAGCCCAAACTCGAGGGGGTTACTAGTATGGTTGAAGAGTTCCACTGTACACCTCATGACTCCATCATCAGACCCTCGTCACTAAGTGTATTGGTAGAAGTATGGGACACTCGTTCAAACAAACTAAATGAACCCAAACTCGAGGGGGTTACTAATAAAGGTTGAAGAGTTCCACTGTACACCTCCTGACTCCATCATCAGACCCTCGTCACCAAGTGTATTGGTAGAAGTATGCGACACTCGTCCAAGCCAACCATATGAGCCTATGGTTGAAGAGTTCCACTGTACACCTCCTGACTCCATCATCAGACCCTCTTTACTAAGTGTATTGGTAGAAGTATGGGACACTCGTTCAAACAAACTAAATGAGCCCAAACTCGAGGGGGTTACTAATAAAGGTTGAAGAGTTCCACTGTACACCTCCTGACTCCATCATCAGACCCTCGTCACCAAGTGTATTGGTAGAAGTATGGGACACTCGTCCAAACCAACCAAATGAGCCCAAACTCGAGGGGGTTACTAGTAACGGTTGAAGAGTTCCAATGTACACCTCCTGACTCCATCATCAGACCCTCGTCACCAAGTGTATTGGTAAAAGTATGGGACACTCATTCAAACCAACCAAATGAGTCCAAACTCGAGGGGGTTACTAGTAACGGTTGAAGAGTTCCACTGTACACCTCCTGACTCCATCATCAGACCCTCGTCACCAAGTGTATTGGTAGAAGTATGGGACACTCGTCCAGACCAACCAAATGAGCCCAAATTAGAGGGGGTTACTAGTAACGGTTCAAGAGTTCCACTGTACACCTCCTGACTCCATCATCAGACCCTCGTCACCAAGTGTATTGATAGAAGTATGGGACACTTGTCCAAACCAACCATATGAGCCCAAATTCGAGGGGGTTAATAGTAACGGTTGAAGTTTTTTTTTTTTTTTTATGGAACCTGACACGGTTGGCTACATCACCTACAACATCCGTGATGTCAGCCCATAACACAGGGTGAACTAGGTGCCATGTCAGTGCTTCCCTTCATTTCATGTCGGCTACACTAAACTGGACGGAAAACACGAACTATTTACATAGTCGTTTCGACCGACGTTTCGTTCAGTGCGGTGGTACCAACCCGGCCGGGATAAACCCTACCACCTAGTAAGGTAAGAAGGGACCTACAGTTTAACGTGGAATCCGAACCACGGTCAGCCTCCAACGGTCGAGCGGTCACCCATCCAATCACTGACCGCGCTCAGCGTTGCTTAATAACAGTTGACTAACCAACCGCGCCACTGAGCTACCGAGGCTGACGAATTTTCTTATCCCTTAGTCGACTTTTACGACATGCGACGGGAAGAGATGCAGTGGGGCTATTCTTTTTAAGTACCGACCCCACACGGTACGAAGTAAAAGTAAGTTCCACTGTACACCTCCTGACTCCATCATCAGACCCTCATCACCAAGTGTATTGGTAGAAGTATGGGACACTCGTCCAAACCAACCAAATGAGCCCAAACTCGAGGGGGTTACTATTAACGGTTGAAGAGTTCCACTGTACACCTCCTGACTCCATCATCAGACCCTCGTCACCAAGTGTATTGGTAGAAATATGGGACACTCGTCCAGACCAACCATATGAGCCCAAACTCGAGGGGGTTACTAGTAAACGGTTGAAGAGTTCCACTGTACACCTCCTGACTCCATCATCAGACCCTCGTCACTAAGTGTATTGGTAGAAGTATGGAACACTCGTCCAAACTAACCAAATGAGCCCAAATTCGAGGGGGTTACTAGTAACGGTTGAAGAGTTCCACTGTCCATCGCCTGACTCCATCATCAGACCCTTGTCACCAAGTGTATTGGTAGAAGTATGCGACACTCGTCCAAGCCAACCATATGAGCCTATGGTTGAAGAGTTCCACTGTACACCTCCTGACTCCATCATCAGACCCTCTTCACTAAGTGTATTGGTAGAAGTATGGGACACTCGTTCAAACAAACTAAATGAGCCCAAACTCGAGGGGGTTACTAATAAAGGTTGAAGAGTTCCACTGTACACCTCCTGACTCCATCATCAGACCCTCGTCACCAAGTGTATTGGTAGAAGTATGGGACACTCGTCCAAACCAACCAAATGAGCCCAAACTCGAAGGGGTTACTAGTAACGGTTGAAGAGTTCCAATGTACACCTCCTGACTCCATCATCAGACCCTCGTCACCAAGTGTATTGGTAAAAGTATGGGACACTCATTCAAACCAACCAAATGAGTCCAAACTCGAGGGGGTTACTAGTAACGGTTGAAGAGTTCCACTGTACACCTCCTGACTCCATCATCAGACCCTCGTCACCAAGTGTATTGGTAGAAGTATGGGACACTCGTCCAGACCAACCAAATGAGCCCAAATTAGAGGGGGTTACTAGTAACGGTTCAAGAGTTCCACTGTACACCTCCTGACTCCATCATCAGACCCTCGTCACCAAGTGTATTGATAGAAGTATGGGACACTCGTCCAAACCAACCATATGAGCCCAAACTCGAGGGGGTTAATAGTAACGGTTGAAGAGTTTTTTTTTTTTTTATGGAACCTGACACGGTTGGCTACATCACCTACAACATCCGTGATGTCAGCCCATAACACAGGGTGAACTAGGTGCCATGTCAGTGCTTCCCTTCATTTCATGTCGGCTACACTAAACTGGACGGAAAACACGAACTATTTACATAGTCGTTTCGACCGACGTTTCGTTCAGTGCGGTGGTACCAACCCGGCCGGGATAAACCCTACCACCTAGTAAGGTAAGAAGGGACCTACAGTTTAACGTGGAATCCGAACCACGGTCAGCCTCCAACGGTCGAGCGGTCACCCATCCAATCACTGACCGCGCTCAGCGTTGCTTATTAACAGTTGACTAACCAACCGCGCCACTGAGCTACCGAGGCTGACGAATTTTCTTATCCCTTAGTCGACTTTTACGACATGCGACGGGGAGAGATGCAGTGGGGCTATTCTTTTTAAGTACCGACCCCACACGGTACGAAGTAAAAGTAAGTTCCACTGTACACCTCCTGACTCCATCATCAGACCCTCATCACCAAGTGTATTGGTAGAAGTATGGGACACTCGTCCAAACCAACCAAATGAGCCCAAACTCGAGGGGGTTACTATTAACGGTTGAAGAGTTCCACTGTACACCTCCTGACTCCATCAGACCCTCGTCACCAAGTGTATTGGTAGAAATATGGGACACTCGTCCAGACCAACCATATGAGCCCAAACTCGAGGGGGTTACTAGTAAACGGTTGAAGAGTTCCACTGTACACCTCCTGACTCCATCATCAGACCCTCGTCACTAAGTGTATTGGTAGAAGTATGGAACACTCGTCCAAACTAACCAAATGAGCCCAAATTCGAGGGGGTTACTAGTAACGGTTGAAGAGTTCCATTGTCCATCGCCTGACTCCATCATCAGACCCTTGTCACCAAGTGTATTGGTAGAAGTATAGGACACTCGTTCAAACAAACCATTGAGCCCAAATTCGAGGGGGTTACTAGTAACGGTTGAAGAGTTCCACTGTACACCTCCTGACTCCATCATCAGACCCTCGTCACCAAGTGTATTGGTAGAAGTATGGGACACTCGTCCAAACCAAGCAAATGAGCCCAAACTCGAGGGGGTTACTAGTAACAGTTGAAGAGTTCCACTGTACACCTCCTGACTCCATCATCAGACCCTCGTCACCAAGTGTATTGGTAGAAGTATAGGACACTCGTCCAAACAAACCATTGAGCCCAAACTCGAGGGGGTTACTAGTAACGGTTGAAGAGTTCCACTGTACACCTCCTGACTCCATCATCAGACCCTCGTCACCAAGTGTATTGGTAGAAGTATGGGACACTCGTCCAAACCAACCAAATGAGCCCAAACTCGAGGGGGTTACTAGTAACGGTTGAAGAGTTCCACTGTCCACCTCCTGACTCCATCATCAGACCCTCGTTACCAAGTTGAAATTATCATAATATTGTATTGTCACGAGAACTCAATGTGTGTGCAAAGTTTCATAAAAATCGGTTCAGTAGAAGTAGTTGAAAAAGTTGTCGCAAGATTTGAAACAAAGATAGTAACAAACAAACAAACAAACAAACAAATATAGGTACGGAGTCAAGCTAAATAAAACCGTTTAATAATAATTAAAAAACCCGACTGCCTGAAAAATTAACTTTAAATAAAAACTGAAAAGAAAAAAAAAAACAAGTCCAGTAGTCTAGAACTCTGTTAAGTAAAATTGAATAACTAAACCATTGAAATAGTTTCATGATCGATACACACATATAAAACAAATAATCAACTCTAATGCGGAACATAGTGACTTTAACAGTCGGGACCCATTAAAATTTTCCCAATAATGGGTCCCGACTGTTAAAGTCGCTATGTTCCGCATTAGAGTTCATTATTTGTTTTATATGTGTGTATCGATCATGAAAGTATTTCAATGGTTTAGTTATTCAATATTACTTAACAGAGTTCTAGACTACTGGACTTGTTTTTTTCTTTTCATTTTTTATTTAAAGTTAATTTTTCACGCAGTCGGGTTTTTTAATTTTTTATATTTTTCCCTGGGTAGTCATAAACTGGCCTACTCCCTGGTTCCCGCTTGACGTTCAGTTTTGGGACACGTTGTATATCTTCTATACGTGTGTACGTAACCCTACTACTAAACGGCTGGACCGATTTGGATGAAATTTTGTGTGAATATTTGAGTGGGTCCCTGGATGGTTTGAAAATACAGGTAGACGCGGTAGATGGCGTCGTTATCGCGTTTTCATGAAAAAAAACGGATTTGCTGAACAATTGACAACATGTACAGGCTGAAAATATTTTTCGATTTAACTTGACATTTCACATATACATGCGCGTCACTTCAAAACAAATTAAATTAGTAGAGGGGTGACCATGCGATTCCTTATGTGGGACAAATGGTTTTATTTTAATAGGATGACCATACGATTCCTTCACCAATGTGGGACAAAAAAAATATTTTAGTATAGGGGTGACCAAGCTATTCTCAAATGGTTTTATTTTAATAAGGTGACCATACGAATTCCTACCTAATGTGGGACAGATGATTATTTAAATAGCGGGAGAGAAAAGGAGGAGGTGAGAGAGGGGCGAGGGAAGAGGGGAGTGATAGAGGGAGGGGATAGAGTGAGGGAAGAGAGAGCGAGAGAGATAGAGATACCTGTGTTTACCTGAACGCAGCTCACCATTCGGACTCGCTTTAAGTGGCTTACTTCTTTTATACATTGCATCTATTACCTGCACGAAGGTCGGGTTTGTCATTTTCGAATTTCACTCGAGCGAAACCGCGGGGAAAAGCTCAAAATATAGCTAGCTGACCCTGCCGACTTCGTACCGCCTTTGTTACACTATAACCTTATTCCGATTATTACATAAATTTTACTAATAAAAAACTCATAACCCTTCCTTTTTTGTCTTCGCCGTAGTCGGGTAAAAATAACCCAAATCGGTTTATCACTTCAGAACGGCTGGACCGATTTGGATGAAATTTTGTGTGTATATTTGAGTGGGTCCCCGGATGATTTGAAAATACAATTGGACCCGGTAGATGGCTTGATGAGTCCACGCGGACGAAGTCGTGGGCAAAGCTAGTATTATATATATTGGTGTCTAGTACCACCACCCATCGCTCGAACCTAGTCTCGCGTCGTCTCGGAGAGCTCCGTAGCCACGGTCTGCACCCGCCGCCGCGCCGGCGTGCTTGGAGACTGTCTCCCGCCGCCGCCGGCGGTATTACCGTTTTTATTTTTATTTAATTTTGTATTTTGTAAATTTTTGTAACTTTTAATAGGTTTAACATAATATGTAAAATTAATATGAAAATGTAAAACCATGAAATACAGAAGATAATAATATTGATGATGATTGATTGATGATATGATGATTGATGAAAAGGAAAACGCTGCTAAATAAAAAAAAATTACTATATAATAAATTAGTAACATATATTTATAATAAAATAATCACAATTTTGCGCACCTAATCAACATAAGTTGTATATTTAAAAACTAAACTGACATAATGAATCAGGTCACTAAAGTATTTTGCGATTTTCTCGAAAGTTAGTTTTTTTCAGTTTGAAGTCTAACCGTATCCATTAAAATAATCTTTTGTTTTTTGGTACTGATAAAAATGTTCGAATCGGATCTCCTGAACATCCTTCGCTCCGGAAGACTCAGCTGTATGCATCTTTAAAAATTCAATATGTTTCTTTGTCGACATACCAGAAATACGGTCGAAAACTGCAGTTCTTAAAAATTTTTGCATCTCAGTTTGAATGTCAAAATCATCAGTTCTGTATCTTTTCAGAGATTCAATTATATCTTGAAAAAGTATTTTATGTATCTTCTTGTAAGTATCGTCCATAAATATGAAAAAAATCGTAGGATAGAGTAGTACTACCTCATCCATCCAGGTGTTTTCCAAACGATATATGAAATTATTCATGGTCTCTCTCACCTTTTCCGGATTATGTCCAAATGATAGTATTAATAAATTGAAATCGCGCCGTTGTTCAGGTAATTTAAATATATGAACAAAAGTACAACCATTGTATGCATAATTCGTCCATTCGACATCTAGCATTTGTAAAGTATTCATCATGCGTTTTGGCTCGTACTCTAATAGAGTTTCTGATAATTCAATCATGAAATATCTGAATAAATGCATTTTTAAATTGAGAAAGCATGTAATATTCATATCTACGGACAAATGGTTATAATCTTCATGAAACATTCCCCGCGCATCAAGTCGAGCCCGCACTTGTGTGTACGAAATATTTGTACCTGAAAGAAATGAGTGGTAAGTATATTTATTAATAATAGTTAACAGAAAATGTGAAATCAATTAAACTAGATGAAATTATGTGTACCAATGGTGTTAAATAATTTAAGTAGTATTTTAGAGTTCCGTACCTCAAAGAAGGAAAAAACGGAACCCTTATTGGATCACTTTATACGGTTCCGTACCTCAAAGGAGGAAAACAACGGAACCCTTATAAGATCACTTTGTTGTCCGTCTGGCTGGCTGTCTGTCGGTCTGTCAAGACCCTTTTTCTCAGGAAAAGACGTATCAAGTTGATATTAATATCAAATACTAAGGTCTACGTTTCCTCGGAGCCCTCGGTTCCCTTCTTACCTTACTATTTGGTAGGGTTCATCCCGCCCGGGTTGATACCACCGCACTGAATGAAACGTCGGTCGAAACGGCTATATAAATAGTTCGTGTTTGTTTTCCGTCCAGTTCAGTGTAGCCGACATGAAATGAAGCGGTGGTCTGACATCACGGATTTTGTAGGTGATGTAGTCAACCGTGTCAGTTTCCATAAAAAAAAACCCAGTCGCCGGGTGAAATGGGTGGTGACAGTGGCCGCGCCTTTAGTTACTTACTTTAATCGAGAAGGTTTATCGTCTTCCAGAATACAGCTCAGTCATCGGCATCGCCCATAGTTACTTAGTTTCATCTAGAAGGTTTATGGTTTTCCTGAACGCAGCTCAGCCTTCGGCCTCACCCATAGTTACTTACTGTCTTCGAGAAGGTTTATCGTCTTCCTGAACGCAGCTCGGCCTTCGGCCTCGCCCATAGTTACTTACTGTCTTTAAGATAAGATAAGATAAGATAAGATAAGATAAACGTTTATTTTGCATAATAACTAACTTAACCTATTTACATTTTATATACAATTCTTAATTTATGCAAAATTGGCCAATCGGCTCAGCGTGTGCCAGGGCAGGACAGAAGTCCTTTCCTGGCGCTGTTTTTCAGCCGTTGCCATGTGTGTGTGTGTGTGTGTGTGTGTGTGTGTGTGTGTGTGTGTGTGTGTGTGTTAAGAGGGTGTGTGTGTGTGTGTTAGGGTGCGTGTGCGAGTGTGTGTGTGTGTGTGTTTGCGAGAGGGTTCTTTTCAGTGTGTCTACCTGGTAAATATTTCTTTTCTTTAAAATTTGCCATCTCTCTGCAGATTCAGGAGCATCTTCCTGCATGCAAATTTAAATGTTGGGAGACCTGCCATTGCTCTAATGGGTGGCGGGATATTGTTCCAACATTTGGATGCTGCGTATTTGAAGCTGCCTCTGAATGCTGCAGAACGGTGACACGAAAGTCTTCGAGAAGGTTATCGTCTTCCTGAACGCAGCTCGGCCTTCGGCCCCGCCCATAGTTACTTACTGTCTTCGAGAAGATTTTTCGTCTTCCTGAACGAAGCTCGGCCTTCGGCCTCGCCCATAGTTACTTACTGTCTTCGAGAAGGTTTATCGTCTTCCTGAACGCAGCTCGACCTTCGGCCTCGCCTATAGTTACTTACTGTCTTCGAGAAGGTTTATCGTCTTCTTGAACGCAGCTCGGCCTTCGGCCTCGCCCTCAGTTATTTACTTATTCGAGAAGTTTTATTTATGTAATATTACTAAAAAGAATGAAATAAAAAATAAAGTTTAAAAAACTGTAACCCGACTATGGAGAAAAGTAACTATAATTAAAAAAGCTGTAAAAAAAGTTTCAAAACCTTTACCATAATTAATATAAACTAAAAAGTAAGAAACAAGATATTTAGATGCCATGTCAGTGCTTCCCTCCGGACGTTGCTATCATCGTCTTATTGAGTAAGAGCAGTCTTTTGATTTTCCTGTTTATTTAGTTTTATGAAGTCTTCTGGCAGTTTCACATTAATAACGTTATAATTAAATTGAAATGCCGTAGTCGTGCGTTGTCAGCTATAATAAAATTTCTACTTATCTTTAAATATACGAAAATACTTTTCTTTAGGTTTCCGTATCCCGTACGGAATTTATTTATTTATTTATTTATTTACTTTATTCGGGAAATAGACAGCCTAGCCGAAACAACATTACAAAAAACATAAGTCAAGTATTACGCCTATAAACATATTTCCACTAAAACATCTAAGATTATAATAACGTAGAAAAAATGTACAGAATATTAGGTATTTAGTCGTATAAAAGTGGGAGGGCGGGGTGGGGGAAATGGGGAAGGGGTAGGGGGATTATGTGGTTTGTTATGTATATGTAAGGGTGTGTGTGTAAAGTGTGTGTGAGATTGTGTGTGTGCTGTTGACTATTTCATTTGGCGTCGTGTGCTCCTCTTACTGCTTTTATTGCTTTTTATTGCTGCCGTAATTTCTTTTTTGACATTTTTGACATCTGGACACGTTAAATATGTCTGTCTCATTGAATAAGCAGTTGAAATTATGAACGACTCTGCAAAAGACAGAGTTTTGTGTGTAATTAGTGCGGTGCGCGGGCTCGTGAAAAAGAGTAGTGTGGCGCGTGCGGCGGCGCGGCACGTAGCCCCACCTCCGCCAGCAGCTCCGCGCTGTCCAAGCGCCCGCGCATCACATCAAACAGGAATGTTGCATCAGTCAGGCAGGAGTCTCCTCTCTTCCAACGTCAACAGGTTGAAGTGTCTGCAACTAGTGACATAATCCGTAAATGAAGTTTTACTGATGTAATTGATGTGTTTTATAAATAAAGATTGTATGCGTTCAATTATTTTGTTGTGTACATCGTACCTTGGACACCAAATACTGCTGGCATATTCAAGCGTGCTGCGAACGTACGCGCAGTAAACAGTTTTTAGGCACGCTGCCCTTCCCAACGGCTTACATGTTCTAAGAACAAAACCAAGATTTTTGAAGGATTTGTTAGTGATGCTTTCCACATGACCAGAAAAAGTCAGTTTACTATCTAAGTATATTCCTAAATCGCGGATGGTATTACTTCTAGTAATATTTGAGTTTTGTATTGAGTATGTAAATAATATCGTATTTTTGCGTCTAGTAAAACTGATAATTTGACATTTGGAGGCGTTTACTGATATTCTGTTTTGTGTGTAATATCGAGATAATGCGTTCAGGTGGATCTGTAGCATTTCACAGTCCGAAGTATTATTGATCTTGAGGGCAATCTTCTTGTCATCAGCGTACATCCAGTGTTTGGTGTTTTTTAGACAATGAAATATATCATATAGGAAGGATATGTAAAATAACGGCCCTAAGTGGGATCCTTATGGGACCCCGGAGGGGATTTCGATCACCTTGGAGTGATAACCACCTATTGCCACCAGTTGGGAGCGCCGAGTCAGGTAAGATTTGATCCACCTCAGTAAATCGCCCTGTATTCCCAGCCAGCTCAGTTTGGCAAGCAGGATGATATGATCCACCCGAATTATATTTAATATTATATTTAAGCCTACGCCGTATGTCTGTCTGTCCGTCCGTCTGTCTGTCTGTCCTACTGCTGTATCTTTGGAACCGTAATAGGTAGACAATTGAAATTTTCACAGAATATGTGTTATTTACCTACTACTACTGATTAACTCTAATGAATAAATTAAAGGTTATAGGATTATATTATTGTGGCCGATTGCTGTTATATGAGTCGAAGCAAAATATTATCTTTACCTCTCTCCCTCATTCCCTCTTCCCCTCCCTCACTTCCTCACTCCCTCTCTCCCTCTCTTCCCCTTCCTCAGCATGATCGCAAAAACAAATAGATGCCGTCAATCAAGCATAATTTTATTATAGCTGACAACGCACGACTACGGCATTTAAATTTAATTATAACGTTATTAATGTGAAACTGCCAGAAGACTTCATAAAACTAAATAAACAGGAAAATCAAAAGACTGCTCTTACTCAATAAGACGATGATAGCAACGTCCGGAGGGAAGCACTGACATGGCATCTAAATAACTTGTTTCTCACTTTTTAGTTTATATGAAATAAGGTAAAGGTTTTGAAACTTTTTTTTACAGTTTTTTTAATTATAGTTACTTTTCTCCATAGTCGGGTTACAGTTTTTTAAACTTTATTTTTTCTCATAATCGGATCAAGATATCAAATTGAAATACTGACGTCTACAATCTCTTCGGCGTATTTTTTTTTTATTGATAGCGCGACATATTGCGCCGAGTCACCCTTAAGGCGTCTAACGACGCCCATGGACATTCGGTTGTACGCGGGGGTTGCGACAGGTGCCCATTCACGCCCCTCTTGAAGGACCCGAGACTGTACTTGGGGGGAAATATATGGGCAGGGAGAGCGTTCCAGAGTTTACCGTTTCTGTAGAGAAAAGCTCTGCAGAATCGATTTGTATGCATCCGCGGTAAATCCAGCGTGTATGGATGCAATCCCTGCCCCGTGCGCGTGGTGCGGAGGTGGAAAGTGGACGGCGGGATCGCATTAAACAGCTCCTCCGGGCACTCCCCATGGAATAAGCGATAGAAAATATAAGCTTCTAAATCATCGCAATCAAAAGATACGGCCATTTAATGTCAGATTTGATATTCGCAAAATCACTCAAATCAAATCAAAACCTATAGGGTATTTCCCGTTGACCGAGAGTAATTAAATTTGGCAACAAGCAAGGTCTCACAGCACAAGTAAATTGTTGTGTATTATGTACAACTATGTATGTAAAATATACACAATTTCTTGGTGGTTATGTCATATAATAAATTTATTTTTGTATATTTAAACTGCACGAATGTCTGACAGTCTAACCATTGGTGTAGTTTTTAACCGACTTCCAAAAAAGGAGGAGGTTCTCAATTCTTCTGTATGTTTTTTTTTATTTTTTTTTTTTTTATTTTTTTTTTTTTTTTTATGTTTGTTACTCTATTTCTCCGTCAATTGAGGGCCGATTTAGAAAATTCTTTTTTTGTTAGTTAGGTCATACTTCCGAGGTGGTCCCATTTCAATTTTATCGAAATTGGTTCAGTGGTTTTCGAAAAATCAGCATAATACTATGGTGTGTGGTTACCTTCAGCAAAACTTGTGATGTGGTCGTTTAGGCAATTTCCAGTTTGATAAATTAGTATGGTGTGTGGTTACCTTCAGCAAAACTTTCGTGATGTGGACTTATTCAGCAATTTGAAGTCTGACACATATGGGGAATAATTCTGTACCACTTCAATCGATTTCGATTATTCGGTTTCGATTATTCTTTTATGTAATATTACTAATAATATTACTAAAAAGAATGAAATAAAAACTGTTTTAAAAAATATTAAACCGATTTCCAAAAAACCAAAAAAATAAGAACTAAAAAGTATTAAATACATAATATTTTGAAATTTTCTCTGTCCTGTTGAAATACATGAATCGATATACTAGTGATACATATTCGGACCCTTGTTTCATGAATATTCTAAATTTGAAATTTTTTATCTTTTCCGACCGGCCAGGTGCGCTTAATTTATTATGGTACGAGTACCATCGAGCTGGTCTGATGATGGAGACATAAGGTGGCCATAGGAACTCCTAAACTACACATGATAAACCCATCGTGTTTGGGCTCGTTGCATTTGTCTTCACGAGCAATTTACTTTAGACCTAAGAGATTCTCAATTCGACGGTATGTTTTCTTTTTTTGTGTGTTTGTTACGCGATTACTCCGTCAATTGTGGGCCGATTTTGAAAATTCTTTTTTTTTTTATTTGAAAGGGGATAACCCTGAGGTTTTTGAAGTGAAAACTTCTTTAGCGGCGCTTGGCATTTTTTTAGGTGGGTAAAAAATGTATATCTCGCGAAATCGCGTCAGCGTCATTTTTAAAATGAAACCTTAAGTCATTGCATTAAGGGTTAAGGCCCACTTGCACCAACACAAATTTAATATATAAACCAGTTTAACTCGCTAAACCAGTTTAAGCTAGCACCCTTTGACTGTGGGAATCGCGTTTAAATCCATAACTCGCTACTTAACTTTAAACTCGTGTTGGTGCAAGTGGGCCTTAGTTAGAGTGGCACGGGATCTGCCGGCACTCCCGGAGTGCAACTGTTAAGTAGGGTTCGGTAACACGTTTATGTCTGTCCATTCTACTAAGTTCTGCAAAATGAATGTAGGGTTCCGTAACAAATGCATGTCTGTCTGTTCTACTAAATTTAACATTTATTTCAAAATGAATGTAGGGTTCCGTAACAAATGCATGTCTATCCGTTCTACTAAATTTTACAATTTTCAACCAAGGTCCTTCGACGGTTATTTTATAATAAAAGTAGGGTTCCGTAACACGTTTATGTCTGTCCATTCTACTAAGTTCTGCAAGATGAATGTAGGGTTCCGTAACAAATGCATGTCGGTCCGTTCTACAAAATTTAACATTTATTTCAAAATGAATGTAGGGTTCCGTAACAAATGTATGTCTGTCCGTTCTACTAAATTTTACAATTTTCAACCAAGGCCCTCCGACGGTTATTTTATAATAAAAGTAGGGTTCCGTAACAAATGTACGTCTGTCCGTTCTACTAAATTTCACAATTTTCAACCAAGGTCCTCCGACGGTTATTTTATAATAAAAGTAGGGTTCCGTAACACGTTTATGTCTGTCCATTCTACTAAGTTCTGCACCATCACCTACAACGTCCGTGATGTCAGCCCATAACACCGGGTGAACTAAGTGCCATGTCAGTGCTTCCCCCTTTGATCATGCTGACTACACTGAACTGGTCGGAAAACACAAATTATTTACATAGCCGTTTTGACCGACGTTTAATTCAGTGCGGTGGTACTAACCCGGGCGGGTTAAACCCTACCACCAAGTAAGATTAGGAAGGAAGGGACCTACAGTTTTACGAGGAATCCGAACCTCGGTCAGCCTCCAACGGTCAGCGGTCACCCATCCAAGTACTGACCGCACCCAGCGTTGCTTAACATTCAATAGCGACAGTTGACTGTCTGCACCACTGAGCTATCGAGGCTGACGTGGTCCTATTTTAATTGGGTCAAGATCGGATTGGAACGCGAGGCGGAATCGCGAGGCCGAAGGCCGAGCGATTCCGCCGAGTACATTAATAGCAAAAATTACTAAAATAAACTGTGAAATAAAAAAAAAGTTTTAAAAAACATAAAACCGACTTCCTAAAAAAAGTAAAACTAAAAATATTTAAAATAAAAATATAAAAACCGCCTTCAAAAATATATGAAATAAAAACCTAAAAAAAAAAACCAACCCTAGAGTTGAAGGCGGTGCTAAAGCAAGCAAAAATGATGCATGAAAGAAAACATGAATGATGCTTTGTGATTTGTGTAGCCTTTTTAGCACCGCCTTCAACTCTAGGGTTCGTTTTTATTTAGGAGTTTCGTGATTTTCCAAAACACAATTATTTTTGTACATACATAATACTAATATATTGTGTGATAGTACGGAACCCTCGATGCGCGAGGTCAACTCGCACTTGGCGGCTTTTTTTTATTCATACTATTCAAGAGGTTAAACTTAAAATATCCTGTTTGAGACACGTAAAAGCCGCGAAAAAGTGAGTATTATTAGTTACTATTGTATACACACTTATTAAACACATATTATACACTTACAACAGAATATAATCACTAAATAAATAATAATTGAAGACATGGTTACTTCTCAGAAGTCAGTTCCAATATGACGATGCAACAGTTTCATACGAAGGAGTGTTTTTGCGGTTTTTTAATTTCACGCCAATTGTTGTATTGATTTTAATAATAATTAAAAGTTAATTGCAATTACATTTTAGTATCCTGTTATCAAATCAAAATCAATAGTTTATTAACAAAAACAGTACCTATATGAAATATAAGATGTTAAACTTAGCGACGATAATTTTTACAAATTGAATCCCAGTTGGAAGCACTCTAGGCTTGCGCCTATGTTGCCTCGACATATTTTTTTTCGGTATGACGGATCATATAGCCTCAATTAGACCAAAAATATTATTAATACAAAAAGATATTAAGTATTAAACAAAAGACTAATCATTGAGAGAAAAGGAAATTGTTAAATATTATGTATATATAAATATTATAAATATTATAAATGTACTAGCTTTTGCCCGCGGCTTCGCTCGCGGTAGACTTCGTTTAATAGAAAATCCGATTTAAGGCGAGAATAAGGGTCAAAAGGTCAACTTTAAACGAAATTATTGAGCTATTGGTAAAGATAACAAATCTGTAAAAATATGTGTTGTGGTATTGATCTTTAATTAACAAACGTAGCGAAAAAAACAATGTTTTACTACTTTGGAAAGGTGTTAATAAATGTCCAAAAAATAACGAAAAGTACGAAAATTGTACTTTCAAGTTGAATTATCTTAAGAAACATCAATTGTTTCAATACAAGACCCTCATAGAAATATAGAAAATATTTTTCCCTACAATCGTAGCGAAAAAAAAATTGTTTTCAATCTTTCCAACACGTGAAATTTAATAAATAGTGTGATTTACGCGCAAACGATCTTCGTCGGCGCGACGTATCAGCCACCGCACGAGTAGAACGAATCTCGCACCTATTACATCTGCATACGGTTCGTGTTTCAATCATCAGTGCTCGGGTAGCACGGTTTGAGTCTTATTTCCTCCTTAAACGTATACTATACTAAATTAAAATTAAAACATATACTATATTAAAAATTAAACGATTTTTGCAAAAAAATAACTGGGACACGGGAAGAATAAGTAATAGAACGTAAAAAAGAAAAAAAAAATGATATTTTGTCTGTCGGTTTGTTTGTTCGTTTGTACGCGCATCACGCAAAAGCAATTTTTTGGATTCAAATCTAATAACAAAAAAAATATGAAGCTTCATTCTGAGTAACATTTTAGTGTTTATTTCGTCAAAATCAACCCACAGAATGAAAAGATATTACATTTTTTAGTTTAGTTTAGTTAGCAACCTCATAGCACAAGGAGGATACAGACGGGAGACGCAACGCTACTGCGTTTGTATCGGAGCACGGCTAGCCAAAAATCCCTACTACTAGGAAAATCAAAATCGCAATTTAATCTTTTATGACGTGACTTTTCTATCTCCGTTACCCATATCGCGCCCCGCGATATGGAGAGAGAGAGAGCGAACAAGGCGAGCGACAGGTTTGTTATCGCTGGCTTGGCTCGGGTATCTGGTAGTAAGAGCCTAACGTCCGACCAATCGGAAGCCTTGCTTGACGGCAACTTGACGGGATCACTACGAACACGAGTCAGTAAGCCTGGATACGAAATACGGCATCGTTTGTATGAGAACCGAGGTAGCCGCCAAAGGGGTGTGAAGTCTGAGGCGGGAGCGGCGCATGGAACGCCGTGATTGGCCGAGCGAGTAGGTAGCCAAGTGACGCCAGTCTTCCATACGTTTGAACGGGATTCATACAATAAGTCGCTCATTGTGTCGATTCGCGATGAAAAGATGAAACGGATTTAACAATATTTAACCCTTCTTTACATCAAGGGAATAATATAACTTTCTCTTAAATGAACAAAGGCAACGCCCCTTTCACAATTTTGCGAATTTGCAGATTTTCGCATAAACACGATAATAGTTCTAAGTTCTGAGATACCTCGGATACTTTATTATAAATCTACATAAAATTTTCAAAACAATGATATGTAAGACCTCGTACATTGGTATCATCTTATTGGAGTATTTGTTATTGGAATTTTCCAAAATTAAAAAAATAATGTTAGAAAGTCGAAAAGTTTTGTAACCAAAAAAAATATAATTATATTATTAACAACTATTTGCTAATTACTTAGCCAACGATATGACAAATTATATTGCAATATGACTTCGCGAAAAATTCGCAAAAATCTACCCTACCATAAAAAATTTATGAGTACCCACCTCGATATTTAATTTTTTTACGGTGAAATGAGGTTTTCCAGGCTTTGCCTTTTTTAACAAACTAACCAGCCATACCCACCTGGATATTTAATTTGTTTACGGTAAAATGAGGTTTTCCAGGCTTTGCCTTTTTTAACAAACTAACCAGCCATGCAGCTTGCGAATCTTACGCCATTAACATGCTAACGTTAAATGCTAAATGCGAATGCGAAAAATATCGCTCGACAGTTCATGGAATGAACACACACAATGAATGTCTTATACACGGTGTTGCAACCCCAACCGTAAAACCCGAAAGGGGGTGATTCTTTACGTGAAATAACCACAACTTTTGTTGTACGACTTTTTAATTTGAAGAAAAATTTTTTTTTTCTCCATACATTTTGAGAATAGGTATTTAAAATATTTACGGAAAAAAAAATTTTTTTTGTTAAAAAAAATGTTTTCGCCACATAAGTTGTTTAGTTTCACATATAGAATAACCCCCTTATGTCAGTTGGAAATATTACGGGGGCAACTGCAACACCGTGTATATGAAGTGCGAATTCACTCAAGCTTGTGAATAAACCAAAACAAAAGTTCATGTGACAGATGGATAGATCTCACCGAGACCTGAAGTTTGAGTACCAACACGATGGGTCTAGCACCAGTGGTTCTCGAGTTATGACCAAAACAAAAGTTCATGTGACAGATGGATAGATCTCACCGAGACCTAAAGTTTGAGTACCAACACGATGGGTCTAGCACCAGTGGTTCTCGAGTTATGACCAAAACAAAAGTTCATGTGACAGATGGATAGATCTCACCGAGACCTGAAGTTTGAGTACCAACACGATGGGTCTAGCACCAGTGGTTCTCGAGTTATGACCAAAACAAAAGTTAATGTGACAGATGGATAGATCTCATCGAGACGTTTAGATTGAGTACCAACACGATGGGTCTAAGTTCAGTGGTTCTCGAGATATGACCAAAACAAATTATCACGTGACAGATGGGTAGATCTCACCGAGACGTTCAGTTTGAGTACCAACACGATGGGTCTAAGTCCAGTGGTTCTGTAGATATGACCAAAACTAATGATCACGTGACAGATGATAATTCCGACCCCTCACTCGCATGATCGCATCGCATTTCGCATTTAGATGCTAGCTAGCTAGCTAGCAGCGGAGCGCAGGCGCTATATAGCATTTAGCATTTAGCAGTACCACAGATAAATAGCACATACTTCATTGCTTTGTGCGTTCCAAAACAAACGAACCAACAAAGTTTTACGAACGAAACAGCAATGCTAAAATTAAATGTGATTATTGCTTAGCATTTAGCCAATGGCTCAATGGCTCAAAATCGAATGTAGAATCAATTACAATGGGTGTGCCGCAGGGTTCCATCCTGGGACCATTATTGTTTCTAATATATGTTAACGACATCTCGAGCTGCATAACAGACGATATAGAGATGGTAATGTTTGCAGATGATATCTCAGTTGTACTGAAAAACAATGATATAGATAAACTAAGAGAATCCTTTTTAACTGTACTAGAATCTCTAAAATCTTGGTTTGAGTGCAATAATCTATTACTAAATGTTAACAAAACTAATATTATGCACTTTGCTCTTGGGACTCATAGACGTAATAACAATGATGGCATATTAAAAACTGCAGAAAACTTGTCATTAAACCTTGCTAATGAACTAACTTTTCTTGGGGTAATATTTGATAAAAGTTTTACTTGGAAAGCCCACATAAACTCTTTAGCTGGTAAGCTGAGTTCCGCTTGTTATGCTATCAAAAAATTAAAGAACTAGGCGGAACTCATGCTGCAAAAACGGTTTATCATGCTTATTTTGAGAGCATCATGTCATATGGCCTTATGTTTTGGGGAAATGCAGCAGATTCAAATAGAATATTTTTATTACAGAAGAGGGCCTTGCGGTACATCTTGAATATGAAAACTAGAGATACTTGTAGGACAGCGTTCGGGGAGTTAGGAATCATGACTTTACCAAGTGCATATGTTTACCAGAACATATGCTATGCCAGAAAATATATTCATGATTCCTCTCTTAATTCCGACAATCATAACTATGATACACGGTGTAAGAATAATGTACAATTAATAAGACATAGATTATCTAAAACCTCAAAAAGCTTTATTTGTAATAGTGTTAGATTTTACAATAAACTGTCTTCTAACATAAAACAATTAGAAGATAATAATTTTAAACGAAGAATTAAAGAAATGTTAATTGAAAAGAGTTATTACACTATTAAGGATGCTTTAGCTGACCATAATTTTATCTGAGAATCTGACTACTGTTTTTCCCACTAAATAACTTGACAATTGGATACACTTTGTATCTTTAGATTTTTAACATGACTTATTTATTACATTTCTTTGTAATAAACTTTTACTAATATTTGTTGAATTGACTTGATATATTTAAGTATCAAATTGACGATGGCACTATACACCAGATATAGGTAATTTAAATAGGCAGAGTGGTCAGATTCTTCAGTATTCATGTTTATGCTGTAAATATGAATGCTCTTGTGAGCGGTAGTATGGGTTAATTATTTATAAGTTACTATAATATAATACTTATAAGGTACTAACAAAACATTGTGACTTGCGAAGTTTGTTTGTCAGTTCTTCTTCGCATTGAATTTAGAACTGGCGGAATTTTCGACATGTCCAAGCGTAGGTTACCTACCTGTGGATGAAATTATACAATAAACAATAAACAATAAACAATTGGTTCTCGAGATATGACCAAAACAAATTATCACGTGATAGATGGGTAGATCTCATCGAGACGTTCAGTTTGAGTACCAACACGATGGGTCTAAGTTCAGTGGTTCTCGAGATATGACCAAAACAAATTATCACGTGACAGATGGGTAGATCTCACCGAGACGTTCAGTTTGAGTACCAACACGATGGGTCTAAGTCCAGTGGTTCTGTAGATATGACCAAAACTAATGATCACGTGACAGATGATAATTCCGACCCCTCACTCGCATGATCGCATCGCATTTCGCATTTAGATGCTAGCTAGCTAGCTAGCAGCGGAGCGCAGGCGCTATATAGCATTTAGCATTTAGCAGTACCACAGATAAATAGCACATACTTCATTGCTTTGTGCGTTCCAAAACAAACGAACCAACAAAGTTTTACGAACGAAACAGCAATGCTAAAATTAAATGTGATTATTGCTTAGCATTTAGCATTAATTTTTATTCATCAGGGCGCTTAGCAGTGCTAAATGCTAACGGGGTATTCATTATGAATTAATTTTGTTAATGCTAAGCATAACAAGACTAATTCCCGGTAGACGCATGACCTAAAGAAATTAATTCCTTTAGAGTCGCTCAAAAGTAAAAACCGGTAGGTACTGGTTGAATGAAAAAAGCGCGATAAACGAATATCGAACGAGGAAACCTGCTGAGGTTGACTAGAAGAAATGTCCTTTGGCAATAAGGCAGAATGCATGAAATATCTGTATACATTTAACATACATATTTATCAATAAACAAAAATAATTACAAGAGCTAACTGCATCCAACACGATAGTCGACCTATGGTGGGTAAGCAGAAAAGAGCTCTCCATACATATTTACGCCGATGTTTGTTACTGAAATTCAAGCGAAAAATGCTATCAAATTGAATGAAAGTACTTACTCGTGAAAGGTGACTCCATCTGTGTTCAAGTTTGAATTTTTCGACGACTTTTTGCACCAAAGCACTGCACAATGAGGTATTTTGTGACAGACGCGCACGTTCGCTCCGCCTGAGCGGCGGACGGAGACTAAGATCGGTCGCCGGCGCTAGACTGACGCGCTGGCGCGTGTGCGCCGACGCGCGGCTACCCCTATCCTCCTATGTATAGCCATAGTAAAAGAAGACGAGTAAGATAACTGGAGGCCATTTTTAAAATAACTACCGACGCTGCGCCGAGCCTCCAGGGATGTCACAACTCACAACACTAACACAATTGACAGGCAGTGAGCCCATCATGGTGGAAATGCTATTCTTTAAAATTATTATGTACATTTATGTATTTTTTATTTATAGACCAAGAGCCAGCTCCCAAAATTTTACTCTAACAGAATATATGAGTTGTCATAGATTTATTATATACTGGCGTTAAGGTATATTTTCGAAAGCTGTGTTTTCGATAGACAGTGAACGATGTTATTTTGATGTTTGAGCCCTTGACAACGATACCCCACTCAATAATCGGATGCTTAGTTCTGGCGCTACGGTGGAACGTAAAAACAAACATACACACACATAAATTGCTAAAAAGATAACCCTTCATTTTTGCTTCGCGCAGTCGGGTAAAATTTTTTTTAACTTTAACCTCCCAAAAATTAATACAATGTCAAAATTCAACTTTAACTCACGTCCGACTTTGGACAACCATTTCGTAGTCGCGGACGATAAAGAGAATTAATAAGTGGGCAAAAAATTTATAACTATAAAAATTATAGAAAATATATTTAGAATTATAGATTAATATAATTATTAATCTTAATAAAAAAATTATCAAATAAATAATTTTAAAATGTATTTATTAATTTTGTTTCATTATTTATTACTTAATAACTTATATTTTTATTTTTGTTATTTTAATGAATTACTTAATAACTTGGTTGGTCGCTAGCAGTCATGAAACTGTCCGCGGTAGGAGCTGTGGCCATTTATAGAAGACAAAACCGCGCGAAATTGCGTTGTGCGTGGTATCTCTAACAAGTCTGAACAAGTCGACAACCGCGGGCCCGCGCACGGCGCAGCCTTCGCGTGCGCCGCGCGGCCGCGCCCGATGCCGGGGTTCGCGAATGGTTTTTGCAGCTAGTACCTACCTATTAACTATCTATTAACTTATATACTTTCTATCGGGAAGCGCCGCCTGCCGCTTCCCGATAGAAAGTAGGTATTATTATTCGAATTTTATTTTATTGCACTAACATAATGGCTCCGCGTTTCTGCAGTGTGTATGGATGGCTGCATGAATAGATCAGGCTCGAATCGCGAGTTAACATTATTCTCATTACCTGCTGCCATCGAAAGGTAAGTAACATAAAAAATATTATTAAAGTATGTAGAATTATGTAAGTTATTAATACGAGTAGGTACTAAGCGAAGGAATTGACTTGAGGGCTCGGTAACGTCAGAGGAAAGTACCTATTAGTATTTAATTATAGTATTAATTAGTTATTAATAGCTAGGTACTAGCTGCAAAAACCATTCGCGAACCCCGGCATCGGTCGCGGCCGCGCGGCGCACGCGAAGGCTGCGCCGCGCGTGGGCCCGCGGTTGTCGACTTGTTCAGACTTGTTAGAGATACCACGCACAACGCAATTTCGCGCGGTTTTGTCTTCTATAAATGGCCACAGCTCCTACCGCGGACACTTTCATGACTGCTAGGGACCAACCAAGTTATTAAGAGCAAATCGAGGTAAGTCACGTGATCGCATGTTAGGCATTTGAACAAAATATCGCTGTCTCCAGTCGTCCACCGGCCACGCACGGCCGTGTTTGTGTGTATATGTGAAGGTTTGGGGGAGCGGGCGGGGGACACCACCGTACGCCCCGCCCGCGTCCCGCGCCTCCGCACCGCGCCGCCGCGTCGCCGCCGCGCCGGGCCGGTCGAGCGAGAAGTTTTGCAAATTGCAACTCCTGTGCAGTTTTCGTTCGCTAAATCAGTTGCGTGCGTTGCGTTCGAAATCGAAACTCCACCAAATATACTGGTTCACCAACATGGAACTAAACTTTACACCTCGCAAAGGAAAGAAGCGTTATCTGATAGGTACTGACAGTGTTGTGGAGGTAAAATGTCCATACAATGTATCCGACGTAGCCCCACTACAGGCCATCGAACAAAAAAAGATAAAGTTCTGCAATATTGTATGATTATTATTATCAGGTACAGCTTCACATCACAGAGAGGAAGTTTGCATTCTTTATCGTATGGACAGAACAAGGACTCGAATACCTTTTAATTTTGGGAGATGAGTATGATTACAAAACTGGAACTTTTTTATCACAAATGTATGCTAAAAGAAAAAATTGACCCCAGAAAGCCACGCAAAATCTGTATTCGAGGTATAAACGATGAATCGGACGATGATAGATAACCTGTAATAGTCCGTAAGCCCGCTCCAAAATTGCCTACGTCATATGACATCACGATAAAAATGCATGGCACACGGTCGGAAAAGTTGTGCTGAGCGAGAATCAGAAGATTATCGCACCTAAAATTAGCCGGAAGTTTGAGAAAATCCTTCACTTCCGGTCAAAATTTAAAGGTTATATTTACGTCATATGACATCATTACGAAACACGTGGCATCATTTAGCCGTGTAATTGTAGAGAGAGTAAACATAAGTCTGTCTGTTCTGAAGTGGCCGGAGGTACTTGAAAGACTGCACCAAAGATGGTCACTGGATACATTTTCCTACGCCATGTGACATCTTGACGAAAATTATTATGAAAGTATTGAAATAATAGTGTTTTTTAAGAATAAATAAGTCTGTCAAGCCATATCTGGCCGGAAGTATTTTAAAAGTGATTTTTTAACTGCTAGGTGAACGAATTATGTTAATTGCGCAAAATTTAACAAATTATAATCGATTAAGGCGAGAATAAGGGTCAAAAGGACAACTTTGAACGAAATTATTGAGATATTGGTGAAGATGAAAAATCTGTAAAAAATATATGTTATGTATTGATCTATAATTAACAAACGTAGCGAAAAAAAATATATTTTACTACTTTGGAAAGGTGTTAAATAAATCTCCAAAAAATTACTAAAAGTACGAAAATTGTACTTTCTAGTTAAATTATCTTGAGAAACATCAATTGTTTCAATACAAGACCCTCATAGAAATGTAGATAATATTTTTCCCTATAATCGTAGCGAAAAAAAATGTGGTTTTTCATCTTTCCAACACGTAAAATTTAATAAATAGTGTGATTTTCGCGCAAACGTTCTTCGTCGGCGCGACGTATCAGCCACCGCACGAGTAGAACGAATCTCGCACCTATTACATCTGCATACGGGTCGTGTTTCAATCATCAGTGCTCGGGTAGCACGGTTTGAGTCCTATTTCCCCCTTAACAAGGATTATCAACTCATCCGTCGTGGTGGGTATAGATAGTATTACAGAAATTATTACTAATCTGTTAACATAACAATCTAGGGAAAAATAAAGTTGCGTCGTACCTATTTTTTGTTTGCTAACGTTTGTTTGATATTTATAGTCATTCATTGTCGATTTTAAATGTTGTTGTAAAATTTTTAAATCGATATACCTCCTGGTAAATCATGTATCTTCGTCGATATTTAATCACATTTCGCACGCAAGCACATACAATGAAGCTATAGAAATACTGGACAAGATCTTTGTAAAACCCAGTAACGAAATATATGCCCGACACAAACTAGCGAACAGACTACAACAACCTGCCGGGACAATTGATATGTGCTTACGCGCCCTCGAGCGCCCTAAAGAATGCAACTTCCACGCTGTGAGCGCTGCTCAGAATCGAAGCGATTACATACGAGATGCTTTTATAAGTGGACTATCATCACCTAACATTCGGCAAAGGCTTCTCGAAAACAGTGGTCTCGATCTCACCGAGGCCTACAAACAAGCTCAGTCTCTAGAATTGGCTCAAGTTCACTCTGAAAAATTCAGTGCCTCTAGACAGTTGAATGCAGTTCATGAAAATGAATGTGAAAACGCTGATCCTTCCTCTTCAGCTGTCAGTAAAAAGACATCTAAATCCTGCTATTTCTGCGGTCAAGACCAACGCCATCGACGCCAAAAGTGTCCTGTATTCAACACTACCTGCCTAAAATGTTCTAAAAGAGGACATTTTGCAAAAGTATCAACGTACAACGGAGTTGCAAAAGTATATCGATCGGGAAAACAAACTGCTTGCAACACCATGATAGCTGCAGCTCCAGCAGGCCTCCAGGCAGGAGATAATTATTTCAATGATTGTCAACGGCATTCCAGTACAAGCCTTGAGACACAGGCAGTACTAATACGTTCATAAATCATAACCTACTTCAACAGTACCATCTCTCAAATTCTCCTTACAATGAGATAGTAACAACAGTTGGCATCTAAAAAGGCCAAATAGAAGGTTTATGCAACGTAAAATTATTTGTACAAGGACACACTCACGACAACTTCCCATCACTTATAATGAGAGCTCTCTGCGCTGATGTGGTTCTCCGGAAGGATGTATTCAAGGAACATCAAGCTGTCGAAGTAGTGTATGGTGGCCCCATGGCACCGTTGAAAATTTCATGCCATTCCCTCAAGGTGGCGTCAGTCCCACCAGTGAAGCTTTTCGAATATTTTGATCCACATTGTCGACTGATTGCCACAAAGTCCCGTCGATATTCTGAAGCTGAGAGTGCTTTCATTACTAGAGAAGTACAAGTAGAGAGGACGGCATTATTGAGAATAGCTCTTCACCATGGCGAGCTCAAGTTCTGATAACAACGAACCAAAACCATAAGAAAAGAATGGTTATTGACTATTCGAGAACTATCAATAAGGTCACACAGCTTGAGGCATATCGTCTGCCAAACATTGAGGACTTAGTTGCCAAAGCCGCTCAACACCACGTATTCAGTATAATCGGCCTACGCAGCGCGTACCACCAGATACCGATCACCGAAGAAGATAGGCTTTACACAGCATTCGAGGCGGCCGGAAATTTATACAAATTTAAGACGATCCCTTTCGGTGTCACTAATATCGTAGCTGCCTTTCAACGGGTAATCGATAATGTCATCAGAGAGAAAGCATTACAATCTGTGTATTCTTATCTTGACGATATTGTAGTGTCTGGCTGCGATAAAGCTGATCACGACCGGAAATTAAGGAAATACATGCAAACTATTGAGGAGTGCAATTTAACAATAAATGAAGCAAACATTTTCCTCGGACTATCAAAGATAAAACTTATCGAATATTTCCCTCGGAGCGTCCCTTTCCCAAGCCGGCAGACCTGTAGCTTTCTTTTCCAGAACAATATCTGACACTTCTTTACTATAATTTTATTTGATTTACGTTTTGTTTATAGACGTCCAGAGATACCAACCTTGCGGTTACAAAATCCAGACGTACACCTGCACTCTTGCGAGTACAGTGATCATGTATGCCAGATCGAGGCCCCATAGCTGTACCGTTCTTCCGAAAAAATCCCATGGGAAATACACAGACTGTGACCTTTCTCCAGCCGATCCGAGCCACCACCCGTCCACCCGAAGGAGCCCCCGGCCGAAGCCGAGAGCCGGGGGTGAAGCCTTCACTGCCACTGGGGTCCGCACCCTATCCAACCACAGCCTGTGCCCAGGGCCTCAGCGGTTTGTGCTAGCCGCAGGTTTTCTTTTCACCAGCTGTGTATATGCGTGGAAGTGCATATGACCACCACCAAAGTGACCGCTCACTGCCGCACAGTGTACTATTTGCGCCGAAGTTAAGCCAAGATTTCTGCAAAATAAAGGAACATTGATTAAGGCTACTGCCCCATTTGAGAGGTTGGCATTGAATTTCAAAGGCCCTATTCTATCGAATACAAGAAACAAATACATGCTCACTGTCGTCGATGAATATTCCAGGTTCCCCTTTGCCATTCCCTGCTATGACTTAGCTACAGTTATCAAATGTCTGAACAAATTGTTCTTCCTATTCGGAATGCCCGCATACATCCACCCACAGCGATCGAGGTGGTTCATTTATGTCTGCTGAACTAAAACAATACCTACATTCTAAAGGAGTCGGTACAAGTCGAACTACAGCAGCAAATCCAAGAGGAAATGAACAAATAGAACGCTATAATGGAATAATATGGAAAACCATACAATTGTCACTGAAAAGTAAAGGCATGCCTATAACAATGTGGGCGAAAGTAGTTGACTAAACTCTACATTCAATTCGTTCCTTACTGTGTACTGCAACCAATTGCACTCCTCATGAGAGAATGTTTGTGAACTGTCGTCGCTCGAGTAATGGAGAATCAATCCCAACATGGCTGTCTACACCTGGACCGGTTCTCATGAAGCGTGTTTTCAGAACAAGTAAATACGAACCTTCAGTAGATGAGGTCGAGCTAATTGAAGCGAATCCTTCCTACTCATAATACGGAATCAAGACAACTATTTCAAACAGACATCTTGCGCCTTATGAAGGCAGAGCCGAGATAGATCCATCAAAAATGTTATTAGATTTGGATCCCTATGATACAAGTGACGTTGCCCCTGATCCCAAAGCAAACTACCTTTTAAAATCGACAATTAATGACTATAAAGATCAAACAAACGTTGGCTAACAAAAAATAGGTACTATGCGACTTTATGCTAGATTAGTAATTATTTCTTTCATACTATCTATACCCAACACGACGGATGAGTCGACAATCCTTATTAATCGATTATAATTTGTTAAATTTTGCGCATTTAACATAATTAGTTCACTTAGCAATTATTAAAAAATCACTTTTAAAATGCTTCCGGCCAGATATGGCATGGCAGACTTATTTATTCTATACTTTTATAATAATTTTCGTCAAGATGTCACATGACGTAGGAAAATGTGACCATCTTTGGCGCAGTCTGTCAAGTACTTCCGGTCACTTCAGAACAGACAGACTTATGTACACTCTCTACAATTACACGGCTAAATGATGCCACGTGTTTCGTAATTATGTCATATGACGTAAATATAACCTTAAAATTTTGACCGGAAGTGAAGGATTTTCTCAAACTTCCGGCCAACTTTAGGTGCGATAATCTTCTGATTCTTGCTCAGCACAACTTTTCCGACCGTGTGCCATGCATTTTATCGTGATGTCATATGACGTAGGCATTTTTGAGCGGGCTTACGGACTATAACGGTCATGACGGTCGTAATATATTATATTCAACTGACGTGCTCACTGTTTTATTGTACACCTTTATTGTATTATTTTATTTCGATTCATTTAGTTTTCGATATGTTATATTAATAATTAATTTAGGTTTTGTAGGTTATAGTTAATTTCTTCATTTGTATTTGAGTGAATAAAACAACATTTGATTTTTTTTATTCACATATATAAAAAAATTTGATAAGTCAAATTCCTTTAGTAAAATATATAGAAGGTTCCGTAAAGGTACAGTACCTTGTCACACTTACTAGATTACTGCGCACCGATTTGATCACTTTACGTTCTGAGTGAACGCTATTGTGACAAAGTTCTACAGTTTTTTTATGTGATCCGGTATGGGTGGCTGAGTCGGAGGGGCCAAAGCGCATGCTCCGACCAGCCAATATCACCTCCGAGAAGGTAGGTGCCATACTGGAGACTTCCCTGGATTGCTGGCTATACTGGACTAGAGGAGAACACAACCGAGGCTGCTATGCGGTCATCTAACATCCAGTACAGTGGTACCAACCCAGTCGGCTACAATTTGAGCCTACCACCTAGTAAGGGGCAAGGGAAGGGACCTACAGTTTTACACCGACGGTTCCGAACGGTGAAGCAGCAGGTGTAGGTATGCACGTAAGTTTTTTCGTCAGAAAAAACTCATTGGTACACGCCGACCGGATTCGAACCTCGGACCTCTCGCATGAGAAGCCGATGCCCAAACCACTCGGCCACCCGCCGCTTTATAATATTTCTAACTCGGAAAGAAATCATCACATCTCATAAAATACTTTACTATAGGTAGGTACCTACTTAATTTAATTTAATTTTAAAAATTCGAAAGAAAGAAAGAAACCTGGAAAGAAACGCATACAGCTTCTCCGTTCCGTCGTCGTCGTGGGTAAATATTAATACATTTACCAGAATTTACGCCTCTGATTACAATTCTAATACCATTTGTAGCATTGGGTGACATCAGTATTATCAGACGGTCGGATGGACGAACTGACATTGAACTGAGACTAATAGGTTTCTGATTTTACTTACGGAACCCTAAATATTGAGATATTTCGGGATATATTGTTCATTTCCCGCAGAAGGGCTGAAAATATCTGCAAATCGATGAAATAGTTCACATCACTAAGATTTATCGCTATCGATAACATTGGGGTACAACACTATGGCTTAGAGTTATCTCTGTGTGTGTGTTGTGTGTCTCTACACCCTCCCCCGTGCCCGTACCTCACCGAAACGTGTAATAGGGACAGCTGCACGTTCTCAGCGAATATATCTACAAATTACAACAAAATTAGTGTTTCGGCTCTCACGTTTTCTACCCCCCTAAACCTTATCCGATTCTTACGATTATTTTTTTGTTGTAATAAGGACAGTCAAATGTACGTACCTGTCTTTTTTATTTCTTCGATATACAAAGTAATA
This sequence comes from Nematopogon swammerdamellus, assembly GCA_946902875.1. Classification (NCBI taxonomy): domain Eukaryota; kingdom Metazoa; phylum Arthropoda; class Insecta; order Lepidoptera; family Adelidae; genus Nematopogon; species Nematopogon swammerdamellus. The sequence continues at coordinate 17,542,096 of OX336352.1, forward strand.
ATTAAATACAGCTTAATGAACTTCATGTCATAAAAAAATTGAAAATTCCAATTTTTTCGTTATTAAAACCAATTTATAGCTCAGGTCTCGTATATTTTATCAAAATAAAAAAAAGACAGGTACGTAGATTGGACTGTCCTTATTACAACACAAAAATAATCGTCGGAATCGGTTAAGGTTTAGGGGGGTAGAAAACGTGAGAGCCGAAAGACGATTTTGTATGGAGCAATACAACCTCGGAACAGTCTTAAGTAATTCATTAAAATAACAAAAATAAAAATATAAGTTATTAAGTAATAATAAAACAAAATTAATAAATACATTTTAAAATTATTTATTTGCTACTTTTTTTATTAAGATTAATTATATTAATCTATAATTCTAAATATATTTTCTATGATTTTTATAGTTATAAATTTTTTGCCCATATTAATTCTCTTCATCGTCCGCGACTACGAAATGTTTGTCCAAAGACGGACGTGAGTTAAAGTTGAATTTTGACATTGCATTAATTTTTGGGAGGTTAAAGTTAAAAAAAAAAATTTACCCGACTGCGCGAAGCAAAAATGAGGGGTTATCTTTTTAGCAATTTATGTGTGTGTATGTTTGTTTTTACGTTTGCTCCACCGTAGCGCCAGAACTAAGCATCCGATTATTGAGTGGGGTATCGTTATCAAGGGCTCAAACATCAAAATAACATCGTTCACTGTCTATCGAAAATACAGCTTTCGAAAATATACCTTAACGCCAGTATATAATAAATCTATGACAACTCATATATTCTGTTAGAGTAAAATTTTGGGAGCTGGCTCTTGGTCTATAAATAAAAAATACATAAATGTACATAATAATTTTAAAGAATAGCATTTCCACCATGATGGGCTCACTGCCTGTCAATTGTGTTAGTGTTGTGTGTTGTGTTGTGACATCCCTGGAGGCTCGGCGCAGCGTAGGTAGTTATTTTAAAAATGGCCTCCAGTTATCTTACTCGTCTTCTTTTACTATGGTTACGTGGTGTGCGTCACCGAGCGCGGGGGCGGGGCGACCATCACTGACTACCACCGAGCATACCTACGGGAGTGGCAACCGTCGAGCGCTAATATATAGGAAAATTAGCCGCGTGTTAGAGCATTTGCACTAACATATAGCGCTGCTGCGGGATCGACCGTCAGTGCGCTCGCGACTTGGGAACGAAGAACACGTATATGTGCACTACGTAAAATGGCGATTTGTGCAGTTTGTGCGTGTCGAAAGAGCTCAAGATCATCAGGAATGACAAAAGATGGCGTAACCTTTCATAATTAGGTCATTTTAATGATAATACAATGCTTAGCGTGTAAAATACAAAAATTCCGCGAGTTAGGAGCACGACCGCCCGCCATACTGGGCGCGTACACATGATAGGCAAATTTGACAGACTGAAAAGAAATTTGAAATCAATTATTGTATATGGGTGTTGTTAGTTTTTTTATGGCAATGACATGGATGAATTCAATTTATAATATGTATTGTTATTATTTTTTTAATATTACGTTTTCTATTTTTTATAATTATAAAACAAATATACCTATACAAAACTAATATATTGTATATTATATTATAATAAGTATTATTATTATCAGTGATAGGAATAGGTAGGACTTATTTACCTAAACTTCGAGGAACAGAGTAAAAAATTGGAGACTTCCTTACGACAATATTTTTTTCCGGTTTATTAATACCTATTCATGGTGTTATAATTTCGCGATTTAAAAAAAGTGGCCGCCATTTCGAACTTTTTAGTAACTGGACAGATTGCTTTCAAAATCGACATCTGGGTGTCAGTGTGGACTCTGAATACGAATCTGTAGTCAAATTTAAAAAAGTAGCCGCCATTTTGAAATTTTTAGTTACTGGACCGATTGCTTTCAAAGTCGATATCTGGGTGTCTATGTAGGCTCTGAATACGAATCCGTTGTCAAAATTTAAAAAAGTGACCGCCATTTTGAACTTTTTAGTTACTGGACCGATTACTTTCAAAATCGATATCTGGGTGTCTGTGTGGGCTCTGAATACGAATCTGTAGTCAAAATAAAAAAAGTGGCCGCCATTTTGAACTTTTTAGTTACTGGACCGATTGCTTTCAAAATCGATATCTGGGTGTATGTGTGGGCTCTGAATACGAATCTGTAGTCAAAATAAAAAAAGTGGCCGCCATTTTGAACTTTTTAGTTACTGGACCGATTGCTTTCAAAATCGATATCTGGGTGTCTATGTAGGCTCTGAATACGAATCCGTTGTCAAAATTTAAAAAAGTGACCGCCATTTTGAACTTTTTAGTTACTAGACCGATTACTTTCAAAATCGATATCTGGGTGTCTGTGTGGGCTCTGAATACGAATCCGTTGTCAAAATTTAAAAAAGTGACCGCCATTTTGAACTTTTTAGTTACTGGACCGATTACTTTCAAAATCGATATCTGGGTGTCTGTGTGGGCTCTGAATACGAATCTGTAGTCAAAATTAAAAAAAAGTGACCGCCATTTTGAACTTTTTAGTTACTGGACCGATTGCTTTCAAAATCGATATCTGGGTGTCTATGTAGGCTCTGAATACGAATCCGTTGTCAAAATTTAAAAAAGTGACCGCCATTTTGAACTTTTTAGTTACTGGACCGATTACTTTCAAAATCGATATCTCGGTGTCTGTGTGGGCTCTGAATACGAATCTGTAGTCAAAATTAAAAAAAAGTGACCGCCATTTTGAACTTTTTAGTTACTGGACCGATTGCTTTCAAAATCGATATCTGGGTGTCTATGTAGGCTCTGAATACGAATCCGTTGTCAAAATTTAAAAAAGTGACCGGCATTTTGAACTTTTTAGTTACTGGACCGATTACTTTCAAAATCGATATCTGGGTGTCTGTGTGGGCTCTGAATACGAATCCGTTGTCAAAATTTAAAAAAGTGACCGCCATTTTGAACTTTTTAGTTACTGGACCGATTACTTTCAAAATCGATATCTGGGTGTCTGTGTGGGCTCTGAATACGAATCTGTAGTCAAAATTAAAAAAAAGTGACCGCCATTTTGAACTTTTTAGTTACTGGACCGATTGCTTTCAAAATCGATATCTGGGTGTCTATGTAGGCTCTGAATACGAATCCGTTGTCAAAATTTAAAAAAGTGACCGCCATTTTGAACTTTTTAGTTACTAGACCGATTAGTTTCAAAATCGATATCTCGGTGTCTGTGTGGGCTCTGAATACGAATCTGTAGTCTAAATTTAAAGAAAGTGGCCGCCATTTTGAACTTTTTAGTTACTGGACCGATTGCTTTCAAAATCGATATCTGGGTGTCTATGTAGGCTCTGAATACGAATCCGTTGTCAAAATTTGAAAAAGTGACCGCCATTTTGAACTTTTTAGTTACTGGACCGATTACTTTCTAAATCGATATCTGGGTGTCTGTGTGGGCTCTGAATACGAATCTGTAATCAAAATTAAAGAAAAGTGGCCGCCATTTTGAACTTTTTAGTTACTGGACCGATTGCTTTCAAAATCGGTATCTGCGTGTATGTGGGGGCTCTGAATACGAATCTGTAGTAAAAATTAAAAAAAGGGGCCCCCATTTTGAACTTTTTAGTTACTGGACCGATTGCTTTCAAAATCGATATCTGGGTGTCTGTGTGGGCTCTGAATACTAATCTGTAGTCAAAATTTAAAAAAAGTGGCCGCCATTTTGAACTTTTTAGTTACTGGACCGAATGCTTTCAAAATCGATATCTGGGTGTCTGTGTGGGCTCTAAATACGAAGCCGTTGTCAAAATTAAAAAAAAGTGGCCGCCATTTTGAACTTTTTAGTTACTGGACCGATTGCTTTCAAAATCGATATCATATTTTTTATGTTAACTACATATTGTTATTCAGAGCCCACACAGACATGTAGATATGGGTTTTGAAAGTAATCAGTCCAGTAACTAAAAAGTTCAAAATGGCGGCCACTTTTTTAAGATTTTGACAACGGATTCGTATTCAGAGCCCACACAGACAAACAAATATCGATTTTAAAAGCAATCGGTCCATTAACTAAAAAGTTCAAAATGGCGGTCACTTTTTTTTTATTTTGACAACGGATTCGTATTCAGAGCCCACACAGACACCCAGATATCGATTTTGAAAGCAATCGGTCCAGTAACTAAAAAGTTCAAAATGGCGGCCACTTTTTTTAAATGTTTACTACAGATTCGTATTCAGAGCCCACACATACACCCAGATATCGATTTTGAAAGCAATCAGTCTAGTAACTAAAAAGTTCAAAATGGCGGTCACTTTTTAAATTTTGACAACGGATTCGTATTCAGAGCCTACATATACACCCAGATATCGATTTTGAAAGAAATCGGTCCAGTAACTAAAAAGTTCAAAATGGCGGCCACTTCTTTTTTATTTTGACTACAGATTCGTATTCTGAGTCCACACAGACGCCTAGATATCGATTTTGAAAGCAATCGGTCCAGTAACTAAAAAGTTCAAAATAGCGGCCACTTTTTTAAATTTTGACTATAGATTCGTATCCAGAGTCCACACAGACGCCCATATATCGATTTTGAAAGAAATCGGTCCAGTAACTAAAAAGTTCAAAATGGCGGCCACTTTTTTTAATTTTTACTACAGATTCGTATTCAGAGCCCACACTGACACCCAGATATCGATTTTGAAAGCAATCGGTCCAGTAACTAAAAAGTTCAAAATGGTGGCCACTTTTTTCAAATCGCGAAATTAAAACACCATGAATATTATTAAACCGGAAAAAAATATTGTCTTAAGGAAGTCTCCAATCTTTTACTCTGTTCCTCGAAATTTAGGTAAATAAGCCCTACTTATTCCTATCACTGATTATTAGTACAACTTTTCAAAAATATTAAAACAACAATCTTGTTTAATTTTTCAATATTTTTTTTGGATTCAAACAATAATATTCGTTCAGTAAAAACTATTTGAAATAATATTACAAATAACAATTTCAAAATTCACAAATATACCGCACCATCATTGTCCGTCAGACCGGCATTCGTAGTGATCCCGTCAAGTTGCCGTCAAGCAAGGCTTCCGATTGGTCGGACGGTCGGCTCTTACTACCAGATACCCGAGCCAAGCCAGCGATAACAAACCTGTCGCTCGCCTTGCTCGCTCTGTCTCTCTCCATATCGCGGGGCGCGATATGGGTAACGGAGATAGACAAGTCACGTCATAAAAGATTAAATTGCGATTTCGATTTTCGTAGTAGTAGGGATTTTTGGCTAGCCGTGCTCCGATACAAACGCAGTAGCGTTGCGTCTCCCGTAGGTATTCTCCTTGCTGACTACGCGCGAGAGACAGTGAGAATGCACGTAGTGGTTGTGTACAGACAGCGTGCGCAGGCGCGCGCTTGTGTGAGTGCGAAATCGGCGCGTTTATATGAAGACGGCTAACTTGTGTGGTTTAACTATGGTATAGCGCATCCAGGCTTACTGACTCGTGACTACGAATGTCAGTCTGACGGACGATGATGGTGCGGTATATTTGTGAATTTTGAAATTGTTATTTGTAATATTATTGCAAATAGTTTTTACTGAACGAATATTATTGTTTGAATCCAAAAAAAATATTGAAAAATTAAACCAGACTGTTGTTTTAATATTTTTGAAAAGTTGTACTAATAAACAGTGATAGGAATAAGTAGGGCTTATTTACCTAAACTTCGAGGAACAGAGTAAAAGATTGGAGACTTCCTTAAGACAATATTTTTTTCCGGTTTAATAATATTCATGGTATTTTAATTTCGCGATTTAAAAAAAGTGGCCGCCATTTTGAACTTTTTAGTTACTGGCCCGATTGCTTTCAAAATCGATATCTGGGTGTATGCGTGGGCTCTGAATACGAATCTGTAGAAAAAATAAAAAAAAAGTGGCCGCCATTTTGAACTTTTTTGTTACTGGACCGATTGCTTTCAAAATCGATATCTGGGTGTATGTATGGGCTCTGAATACGAATCTGTAGTCAAAATTTTAAAAAAGTGGCCGCCATTTTGAACTTTCTAGTTACTGGACCGATTGCTTTCAAAATCGATATCTGGGAGTCGTGTGGGCTCTGAATACAAATCCGTTGTAAAAATTTAAAAAAAGTGACCGCCATTTTGAACTTTTTAGTTAATGGACCGATTGCTTTTAAAATCGATATCTGTTTGTCTGTGTGGGCTCTGAATACGGATCCGTTGTCAAAATCTTAAAAAAGTGCCCACCATTTTGAACTTTTTAGTTACTGGACTGATTACTTTCAAAACCCATATCTACATGTCTGTGTGGGCTCTAAATAGCAACATATAGTTAACATAAAAAAATATGATATCGAATTTGAAAGCAATCGGTCCAGTAACTAAAAAGTTCAAAATGGCGGCCACTTTTTTTAATTTTGACAACGGATTCGTATTCAGAGCCCGCACAGACACCCAGATATCGATTTTGAAAGCAATCGGTCCAGTAACTAAAAAGTTCAAAATGGCGGCCACTTTTATTTTTAATTTTGACAACGGATTCGTATTCAGAGCCCACACAGACGCCCAGATATCGATTTTGAAAGCAATCGGCCCAGTAACTAAAAAGTTCAAAATGCCGGCCACTTTTTTTTTATTTTGACAACGGATTCGTATTCAGAGCCCACACATACACCCAGATATCGATTTTGAAAGCAATCGGTCCAGTAACTAAAAAGTTCAAAATGGCGGCCACTTTTTTTAAATTTTGACTACAGATTCGTATTCAGAGCCCACACAGACACCCAGATATCGATTTTGAAAGCAATCGGTCCAGTAACTAAAAAGTTCAAAATGGCGGCCACTTTTTTAAATTTTGACTACAGATTCGTATTCAGAGCCCACACTGACATCCAGATATCGATTTTGAAAGCAATTGGTGCAGTTACTAAAAAGTTCAAAATGGCGGCCACTTTTTTTAAATCGCGAAATTAAAACACCATGAATATTATTAAACCGGAAAAAAATATTGTCGTAAGGAAGTCTCCAATCTTTTACTCTGTTCCTCGAAGTTTAGGTAAATAAGTCCTACCTATTCCTATCACTGATAATAATAATACATATTATAAATTGAATTCATCCATGTCATTGCCATAAAAAAAACTAACAACATCCACATACAATAATTGATTTCAAATTTCTTTCCAGTCTGTCAAATTTGCCTATCATGTGTACGCGCCCGGTATGGCGCGCAGTCGTGCTCCTAACTCGCGGAATTTTTGTATTTTACACGGTTTAAGCATTGTATTATCATTAAAATGTCCTAATTATGAAAGGTTACGCCATCTTTTGTCATTCCTGATGATCTTGAGCTCTTTCGACACGTACGAACTGCACAAATCGCCATTTTGCGTAATGCACATATACGTGTTCTTCGTTCCCAAGTCGCGAGTGCACTGACGGTCGATCCCGCAGCAGCGCTATATGTTAGTGCATAATGCTCTAACACGCGGCTAATTTTCCTATATACTAGTGCTCGACGGTTGCCACTCTTGTAGGTATGCTCGGTGTCATAGCACCACGCCGCCGCCGCGCCGCGAGGTCCGTGAAGCTGGCCGCGCCAAGACACGCACACTTTTTCTTGCCTAGTCTAAAAAACTGTGCGAAAAATGTGCTTTTTAGATAACCTAAATAAAAAAAATGTGCGTGTTTGTGTTAGGCGCAGAGCGAAGTTGAAAAGTGGCGGGCTAACTTCACGCCAGCCTCGCCCACAAACGCACACTTTTTCTTGCCTAGTCTAAAAAACTGTGCGAAAAATGTACTTTTTAGATAACCTAAATTTAAAAAATGTGCGTGTTTGTGTTAGGCGCTAAGCGAAGTTAAAAAGTGGCGGGCTCGCATCACGCCAGCCCCGCCCACAAACGAACACTTTAAACCGACTAAATAAAAAAAATGTGCGAAAAATGTGCTTTTTACCCGACTGCGCGAAGCAAAAGGAGGGTAATGTTTTTCGAGTGTATGTATGTATGCATGTATTTCTTTGGCACGCTCTGTAGCCTAAACCGCTGAATGGATTTATACATATGAGATGTCGTTGGATTCTTCATAATTGTGTGAGTGCTATAGGCTATATCAAAATTTTGACAATTCAAAAGGGCGGCGGCAGGACGTCAAATTGTCCAAAATAAAAAAAAAAAATTCAAATCCTATCAAGTGGGGTATCAAATTAAAGGAAACGGAAATGCAAATCCAAAAATATATAAGGTCTTTCAATAGTAGGTAACGATACGCTAAGAGGTGTAGTGTATGTGTATCAGATACTGATCACGTTCCCATACCAATTTTTTTTTTACGATATAAAAAACATACTTATTATGGTGAAATACGCGCACTTCACGTATTAAATTTGAGGAGTGAGTGAGTAGGTTTTTTATATCGTAAAAAAAAAATTGGTATGGGAACGTGATCAGTATCTGATACACTGTGACGAACCTCAAATATTATCAATCAATCATCATCAATACTAATAATAAATCTGTAAGGGGTGGTCATGGAGTAAGTTACTTTGTTTTAGGAAATATTGAGTTTGTAGCCTCTATGTATGATACTAAAGCTAAATTGACGATTTTTAGAAATCTTTTCTGTATGTATGTATGTATGTTCCGCCATAACTCTTAAACCGATCGTCCGAATTCGATGAAACTTTGTACAAGCACATTTCACTATATGGGACACAGGATAGGCTACATAAAATTCAGTTCCGGTTACGCTAAGATGTGGCTCCCATACAAACCGATATGTTCAATCCGCGCGCCTTTACTATACATAGGTATTTACCGGGCGAGCGGCAAGTTGGCGGCGCGGCGGCGGTAGCGGCGCGGGGGTGGCGCGGCCTATAAACTTAACAGCGAACCGACCGAGCAGCCGCACTATATTCCTCTTTCACGCAAAAACTACTGAACAGATTTTGATGAGCCTTTACAGTACTATAGCTTATACATCAAAAAGGCTATAATTTATAAAGACATTGTGTAAAGCCCAAATATCGATAAATGTCAAGTAAGTCGGAAAAAATCCTGCCTTCTGAGAGCTATCTCGGCGTGCGCTGCATAAACCGTTAGAGTTACACGAAGGTAGTGTATGGTGAGGTTGTTTCTCTAAAATAGTTCTAAAAAAAGTCCGCGACAGCATATATCTACCTTTTATGTGGAAGCCACTATAGCCAAAATAGTGAACCAAAAATACATTTAAATTGGATACTGTATTTACAATGCACATTTTATAGTTTTGAATTAATTCTTATCAAAATACATACTTTTATCGCTTCTGGTATTTAAAGTAGATAAACTTTGGCTGTTACACTACGTAATTTGGACAAATAGTTTAAAAGTTACGACGATGAGAATGTCTTGAGAGAAGCGCTGCGCTTCTCAGCGGGGGGGCAGCGGGGCGAGGCGAATATGTTTGTATGAATTTCCTCCATAAAATTTAAGCCGATAATCTAAATTCTATTAAAATTACTACACGCACATTTAGCTATACAAGACACAGGATAGGCTAAATAAAATTCAGTTCCGGTTATGCTAATATGTGGAGTATTACACTTAGTTAGGTAGGTAGCTAAAGTATTTGATTTATTTTAATTGAATTTTCTTATTTTAATATCAGTAGCTTTTTCCCGCGGATTCGCTCGCGTGAAATTCGTATTTCAAATGAAGAAACTAAGTAACTTAGGCCGGGACCGGAGGGCGAACTGGATTCAGATAAAAACAATAAACATTCTCAAAGAAAGTAAGTAACATACTAAATGCGAGGCCGAAGGCCGAGCTGCGTTCAGGAAGAGGTTAAACCTTTTCGAAGAAAATAAGCAACAAAGGGCGAGGCCGAAGGCCGAGCTGCGTTCAGGAAGACCTTCAACCTTCTCGAACAAGTTCTCGAAGAAAGTAAGTAACTGAGGGCGAGGCCTAAGGTCGAGCTGCGTTCAGGAAGACTATAATCCTTCTCGAAGATAGTAGTAACTAAATGCGTGGCCAAAGGCCAAGCTGTATTCTGGAAGACACTAAACCTTCTCGATGACAGTAAGTAACTATGAGCGATAGTTACTTACTTTCTTCAAGACGGTTTATAGTCTTCCTGAACGAAGCTCGGCCTTCGGCCTCGCCCTCAATTACTTAATTTCTTCGAAAAGGTTTATGGTCTTTCTGAACGCAGCTCGGCCTTCGGCCTCGCCCTTAGTTACTTACTTTCTTCAAGAAGGCTTATGGTCTTCCAGAACGCAGCTCGGCCTTCGGCCTCGCCCTCTGTTACTTACTTTCTTCGAAAAGGTTATCGTCTTTCTGAACGCAGCTCGGCCTTCGGCCTCGCCCTCAGTTAGGTACTTATTTTCATCAAGAAGGTTTATAGTCTTCCTGAACGCAGCTCGGCCTTCGGCCTTGGCCATGATTACTTAATTTATTCGAGAAGGTTTATAGTTTTCCTGAACGGAGCTCGGACTTCGGCCTCGTCCTTAGTTACTTACTTTCTTCGAGAAGGTTTATGGTCTTCCTGAACGCAGCTCGGCCTTCGGCCTCGCCCTCTGTTACTTACTTCTTCGAAAAGGTTATCGTCTTCCTGAGCGCAGCTCGGCCTTCGGCCTCGCCCTCAGTGACTTACTTTATTCAATAAGGTTTATAGTCTTGCTGTACGCAGCACGGCCTTCGGCCTCGCCCTCAATTACTTACTTTCTTTGAGTAGGTTTATCGTCTTCCTGAACGCAGCTCGCCCTTCGGCCTCGCCCTCAATTACTTAATTTCCTCGATAAGGTTTATAGTCTTCCTGAACGCAGCTCGGCCTTCGGCCTCGCCCTTAGTTACTTACTTTCTTCGAGAAGGTTTATGGTCTTCCTGAACGCAGCTCGGCCTTCGGCCTCGCCCTCGGTTACTTACTTCTTCGAAAAGATTATCGTCTTCCTGAACGCAGCTCGGCCTTCGGCCTCGCCCTCAGTGACTTACTTTCTTCAAGAAGCTTTATAGTCTTGCTGTACGCAGCTCGGCCTTCGGCCTCGCCCTCAATCACTTACTTTCTTTGAGTGGGTTTATCGTCTTCCTGAACGCAGCTCGGCCTTCGGCCTCGCCCTTAGTTACTTACTTTCTTCGAGAAGGTTTATTGTCTTCCAAAATGTAGCTCAGCCTGAAGCCTCGCCGTTAGTTACTTACTTTAGTTGAGAAGGTTTATCGTTTACCTTACTTAACGCAGATCGGCCTTAGTTACTTACTTGCTTTCTTTGAAATACGAATTTCACGCGATCGAAGCCGCGGGCAAAAGCTAGTACTAATAATAAATCTGTAAGGGGTGGTCATGGAGTAAGTTACTTTGTTTTAGGAAATATTGAGTTTGTAGCCTCTATGTATGATACTAAAGCTAAATTGACGATTTTTAGAAATCTTTTCTGTATGTATGTATGTATGTTCCGCCATAACTCTTAAACCGATCATCCGAATTCGATGAAACTTTGTACAAGCACATTTAACTATATGGGACACAGGATAGGCTCCATAAAATTCAGTTCCGGTTACGCTAAGATGTGGCTCCCATACAAATCGAATTGTTCCAAGCGCCGAAATGGGAGGCGGCGCGGCGCGGCGGCGGCTGGTAGCGCGGCTAACGGAGGCTGCCGGTGGACGGCGGCGTCGGCGGAGGTGCGGGGCGCGGGGGTGCGGGAGGCCGAGTGTTCTATAAATAGCGCACCAGGCTGCCGCGCTCACACTATATACAGCCAAACTCAACCTGTACGGACGTGTTTGCGTGCGGTCTGCGGAGCGCTTCGATTAATTCCATTCATAATATTATGTAGCTTTACTTCGTTAGGTATCTATTTGATTAATGTTATGTGCACACCCATGTAAAAGTGTTGTTGCGAGTCGATGTTAGCGGATATTTACTTAACTGAAGTTTATTCCTATTTGATTTAAGTTAATTGATCGTATGTTTACTATATTAATAAGTAGGTACGTAGTAATATGCGCGCAATATTAGCGAACAGATTCTTATCTTCTGTGCATTGCCTTAGTGTGGGTAGTGTAGTGCAGTATTTAATTTGAGTAGGTACCTACCTCGGTAGGCACTTAATTGAGTTGTTTATAAGTAAGAGTGTTGTTGCGGTCGACATTACCGGATAGTAGGTACCTAGACCTACCTACTTGAGTGTATTTTCTTATTTGCTTTGAGTTCATTGATCATATGTTTATTATTTTGCATTGTCTCAATATGGTGTAGTATTTTACTAAGATACCACTTAGGTAATTTGATTAGCGCGCAATATTAGCCAACAGATTCTTATTTTTTATTTAATCTTCTGTGCATTGCCTAAGTGTGGGTAGTGTAGTGCCACAGCATATATAGTAGTGCAGTATTTAATTTGATTAGGTACCTACCTCGGTATGTACTTAATTGAGTTGTTTATAAGTAAGAGTGTTGTTGCGGTTGACATTACCGGATAGTAGGTGCCTAGACCTACCTACTTGAGTGTATTTTCTTATTTGCTTTGAGTTCATTGGTCATATGTTTATTATTTTGTATTTTCTTAATATGGTGTAGTATTTTACTAAGATACCACTTAGGTAATTTGATTATCAGAGCATAGGTTAAATAAAAATTATGTTTGGTAAATATTAAGGCTTAATTTTTTTTTTACAATGCCGCCAATTAGAAAAAGAACAAATCTCAACCCTGTGTCTTCTAAAGCAAAACGAGTTAGACTTGCGAGACAATCCGAAAGCCAGTCGGAAAGAGATGCCCGTCTAGCATCCAATCGCGAGCGGAATGCTTTGTTTTCAGAAATGGAGTCCTCGCAACAGCGAGAAGAGCGCTTATCGCTTATTTATTTATTTATTTATTTATTTATTTTTATTTATTTATTAGGGGAAACTTAACAGCTTTAAGAACACATATTTTACAAATCAACAATTTACAAAATTATCAAGCCAATGACAAAGTTTCACATTTTAAAATTCCAACAAAAACAACGTCAACTTATGAATGTTTAAAACATAATATATTTTTTAATATCTAACCTAATGTGTGTGTGTGTGAGGGTGTAAGAGAGAGAGAGGGTGTGTGTGTGTGTATGTGTGTGTGTGTGTGTGTGTTGTGCTGATTGGGTGGGGGGGGGGGGGGGCACACACCTATTCAGACTGCTCCAGAGTGTTTTTAACTATTCTCAAAAAAGGTTTATGATTTATATTAAAGATGTCTATTTCTCTGAAGCAGTCGTTATAGGCTGCCATGCACCGATTTAGAGTCGACCACTTGGCATTATTCGTTCGACAGAGTTCCACATGGAAGAGATTCGGGCGGCGCGTCCTAGCGGCGCTGCAGTGCAGAGGCACTCTCGCTACCAGCTCAGGACAGTCCACGCCGCCGTTAAGTATTTTGTGAAGCAGGCTAGCGTCAGCCACCGCGCGTCTGCTCTCGAGAGACATCAGCTTGTGGTGTCTCAACCACTGGCGGCTGGTCCTAAAGTGCGCTCGTGCGCCGCACTACCATACCACGAGAAGTCTTCACTTCACTCAAAATAAATAATATCTTACAACATACCTTCATTAAAACCATAATGATCGTACTCCAAATAAACACGAATGTGAATTAGACCTTATTTTATAGTTCACAAGGCACTTTTTAGCGTTTAAACGCGCGCCCCGTGCGGAATCGAGTAACGCACGCGGGTCCCCATACTGAATGTATGGGGATCGGCAAAACACCGCTGGCGCGTGAGACAAAAGATACTTCATAGAAACAGTATGGGCCGAAATGGAGTTCTGCGTGCGGCGCACGAGCGCCACACAAGGACGCTATAACGTGAATAGCCGCGCGTGTGGCACGTCGCGAGCGATTCGTTTTGCACGAGTCCGTCTGCCTAGCTATATTCAGCGCGTTGTCATGTGATGTCACATACCCGTTAGCCCGCGAATATTTAAATTGGGATATGGTTAGGTTTTGTGCTTTCTGTCACGTGATACTGGAATTAAGTGGCGCCGATATTTGCCTAAGCGTTGGTTAAAAGTAAGGCTTTACAATCAGGTGATCCCGGGTTCAATTCCTACTTTTCAAATGCTTTTATTTTTAAATATTTTTTTAAGTATTTTTGGGACATTACTGCTGTTTTCTTTTTGAAAGCTGCAGTTAGTGTTGTGGTCTATGGGTGTGTTCATAAAGGTACTAAAAATTTGTTAAAAAACTTGTTTGGATTTTGTTTTTTGTTTTTTGCAACTCATTGAGTGTCTTGAGAATATTCATACTAGGTATATACGTACATAATAAAATGCAGGCGTTTAAAAAACTCGGAAGTCCCTATCTTAAAATAACATGACGGGAATTTGTTGGGAAATTTGGTATTTAAGTACCTAGGTAGGTACTTAGCGCACTACCGGTCACTGAAGTCACCAGCCGCCACTGGTCTCAACGCCTCCTCGTAGCTGGGTAATGTGACTCGCTCCCTATAGTTTAAGTGCCTGACAAATTTTGGATTCGCTCCAACCGATTAATGTGCACATTATACTGCGGTGACCATATAGGAGAAGCGAACTCCAGTGTACTGCGGACATAAGCGTAATAAAGAGTTTTGAGCGTGGATATCCTCTTAAATGGCACGCATATGCGTCGAACGAAACCTAGGGTCCTGTAAGACTTCGCGACGATTTGGTCGTAGTGTTTGTCGTAAAGTAATTTGGAGTCCAGCAGAACACCCAGGTCCCGCACGACGCTAGTCCGCGGCACACTAGAGCTCTTGATGCTGTAATTATAATGTATCACATTTTTACCCGACTGCGCGACGCAAAGGAGGGTAATGTGTTTATCAGCCTATGTATGTATGTATGTATGTATGTATGTTTGTTCCTTTGTGGCACACTAGAGACCAAACGCGTGGGCCGATTTTGATGATTCTTACGTCAATCGATTTGTCTTAATCTTGCGAGTGTCACTGAAGACATGACAGTAATCAAAATTCAATATGGCGACAACTAGGTGCCATATTGTGAAAAAGAAAAAAATTAAAGTTGACTATCTATGTTAAGTGGGGTATCGTTGAATAGGTATTTGAAAATTATCTCTAGGTTTCTCTTGTCATTTTTCATTTCGAATGACCATTTAGGATCTATAACGATTTAAAGTTTGTTAGCAGCCATTCTCACTCTTATAATAATAGAGCTGTGATAAAGTTCTTATTATACAAGATGCTCGGCATATCGGACGACAATTTTTTTTTGTAGGTAAGTGGGGTCATTTGCAACGTTTTGACCTAACATACCTTTTGTCAGGTGTCACGTGGTATCGAGATACGATTTTTTTTTCTTTATTTTTGAAAATTACCAAAATCCCAGCTTTAAACCCTTGTAACTTTTTTGTTCATGTTTGTATCAGCACGAAATAAATTTTATTGAATTTTACTATGTATCCTTGTTTTAGTAAAAAAATTATTTGATGAAGTTAATACCATGAAAAGGACTTATGACCTCCCAAAGTTCCGAGAACGAGTAAAAAGATGACAGAATCTTAATTTCTTAATTCATTAAAAAAAAAACAACACCAATTCAGAGCGTCGTTTTCTTTAAAAAGTTTGTTAGTTTACGCCCTTTCCAAAGGTATACCACATTTTATACAAATCGTTCACTATGTGATCAAAATTAGAGATAATTTGCAAGAGTCTAAACATTAATATTGGAGAATTGAACAAAGTGCCCGCGCGACCGGTACATGTTCTAAATTTGAAAATGCTCCGGAAAACGCACTCAGTACGGGAAGCGACCACCGATAAGTAAGTGGTCCTGTTACAAAGTGCCTGTGTTGTCGTTCTATTCTGGTCTATGTCCCTAATTTTGAACACATAGTGAATTATTTGTATGACATTTGGTATACCGTTGGAAAGGGCGTAAACTAGCAAACTTTTTAAAAGAAAATGCTGTCAGTCTTTTTTTAAATGAATTAAGAAACTAAGATTCTGTCATATTTTTACTCGTTCTCGGGACTTTCGGAGGTCATAAGTCCTATTCAGAGCAGAGCAGTGCGGCTTGGGCCTGAACCCGAATAAAACCGTAATAGTTGTGCTGGGGACCAAGCACGCGATCAGTAAAATGATGCAATTCAGTCCATGTTTCAAGTTAAACAACGTTCCCATACGCATCGCGACATCGGCCAGGGATCTCGGCGTGTTGATTGACGGCGGGCTGAAATTTTAAGCCCACGTGGAGCAACTAATTCGCAGGTCATATGGCAAACTTAAAAGTCTGTACAAATTTCGGAACTGTGTCAGTGTGGAGGTTCGGAGACAGTTGGCTGAATCACTCGTTCTGTCCAACTTTAATTACTGCGACGTGGTTTTCGGTCCTTGCATCCTCGAGAGGACGGCCAAGCATATTCAGCGTGTCCAGAACTCGTGTGTAAGGTATTGCGAGCGGCCTAAGAGACGTGCTCGCATTACACCCATTTTAAATAAACTGAGGACGCTGAATATGCGCAACCGCAGGCGCCTACACTTCTCGTGCCTAGTTCAAGCTGTGATAAAAAAAAACAGCCCAAAACACTGTACGATAAACTCACCTGGTTGGGAGATTCGCACTGCTCTGGCACGAGATCTGTGGGTAAACTGCTGGAAGCTCCTAGGCACAGAGGCGCCGCATTTGAAGGTTCCTTCAAAATATGCGGCAACTCGGTGTTGGAACCTCCTGAGGCTGAGGCCTCCTCTCAGAGAGATTACTAATTGTAATACATTCAAATGTAAATTGAGGAAATTTATATTTGCGCAACAGTTAAAAATGTTATTGCTATAAAATCAAGGCCCTATGCCTCCAAAATGTATTATTATGACGTGCGGACCGACAGACGGACGGATGGATTGTTGTGTTTGTTATTGTGTTTTGTGTACTGTAACTTTAAGACTTCTTCTTCTCCTTTTTCTCTGGTTGTTATGTTTGTGTTAGGGTATATTAGAATATTATTTGTGTTGTGTACTTGGGCCTGACTTAAAATCAGCGTCCCTCTCACTGGCCTCTGGACTCGGTGGTGAGGGACAAAGGCTGTGTCAGGTCCAAATTTGTCTTGTCCGTATTGTGTTTTTATTGTATCTACTGTGTGTGTAGGTATTGGATGAGATAAATAAACTCATTTCATTTCATTTCATTTCACTTCACTTCATTTCATTTCATTTCTATTCATTGTATTAACTTCATCAAATGATATTTTTTCTAGAATAAGGATGCATTATAAAATCCAATAAATTTTATTTCGTGCTGATACAATCATAAACGAAAAAGTTACAAGGGTTCAAGGCTGGGATTTTAGTAATTTTCAAAAATAAAGAAAACAAATCGTATCTCGATACCACGTGACAATCATTAATAATAATCAATAAAATTATCAGTAGTTTAGACCACCGAAAGCTACTTAATAATCACCACGATATTAACTTTCTCAATTAAATGACATGATTACGATATTTACGGTCTTATAATTTATAATCCTAACTAAAAAGTGTAAAATAAAAAAAGTTAATTTAAAAAATAAAAAAACCCGACTGCGTAAAAAATTAACTTTAAATAAAAACTGAAAAGAAAAAAAACAAGTCCAGTAGTCTAGAACTCTGTTAAGTAATATTGAATAACTACACCATTGAAATAGTTTCATGATCGATACACACATATAATAAAACAAATAATAAACTCTAATGCGGAACATAGCGACTTTAACAGTCGGGACCCATTGACATTTTCCCAATAATGGGTCCGGACTGTTAAAGTCGCTATGTTCCGCATTAGAGTTTATTATTTGTTTTATTATATGTGTGTATCGATCATGAAACTATTTCAATGGTGTAGTTATTCAATATTACTTAACAGAGTTCCAGACTACTGGACTTGTTTTTTTTCTTTTCAGTTTTTATTTAAAGTTAATTTTTTACGCAGTCGGGTTTTTTTATTTTTTAAATTAACTTTTTTTTATTACGAGTAAACGTTATGACTTGGCATTTACCTACATTTAGGTCGACAAGATTCAAGTTGCAATATTCACTGACCCTATCTAAATCGCTCTGCAGTTTGATACAGTCGGAATCATCTTTTACGGGCAAATAGATTTTCATGTCGTCTGCATATAATATAAATTTGGAAAAACGGAAACACTTAGAGATATCGTATAAATATGCATTAAAAAGCAGGGGTCCCAAGTGGGATCCCTGAGGTACCCCGGAGGGAATTATGTCAAAATGTGATATGTGAGATCCTATACGCACTGCCTGCGAGCGGTTTTTGATATATGAGGCAAACCATCTCAGCAAGTCGCCGTGTATACCGATCTCGCCCAGTTTCCTTATCAGCACATCATGATTGATCCGGTCGAAACATTTAGCGTAATCGGTGTACACGGCGTCAACCTGGATCCTTTTGTCCATTGTTCCGGCAATGAAGTCCGTGTAAACAGCCAGATTAGTGGTCACGGACCGACTCCTCATGAATCCGTGCTGGGCAGTGGATACACTATTTGCAATTAAACTATATACTTGATCGTAAATTATTTTTTCAAATAGTTTACTAAAAACTGATAAAATAGAAACAGGGCGGTAATTTTCAACTTTTTGCTTAGGGCCGCTCTTATGTATTGGCACTACGAATGCTTCTTTCCACATAGTTGGAAAAACGCCTTCCGAAATTGAGCGTTGGAAAATGGTGGCAAGCGGAGATGAGAGTTCCATGGAGCATTTTTTAGCGAAGTATGGGGGAATATTGTCGCTTCCAGGCCCCTTGCTGATGTCGATTTTTTTTAAATATTTAAATACTAATCGAGGCGTGATATTCGCCGAGCCAACTGTCGATATCGGCCACGGATTCATTTCAGAGCCGAGCGCAGAGAGGTCGGCGGCGGGGGGCGGCGGAGGGGGCGCGGCCATTGAATATTGCCTTTGAAAGTATTGAGAGAACTGCTTACAAATGGCCGGACCGTCCTCCGCCACCTCGCCGCCGTAGCTCGTCTGCTTCGGCACTCTGTTGCCGCCGCGCAGGCTTTTAGAGTATGTCCACAATTGTTTTGGATCATCTTTTATTTTTGTTTCACAATTGTCGACATACTTCAACCAGCACTGGTTCTGTACGCGCTTCTGACGAGCTCGCAGCAGAGAGAAGGTATCGTAATCTTTTTTATTTTTATACCTTTTCCAACGTTTGTGGAATTTAGTTTTCTCAACAATTATTCTTTTTAAAGCTATAGTGTACCAGACTGGGCAGCCATCCGACTTGCTAGTGTAACTCGGGACGAATTGATCAATGGCTAAATTTAACTGTGTATAAAAGAAACTAACCGATTCATCTACATCACCGCCGTGCAGCTGTTGCCATTCTACATTTGAGAGGTGTTCCGAGATCAGTCCATAGTCGGCTCGCCTGAATGCATAGATACGCTTAGGTGGGTCGGCCAGGTAGTCGCAGCCAAGGAGAATACCTACGGGAGACGCAACGCTACTGCGTTTGTATCGGAGCACGGCTAGCCAAAAATCCCTACTACTACGAAAATCGAAATCGCAATTTAATCTTTTATGACGTGACTTGTCTATCTCCGTTACCCATATCGCGCCCCGCGATATGGAGAGAGACAGAGCGAGCAAGGCGAGCGACAGGTTTGTTATCGCTGGCTTGGCTCGGGTATCTGGTAGTAAGAGCCGACCGTCCGACCAATCGGAAGCCTTGCTTGACGGCAACTTGGCGGGATCACTACGAATGCTAGTCTGACGGACAATGATGGTGCGGTATATTTGTGAATTTTGAAATTGTTATTTGTAATATTATTTCAAATAGTTTTTACTGAACGAATATTATTGTTTGAATCCAAAAAAATATTGAAAAATTAAACAAGACTGTTTTAATATTTTTGAAAAGTTGTACTAATAATCAGTGATAGGAATAATTAGGGCTTATTTACCTAAATTTCGAGGAACAGAGTAAAAGATTGGAGTGGAGACTTCCTTAAGACAATATTTTTTTCCGGTTTAATAATATTCATGGTGTTTTAATTTCGCGATTTGAAAAAAGTGGCCACCATTTTGAACTTTTTAGTTACTGGACCGATTGCTTTCAAAATCGATATCTGGGTGTCAGTGTGGGCTCTGAATACGAATCTGTAGTAAACATTTTAAAAAGTGGCCGCCATTTTGAACTTTTTAGTTACTGGACCGATTTCTTTCAAAATCGATATATGGGCGTCTGTGTGGACTCTGGATACGAATCTATAGTCAAAATTTAAAAAAAGTAGCCGCCATTTTTAACTTTTTAGTTACTGGACCGATTGCTTTCAAAATCGATATCTGGGTGTATGTGTGGGCTCTGAATACGAATCTGTAGTCAAAATAAAAAAAAGTGGCCGCCATTTTGAACTTTTTAGTTACTGGACCGATTGCTTTCAAAATCGATATCTGGGTGTATGTGTGGGCTCTGAATACGAATCTGTAGTAAACATTTAAAAAAAGTGGCCGCCATTTTGAACTTTTTAGTTACTGGACCGATTGCTTTCAAAATCGATATCTGGGTGTCTGTGTGGGCTCTGAATACGAATCCGTTGTCAAAATTTAAAAAAAGTGGCCGCCATTTTGAACTTTTTAGTTACTGGACCGATTGCTTTCAAAATCGATATTTGGGTGTATGGGTGGGCTCTGAATACGAATCTGTAGTAAACATTTAAAAAAAGTGGCCGCCATTTTGAACTTTCTAGTTACTGGACCGATTGCTTTCAAAATCGATATCTGGGTGTCTGTGTGGGCTCTGAATACGAATCCGTTGTCAAAATTAAAAAAAAGTGGCCGCCATTTTAAACTTTTTAGTTACTGGACCGATTGCTTTCAAAATCGATATCTGGGTGTATGTGTGGGCTCTGAATACGAATCTGTAGTAAACATTTATAAAAAGTGGCCGCCATTTTGAACTTTTTAGTTACTGGACCGATTGCTTTCAAAATCGATATCTGGGTGTCTGTGTGGGCTCTGAATACGAATCCGTTGTCAAAATTAAAAAAAAAGTGACCGCCATTTTGAACTTTTTAGTTAATGGACCGATTGCTTTTAAAATCGACATTTGTTTGTCTGTGTGGGCTCTGAATACGAATCCGTTGTCAAAATCTTAAAAAAGTGGTCGCCATTTTGAACTTTTTAGTTACTGGACTGATTACTTTCAAAACCCATATCTACATGTCTGTGTGGGCTCTGAATAACAATATGTAGTTAACATAAAAAATATGATATCGATTTTGAAAGCTATCGGTCCAGTAACTAAAAAGTTCAAAATGGCGGCCACTTTTTTAAATTTTGACTACAGATTAGTATTCAGAGCCCACACAGACACCCAGATATCGATTTTGAAAGCAATCGGTCCAGTAACTAAAAAGTTCAAAATGGCGGCCACTTTTTTTTATTTTGACTACAGATTCGTATTCAGAGTCCACACTGACACCCAGATGTCGATTTTGAAAGCAATCTGTCCAGTTACTAAAAAGTTCAAAATGGCGGCCACTTTTTTTAAATCGCGAAATTATAACACCATTATTAAACCCGAAAAAAATATTGTCGTAAGGAAGTCTCCAATTTTTTACTCTGTTCCTCGAAGTTTAGGTAAATAAGTCTTACCTATTCCTATCACTGATAATAATATACAATATATTAGTTTTGTATAGGTATATTTGTTTTATAATTATAAAAAATAGAAAACGTAATATTAAAGAAATAATAACAATACATATTATAAATTGAATTCATCCATGTCATTGCCATAAAAAACTAACAACACCCATATACAATAATTGATTTCAAATTTCTTTCCAGTCTGTCAAATTTGCCTATCATGTGTACGCGCCCGGTATGGCGCGCAGTCGTGCTCCTAACTCGCGGAATTTTTGTATTTTACACGCTTTAAGCATTGTATTATCATTAAAATGACCTAATTATGAAAGGTTACGCCATCTTTTGTCATTCCTGATGATCTTGAGCTCTTTCGACACGCACGAACTGCACAAATCGCCATTTTTCGTAGTGCACATATACGTGTTCTTCGTTCCCAAGTCGCGAGCGCACTGACGGTCGATCCCGCAGCAGCGCTATATGTTAGTGCAAATGCTCTACCACGCGGCTAATTTTCCTATATATTAGCGCTCGACGGTTGCCACTCCCGTAGGTATGCTCGGTGGTCGCAGCGGATGTTGCACAGGTCGAGCTGCAGGGCGGGGTGGTGCGGCATGTCCTCGCGCGAGAGCGGCGCGTCCGCGCGCGCCACCTCCACGTCCGAGTCGCACAACACCAACTCCAACATCCGCCCGTTGTCGTTCGCCACTCCGTTGTACTGGCGCAGACCCACATATGCCAAACAATCTAAGAAAGCCGTTCTGCTATCGTTTACGGTTCCGGTGGCACTAAAGTATGTCCGAGAACGTTCGCGTGACCATTCGACACCGCGTAAATTGAAATCACCTGTTACTAGGATATTATCGTCTGGGTGCTCATTTCTTATAGAGTACCAAAAATCGGAAAAGTGATCGAGCATTGCATCGTGAGACGGGCCGCTACCCGGCAAGTATACAACCACTACGTGTAGATTGCACGGCGAACGCAGCGTACGCGCATCGATACTCACCCACACGCAGTCGTAGGGCGCGCGGGAGGTGGCGGCGGCGGAGGCGGGCGCGGGCGCGGGGGAGGCGGGCGCTAGGCGGTGATGGCGGCGGCGAGCGGCGAGTCCGCGGCGCGCGCACACCATCACCCCGCCACCGAGCTGCTGCTGGGTGGCGAGCGGGTCGCGGTCGCAGCGGTGCACGTCGTACCGCTCGTCCGCCACCTCCGCGTCCGTCACGCCGTCCGTCCACGAGCCAAGTCTCCGCTATCAGTACCATGTCATATGAATTATTGAGCAGATTTTGTTTAAAAAGCATAGTCTTGCCGCGGATACTGCGACTGTTTTGTAAATATATACTTATAGGCGCCATTTAAACATCGATACAATGTCAATATCTTTTATGTAACCGCAGTAAGACAACCAAACTGTAATTATTGTAAATTTTAAATAGATACTGTTTTGACCCAGGCAATAATTAGAGAGTGTCACGATTAATAATAATGATAATAATAATGCGCCACGTGTGGACCCATCTCCAGCGGCGCAGCGGCTCGCACGGTTGGAGGCACCGTGCCGGCATCACCACCGCCGCGCCGGCGCTCGGCGTCCTCGGACGAAACAGACAAGGAAACAGACATGTCTGGTGACAGAAGCGGCTGCAGACCACTCGGGACGCGACACGCGTGAAGGAGAGGGTTCTGCGGCGAAGATCGGCCGCCGCCGCCGCGCTCGATTTCGACGCCGCCGCCGCCGCCAACGCATCCGCTCGCCCGCAGCAGCACTGCCTCCGCCCACAATGTCGCCCGGCCTCCCCGCACCGGGTCGTCCAACACAAGGGCCGCCGTTCTTCGTACCACATGCACACCCCACCACCCAGCTCCACGCCGCCGGTGTATTCCATCGACGATGAAATGGAGCGTTGACGTCGCCCGAGCCACAACAACTACGGCGAGGGCGACGTCCACCATCGGTCAGCTTGGGGTCATCGGGACCTCGCGTCCCGTCTAGTGCCCCCGCTACCGGTGGTGTAGTGCACCCAAAAGGCGACGCGCGCGCGAAGAAGGAGACGTTTAAGAGAGATGCGCGACGACGTCGCCGTGCAGTCCGGCGGATACGGAGCTCTCCGAGATGGGGGTGGTGGTGGCCTACGTGTCTAGTACCACCACCTATCGCTCGTAGCTTGCCTCGCGTCGTCTCGGAGAGCTCCGTAGCCACGGCCTGCACCCGCCGGTGTGCTTGGAGGCTTGCCTCCCGCCGCCGGCGGTATTACCATTTTTATTTGTTTGTATTAATTTTGTGTATTTTTATTACTTTTTATAGTTATAATATATGTAAAATTAATGTAAATGTATTTAAAAATGTGAAATAAAGGATATAATGAAAATAATAATAATGACGTCGGCCGAGCCACAACACCTACGGCGAGGGCGACGTCCACCATCGGCCAGCTTGGGGTCATCGGGACTTCACGTCCCGTCTAGTGCCCCCGCTACCGGTGGTGCGTGCGACCACGAGGCGACGCGCGCGCGAAGATTAAGACTTCAAAGAGCTGCGCGACGATGTCGCCGTGCAGTCCGGCGGATACGGAGCTCTCCGAGATGGGGGTGGTGGTGGCCTACGTGTCTAGTACCACCACCTATCGCTCGTAGCTTGCCTCGCGTCGTTTCGGAGAGCTCCGTAGCCACGGCCTGCACACGCCGGTGTGCTTGGAGGCCTGCCTCCCGCCGCCGGCGGTATTACCGTTTTTAATTTTTTTATTAATTTTGTGTATTTTTATTACTTGTATTTTTAATACTTGTATAATATATGTAAAATTAATAGAAAATTTTGAAAATGTGAAATAAAGAAAATAATAGTCAATAATAAAAGCAAACATGGTCGATAAAATATGGAGCAAGGAAATATGAAGTTGTGTAGGGCTTGCGAGGGTGAGTATGACAATATCATCTTGAATGTGTGTGTGCATGAGTGAATATGTGTAAAAGGTTGTATGTATAAGTAGGTACATATTTTTGCTAGGGTGTATGTGTGAGTGCGATGTTGAGTGTGTGTGTGAGTGTGATTTTGTGATGTAGATACATTTTGAGTACAATCGAGCATTAAAATAACAATTCCAAACCACAGAATATATCAAATAATTAGAGCTAAAAAATGTGGAAAGTGAACATCTAACATATAATATTATTTTATTCCTTTATTTACACATATTCTTAAAACTAATTTTGTACATATTCAAAACCTAACATTAAAAACATATACAAAATTAACCTTAAAAAAAAATGGAGTTTCCACCACCGGCGGCGGGGCGAGCCCATGCTACCGATGGTCGGGTCCCAAAGAGAGGAACCTCCGGACAATGCGTGCAGTGTCAAGCAGGGCTGCCTTCTGTATCTGGCCCTTGACCCAACCACTCAGCGAGAGCCTCTCAAGGTGGTCGTCGAGGCTCTTCGCTATCAGCCCATGCGCCGAAACGACTATGGGCACAACGATCGTTGAGTCGACGGGCCACATTTTGGTAACCTCGTGCTGCAGATCCAGATATTTTAACATCTTCTCTGCTTCCTTACTGACGAGGTTACCATCGTGCGGCACGGCGATATCGACGAGCGTTGCGCGCCTTGCCTCCCGCTCTACTATCACAATATCAGGCCTGTTCGCGAGAATAGTCCTGTCTGTGATAATGGAACGGTCCCAGTAGAGTGTGACATGACCGTTCTCGAGAACTGGCGGTGGATTGTACTTATAGTAAGGCACCTCGGTACCCACAAGGTTGAACTTTAAGGCAAGTTGCTGGTGGATAATCCTGGCTACTAGGTTGTGTCTATGCAGATACTCAGTGTTGGCAAGCTGCGAACAACCGGAAATCACATGTCTGAGGGACTCGCCAGGTTTGTGGCAGGCGCGGCAGATGTCAATGGTGCCGTCCTTCATTATGTGTTTCCTATAGTTGTTCGTCTTGACAACCTCATCTTGTATTGCAAAGACAAAACCCTCGGTTTCCCCGAAGAGGTCCCCGAAGCGTAGCCAGTGCACGGAAGCAAGTTGGTCTACGTCCGGTCCCGTGAGAGACCGGAAGTACCTACCGTGCAGCTCCTTGCCTTTCCATACTTCCATGCGGTCCTCATTGCTCAGTACAACCGGCTTCCGCCAGTTCTCTTTTCCCATGCTCAGCGGGGTAAGACCTTTATCGCTGGTGATGACATCGCGATGCATCTCACAAACATCAGTCTTTTCCAAAAAGTACTGACGGAGATTGCATACCTCGCGGTTGTGCAGGTTCTTGGCATTTAACATACCTCGACCCCCACACTTCCGCGGGATATACAACCTCATGACCGATGATCGTGGGTGGTGCATACGGGATTTCGTCATCAGCGTCCTGACCTTTCTGTCCAGCGAGTCCAATTCGGTCTGAGTCCATCTGAGAATACCGAAGGTATATACGAGCACAGGCACGACCCAACCGTTATAGGCACGAATTTTATTGCCGCCTGACAAAAGGCTATTTAGCA
This sequence comes from Nematopogon swammerdamellus, assembly GCA_946902875.1. Lineage (NCBI taxonomy): Eukaryota > Metazoa > Arthropoda > Insecta > Lepidoptera > Adelidae > Nematopogon > Nematopogon swammerdamellus. Next base: position 17,568,208 of record OX336352.1, read on the forward strand.
CTTTTGTAAGACGGTGAAAAAACTTTTCCTTAACTGATTGTTTCATGTCCGTATCCCGTATGTTGAGAGCCTCCGATATTCCCAGATATTTATAGGTTTCGTCTTCGGAGAGAGCTCGAACATTCATGGACTCCGACAACTGTATGCCGCCGGAGTTCACGATCACACCTCGTTCCACATGGATGGTCCCACATTTTTCCAAGCCGAATTCCATTCCAATGTCGTTGCTGAAGCCTTCAGTTATCTTCATCATCGACATTACTTCGGTGTCTGTCTTGGCAAACAGTTTGAGGTCATCCATATAAAATAAGTGTGATATTCGAGAGCCTCCTCTTCGAAGACAGTAGCCCAGCTCTGAGTCCTCAAGCAGAGTGCTAAGAGGGTTCAGAGCCAGACAAAACCAAAGCGGACTCAGACTGTCTCCCTGGAAGATCCCCCGCCGTATGGGAATCCGGTCGTCTGCAACCGAAGTCCGTTGGCCACCTGGCACACGAAGGATAGTACTCCATTGTCCCATACATGCGCCAAGGAATTGACAGATATTCGTGTCAGGTTTGTATAGTTCTAGTATCCTTAGCAACCACGTATGGGGCACGGAGTCAAAAGCCTTCTTGTAGTCTATCCAGGCAGCAGACAGGTTCTTTCGATTGCGTCGGACCTGCTGACAAACGGTCATGTCTATGAGGAGCAGCTCCTTAGTACCGCGGGAACCAGCCCGACATCCATTCTGAGCAACGGACAAGATGTTATTGTCCTTTATGTGAATTGATATTTTGTGTGTCAGAATGGATGTCAGGAGCTTGTAGATGGTAGGCAAGCAAGTGATTGGTCTGTAATTTTTGGGTTCCGCAGTGCTACCAGATTTATGGAGCAGGTGGGTGACACCAGTGGTCATGAATTCCGGGAGAACCCGACGTTCGAGGGCATCCTGGAATTGAACAGCCAAGCGGGAGTGGCAGCTTCTGAACCATTTCAGCCAGAAGTTCTGCAATCCGTCCGGCCCTGGAGATTTCCAGTTCAGTGCCTGGCGGATTGCAGACCCTACATCCTCTTCGCTGATATTTATGGCTGACATTGGTTCTATCGACTGACACTCTCGCTGGACAACTCTCATCCATTCACCCTCGACGTGACAGACAGGATCCGACCAGATGTTTTTCCAATGAAGCATTTTCTTGATCAGTTGGTCGGATCGTGTCTGTCAGTCGTTGGTTCGGGTGCTCCCAGTTCCGGTATACCCACCTTTGGTCACTCTGGAATCGACGGTTCTGATGAAAACGGTCGACACGCTTCCTATAGCGACGGATACGTTGGGCCCACGCGCTAATTTGCTGCTTCAGGTCATCTATGCGTTCCGTGACTAGCGAGTGGAAGTTTGGCTGTGATCGGCTTATTATAGCTCCATTAAAAGCCTTAGTCACGAAACGCATAATTTTTGGTCTTGTATTCCCAGACCTGAAGCAGCATAGCTTTCCGATGAGGATCCTGGCCTCGCCGATACGTCGTTCGATCCGTAACTGCCATGCGGGAGCGGTGGCTGGCATGGCGCGTGTGTCTCGCGAATTATTTTCGAATTTTAGACGCGCCATGCGACAGGCAGCCACCGCCCCACAATACAAGATCGAATGAGTATCGGCAAGATCTGTACTAGATTCAATATATTGTTTAAGATATGAATCCAGGATCCTCACCATAATAAGGTTAATATTATTATTATTAGAATTACAAACGCCGAGATAATTTTAGTTTTTCGATATCTTCGTGGCGTCGAATGCGGACTGGATGCGTATCGTGGTCGTCCTTCCGCATGTAGATGTTGGTGTTGCTGACCCAAACGTAGCGGAACCCCAACTCGCGGCCCGCGGACCTCGCCTCACTGTACAGCTTCTTGTTAGCCGCTGTGAGATGTTCGTTTATGTAGACCTTGCTCGTCGCACCTCCCGCTGCCACCGCCGCCGCCGACGTCGTCGCCATACCAATCTCAGCCGTCGTAATACCGCGTCGTTTTCTTACAGCTCGAATCAGCGCATCTTTGGTGTTGCGGTTGTTGAATTTCGCGATAATCACCTTCGGACGACCAGGGGTAGCGGTACGCGGTGCAATGCGGGTGACGAACTCGACATCCCCTTCCTTGAGCTCCACTCCGACGACTTTCGCTATCAATTTGATATTATCCATTAGTTTCTCAGACTTAAGTTCTGGAATACCGAGAATTTCGATATTATTGGAGCGAGAGCTCTGCTCATGCTCGTCGAGCTGCTGTTTAAGTTGCGCCACGGATTCGTTGTTCTCTTCAAGTTTAACAATTCTGTTCTGAAGCTCCCTGCCGTGTTTGTCGGATACCTTAATTTTATGTTCGAGTTCGGATATTTTTTTAGCATATTCATCCATTTGATTCGACATAAAATTTATTGATTTCTTCAGATCATCTATCGTGTCCAGGATGTCCGCTTTAAATGAGGAGAAGGTGTCGCGATGTTCGCTGCGCATTTCGCGCAGTTCCGCCTGCATCCTCTCGAAAAAATGCTGCATGGAATCACACAGGTCCGCTGATGAAGATAGTTGGGCGCCTCTGGCTGGTGGTGCGCTGTCACTGTCTGGCGCCGCTGCCGCCGCCGGCGGCGGTGTGTCGCGCGCAGTCGTGATCGCGCCCGCTGCGCCCGCGAGCAGGGGAGATTTGCCGAGCGCATTGTCCCTGTCCTGTGCGCGCTTGTTGCAGCACGGACCCTTCCACGAGGACTTGTATGTGGAGCCCATCTTGCGGAAGTACACGTCGTCATATCCTAGACATGAATAGTGATATGTCTTCCTGCAGTTGACGCATTTCAGTAGGTCCTTGAGGACGAGCGGGTCGTGGCAGTGAGAGCAAAACATAGTGAGTCGGGTTGTTGTGTTGATGAACGGTGAGATGAAGTGAAGTGAAGTGTGCAGACGTCGGACAACACGGAGTTACAGCAGCAGATATGTAAGTAAATATTTGAGATTATATTACTGTGACATGCGCGGGTAGGTAGCAATATCGCCGCGAGGTGTCGCTCCCGTTCACGTCCTGTAGCTATCCAGGGAATCCGTGTGGAACACTCCCCACACTCTCACTTGTTCGCCGTAGTGGGTTGAAGTTATTACCGTAATACTTTAATTAATTATCGATTGTAAGTAGCAGTTATAAAAATTATAAACAGAGCAGTACGTAAGTGTAACAGGTGACGTTGACGTTGACGTACGTACATTATGCGTGATCACGCTACACACATGCGTCAACTTGAGCACTATGAAGCTCGAGAAGAGCGCTTATCGCTTATGCGTGATCACGCTACACACATGTGTCAACTTGAGCACTATGAAGCTCGAGAAGAGCGCTTATCGCTTATGCGTGATCACGCTACACACATGCGTCAACTTGAGCACTATGAAGCTCGAGAATAGCGCTTATCGCTTATGCGTGATCACGCTACACACATGTGTCAACTTGAGCACTATGAAGCTCGAGAAGAGCGCTTATCGCTTATGCGTGATCACGCTACACACACGCGTGAACTCGAGTCCGAGTCAGACCGTGAAGAACGTTTAGCTGCCGATCGAGAGCGTCACTCGCTCTCATTGCGAAACGAGACCGAAACACAATATGCAGAACGTCTGGCTTCCAATCGTGATAGATATTCTCTGTTAAGTCAAGAACGGGAAAATTACTTATATGTAAACCAGCAACAGGTAGCAACGTTCCGAGCATCCCTATCTGAAAATGATCATAACGAGCGATTGGAATCTCGAAGACAAGTGCACGCTCTTAACAGAGAGTTAGAGTTATCGGTGGTAGGGGAACGTAATGCAGCTGTGGTGGAGATTTTGAACTGGGTGGAAAAATATAAGAGTGGATTTTCGTATAACCCAGATATTAACTACAGCAAGGAATCTGAAATTGGGGATATGAATGTCGTTTGTCGTTACTGCAAGGCCTTAAAGTGGAAAAATGAGTCAAATGGATTGTGCTGCTCATCAGGAAAGGTTCACTTGGAACCAATACAACCACCTCCGGAACCACTTAAATCGCTTTTGAACGGACACCATCCATCCTCGGCGCAATTCCTTAATTCCATTCGTTCCTACAACAGTGCTTTCCAAATGACGTCTTTTGGGGGCAATGAAATATCGGAAGGTGCGTTCATGCCAACTTTCAAAATACAAGGGCAAGTCTATCACCGCATTGGATCGCTGCTTCCGGTCGAAAACGCAATAGCAAAATTCCTCCAGATTTACTTCATATCAGATTATGAAGTCCAAACTGATACAAGGATGTCGCACATTTCGAACATAGACAGAAGCTTAGTACAAGATCTGCAGACGATGATAAACCAATGTAACTGTTGCGTACTGCCAGTCCGACAATGAAAATCCCATCCAAAATCTCACCTTCTATTTTCCTCTTTCCTGCTTCCATCAGACCAGCAGCATCGGTTAAGATTTGAATACCATGACGCGCTCAAAAACTACGGTGCTATCGCCGTGCGCGAATCTGATTGGACAGCAAATGTATTGACCACCTACGTCATCGATAGTGTGATCTGTTTTGCGAGTATACCCACCGATAGTTACTTACCATTTAACTAACTTACAAGAAAAGAAGTGCCTGCTCGCGCTCCGTATAAAAGAACTGTGTTCCCGTGGTCCCTGTTCTACGGCCTGGAACAGCTCCCTCGCATCTGCTTCTTAGCTAGCCGTGCTAGATATCCGTGGTGCTGGAGAGTCGCTGATGGTGGAAGGATTGACGCCGTGCTGTCTGATCCAGATCCATCCTTCAAGAATTCCAGGTCAGTGCGCAGCATTAATTTCCCGCCGCTTCATAATGGTCCTTCGATAGCCAAATTACATGAACCTTTTATCACAAGTTGATTTCAAGTAACAAACGTGTGTGTGCAACACTTGTGCCGTTAATTGATATTTTTATGTTTCCACATTATATTGTCAAACCTATAACCTTATAGCTAAGCAAAATGCAGAGCGAAGACCCTTCGCCGCCGTCAGGCACTAGTTCAGAGACTACCTTTATTAAAAAGGAATACCGTCGACTTACACTTATAAAACAACATCTATTTTCACAAGTTCAGTCCCTGTACAACTTCTCCCAAAGTGTTGTTGCAAAAACTGAGTCGAAAAGTGATTTTTTTGTGAGGTACTCAGAAATCAACGCAACAAAAGAAAAGTTTGAAAAGGCTGTATACGATTGCATGGACTTTGAATTGCAATACAATCCCAAAAGTTCTCCCAGTCTGCAGGAAATTGATAGTTTCAATGATATATTTTTTAAAATAAAGTCCGTTTACGAACATCTCCAATCAACCAAATTAAACCAGAGCAGTACGTCACAAAGCAACTCAAGTAATAGTCAATCTGTGCAACCACGGCTGCCGAAACTAAATCTTGTAATATTTGACGGAGATATCGAAAACTTTGAAACATTCTATGAGACCTTCACGTCCCTCGTAGACAGTAGAACTGACTTGGCTACTATTGATAAATTTCATTTTCTCATATCGGCAACAAAAGGTCCAGCTCTAAGTCTCGTAAGGTCATTGCCCTTGTCTGGAGACAACTACCAAATCGTTTTCAAAAACTTAGTAGAAAAATATCGAGACAAAAGAACCCTGTTGGCTCGATACCTAGATAAAATTTTGAACTTCTCACCACTGTCCAAGGAATCTGCCGGAAATCTAAACTCATTTCTAGAGACATATAAAAATTCAGTGCGAGCAATCGAAGCGCTAAACGTAACAAACCTAAGTGGGTTCATTCTAGGTCACATAGCGCTTCGAAATCTCGATCCCATGACGAGAAAACAGTTTGAACAAGAACTAGATCAAAACCAGTTGCCCAGTTACGAAGATCTCGCTAAATTCATTAAAAATCAAGTAAAAGTTTTAGAGCACGCATCATTTTATCACGACTCGAACAAAAGAAAATCATTTGAACCGTCGCAGTTCAAACGGTCAAACTACAATAATCCGCGCTCAATAGAAAATAATCAGAGTCTCTCGCTCGTAGCGAACGCAAGCAAGTTTACGTGTTCGCACTGCAGTCGAGAAGGTCACCTAATTTATAACTGCCTTCAGTTCCGTAAGATGCCTGCACGCGATCGGCTGTCGCGCGTACACGCCCTCGGCTTGTGTGTAAATTGTCTAAAAGGTCATCGCGGTGAATGTGAAAGCAAATTCGTTTGCTCTGTGTGTGACGTGCCACATCACGTACTAGTTCATATCGAGAAAAGTAATAGTGATGTGTGTCATGAAAATCCTACAAAGCCTTCGCTTCCCTGTACGATACTTGATACGGATTCACCTGCCACTGATTGCACTACAGGTACCGCCATTTCTTTACATTGCTCTTCTGTGCAAGGGAATTCTCAAAACGTACTCTTGGGCACCGCAATTGTCGATGTCCAAGACAACTCGGGTAACTACTCTAAGTGTCGCATTCTTATTGATTCGGGCGCACAGTCAAGTTTCATTACCAATAAATGTGTTAATCGTCTTGGATTATATCGGTCTAAGTGTCAATTCAAGGTCTCAGGTCTAAACGGCGAGCCCGTAAAAACGCTGGGCCAGGCTGATTTATCCATAAAATCAAAAAACAATCATTACAATCTAGACATACAGGCAGTGATTTTAAATCAAATTACACCATCGCTCCCCACTACACCGCTTCCACAAGGCATAATCGATCTGTACAAAGATTTAAATTTAGCAGACCCCTTGTTCTACCAACCGAAAGAAATCGATATCTTATTGGCTGCTGATGTGTTTCCATACATATATACTGGAAAAAAAATCGAATTTACCAAATCGTCACCTTTAGCTCTGCATTCAATTTTCGGTTACGTAATTACCGGAAAATATGAACACATTTCAACCACTAACACGCGAACGTCATTCTTATCATATAACTGCTCGGCCGATGAAACAGAGTCGGTCCTGAAACGGTTTTGGGAACAGGAAAGTTTTCCTAGTGAAAATATAAAACCACCGTGTAATCCACTCGACCAGATAGCCGAAAAAATATTTACAGAAAATATACGTAGAAACGACGAAGGCAGGTACGTGTCGCCCCTTCTAATCAATCCTGAGTGTAACCCGACTCTCGGTCTAACGCACGACATCGCTATGCGTAGGTATTTACATTTAGAAAATCGCTTATCTCGCGACCACGAACTTAAGGCCGCGTATACCGATTTTATGTTGAAATATGAAAATTTAGGTCATATGGAGCTGTACAAAGGAGACATGAATAGTAAATACATTATTCCGCACCATTGTGTTATTCGAGAGAGCTCGTCCACAACTCCTGTTCGGACCGTGTTTGATGGATCATGTAAATCGAGTAACTCGCGTTCCCTTAATGATATACTTCTCACAGGTCCTAAGTTACAACACGATATATCGACCGTGCTAACAAATTTTCGTCTATTCGACGTATGTATGACCGCAGACATAGCTAAGATGTACAGGCAGGTCCTCATAGATCCCTCGGAACGTACCTACCAACATATTCTATGGCGCAAATCGGCTGACCTACCTATACAAATATATCGACTTAATACAAACACATATGGCTTGCGCTCCGCGCCTTTCATCGCGATTCGTACATTGCAGCAACTTGCAATCGACGAACAACAACAGTTTCCATTAGCATCTGCAGTCTTACTAAAAGGATTCTATGTAGATGACTTTTTATGGTCAGTCAAAACCGTCTCAGAAGCAATACAACTTCAGGAAGAAATGTGCGCCCTATTGAAATGCGGTGGATTTGATCTTCGTAAGTGGGCTTCAAACAATCAATGTCTCTTAGACAAGGTTCCAAACGACCTTGTTTCAGACAAAATAAAAAACTTTGAAGACGATCAAAATGTAGCATCCATAAAAGTTTTAGGGTTGCAGTGGATTCCAGAAAATGACTTTCACCTTTTCATCACATCTGCGTGATGCTGTTTCCACCAAAAGATCAGTTCTCAGCATTTTATCCAGTATATTTGATCCAACCGGATTTCTAGCACCTTCCATATTTCTTGCAAAGTGCATTATGCAGGATCTGTGGAAGTGTAGCTTAGATTGGGATTCTCCACTTCCATTAGACCTTCGCGAAAAATGGATGAAGTTCGTATCAGATTTGCCATCTCTCTCTCACATACGCATCGAACGTCATGTACTTATAACTGACTTCGTTTCGTGCCAACTTATCGGCTTCGCAGATGCTTCATCCCGTGGCTACGCCGCATGCCTATACCTACGCAGTATAGATGCACATAACAATATCAAGGTTCGACTGTTAATATCGAAATCAAAGGTCGCGCCCTTAAAACCAATCTCAATCCCACGGCTGGAGTTACTTGCGGCCGTTCTACTGACAAAACTCATTAATTATGTATCAAGTGCATTCAATCAAATTCAGTTCGACGAGGTCATTGCACTCAGTGATAGTACCATCACCCTAACCTGGTTACAAACGCAGCCCTACAAACTAAAAACGTTTGTTGCAAATCGCGTAACTCAGGCAATAGATATCGTGCCTCCTACGTCTTGGTCACACATTCGCAGTGAGGATAATATAGCAGACATGTGTTCACGGGGTGTCCTACCGTCGAAGCTTGCGCTCACACCTGAGTGGTTCGAAGGCCCCAGGTGGCTATATAATCATCGATCTAAGTGGCCAATTGCCTCAATTTACGTTAAAGATTCCGATGAAATTCCGGAAATGAAAAGAACTACAGATGCTTTTGTATTCACCGCGACCGCGAATGATAATGAGTTCAACACTCGCGTTCTCGACAAATTTTCATCATTCACTAAACTCGTTCGTGTGATTGCTTTTGTTTTGAGATTCTGTAACAACTCGCGAACACCAATGTCACAAAGATCACTAGGCGCTCTGAGTACAACCGACTTAAATAACGCTCGCTTGTCTATTGTTCGGTGTGTCCAAATGACTTATTTTTCAAAAGAAATTGAATTACTGAAAGCCTCAAAACATGTACAGTCACTACAAAAACTATCACCATTTATTGAGGATGGGCTGATTAGAGTCGGAGGCAGACTTCAACAGTCTGATTTATCTTATAACGCAAAACACCCTCTATTGTTACCAAAGAAATGTCATATAACTACTTTAATAATAGAACACTATCACAAAACTTACCTACATGCTGGTCCACGCACACTCTTGTCAATTATCGTACGAACGTTTTGGATTATTCATGCTCGTGGTGTCGTAAGAGGTGTCCTCTCAAAATGTAAGGTATGTTTCAAATATAACCCTAGAACATCTGTTCAACCAGCCATGGGCTCACTCCCGGCATCCCGAGTGAAACCAGATCGCACCTTCGGAACTTGCGGTGTGGATCTCGGTGGCCCCTTTCTAATAAAAGAATCATTGCGCCGTAACGCAAAAATTGAAAAGGCATATCTATGTCTATTTGTCTGTTTCACTACAAAGGCCGTTCATCTAGAAGTTCTATCATCACTCTCAGCCGAATGTTTTCTTTCCACTCTCGACCGATTCGTTTCACGCAGAGGTCTCCCGTCAGCAATATATTCTGATAACGGAACAAACTTTGTCTCAGCTCACAAACAGCTGACCGAGGTAGCAAAATTCTTTAGTTCCAAATCGACCCACAACGACATTATTCGTGGATGTGCAGTTCGAAATATAAAATGGTATTTCAATCCTCCTACCGGCTCACATTTTGGCGGGATTTTCGAAAGCGGAATCAAACAAGCAAAATACCATGCCCGTCGAATTATAGGTGACAAAGCCATGACGTTCGAAGAGTTGTCAACCTTGTTTTGTCGAATCGAAGCTATACTCAACTCTCGGCCGCTCTGTCCCTTATCAGATAACGCGAATGAGTTTGATGCACTCACTGCTGGACATTTTCTCGTAGGCCAACCTCTCACAGCCGTCTCTGAGTACGACATCACTGAAGTACCTCACAATCATTTGACTCGGTGGGAGTTTGTAAAAAATTGTGCCCAACATTTTTGGAAACGTTGGTCTCAAGAATATTTACATAATCTTCAACAACGTGGAAAATGGTACAAAACGCAGGCCAATTTAAATATCGATGCTCTTGTCCTAATAAAAAATGAACAAATGCCAGTCCAACGATGGGCCTTGGCTCGCGTGCATGCCACGCATTCTAGTCCCGTGGACGGTGTCATCCGTGTGGTGACACTGAAAACACAAAGAGGTCTACTGAAGCGACCAGTTAACAAACTGTGTCCGCTTCCGTATGCATGTTGATTCAATTGTGAATTTTTAATTATTATTTTTTTTAACCCTTTTTTTTTCATTCGCATGTTCACTGTATGCATGCGTTTTAATATACTTAAGTTAGGTATTTATTTTTTTTGTTTTATTTATTATAGTTTAATTATATATGTAAATATTAATTATTACGAGTACATGATGTGAAAAAAGGTTCATGATTGTGTGCTCTAATTCATATGATGAATTGTGGGGGGGAATTTGTTGCGTACTGCCAGTCCGACAATGAAAATCCCATCCAAAATCTCACCTTCTATTTTCCTCTTTCCTGCTTCCATCAGACCAGCAGCATCGGTTAAGATTTGAATACCATGACGCGCTCAAAACCTACGGTGCTATCGCCGTGCGCGAATCTGATTGGACAGCAAATGTATTGACCACCTACGTCATCGATAGTGTGATCTGTTTTGCGAGTATACCCACCGATAGTTACTTACCATTTAACTAACTTACAAGAAAAGAAGTGCCTGCTCGCGCTCCGTATAAAAGAACTGTGTTCCCGTGGTCCCTGTTCTACGGCCTGGAACAGCTCCCTCGCATCTGCTTCTTAGCTAGCCGTGCTAGATATCCGTGGTGCTGGAGAGTCGCTGATGGTGGAAGGATTGACGCCGTGCTGTCTGATCCAGATCCATCCTTCAAGAATTCCAGGTCAGTGCGCAGCATTAATTTCCCGCCGCTTCAGTAACCCATATGTAAAAGATTTCAAAACGGCTTTACAATCTCTCCCTGTTGGAAATCAGGACGACTATAAGTTAGTCATAAATGCCGATCGCAGGCCGGCGACAGCGCACAGAGGTCGATTCAATGAACCGACAACGAACGAAGTCGCCGTATTGCTGGTGAACGAACAGTGTGACAAAAGAGACATCGTTCTTCGCACAAACGATGACCGCCTGCTAAGGATCTGTGAAACACATAGGTCTTACGATGCACTGCAGTATCCCTTGCTACTCTGCCATGGCGAAGACGGTTATAACTTTATGGTTTTCAATGTACGCGAGGAGAACAATAGAAAAAAAACATCGGCTCTCCAGTTTTACTGTTATCGAATAATGGTTCGACAAGACCTATACAATCACCTTCACTACTACCGAAAACTCTTTAATCAATATCTGGTAGACATGTACGCTATGATAGAGACTGAAAGACTTATATTTATCAGAATGAACCAGAAGAAACTGAGGTCTGAAGAATATGTACACTTACACGATGCGCTGAGGCAGGACGGAGATAGGGAGAACTTGGGTCGCCTGGTGATACTGCCGTCCAGTTTCACAGGTGGTCCGAGATACATGCACGAGCGCACTCAAGATGCTTTCTGTTACGTTCGAAAGTACTCCAGACCTGATCTCTTCATCACCGTCACCACCAATCCCAAGTGGAACGAAATAAAGAAAGAACTTCTACCTGGACAGGCTCCTTACGATAGACAAGACTTGGTATCAAGGGTATTTCATCTGAAGTTAAAAATACTGATCGATCTACTCACAAAGAAGAAGGTATTTGGTGCTGCTAGATGCTTCATGTATTCTGTCGAATGGCAGAAACGAGGTCTGCCGCACGCTCATATACTCCTTTGGCTAGAAGAAAAAATTAGGCCTAACGAAATCGATCGAGTCATACGTGCAGAATTACCCAATCCTGAAAACGATCCTCAACTACACGAAATCGTAAAGACACACATGATTCACGGTCCATGTGGAACACTGAACACGCAGTCGCCTTGCATGAAGGACGGTCGCTGTAGCAAGCGATTCCCCAAACAGTTCACCGCGGAAACGATAACGGGTGAAAACAGCTATCCTTCATACCAACGTAGGAATACCGAAGAAGGCGGCTTCACTGCGCGCATTCGCATGCGCGGTTAAAATATCGAAGTAGATAACAGGTGGATAGTTCCGTACTCACCGATACTTTCAAGTACTTTCCAAACACACATAAACGTCGAATTATGTAGCAGTGTCCAGTCCATAAAATACATATGCAAATATGTAAATAAAGGAAGCGACCAAGCAACATTTGGCGTTCAAAACGAGCACGACGAAGTGTTGCGGTACCAATCTGGAAGATACGTAAACACGTCAGAAGCAGTTTGGCGCATGCTGTCGTTTCCGATACATGAAAGATTTCCTCCCGTTACTCACTTGGCTGTCCATCTCGAGAATGGGCAGCGCGTCTACTTCGACTCGAATAACGTTAGGGATAGAGTCGAAGATCCGAAAAACACGACGCTAATGGCATTCTTCAAACTCTGCCAAGATGATGAATTCGCCAAAACATTGCTATACGAAGATGTGCCATCATACTACACGTTCGACAAACAACGTGGCGTCTTCAATCGTAGAAAGCGTGGTAGTGCCATAGAAGGCTTTCCCGGCGTCTTTAGAGAAAACACGCTCGGTAGGGTGTACACAGTCCATCCTAATAATAGCGAATGCTACTTTCTACGGTTATTACTGCACCATGTACGAGGACCAACGTCATTCCATTATCTTAAATCTGTAGACAGCGTAGTTCACCCAACCTATCAAGCGGCATGCAGAGCACTCCATCTGCTTGAAGACGATACTAATTGGGACGATACACTTCGAGAGGCTTGCGTTAGTGACAATGCCGCTAAACTGCGCCAACTATTTGCAGTGATGTTGGTCTTCTGCAATATGTCGAATCCAGCCGATCTGTGGGACAAGTACCGCGATAACTTCTGCGAAGATATCACGAGGGAACTTCAGGGACGTACACCTGATATAAATATCCAGGACCACAGACCCGACATAGAAAATCGTAGTTTGTTACACCTCCAGGATTTCGTCTTCTCTATTGGGGGAAATCCTCTGAGTCAATATGGACTTCCGTCTGCACAGGCGACAAACGAAACCGCATTTAACAAGGAGTATGCTGCTGAAAGGAGCTATAACATCGCAGAAATGAATAATTTCGTCCAAGAAAATGAACCGAAACTAACTGTAGAACAAAAGAGCATATACAATAGGATCGTAAATAGTGTCAAATCGAAGTTCGGTGAAATCTTTTTCATTGACGCCCCGGGAGGGACCGGAAAGACTTTCTTGATAAATCTTATATTGGCAAAAATTCGAAAAGATGGCGACATAGCTCTTGCGGTGGCATCGTCAGGGATAGCGGCAACATTGCTGCCCGGGGGCAAGACGGCTCATTCAATGTTTAAAATACCCATAGATCTCGACCGCACCGAAAAACCTGTTTGCGGTATCTCAAAAAACAGTGAAAAAGCAAAAGTGCTGCGTGACTGCGCTCTCATCGTGTGGGACGAGTGCACGATGGCAAACAAAAAAGCAGTGGAGGCTGTTGACCGCACGCTACAAGACATTAAAAGCAATAGCAGAATAATGGGTGGAGTCACATTCCTCTTTTCTGGTGACTTCCGTCAGACTCTCCCCGTCATCACCAGAGGCACACGCGCTGACGAAGTAAATGCCTGCCTCAAGCGATCCCTCCTCTGGTCCCATGTAAAAAAACTCTCATTTACCACCAATATGAGAGCTCAACTGGGAGGTAATTCGCTGCAGCGAGAGTTCTCCGATCTGCTGTTGAAGATAGGAAACGGTACAATGACCGAAGTGGACGGCGAAGTTCAGCTTCCGCATTCACTATGCAAAACTGTCCCTTCGGTCAATCAGCTAATCGCCCAAGTGTATCCTGACATAGAAAATCTATCGAGAAAGGAAAACTCTTGGCTCTGTGAAAGAGCCATTCTCACTCCTAAAAACGACGAGGCATCTGCTATTAATAACACAATTCTAAGTATGTTCGAGGCCCCCGAAATGGTGTTCAAATCTATTAATAGGGTTGTGATGACGCGACCAACTACCCGATTGAGTTTCTCAACTCTCTGAATGCTCCGGGACTTCCCGCACACTCGATAACGTTAAAAGTTGGCGCTCCTATAATGTTGCTGCGAAACCTGAGTGCCCCCAAGCTATGCAACGGGACGAGGCTGCTGGTGAAGTCATTACAAAGAAACGTGATAGAGGCGAGCATACTGACGGGTTGCGGCCGCGGAGAGATCGTGTTCATCCCGCGTATCCCTCTCATCCCCAACAACTACCCATTCGAATTTAAGCGTGTGCAGTTCCCCGTGAGCGTCTGTTTCGCAATGACTATCAACAAGTCGCAGGGCCAGACGCTCCGCACTGCAGGTATCGATCTACGTACGAGCTGCTTCTCTCACGGACAGCTATATGTTGCTTGCTCCAGGGTGAGCAGCAGTAACGACCTGTACGTCTGCGCTCCCCACAATACAACACATAATATTGTTTACAAAGAAGCACTACGATAAGATCACCATTCTTACTTGACACCGAGGCCATATAGAAAAATAATTTTAGTACAAGTAGGTAAGTATTCATGTAAAGAACTTAAGAAAACGTCGAAAATGTATTAGGCACCCCACGTTAGTTGGGAATAATTTCTAAAATCAGCCCTCACTCCAAACCTACCCAAAATACATCCTACTAATATTATAAACGCGAAAGTTTGTGAATGAGTTGCGTTCAGGAAGACGATAACCCTACTCAAAGAAAGTAAGTAACTAAGGGCGAGGCCGAAGGCCGAGCTGCGTTCAGGAAGAAGATAAACCTTCTTGAAGACAGTAAGTAACTGAGGGCGAGGCCGAAGGCCGAGCTGCGTTCGGGAAGACCATAAACCCTCTCGAAGAAAGCAAGCAACAAAGGGCGAGGCCGAAGGCCGAGCTGCGTTCAGGAAGACCATAAACCCTCTCGAAGAAAGCAAGTAACAAAGGGCGAGGCCGAAGGCCGAGCTGCGTTCAGGAAGACGATAAGCTGTCTCGAAGACTGTAAGTAACTATGAACGAGGCCGAAGGCAGAGATTACGAATTTCACGCGAGCGAAGCCGCGGGCAAAAGCTAGTATAATAATATGTAGAGTGTAGAACGAATGTACAGTAAAGTGATTTGGTGACGTTGTATGGGGTTTCCTGGGTAGTAGTAAAGTAGGATTTAGAGGTTTCAAGTTTATTTTTCGGGTTTTAATTTGTGCTCGATTTTGTGTTAACATGTAGTGGGAGATATTAATACGCGCGTAGGGGTGTTTAAATAAAAATTTCAGTAAATCCTTGTAAATTATATAAGACTAATCTTAATTTGCGTTTTGGTAAATTCTGCTAGGCAGTGAACAATATTTGGTATAGATTAGTTTAATTTATTTCAACGGAAACCGCGGGGGAAGATAGGGATAGCCAACTTCAACATAACTTGAAAAAAATATAGTAAACTAGCTTTTGCCCGCGGCTTCGCTCGCGTGAAATTCGTATTTCAAAGAAGAAAGTAAGTAACTTAGGGCGAGGCCGAAGGCCGAACTGCATTCAGGAAGACTATAAACCTTCTCGAAGAAAGTAAGTTACTGAGGGCGAGGCCGAAGGCCAAGCTGCGTTCAGAAAGACTATAAACCTTCTCGAAGAAAGTAAGTAACAAAGGGCGAGGCCGTAGGCCGAGGTGCGTTCAGGAAAACGATAAAACATCTCTAAGTAAATAAATAATTAAGGGCGAGACCGAATGCCGAGCTGCGTTCAGAAAGACGATAAACCTTCTCGAAGAAAGTAAGTAACATAGGGCGAGGCCGAAGGCCGAGCTACGTTCAGGAAGACTATAAACCTTCTCGAAGAAAGTAAGCAACTGAGGGCAAGACCGAAGGCCGCTCTGCGTTACTTACTTTCATCGAGAAGGTTTATCTTCTTCTTGAACGCAGCTGGGCCTTCGGCCTCACACATAGTTTATACTTACTTTCACCGATAAGGTTTATAGTTTTCCTGAACGCAGCTCGGCCTTCGGCCTCGCCCTCAGTTACTTACTTTCTTCGAGAAGGTTTATGCTCTTGCTGAACGTAGCTCGGCCTTCGGCGTCGCCCTTAATTACTTACTTTCATAGATAAGGTTTATTGTCTTTCTGAACGCAGCAAGGTTTATGCTATTCTTGAACGCAGAGCGGCCTTCGGCCTTGCCCTTAGTTAGTTCCTTTCTTCGAGAAGGTTTATAGTCTTTCTGAACGCAGCTCGGCCTTCGGCCTCGCCTATAGGTACTCACTGTCTTCGAGAAGGTTTATAGTCTTCCTGAACGCAGCTCGGCCTTCGGCCTCGCCCTCAGTTACTTACTTTATTCGAGAAGTTTAATAGTCTTCCTGAACGTAGCTCGGCCTTCGGCCTCGCCCTTAGTTACTTACTTTCTTGAATAAGGTTTTTCGGTCTTCCTGAACGCAGCTCGGCCTTCGGCCTCGCCCTTTGTTACTTAATTTCTTCGAGAAGGTTTATAGTCTTCCTGAACGCAGCTCGGCCTTCTGCCTCGCCCTTAGTTACTTACTTTCTTCGAGAAGGTTTATGGTCTTCCTGAACGCAGCTCGGCCTTCGGCCTCGCCCTTAATTACTTATTTACTTAGAGATGGTTTATAGTCTTCCTGAACGCAGCTCGGCCTTCGGCCTCGCCCTCAGTAACTTATTTTCTTCGAGAAGGTTTATAGTCTTCCTGAACGCAGCTCGGCCTTCTGCCTCGCCCTTAGTTACTTACTTTCTTCGAGAAGGTTTATGGTCTTCCTGAACGCAGCTCGGCCTTCGGCCTCGCCCTTAATTACTTATTTACTTAGAGATGGTTTATAGTCTTCCTGAACGCAGCTCGGCCTTCGGCCTCGCCCTCAGTAACTTATTTTCTTCGAGAAGGTTTATAGTCTTCCTGAATAAAGCTCGGCCTTCGGCCTCGCCCTCAGTTACTTACTTTCTTCTTTGAAATACGAATCTCACGCGGGCGAAGCCGCGGACAAAAGCTAGTTAATCTATAAAAATCATTCATAATTAATTACTCTTGAAACGAATTGAAAAAAAATCTTCTAACTTTGATGACTCGCTGTACCTGCAAATAATAATAATTATTATCTTCTTTATGATTGTTGTATTTGCGCCACCTTGCTCATTTATATGTTTTGTATGTGCGTTACTTAGAAACTAAGCATTGACAATTTTCCCGGTACATGTTTCGTGTCGGTGACGTCATATTTTAGCTTACCTACATGCATCCCACCTTATACATATGAGTAAGATCAAAAAATTTAAATGAAATCAAATAAAAATTTTGGTATTCTATTATACGGTGAGTGTGGTGAGGGCGCGGCGGCACCCGCGCGCCGCGCGCCCGCGCGCCGCCGCTACACCGCCCCGCGCCGCGCCACCTCCTGTCAGCCGCCCGTCGCGTCGCCGGCTCGTTCATATACACCTACTCGCGGTGAACGTCGGACGGAACCTAGCGATTTGTATGGGAGCCACATCTTAGCGTAACCGCAAGTGAATTTTATTTAGCCTATCCTGTGTCCCGTATAGGCAAATGTGCTTGTACGAAATTTCATCAAATTCAGATAATCGGTTTAAGAGTTATGGCGGAACATACATACATACATACAGAAAAGATTTCTAAAAATCGTCAATTTAGCTTTAGTATCATACATAGAGTCTACAAACTCAATATCTCATAAAACAAAGTAACTTACTCCATGACCATCTCTTACAGATTTATTATTAGTATTGATGATTGATGGATGATTGATTGATACATCATTCATTAGTCATAAAGATTCAAAATTAAATTAAAAATGAAATGGACAAGTCAGAGTTATAAAATCACACAATATATAAAATCAGAAAATAAGAATAAAAAAAAAAAATTAAAAAAATTATGTATACACATATCACATATCATCTCGTAAGTTAATTAAATTTATCAAAATCAAAATAAATTATGAAATTATGAAATTAATACAAAAAAAATAAAAAAACTATCATTATACAATTACATTTAAAATTTACAATCATTACAATAAAATAAAATTAAATATTTATAAAAAATTAAATTAAATTAAAACTAAGACTAGAATAAAATATGCTAAATATGTGTAAAATAAAAATAAAAATATATAAATATGCTGACTACGTGTTTTTTGTACTTATTTGGTCAAAACTAAAAATCTTATTATCAAAATATTCATCAATACTGTAGAAAGGCCTCGAAGCAAGGTAACTTCTTAATATAGATCGAAAGACCCCGAAGCTATCAACCTGTGTCAGTTCTCTATTTAGATTATTGTACATTTTAACTCCCATGAATTTCTCGCTTTTGTAGAACAACTGACATTTTGGGCTATCACCCGCAATGTCATCCTTGTTTCTGAGGTTATGCCCCTTATTATTAACTGTTTTAAACTTACTTTCATTTTTAAATATGTTACACAATGTCATGAACATATAGAGTGATATTACTGTTAGTATCTTTTGATTTACAAATAATGGTCTACACGTATCTCTAAATTTTGCACCTGTTATTATCCTAATAGCTTTTTTCTGCATTTTTAACACTTTTTGTATGTCTACACTACTTCCCCATACTTCGATGCCATACCTAAGTTTAGATTCTATGTATGCATAATAAATTTGCTTGAGCGTTTTATTTGTAGTTGTAGGTTTTAATGTTTTTAGTACATAACAGCCGCTTGCTATTTTATTTAGCAATTGCTCTATGTGAAATTGCCAGCTTAGTGTTTCGTTAATATTTATTCCTATAAATTTTATACTGTTTACCGATTGTAAGTCTTTAATTTCCTCCGTTATACTTTGTTTGTCATAATTTAAGCTCTTCGAGAATATCATAAAACATGTCTTTGTTTTGTTAAGTGCTAATTTGTTGCTACTAAACCATTGTTCCAGCTCGTTTACATTTTTTTTAATTTGCTTTGCTAATTCTTGTTTATTTTTAGACTCTATTATAGAGCTTGTATCGTCAGCAAAAAGAAATACTTTACCTGTGCTTATATTATCAATCTGATCATTTACAAAAATCAAAAAAAGCAGTGGGTCCAGCACAGATCCTTGGGCAAAATTTCATGGTCTACGCAGTCAAATGCTTTGCTGAGGTCACAGAAAACCCCAGCACAGTGGAGCTTTTCATTATGAGCATTTATAACATTTAATATTAGCTTATTTACGGCGTCTATTGTTGATTTAGATTTTCTATATCCAAACTGATAATTTGTAAAAAACATATTTTTTTCAAAGTATTCAGTTAGTCTATCAGCTACAACTTTTTCAAATATCTTAGATACTGGTGACAATATTGATATTGGCCTATAGTTGGATGGGTCTTTTTTATCCCCTTTTTTGAATATTGGGATTATCTTTGCAATTTTGAGTTCATTTGGATATACTCCATCTTCCAAACATCTATTTATAATATAAGATAATGGTTTGCAAATACAGTATTTTACTTCTTTTATTAATTTAGTCGGAATATTGTCATAGCCTACAGAACTTGTATTTTTCAAGGAATTAATTATCTTGATAATTTCTGTCTCGTTTGTAGGTTCCATATAAAACGATTTCCTATTGTTAATTATTTTATTTTGTAGCATAATTTTGTATTCATTTTTAGTAATTGGTTGAGTGTTATTTGCCCTACTGTTCATTGATGTTTTCAGTCCAACATTCGTAAAATATTTGTATAATTCATTTGCAACTTCTATATTTTCAGTCACTTCTTTTCCATCTATTTGTAGTTTTATGTTATCTCTTTGTTCTTTTTTGCTTTGATTAGTATCTCTTTGTATTATTTTCCAAGTGGTTTTAATTTTGTTTGATGATTCTTGTATTTCCTTATTTTTGCACAAGCTCTTAGCTTTTCTCATAATTTTTCTAAATAAACTATTGTATTTTTTATATTTTATTTCTAAATTGGGGCATTTTTTTGTTTTAAGGCTTATGTACATATTTCTTTTTACATTACTCGATATTCTTGTCCCTTTTGTCATCCATTTTCTCTGTCTATTTTTTATTCTTCTATAATACTTGTAAATATTTTATTGAAAATATTATATTGAGAGTTAGGTGTTTCTTCACACGCAATTTCTGACCAGTCTTCTTCAATAATTTTATTATGAAACTTTTGCATATTTTTTCTTCCAAAATTTCTTTGCTTTTGTTTATATATTACTTCTTGCGACTTATGGTTTTCTAATGATATTATTATACTGTCGTGGTCCGATAGGTCACACGGTATTACTTCTGTTTTTAATGTAATAATATCCAAATTTGCCAAAACATTGTCTATCATTGTACTTGAGCTGTGAGTGATTCGCGTTGGTTCTAAGATTGCACTTTTTAGGTTATATGGTTTTATAATTCTTTTAATTTTTTTAAAATTTGTGTTATTTCTATTTAGAAAATTTATATTAAAATCACCTACCAATATAATATATTTTGCACTTAAGTGCTCTAAAATTTTGTCTAGGTATTCTAAGAATATGTTGATGCTAGAATTTGGACTCCTCTAAATTAATAATAAGCAAATTTGTTTTTCTTGTGCTGTTGTTTTTATTCTTATTCCACTTATTTCTATAATTTTTTCTATATTGTACGATTTTAAGTTAATTTCTTCGACCTTTGTTACAAAATCATCCAAACAGTATATAATGGTTCCTCCTCCTCTATAAATCGATCGACTTTGATAAGCTACCGGCTTATATCCATTTATACTAATGCAATTTTCTTCTCCTAATTCAAGCCAAGTTTCTGTAAAGCACAGGAGTGTTGGTTTTGAGCTTTTTTCTACATCTAAGAAATCTAGGTAATCTTCTAGTTGTAATATTTTGTTTCTTATGCTTCTAATGTTTAGGTACATAACATGCAATGTATTTTTTTATTTTTGAAAGTTTTTTATATGTAATGAGTTTGCTATACAGGGTGTCCCAAAACTCGACGTCCAAACGAAATGACGTGATAGCTAGCGGGGATCATTTTCAATCAGAATCACCATAAATGTAGTAGTCCAATTCTCATTCGTTTAAAAGTTATAGCTCTTTTTCGAGTTTTTCCAATTTCAACCCCAATTTTCGAAAAATAAATCATAAAAAAAATTACACGTACCTGAGGTTCATTTTATTTTTTGGGGTTTTATTGAATTAGTGTACCTTCGTGTAAAATTTTTTTTTTATAAAATGTACTTTCTTATTCCCCATAGTAAGGCCTATTTCAATTTGAATTTTTCAGTAATTCATCAATGAAGCCTTGACTTTGATTGAAGTTTACTTATAAAAAATGTAGGTACTACAGAAAAGTGAAATCTAGGTTGATTCTGATTGGAAGTGATCCCCGCTATCACGTCATTTCATTTGGACGTCGAGTTTTGGGACATCCTGTATATAAAATTTAACTGCATCGAGTTTTGGGGCAAAAACTATTATAAGAAACCTCGTAAGAAACACCCTCTCACCTAGAGCCCAAACAGAAAGTACGAGTAGTAAAGCCCTTATAAATGAAAAAAACCGGCCTAGCGCGATTCGGACTCGCGAACCGAGGTTTCCGCACCACAAAAAAAAACATTGAAAAAATAATGAACTCGGCTTACCGGTGCGATAATGGCGAGCGCATCGCTGCAGCTCGACGTTTCGAGTCCTCTATGGGACCCGTTCTCAAGAGGACGTGCTAGCTCCTCCGGCAGCCAGCACGTCACTGACAAGAGCTCGCCTGCTTCGCAAATTGTAGTGGTGGGTAGGTATCACTTCCGGATTCGCTGCGTTCCTTGCTTCTTCGGACCTACAGAAATTGCTGATGGTGTCGAGCTCTATGACATCGTCGCTTCGGTTCTGTCTTGACTGCAGCGTAGCCAGTACCGGCTTCCATATCGGCGAGATCTTGAACGAGTCTTCGCGGTTAAAGTTGTCGTGTTTGGCAATTTCTATCGACTCACGGACAATACGTGGCAGATGTCGTTTTTCGGTGGCGAGAATCTTCACCTGATCGAATCTAATCCAATGATTTTGTCCGGAGTCGATGTGGTCACAAATCGCTGACTTATCCGCTTGACCTTTCTTGACCGCTCGAATATGTTCGGTAACCCTTGTACTGACACTCCGTTTTGTCTGTCCTATGTAAGATTTTCCGCAGGAACACGGTATCTTGTATACCCCTGATGATTGTAGCAGCAGCCTGTCCTTAGCTGATCGCAGCATGCTTGAAATCTTGCGATGCGGGTGTAACACCGTCTGTATGCTCTTCTTCCTAAGAAGTTTCGCTATTCGGTCTGTTACACCACGTACGTACGGCATGTAGGCAGAAAGTCGCTTCACATCCGCCACCAGTTTCTTTTTTCGCGTCTTCATTTTTCTAAACTGTGAGCCATATCCATTTTCTTTTAGGACACGATGAACTAATGTGGTTTCCTCGGTCAGATGGTCAGCATCACACAGCCGTTGTGCACGCTGTAATAGTGACTTCGCCACAGACTGCAGATGCGCCGGGTGGTGGTGCGAAGTTGCGTGTAAATACCGATTTGTGTGGGTGGGTTTCCTGTACACTGTACTGCCGAAAGAACCGTCCTCCTTCCGAATTACCAGCACATCCAGAAACGCCAGAGCACAGTTTTTCTCTAATTCCATCGTGAATTTTATTTGTGCATGTACCGTATTTAGGTGTTCCAGGAATGCCTGTAGCTCATCCATGCCGTGTGTCCAGATGGCAAAAACATCATCCACATACCGGATCCATAGGCTCGGTGTCTTTTCTGCAGTCCCGAGGGTGAGTTGTTCAAAAAACTCCACATAGAGGTTCGCCACTACTGGGGCCACTGGAGAGCCCATCGCCACGCCGTCTGTTTGTCTGTAATATTAGCCATTCCATAAAAAATATGTTCAATAGGCACTCCAATAGGCACATTAGTGTACAGTGATTCGACATCAAAACTCACAATGATATGGTCTGGCTCAGCATTTATGTGCGACAGTATTTCCAGAAAATGGCTCGAATCCTTAACATAAGACGAGGTCCCGCCCACTAGCGGGCTTAGTACAGCTGCAAGATGTTTAGAGAGCGCGTATGTCGGAGAATCAATTTGGCTGACTATCGGTCGAAACTTCTTAGGAAGAAGAGCATACAGACGGTGTTACACCCGCATCGCAAGATTTCAAGCATGCTGCGATCGGCTAAGGACAGGCTGCCGCTACAATCATCAGGGGTATACAAGATACCGTGTTCCTGCGGAAAATTTTACATAGGACAGACAAAACGGAGTGTCAGTACAAGGGTTACCGAACATATTCGAGCGGTCAAAAAAGGTCAAGCGGATAAGTCAGCGATTTGTGACCACATCGACTCCGGACAAAATCATTGGATTAGATTCGATCAGGTGAAGATTCTCGCCACCGAAAAACGACATCTGCCACATATTGTCCGTGAGTCGATAGAAATTGCCAAACACGACAACTTTAACCGCGAAGACTCGTTCAAGATCTCGCCGATATGGAAGCCGGTACTGGCTACGCTGCAGTCAAGACAGAACCGAAGCGACGATGTCATAGAGCTCGAAACCGTCAGCAATTTCTGTAGGTCCGAAGAAGCAAGGAACGCAGCGAATCCGGAAGTGATACCTACCCACCACTACAATTTGCGAAGCAGGCGAGCTCTTGTCAGTGACGTGCTGGCTGCCGGAGGAGCTAGCACGTCCTCTTGAGAACGGGTCCCATAGAGGACTCGAAACGTCGAGGTGCAGCGATGCGCTCGCCATTATCGCACCGGTAAGCCGAGTTCATTATTTAATATGAGTGACGGTGCGGGACTAAAAACTAACATTGAAAAAACACGTTTCTTGTATGGGCACCCCCCTTAATTTTTTACTTTTTTATTTTTTACTAGCTTTTGCCCGCGGCTTCGCTCGCGTGAAATTCGTATTTCAAAGAAGAAAGTAAGTAACTGAGGGCGAGGCCGAAGGCCGAACTGCATTCAGGAAGACTATAAACCTTCTCGAAGAAAGTAAGTTACTGAGGGCGAGGCCGAAGGCCGAGCTTCGTTCAGAAAGACTATAAACCTTCTCGAAGAAAGTAAGTAACAAAGGGCGAGGCCGTAGGCCGAGCTGCGTTCAGGAAAACGATAAAACATCTCTAAGTAAATAAGTAATTAAGGGCGAGACCGAATGCCGAGCTGCGTTCAGAAAGACTATAAACCTTCTCGAAGAAAGTAAGTAACTAAGGGCGAGGCCGAAGGCCGAGCCGCGTTCAGGAAGACTATAAACCTTCTCGAAGAAATTAAGTAACATAGGGCGAGGCCGAAGGCCGAGCTACGTTCAGGAAGACTATAAACCTTCTCGAAGAAAGTAAGCAACTGAGGGCAAGACCGAAGGCCGCTCTGCGTTACTTACTTTCATCGAGAAGGTTTATCTTCTTCTTGAACGCAGCTGGGCCTTCGGCCTCACCCATAGTTTATACTTACTTTCACCGATAAGGTTTATAGTTTTCCTGAACGCAGCTCGGCCTTCGGCCTCGCCCTCAGTTACTTACTTTCTTCGAGAAGGTTTATGCTCTTGCTGAACGTAGCTCGGCCTTCGGCGTCGCCCTTAATTACTTACTTTCATAGATAAGGTTTATTGTCTTCCTGAACGCAGCTCGGCTTTCGGCCTCGCCCTTTGTTACTTACTTTCTTCGAGAAGGTTTATAGTCTTTCTGAACGCAGCTCGGCCTTCGGCCTCGCCTATAGTTACTCACTGTCTTCGAGAAGGTTTATAGTCTTCCTGAACGCAGCTCGGCCTTCGGCCTCGCCCTCAGTTACTTACTTTCTTCGAGAAGTTTAATAGTCTTCCTGAACGTAGCTCGGCCTTCGGCCTCGCCCTTAGTTACTTACTTTCTTGAATAAGGTTTTTCGTCTTCCTGAACGCAGCTCGGCCTTCGGCCTCGCCCTTTGTTACTTAATTTCTTCGAGAAGGTTTATAGTCTTCCTGAACGCAACTCGGCCTTCTGCCTCGCCCTTAGTTACTTACTTTCTTCGAGAAGGTTTATGGTCTTCCTGAACGCAGCTCGGCCTTCGGCCTCGCCCTTAATTACTTATTTACTTAGAGATGGTTTATAGTTTTCCTGAACGCAGCTCAGCCTTCGGCCTCACCCTCAGTAACTTACTTTCTTCGAGAAGGTTTATAGTCTTCCTGAATAAAGCTCGGCCTTCGGCCTTGCCCTCGGTTAATTACTTTCTTCTTTGAAATACGAATCTCACGCGAGCGAAGCCGCGGGCAAAAGCTAGTTAATCTATAAAAATCATTCATAATTAATTAGTCTTGAAACGAATTGAAAAAAAATCTTCTAACTTTGATGACTCGCTGTACCTGCAAATAATAATAATTATTATGTTCTTTATTATTGTTGTATTTGCGCCACCTTGCTCATTTTACTGATTTATATGTTTTGTATGTGCGTTACTTAGAAACTAACCATTGACAATTTTCCCGGTACATGTTTCGTGTCGGTGACGTCATATTTTAGCTTACCTACATGCATCCCACCTTGTACATATGAGTAAGATCAAAAAATTTAAATGAAATCAAATTAAAATTTTGGTATTCTATTATACGGTGAGTGTGGTGAGGGCGGCACCCGCGCGCCCGCGCGCCGCCGCTCCACCGCCCCGCGCCGCGCCACCTCCTGTCAGCCGCCCGTCGCGTCGCCGGCTCGTTCATATACACCTAAACGGCCGACGGAACATATCGATTTGTATGGGAGCCACATCTTAGCGTAACCACAAGTGAATTTTATTTAGCCTATCCTGTGTCCCGTATAGGCAAATGTGCTTGTACGAAATTTCATCAAATTCAGATAATCCGTTTAAGAGTTATGGCGGAACATACATACATACATACAGAAAATATTTCTAAAAATCGTCAATTTAGCTTTAGTATCATACATAGATGCTACAAACTCAATATCTCATAAAACAAAGTAACTTACTCCATGACCATCTCTTACAGATTTATTATTAGTATTGATTGATTGATGATATTGATGATGATTGATTGATTGATTGTGGCAGAGCGGTCAGCGTTATTTCACAAGTGAGAAGTACATGATTATAACGGCTCACAGGAAGAGCGATTCGGAGAAGGTAATGTTCTCACGCATTGAGAAGCCTGAAGGATTTGTTGACACAATTCACATCTCTTGATCAATATGAAGAAGTCAGAATTTTAAGTCAATGGAAGAAGTATTACAACAATTTGATAAATATCTTCATGCCGAAGAAAAACGTTGTATTCGAAACATAAACATAAGTAACATAAGTTCAATTCTCTTGAACAGAAACGCAAAGGTCATTTATTCCTATAAACAGCGCAAATGTACTACATTTAAACATAAAACAAATCATATGTAATCAATGACGTACATTGTATGTAATGTGTATATTTATGTAAATTGTTTACTAAAATAGCAATCCGCATTTTATATTTATAAGAGTGTTTGTTTTATTTCATATACTCCAAGTAAAAGCCCAATAATAACTTAATAATTTAAACTTCTTTCTTTAAGACCTGAGCCCCTAGTCCCAGTTTTCACCAATACGTGCGTAAACGGAACGAGCATCTTCGCGTTTAAACGCCAAACCGATCGAAAAGTGACAACACGGTAGTCCGAGTTCCGTCAAGTCGGCAGGGTTTACTCGATCGTCGCGCCGTTAGTGAGTTTTGGACCATACGTGCCAATAGACAATTATTAATTGCTGCCAAACAGCGAAAATTCGGTCGCGATTTTTGGTCAAGGTCTATCTCTGTCGTATGTCTTAGAAAAGATGAGATACCATGAATTATTTTGAAATATTTTTCTCCATCGGCCTTAAACTTTGGTTAACGTCAATCGTTCGTTGTTGTGAGTATAAAAAAGTGTAAAAAATGAGGAAAAGCCCGCTCGAATTACAGATTATGGTGGAGTTCATGAAGAAGTAAGTACTTTTTTTAATTATTATGTGGATTTAGCCATCCAACCGGCCACGGCAGTCGGGCGATAGTTAGCTTCCGTTCAAACGTGATTATGGCTATGAAACACGCAGTATGTGTATGTCGAGACTTTATTCGTCTATTTTCTATTCTCCGAAGCCGGCTATGTCGGTGGATGGCGTCTCGCTTGCGGCGATGTTGGTATTTAGTTGATATCACTAACCCATACATTTGGAGGTTATGTAGCTATGTTCCACTATAGAGCGAATTTTCATTAGGCAAGTAAAGCCGCGTACAGACCTAGCGAGCGAGAGCCAGCGAGGCCCAGCGAATGCCCATCGCCGATGGCAAGCGAACCCTCGCTCGCCATCGTTTGCTATCGCTGTTACGGCCACACTGATTCGCAATCGTTAGCGCGCTCTCGCGCGTTAGTGTTCCGGCCAAATACTCCATTCAATAGGGCATCCACACTGCTCACGGCCGAACGGCTGATTCCGGAGCACGACCGAACGCCACCGAACGCAATCGAGTGAGCGCCTTCGCATTCGCTTAGCGTCGCTGTACCGTTCAGACCTGTTCGCGCGGTCTCGCTTGTTGGCCTTCGCGCGCTCTCGCTCGCTAGGTATGTACGCGGCTTAACCTGCGTGCAAGTGTGACGTCACACCTTCATGGATGTAACTTGAACGCAAGTGCCTGCACTGTTATTGGAAACCGCAAATCTTAATATTTTTATTGATAGAAATTTGCTTGTTAAAAACATTACCATTCACCCAAAAAAAGATGCAAATGCTGCATGTTTAATTATCCAAAATAAATAGAATATGAATTAATTTTTAGATACGGTGACTTGGCGAAGCCCACGACGGGGCCGCAGGGGAGGCTCCGAGCAATCCGGGGGTGGGAGGCGCTCGCCTACCTCCTCAATAGTGAAGAGGTGGGGGAGACAAGAACTGCGGATAAGTGGAAAAAGGTAAGCTTCTTTAAACGTGTCAACCTTCCTTTTAGATGCCAAATTGGTAGATATAGCTGCCTGCCCGTATTGATACCACTAGACTACAATGAGTAACATTTGTTGGTTGCCAAAATGTAATACATGTTTCTATAGCACCAGTTGTGATATAACCAATGTGTTGCATACAACCTTTATTTTATTTATCACTAGCTGAGAACGCGGCTCCGCTCGCCTGGACAATTATTATAGCCTAAAACCATCTTGAGAAGTGACAGAATGTAACAGTGAAAACCATATGTAAATTGATAAAGTGGTTCTCAAGTTATAAGGATATCATATATTGACGTACGTTGCACAGTCGATCGTAGAAATTTCAGTTTATTGATTTCAATTATTATTTTACAGGTGTGGAGAAGATGATTATTAACATGAAGAAAAAGGCTGCCCGTTTCACCGCTCGGTAACTGGCACTGGTGGTGGGCCGGCCTCGTCCAACCAACTCACAGATCTGGAGCTCCGAGTGATTGCCATTGTAGGAATCGGAGCTGCTGTCGGGTTGAAGGACGTCGCAGAGGCTGGATTTCCTCAGGTAATTTTAATGGATATCATTTAACAATATATTAGGGGCCAAAAATAGTGCAAAACCTATTAAAAATTTCTTTAAATAGTGCACTATGGTGCTATCTCTATAATGTAGCTAGCACACAGCATATAAAACTATGCAGGGCACCATAATTTTTATTTATTTAATTTTTTTTGCCTTACATATACATACATACATATCACACACGCTGAATCCCGACAATCGGGGTAAGCAGAGTAATCGGTGCTACAAGAACTCTGGCAAATTACAGCACAACACCGAGCACCACGTTTCGCAAAGTATTCGAACAAGATTCAATCGATCAAGCAGCAAGTAAGGCACGAAGACCCACCTGCTGCATGACTCGGTGGAAGTACCGTGCCAAGGTGAGAGGTGGCGAGCCTGTCGACCTTTAGCACGGCATCTTGTCCTTATCCCTTAGTCGCCTTTTACGACATGCACGGGGAGAGATGCAGTAGAGCTATTCTTTTTAGGTACCGGCCCCACACCTTGCCTTCTACGATTAAATGTTTTTACCTACAACATCTGTGATGTTAGCCCATAACACCTTGGCTAACAGGTGACATGTCAGTGTTTCCCTTTGGTACTGTGGTACTAACCCTACCACCTAGAAATAATAAGGGACCAGCAATTTTACATGGAATCCGAACAAAAGTAAGCATACAATGGTCGAGCCCGGGTGTGCTTATGATCACGAACGACAGTCGACTGATCGCACCACTGAGCTACCGAGGCAGTGTAGAATATTT
The DNA here is from genome assembly GCA_946902875.1 of Nematopogon swammerdamellus. Taxonomy (NCBI): domain Eukaryota; kingdom Metazoa; phylum Arthropoda; class Insecta; order Lepidoptera; family Adelidae; genus Nematopogon; species Nematopogon swammerdamellus. The sequence continues at coordinate 17,597,588 of OX336352.1, forward strand.
TTGGAATCATTATTAGTGGTACTGGTGAAATGTTTTGCCCGGAACTCCTTTTCGTTCTACTCTAACTCAGCCTGAAATAACACGTCTGCTTTAGCTAATCGTCACTGATTATAATAATAAAATTAAGTTAAATAATTTGTAATATCCAGAGTGCACCAGTTCTGGAGCCTCCCGCCTACGATCCAGCGGCAGGGCAGTGTACGGAGCCGGCTGAAATAGTAGTCATTGAGACTGCCCCGGACAGCCCGGACTCTCCCCCGGACGTGGAGCAGCTTGTGACAACGGGGTCGCAACCGTCACACTTCACTAACACGACTCAAGAATGGATGCGGCCGTCGACCAGTATGTATATTACTTATGCTCAATATCCGATGCCTTTTCAGTGTTCCCCAGGGTAACAGCTCATAGAAAATGTTTCATGTGGCGCACGGGCTCTGCCGCATATGTCAAAGGTTCTATTTATTGTATTGGTTACTCTGTCTTTTTTTTAAACTATGAAATTATATAGCTTACGTGGGGCACACTAAAAGTTTCCGGAATTAATAAGAATAAAATACTATTAAAGGTCAAAAATGAATTTATTGTTTCTTAAAATATTCTCCCTTTGCGTAAATGCACTTTTTCATACGATTAAACCAATTTTGAAAACTTTTGTGCCACTCCTCCGTGGTGACCTCAGAAACGTGTTTTTCATATTCTTCGACAGCCTCTTCTGGTGATGAAAATCGTTGACTGCGTAATTGGTTCTTAATTTTTGGGAACAGAAAAAAGTCACAAGGTGCCGTCACCTGTTACTATGTCCCACACCAAATTTGAAGCGCCTTTGTTGAATCTGGTCAGCATGGCATTGCACCAAGTGACGCGGTGCGTTTTTTGAGCCTCGGTCAAATTGTGTGGGATCCACCGCGAGCACAGCTTTCTCACACCCAAATGTTTATGTAGGATTGATTGTATTTGACTCATGCCTATGTCTAAGGATGCCCGAATCTCATGATAGGTCACATGCCTGCCTGTTTCGATCATACGGCGCACAGCATCGATGTTTTTGTTGTTCACAGCGGTGAACGGGCGACCATCGCGAGATTCGCTGAGATTGACACGACCGCGCTTGAAATCTGCAAACCAGCAATAAATAGTCGTCTTGCATGGTGCTTCATCGCCAAAAGCAGATTGAAGCCGAGCGAGGCTCTGATGAGCTGTCAAATTACACTTAAAATCGTAGAAAATCATACTACGAAAATTTTCCCGGGTTAAATTTATGTTAATGTAGACACGCAATTTTTAAAATGGCGCCACAATGGAAAAACAATTGACAGTCAGATGAAACAAACTGCATTCTACAGCCAAAGAGTTCCATTTTCAAATGTTGTAATTACTTTTTAAATATTGTTTATGTAAGTGGCCAATTCCAGAAACTTTTAGTGTGCCCTATGTAAAAGTAGCGAAATAATTTTGTCAGCCTCGGTAGCTCAGTGGTGCGGTTGATCGACTGTTGTTAAGCAACGCTGAGCGCGGTCAGTACTTGGATGGGTGACCGCTCGACCGTTGGGAGGCTGACCGTGGTTCGGATTCCACATTAAACTGTAGGGCGCTCCCCTTCTTACCTTACTAGGTGGTAGGGTTTATTCCGCCCGTGTTGGTACCACCACACTGAATGAAACGTTGCGCGTCGGTCGAAACGGCTATGTAAATAGTTCGTGTTTTCCGTCCTCAGTGTAGTCGACATGAAATGAAGGCAACCACTGACATGGCACCTAGTTCACCCGGTGTTATGGGCTGAAGTCACGGATATTGTAGGTAATGTAGCCAACCGTGTCAGTTTCCATAAAAAAAAAAGAAGAAATTATTTTTTTAATTAAGTATAGTAAAAAATCATACAGATATTCTATTCTAATAAAGATTTAAGCAGATTCCTTTATATGAAAATTTTCAAAAGAATATCCTGTAATTTGACTGAAAAAAGAGACACGTCCCATTGTATGGAATTTGATCATTTCATATCATCACAAAAAAAAACAGGCTTTTATAGGTAAGTCTTTTTTTATTTTACAGGTTTCAGCAATACCAACCGGTTGCCGCAAAGACGTGTCACCTCACCGCGGAGACGTCTGCAGACTTCGCCGCGGAGACGTCTGAACATATCGCCAACGCCTGTGCTGAGGCGAATGAAGCGAAAGCTGCCTGTGGATGTAGCTGCAGAAAGTTTCATCGCAGCTGAAAAGCAGGCATACGAGATTGAGAGGTGGAGATATGAAATAGAAAAAGACCGTAGCCGCCAGCGGGACACAGAACTCCAACAGCGGGACAGGGAACTGGCCCTGCAAAACAAATGGACGAAACTGCTGTGTGAAATGCTGGATTTAGCGAAAAAATATATGGAAAAAAGTAGCGCTAAGTAGCCACTAATTGCTTTCCATTCAGCTTAAGTTTTTCAGTTTTTTTTTTATTTATCAAAACATACTCGTACATATACATAACCTCTATTTATCACATTTCTGTTTTTCTTATATGCTTTCTATATATTTTTTTGTTAAATTCAGCTACACAGCAGTTCGGTCCATTTATTTTAAATTTAAAGTTGCTGTCTCACCGTTGGCTGCGGTGACGTGGATCTGCTTTTCAGCTGCAATGAACCTTTCGGCTGTATTCATCACCAGCTTCTGTATGCCTAGTCCCAGTTTTCACTTTACTCAATACCGATCGAATTGCGTATTTCAATGTATGGAGATTACTAGTGGCGCGGCGGTGAGCGTATTTTGAACTAAAACACGCGAGTCCGAGTTGTGGATTGACGTTTGGTATCGAAAACGTGGCGACTGCGTTTACGCCAGTTTACGCCGGTTGCGCGTTTTCATACAAAGTTCGTAGTCCGAGTTGACTTTTGACAGATGGTAAAGTAAAAAGTCGATCCGTTTTGCGTTTACGTTGTCACTTGACAATTGTGTGGTGAGAACTAAGTGAGAGCGTGTTTTTTTGCTAGAATTTGTTTTATTTTTTGGAAAAGAAGACTGAGTTGTGAGAATGGCTCGATTCTTCTTGGGTGGAAGGCTGTTGGCGTTGGAACGAGAGCGGCAGGAGCGCAACACGCGGGCCCAGCAACGTGTGTTGGCGAGGGAACTCCTAAATCCCTTGGACATCTCGGATGCTGAATTTCAGCTCCGGTATCGGAGGAATAATTCAATAAGGAATCATTCGCGTTTTTACGCGACGAGTTGCTCCAGCACACCAACCTTAAGTCGTCTCAGAGGATAACCGTGGAGATGAAGGTAACTGTCCAAATTTTATTATGTCTTTTGTGTCAAACCAGCTGAGCCTGCAGCTCCGCTCGCGTGTTTTTTTTTTGTCAGAAATCTTCCCCGGCTCCCCCACAACAACCCACCAAAGTTTCATCGTAATCGGTCGAGCCGTTCTCAAGTGTTGCTCCGTCATACATGTGGCAATTGATTTTTATAAATACCTATAGATTGGGGGTTATATTGGATCTTCTTGCGTGCACTTATCCTATCTTACTTGTAGTGAAAACCTGTTTTAGGTTCCGTACCCCGTAAGGAAACCTATTACTAAGCCTACGCCATCCGTCTGTCCGTCCAAGGCTGTATCTTTTGAACCTAGCTAGCTGGTTGATTTTTTTTCAGAATATGTGTTATTATGGCGGATATAACAACAAATATATAGTTGTCTCTGCCTACCCCACCGGGAAACAGGTGTGACACAATGGTATGTATGTATGTAGGTATAACAAAAAATAATAAAAAAAGGAAAAGTTAAAAATTATGAGGGGTCCCTTGAAGTATATTGTTATGTGGAGTATGGTAGTAACATTATGAACTTATTTTTTGCAGCTGCTGTGTGCGCTATTCTTCTTTGCGACCGGTTCATACCAGCGTCTTGTGGGTGTGAGCAAACAATTGTCACAGAAAAGTGCCAGCCGGTACATAGCGCAGGTGGTGGATGCCCTCAACAATCCGGAAATCTTGAGGAGATTTTATTGTATATTTCCTTCCACTGCAGCGTTTCGCAACATCGTGAAATAAAAGTAAGTAAATGAACAGTTTTATAAATAACGAGTAAGCCCGCGGCATTGTAGTAGTAAATATATTCTCTCTCTCTCTTCCTCCCTCCCTCTTAAGGGATGAATTTTCAAAAAGCTATGTTTTCTAATTCAGTATGTATTTCAGATTCTATCGCATGCAATAATGCAAAATACAATAAAAAAAAACAAAATATTATGATATAAATATATCTTAGCTTAATAGATTAGATTTCATCAATAAAAAAACTATAATTATATTTTTTTTTATGTAATCCGATATGGGTGACTGAGTCGGAGGGGCCAAAGCGCATGCTCGGACCAGCCAATATCACCTCCGAGAAGGTAGGTGCCTTACCGGAGACTTCCCTGGATTGCTGGCTTTACTGGACTAGAGGAGAACACAACCGAGGCTGCATGCGGCCATCTTACATCCAGTATGGTGGTACTATCCCAGTCGGCTACAATTTGAGCCTACCACCTAGTAAGCAGTGGCGGTTATCCAGGTGAAGCAAGTGAAGCACCGCCTCACTTAATTATCTTGAAGGTAAAGAAAAAAAAAATTCAAAATATCATGAAAGAAAATTTAAAAAAAAGTCCATCCAAACTGATCAGAGAACATTATAGACCAAAAAAAAGCGAACGGCGCACGGCGGCGGCGGCGCGGAGGCGAGCCGGCGGTGCGGCGCGGAGGCGAGCCGGCGGTGCGGCGCGGGGAGGTGGTGCGAGAGGGGTCCTTAGAGGCAACGAACGAAATACTTTACAGCTCTGCGCCAAAGATGTGTTAGTGCATACAATACACATGTACTTGTCCACGCGCGTGTGTTGGCGCAAATGCGCCAACACACGTAACAACAATCCCTACCACTGTTCGTAGTTCCGTTTCCTATAAAATGTATATTGTTTCAGGGGACTCAGGGTATCCACTTAGAGCTTGGATGATGACACCGGTGCTAGACGCTGCCGATGGTTCTGCCGAAGAACGTTACAACGTGATGCACAGAAAAGCCAGGGACGTAATTGAAAATACTTTTGGGCGTTTGAAGAACCGGTGGCGCTGCCTCATCATAAAGGACAGAACTCTGCACCCCAAACCGCAGAAATGTGCAAAAATTCTTACGGCGTGTTGTGTTTTGCACAACATTGCATTAAAATTTGACCTGCAGGATCCGGAAGAAGACCCTGAGGTTCAAGAAATAAGATTTCGGCGAGACGAAATTGTTCACGATCACGGTATTCGGCGAGAGCTGGCTATGCGGAGGGCCGTGCAAAATCAACTCATGAGAAGGCTTCGCGGTTAGATTTAACCTAATCGCGCACAGATTAATGTGTCTGCCTATATAATAAAAACTTTTTCATTTTATTTTGACTTTATTTCTTTGTGTGCACCGTGTCACAAAAGCTTATGTGTCACGTACCTTAGGATCAAAAAATATCAATTTGACTTGTCTGAGTGTAGCTTACCTACCTAAGATTTCTATCAACTTGGCTAGATATAAATTTTTATAAAAACCTTACCATAAATGTTTTTATTGATTATGTGGCGGTGACTCATTGGGCACATTGCACATTTCATGACAGTGCAGCAAGGTGGGGCACTTTCCCCCACGCGCCAGCGGACTTACGTGCCCTACTAGTACCACCACGTCGCCCCAGCTCCTCAGTCTTCGGCTAAGCAACTTAACGTGTATACGTGCACTGCGTCTGAGCATCCGGCTCGCGCTTACGTTGTACTCGTGGGCAATATAAAGTATTAACCTAAACTGTTGCGTTTACTTTAGCTCCCACACACCGAGACTCAAGTTAAGTGGACACGGACATATATTACTTATATCACTCCAACACTTACATTGGTGACCCCGAAAAACAGTGAACACCTAAGGCGGGAGGTTACATTGGTGACCCCGAAAAACAGTGAACACCTAAGGCGGGCGGTTACATTGGTGACCCCGAAAAACAGTGAACACCTAGGGCGGGCGGATAATTTTGAACACTCGGACAGTTAAAATCATAAAGTGAACTATGGACGAGTATGGACGCCCACTGCCTCTGCAGTCGCGACCGGCGGCGGCGAACCCCATATCGCAACCTCCAGTGCCCGTGGGGGTGCCCGCGTCCCCCGCCCAGCCAATGGCTCACGTCGACATGGGCGAGCTGGCAGCAATCTCAGTGGCAAACCTGGCCGACAAGATTATGGAGAATGCCACCAAGACGGACATCGCGGCGATCGACAGACGCCCAGCAGCTTCATCAGCGTCGTCAAAACTGGAGGACACCATAGCAGAGATGTCCAGACAACTCGCGCAGCTGACAACCGACATCTGCGAGATAAAGGCCGACCGAAGCCACGTAGCACGCGAGCGTTCGAGATCGCAGACGGGCCCGAGGACATCACGAAGCGCCAGCCGATCACGCTGGCAAGAGAAGCGCGCAGCAGCTGACCCCAACTGGCTGTGCACGGCTCACTTCAAGTACAGGGAGAAGGCGCGGTCATGCAAGCAACCGTGCGCGTGGACGAAGCTGTCGGGAAACTAAACAACGAGCAGCGGCCCACGTCGGCAGACCTCTGCTCTCTGCACTGCCCCAACAGCCGACTCAAGGTGCGAGACCGGGAGACAGGGTTGTCTTTCCTCGTGGACACGGGCGCAGGAGTATCCGTATTACCTGCGACGGGGAAGACACGAGTAGCAGCAGAAGAACGCGTACTTTATGCGGCGAACGGTACGCCCATAAAGACATATGGTGATAGGACACTAGTGCTAAATTTAGGGCTCCGGCGACCGTATAGGTGGACATTCATCGTCGCCGATGTAGCAGTCCCGATTTTAGGCGCGGACTTTCTTAGCTACCATAATCTCTTAGTGGACTTGAGGAGAAAAAGACTCGTGGACAACACCACTACGCTCGAAGTGTATTGTGTGATAGACAGAAGTGAACTTAACACGTGCGTACAGACACTGAATAGTGCGGAACCACTACACGAACTATTGCGTGAGTACCCTAGGTTAAGTTCTACATCGAATATTGTCAACGAGGTCCCATTACATGACACTGTGCACCACATCGAGACGACTGGTCCCCCAGTGTACGCGAGAGCTAGACCTCTCCCGCCGGACAGGTATAATAAGGTCAAAAAAGATTTTGAAGACATGCTGGAACAGGGCATATGCCGTCCGTCTAAATCTCCTTGGGCCAGTCCTCTCCAGGTGGTGGTGAAAAGTAATGGAGATTTACGTTTGTGTGGGGACTACAGACGCTTGAATTTAGTGACTAAGCCAGATCGATACCCCATACCTAGATTTTATGTATTTAGCCTATAATAAAACTGTTTTTACGAAACTTGACATGAAACGCGCATACTATCAGATTCCGGTCCTAGAGAAAGACATCGAAAAAACTGCTATAATAACGCCATTTGGATTGTTTGAGTTTCCTAGGATGACTTTTGGCCTACGAAATAGCGGTCAGACGTTCCAGAGGTTCATGCAGATGGTGTTACACGGGCTAGATTTCGCTTTCATTTACCTAGATGATGTTTTGATAGCCTCCGAGACACAAGCGGAGCACACAGCGCAGGTTAAAATGGTACTAGAGCGACTTAACAGGTACGGAGTGCAGCTGAATGTTCAGAAATGCTCATTCAACTGTACTTCATTGGCCTACCTTGGGTATGAGGTGTCGAAGGACGGCATCCTACCTTTGCCCGAGAAAATAGAAACGATAACAAGTTACCCCCGCCCGTCCACGGTTAAGCAGTTGAGGCAGTACTTAGGTCTAATAAACTTTTACCGCGACAGTGTAAAGGACGCGGCGGACCATCAGCGACTTCTAAACGCGTATCTGGTGGGGTCCAAGAAAAAAAACGACAAAACGGTCATAGAATGGACACCCACGACGATAGAAGCGTTCGAAAGGAGCCGGGAGAGCATAAAGGAAGCTACTGCCATAGCTTTCCCGTCTCCGGACGGGGAACTATATCTGATGACAGACGCGTCCTCTACATGTGTCGGAGGAGCGCTATGCCAGGATAACAAAGGTGTAAAACAACCCTTGGGATTTTTCTCAAAGGCGCTCAGTCCAGCGCAAGAGAAATATTCCACATTCGACAGAGAGTTGTTAGGTATTTATTTATCCGTTAAACACTTCAGACGACTCATAGAAGGTCGAGATCTCACGATCCAGACAGATCACAAGCCACTAATCTATACATACCAAAACGGTGCAAGCGACAACGATACTCCGAGACGAATCCGACAGTTGGGATTCATTTCTCAGTATTGCGCGCGTTTAGTGCACATATCGGGTGTAGACAACGCGGCGGCTGACGCAATGAGTAGAATAAATTCTATTAGTTGTCCGTCACCGCTGGACTGGACAGAACTGGCTGTCAAGCAAATCACTGATAAACAGTTACAGGAGATAGCGGTTAAAGACCCTTCCCCAGTCACGAGGTTAAACATACCTACTGGCGATTCTCAAGTAACATTGTACTGTAACATCCAAGATGGTAATGTGAGACCATACATACCTGAGCAATTTCGTACGCAAGTATTTAATATTGTGCACGGAATTTCTCACCCAGGGACTCGCGGTACGCGACGTCTGGTAGCTCAGCGGTATTATTGGCCCAGCATGAATAGCGACATTGGTAAGTGGACAAAATCGTGCATACAATGTCAGAAGTCTAAAGTGACCAGACACACTCATTCACCTTTAGGGACATTTGAGGAGTCTGGGCGCTTCGAGCATATACATGTAGACTTAGTCGGACCACTACCCATATCAAACGGATGCAGATATATAGTCACGATCATAGATAGGGGTACGTCATGGCCAGAAGCAGTACCAGTTTCGGACCAGTCCGCCGAAACATCAGCGAGAGTCGTATATGAGAATTGGATCACGCGTTTTGGTTGTCCAATCCGTATCACGACTGACCAAGGTCGTAATTTCGAATCAGATCTTTTCTTTTCACTTAGTAAAATAATGGGGATGAAGAAGATACGCACGACGGCGTATAATCCAAAAGCCAATGGCAAAGTTGAGCGATTCCATAGGGGACTAAAAGCCTCACTGATGGCCCGCTGCAACACCGAAAATTGGGCTGAAGAATTGCCCACAGTACTGATGGGCTTACGAGCCGCATTGCGTGAAAATGCGGACGTAAGCGCCGCACAGTTGGTATACGGCACGCAGTTGCGACTCCCAGGAGACTTCTTTAAACACTCAAATCTAACAGATGAGGTAGGTGAAAGCTTCGTTGATAGGCTCCGTATGCATACCGAAGGTATAGCACCGGTGCCAGCTCGAGAAGCACGACAAAACTCCACTTTCATACATGCGGACCTAAATAAGACTGCACATGTCTTCGTAAGAAACGACCATGTAACGAAACCGTTGATCCCTCCGTACGCGGGTCCATTCAAGGTCATAAAGCGATATGAGAAGTATTTTATTGTTGAGTTACCCCAAGGAGAGAAAGCGGTCAGTATCGATCGACTCAAACCAGCTTTCATACTAAACAATAAGGGCGCACAAGACGCCACACAGCGACAGGCTGGCGTGATTCGCACTGCGCAGCAAGCGCATTCCCCGCCAGTCCCGGCAGACGGTGTAATCGACACCGACGCTGCAGCTGATGACATTACTAGATCAGTTCCGATAAGCACTCGCAGCGGCCGAGTCATCAAAACACCGGTCAGATTCTGTTAACTATTTTTAAATTAATGTATTTACTTCTACTGATAAGAAATTTCAAATAAGGAGTATCGGAACCTGATATTATGCAGAGTAATTTTAACAAGCGTTGGTACAATTTTAATGTTAATATTAGCTGTATTGTAAATGTGTAAATTTAAAATGTAAACATAGGTAGTTAAGGCAACTTGTAAAATATACTTTGCTAAACATTTTTACTTAATTCTCAAGACGATCAGGCTTAATATTCTGTCCTGATTTAGGAAAGGCAGTGCTGTATTTTGTACAAAAATGAAACACATGAGATTAATGTAACAATTGTAACGATAAATTCTGAAATGTATTTATCTTATAAGAAATAGGGCGAGAGGCAGGCCACATAAAGTTGACCAAGTGACATACCAAAAAGTGTATACTCGGTGGCCCCGTTAAAGAATAATGTATTTCAGTAGGGTATTAACGTATGCAAAACGACATCCTCGAGATGATGGTGCAAAAATTTGTAGGTCACCTCAGCTTTGGCCGAGAAACATACAAAAAAGTGCATACTCTGTGACCAGGTTAAATAAATGTAGTTTAGTAAGTTATCAATGCATGCAAAAACAATTCTCGATATTGTTCGAAATGTTTCGCACCTGGTCAGCGAAAGTGAAATATAGGTCACCTCGGAATTGACCGACTGACACGCAAAGAAATTGTATACTAAGTAACACTGTTAAGAAAATGAAATTAGTAGGTTACTGACGTATGTAAAAATAATTGTAAACATTCTGTGCAATTTGTCATATAAATGCATAAGCGAGTAGGTACATAGCTGCAGGCGAGCGATGCACTTGTTACGACGAAATCTGACTCAGCAAGCGTTTCGCGCGCGCATATCGATAAACGCCACAGTAAACCACAGTACAGTGTGTTCGATTGTTAATATCGACTTGACCATAGTACATATTTAGTAAAGTAAAACACTTAATTGTAATTGAAATTTTTGTTGAAGGAAATTGTATAGTTTTTCTTTAAGTTTTTTTTGGGGATGGAGTGATGTGGCGGTGACTCATTGGGCACATTGCACATTTCATGACAGTGCAGCAAGGTGGGGCACTTTCCCCCACGCGCCAGCGGACTTACGTGCCCTACTAGTACCACCACGTCGCCCCAGCTCCTCAGTCTTCGGCTAAGCAACTTAACGTGTATACGTGCACTGCGTCTGAGCATCCGGCTCGCGCTTACGTTGTACTCGTGGGCAATATAAAGTATTAACCTAAACTGTTGCGTTTACTTTAGCTCCCACACACCGAGACTCAAGTTAAGTGGACACGGACATATATTACTTATATCACTCCAACACTTACAATTATTAATCTTCGCAATGAATACACATTAAAATTCAATTATCGCACAAAACTAAATGGATACGAACCAAAAGAAAAAGTAATTTCTACTATAAATCTTCTGCGCTGCGCAGATTTCTGAAAGTCGTTTTTCCTTGTTGAGACGAATGAAGAGCCCCTAGTCCCAGTTTTCACCAATACGTGCGTAAACGGAACGAGCATCTTCGCGTATAAACGCAAAACCGATCGAAAAGTGACAACACGGTAGTCCGAGTTCCGTCAAGTCGGCACCGTTTACTCGATCGTCGCGCCGTTAGTGAGTTTTGGACCATACGAGCCAATAGACAATTATTAATTGCTGCCGAACAGCGAAAATTCAGTCGCGATTTTTTGTCAAGGTGTATCTCTGTCTTATGTCTTAGAAAAGATGAGATACCATGAATTATTTTGAAATATTTTTCTCCATCGGCCTTAAACTTTGGTTGACGTCAATCGTTCGTTGTTGTGAGCATTATAAAAGTGTAAAAAATGAGGAAAAGCCCGCTCCAATTCCAGATTATGGTGGAGTTCATGGAGAAGTAAGTACTTTTTAAAATTATTATGTGGATTTAGCCATCCAACCGGCCACGGCAGTCGGGCGATAGTTAGCTTCCGTTCAAACGTGATTATGGCTATGAAACACGCAGTATGTGTATGTCGAGACTTTATTCGTCTATTTTCTATTCTCCGAAGCCGGCTATGTCGGTGGATGGCGTCTCGCTTGCGGCGATGTTGGTATTTAGTTGATATCACTAACCCATACATTTGGAGGTTATGTAGCTATGTTCCACTATAGAGCGAATTTTCATTAGGCAAGTAAAGCCGTGTACAGACCTAGCGAGCGAGAGCCAGCGAGGCCCAGCGAATGCCCATCGCTGATGGCAAGCGAACCCTCGCTCGCCATCGTTTGCTATCGCTGTTACGGCCACACTGATTCGCAATCGTTCGCGCGCTCTCGCGCGTTAGTGTTCCGGCCAAATACTCCATTCAATAGGGCATCCACACTGCGCACGGCCGAACGGCTGATTCCGGAGCACGACTGAACGCAATCGAGTGAGCGCCTTCGCATTCGCTTAGCGTCGCTGTACCGTCCAGACCTGTTCGCGCGGTCTCGCTTGTTGGCCTTCGCGCGCTCTCGCTCACTAGGTATGTACGCGTCTTAACCTGCGTGCAAGTGTGACGTCACACCTTCATGGATGTAACTTGAACGCAAGTGCCTGCACTGTTATTGGAAACCGCAAATCTTAATATTTTTATTGATACAAATTTGCTTGTTAAAACATTACCATTCACCCAAAAAAAGATGCAAATGCTGAATGTTTAATTATCCAAAATAAATAGAATATGAATTAATTTTTAGATACGGTGACTTGGCGAAGCCTACGACGGGGCCGCAGGGGAGGCTCCGAGCAATCCGGGGGTGGGAGGCGCTCGCCGACCTCCTCAATAGTGAAGAGGTGGGGGAGACAATAACTGCGGATAAGTGGAAAAAGGTAAGCTTCTTTAAACGTGTCAACCTTCCTTTTAGATACCAAATTGGTAGATATAGCTGCCTGCCCGTATTGATACCACTAGATTACAATGAGTAACATTTGTTGGTTGCCAAAATGTAATACGTTTCTATAGCACCAGTTGTGATACAACCAATGTGTTGCATACAACCTTTATTTTATTTAGCATTAGCTGAGTACGCGGCTCCGCTCGCCTGGACAATTATTATAGCCTAAAACCGTATGTAAATTGATAAAGTGGTTCTCAAGTTTTAAGGATATCATATATTGACGTACGTTACACAGTCGATCGTAGAAATTTCAGTTTATTGATTTCAATTATTATTTTACAGGTGTGGAGAAGATGATGATTAACATGAAGAAAAAGGCTGCCCGTTTCACCGCTCGGTAACTGGCACTGGTGGTGGGCCGGCCTCGTCCAACCAACTCACAGATCTGGAGCTCCGAGTGATTGCCATTGTAGGAATCGGAGCTGCTGTCGGGTTGGAGGACGTCGCAGAGGTTGGATTTCCTCAGGTAATTTTAATGGATATCTTTTAACAATATATTAGGGGCCAAAAATAGTGCAAAACCTATTAAATTTTTTTTTAAATAGTGCACTATGGTGCTATCTCTATAATGTAGCTAGCACACAGCATATAAAACTATGCAGGGCACCATAATTTTTATCTATTTAATTTTTTTGCCTTACATATACATACATACATATCACACACGCTGTATCCCGACAATCGGGGTAAGCAGAGTAATCGGTGTTGTGCTACAAGAACTCTGGCAAATTACAGCACAACACCGAGCACCACGTTTCGCAAAGTATTCGAACAAGATTCAATCGATCAAGCAGCAAGTAAGGCACGAAGACCCACCTGCTGCATGACTCGGTGGAAGTATCGTGCCAAGGTGAGAGGTGGCGAACCTGTCGACCTTTAGCACGGCATCTTGTCCTTATCCCTTAGTCGCCTTTTACGACATGCACGGGAAGAGATGCAGTAGAGCTATTCTTTTTAGGTACCGGCCCCACACCTTGCCTTCTACGATTAAATGTTTTTACCTACAACATCTGTGATGTTAGCCCATAACACCTTGGCTAACAGGTGACATGTCAGTGTTTCCCTTTGGTACTGTGGTACTAACTCTACCACCTAGAAATAATAAGGGATCTGCAATTTTACATGGAATCCGAACAAAGGTAAGCATACAATGGTCGAGCCCGGAACTCCTTTTCGTTCTACTCTAACTCAGCCTGAAATAACACGTCTGCTTTAGCTAATCGTCACTGATAATAATAATAAAATTAAGTTAAATCATTTTTAATATCCAGAGTGCACCAGTTCTGGAGCCTCCCGCCTACGATCCAGCGGCAGGGCTGTGTACCGAGCCGGCTGAAATAGTAATCATTGAGACTGCCCCGGACAGCCCGGACTCTCCCCCGGACGTGGAGCAGCTTGTGACAACGGGGTCGCAACCGTCACACTTCACTAACACGACTCAAGAATGGATGCGGCCGTTGACCAGTATGTATATTACTTATGCTCAATATCCGATGCCTTTTCAGTGTTCCCCAGGGTAACAGCTCATAGAAAATGTTTCATGTGGCGCACGGGCTCTGCCGCATATGTCAAAGGTTCTATTTATTGTATTGGTTACTCTGTCTTTTTTTTTAAACTATGAAATTATATAGCTTAAAAGTAGCGAAATAATTTTGTCAGCCTCGGTAGCTCAGTGGTGCGTTCGATCGACTGTTGTTAAGCAACGCTGAGCGCGGTCAGTACTTGGATGGGTGACCGCTCGACCTTTGGGAGGCTGACCGTGGTTCGGATTCCACGTTAAACTGTAGGGCGCTCCCCTTCTTACCTTACTAGGTGGTAGGGTTTATTCCGCCCGTGTTGGTACCACCGCACTGAATAAAACGTCGCGCGTCGGTCGAAACGGCTATGTAAATGCCGGGTGAACTAGGTGCCATGTCAGTGGTTGCCTTCATTTCATGTCGGCTACACTGAGGGCGTAAAACACGAACTGTGTTTTCCGTCCTCAGTGTAGCCGACATGAAATGAAGGCAACCACTGACATGGCACCTAGTTCACCCGGTGTTATGGGCTGAAGTCACGGATATTGTAGGTGATGTAGCCAACCGTGTCAATTTCCATAAAAAAAAAGAAGAAATTATTTTTTTAATTGTTGATTGTATGGACTTGCAGCTGGACTTAAATATTGTATCTGAATGGTGTAAGAAAAATCATATGTTTTTGAATGTCTCAAAATGTTTTGTTATAACTTTCACTCGTAAATTCAATGTAATTAATTATAACTATAAACTAGAAGACCATATTCTAGAACGCAAGACTTTGGCAAGAGACCTTGGAGTGTTGCTTGATGCGAAATTAACCTTGAGTGAGCACTGTACAGTCATTACGAAGAAATCTAACCAGCTCCTTGGCTTTATTCTCAGAATTACAAAAGGCTTTAAGAGACCTCATAGCATAATATATTTATATAACAGTTTGATCAGAAGTCGTTTGGAGTATGCTTCAGTTATATGGTCGCCTCACTATGCAGTCCACAGGGATCTCATTGAATCAGTACAGAAAAAATTATTGAGATCCGTGTCATACAGATATGGGCATAGAAGAAGGCTCGTAACATACGAAGATAGGTTAAATAAATTTAAAATGGTTAAATTAGTTGTCAGACGCGAAGTATTTGATGCTATGTGCCTGTATAATGTTATTCACGCTAGGCTTGAGACCAATATATTGTCAAAGATATGTTTCAATACGAGAGTAGGACAAATCAGACGTCCTAGAATGTTTTACTTACCCGCATGTAAAAATAATATGGCGTACTTTAGTCCTATTCTTCGTATTTGTCGTACATACGAAATTATCAGGGATAAAGATGCAGATATAGATATATATCATTACTCCGTAGCTCGGTTTAAAAAAAGTGTGACAACAGTTTTGTCTAACTTATCTTCTGAAGGAAATTAATTATAGGTATCAAAATTGTGGATTTAGATTTAGCCAGACGTCAAATTTTATATCTTGTTTATTTTCCTTTTTTGCTTTGTTTTTATTTCAATTTTTCATAGTTTAGAGATTGTTTATGGTTTTATACTGAAAATATATAGGTAGTCAACATTGTTTTTCGTTAGCACGTTAGTTAGCATGTTGTGTAGGTACTTTATTTTGGAGAGTTGACTGCTCCTGTAAACTGTTGTAGATAAGCCGTGTGTTGTGTCAACTTCTCTGTGAAAGTACCTAAAACAAATAAATAAATAAATAAAATAAATAAAAATTAAGTATAGAAAAAAATCATACAGATATTCTATTCTAATAAAGATTTAAGCAGATTCCTTTAATATGAAAATTTTCAAAATAATATTTTTATTTTATTTATTTATTTATTTATTTTAAACACTGACAGCTGGTGCGTGTATTCTATTTATTAATTTATGAGTGCACTTGTATTGTTTTTAAGTATTTTTGTTTGTTTGTTTTTTTTTTGTCTAATTGGTTTTTTAAAGAATTAACCGAGGGGGCGCTGACGGTGTCCTCAGATAATTTGTTCCAGGCCCTTACGACCCGGTGCGTCAGAAAATGCTTCCTGGGGTTGGTTCTATGTATGGGCCATTTTAGTTTTAATGAGTGACCGCGAAGACGTTCTTCAGTGCTCCTTTCGTACATTGACTGCGTACGTTGAATATCCTGTAATTTGACTGAAAAAAGAGACAAGTCCCATTGTATGGAATTTGATCATTTCATATCATCACAAAAAAAAACAGGCTTTTATAGGTATGTCTCTTTTTATTTTACAGGTTTCAGCAATACCAACCGGTTGCCGCAAAGACGTGTCACCTCACCGCGGAGACGTCTGCAGACTTCGCCGCGGAGACGTCTGCACATATCGCCAACGCCTGTGCTGAGGTGAATGGAGCGAAAGCTGCCAGTGGATGTAGCTGCAGAAAGTTTCATCGCAGCTGAAAAGCAGGCCTACGAAATTGAGAGGTGGAGATATGAAATAGAAAGAGACCGTAGCCGCCAGCGGGACACGGAACTCCAACAGCGGGACAGGGAACTGGACCTGCAAAACAAATGGACGAAACTGCTGTGTGAAATGCTGGATTTAGCGAAAAAATATATGGAAAAAAGTAGCGCTAAGTAGCCACTAATTGCTTTCCATTCAGCTTAAGTTTTTCAGTTTTCATATACATAACCTCTATCTATCATATTTCTGTTTTTCTTGTATGATTTCTATATATTTTATTGTTAAATTCAGCTACACAGCAGTTCGGTCCATTTATTTTAAATTTAAAGTTGCTGTCTCACCGGTGGCTGCGGTGACGTGGATCTGCTCTTCAGCTGCAATGAAGCTTTCGGCTGTATTCATCACCAGCTTCTGCTTCATTCGTCTCAACAAGGAAAAACTACTTTCAGAAATCTGCGCAGCGCAGAAGATTTATAGTAGAAATTACTTTTTCTTTTGGTTCGTATCCATTTAGTTTTGTGCGATAATTGAATTTTAATGTGTATTCATTGCGAAGATTAATAATCAGTAAAAACATTTATGCTAAGGTTTTTATAAAAATTTATATCTAGCCAAGTTGATAGAAATCTTAGGTAGGTAAGCTACACTCAGACAAGTAAAATTGATATTTTTTGATCCTAAGGTACGTGACACATAAGCTTTTGTGACACGGTGCACACAAAGAAATAAAGCCACAAAGAAATAAAGTCAAAATAAAATTAAAAAGTTTTTATTATATAGGCAGACACATTACTCTGTGCGCTATTAGGTTAAATCTAACCGCGAAGCCTTCTCATGAGTTGATTTTGCACGGCCCTCCCCATAGCCAGCTCTCGCCGAATACCGTGATCATGAACAATTTTGTCTCGCCGAAATCTTATTCCTTGAACCTCAGGGTCTTCTTCCGGATCCTGCAGGCCAAATTTTAATGCAATGTTGTGCAAAACACAACACGCCGTAAGAATTTTTGCACATTTCTGCGGTTTGGGGTGCAGAGTTCTGTCCTTTATGATGAGGCAGCGCCACCGGTTCTTCAAACGCCCAAAAGTATTTTCAATGACGACCCTGGCTTTTCTGTGCATCACGTTGTAACGTTCTTCGGCAGAACCATCGGCAGCGTCTAGCATCGGTGTCATCATCCAAGCTCTAAGTGGATACCCTGAGTCCCCTGAAACAATATACATTTTATAGGAAACGGAACTACGAACAGTGGTAGGGATTGTTGTTACGAGCGCATTTACCCACATAGCATTTATGATTTTAAAAGCTCATAAGTTTTATACAAACAAATTTTCAGATTTTTGATCCCTTAGAGACACAGTCAAGGGTCATGCAAAGCCAAATTGGTTTTAATTTTCGATAAGTTATATTTCATGGTGCCTACTTCACATCTCATTCGTACATTTTATATAATTTATCCAAAATGCAAACCAATTTAGCTTGGCATGATCCGTTACTGTGCCCTATGGGAATATAAATCTGAAAATATGTTTACTACAAAACAATTATGACCTTTTAATTATCATGAACTGTTTGTTGGTACCCTTAAGTGTGCATAATGATAATGAATGTGGACTATAGATATAAGTTTTTCTATTTAAACAATTACCTAATTTTATATGATGGATGATTGATGAATAAAGAATTTATATTTTATATTATTGTATTTGATTCTTACCTAAAAGCCATACATGCTCATTGTTGTCGTGTAGTAACTGCATATACGTATTTGCAGCGCTATTTTCCATATTAATACGTCATGTGTTGCTCCTCCATACCTCGGGTTGACTGATAACATTTTGTAACCACTATCGCATATCTGAAAAAAATTATCATTAGAAACACTGCTATAAAGCGGCGGTTGGTCTAGTGGTTTGGGCATCAGCTTCTCATGCGAGAGGTCCGCGGTTCGAATCCGGTCAGCGTGTACCAATGAGGTTCTTCTGAGGAAAAAATTTACGTGCATACCTACACCTGCTGCTTCACCGTTCGGAACCGGTGAAAAACTGTAGGCCACTCGCTAGTCCCGGCCTCGATTAATACCCTTCTCTACTGCCGATGGGCCCAGATATGTTCGGTGAGGCCATCGCAAGCTTAGATCCACACCTTCCTTCCTTCCCTTGCCCCTTACTACTAGGTGGTAGGCTCAAATTGTAGCCGACTGGGATAGTACCACCATACTGGATGTAAGATGGCCGCATGCAGCCTCGGTTGTGTTCTCCTCTAGTCCAGTAAAGCCAGCAATCCAGGGAAGTCTCCGGTAAGGCACCTACCTTCTCGGAGGTGATATTGGCTGGTCCGAGCATGCGCTTTGGCCCCTCCGACTCAGTCACCCATATCGGATTACATAAAAAAAAATATAATTATAGTTTTTTTATTGATGAAATCTAATCTATTAAGCTAAGATATATTTATATCATAATATTTTGTTTTTTTTTATTGTATTTTGCATTATTGCATGCGATAGAATCTGAAATACATACTGAATTAGAAAACATAGCTTTTTGAAAATTCATCCCTTAAGAGGGAGGGAGGAAGAGAGAGAGAGAATATATTTACTACTACAATGCCGCGGGCTTACTCGTTATTTATAAAACTGTTCATTTACTTACTTTTATTTCACGATGTTGCGAAACGCTGCAGTGGAAGGAAATATACAATAAAATCTCCTCAAGATTTCCGGATTGTTGAGGGCATCCACCACCTGCGCTATGTACCGGCTGGCACTTTTCTGTGACAATTGTTTGCTCACACCCACAAGACGCTGGTATGAACCGGTCGCAAAGAAGAATAGCGCACACAGCAGCTGCAAAAAATAAGTTCATAATGTTACTACCATACTCCACATAACAATATACTTCAAGGGACCCCTCATAATTTTTAACTTTTCCTTTTTTTATTATTTTTTGTTATACCTACATACATACCATTGTGTCACACCTGTTTCCCGGTGGGGTAGGCAGAGACAACTATATATTTGTTGTTATATCCGCCATAATAACACATATTCTGAAAAAAAATCAACCAGCTAGCTAGGTTCAAAAGATACAGCCTTGGACGGACAGACGGATGGCGTAGGCTTAGTAATAGGTTTCCTTACGGGGTACGGAACCTAAAACAGGTTTTCACTACAAGTAAGATAGGATAAGTGCACGCAAGAAGATCCAATATAACCCCCAATCTATAGGTATTTATAAAAATCAATTGCCACATGTATGACGGAGCAACACTTGAGAACGGCTCGACCGATTACGATGAAACTTTGGTGGGTTGTTGTGGGGGAGCCGGGGAAGATTTCTGACAAAAAAAAAACACGCGAGCGGAGCTGCAGGCTCAGCTGGTTTGACACAAAAGACGTAATAAAATTTGGACAGTTACCTTCATCTCCACGGTTATCCTCTGAGACGACTTAAGGTTGGTGTGCTGGAGCAACTCGTCGCGTAAAAACGCGAATGATTCCTTATTGAATTATTCCTCCGATACCGGAGCTGAAATTCAGCATCCGAGATGTCCAAGGGATTTAGGAGTTCCCTCGCCAACACACGTTGCTGGGCCCGCGTGTTGCGCTCCTGCCGCTCTCGTTCCAACGCCAACAGCCTTCCACCCAAGAAGAATCGAGCCATTCTCACAACTCAGTCTTCTTTTCCAAAAAATAAAACAAATTCTAGCAAAAAAACACGCTCTCACTTAGTTCTCACCACACAATTGTCAAGTGACAACGTAAACGCAAAACGGATCGACTTTTTACTTTACCATCTGTCAAAAGTCAACTCGGACTACGAACTTTGTATGAAAACGCGCAACCGGCGTAAACTGGCGTAAACGCAGTCGCCACGTTTTCGATACCAAACGTCAATTCACAACTCGGACTCGCGTGTTTTAGTTCAAAATACGCTCACCGCCGCGCCACTAGTAATCTCCATACATTGAAATACGCAATTCGATCGGTATTGAGTAAAGTGAAAACTTGGACTAGGCATACAGAAGCTGGTGATGAATACAGCCGAAAGGTTCATTGCAGCTGAAAAGCAGATCCACGTCACCGCAGCCAACGGTGAGACAGCAACTTTAAATACCCTTTGGCTCTGGAAGCATTATTTATAAATCTTCCTTCGCCTACACCAGGTGGCGGCCGCGATCGGCGCCGGCGCATTACTCTCGAAAAAAAATCATTTTGGAAGATTTTTCCATAAAACTTCATGAACTAACATATGGATTGTATTTACAGATAAATATTCTAGCTATAAATGGCATTTTTTTATTTACATTACGTATTCTAGGTGACAAAATTATTTTGTAAAGTTGTTCTATGTGAAAATCGCGACCTCTCTCAGGTTTTTTTTTTTTATAAATTTATTAGACCGCGAATCGGTCATATAGTATTTTTATTATAAACACTAATAAATAACGGACCTAATCATACCTTTCTTGTGTATCAGCAGCCCCCCGTGTCGTTCACAATAAAATTTGTATGTGGAAATTTGTATGGTTTGTATTATTTGTATGGAGAAAACTAAGTCACAAAAATTGCTAATTTCTCGTAAATGTACTGCATACAAACACTATACGGCATATATTATTTCAACTACAGGAACTAAATGACACTTCTATCACCTCACTTTATCCAGAAAACAGATTTATATCGAGAAACAAGCCTCTAAAAACAGCCGAAATTGGTACCGAAAAGGAGGCATTTTCTTAGTATTTTTACGAAAAATTCAGATCAACTCAGCACAAACAAATGCACTCAATACATCCGGTATATAATGAAAAAGAGAAAAAACATCACTTATGGGTTCATCTGCACAAAAAAACACTCAGCAAACCCGAAAACAGAAGAGCAACGTACAACGCCCTCCTAATATAACCGCTGTCTTGATGACACTGACAGGGCGGTAAATCTGACATTTCTCTATGGGAGATGTTGGCCGCCTGAAAGGCTAAAGGATTCTACTATTTGAATTAATTACTGCCAGGTGCCACGGCTAAGTGAGATACAAGAATAAAATAATTTTGTTGGGGCCTCCCAACGAAACACGGAAAAAAAAGAAAGCGGCCGATATCGGCCGCTCCATTCGTAAAGGTATAATCTATAAAGCGGCCGATATCGGCCGCTCCATTGGCAAAAGGTTAAAATAAATGGACCGAACTGCTGTGTAGCTGAATTTAACAAAAAAATATATAGAAAGCATATAAGAAAAACAGAAATGTGATAAATAGAGGTTATGTATATGTACGAGTATGTTTTGATAAATAAAAAAAAAACTGAAAAACTTAAGCTGAATGGAAAGCAATTAGTGGCTACTTAGCGCTACTTTTTTCCATATATTTTTTCGCTAAATCCAGCATTTCACACAGCAGTTTCGTCCATTTGTTTTGCAGGGCCAGTTCCCTGTCCCGCTGTTGGAGTTCTGTGTCCCGCTGGCGGCTACGGTCTTTTTCTATTTCATATCTCCACCTCTCAATCTCGTAGGCCTGCTTTTCAGCTGCGATGAAACTTTCTGCAGCTACATCCACAGGCAGCTTTCGCTTCATTCGCCTCAGCACAGGCGTTGGCGATATGTGCAGACGTCTCCGCGGCGAAGTCTGCAGACGTCTCCGCGGTGAGGTGACACGTCTTTGCGGCAACCGGTTGGTATTGCTGAAACCTGTAAAATAAAAAAAGACTTACCTATAAAAGCCTGTTTTTTTTTGTGATGATATGAAATGATCAAATTCCATACAATGGGACGTGTCTCTTTTTTCAGTCAAATTACAGGATATTCTTTTGAAAATTTTCATATTAAAGGAATCTGCTTAAATCTTTATTAGAATAGAATATCTGTATGATTTTTTACTATACTTAATTAAAAAAATAATTTCTTCTTTTTTTTTATGGAAACTGACACGGTTGGCTACATAACCTACAATATCCGTGACTTCAGCCCATAACAACGGGTGAACTAGGTGCCATGTCAGTGGTTGCCTTCATTTCATGTCGACTACACTGAGGACGGAAAACACGAACTATTTACATAGCCGTTTCGACCGACGCGCAACGTTTCATTCAGTGTGGTGGTACCAACACGGGCGGAATAAACCCTACCACCTAGTAAGGTAAGAAGGGGAGCGCCCTACAGTTTAATGTGGAATCCGAACCACGGTCAGCCTCCCAACGGTCGAGCGGTCACCCATCCAAGTACTGACCGCGCTCAGCGTTGCTTAACAACAGTCGATCAACCGCACCACTGAGCTACCGAGGCTGACAAAATTATTTCGCTACTTTTACATAGGGCACACTAAAAGTTTCCGGAATTGGCCACTTACATAAACAATATTTAAAAAGTAATTACAACATTTGAAAATGGAACTCTTTGGCTGTAGAATGCAGTTTGTTTCATCTGACTGTCAATTGTTTTTCCATTGTGGCGCCATTTTAAAAATTGCGTGTCTACATTAACATAAATTTAACCCGGGAAAATTTTCGTAGTATGATTTTCTACGATTTTAAGTGTAATTTGACAGCTCATCAGAGCCTCGCTCGGCTTCAATCTGCTTTTGGCGATGAAGCACCATGCAAGACGACTATTTATTGCTGGTTTGCAGATTTCAAGCGCGGTCGTGTCAATCTCAGCGAATCTCGCGATGGTCGCCCGTTCACCGCTGTGAACAACAAAAACATCGATGCTGTGCGCCGTATGATCGAAACAGGCAGGCATGTGACCTATCATGAGATTCGGGCATCCTTAGACATAGGCATGAGTCAAATACAATCAATCCTACATAAACATTTGGGTGTGAGAAAGCTGTGCTCGCGGTGGATCCCACACAATTTGACGGAGGCTCAAAAAACGCACCGCGTCACTTGGTGCAATGCCATGCTGACCAGATTCAACAAAGGCGCTTCAAATTTGGTGTGGGACATAGTAACAGGTGACGGCACCTTGTGACTTTTTTCTATTCCCAAAAATTAAGAACCAATTACGCAGTCAACGATTTTCATCACCAGAAGAGGCTGTCGAAGAATATGAAAAACACGTTTCTGAGGTCACCACGGAGGAGTGGCACAAAAGTTTTCAAAATTGGTTTAATCGTATGAAAAAGTGCATTTACGCAAAGGGAGAATATTTTAAGAAACAATAAATTCATTTTTGACCTTTAATAGTATTTTATTCTTATTAATTCCGGAAACTTTTAGTGTGCCCCACGTAAGCTATATAATTTCATAGTTTAAAAAAAAGACAGAGTAACCAATACAATAAATAGAACCTTTGACATATGCGGCAGAGCCCGTGCGCCACATGAAACATTTTCTATGAGCTGTTACCCTGGGGAACACTGAAAAGGCATCGGATATTGAGCATAAGTAATATACATACTGGTCGACGGCCGCATCCATTCTTGGGTCGTGTTAGTGAAGTGTGACGGTTGCGACCCCGTTGTCACAAGCTGCTCCACGTCCGGGGGAGAGTCCGGGCTGTCCGGGGCAGTCTCAATGACTACTATTTCAGCCGGCTCCGTACACTGCCCTGCCGCTGGATCGTAGGCGGGAGGCTCCAGAACTGGTGCACTCTGGATATTACAAATTATTTAACTTAATTTTATTATTATAATCAGTGACGATTAGCTAAAGCAGACGTGTTATTTCAGGCTGAGTTAGAGTAGAACGAAAAGGAGTTCCGGGCAAAACATTTCACCAGTACCACTAATAATGATTCCAAAAATATTCTACACTGCCTCGGTAGCTCAGTGGTGCGATCAGTCGACTGTCGTTCGTGATCATAAGCACACCCGGGCTCGACCATTGTATGCTTACTTTTGTTCGGATTCCATGTAAAATTGCTGGTCCCTTATTATTTCTAGGTGGTAGGGTTAGTACCACAGTACCAAAGGGAAACACTGACATGTCACCTGTTAGCCAAGGTGTTATGGGCTAACATCACAGATGTTGTAGGTAAAAACATTTAATCGTAGAAGGCAAGGTGTGGGGCCGGTACCTAAAAAGAATAGCTCTACTGCATCTCTCCCCGTGCATGTCGTAAAAGGCGACTAAGGGATAAGGACAAGATGCCGTGCTAAAGGTCGACAGGCTCGCCACCTCTCACCTTGGCACGGTACTTCCACCGAGTCATGCAGCAGGTGGGTCTTCGTGCCTTACTTGCTGCTTGATCGATTGAATCTTGTTCGAATACTTTGCGAAACGTGGTGCTCGGTGTTGTGCTGTAATTTGCCAGAGTTCTTGTAGCACCGATTACTCTGCTTACCCCGATTGTCGGGATTCAGCGTGTGTGATATGTATGTATGTATATGTAAGGCAAAAAAAATTAAATAAATAAAAATTATGGTGCCCTGCATAGTTTTATATGCTGTGTCCTAGCTACATTATAGAGATAGCACCATAGTGCACTATTTAAAGAAATTTTTAATAGGTTTTGCACTATTTTTGGCCCCTAATATATTGTTAAATGATATCCATTAAAATTACCTGAGGAAATCCAGCCTCTGCGACGTCCTTCAACCCGACAGCAGCTCCGATTCCTACAATGGCAATCACTCGGAGCTCCAGATCTGTGAGTTGGTTGGACGAGGCCGGCCCACCACCAGTGCCAGTTACCGAGCGGTGAAACGGGCAGCCTTTTTCTTCATGTTAATAATCATCTTCTCCACACCTGTAAAATAATAATTGAAATCAATAAACTGAAATTTCTACGATCGACTGTGCAACGTACGTCAATATATGATATCCTTATAACTTGAGAACCACTTTATCAATTTACATACGTTTTTCACTGTTAAATTCTGTCACTTCTCAAGATGGTTTTAGGCTATAATAATAAAATAATAAAATAAAGGTTGTATGCAACACATTGGTTATATCACAACTGGTGCTATAGAAACATGTATTACATTTTGGCAACCACCAAATGTTACTCATTGTAGTCTAGTGGTATCAATACGGGCAGGCAGCTATATCTACCAATTTGGTATCTAAAAGGAAGGTTGACACGTTTAAAGAAGCTCACCTTTTTCCACTTATCCGCAGTTCTTGTCTCCCCCACCTCTTCACTATTGAGGAGGTCGGCGAGCGCCTCCCACCCCCGGATTGCTCGGAGCCTCCCCTGCGGCCCCGTCGTGGGCTTCGCCAAGTCACCGTATCTAAAAATTAATTCATATTCTATTTATTTTGGATAATTAAACATGCAGCATTTGCATCTTTTTTTGGGTGAATGGTAATGTTTTTAACAAGCAAATTTCTATCAATAAAAATATTAAGATTTGCGGATTCCAATAACAGTGCAGGCACTTGCGTTCAAGTTACATCCATGAAGGTGTGACGTCACACTTGCACGCAGGTTAAGCCGCGTACATACCTAGCGAGCGAGAGCGCGCGAAGGCCAACAAGCGAGACCGCGCGAACAGGTCTGGACGGTACAGCGACGCTAAGCGAATGCGAAGGCGCTCACTCGATTGCGTTCGGTGGCGTTCGGTCGTGCTCCGGAATCAGCCGTTCGGCCGTGCGCAGTGTGGATGCCCTATTGAATGGAGTATTTGGCCGGAACACTAACGCGCGATTGCGAATCAGTGTGGCCGTAACAGCGATAGCAAACGATGGCGAGCGAGGGTTCGCTTGCCATCGGCGATGGGCATTCGCTGGGCCTCGCTGGCTCTCGCTCGTTAGGTCCTTACGCGGCTTTACTTGCCTAATGAAAATTCGCTCTATAGTGGAACATAGCTACATAACCTCCAAATGTATGGGTTAGTGATATCAACTAATTACCAACATCGCCGCAAGCGAGACGCCATCCACCGACATAACCGGCTTCGGAGAATAGAAAATAGACGAATAAAGTCTCGACATACACATACTGCGTGTTTCATAGCCATAATCACGTTTGAACGGAAGCTAACTATCGCCCGACTGCCGTGGCCGGTTGGATGGCTAAATCCACATAATAATTGAAAAGAGTACTTACTTCTCCATGAACTCCGCCATAATCTGGAATTGGAGCGGGCTTTTCCTCATTTTTTACACTTTTTTATACTCACAACAACGAACGATTGACGTTAAACAAAGTTTAAGGCCGATGGACAAAAATATTTCAAAATAATTCATGGTATCTCATCTTTTCTAAGACATACGACAGAGATAGACCTTGACAAAAAATCGCGACCGAATTTTCGCTGTTTGGCAGCAATTAATAATTGTCTATTGGCACGTATGGTCCAAAACTCACTAACGGCGCGACGATCGAGTAAACCCTGCCGACTTGACGGAACTCGGACTACCGTGTTGTCACTTTTCGATCGGTTTGAAGTTTAACGCGAAGATGCTCGTTCCGTTTACGCACGTATTGGTGAAAACTGGGACTAGGGGCTATCTCTCTCCCCGTGTATGGCGTAAAAGGCGACTAAAGGATATGACTCCCTTCCAAAGAGATTGATACGTCATTGCTCCCTTCTTATATTACTAGGTGGTTATATTAACTTATATATTATTATATTCTTATATTAACCCGCCCGGGTTGGTACCACCGCACTGAATGAAAGGTGGGTCAAAACGGCTATGTAAATAGTTTGTGCTTTCCGTCCAGTTCAGTGTAGCCGGCACGACCGAAGGGAAGGCTGACGTGGCACCAAGTTCACCCGGTGTTATGGTCTGACATCACGGATGTTGTAGGTGATGCACCCATGGAGTTGTTCCGCAACTCCATGGATGTACCCAAAGACAGCCCCTTTTAATCTCTTTGGATGTACCCAACCGTGTCAGTTACCATAAAAAAAAGAGTTATATTGCTATTTCTGCGGATAATTTGTTTCTCATAATTAATTTTTTCAGATCTGTGCCGCAGGTGCAGGTGCAGGAGAAACAAATTATCCGCAGAAATAGCAATATAACTCTTTTTTTTATGGTAACTGACACGGTTGACTACATCACCTACAACATCCGTGATGTCAGCCCATAACACCGGTTGAACTAGGTGCCATGTCAGTGCTTCCCTTCATTTCATGTCGGCTACACTGAACTGGACGGAAAACACGAACTATTTACATAGCAGTTTCGACCTACGTTTCGCTCAGTGCAGTGGTATCAAGCCGGCCGGGATAAACCCTACCACCTAGTAAGGTAAGAAGGGAAGGGACCTACAGTGTATCGTGGAATCCGAACCACGGTCAGCCTCCAACGGTCGAGCGGTCACTCCTCCAAGTACTGACCGCGCTCAGCACTGCACTGCTTAACAACAGTCGACCGACTGCACCAATGAGCTACCGAGGCTGACATGACAGGATTTAATTTAAAAACAAAATTAAATTTTAAACAAAACATTATATTATTAATGTAGAGTTATGTTATGTTCTAAAAAGTGTGAAATAAAAACTATTATTAAAAACAAAAAACCCGACTACGAAAAACAAAAAAGGAAAAAATAAGATAATTTTGTAATATATTGGGGCAAAGTGCAGTTTAGAATACGTACTAGCAAAACTTAGGAAGTCGAATACTTATATGATTCTGAAAATATAGCATTAGGTATCGATCATAATTAATTATGTACTTGGACATAGTCAATCTGCTTTGATAACATGAACGAAAGGTCCTTCGAACACAATTAATAATACAGCCGGAGTCGGAGTCAGCTAGATTTTCAAGAAGTTTTGCTGAATCCGACTCCGGCTGTATTAATAATTGTGTTCGAAGGACCTTTCGTTCATATTATCAAAGCAGATTGACTATGTTCAAGTACATAATTAATTATGATCGATACCTAATGCTATATTTTCAGAATCATATAAGTATTCGACTTCCTAAGTTTTGCTAGTACGTATTCTAAACTGCACTTTGCCCCAATACAGGGTGTCCAGGGTCTGTTCAGCAATATCGAAATGAGCTATTGTATATCATCTAATAAACACATTAAAAAAAAGAAAAATGGTCCTATCCATACTAGTTTTCGAGATATGAATTTTCAAAGTTTTCAATTTAGTCAATCTATGCGCGCTCTAAGTGACCAGACCGCGGCGGTGCGGAGGAGGCGGGGCGGCGCGGCGGGCGCGCCGGCCGGGTCGAATGTTCGCTATAGCACCGCACCGCACCGCGCTGTTGCGCCCCCGCGCCGCCCCGTGTCGGCATCGCACGCTGCTATCAAAGGAGACGCGGGCGCGGCGGGCGGGCGGCGCGCCGCGATGCCGCCCGGTGGCGGCATCGTGCGCTGCCATCAAAGGACGCCGCGCGGGCGCGGCGGGCGGCGCGGGCGCGGAGGGCGGCGCGCCGCGCTGCCTGTATGCGACCGACCTGCATTGCGCTTCAGTCCAGCCGGTCACGCGGCGCGGAAGATCAATGTGTGTCAGTCGGTCAGTATGTCAAGGGCGGCCGACCGTGTTGACGTATTTTTGGTAATTCGATTCGTAAATTGAATTAGTGAAAGTTTCGCGCTCGTGTAACATAAGTACTTGTTAAAAGTTCCATTCACGAATAACGAATATGTGGATATGTTGCTCGCGTATGGAGCAGCAAACGGAAATGGGCTTCAAACGCATTTATCGTGAAAGATTTCCAAACAGGCGTCAGACTGCCGGTGCTGGATGAAGTGATTGTGCGTGCATTGTACTGTTTACGGGAACATGGCAATCTAGACCCGCTACTGCATCGCCCGGGTCTCGTCATAATGCATCGAGCTGCAAGGAGATCACGTAGAAAACCTTCACATCATTTGAGGTATGTAGATAATCATTGACTTTTTACTGGCTACATACATACATACACCTACATGCCTTATTGCAGTGTAGTAGGTAGGTATGCTACGTCTTATATCGAAATCTATGATTCTCGCTCGTCAGCGCCGCGCGCGCCCCGCGCCCGCGCATCTCACGCCTCGCGATCGCGAACCGCGCGCCTCGCGCCGCGTCCCTCGCATAGCCCTACGCGGCCGTGCACAAGCATAGAGCGCGATCACACTATCGTATGCATTTACTTTGTTAGAAAATGGCAAAATTGGAAATAATTGAGATTTAAAAAAAATTCTTTCATCACTGCACTTTACACACGATACATATCACGATCCTTCGATATTCCACATCACACTTTGGACACCGTGTATATTACAAAACTATCTTATTTTTTCCTTTTTTGTTTTTCGTAGTCGGGTTTTTTGTTTTTAATAATAGTTTTTTTTTTCAATTAGAATAACGGTCGAATGTGTCAGTCCGTGTCAAAGCTGGTTCGTTTCTTGAGTGCATCGCGAGTAAGAGAGAAGGAAATTGGGAAACGGATCAGTTAGAAAGGGACACCACTGTGCTGTGTCGATGAGTTGCAGTTTTTGATGATATAAATTTTAACCTATATTTTGACATCACCTTATTTTGTTTTCGTAGTTTGATGTCCCATAATGTACATATAAGTATTCAACATAACCGCCCACCAAAGAGGTGTTAGACTCTTTTAAATAAAATCCTATAGATATTAGAAAACAATCACTAATGGAATGAAATGCAGAAATTCCATTAGGTTAACCTATCATGTCGACAACCGTACATGCCATCAAATGAAAAAAATTAAGTTAAAACAAACCAACAACGAATAAAAAATTAAGAACTTAATATAATTATTATTACAACTAAAGATGAAGTTAAGCCATTGGCAAAGGACATACCTTTACCACTGGCCGACGGAGGGTTGTTTGAGCGGTCTTGACCGTAACAACGCGAACAACTCCGTCTGGACCAGGATGTAGTTCTATTATTCTACCCAATCTCCAACGTAGTGGCGGAAGATCTTCGTCCTTCAGAACGACTAGATCGTCTACCTTAAGATTTTTCCCTGAACGTGTCCATTTACCCCTCTGTTGGAGATTGTGCAGATACTCAGATTGCCACCGCCTCCAGAAATGCTGACTAAGGCGCTGAGTCAGCTGCCAACGCGTGAATCTGTGAGGGGAGGACTCTTCATAATTATATTCAGGAACAGCTGCGAGCTGTTCCCCGATAATAAAATGTCCTGGAGTCAAGACATCCAACTCCGATGGATCTGTAGAAAGTGCACAGAGGGTCTAGAGTTAAGAACCGCCTCTACTCTTGTGAATACCGTAGTGAGCTCTTCAAATGTGAGAATTTGTTCCCCTATAAATCCTTTTATGTGAAATTTTGAACTCTTTATAGCCGCTTCCCACAGACCGCCAAAGTGACTGCCTGTCGGTGGGCTTCTATGAAATGATATGTGCCTATCCGATAATGCTTTACCTATTTCGTCGCGTGTGGTTTGAAGAAACTGCTCTACCTCTTTAATATGTCTCGCAGTGCCAACGAAATTCCTACCATGATCAGTATAAAGATCAGTACAGAGTCCTCTGCGTGACGTGAATCTTGTGAACGCGGCCAAGAATGCCTCTGTTGAGAGACATGATACCGCTTCGAGGTGCACAGCTTTTGTCACAAAACAAACAAAGACACAAAGATATGATTTTTGAGTCTTTGCTCCCCGTAACGAACTAGATTTTGTGATAAACGGTCCCCCAAAATCAGCACCGACCTTTAGGAATGGTCGCGCAGTAGTGTATAATTGGGCAAGCTATATCTCATTTCATTCGATATAGCTTTCCCAATATACACTTTTTTAAATTAACTATAACGAACAACGACTAAAGCTTAAACTAACTTTAATATATTTAATTAATACATGTTATAACCAAACATAATCTAACGAGAGTTTTAATTCTCCTATCTAAGTGGAAAAAACAAACGAATACTTAACATTTACTCAATCATATGCAACCCCATCTGTTTTTTTTATATTTTAAAAACTAGCTAGAACAGATTCAATGATTGATGAATAGTGCAAAAAAAAACTTGTGACATTTATGTCAACTCTACTTATATTGCAATTATTCCCAAACCCCTAACCTTTTATAATGTTATCTATTTTATATTTATTATTCAAACTAAGGTATTCTTTATACATATAAATGAAACACCGGAATTACTTGTCCTTATTATTTTTATTTAGACAACTACAAATAATAAATAATACAAAATTACCCATAAATCAAACTTACGTTAAATATTATACAAAATTATATTTTAAAACATTGTCGAACATTTCCATTTATACCTTTTTAATTTACCGTATCTCTATCAAAATCAACTTCGTAACACCATTCCGCTAAACACATGACATTTTTTAGAGCACAATGGTTCTTATGACTAATACAATTATATTTATCCGAATCCTTACAATAAGTTTCAGCTAATTTCTTAAAATTAGGACAATCAAACGATTCCAGGTTTACAACATTATCATTATTACACAATCTCTTTATCCAGGCTGCTTTTTCAATGCCTTTACAGTATAAAGTCTTGTCTTGTAAGTATGGTTTAACGTAATTGTTGAATTCATTCGTGTTCAAAAATCCTTCCCTCCATGATATTCCGAGATTCTTTTCTATCCAACGCACTTGTCTCTTTTCTTCATTGGTCAGTTTCCAATAAGGAAACGGTGGCTTCAAAATAAAAACTTCGGTTTTTCCGTATGAAGCTATAGCCAATTCTTTCAAAATAAACTCGTTGCCAGACGTTTTGAAACCTTGCACGTCTACGATAACATGAGCAGACATGATTACTAGCAGTAATTAGTTTCAGCGTCCGGCTCGACTGCAACCTTTCGCAAGACTGTTTATATTTTAATGTAACTCGGTTATAAAAGGTAGAAATTAATTCATCACACATTTAGTGTCAACATTATATATTTTGTTGAGCTATGTATATGACTAAAATGTTAAGTTGTGTGTATGATGATTATTTCTGAAATACCTATTTCATGCACGTGTACAAATATAATTTATGACTCATCATCAGTAATTTCAAGAATTTTAAACTTGTATTACGTTTGATGATAAATTCTCAGTATTCATAAAAATGGAAAGTGTGAAAAACAAATCATAGTCTATGTTGTGTGGAGCTTAATGGTCAGTTATAGATTAAAGTCTTGCTTGTACACACGTTTCTCTACATCATCATGACATCGGTAAGATAAATATTTTTCTTTTTTAAAATATTAACTATAAATAAAAAAATTCTAGAGGTATAATTATTTTTAGCACTTTAGAAATTTAATAAAATTAACTGAATTAATGTTATTATTTTTTATTTCAGATCAAGCAAACAGAATGCATCGATTTGTGTAAGAAACAGAAACAAAAAAGAACTAGGAAAGATCAACTGCAAGCTTTGTCGTCGTATGTAATGGCACCGGCACAGACTAGCGGGCAGCAGTTAATCAAGATACAAATTTTTGATGTTCTGCCCGATGCATGGGCTCGATACTTGTGAAGTGCCATCAATTCAAGGACAATATGTTGTGCAAGGAGCAGGGTTTGATGAAATTCTGGATACTACTGAAAGAGTTTTAAAGTTAATTTCCAAAAAAGTGATTAATTGTAATTTTGCATACTGATGTTTAAAATAAAAGCGTATTTACAACTCAAAGCGTTTTATTTAAATAAAAAAAAGCCTCCAAGTGCGAGTTGAACTCGCGCACCGAGGGTTCCGTACCATCACACAATATTTATTTGTATTATGTATGTACAAAAATAATTGTGTTTTGGAAAATCACGAAACGCCTAAATAAAAACTACACCAGTGGTTTGACTGTCAGTATTTCGTGCAGTTTAAATTACAAAAATATATTTATTATATGACATAACCACAAAACTATTTTCTGATATTTCCTTTACTTGTGCTGTGAGACCACGAGACCTTGCTTCTTGCCAAATTTCATTGCTCTAGGTCAACGGGAAGAACCCTATAGGTTTTGATTTCATTTGAGTGGGTTTGCGAATATCAAATCTGACATTATAATGGCAGTATTTTTTGATTGCGTTATTTTAGAAGCTTATATTTTCTACACCTCTAAGCAATCATAGATGTTAGTATTTTGTATTAATTTTAACTTGATACCTTAACCCGGTCCTGAGAAAAAGGGTCTTGACATACAAAACAAGTAAATTTTTTTTATGTGATATAATTACATTTTAACAATTTTCGGATTTTCCCTTTAAGTGTGCTGTGAAAACTTGCTTTTTACCAAATTTTATCATTCTAGGTCAAGGGAAGTACCATAATATAGCTTTTGATTTGATTTCCCAGTAGCAAAATATGTTACATAAATAGCCGTATCTTGTGATTGCGTTGACTTAGAAGTTTGAATTTTTTATAACTCCAAGGGAACGCAGACCTTAGTACTTGCTATTAATTTCAACTTCATACCTCTTCGCGTTTCTGAGAAAAAGGGCCTTGACAGATGGACAGACGGACAACGAAGTGATCCTATAAGGGTTCCGCTTTTTCCTCTTTTGAGGTACGGCACCCTAAAAACACGCAATGACAAAGAAAGGGTTAAAAGCACTAAAGGTACACATAAAATAAACACAGTACATTAATATTACAGAACATAATTTCTGAGACTTAATAATTAATTACAAATATTACCCTTTAAATAATAACATGTATTGGTAAAGAAAGGGTTGCAATCATGAAAGATACACATAAAATAAACACAGTAGGTATATTAATATTACAGAACATAATTTCTGAGACGTAAATTAGAACGATGTTTGAATCAAAACATAGTTCGGTAATGCCCCCATTTTTGAACAATTGTCGTTTATCATCAGATCTATTGAGAACTGTTTTGTTTATATCTTGAGTGTATAACACGTGTTTCATTGATCGAATTGTTAACATTTTATGTTGTAGAGACTCGTCGCTATCGAGAGCCTTCCTATATTCTTTTCGGTTTATTAATTTTGTTGCAGATGGGGTGACCCCTTTAGCTTTTTTAATAGAGAATTCAGGTGTTTTAATGCAGTATAATTTTGCTCTCAACCCTATAAATTCCTCTACGGGAAGACCACCCAATTCATCTTTGAATAGTCCTGGTATTTTGTCGTGTACGCGTGGGATATTATAAATATTGTCTTTTGAGAAATTGCTTGTATCAAAAAATGATATATTTTTTTTCATGTCTTTGTAAAAATCATCGGTATGTACATGATATAAAAGACTGTCAGTATCAGTGTAACACAACTTGATATTACTATCATACAGAGGCTTCATTACAGAATAATGAAAATTATATAAATGAGTCTTGGCCAATTCTAAGACGGTGAACCCGATATAAATAGGTCTGTCCAAAACAATTTCAGTCGGGTTCAGCTGAATAGCGACCAAATTTTCAGAAAATACAGAGATATTTTTGAAGTTAGGTCGAGAAATCAATTTACCTGCCCCGAGAACTTTGTTCGTCAGATTTGTATGGTCTCTCCATACATTTGCTAACTTCACATCGACTTGATTGCGTTTATTTTCAATGGTCTTTCCAAATATTGCATTATTATATAATTTAAAGTTGTCCTTTTCAAATTCTGACTTAGCTTGTTTGCGTAGAGAAGTATTAAGCTCGATATATTTCTTTAAAAAATGTGTTTGTGTAAATGTAAGCACCCTGTGAATTTTTTTTTAAATTAAACTGTTATGTATACAAGCTTTCAAATGAATATAATGAATAACGTATTTGTTCTTGTTGTATAGACTTGCAATGAGTTTATTATTTGTACCATTAATGGGGGTGAATTTCTCAGGAGCAAATGGTAAATCTGCATGAGCTTCGTGGAGATATTCCGGATAATCCATGTCGACTTCCAGAATATATCCTACGTCTGAGTCATCGTCCACATCGCAAACATTAAATTTCTCAACTTCATTCACGCTCAGAAATCGAAAGTTGGCTATAGGCAATTTCCTCATCATTACAAAACCGTACAAGTTATTACAATCTAGATACACCAGGAAAGACGTTCTTTCGTTTTTATCATAATCTGATAAATATCTATTATTTGCTTTAGCATATCGCAGTATACTTTGGGCGAGACCTCCGCGAACGCCTTTTTATAAAAATTCATATATTTCCAAATCTGAAACTAGTTCCAGTTTTACCTTTGTGTACAACAACATTGCGTCCCAACTTAAACCTGGTGATATAATAAGCTGGATCAAGTTTGTAAAATTCTAAACTCATCTCTCGAAAATTTTCAAATACGTCACACAGCAAAAGTGTGTCAGATTTTAGGTAGAGGTCTGTATATTCTCCAAAGTTTCTTACACCAAAAATGTGCCAGACATTCTGGGCATGATCATATTCACTTTGCGTAATATGTGTTCCAGTAAGTCTGTTATAAAAATCTGAAATATTCGGTAACGTAGTCTGTTCATATTTGTCGAGCGAATCCATATAATCATATGGATAGACACCTTTTTGACGCAATAGGTTGAAAAGATCTTAATCATTAAATATCCGTTTTAAATGTTTGAAATCATCACTTTTTAAGCTTTTACTGAGTTTGTCAAGGCTTGAACTAAGAAATTTAAAATAATCTATAAATTTCATTTGAGCAAACCGACCATCACCTAGTGGTAAAAACTTCGTAAAACTGATATAATTTTCTTTGTTCTTCGGTATGACTTTTATACGTCCTTTCGTATTTGCTAATTCAGTTATAAACAAGTGACAATCGTAACCCGATAAGTTATGAAAAAATATCGGTATGAAGGGGCATTTGCGAAGAACTAAATTACATTGAGAATGGGCCGGCCCGCGAAATTTACCTGTTAAATGATCATGATCGCTAACACAGTCACCGAACAGCAGTTCCTTACAGATGTAACATTTCTCAGCTTCATTCAATATATTTTTTTGCTCAACTGTTAATGGTTTCATTGGTGCATTATAGCTTAAAATATTCTGCAATCTCAACACATCTTTAGTTAGTTTATGAATAAATGTTTTAACACAATCAGGTCCACGATAGGTTACCAACTTATTCCATTCTGTAGGTGTACCGGCGTTCACTCACTCGCCCGTGTGAGTGCGAGAAATGTGGCGAGAACGCTATATTGGCACCGGTGAAACAGGCGAGTGACGTCATTCTCGCACTCCCACATTTTACTCGCTAGAGCTGTCGATCTAGTCGATTATAGCCTTCTCTATATGTCCTTTCAAGACGACAAGGACGGAATACAGAATGCTATGAGTCGACACGGAGTCGATCTATCAAACAATTGGCACCGGGGTTTTTGACGTTTCTTTGACAGATAAACTCCCCGATATTTGCCGCTAAACTCGCAAGCTAAGGATCAACTTCTTGGCGTTCACTTCATGAGAAAACTGACGAAAACATCGAAATAAATTTATTAACTGAACAAAAATATTATAAAAGTATTTACAAATACATAATAAATACTGTATAAAATTAAAGAAATGGCAGGACCCGGCATCCAAGCCAATAATTATTAAAAAAAAAAATTACAGCGGTTCGTAAACAAACAAGCAAACACGACATTCGCTTCGCGATGTTTATGTGGTTTCTTTCTTTCTACGAAACATTTACGTAAGCGGCGGGCGGTCGGCGCGGTCTTGGCTTGGACTCTTTTGCTGGAATCCGGCCGACATGCGTCGATGAGCTTACAGCAAGAACATCGGCGCGAACAAGCGAGGTTATCACTTTCATCCACTCGAGGGAGCTCCGCTTCGCCACTTCTGACGCGCCGGCCGACACCCACAAAAGAAAGCCGACGCTATATCACCCACTTCCAAGGTATGTACTTACCTATTTCTTTTTATGTACCATATGTTTATACTAGTACCAGTGGCGGCTTTGACCTATAAATCTTAGTGAGGCGACTAAAAAATCCACCTACATTGCTATTACTTTATGATAAATTGAAAAACCTAAACCTTATTTTTTTTGGCCCTAACAATACTTAACCAAAAACTACTATCGAATCGCGCACCGAGGGTACCGTATCGCCATGTCACGGCTAGCGCCACTAGATGAATTTCATAACACGCCACGCCATCTAGATGGCGTGTTATGAAATACTTCATATTAGTTAGTCACGATTAGAAAATGATTCATCATCTATTTGGTAGATGGTGCGCGCGCATACACTTTTTGAAACCAAAAAGTGTATGCGCGCGCGCCATCTATGGGAACCCCCGTGAGTTTTTTACTTTTTCTTATTTTCATTATTTTTTGTTATATCGGCCATAATAACTTTACTAATAACACATTTTCTGTGAACATTTCAACGGGCTACCAAATTACGGTTCAAGAGATACAGGCCTCGGACAGACGGACGGACAGACAAGCGGCGGGTGGCCGAGTGGTTTGGGCATTGGCTTCAAATGCGAGAGGTGCGAGGTTCGAATCCGGTCGGCGTGTAACAATGAGTTTTTTCTGACGAAAAAATTTACGTGTTTTTTTTTTTTTTTTTTTTTTTTTATAGGCAGCCGGCGCGGGTGTCTGTGCCCAATACTTCAACGGAAGATCAGACACAGCCAATAACACCATTCCTCGCGAAACCACGCTCAGAGAGGCGCCATGCCGGCTATGAGGCGGACAAAAAGGTTGTCGTCTAATTTATTGACACGCCTTTTGAAGATTCCCAGGTTATAGGTGGTGGGGAACACACTCACCGGAAGACCGTTCCATATTTTCGCCGTTCGACACAGGAAAGATTTCGAAAAACGATGTGTTCTTAGTAGTTGGGTGTCAACAACATATGGATGTTCCGAGCGAGTCCGGCGGGTGTGGCGGAGACGGATGGGGGCTGGAGGGATGAGAGAGGCCAATTCATCAGAGCAACGTCCATGATAGTACCTATAGAACAGGCTAAGAGAACCGATTGTTCGCCTGTGGCCCAATGATTCAAGTCTCTCCGTGAGCTTGGGATCACCAATTAGACGGATAGCACGGCGCTGGATAGAGTCCAAGGACGCCAATAAGTAAAGAGGGCATCCACCCCACAGATGGCTACAGTACTCCATCACCGGGCGAACTTGCGCTTTATATAGCATAAGGAGCTGCGCCGGTGAGAAGAACCGTCTGCTGCGGTAGAGGACGCCTAATTTCCTAGAGGCAAGTGTGGCTTTGGACTCTATGAAACCCCTAAAACCCACATCCTTGGTCAATTCCACGCCCAGGAGGTCCAATTTGTCATTGTTAGGTATGGCCGTACCCTGGAACGTAGCTTGGAAGGGAAACCGGTCGGCCTTGGTAGAGAAGGCGCATGCTTGAGTTTTGCTGACGTTGAAATCAACAAGGTTCTCGCGGCCCCAGGAGGCTACCTTAACGAGAACATCGTCGACTCTATTAACTGTTTGACGTCGAGCATCATCAATGCGCACCTCTCTAGCAGTCCAGTCTTTAGCGTAACCCTCGTCGGCGGTGCTGTCGTCTGCATAACTGTGAATGTTACCTAGGCACAGTAGGTCGTTAATAAATAACAGGAATAATGTAGGCGACAGCACCGAGCCCTGTGGAACGCCAGCGTTTATTGGGAAATCTACCGATTTTGCACCGTCAATGGTTACAAATATGGATCGGTCTCCCAAGAAGCTGGCGATCCAATTGCAGAGGGATGAGGGAATACCGTAGGCCGGAAGCTTGCTGAGGAGACCACGGTGCCAAACGCGATCAAAAGCCTTAGATATGTCTAAGGCAACTGCCAGCGACTCTCCAAAGTTGTCTAATCTCTCAGCCCACACATGCGTGACATATGCTAGAATATCTCCTGATGATCGCTGTTTACGGAAACCGTACTGCTTGTCATCAAGGAGTTTACAAGTTTCTAGATATGTCAGAAGCTGGGTGTTAATAACCCGCTCCATAACCTTGCAGAGGAGAGAGGTTATCGCAATAGGCCGATAGTTTTTGGGGTCAGCAGAGTTGCCTTTTTTGGGCACTGGTTGGACCGCAGCCTTTCTCCAGCAAGCAGGCACGATACCGGAGGAAAAAGAGCGCCTAAAGAGACGAGTGAGGATAGGTGTCAATTCAAGTGCACACATTTTAAGCACACGCGCAGGAACGCCGTCAGGACCACTACTCTTAGAGGCGTCCAACTGACGTAGACTTTTGAAGACCGCCCTGTTATGGAATCGTACCTCACGCATCGATTTATCGCATTGAGGTAACGACGGAGGGGGAGCGCCTTGGTCATCTAAGGTCGAGTTGGAAGCAAAAAGGCGAGCGAATATATTCGCCTTCTCCTTGGCAAGGATAGCGAGTGTTCCATCGGGACGTTCTAGCGGGGGGGTTGCAGCTCGGTAGAAGTTACGACCGATAGAGTTCGCCAGGGACCAAAACGCACGACTCCCGGTAGGACAGCGTGCGAGTTTTTGGCTTACTCCTTGGTCGTGCTTAAACTTGGCCAAATCAAGCACACGCTTGCTGGACTTGACAGAAGCATTATAGGCACGCCTCGACTCCACGGACCGATCGCACAGCTACCGCTTGAAGGCCTGGTTCTTCGCCTCGACAGCCAAGCGGCATTGACGGTTGAACCAGGGCTTCTGCGTGCCACCGATGGGAACCACAGAACTTGGAATAAAGTATTCCATGCCCTGTAGTATCACCTCGGCGACAGCTTCGGCGCTCTGAGACGGGTCCGCGGACCGAAAGCATGTCTCCTGCCAAGGATAACCTCCGAAAAAAGTGCGGAGGTCGTCCCATTGTGCGGACTTGTAGTGCCAGACAGTGCGAATACTACTCTCGCGTGTATCCGCATAGTACGCAGTTGGCACTGTTGTGGATACAAGGCAGTGATCTGAATTCCCCAGTGGGGCTTTCACAACAGCCTTGTACCCCTTTGGCTCCGAAGTCAACACAAGGTCCAGCAAGTTTGCCCTATGCGACGGGTTCCTAGGGACTCTAGTTATACCAGACACAAGCTGTGTCAACCCGTGCGCCATGGCCAAGTTATATGCATCCTTACCAGCAGCATCCGTGGTGCAGGAGCCAAGCCAATCTCCATGTTTGGCGTTAAAGTCTCCCAACATCACAATTTCTGCTGTAGGTAGTTGGCATAGCACTCTATCGGCCGAGCTGCTGAGATACTCAAATAGTGCGGCACTTTCCTTGGCACCTAAGTTGGGAGAGCGGTATACACCCGCGTAAACTCTTACCACGTGGGGAAGGTTGACGCGGATCCATACGACTGGAAACTGAGGATCTTCGAAAAGTGTGAGCCGTTTAACAGAAACGTCAGACCGACCATACACACATACACCACTCTTGGCTACAAATCTTTCGAAAAGACTGTATCCAGGGATGTCCAGGTTTGTAGTGTGTTGGGCGACCTGAGTCTCTGTTAAAAACAAAAGATGTGGTTTTGCTGTCTGCAGATGTTGGGCGACAGCATTAAAGTTAGCTCGTAGACCGCATATATTACACATGTCTACTTTAAAGTGTTTGGGAGACGTGGGAGTCGCACTTAAAGCGGTGAATTTCCTTTTGTTTCTTGGCATGAGGTTAGTTTTGAGGGAAATGAAAAAATGGAGCAAGCAAGACGAGATTTGGGGAGCGGTAATATTGAAGACAGCTCAAGTGGGCTCTCCAAGAACACTGTCACAAGGGACGAGAGGACCCCCAGGCCCCCCCTGACGAGGATGCACCCCGGTCTCCCCAGGTCACCATGCCTCAAGGTGCACCTCCGTCAGGATTTTTCGCTGGCTGATAGGGCAGCCCCCGACGCAGGCTGGTGCGACCGCACGCGGCGGGCCCCTGTACTATCCGCGGGCAGGTAGCGACATAACTCCTGTTGCACCTGGCTCTCCCTGGCCCGAGAGACAGTGCAATTGGGTAGTGAGCCCTCATTGTTGGCTGAAATAATATCCACTCCCCTCCTCTCCTCCGCTTGCACGGTCCACCGACCCGGCTGACTCGTCTGCTGGCCTCCAAGTGCAGCAAGCTGCATCAGGAGGTTGCGCCTACGAGCTGTGGTACCTACCCGGACGACACGGTGGAAGACCTGTCTACCACAAGTATTCTGTTGTTCATTTGGCACCACCCAGGAGGCACGTGTGACTTTAGGACCTAAGGTGTCACGGACGCGAACAACAATTACCCCCCTTGTGTGTGTGTATGCTTACTTTACACCTGCTGCTGCCGCATAGCAGCCTCGGCTGTGTTCTCCTCTAGTCTAGTATAGCCAGCAATCCAGGGAAGTCTCCGGTATGGCACCTACCTTCTCGGAGGTGATATTAGCTGGTCGGAGCATGCGCTTTGGCCCCTCCGGCTCAGCCACCCATACCGGATTACATAAAAAAAAAGACAGACGGACGGACGGACAGACAGACAGACAGACAGACAGACAGACAGACGGCGTAGGCTTAGTAATAGGGTCCCATACCGGATACGGAACCCTAAAAAAAAAAAAAAGAATTCGCAAAAGTGAGATTCGAACCAACGTCGCTAGATTGAATAGCGAAGCATATTGAGACGAAAAAGGGAACTTAAATAATAGGATACGGCTCAGAAATATAAATTTATCGTTTATTTCATAAAACACAATATACGATGTAAAAAGACAGGGTGTGAGTTATCAGATATCACTTGAGCATCGTAGGGGTGACGACCGAGCTAATCGATTAGAGCTATAATTCTGTCCGAGAACTTAGCTTCGGAAGGGGAGACGAAGGTCTTCGCAGGAAGGCCGACACGAAGTCTCCGACGCGTCGCTCGATCTCCACCCTCTTCACAAAGTCTGCTTCGGAACAGCCGGACGAGGAGTAAGGCCCAGGTGGCTCGTACCGGCTATGCCGTCGCAGATGATGCAGGCGTCCTCGGACGGAGAACGTAGAACGGGGAAGTCTACGTGTAATCGTAGCAGGATCTACGTGCAGACGTAGAAGGATCTACGTGCAGACGTAGAAGGATCTACGTGCAGACGTAGAAGCTGTTCACACACACACACAAACACACCCACATTAAATAATGCACACATATCAAGGTGCCCTGTGGATGGGAAGAGAGAAAATACACGGATGGGCGTTATACGTTTTGTGCGTGAAGCGCAACGACAACCGCTAGGCCGGCGGTGTCTCACAAGCGACAGGCAAGGCAGAGCTGAAGAGATTATAATGTTACCCGTAACCCTGGCTGCGGGGACTCCTCTCTCAACGCTGAGATGAACGGCTGGAAGCGTCCGACGGCGGCGGCGGTACAGCGCCGCGGCTCGTTGACAGTGGCACGGTCGCGAGGGAAACTAGTGTAACTCACGGCGGCAGATCGAGCGCGTTATATTTTATTTTGTAGCGGAGAATTATTTAACAGAAGAAGTGAAGTCTGGTTTCACTGAGACCCGCTTTTATAGACGGCAGCGCGCGTTTGTGGTGTGGCTGCGGAATGAAGTCGGCTAGCACGCAATGACGCGCACTGTACGTGGTTACCTGAATCTAAGTGGCTGAAGGCCTGTAACTCCATTAATTGATAATATTGGACCTCTACTAGGGGTCCTCCGATGATGTCTGAATTAAAATGTAAGATAAATACAACCGAGGTGAATGTGAATTCCCGTCTATTTGGGATATATTTTAACCGCCTGGCAACCCATTAATCAACACCGCGATGTGCGATGTTGCCAAATACAGCGAACAGAATTCCATACCGACGCTCGCTATCTTTTTCGATACGTCAAACAATAAAATATATAATTT
This sequence comes from Nematopogon swammerdamellus, assembly GCA_946902875.1. Taxonomy (NCBI): domain Eukaryota; kingdom Metazoa; phylum Arthropoda; class Insecta; order Lepidoptera; family Adelidae; genus Nematopogon; species Nematopogon swammerdamellus. The sequence continues at coordinate 17,640,737 of OX336352.1, forward strand.
TAGTATGGGCTGACAGCGGAAAGAGATCGTGGAAATTCACGCTCGGTAAATGATGCAAGAATGTGTGCTCGGTTACGTAGTGAGAGTGTAGTACGCCGAGATATGTGTGATTGAGTTTTCCAAAATGTAGGTTGGCAGTAATAATCTTCAAAATAACGGACGTCTCACGTGTAGCGTAGCCTTAGTACGGAGTATTTTCCTCCGTACTGGCAATGTGTCTCTGACACTTCGGTAAACGGCATTTCGACAGTCCGCTATTAAAATTCACTACGTGACAGTACCCCCTCGGCCCGTTGAAAATTTTCTGGCATCAGAAAATTTTATCCGGTGAAGGCGTACTGCACACGTGCGAAAATAAAAAAAAAAAAATGTAAATATGTGTTGAGTGTGTGCATGAAAAAAAATTACAAATGATTACTACGGCAATATAGGAGAAAAATTAAAAAATTGAAAATAAAATGAATTTAACTAAAATGTTGTTTACCTACTTTTGTACCTGTGTTCCCTATGTCCTGCATTCTCATCTTTCATACATCATCTCTCTTTCCTCATCATTCCTGAACCCATCTACTCATTCATACTTCGCATACAAAGGTCGCATTCATACCATGGCATACCCCGCAATCGGTGCCTAGCACTCGCAGCTGAGTAGCCTCCTCACAAACCAGAGTGCGCTCCGAACATAAGTACAAGGCGCGCACTCACCACAGACAACCCAAATACTAAGAAGGAAACCGGTAGTTGGCTCGGCTTACGGTCTGGCATCGAGAGAACATAACTCCTTGGCTTATAGTTTTCAGTCTGTCGAGCTCCCGCAGACTAGGTGAAGGCATATTTAGAGTGTCACTAACCGCACTTGGTGTCTTAGGGCTTAATTTTACGAGTAACCAACCGCTCGCATGTGAGTCTGTCTTTGCCAAACCCCAACCGGCCAACACCTTGAGAAAATGAAATAAAAAAAAACTTTGTGACAAAAAAAATTAAAAAAATATTCAAAGAACAAGCTGAGTTGACAACCCTAATTGCCGAGTAAGAAAAGTAAAAAAAACAAATGAAAGAATGTTGCAGTTACATGTTTGTGCGACATGTAGGTACCATGTAGGTACCATGTCGAACCATGACTGCGAACAAACAAAAAAAACAAAACTATATACACACTATGTATGTATGTATGTATGTGCACTGTGTGTGATTCAACAAAATATAAAAAAAATCGATCAATGGTCACTTCATCTCGTAACACATTAATCTGTATCTCCCAAAAACATACACCAGTGGTCATAAAAAAATATGAAAAAGCCCGCAGGGAGATTCCAAACTATTTAAAGTTTCGAACAAACGTGACTACAGCAGCATTTATCTGAAGTGTAGCCTCGAGTTCACTCCTCGGGTAACCCAACCGGTAAGTATAAATGTACCAAGCATGAAGACTGACGTGTCCATCGTACTTGGTAACTTAGGTGCCATGTACACCCCTACTGGAGGACCTGTACATGCAACACACACAAAATATGGAGATAAAAAAAAAAACAAAATAAAATTATTGAATCGCACAAGTGTATGTATACCTAAATGATGTTGTTTGTACAAGTTATATATTATATGAAAGTAATAATATATACTGTCAATGTAAAATGTTACAAATAAAACTTTAAGTTGTGTTGTTGCACGTCACAAAAAAAATATAGGTGTTCATGATAAAAAACTGTATGTATGGGCATGACACCTAGATGTGACAATCAGTTTTAAAACAAAATAAGCACTTTAAAAGTTGCTTCCGGATTGCCGGTAACTAGTATAAATAAAAAAAAATTTAATGGGCATGGCACCTAGTTGTGACTAGCCATTTTTAAAAATAAAAGGAAAGGAACAATAGCCTTTAAGAGTAGCGTTCTGAATTGCCGATACTAAAAACATTTAAAAAAAATTATGTTTGGGCATGGCACTTAGTTGTGACCAGCCATTTTAAAAGAAAAGAAATGATATAAACGGTTTAAATGCTGCGTTCCGAATTGCCGTTAACTAAAAACATTAAAAAAATTATGTTTGGGCATGGCACTTAGTTGTGACCAGCCATTTTAAAAGACAAGAAATGCAGTTAGGCCATTGAAATGTTGCCTCCGATTAGTCGGTGCCTAATAAAATTAAAAATATTAGCCAGTATCTACTAAAATTGAAAAAATTTCGAGAGCTGCGGTAACTGTTAAGCAGTTATCGCGTTGTACCTACACGGAATGGTGTGAACTATACATTTAGATATACCCACGGGGAATAATAAAACCTGAACATGGGAACTAGCTCGAGTGCTCTCCTCTCCAGCCCGTGCAGTGCCTCTCGCTTGCTGGAGGACAAACAGTTGGTGTGCCGTTCCATTCTAAACATAAAAGTTGACGTTAGAATATTTAAAATTATACAAATTACTATTATGTTGACAAGAAGATAACGTTGACCGTTGATTTCGAAAAGGTTAAAAATTATTATAACAAACTGACTAGGTATTGTTTATTTCAACGGTCCGTTAAGTTGGGATTCTACGTCTAAAAGAAAGTAACGAGTTGACATGTATGTGCGTTGTGCTGGCATGAAACATCAATTATTTATCGATAGGTTGCCTAACTGAACTATATTCACCTAATGTTTGCAATTAAAAAAAAACGTTGGCTAAAAACTTGTTGTTACACAAACACAATATAAAATATAAAAAACTAGCCAACGACCCTGCGGATCAAGTCCACATGAGTACAACAAAAACTTCACAAACACTGGTGTGGGTAATTTCATTACCTATACGTGAAAAAATAAATTATTTTTCTGCAACCTATTATCCGATATGAAAAAATATGATGGACGTGGAGACTACCTCTCAGGTTTGGAGGTATCTACTAAATTTTAAAAAAAATTACACAAGACAAGAACGCACAATACAAAAACAAATGAAATTTTTAGCTCGCTCGTCACAATATGAGCTTATAAGGTAGCATATAGCTCCTTATAGCTTGTTAAAACCCAAAAAGCCTAACAATTTACCCAAAAAAAACCCGCCGAAAAACTAGGGATACTGCACAAATTGCACAAAAAACTACAAGTTATAATAAAAAAATTGCACCAATAAAATAAAAAAAACAAACTACATCCCTAGCCACAGTACCGATTACAAAGATAGATGAAGTCTATACTTTGAATATGTTCGGGCGTTGCTAGCCAACTACTGTGTGAAGATGTAAGTACACAATAACTAAGCCTACCTACTGCTCAAGTGATTCTTTACCGGTAGGCGCCACTGGGACGAAAAAGGGAACTTAAATAATAGGATACGGCTCAGAAATATAAATTTATCGTTTATTTCATAAAACACAATATACGATGTAAAAAGACAGGGTGTGAGTTATCAGATATCACTTGAGCATCGTAGGGGTGACGACCGAGCTAATCGATTAGAGCTATAATTCTGTCCGAGAACTTAGCTTCGGAAGGGGAGACGAAGGTCTTCGCAGGAAGGCCGACACGAAGTCTCCGACGCGTCGCTCGATCTCCACCCTCTTCACAAAGTCTGCTTCGGAACAGCCGGACGAGGAGTAAGGCCCAGGTGGCTCGTACCGGCTATGCCGTCGCAGATGATGCAGGCGTCCTCGGACGGAGAACGTAGAACGGGGAAGTCTACGTGTAATCGTAGCAGGATCTACGTGCAGACGTAGAAGGATCTACGTGCAGACGTAGAAGGATCTACGTGCAGACGTAGAAGCTGTTCACACACACACACAAACACACCCACATTAAATAATGCACACATATCAAGGTGCCCTGTGGATGGGAAGAGAGAAAATACACGGATGGGCGTTATACGTTTTGTGCGTGAAGCGCAACGACAACCGCTAGGCCGGCGGTGTCTCACAAGCGACAGGCAAGGCAGAGCTGAAGAGATTATAATGTTACCCGTAACCCTGGCTGCGGGGACTCCTCTCTCAACGCTGAGATGAACGGCTGGAAGCGTCCGACGGCGGCGGCGGTACAGCGCCGCGGCTCGTTGACAGTGGCACGGTCGCGAGGGAAACTAGTGTAACTCACGGCGGCAGATCGAGCGCGTTATATTTTATTTTGTAGCGGAGAATTATTTAACAGAAGAAGTGAAGTCTGGTTTCACTGAGACCCGCTTTTATAGACGGCAGCGCGCGTTTGTGGTGTGGCTGCGGAATGAAGTCGGCTAGCACGCAATGACGCGCACTGTACGTGGTTACCTGAATCTAAGTGGCTGAAGGCCTGTAACTCCATTAATTGATAATATTGGACCTCTACTAGGGGTCCTCCGATGATGTCTGAATTAAAATGTAAGATAAATACAACCGAGGTGAATGTGAATTCCCGTCTATTTGGGATATATTTTAACCGCCTGGCAACCCATTAATCAACACCGCGATGTGCGATGTTGCCAAATACAGCGAACAGAATTCCATACCGACGCTCGCTATCTTTTTCGATACGTCAAACAATATATAATTTTAGTATGGGCTGACAGCGGAAAGAGATCGTGGAAATTCACGCTCGGTAAATGATGCAAGAATGTGTGCTCGGTTACGTAGTGAGAGTGTAGTACGCCGAGATATGTGTGATTGAGTTTTCCAAAATGTAGGTTGGCAGTAATAATCTTCAAAATAACGGACGTCTCACGTGTAGCGTAGCCTTAGTACGGAGTATTTTCCTCCGTACTGGCAATGTGTCTCTGACACTTCGGTAAACGGCATTTCGACAGTCCGCTATTAAAATTCACTACGTGACAATATACCATTGAGCTATGAAACTTACCGTAACTAGTGCGAATTTTGCCATCATTTTAATCACGGAGGTAAAACAAACCGACTTATAGAAAACGTGATCGCCCCATCTCGCTCTGCATTCTTTTAATTGGATATAGATGTCTCGTCCGGCGCCATTTATCAGAGCCTCAGCTGCTCCCTACATCCAAAGCCTCCAAGGTCAACCTGTTGTCTTTACGCTTGGTGAAGCGATATCAAAATAAGCGATTCGTCGCCGCACCGGACCGGGGTGAGTCACCATATGCCATGCCGCACGTGACACATCACACGTCACGTCTGTGTGTGTGTGCGTGCTGTGTTGGTGGTGTTGATGCACTAACACATCTTTAACGTATTTCGTTTCGTCGCGCGCGTCGCACCACCAGCCGCCTCCGCCTCCTCCGCGCCGCCGCGCTAATATTGTGATCAGTTCGGATCGGATATACTTGACTTTTTTAAGTTTTCTTTCTTGATATTTTGAAATGTTTTTTTTTTCTTTACTTTCAAGATAATTAATTAAGTGAGGCGGTGCTTCACTTGCTTCACCTGGGGAACCGCCACTGACTAGTACACAAATCTCAGAATTATTTCTAGTACCTACCTACCTATGCACTCACCAATACTTATAAAGTACATACCTATGGTAAATAGGTACTATAAACGATTATGGTAATAGATGTCACTTATCAACTTGAAATTTGTAAACTCTTCTTTTTTGTCATCTGTGCGACAGAAGGTTGAAAAACTACAATAGCTTTGCATCAACCTCTACTTTCTATGCTGAATCAAATGTTGCTCTTAATTATTAATAACCAATTCTAGTGTACAGTACGCGGCGGTAAATAATGTGCATCATGCTTTGATGACTTTCTGGTTGTAGAGCATTGTCTCGGTCATACAGATACCTGCGAGTTATTGCGACAGAGACAACACTCTACAACCGCACTGTCTAGTTTATCTCCAAAGAACATTGTGCATTATTTTAAATTGTATTTGCTAGATAATGACTGCCCTTCCATTTTATGCAAGTGATACTTACCAACGCACAGAGGGTCATATATACGCTTCCCATAAACGCTTCTCTCAACAATGAAAGTATTCTTATCTCTGGTAAAAAAAGTAAACAAAACAATAATAACAATAAAATATTTTTATTTACACATACAATTTACACAAAAACCTAATTAGGTAAACTAAAGAACTAATTGAGCATTTTAATAATAAACGCTGAGCACATGCTGGCATTGATGTTGTGGAAGGACTTGGTGCTTGCAACCAGCAGATGGTAGTGTGCTGCACCAAACCCGAGGATGTGCTCCGTTTATGTAGGGAGGGTGTTTATTGTCCCAAGTGAGCCACTGCTGGGGTTTGTTGAAAACACCCTCGGTTGTCCCGCAAGTTAAAACAAAAAATATCTTTAAATTATATTGTTTTGATTAGCGTAGGTACTTAGATGTATTTGGATCACATTAGACCATTACATTGCTTGGACATTTAAAAACAGGTGCCAAGTGCGAGTTTAACTCGCGCACTGAGGGTTCCGTACTACCACACAACATATATTTTGTTACACACGGTGTTAACTTTTTTCGCGACATTTCAATTTTAATACCGCATATTAAACCATTTCGTATACTGATTATTTTGTGGTACTAAAAAATAAAATCTAAAATAGTTTAAAAAAATTAGCATATTTTCTTCAAAATTTTACCTCAGCGACAATTTCTCTTTGGAATGGCGGCGCCGCGCGCCTGCGACCGTGCTTACCCAGCTGGCTGACAACGTGTCGCGCGCTAGCTGTTGTATCGTGTCGATATGAATGTGATTTTTTTTATTTATTTGAAAAATTACTCAGCTTTCGATTTTTTTGGTAATGCAGTGTGATTCCTATTATGAAATACCATGTTTTTATACCAAATATAGAAATTGAAAATTTTAAAACCAAAGCTAAAAAAAAAATTACCCCCTTTTTCGGCATCAGTATGTGACCCAAAACAACCCCCTTTCGGGAATGTTGCCTATTTAAGTTAACACCGCACAGTGTCAAATATGACCATAAAATCGGACACGTCCTTTTTATTCCAGAAATTTATAGATTTAGTTGTTTAAAATGCTAGAGTAAAACTCCCCCGCCTCTGCGACTTTTAGTTTAGGAGAAATAAATTTTTGAAAATTACACTTTTTTAGTTTCGAAAAAACGAAAAATAATTCTACAATTAAAACTAAGCTACTTATTTAAATTTCACTCAGCCTTATCAAAGACCCTTTTGAATATCCACATTTGAAAAGTTATTCGAGGCTGTGAAAGTTTACAGAAATCGAATTATATATTTTTTTATTTTTTTTTATTTTATTTTTTTTTCTCCTAGATCCCGTAGTAGTAGGCAGAGATATTTATACCCAAAATAGTTCACTACTTCCTCTGTCCGTCAAAAAAAAACCGATGCCTAATTCCATGGGTTTAAGAAGTTATGCTCATTTTAGTGCAATTATCAAGTTTCGGGCAATAGGGTTGGCACTTTACAAAATCTTTTATTTTTCCGCAAAATGATGATATGGTCCCAGCAGTGGATGTATATGGACTGGTCAGTTAGTCAGTCAGTGTGTATGTGTTCACTGCTGGACATACGCCTCCCCAATTTTAAACATAGTAGCCGACATGAAATGAAGGGAAACACTGACATGGCATGCATACCTAGTTCTCCCGGTGTTATGGGCTGACATCACGGATGCTGTAGTGTAGGTGATTTAGCGAGCCGTGTCAGTTTCCATAAAAAAAAAAAACAAAACAAAAACAAAAAAAAAACCAAAACAAGCTAATTATTATTAAAAGAAATCACGAAACATTACAATAAAATTAATCAAATGTCAAAAATAAATAAATAAAAAATGGGAAAATTTTTATTCATTCTAGTAACAACCCTAGCCCATAGCGAATAACTCCTGTAACTTCTTAATCCCATGGAATTAGGCGTCGGTTTTTTTTTAACGGACAGAGGAAACAGTGAACTATTTTCGGTATAAATATCTCCGCCTACTACTATGGGATCTAGGAGAAAAAAAATAAAATAAAAAAAATAAAAAATAAATATAGTTCGATTTCTGTAAACTTTCACAGCCTCGAATAACTTTTCAAATGTGGATATTCGAAAGGGTCTTTGATAAGGCTGAGTGAAATTTAAGGGGGAATATTCAAAATTAGGTTATTTTCGGTGCACACTAAGGGCAATAAGTATAGTTTATAGAATAAGTATTTATTTTTCCGAATATAGACGGATCCTTTATCTACGAAAATGTAAATGGCATTTTCCATATATGTGTGTTTTGTATAAGAAAAAAAGTTTTTTTCTAAGACCTGTTTCGTCAAAAACGCGAATAGAAGCCACTTTCTGTGCTCAAATTGAACCAAAAAAATTCATTCTCTACCTTGAAAAAAAATACTATCTAAATCAGATTATGATCTTCTAACAAATTGTAAACGCCAAATTGTGCGGTTTCATAAAAAAACATGTAAGGAAAAAAATATTTATAAATTTCTAAATTCACTCGTGTCGCTCCATACAAACTGTATGGGGAAGAAGCATAACAATACGACGCCTGTGCTACGCGCAACGCGAGCAGCGCTCATACGGTCGGCGGAGGCTATAGTGGAAGGACGTCTGTATCGCTCTGCTCTCTACAAAATTTTGTGGTTGTATTGTGTGCGTGTGATCTTCTAACTGCCTGTGTTGTGTAGGTGGATTTATGATTGTTGAGCCGTAAGTATCTGTCACATATTTTTCACACAATATTTGAATTCATTCTTGAATTGAATATTGAATATCTTATTATATGTATAAAATTATATTTTTGTTTCAATAAATAATTTTCCATTTATTTTCTATCGATTTCACTCTAAAACAAATAGATGTCAAACACAAAATGGCTGCCACGTGACATATAGGTATGTCGTCATGGTACTCAATATATAGGTTTTCAAAATTTCAAAAAAGTGTCCGCCATTTTGAACTTTTTACTTACTGGACCGATTGGTTTCAAAATCGATATCTAAGGGTCCCTGTGGTCTACTATCACGAATATGTGATCAAAATTTAAAAAAAGTGTCCGCCATTTTTATCTTTTTACTTACTGGACCGATTGCTTTCAAAATCGATATCTAAGGGTCCCCGTGGTCTCCAATCACGAATCTGTGATCAAAATTTCAAAAAAAGTGTCCGCCATTTTGAACTTTTGACTTACTGGACCGATTGCTTTCAAAATCGATATCTAAGGGTCCCTGTGGTCTACTATCACGAATATGTGATCAAAATTTAAAAAAGTGTCCGCCATTTTTATCTTTTTACTTACTGGACCGATTGCTTTCAAAATCGATATCTAAGGGTCCCCGTGGTCTCCAATCACGAATCTGTGATCAAAATTTCAAAAAAGTGTCCGCCATTTTGAACTTTTTACTTACTGGACCGATTGCTTTCAAAATCGATATCTAAGGGTCCCTGTGGTCTACTATCACGAATATGTGATCAAAATTTCAAAAAAGTGTCCGCCATTTTGAACTTTTTACTTACTGGACCGATTGCTTTCAAAATCGATATCTAAGGCTCCCCGTGGTCTCCAATCACGAATCTGTGATCAAAATTTCAAAAAAGTGTCCGCCATTTTGAACTTTTTACTTGCTGGACCGATTGGTTTCAAAATCGATATCTAAGGGTCCCTGTGGTCTACTATCACGAATATGTGATCAAAATTTCAAAAAAGTGTCCGCCATTTTTAGCTTTTTACTTACTGGACCGATTGCTTTCAAAATCGATATCTAAGGGTCCCCGTGGTCTCCAATCACGAATCTGTGATCAAAATTTCATAAAAGTGTCCGCCATTTTGAACTTTTTACTTACTGGACCGATTACTTTCAAAATCGATATCTAAGGGTCCCCGTGGTCTCCAATCACGAATATGTGGTCAAAATTTCAAAACAGTGTCCGCCATTTTGAACTTTTTACTTACTGGACCGATTGCTTTCAAAATCGATATCTAAGGGTCCCCGTGGTCTCCAATCACGAATCTGTGATCAAAATTTCAAAAAAGTGTCCGCCATTTTGAACTTTTTACTTGCTGGACCGATTGGTTTCAAAATCGATATCTAAGGGTCCCTGTGGTCTACTATCACGAATATGTGATCAAAATTTCAAAAAAGTGTCCGCCATTTTGAACTTTTTACTTACTGGACCGATTGCTTTCAAAATCGATATCTAAGGGTCCCCGTGGTCTCCAATCACGAATCTGTGATCAAAATTTCAAAAAAGTGTCCGCCATTTTGAACTTTTTACTTGCTGGACCGATTGGTTTCAAAATCGAAATCTAAGGGTCCCTGTGGTCTACTATCACGAATATGTGATCAAAATTTCAAAAAAGTGTCCGCCATTTTTAGCTTTTTACTTACTGGACCGATTGCTTTCAAAATCGATATCTAAGGGTCCCCGTGGTCTCCAATCACGAATCTGTGATCAAAATTTCATAAAAGTGTCCGCCATTTTGAACTTTTTACTTACTGGACCGATTACTTTCAAAATCGATATCTAAGGGTCCCCGTGGTCTCCAATCACGAATATGTGGTCAAAATTTCAAAACAGTGTCCGCCATTTTGAACTTTTTACTTACTGGACCGATTGCTTTCAAAATCGATATCTAAGGGTCCCCGTGGTCTCCAATCACGAATCTGTGATCAAAATTTCAAAAAAGTGTCCGCCATTTTGAACTTTTTACTTGCTGGACCGATTGGTTTCAAAATCGATATCTAAGGGTCCCTGTGGTCTACTATCACGAATATGTGATCAAAATTTCAAAAAAGTGTCCGCCATTTTGAACTTTTTACTTACTGGACCGATTGCTTTCAAAATCGATATCTAAGGGTCCCCGTGGTCTCCAATCACGAATCTGTGATCAAAATTTCAAAAAAGTGTCCGCCATTTTGAACTTTTTACTTGCTGGACCGATTGGTTTCAAAATCGAAATCTAAGGGTCCCTGTGGTCTACTATCACGAATATGTGATCAAAATTTCAAAAAAGTGTCCGCCATTTTTAGCTTTTTACTTACTGGACCGATTGCTTTCAAAATCGATATCTAAGGGTCCCCGTGGTCTCCAATCACGAATCTGTGATCAAAATTTCAAAAAAAGTGTCCGCCATTTTGAACTTTTGACTTACTGGACCGATTGCTTTCAAAATCGATATCTAAGGGTCCCTGTGGTCTACTATCACGAATATGTGATCAAAATTTAAAAAAGTGTCCGCCATTTTTATCTTTTTACTTACTGGACCGATTGCTTTCAAAATCGATATCTAAGGGTCCCCGTGGTCTCCAATCACGAATCTGTGATCAAAATTTCAAAAAAGTGTCCGCCATTTTTAGCTTTTTACTTACTGGACCGATTGCTTTCAAAATCGATATCTAAGGGTCCCCGTGGTCTCCAATCACGAATCTGTGATCAAAATTTCATAAAAGTGTCCGCCATTTTGAACTTTTTACTTACTGGACCGATTACTTTCAAAATCGATATCTAAGGGTCCCCGTGGTCTCCAATCACGAATATGTGGTCAAAATTTGAAAACAGTGTCCGCCATTTTGAACTTTTTACTTACTGGACCGATTGCTTTCAAAATCGATATCTAAGGGTCCCCGTGGTCTCCAATCACGAATCTGTGATCAAAATTTCAAAAAAGTGTCCGCCATTTTGAACTTTTTACTTGCTGGACCGATTGGTTTCAAAATCGATATCTAAGGGTCCCTGTGGTCTACTATCACGAATATGTGATCAAAATTTCAAAAAAGTGTCCGCCATTTTGAACTTTTTACTTACTGGACCGATTGCTTTCAAAATCGATATCTAAGGGTCCCCGTGGTCTCCAATCACGAATCTGTGATCAAAATTTCAAAAAAGTGTCCGCCATTTTGAACTTTTTACTTGCTGGACCGATTGGTTTCAAAATCGAAATCTAAGGGTCCCTGTGGTCTACTATCACGAATATGTGATCAAAATTTCAAAAAAGTGTCCGCCATTTTTAGCTTTTTACTTACTGGACCGATTGCTTTCAAAATCGATATCTAAGGGTCCCCGTGGTCTCCAATCACGAATCTGTGATCAAAATTTCAAAAAAAGTGTCCGCCATTTTGAACTTTTGACTTACTGGACCGATTGCTTTCAAAATCGATATCTAAGGGTCCCTGTGGTCTACTATCACGAATATGTGATCAAAATTTAAAAAAGTGTCCGCCATTTTTATCTTTTTACTTACTGGACCGATTGCTTTCAAAATCGATATCTAAGGGTCCCCGTGGTCTCCAATCACGAATCTGTGATCAAAATTTCAAAAAAGTGTCCGCCATTTTGAACTTTTTACTTACTGGACCGATTGCTTTCAAAATCGATATCTAAGGGTCCCTGTGGTCTACTATCACGAATATGTGATCAAAATTTCAAAAAAGTGTCCGCCATTTTGAACTTTTTACTTACTGGACCGATTGCTTTCAAAATCGATATCTAAGGGTCCCCGTGGTCTCCAATCTCGAATCTGTGATCAAAATTTCAAAAAAGTGTCCGCCATTTTGAACTTTTTACTTGCTGGACCGATAGGTTTCAAAATCGATATCTAAGGGTCCCTGTGGTCTACTATCACGAATATGTGATCAAAATTTCAAAAAAGTGTCCGCCATTTTGAACTTTTTACTTACTGGACCGATTGCTTTCAAAATCGATATCTAAGGGTCCCTGTGGTCTACTATCACGAATATGTGATCAAAATTTCAAAAAAGTGTCCGCATTTTGAACTTTTTACTTACTGGACCGATTGCTTTCAAAATCGATATCTAAGGGTCCCTGTGGTCTACTATCACGAATATGTGATCAAAATTTCAAAAAAGTGCCCGCCATTTTGAACTTTTTAATTATTGGACCGATTGCTTTCAAAATCGATATCTAAGGGTCCCTGTGGTCTACTATCACGAATATGTGATCAAAATTTCAAAAAAGTGTCCGCATTTTGAACTTTTTACTTACTGGACCGATTGCTTTCAAAATCGATATCTAAGGGTCCCTGTGGTCTACTATCACGAATATGTGATCAAAATTTCAAAAAAGTGCCCGCCATTTTGAACTTTTTAATTACTGGACCGATTGCTTTCAAAATCGAAATCTAAGGGTCCCTGTGGTCTACTATCACGAATATGTGATCAAACATTCTATCGATTTAGCTCTAAAAACAAAATTTATTTTCAGATGAGGCGCGTTCCTTCCTTTAATGTAACAAAAAAGGCAATAAAATTAAAAAGACTACAAAATATGAAACAGGGAAGAGCGTAAGTAAATAATTACATGACAAATATAAGAAAAAGCTGATGTACATAATTTGTAGGTAATGTATTTATTTCTTTATTTATATAAAAAATCGCTGCCGTAACATAAAGAGATGAAACATTTGTTTTGTGGCCTTAATTTTTTCAAAGCAAAAAGTTACACCAATTGCTTGAACGTATAGAACAGAAGAAGTGGTTTAGTGTCTGTAAAGAATCACACCCTGATGATATTTCCTACGAGGTTCTATACCTATTCATGACTTTATGGTTGTTATTTTGGATTGGATTGGATCTGGATTGTCAGAAACGTTTGTCTTTTTCACAGGAAGAAGCTAAGGGAGACATTAAGTTGCCATCAGGAAAGTACTGCAAAAGATGAAATTCCTTACGATATATCTCATGTAAGCGCGAATTTTCTAATAAAAGCGAAGTTGTTCACAATTCTTGTAAATACACTTTTCCATTCCTAAATACCATCTTGACAGATCTCACACCCCAGGTGTGGAATCTGTCACCCCAGGGTTGGCTATTGAATAATTCCTGTATAGGCCTTTTGCCCTTTGCATACTTTTATAAGGTGTATGTACGTACAATAAATGATATACTTATTTCATAAATTCATATACATACTCGTATATAGTTTATTTTATTTCATTTGCAGGAACCAGAAGAAGAAACCAAGTTCACTCCAGAAGGAAAAAGAATTATAGATGTGGAATATTTCTTGGAACAGTACACACGTATAGGAACACATATTTCCCTATTCAATTGCGGCGTTACAGGTCTAAAACTCACGGGAGAAAAGAAAACAGGCTTGATGTCTACATATGCTGTCGTCTGCACAAGGTGTTGTGCTTAGCCGTGTGCCTTCCGTAGTCGGCTACGGAACGTTTGAACCCCTCAACAATAATGGTCGATTCCATCGAGGTAGATGAACCGGAATAATTTTTGAAGCATAGGTGTTCCAGAGGATCTTCGTTTTTATTAGCCGCTCGTGCACATATTATGCAAAATTGGTTCTTGACACCTAAATATAAAATCTTACCAAATTTTAAGCCCAAAATTGTGGCGGCTCCTGACATAGCAGAATAATTTTTACCATATGATCGTTTCGACCAACACCCATCGAGAGCAACCGCAATCAGAGGTATTCCGTCTTTGTCAACATTTCCTACGGATATTGCATTATCTGCGTCCTCCTTGGCAGCTTCGGCCATATAGTGCGCTACTGCTGTCTCCCACCAATCGCAAACTTGATTATGGATAGAAGAATACAATGAAGGGGAAATACCAGGCAAATCTATGGAAGCAGTAATGGTTTGCAAATGAGCCTGACCGGATCCACATGACATGACAGCTGAAACTACTTGATGGTTCACATCCATTCGATCATTGCTTTCTTCATCCATTTTTACTATAAACTTTCGATTACACCTTCTGAATTTAAGGGTTAGTTTTGAGTGCAGACCCTTTCTGTATTCAGAAATAATTTCGATGTAGCTGAAAAGACATCCGAATTCCGGGCCATGGTCACTTATAATTTGTAACTGCTGCATGAAAAAGGTCACATTTACTAGTCGTCGACCAATTTCAGTCGCAGTTTCAGGCGTTGCCTCCGTCGTCACTTCCAATTCAGGAGTTATGCTGCGAATACAATTATGCTGCGAAGGTCCCTCCGTCGCCACTTCCATTGGAGTAATGGATTTATCCTGGAAAAAAAATATCAAAAAGTGTAAAAAGTTATCAACCTATTGGAGACTTCAAATTAATTTATGCCAAATGCAAAATGTCTCAGATCTAAAAATTACAAGCACAATAACTTACGTGTTCATCTGTTATAGGCTTTGTGTTCCAACTTCAGTTCTACAGAAATGAAATAATAAAGCTAAATCACAGAACAAAATAAGTCATATGAAACTAGCACTTACGAGCGCGCACTCCACTCAGTCTCTATTCACAATGGAGTGTCGTCTGACCGTAAACCTGGAAGTCACTAACGCAATTTGGAGGGCGGTTATCAAATCCCGGAGCGACGTGCACCTGCGTCGATGGCTTGTGGACGACTGCCGATTCCGAGAGACAGCGCGTTTGCGTCGATTCGTCCGCGCGGCGCATGGCGCCGCCATGGAAAAACGTATGAAACGGCAACGGCCCAAATTTCAGAAAGTTCAAAGATAGTTCAGTGAAAAACCAATAATTACTCTGTAAGAGTTTGAATTTATTTAGATGATTCTTAGTCTTATTGACTCTAAGCTCAACGAACCATTTTTTGTGTTAGACGTATTTGTAACAAATCGCGAGGGAACTAGCAAAGGCATTTTTGAACGATTTTACGACTTTTAAACCACATTTAGTTACAAGGAATATAGACAGTAACTTCACTAGGACGGAATCATGTACCGATTTAAGCTCAGATCATACCCCAATCATATTGACTATCAGCACAATGATCACACTGGTTGAACCTCCTTTAAGAATATATAACCTTAAAAATACGAACTGGGAACTATATAAAAGCCTAATAGCAAAGGAAATTAGACTACAAACTAAGATAAAGACTGTAAAAGACTTAGAAGATACAGTAGAAGAATTTAATATAATCATCCACTAAGCTGCTAATGCAGCAACTATTCAAAACAAAGGTTTCCCCCCCAAATACAATATATACCCAAAAGCCAACAAGGAGAAAATTAAGGAACGACGCAATCTACGAAAAATATGGCAAAGTACTAGATATCCTATCGACAAAACCATATTTAAGAAATGCTCCGCAGAACTGAAAAATCTCATAAAATCATTAAACAACAACAACCTACAAGCTTTCCTCTCAAGCCTAACTCCAACAATAGACACAAACTACTCACTGTGGACAGCAACCAGGAGCCTGAAACGCCCCAAGACACAGATACGACCAATTAAAAACAACACTGGGGGGTGGGCCAGATCTGGCCAGGAGAAGGATACAACATTTGCAGAACACCTGAGTTCCGTCTTCCAACCGTTTCCTGAGAGTAGTCACGAAAACACCTCTGAAATAAAACAATAGATAGAATCAGCCACACAATTATGTCTACCTCTTAAAAAATATTAAAAGAAATAAAAAATCTACAGGAAGGTAAAGCACCAGGATATGACCTCATCGACGCAACCCTGTTGAAACACCTACCACACAAAGGACTCATGGGAATTGTTAGGATGTTCAATGCCTGCTTGAGGCTCGCACACTTCCCTGGGCAATGGAAGATAGCACAAGTGGTGATGGTGCCTAAACCAGGTAAACCACCGCAGGAGACGACTTCATACAGGCCCATAAGTCTACTGCCCGTCACTGGTAAACTCTTTGAGAAAATTCTATTGAATAGAATGAAAGAGCACCTAAATAGCGTTCTACCGAATCACCAATTCGGATTCCGAGAGAAACATGGTACTATAGAGCAAATACACCGTATCGTTGACGTCATTGGGAGATGCCTGGAAAGTCGAATGTATTGCTCTGCAGTTTTTCTAGACATAAGTCAATCGTTCGACAAAGTCTGGCATGAAGGCCTAGTGTACAAACTGAAAAATTTGCTTCCACACTCATTTCTACATATTCTCAAATCATACCTCGACAAGAGAAGTTTCCAGGTCAAACGTTTCCAGGTTTCAACGTTAGCAAGACTCAGTGCTGCGCAATATCTGCTAAGGTCGATCCCTTTCCTTTCCAAGCTAGTTTCCAAGGCAGCGTCGTAACTGTCTCGGAACACCTGGACCTCCTGGGCACCACTATTTCCAAAGACGTGGGTTTCCGGCAACTAATCGAGTCTAAGGCCAAAACTGCATCCAGAAAATTGGGAATACTTTTCCGCAATCGGCGGTTCTTCTCACCGGCACAACTATTCCTGTTGTACAAAACACAGATTAGACCGGTGATGGAGTACTGCAGTCGCATCTGGGAGGGTAGTCCCCATTATCTGCTGGGCATCCTTGGACTCGATACAGCGCCGAGCCATCCGCCTTGTTGGTGACCCGAAACTTACAGATGGTCTGGAGTCCCTGAGTCACAGGCGATTTGTGGGTTCGCTTAGTCTGTTTTACAGATACTATCACGGACGCTGCTCTGCGGAACTAGCATCCCTTATTCCCTGCCACCCGT
This sequence comes from Nematopogon swammerdamellus, assembly GCA_946902875.1. NCBI lineage: Eukaryota > Metazoa > Arthropoda > Insecta > Lepidoptera > Adelidae > Nematopogon > Nematopogon swammerdamellus. The sequence goes on from OX336352.1 coordinate 17,658,009, forward strand.
CCTATCTCCGCATGACTCGTCGCAGAGAGACTCTGCACCCTTTTGTTGTTGACATTGGGCTTTTGAGAACCCATCGGTTCTCTAAATCGTTTCTTTGTCGCACCTCTAGAGTGTGGAACTGTCTTCCGGGTGTATTTCCTGAATCTTTTAACCTGGGTGTCTTCAAGCGTCGTATTAACGGACTAGACAGCCTAGACAGTCCGCAAATCTGCTGGCATGGCACCGAACTGAGCGTGGTTTCGCGAGGAGAGGTGATTTTGGCTCTGTCGACTGCACCATTGGTCCCTCGGCACAGCCAACCATGCTGGTTCACATAAAAAAAAATACAACAACGAATGTTCAGCTCTCCGAGAGATAAAATCAGGGGTCCCACAAGGCAGTATATTGAGGCCAATACTGTGCCTTATTTATACTGCAGACCTACCAACATCTGAGAACACGACGGCTGCTACTTACGCTGATGATACCGCCCTCCTATCAACTCATACTAACCCGGAAGATGCCTCGCACACATTGCAGAAACATTTAGACGAAGTAGAAAAATGGCTTAAACGGTGGAGAATAAAAGCAAACCAGAGCAAGTCTACACACGTAACGTTTACACTCAGAAAGAAAACTTGCCTTCCAGTGAAACTAAACGACGAAGAAATCCCTCAAGAAGATCACGCGAAATACTTGGGAATGCACTTGAACAGAAGATTAACATGGCGAAAGCACATCTGGACAAAGAGAAAACAACTTGATGCTAAACTGCGCAGCCTATACTGGTTAACCGGACGCCACTCTCAGTTGAATGACAACAGCAAAATGATGGTATATAAAGCAATCATAAAACCAATCTGGACATACGGTATCCAACTATGGGGCTCAGCCAGCACCAGCAACATCGAAATACTTAAGAGATTCCAGAGCAAAACCTTGAGAACTATTATCCCACAATGCTTCAGCAACAAATATATATAACTCGATCTTAACATAAAGACTGTCAAGCAAGAAATATCCCAGTACAGCATACAATATCAAAAGAGACTATCACAACACGTGAATGAACTTGCACTGGCGTTGAGCGGAGAGGGTGGCCTTCAACATGTGCGACTGAAACGGAACGATATCTCGAGATTGAGCAATAGATTTTCTACAAGTTAATGGGAGTATTCCGTCTGAATCCTTCAAAATTAGGAACTCCCAAAAAATATACAACATAATACAGATTGACTTAAATCAAACAAATAAGTGGCTTATTGTTTTTGAAACAGATTGTCATGTTGCTGAAAGGAAGAACAGAAAAAAAAACTAATTAATAATAAATTGTCAATCTTTAACTTCATAGGCTAGGCTTAAAACCAGTACAATGTTCAACTTTGTTACATAGGTTACATTGTAAAACTACGCCTATACCTTTTTCGGGCATACTGGATGAACGCATGCTATTTATTATGTACCTAGGGACAAAACAAAATTGTATGTCTGAAATAAATGGATATTTTTTTTATCTCTATCTATTATTCTTTAATATATTTTACCCTTTACAATAAAAAATAAAAAAAAATATATTTGTATTTTTTTATAACAAGATCAGAAGTTCCAAACGGTGGCAATTTTTTCAATTATGACAACGGATTCGTATTCGGAGACCACAGGGACCCTTAGATATCGATTTTGAAAGCAATTTGTCCAGTAAGTAAAAAGTTCAAAATGGCGGACACTTTTTTAAATTTTGATCACAGATTCGTGATAGTAGACCACAAGGACCCTTAGATATCGATTTTGAAAGCTGTCGGTGCAGTAAGTAAAAAGTTCAAAATGGTGACCACTTTTTTCAATTCTGACAACGTATTCGTATTCAGAAACCCTATGAACCAATATTTATCAATTTTGAAAACAGCGCGTAACTAAAAAGTTCAATATAGCGGCCACTTTTTTTTCAATTATGACAACTATTATATTTATTTGGAGAACACAGAGCCACTGAGATATCTTTTTTGAAAGCAATCGACCTAGTAACTAATCATCTAAATGTTGGCCACTTTTCCTAGAGATGTGTTATTTTTGGCACTTGTCTCGATTACTTACATTACTGTATGCGGCAGTAAATAATGTACATCGAGCTTTAGAAAGGGACAATCCGAGCGTCGTCTCTGTCGCACGAACCGCGCGTTTCTGTGAGACAAAGACGACGCTCTTAAACCGGATGTCTCATTGTAAAGCTCGATCTTCATTATTTACTGCCGGGTACTGTACAACCTTTCCAATCTACAGGTCCGGGAACCCATAAAATAAAATAATTTTTATTATAATTATATAGAACTTTTTTAGTTCAAGCAAAAATATCGCAAGGATCAAGATGTCTTGCAATCTGTAAGAGTGTGTGCGTTCGGCAGGCGTCGCTCCCGCGCGAGTGTAGTGGTGAACCGTGCATGCGATTGGACTGATCGGCCTGACAAATTGGACTGACCTCTTTGAATATTCCCCCTTAAATAAGTAGCTTAGTTTTAATTGTAGAATTATTTTTCGTTTTTCCGAAACTAAAAAAGTGTAATTTTCAAAAAATTATTTCTCCTAAACTAAAAGTCGCAGAGGCGGGGGAGTTTTACTCTAGCAATTTAAATAACTAAATCTATTAATTTCTGGAATAAAAAGAACGTGTCCGATTTTAAGGGTGAATATTCAAAGAGGTCAGTCCATTTTGTCAGGCCGATCAGTCCAATCGCATGCACGGTTCACCACTACACTCGCGCGGGAGCGACGCCTGCCGAACGCACACACTCTTACAGATTGCAAGACATCTTGATCCTTGCGATATTTTTGCTTGAACTAAAAAAGTTCTATATAATTATAATAAAAATTATTTTATTTTATGGGTTCCCGGACCTGTTGATTGGAAATGTTGTACAGTACCCGGCAGTAAATAATGAAGATCGAGCTTTACAATGAGACATCCGGTTTAAGAGCGTCGTCTTTGTCTCACAGAAACGCGCGGTTCGTGCGACAGAGACGACGCTCGGATTGTACCTTTCTAAAGCTCGATGTACATTATTTACTGCCGCATACAGTAATGTAAGTAATCGAGACAAGTGCCAAAAATAACACATCTCTAGAAAAAGTGGCCAACATTTAGATGATTAGTTACTAGGTCGATTGCTTTCAAAAAAGATATCTCAGTGGCTCTGTGTTCTCCAAATAAAAATATTAGTTGTCATAATTGAAAAAAAAGTGGCCGCTTTCTTGAACTTTTTAGTTACGCGCTGTTTTCAAAATTGATAAATATTGGTCCATAGGGTTTCTGAATACGAATACGTTGTCAGAATTGAAAAAAGTGGTCACCATTTTGAACTTTTTACTTACTGCACCGACAGCTTTCAAAATCTATATCTAAGGGTCCTTGTCTACTATCACGAATCTGTGATCAAAATTTAAAAAAGTGTCCGCCATTTTGAACTTTTTACTTACTGGACAAATTGCTTTCAAAATCGATATCTAAGGGTCCCTGTGGTCTCCGAATACGAATCCGTTGTCATAATTGAAAAAAAATTGCCACCGTTTGTAACTTCTGATCATGTTATAAAAAAATACAAATATATTTTTTTGGAATTTTTTATTGTAAAGGGTAAAATATATTAAAGAATAATAGATAGAGATAAAAAAAATATCCATTTATTTCAGACATACAATTTTGTTTTGTCCCTAGGTACATAATAAATAGCATGCGTTCATCCAGTATGCCTGAAAAAGGTATAGGCGTAGTTTTACAATGTAACCTATGTAACAAAGTTGAACATTGTACTGGTTTTAAGCCTAGCCTATGAAGTTAAAGATTGACAATTTATTATTAATTAGTTTTTTTTTTCTGTTCTTCCTTTCAGCAACATGACAATCTGTTTCAAAAACAATAAGCCACTTAGGCCCACTTGCACCAACACGAATTTAAGATATAAACCAGTTTAACTCGTTAAGCTAGCACCCGTTGACTGTGGGAACCGCGTTTAAATCCATAACTCGCTACTTAACTCTAAACTCGTGTTGGTGCAAGTGGGCCTTATTTGTTTTATTTAAGTTAATCTGTATTATGTTGTATTTTTTTTGGGAGGTCCTAATTTTGAAGGATTCGGACGGAATACTCCCATTAACTTGTAGAAAATCTATTGCTCAATCTCGAGATATCGTTCCGTTTCAGTCGCACATGTTGAAGACCACCCTCTCCGCTCAACGTCAGTGCAAGTTCATTCACGTGTTGTGATAGTCTCTTTTGATATTGTATGCTGTACTGGGCTATTTCTTGCTTGACAGTCTTTATGTTAAGATCGAGTTATATATATTTGTTGCTGAAGCATTGTGGGATATTAAAGATAATTCTCAAGGTTTTGCTCTGGAATCTCTCAAGTATTTCGATGTTGCTGGTGCTGGCTAAGCCCCATAGTTGGATACCGTATGTCCAGATTGGTTTTATGATTGCTTTATATACCATCATTTTGCTGTTGTCATTCAACTGAGAGTGGCGTCCGGTTAACCAGTATAGGCTGCGCAGTTTAGCATCAAGTTGTTTTCTCTTTGTCCAGATGTGCTTTCGCCATGTTAATCTTCTGTTCAAGTGCATTCCCAAGTATTTCGCGTGATCTTCTTGAGGGATTTCTTCGTCGTTTAGTTTCACAGGAGGGCAAGTTTTCTTTCTGAGTGTAAACGTTACGTGTGTAAACTTGCTCTGGTTTGTTTTTATTCTTTACCGTTTAAGCAATTTTTCTACTTCGTCTAAATGTTTCTGCAATGTGTGCGAGGCAGTTTCCGGGTTAGTATGAGTTGATAGGAGGGCGGTATCATCAGCGTAAGTCGCAGCCGTCGTGTTCTCAGATGTTGGTAGGTCTGCAGTATAAATAAGGCACAGTATTGGCCCCAATATACTGCCTTGTGGGACCCCTGATTTTATCTCTCGGAGAGCTGAACATTCGTTGTTGTATTTTTTTTTTTATGTGAACCAGCATGGTTGGCTGTGCCGAGGGACCAATGGTGCAGTCGACAGAGCCAAAATCACCTCTCCTCGCGAAACCACGCTCAGTTAGGTGCCATTCCAGCAGATTTGCGGACTGTTGCTAGGCTGTCTAGCAAGTTAATACGACGCTTGAAGACACCCAGGTTAAAGGATTCAGGAAATACACTCGCCGGAAGACAGTTCCACACTCTAGCGGTGCGACAAAGAAACGATTTAGAGAACCGATGGGTTCTCAAAAGCCCAATGTCAACAACAAAAGGGTGCAGAGTCTCTCTGCGACGAGTCATGCGGAGATAGGACGGGTGGCAGGGAATAAGGGATGCTAGTTCCGCAGAGCAGTGTCCGTGATAGTATCTGTAAAATAGACTAAGCGAACCCACAAATCGCCTGTGACTCAGGGACTCCAGACCATCTGTAAGTTTCGGGTCACCAACAAGGCGGATGGCTCGGCGCTGTATCGAGTCCAAGGATGCCCAGCAGATAATGGGGACTACCCTCCCAGATGCGACTGCAGTACTCCATCACCGGTCTAATCTGTGTTTTGTACAACAGGAATAGTTGTGCCGGTGAGAAGAACCGCCGATTGCGGAAAAGTATTCCCAATTTTCTGGATGCAGTTTTGGCCTTAGACTCGATTAGTTGCCGGAAACCCACGTCTTTGGAAATAGTGGTGCCCAGGAGGTCCAGGTGTTCCGAGACAGTTACGACGCTGCCTTGGAAACTAGCTTGGAAAGGAAAGGGATCGACCTTAGCAGATAATGCGCAGCACTGAGTCTTGCTAACGTTGAAACCTGGAAACGTTTGACCTGGAAACTTCTCTTGTCGAGGTATGATTTGAGAATATGTAGAAATGAGTGTGGAAGCAAATTTTTCAGTTTGTACACTAGGCCTTCATGCCAGACTTTGTCGAACGATTGACTTATGTCTAGAAAAACTGCAGAGCAATACATTCGACTTTCCAGGCATCTCCCAATGACGTCAACGATACGGTGTATTTGCTCTATAGTACCATGTTTCTCTCGGAATCCGAATTGGTGATTCGGTAGAACGCTATTTAGGTGCTCTTTCATTCTATTCAACAGAATTTTCTCAAAGAGTTTACCCGTGACGGGCAGTAGACTTATGGGCCTGTATGAAGTCGTCTCCTGCGGTGGTTTACCTGGTTTAGGCACCATCACCACTTGTGCTATCTTCCATTGCCCAGGGAAGTGTGCGAGCCTCAAGCAGGCATTGAACATCCTAACAATTCCCATGAGTCCTTTGTGTGGTAGGTGTTTCAACAGGGTTGCGTCGATGAGGTCATATCCTGGTGCTTTACCTTCCTGTAGATTTTTTATTTCTTTTAATATTTTTTAAGAGGTAGACATAATTGTGTGGCTGATTCTATGTATTGTTTTATTTCAGAGGTGTTTTCGTGACTACTCTCAGGAAACGGTTGGAAGACGGAACTCAGGTGTTCTGCAAATGTTGTAGCCTTCTCCTGGTCAGATCTGGCCCACCCCCCAGTGTTGTTTTTAATTGGTCGTATCTGTGTCTTGGGGCGTTTCAGGCTCCTGGTTGCTTTCCACAGTGAGTAGTTTGTGTCTATTGTTGGAGTTAGGCTTGAGAGGAAAGCTTGTAGGTTGTTGTTGTTTAATGATTTTATGAGATTTTTCAGTTCTGCGGAGCATTTCTTAAATATGGTTTTGTCGATAGGATATCTAGTACTTTGCCATATTTTTCGTAGTTTGCGTCGTTCCTTAATTTTCTCCTTGTTGGCTTTTGGGTATATATTGTATTTGGGGGGGAAACCTTTGTTTTGAATAGTTGCTGCATTAGCAGCTTAGTGGATGATTATATTAAATTCTTCTACTGTATCTTCTAAGTCTTTTACAGTCTTTATCTTAGTTTGTAGTCTAATTTCCTTTGCTATTAGGCTTTTATATAGTTCCCAGTTCGTATTTTTAAGGTTATATATTCTTAAAGGAGGTTCAACCAGTGTGATCATTGTGCTGATATTCAATATGATTGGGGTATAATCTGAGCTTAAATCGGTACATGATTCCGTCCTAGTGAAGTTACTGTCTATATTCCTTGTAACTAAATGTGGTTTAAAAGTGGTAAAATCGTTTAAAAATGCCTTTGCTAGTTCCCTCGCGATTTGTTACAAATACGTCTAACACGAAAAATGGTTCGTTGAGCTTAGAGTCTATAAGACTAAGAATCATCTAAATAAATTCAAACTCTTACAGAGTAATTATTGGTTTTTCACTGAACTATCTTTGAACTTTCTGAAATTTGGGCCGTTGCCGTTTCATACATTTTTCCATGGCGGCGCCATGCCCCGCTCGGACGAATCGACGCAAACGCGCTGTCTCTCGGAATCGGCAGTCGTCCACAAGCCACGCAGGTGCACGTCGCTCCGGGATTTGATAACCGCCCTCCAAATTGCGTTAGTGACTTCCATGTCTTTACGGTCAGACGACACTCCATTGTGAATAGAGACTGAGTGGAGTAGGGTGCGCGCTCGTAAGTGCTAGTTTCATATGACTTATTTTGTTCTGTGATTTAGCTTTATTATTTCATTTCTGTAGAACTGAAGTTGAAACACAAAGCCTATAACAGATGAACACGTAAGTTATTGTGCTTGTAATTTTTAGTTCTGAGACATTTTGCATTTGACATAAATTAATTTGAAGTCTCCAATAGGTTGATAACTTTTTACACTTTTTGATATTTTTTTTCCAGGATAAATCCATTACTCCAATGGAAGTGGCGACGGAGGGACCTTCGCAGCATAATTGTATTCGCAGCATAACTCCTGAATTGGAAGTGACGACGGAGGCAACGCCTGAAACTGCGACTGAAATTGGTCGACGACTAGTAAATGTGACCTTTTTCATGCAGCAATTACAAATTATAAGTGACCATGGCCCGGAATTCGGATGTCTTTTCAGCTACATCGAAATTATTTCTGAATACAGAAAGGGTCTGCACTCAAAACTAACCCTTAAATTCAGAAGGTGTAATCGAAAGTTTATAGTAAAAATGGATGAAGAAAGCAATGATCGAATGGATATGAACCATCAAGTAGTTTCAGCTGTCATGTCATGTGGATCCGGTCAGGCTCATTTGCAAACCATTACTGCTTCCATAGATTTGCCTGGTATTTCCCCTTCATTGTATTCTTCTATCCATAATCAAGTTTTCGATTGGTGGGAGACAGCAGCAGCGCACTATATGGCCGAAGCTGCCAAGGAGGACGCAGATAATGCAATATCCGTAGGAAATGTTGAAAAAGACGGAATACCTCTGATTGCGGTTGCTCTCGACGGGTGTTGGTCGAAACGATCATATGGTAAAAATTATTCTGCTATGTCAGGAGCCGCCGCAATTGTGGGCTTAAAATTTGGTAAGATTTTATATTTAGGTGTCAAGAACCAATTTTGCATAATATGTGCACGAGCGGCTAATAAAAACGAAGGTCCTCTGGAACACCTATGCTTCAAAAATTATTCAGGTTCATCTACCTCGATGGAATCGACCATTATTGTTGAGGGGTTCAAACGTTCCGTAGCCGACTACGGAAGGCTAATGCACACGGCTAAGCACAACACCTTGTGCAGACGACAGCGTATGTAGACATCAAGCCGGTTTTCTTTTCTCCCGTGAGTTTTAGACCTGCAACGCCGCAATTGAATAGGGAAATGTGTGTTCCTATACGTGTGTACTGTTCCAAGAAATATTCCACATCTATAATTCTTTTTCCTTCTCGAGTGAACTTGGTTTCTTCTTCTGGTTCCTGCAAATGAAATAATATAAACTATATACGAGTATGTATATGAATTTATGAAATAAGTATATCATTTATTGTACGTACATACACCTTATAAAAGTATGCAAAGGGCAAAAGGCCTATACGGGAATTATTCAATAGCTAACCCTGGGGTGACAGATCCCACACCTGGGGTGTGAGATCTGTCAAGATGGTATTTAGGAATGGAAAAGTGTATTTACAAGAATTGTGAACAACTTCGCTTTTATTAGAAAATTCGCGCTTACATGAGATATATCGTAAGGAATTTCATCGTTTGCAGTACTTTCCTGATGGCAACTTAATGTCTCCCTTAGCTTCTTCCTGTGAAAAAGACAAACGTTTCTGACAATCCAGATCCAATCCAAGATTTCGATTTTGAAAGCAATCGGTCCAGTAAGTAAAAAGTTCAAAATGGCGGGCACTTTTTTGAAATTTTGATCACATATTCGTGATAATAGACCACAGGGACCCTTAGATATCGATTTTGAAAGCAATCGGTCCAGTAAGTAAAAAGTTCAAAATGCGGACACTTTTTTGAAATTTTGATCACAGATTCGTGATTGGAGACTACGGGGACCCTTAGATTTCGATTTTGAAAGCAATCGGTCCAGTAAGTAAAAAGTTCAAAATGGCGGGCACTTTTTTGAAATTTTGATCACATATTCGTGATAGTAGACCACAGGGACCCTTGGATATCGATTTTGAAAGCAATCGGTCCAGTAAGTAAAAAGATAAAAATGGCGGACACTGTTTTGAAATTTTGAAAACCTATATAATGAGTACCATGACGACATACCTATATGTCACGTGGCAGCCATTTTGTGTTTGACATCTATTTGTTTTAGAGTGAAATCGATAGAAAATAAATGGAAAATTATTTATTGAAACAAAAATATAATTTTATACATATAATAAGATATTCAATATTCAATTCAAGAATGAATTCAAATATTGTGTGAAAAATATGTGACAGATACTTACGGCTCAACAATCATAAATCCACCTACACAACACAGGCAGTTAGAACATCACACGCACATAATACAACCACAAAATTTTGTAGAGAGCAGAGCGATACAGACGTCCTTCCACTATAGCCTCCGCCGACCGTATGAGCGCTGCTCGCGTTGCGCGTAGCACAGGCGTCGTATTGATATGCCTTCTTCCCCATACAATTTGTATGGAGCGACACGAGTGAATTTAGAAATTTATAAATATTTTTTTCCTTACATGTTTTTTTATGAAACCGCACCATTTGGCGTTTACAATTTGTTAGAAGATCATAATCTGATTTAGATAGTATTTTTTTTCAAGGTAGAGAATGAATTTTTTTGGTTCAATTTGAGCACAGAAAGTGGCTTCTATTCGCGTTTTTGACGAAACAGGTCTTAGAAAAAAACTTTTTTTCTTATACAAAACACACAAATATGGAAAATGCCATTTACATTTTCGTAGATAAAGGATCCGTCTATACTCGGAAAAATAAATACTTATTCTATAAACTATACTTATTGCCCTTAGTGTGCACCGAAAATAACCTAATTTTGAATATTCCCCCTTAAGGTCATATTTGACACTGTGCACCGTGTATATATACCAAAATAATTGTGGTTTTGAAAATCAAGAAACGCGTAAGTACAAAACTGAAAAAATATAAAAAAATAATTTTTTTATGTGATATGTCCTATAAGGGTTCCGTTTTTTCCTCCAAAAAACTTTTGTTTAGTATTGAAATGGGAATTAGTTTATATGGTTACTGAATGTTTTTATTTAGTCTGAATTCATCGTACACCTTTATTATTTCTGTTAATCCCATGAATCTGCTCCCGGACTTAATGTAGTGACTGCTGCAACAGCCTGTATATATTATATAGCAATACTTACATTAAAACATTTTTTTTACCTGCAGAAACTGCCGCAGAAGCTCCAACTGTTGCCGCCGAAACTCCTCCTGAGACACCAGGCACCACTCTCTGAGGGCCATGTCCTGCCGCCTGTCTTCAGCATGTACCCGCTCGTACTCCTCAATAACCTCGCGCATAGGCGGGTTGATTTGCACGAAGCTCACGAGGGGGGCGGCCAGCAGGCGTACCTTAATGGAAAAAAATAATTTAATTAGGCATCTATCTTTTTTAACTTTAAGACATAATTTTGGATGATAAAGTATCAGGCAGATGATATATCTTTATGATTTATATTTATGATTTAACGTAAAACCATCTTAAGAAATGACAGATTGTAACAGTGAAAACAGTATGTAAATTAATAAAATGGTTCTCGAGTTATAAGGATATTCATATTTATATATACGTGCGTCGGCCCGTCGCAATTATAGCTCGGTACTATATTGTGAAAAATTTTGCTTCTATGTCACCTACTTTACTTTTATTCAAGAGAGAGTAGTGTTATTGAAAATAAAATTGATTAAAAAGAAATGTTTTCCTTGTTTTCTTTCCTAAAACTGCTGCTTGCATACTAGACGATAGCGTCGCGGCAGCGGTGACATGACCGCGACGTGGCAGCAGGTTTCGAGCATACTGTCACGGTATTGCATACATTTTTCCTGCCCTGCTGCACGTCACGGTCTAGATAGTGCATAAACAGGCGTTGGCTACATACATACAATGAAATATGTAAACAACACTACAGTAAATAAATACCAATGTGATTTAAAATATGCTTACCGGTAGAGTGTTCACTATGACCTCGGAGTCCCCGAGTCCGAAGCCCTGTCCCAACACCGCCAGCATCCGCTCGTCCTATTGCTCCAGCAGAGCTACCGGTGCCGCCGGCCCACACCCGTTCCGTGGGCCTGCCGCCTGGCTCTACCGGCCAAGTTTTTTAAGTGAACTACTGTCTATTGTCCGTCCAATACTGAAAAAAAAGATGAACATATTTGTAAAATATTATATTAGTACGACCATTGTAATACGACTTATTAAGTTTGATGTTTGAAAGGAATTTGTGAATACATAAATATAACACACCTTGTGCTACTGTTGCCATGTTATGGCCGTAGACAGAAAAAATAGTTCTGGACTCCGCACTTCATACTTCAATTATTATTTATTACTAAAACGAGACACCGTGGTTATGGTAGTGTGCGTATCGCGTAATACAGGACCGACCATCTCAAGAGATCGCAGTGATATTGTGTCATCCTTTTCCCACGCGCAGTAATCCCGTATCGCTTGCCTGCACGCTCCACGCAAACATTTACGTGTTCCAAAACAAGCGAATGTCGCACGTAGTCGATCGATAAATTGCCGCTTGCTTCAACGGCTCAAAACTATGGAGGTGGCTTTTTACTTCTTATTATTAAATTATTTATTAAAAACATTTATTGCAATTTTTTTCGTTTATTTTTTTTTATGGAAACTGACACGGTTGGCTACATCACCTACAACGTCCGTGATGTCAGCCCATAACACCGGGTGAACTAGGTGCCATGTCAGTGCTTTCCCCTTTGATCGTGCCGGCTACACTGAAATGGTCGGAAAACACAAACTATTTACATAGCCGTTTCAACCGACGTTTCATTCAGTGCGGTGGTACCAACCCGGGCGGGTTAAACCCTACCACCAAGTAAGATTAGGAGGGAAGGGATCTACAGTTTTACGATTTACATTTATTTGTGAAAGAAAACCTATGGACGATGAGTGAATTATTTTATAAAAATTTCAAATGCATTTGTCAATTTATGTCGACTTTAGACGTGTCTTATATCACTTGCAACTAAAATCACCTAAAATTTGACAGATGTGCTTAAATTAAGATTATTAAATCATTCGTTCATCTCCTGTCTTTCTTTCTCAAAATGACAATAATGACAGGAATATCTAAATTTTAGCTTTAATAGTGTGAAGTGTCTACTAGAAATAAAGCCAATATGTTACTAACATTAAAAACACAGACCAAGTTGACCAACCCACAAACCGAGGGTTCCGCACAAATACGACGGGGGCGTGGCTTTGAAGTGGGGAAGTTTGCTAGCAAATTGCTAGTAAGCTTATTGTGTAGACTGAAGTTAAAAAATAAATTTTAGTGAAATAATGTTTTGCCGGACGCGTAGTTTATTTAGTTTACTTAAAAGAAGAAACAGGTTTCCATACAACTTTTAATTTTTAATCTTTCATGCAAAATTAAAACTTTACTTTTTTTAACTACAAAAACATTGATTTTGAATAGACATGTATGCACAAACGACACGGGCTGCCTCGACATGGTTTCTATTAGGTTACGGTTAATTTATAGAAGATGCGGAGCGTAGTGACGCATCTTTTATAAATTAACCTTGATAATTTTTTTTGAACCACCGAACTGGTTATAAAAAGAAAAACATTTCTCACCTCCACTCATCACCTTTTTGATACATAAATATATTACAAACAAACTTAATTTTGCAGTCAACCTAAATAATAATTTCTCACTAACTATTTAAACGAGACCAGTTTTAATATTTTCGTATTCCTCCCTTTGATGTTAACTTTTTTGAACCACTTTGTCATATACGTTTCATAAAGCAAATAAATATGTTATTCAAAATCTGTAAGAATCAAACAAGAACCAACCAAGAAAGAAACACGTAAATTTCTTGTGCACCTAAGTCCTTTTGCACAAATCGCAGATCAGGTCATGCTTGGAGTACTGCTTGCACCTGTGGGATGGCTCTGCCAAATATCAGCTTTTAAAAGGGAAATTGTTTGAAAAGAGGAATTTGTTAAAAAGGATTGCATTCCCACACGCTGGACTTACCGTGGATGCGTACCAACCTCTTCTGCAGATTTTTCCTCTATAGAACCGGTAAACTCTGGGACGCTCTCCTGTCTATATATTTCCTCCCAAGTACAGTCTCGGGTCCTTCAAGAGGGGCATGAACAGGCACCTGTCGGGCCGGCATGGCATTCGCAACCCCCGCATACGACCAAATGTCCATGGGCGCCCTTAGACATCTCATGGGTGCCTCGGCGCCACAGGTCGCGCTTTCAATAAAAAAAACACAAAGAAAACACAAGCAAAAATCTGTAAATAAAAATCATGTAAGGGTTCTGGTATTTTGTTGATTTTATTGTAGCTTTTCAAATTGCCATCTATTATAGTAAAATATATATATTATAAAAGAATTCTTTTGGGAATCCAGTGTTACCGTTTTCAAAGGTGGTGACGTAAAAAAATTTAATTTTAAAGAAGCCATCTCCACTTAATCCAAACACATTAAATGTGTGAAGTGAAAATTTTTACTTTTTCTTATAAAACATTGTATTTGAAGGGATTTTCACTCTTGAAATATAATGCCAGATGCTCTCGTATACTACGCAGAGGCCTGAAGCCGGCATTTGTGTAATATTGAAGACGCTGAAGCAAGTGCTCTCGCGCTGGCGGTCGATGGCAGAATGAGCGGGCGATGCACGTAATATTTGAATTGCACGTATTTTTGGTGGGGCACGAATCGCCCTGACATGCGGAATCTTAATATTTTTTATGATCGAAGGTTATGGTGCAGCCCCCCGATGCTTTGAGGCGCTCCGTTAGGCCCATCCAGAGGCGCGAGCATCGCATTCTCTCCCGACAGCCGGCCCCGCGCCAACTGCGGATTTTGTTCCATGAACTCCGCCATCACATCATATCTCTTTGCACCGCAGTTGGCCGGGAGCGGAGTGTGGATGAGGTGCCTGCACTTGGCTCATGTTGCGTTACACTCAAGTACGGTATTTATTGAAGAAAAATTCGTAAATTCTTCTTCTTTTTTTTTTTTTTATTAAACATGACAGTTGATTGACTGACACTGGCACATGGTCTAGGTCGACATAGTCTATGCTAAGCACTCATTTGTATCAGTAAAAATGGTTAAAAGGTAGTAATTAATAATTTTTTTGGCATAAATGTTCACGAATTTCCATAAATTATAAATGCAACATATAAATAATTAGAAAACATAAGTTATTAATAAGTAATCGCAAGTAATCTAGACCGTCTTATCTATGGTAGATCGACACTCACTTGAACGCCGGTACCGATACGAATGACGCTAAAAGTGAGAAGGAGTACGAGTAAACTCCCTCGCATATTTCAAGCGAGAAATGCCGGTAGGGCCCCTGGTTTGACAGAGGAGCAAATATATTATCCGAAGCATGTAGATATGTGAATGTTAACACATCGAGTTCGTTCAGTTTTATTGGTTTCTTTTTCTGAACAAGCGCGTAACATACTTTCAAAATCAGCGTATATAACGAAAGGCACCCTTTGTGTCCTTTCATAGTGTTCGAACTGAAGACATTTATTTTCCTGCGCTAAGATAACTCGAACTCGCGAACAGTCATGATTTTCAAACTTGCTCTCGTTAGAAAAAGGAAGCAAGCATTCTTCACATAAGAATATTTTACCATGGTGATGGGTTATTTGTGAACGCACCAACCGTGGAAGATGTTTTATTAAGCAACTAGCTTTTGCCCGCGGCTTCGCTCGCGTGAAATTCGTATTTCAAAGAAGAAAGTAAGTAACTTAGGGCGAGGCCGAAGGCCGAACTGCATTCAGGAAGACTATAAACCTTCTCGAAGAAAGTAAGTTACTGAGGGCGAGGCCGAAGGCCGAGCTGCGTTCAGAAAGACTATAAACCTTCTCGAAGAAAGTAAGTAACAAAGGGCGAGGCCGTAGGCCGAGCTGCGTTCAGGAAAACGATAAAACATCTCTAAGTAAATAAGTAATTAAGGGCGAGACCGAATGCCGAGCTGCGTTCAGAAAGACGATAAACCTTCTCGAAGAAAGTAAGTAACATAGGACGAGGCCGAAGGCCGAGCTACGTTCAGGAAGACTATAAACCTTCTCGAAGAAAGTAAGCAACTGAGGGCAAGACCGAAGGCCGCTCTGCGTTACTTACTTTCATCGAGAAGGTTTATCTTCTTCTTGAACGCAGCTGGGCCTTCGGCCTCACACATAGTTTATACTTACTTTCACCGATAAGGTTTATAGTTTTCCTGAACGCAGCTCGGCCTTCGGCCTCGCCCTCAGTTACTTACTTTCTTCGAGAAGGTTTATGCTCTCGCTGAACGTAGCTCGGCCTTCGGCGTCGCCCTTAATTACTTACTTTCATAGATAAGGTTTATTGTCTTCCTGAACGCAGCAAGGTTTATGCTATTCTTGAACGCAGAGCGGCCTTCGGCCTTGCCCTTGGTTAGTTCCTTTCTTCGAGAAGGTTTATAGTCTTTCTGAACGCAGATCGGCCTTCGGCCTCGCCTATAGTTACTCACTGTCTTCGAGAAGGTTTATAGTCTTCCTGAACGCAGCTCGGCCTTCGGCCTCGCCCTCAGTTACTTAAAGTTTGTCAGTTACTTAAAGTCAAATCAAAATGATGCTATACATTAATACATTTGAACATAATTTAACAATAACAAGAACATACACCTCGGAATGCATATCATTTAGAATTTTGGTAGAGACAGACGGAGCTCGCAAGCGAGGCGCGCAAGCGCGCTGTCGAAGCGTGTACATAGAAGAATTAAACACCGGACATAAGAAATGCGAGTCTAATCTCTTCCACATAACAAAGCTTATACCAGTGTAAGATAAAAAAAAAAAAACAAAAAAAAACAGACAAAAAAATCTATATAATAATTAAATATTAAATGAGGTTTTCGTCATTCCTGGGGGAGGGAGATGTAAATAATGTTACGTGTACTCAGTACTTCAATTCAGTTTGCCTCGCATTGTTTGTGGTATGGTCTATGCTCGGGTCTATGCTATTACTAGTTATCTGTGGTCATGCTTGTTTGTCTGCACGATAGAAGGAACAGAGAGGTTATGTGTAGTTAGCAGACGAGTGTATTATGAAATTGTAGAAATAGTGAAATAATAGCTTAAAATGTTGTTTCTCTTTTCAGGTAAGATTTGTAGTTAAGTTCTTTAAAACATTTATATTTATGCATGCAATGGAAGTGAACTGTAATTAATAAAATAAATCCTCTTTTCAGAGCAACTCAGATAAGCTTTTATTTCATAAATAAAAGTTAATAACAAGTGTGTTTTACAAACACATTATATCTATATAATATATATATAGATGCGTAGTTTGGAGATCAGTCAACTTACTATTACCTAT
This sequence comes from Nematopogon swammerdamellus, assembly GCA_946902875.1. Lineage (NCBI taxonomy): Eukaryota > Metazoa > Arthropoda > Insecta > Lepidoptera > Adelidae > Nematopogon > Nematopogon swammerdamellus. The sequence goes on from OX336352.1 coordinate 17,674,884, forward strand.
CTGTGCTATTATTCCGAAACATTTAATAGCTCTAAATTCTTCTTCTTCTTTTACATTGTTAGGTTATTAGTTTTTCTTGATAAAATGCAGGTTAAATAAAAAAAACCGACCAAGTGCGAGTCGGACTCGCGCACCGTTTTTTTTTCAATGTTTTTTTTTTGTGGTGCGGAAACGTCCGCATCACAAAAAACCATTGAAAAAATAACACGTGTCTTGTATGGGAACCCCCCTTAATTTTTAACTTTTTATATTTTTTATTATTTGTTGTTAAGTATATCCGCCATAATAAATAACACATATTCTGTGAAAATTCCAACGGGCTACCTATTACGGTTCAAGAAATACAACCCTCGGACGGACGGACGAACAGACAGACAGATGGCGTAGGCTTAGTAATAGGCTTCCGTACGGGATACGGAAACTTAAAAACAATTAAAGAATTCGATATGTCCTACCTATGTTGACATACAGCGGGCTGCACTCCAATAACTATAGGTACCTACCTATATAATCATACCTACCTCGGGAATTTTTCAAGCGCTAACAGGGTAGGTACTAGGTAGCACTCAATCACTAACAAGTAACACATGCACTAGCACTACACACACATACCTACCTATAACACGGAGATTCACTCGTGGGCACGCATGAGTGCGGTGCGAATAGTCTAACGTATTTCTTTATGGAATTATTAAATTATATTTATTATAAATTATAAACCAACCTAACCAACCCAACCCGAATGGACTTGAAATGGAATACTCTAGCTAGATTGGCGATTGAACAGAGTGGCGTAAACTTTGTACCTACCTATCTCCGTTTATTTAGTGTAGGCAAAGATATTATATTATGTACTAGCGTACTAGATCAATCACTCGGCCAACTGACATGTTCCAACAAGTTGCGGTCCACGGTCCACACCACACGTCTCTTAGTCGAGCGCGAGAGGCCGCAGCGCGCAGTCGTCGTCGCCTGCCTACTGCCATAGTTAAACCACACAAGTTAGCCGTCTTCATACAAACGCGCCGATTTCGCACTCACACAAGCGCGCGCCTGCGCACGCTGTCTGTACACAACCACTACATGCATTCTCACTGTCTCTCGCGCGTAGTCAGTGATGGTCGCCCCGCCCCGCGCTCGGTGACGCACACCACGTGACGGCCGCTGCCTGCCACCGCGCCGCCTGCCGCTTCCCGATAGAAAGTATTATTATTCGAATTTTATTTTATTGCACTAACATAATGGCTCCGCGTTTCTGCAGTGTGTACGGCTGCATGAATAGATCAGGCTCGAATCGCGAGTTAACATTATTCTCATTACCTGCTGCCATCGAAAGGTCAGTAACATAAAAAATATTATTAAAGTATGTAGTTAAATTATGTAAGTTATTAATACGAGTAGGTACTAAGCGAAGGAATTGACTTGAGACCTGGCTCGGTAACGTCTGAGGAAAGTACCTATTAGTATTTAATTATAGTATAAATAAGATAAAACTAATGAAAATGTGTTCAGGAATTCTAACTTGGAAATTTGGATATATAGAGATTTATTTGATATAAAATGAATACAAAATTAAAATGCTAAACAAACTACTTACATAACTATATAAATTATAGTATTAATTAGTTATTAATAGCTACAAAAACCATTCGCGAACCCCGGCATCGGGCGCGGCCGCGCGGCGCACTCGAAGGTCGCGCGGTGCGCGGGCCCGCGGTTATCGACTTGTTCAGACTTGTTAGAGATACCACGCACAACGCAATTTCGCGCGGTTTTGTCTTCTATAAATGGCCACAGCTCCTACCGCGGACACTTTCATGACTGCTAGCGACCAACCAAGTTATTAAGTAATTCATTAAAATAACAAAAATAAAAATATAAGTTAGTAATAATAAAACAAAATTAATAAATACATTTTAAAATTATTTATTTGATAATTTTAAATATATTTAATTATATATATATTTTCTATAATTCTAAATATATTTTCTATAATTTTTATAGTTATAAATTTTTTGCCCACTTATTAATTCTCTTCATCTTCCGCGACTACGAAATGGTTGTCCAAAGACGGACGTGAGTTAAAGTTGAATTTTGACATTGCATTAATTTTTGGGAGGTTAAAGTTAAAAAAAATTTTACCCGATTGCGCGAAGCAAAAATGAAGGGTTATCTTTTTAGCAATTTATGTGTGTGTGTGTTTGTTTTTACGTATTTCCACCGTAGCGCCAGAACTAAGCATCCGATTATTGAGTGGGGTATCGTTGTCAAGGGCTCAAACATCAAAATAACATCGTTCACTGTCTATCGAAAATACAGCTTTCGAAAATATACCTTAACGCCAGTATATAATAAATCTATGACAACTCATATATTCTGTTGTGACGTAGCGTTGTTCCCCGTGTACCTAAATGTTTCCTATTTGTCGGGAACGCTACTAAGGGTCCTTTCCTAGATGGAGATTGAATAAAACAGTGGTTACCTAAGTGATGTATTTATTTGCCTATTCCTTTATATATATTACTTTCTTAATTATAACCCTGCCTCCCTATCCAGTGCCAGCCCATGCGGTAACCCACACCAGGCTGACCCTGTTTAAAGTCCTGCCTACCTATCTAGTCCCAGCCTATGCGGTAACCCACACCGGGCTGGTCCTATTAAATTCCTACCTATTCAGTCAGGTGGCTCTAACCCATGCGGAGACCCACACCAGGTTTCGAGTACCTTCCTATACCAGATCAGAGTCCATGCGGTAACCCACACCAGACAAGGATCCGTTGACACCGACAGCCATGCGGTAACCCACACCAGCTGCTAGTGGAGGTCTACGATTCACTAAGCATGCGGAAACCCACACCACTACAGTGAACCGGAGACCCGGCCGAGCTCGCTATCCGAGCTCAACTGCCTCTTCGTCTCGCTGCGAGCCTATTTATATCCGCGCCGCTCCGTAGTGTCGTGTGCAGCGGCGTGGCGGCGCCGTGGTGGGGCGCCGTGTCGATCTCTGGCGGCGAGGCGGGGCGTGCGGGTGCGCGCCGAGCGGAGGGGCCGTAGGCATCATATGACGCACGCGCGGCTTGCTCGTCACACTCTCCCGTTGCTTCGGAGATTTTTGCTTCTGTGACAGAAAAAATCACTTCAAACATATATTTAAACATCCTAATATACGAACTTCCGTAGATTTTTGCTCGGGGTATTTACCGAAAATAAATCTTATAGTTAAAAAAAAAAAAAATGCCTTGATACCCTAATTTAAAAATAAATGCCTATATCTAGTTTACAACAACAGCCATTGAACTATAACATTTTGTGATTTCTAAGATGTAAGTTTAAAAAAATGAGCTTTATTTTTTTTTTGAGTGTAGTTAGATACTGTCTGTGGATGATGTATTACGAAAAAAAAAAATAAAAAAATAAATAAAAAAAATGTGGTTCTTTTCTTTTCTTCCTCTCATTCCTTTCTCTTCTTTCGTCCGATGACTTCTCCTTTGTCGTTCCTTATTCTCTCCCCTCTATTTTTCCGTTTTCTTCCGTTTTTTTCCGCGGTTGTAGCTTCCGTTATTTTTTTCGGCCTTTCCTCTTTCTCTTCCTCTGTCGGTGAAAGTGGCATCGGTGAGATCGGCGGCGGAAGCCACAGCATTTCCTCCAATGCCTTTCTCAACCCGTCGCTCACGTGAATCTCGAGCTCCTCCTCGCTGCCCTTCGTCGCACCTCTATTTGGGGGCACCATTGGGCGAGTTGGTTTGCGCTCCATTTCACTTGAGTTTTGACTGACGGATGACGTTTGTCGGTTCGTTTGACTTAGAAACAACATTTGGCTCCTACCCGCAGTTGGTTTCATATCTTTTATATGCACCGTACTTTTTTTGTTGCCATCTCTCAAAATATATATCACCGGTGATATTTGTTCAATTATTTCGCACGGGCCTGCGTATTTTGGGCCTAATTTTGCCGTAAAATTGTTTGCTGCATTTGATATGTGGTGTAATTTTCTGTACACCATTTCTCCCTTTTTTGGTGTCCATGGCCGTCTTCTTAGGTTATAATGTTTTTGCTGTTTGTCGAACGCTTGTTGTTGGTGTATTTTGACCAGTTCGTATATTTGTTCAAGTTTTTTAATCTTCTCATTTGGCTGTATTGCTGGATTTGGGCATTCGTTACGATCTTTTGGTAGTTTAAACTCTCTTCCTGTCATTAAAAATGCGGGTGTAAATTTCGTGGTTTCTTGCACACTTGTATTCAAAACTAATGTAAATTCTGGTAGGTATTCATCCCAAGACTTGTGATTTTGTTCCACGTAGCATGATATCATAGTTTCCAAGGTTCTGTTGGTTCTTTCAGTTGGGTTTTCCTGTGCCGTGTATGGTGCTGTTAATCTTTGTTTTATTCCATATTTGTTTAGTAGGTCCCGAAATATCTTGCTTTTAAACTGCGTTCCGTTATCTGACAAAACTATTTCTGGGCATCCAAAACGAGTTACTATGCATTCCCGAAATGCGTTAGTTACTGCATTTGCTGTAGCTTGTCTAAGTGGTTTGATTTCGACCCACTTGGAGAATTTATCATGGAATACAATTATCCACGTATGACCTTTTGATGACCTGGGCAACGGTCCGATCAGATCTGTTGTGATAACTTTCCACGGACGGTCTACCGGAAACCCGTACATATATCCTGGTGTTTTTCTTTGGTCTATTTTATGCGTTTGACATACTTGACATTCATTAATGTACTTTGTGACGTCTCGAAACATTCCTGGCCAGTAATATCTTCGTGCCATTCTTTTTAGTGTTTTTGTTGTTCCCATGTGGCCTGCTGTTGGTATATCATGATTTTCTGATAGTATTTGTTTTCTATCACTTAGTGGAACACATAGTTTCCATTCGGTTTCTGGGTCGATTTTTACCATGTACGAGGGTTCTAATTTTCTTTTGTACAAGTTATCATTTTCTATTTTGTACTCTGTGTACTGGTTTGGTTCCTGTGTAATTTTTAGTTTTAGACTTTTGTACCAGTCGCTTTTGGTAGTCTCTCCTATGGCATTTACTGGGCTCCTTGACAGCGCATCTGCTACTTTGTTTAAACTTCCTTTCCGATATTCAATATTGAAGTCGTATTGTTGAAGTTATAATGCCCATCGTGCTAACCTTCCTGAGGGGTTTTTCATTGTGTGTAGCCATTTGAGCGCTTGGTGGTCTGTTACTACTGTAAAATGGTATCCTTCAAGGTATTGTTTCATTTTCTGAATGCCCCATACTACGGCCAAACATTCTTTTTCTGATGCGGAGTATTTTTGTTCACAATTGCTTAATGATCTACTTGCGTACATTATAACCTTTTCTTGTTCATTTTCTTCTTGAGTTAAGACCGCGCCAATTCCGACATTACTTGCATCAGTTTGGATTTTGAATGGTTTGCTAAAATCTGGACATCCTAGTATAGGTGCTGTTGTGAGGTCCGTTTTCAGTATTTCTAATGCTTTTTCTTGTTCTGTTCCCCATTTAAATTTATGTTCCTTTTTCAGTAGTCTGTTTAGTGGTGCTGTTTTATCTGCGTATTTTGGTATAAATTTCCTGTACCATGATGTCATACCTAATATTCTTCGTAATTCCTTTATGTTGCTTGGGCTGTTTATTTCTTGTATCGCTGTTACTTTCTCGGGATCCGTTTGAATGCCGTCCTTGTTAACTACGTGCCCCAGGTATTTTAACTCTGGCTGGCAAAATTTGCATTTGTCTTCGTTGAGTTTTAGGTTCGCTGTTTTTAGCCTTATAAAAACTTCCTTTAAATGTTTTAGGTGTTCGTTGAAGGTTTCGCTTATAATTATTATATCGTCCAAGTATGCAAATGCGTGCGGTTCCATTTCGGCACCAATGACCGTGTCTAGTAATCTTTGGAAGGTTGCAGGAGCTGAGTGTAATCCAAACGGAAGTACTTTGAATTGGTACAATCCCCTTCCTGGTACTGTAAAAGCAGTGAACTTTTTGCTTTTTGGTGCTAATGGTACTTGCCAGTAACCATTCTTTAGGTCCAATGTTGATATGTATTTGGCTTTACGAAGCTTCTCCAAAGTGTTGTTGACCTGTGGTAGTGGATATGCATCCATTATTGAGTTTTCATTTACCTTTCTGAAGTCGATACAAAAACGATATTCTCCAGTTTTTGGTTTCTTTACTAGTACTACCGGTGAACTATACGGACTGTCAGATTTTTCTATAATGCCGTCTTTTAGCATTTTTTTTACTTCTTCGTCTATGTACTGTTGCATTTTTGGATTTTTAGGAGAATATCTTTGCTTGATCGGTGTGTCTGTTTTCATTTTAATCGAATGATGTATAAGCGTAGTTTGACTTTCTACTTTCCTTAGTTTTGGTAATTCCTTGTCCAAAAATCTTTGTAATTCGTGTTGTTCTCTATCTCTTAGGTGTGCGTTTCCAATTGCACAAATCAGGGGTTTTTTCCTTTTGAAACTATATTGGAATCCTAACCGCTTTAGGAGACCTTTCCCCAAAAGTATACCTGCGGCTAAGTTTGGTAATAAGTAAAATTTATATTTTATTTCTTGACCTCGAAAATGTAATGGGATTTTTACTTGTGTGTGGATTCTTACTGTTTTGCCGTCAGCTAGTATAACTTCACAGTTTTTCTGTTTTCTTTGAGCATGGTGTTTTCTGCAAAACTCGTACATGTTCTGGTCAATAAACGAACGTTGTGCACCTGTGTCAATGAGGGCTTTGAAAGTTTTGTTGAATATTTTGAGTTGTACATTTGAGTGTAGTTTTATTCTGCCCTTTTCCTGTTCCCGTTGCTCGGGCTCGCAACAGGCCGATAGTTTTCCGTTCTTTTGATACAGCAATCTGTTCTGTTTACCCCAATTTTTCCACACTGACTACAGAACTTTATCGGATTTCTTTGGCATTCCCAACGTTTGTGTCCCCGTTGACTGCATCGCCAACAACATGTTAGTGGATCGTAGTTTCTATTGACTTCTTGGTTGGACGAATATGAGTATGTCTTTTTTTCTGACTGTAATTTCTCTGTCTGAATTTCTTCAAATTCGTGCGCTAATTTCATGAGTTGTGTTATGCTAGAGACGTCGGTGGTTTTAATATACATTTTATAGTCGCCGCTCATATTCTTGTATATTCTCGCTAGTTGCTCCGCTTGAGACATATTTCCTGATCTTCTAATTAATGTCTGCAAAGAGGTGACATAGTCTGTAAATTTTTCTTTCGGTTTTTGTTTTCGTGCTTGGATTTCTTCTTCTAAGCTTTCTTCGTATTTTGGCGGGAAGTAGAATAGTTTGAAGCTTCTTTCGCAGTCCTCCCAATTTTCCCATTCGTCTTTATTGTTTCGGTACCATAGTTGTGCCTTGTCCTTAAGTAATAGAGGCAATGCAACTAGAAGTTGATGTTTCGTTATTCCATAGCTACATTGTAATTCAATTATTCTTTCTAAGAATTCTATGCTTCCTTTACTTCCATCAAACTGTAAGTTCCATTTTCTTACAGTTTCGAAGCTGTTAGTTGCACTTGGCTCTTCGTTCGCCATTGGCAACACTTCTTTTTGTGACTTTAAATAGTTAACGAAACGTTTTCTTAATTCGTCTACGGTACCGTCCGTTTTTAGTCCGGACTCTTCCATTTTTTGTACCAAGTCTTCCTTTTTCATTTCGTAAACTGTCGCTAATTTTAAAGTCGCCATTTTTGTATTTTTGTTCGGGCGCCAAATGTGACGTAGCGTTGTTCCCCGTGTACCTAAATGTTTCCTATTTGTCGGGAACGCTACTAAGGGTCCTTTCCTAGATGGAGATTGAATAAAACAGTGGTTACCTAAGTGATGTATTTATTTGCCTATTCCTTTATATATATTACTTTCTTAATTATAACCCTGCCTCCCTATCCAGTGCCAGCCCATGCGGTAACCCACACCAGGCTGACCCTGTTTAAAGTCCTGCCTACCTATCTAGTCCCAGCCTATGCGGTAACCCACACCGGGCTGGTCCTATTAAATTCCTACCTATTCAGTCAGGTGGCTCTAACCCATGCGGAGACCCACACCAGGTTTCGAGTACCTTCCTATACCAGATCAGAGTCCATGCGGTAACCCACACCAGACAAGGATCCGTTGACACCGACAGCCATGCGGTAACCCACACCAGCTGCTAGTGGAGGTCTACGATTCACTAAGCATGCGGAAACCCACACCACTACAGTGAACCGGAGACCCGGCCGAGCTCGCTATCCGAGCTCAACTGCCTCTTCGTCTCGCTGCGAGCCTATTTATATCCGCGCCGCTCCGTAGTGTCGTGTGCAGCGGCGTGGCGGCGCCGTGGTGGGGCGCCGTGTCGATCTCTGGCGGCGAGGCGGGGCGTGCGGGTGCGCGCCGAGCGGAGGGGCCGTAGGCATCATATGACGCACGCGCGGCTTGCTCGTCACACTGTTAGAGTAAAATTTTGGGAGCTGGCTCTTGGTCTATAAATAAAAAATACATAAATGTACATAATAATTTTAAAGAATAGCATTTCCACCATGATGGGCTCACTGCCTGTCAATTGTGTTAGTGTTGTGAGTTGTGACATCCCTGGAGGCTCGGCGCAGCGTAGGTAGTTATTTTAAAAATGGCCTCCAGTTATCTTACTCGTCTTCTTTTACTATGCTACTGCGATCGCGTCTCGCGCTGCGCGCAAGCGCCAGCAATAATGCCCACGTATGTGTTAATGTGTGGTATAATGATATTTTATAATTATATAGCTACCAGCTAGTCGAAGGTGCGATGGCGAATCTGGAGATGAAGTGTTAGAATGAAACGACAATATGCACACGCACACCGAGTCGGTGTCACCGACGACGCACGCACGAGTGCGATCGTTCTCCCTACCCATTGCCTCTCTCCCGCAAGCTTCCCGCCCCGCGCGAGCCCACAACACCGGCCGCCAGCCCGTCTCCCACACGCTTCCCGCCCCGCGCGCGCTCCCCTCCCGTTCTGTTCTGCGCTCCGCCTCCCCGCTACCTTACCCCAAACCTCAGCCGCTCGATATAATATTTCCTCAAAGAGTGTAGGTCAATTATTTGAATCATAGTTGTAGGCAAAGTTTGCAGGTACCTAATATATTGCGCTGTACAAACACATCGCGCGTGTGTTCGTGTTCGTGTTCAACGTGCGACCTTGAACGACGGCGAAAATTTCGATGTTTACCCATGTTTACCTATTGTACGCGCGCGAGCATATGCGCCGCGTAAGGAATGCGGCCGACACCCGCGCCATAGTAAAAGAAGACGAGTAAGATAACTGGAGGCCATTTTTAAAATAACTACCTACGCTGCGCCGAGCCTCCAGGGATGTCACAACTCACAACACTAACACAATTGACAGGCAGTGAGCCCATCATGGTGGAAATGCTATTCTTTAAAATTATTACATTTATGTATTTTTTTATTTATAGACAAAGAGCCAGCTTCCAAAATTTTACTCTAACAAAATATATGAGTTGTCATAGATTTATTATATACTGGCGTTAAGGTATATTTTCGAAAGCTATATTTTCGATAGACAGTGAACGATGTTATTTTGATGTTTGAGCCCTTGACAACGATACCCCACTCAATAATCGGATGCTTAGTTCTGGCGCTACGGTGGAACATACGTAAAAACAAACATACACACACATAAATTGCTAAAAAGATAACCCTTCATTTTTGCTTCGCGCAGTCGGGTAAAATTTTTTTTTAACTTTAACCTCCCAAAAATTAATGCAATGTCAAAATTCAACTTTAACTCACGTCCGTCTTTGGACTTAATAAAAAAATTATCAAATAAATAATTTTAAAATGTATTTATTAATTTTGTTTTATTATTACTTAATAACTTATATTTTTATTTTTGTTATTTTAATGAATTACTTAATAACTTGGTTGGTCGCTAGCAGTCATGAAAGTGTCCGCGGTAGGAGCTGTGGCCATTTATAGAAGACAAAACCGCGCGAAATTGCGTTGTGCGTGGTATCTCTAACAAGTCTGAACAAGTCGACAACCGCGGGCCCGCGCACGGCGCAGCCTTCGCGTGCGCCCCGCGGCCGCGCCCGATGCCGGGGCTCGCGAATGGTTTTTGCAGCTAGTACCTACCTATTAATAACTAATTAATATTATAATTAAATACTAATAGGTACTTTGCTCTGACGTTACCTAGCCAGGTCTCAAGTCAATTCCTTCGCTTAGTACCTACTCGTATTAATAACTTACATAATTTAACTACATACTTTAATAATATTTTTTATGTTACTTACCTTTCGATGGCAGCAGGTAATGAGAATAATGTTAATTCGCGATTCGAGCCTGATCTATTCATGCAGCCGTACACACACACTGCAGAAACGCGGAGCCATTATGTTAGTGCAATAAAATAAAATTCGAATAATAATACTTTCTATCGGGAAGCGGCAGGCGGCGCGCGGCGGCGGCAGGCAGCGGTGTCACGTGGTGTGCTGTGCGTCACCGAGCGCGGGGGCGGGACGACCATCACTGACTACGCGCGAGAGACAGTGAGAATGCATGTAGTGGTTGTGTACAGACAGCGTGCGCAGGCGCGCGCTTGTGTGAGTGCGAAATCGGCGCGTTTGTATGAAGACGGCTAACTTGTGTGGTTTAACTATGCCCCCGCTAACCTCCGCGCGGCAGGATGCGGGTGGGAAGCGCGCTTGCTCTTCCCCCTTTACCTCTGGCCGCGCAGCTCATGTGCTCGCGCGCCGATAATACTTATTTACGCGCTGCAATCATTGACTTATATTTATATATTACTAACGGCTGCAATATGCAAGGCAAGACAGACAGAGATGGGTAACGACCCGGGTTTTAACCCACTGGTGGGTTAAAACCCAGTTTCCACCCAATTATCACCCGGTTATTACCCGTTTTAGTGGGGTGAATGAAACTAAGGCAGATTTGATAGATTTTACATGCAGTTATAATCTGACGGTCCTTCAAAATTAGTTCTTAGTACGCTAAAGGGGGGGGAGGGGTTCAGTATCAGAAATAGATCACTTTTGAAGAACAAAGATTTTTTTTTACAAAAATGTTTTTTTTAATGATGTAAAAAAAAAATTCTTCATCGTTTCAGTTTCATGCCAGGAACAAAAAAATCTTCCAACACATAGATCTCTTTCTTTCAGAAATTGTGAAAAACCACTATTTTAGTTGTCAGTCAGTCAGTCAGTCAGTCAGCGTGTAAGCGTCCACTGCTGGACATACGCCTCTCCAATTTTCCTCCAGTCCTCCCGGCCTTCAGCGATACGGAACCACTGATTTCCGCCGGCGTACTTAATGTCGTCGTCCCACCTGGCGGGTGGTCTTCCCACACTCCGTTTTCCTGTCCACGGCCGCCAGTGTAGGACACGGTTACTCCAACGGTCATCGTCTCTTCGGCTAACGTGCCCAGCCCACTGCCACTTGAGCTTAGCCACCCGGTGTCCAATATCGACTACTTTGGTGCGTCGGCGGATTGCCTCGTTACGCACCATATCACGTAGCGATATACCCAGCATGGCTCGCTCCATTGCTCGCTGGGCAACTTTCAACCTTTGGACAACAGCGACCGTCAGAGTCCACGTTTCACATCCGTACGTCATAACCGGGAGGACACACTGGTCATATATACGGGTCTTTAAATTCTGCGGAAGGTCAGACTTCAGGACGAATTTTAGTTTTCCGAAGGCAGCCCAACCCAGTTGAATTCGTCTCTCCACCTCCTTAAGCAGACCTTGTCTACCAAGCCGCAGAATTTGACCGAGGTCATTGATTTTATAGGGGGAGTCAGATGTACCGTCAGCGATGTTTTAAAGGTAACATGATATTAGTCTTCAATTATGTCCTAAGATGGCGCCAGGAGTATCGAATTTGAATTAAATAATTATTATATTTTTAAATCTGCTAATTATAGAACGATGCTAAGTGGGAACAGCATAGTTAAATTTAAAGATTATTTTATATTAAGTAGAAATTTCAAAATAGTGTATTTTAAGGTTTTCATAATTTTTCCAATAAATATTTTCATGTTTTGTCAGTCCGTGAGCTTGGCGGATAAAATGTATAATTTCGCCGCTTCTGCATCATAGATGTCAGACCAAAGTTAAGTTGTCCTATTTGTCTATAGATGGCATGCCTATTTCTTATTATATTTTTAGTTGCCAAATACCAAAATACCCACCAACCAAACCTGCGTGCAATTCAAATACGCGCGTGCGGTTAGGATAAAGTGGAGATACCTTCTTTAAAATTATATTTTTTTACCTCACCACCTTTGAAAACGGAAACAAACACGATGGATTAAATATAATAATAATAATAAAAATCGTTAGCCATTTATAAGAAAATCGACCTCAACGAAATAATTTGTATAACAGCTACCCTTATTTTTTTTAATTAAAAAAAACTAAAAAAGGTACCCCTAGATTATCATTTCAAACTACTAAATACGAATTTTGAACGAAATCGGTTGAGCAGTTTAGGCACAAGGTCGCTGGACGGACACACACACACACACACACACACATACATGTTTCTCAAAACCACTTTTTTGGGATCGTTGACAGATATATAGCCCAAATCTGTACTGTGTGGGGCCGGTACTTTAAAAGAATAGCCCCACTGCATCTCTCCCCGTGTATGTCGTAAAAGGCGACTAAGGGATATGACCCTCTTCTTATATTACTAGGTGGTAGGGTTTAACCCGCCCGGGTTGGTACCACCGCACTGAATGAAAGGTCGGTCCAAACGGCTATGTAAATAGTTTGTGTTTTCCGTCCAGTTCAGTGTAGTCGGCACGACCGAAGGGAAGCACTGACGTGGCACCAAGTTCACCCGGTGTTATGGGCTGACATCACGGATGTTGTAGGTGATGTAGCCAACCGAGACAGTTTCAATAAAAAAAAAAAAATCAGTCGCATTCTCAACTTCGACATTTTGGACGATCACAATACTTCCTTTCTCCTTACAGTCGCTCGAAAGTAAAAAGCCACCTCCATAGTTTTTAGCCGTTGCGGTAATTTATCGATCGACGCGCGACGTTCGCTTGTTTTGGAACACGCAAATGTTTGCGTGGAGCGTGCAGGCAAGCGATACGGGTTACTGCGCGTGGAAAAAGGATGACACAATATCGATGCGATCTCTTGAGACGGTCGGTTCTGTATTCACGCGATACGCACACTACCATAATCGCGGTGTCTCGTTTTAGTAATAGTTGAAGTATGAACAAAATGTCTTTGAGTATGAAGTAGGGAGTCCAGGCACCGAATTAAAAAAAGTTGAGTCCAGGGCTATATTTTCCATCTACGATGCTGCTGGTGGTGTTATACCAAAGAGATTAAAAGAGGGTGGGTTTAATGTATTTGTGATAAGCTTTACAGAATATATAAGTCAATGATATTTTATATAAAATTGTAAAATTGTAGATTTTACCGACGACGACACGACAACGAATAAAATAAAAAAACAATGACGTAAAATCTCTTTGTAAAAAAATAGTAAATCTGATTTAAATGCAAAATTGATAATAAACCATCGCTTCTCTTATATTCTCTATCTTTTTCGGGAGGAAGGAAGGGATTCCTTCCTCGCCCATCTCTCACTCACCTCTCTCCCGGTCTTCTCTCCTCGATCCCGCCTTCCTCCCCTCCTTCCCCTCACCCTTCACGGACCCCCTCTTTGCCACCTTCCCTTTCGCCCATTCCCTCCCTCTCTCCCTACTTCCCTTCCTCCCCTCATGTCGCCCCTCCTTCCCATCACCCTCGCATTCCATTCCTCCCCTACTACCCCTCATCCTGTCCGCAACCCCCTCTTACCCCGCCCCTTCCCCCTTTCAACCTCTCACTCCCTCGATATCCATTCCTCCTCGTTCCCTCTACTACCTCCCTCCCCCACACCTACCCTCATTCACTAACCCTTCCTCCCTCCATACCTCTCCTCCTCTTCTTCTTTTTTTTATGGAAACTGACATGGTTGGATACATCACCTACAACATCCGTGATGTCGGACATGTCGTGCCGGCTATACTGAACTGGACGAAAAAAAACGAAAAAACTATTTACATCAAATCTCTTTGATTTACATAGCCGTTTCGACATACGTTTTATTCAGTGCGGTGGTACCAACCCTAGTAAGGTAAGAAGGGAAGGGTGCTACAGTTTTACGTGGAATCCGAACCACGGTCAGCCTCAAATGGTCGAGCGGTTACCCATCCAAGTGTTGACCGCGCCCAGGGTTGCCTGCACCACTGAGCTACCCAGGCTGACAAACGTACCTCCCACCCACTCCCCCTTCTTTTCTCTCCCCCTTCCTCTTCCTGACCATTATTCATTATTTCTTACCAAAAGCAGTAACTATTGAGTAATCTGTGCCAAAAGACTAGATAATAAATTTTCATATCCTTACCTAGAGAAATCATGGATTCCCCATACAAAAACTTTCACCCCTATTTCACCCCTTATTTTTAGGTTTCCGTATCCCAACAACAAATAAGCGGAGCTAGGTACAACCCAAGTACAACCAAAGAGTTTGTAAATTCTTTGGACCGGAGTAAAACCGCAAACAGGAAATTACAATCTTACACGTTCAACGCCACATGAAAAATCCAGTATTTCCGTTTGGGCCACGGGGCTCACCGCTCACCGGTGAGCCTTTCCTTACTGAACCATTCAGGGCATGGGGGTCACCGGTGAGCCGCGTGAGAGGGCCTACGTAAACGCTTCCTACAAGCCACAGAGCGCAGCTACAAAGCCAATATGGAAGTGAGCCGCATGGCCTTGTAGTCGAAGCGGACGGCGTGGTTTTCAAATCCAATAGAAACTTGTAGTTTTTTATTAAGTTAATTGTAACGATGCTAGGGCTGCTCTTAACGATAAGGTAGAAAATAATATTTGTATTAATAGAATTAATAAAACCAGAAAATAATAAGAAAATATTCGTCAAAATAAAAATGAACATAAAATTTTCTTCATTGCCAAATAAGAAGACATTATTTATTACGAAAATAATTTATGAAATTGAACAAAACAAAATATTTATGAAATTGAACAATCACAACATTATGACACTTCATTATTTAAAATAATCAATCATCTTAACCCCAAAGGGTTTAACCATAAACAATAAAGAATTATCCGTGAGTCATGTTAAAACAAGGCAAACAAAGGAATGGTTTAGTTGGGCTGCTTTGGCAATAAGTGGATACTTTTTTCGACTTGGTTTTAGCCTGTTTGCTACCCATTATTGGTACGTTCTTTGCATAACATTGGTGACATGTTCTTCTCACTTTTCTGGCCAATCCCTCTTTCCTTTCCAGAGTGTGTTTCATTCTCTTCCGTCTTTCTATATGCATTTCATAGTCGCTATCCTCACTCTCCGACAAAAGAATTCGACAGCATCTTCTTTTCGTTGGTTGAACTACGTCTTCATAGAATCTATTCCGAAACTACGGTTCAGAAGATCTATCTCGATGTTTTCTAACTGCGTTAGCGCTTCTTGTGTTAACTCGAAATCTTCAAAATAATCATTTTTGGCGAGAAAAGCGTAAAACATCCTCAATTGTCGACGCAGCCGGACCGGGATTGATCGCTGCGTCCGCGGCGCGCGCGCAACGGGTGGGCCGCGGCGTGACCCCGCGGCCCCAGCCAACAGAAAAATACAAATCCTTCATAGGAGGCCACACGATCCACCCGTGAGCCTTCTGCTATATCTCGAAAATTAGACGGTAAAAGTCGCAAATTTTTATTTTCCTTACAAATTACCGCATTTTATAAACTTTGTGATGAAAATCTCAAGTTGATGAAAATTACGGATATAATGAGTTTGGCTTGGCCCGAACCGAAAAGTACGCTAGGCCCACCGGTGGGTCGTATGGCGTTCAACGTGTTAATTGTGGGCTGATTTTGAAAATTCTTTTTTTGTTTGGTAGGTCATACTTCAGAGGTGCTCCCATTGAAATTTTATTGAAATTGATTGAGCGGTTTATGAAAAAGCAACAAAATACTATTGGTGTGTGGTTACCTTCAGCAAAACTTTTGTGATGTGGGCTTTTTCAGCAATTTGCAGTTTGACACATGGCGAATAATTCTGTACCACTTCAACCGATTTCGATTATTCGATTTCGATTATTGTTTTTTATGTAATATTGTTTTAAAAATATAAAACCGACTTAAAAAAAATAAACTAGAACTAAAAAGTATTAAATAGGTAGAATAGGTACCTAATATTTTGAAATTTTCTCTGTCATTGTATTGAAATACATGAATCGATATTGTCATTCATATTCGGACCCTTGTTTCATGAATATTCTAAATTTGAAATCTTTTCCGACCGGCCAGATGCGTTTAATATATTATAATACGAGTACGAGTACCATCGAGCTGGTCTGATGATGGAGACGGAAGGTGGCCATAGGAACTCCTAAACTACACATGATAAACCCATCGTGTTTGGGCTCGTTGAATTTGTCATCACGAGCAATTTACTTTAGACCTAGGAGATTCTCAATTCGACGGTATGTTTTCTTTTTTTGGATGTTTGTTACGCGATTACTCCGTCAATTATTGTGGGCCGATTTTGAAAATTCTTTTTTTTTGTTTGAAAGGGGATAACCATGACGTGGTTCCATTTTAATTTGGTCGAGATCAGATTGGAAAGCGAGGCGGAATCGCGAGGCCGAAGGTCGAGCGATTCCGCCGAGTACATTAATAGCAAAAAATTCCAAAAAAAACTGTGAAATAAAAAACTATTTAAAAAAATATATAAAAACCGCCTTCAAAAATGTATGAAATAAAAAAAATCGAACCCTAGAGTTGAAGGCGGTGCTAAAGCAAGCAAAAATGATACATGAAAGAAAACATGCGTGGATGATATCCTTTGTGATTTGTGTAGCCTTCTTTAGCACCGCCTTCAACTCTAGGGTTCGATTTTTTTAATTTCATAAATTTTTTAAGGCAGTTTTCATATTTTTTTTTTTTACATACAATGCTGACATTATTAGAATGAAGAGTGACGAGTATTTGTTTAACTGTTCAACTAAATAAATACGTTCTATCCACAGAGCACGGAATACCGCGCGCGCGCGCGCGGGGGTATTCCGTGCTCTGTGTGGATCTATCTATTAAAAGCGCACAAACAGGAAATTACAATCATAATAATATTTTGTTCCGTATACCAAATAATTTTCAAAACATTTTTTTATTTTATTTAATTTGATAAGAAGTGTTAGTTTAATTGTAAATTGTCATAATTTTATTATTCAAATATAATTAAAAATTTTGGAATTTACATAAATAATGTTCTTTATAAATATAAATGAAAGCGCCATCTTTTGTCTAGTAGCAGTAATTCTACAGCCTAGTGACAATTAAAGGTACCTAGATACATGTTGTATTTCAACTAGATAGCGCCCTTAGTATAGAAGTATTAACAAACATTAACGCCACCTGTTTGTTTTACGACAACATCAAGAAAAATTATTAACGCCCTCTGTTGGTTTTACGATTTACAACGTTACCAAATTTGTTATATGGAGTGGTCTATCTGTCCCGACAGGGTTATAAAATCAATGACCGAGGTATATGTACTCTTCAACCTGTTCGATCACTTCTCCGCCAATAACAAATTGTCCTCCCGTCATAACCTCGGTCGCCATGACCTTGGTTTTGTCCCGGTTCATCTTCAGACCAACCTTCATCGACGCTGTATAAAGGTCTTCCAGCATGATCTGAAGCTGATCTCGGGAATTGGACAGAAGAACAATGTCATCGGCGAAACGCAGATGACTGAGAAGATCTCCATTCACGTTTATACCCATGTTGTCCCACTCAAGCATCTTGAACACATCTTCCAATGCGTTTGTGTTGTATTAGTATGGAATAGAAAGAATTTGAATTTTTTTACCAACTTACACGTGTTACATCATAATGGTAATGAAGACTTTTTTGTTACTGTCATGAAATTGAATCTAAGCATCCTTTTTTCCCCTTCTTAGTTTCCTTTCTTTTTCACCCACCAAAATAGGTGATAATGGGTTTTAACTGGGTTATAACCCAATTGATCGGGTTTTAACCCAAATGGGAAGAATGGGTTATATAACCCATTACCCATCTCTAAAGACAGACAGACGGCCCACACGCACGCGAGCTAGGCAGCGGCAGCGCCGGCGCGGAGGCGGCGCGGAGGCGGCGCGGTGGGCGCGGCGTCGCTTTGATGTCTGTGCTACCGCGCGATCACGCCACCACCACACCACGCCACGCAGTGCGCTCACTTGTAATAATTGCAAACAAGTGAAACAAATGAATATAGTCAGGGGAAAAAGCTAATCGTTGGCGATGGCGACAAATGCGATAAATAATAAAAAAATTAAATTAAATAATTTTATTTTCCTTTGAGTCCTTTGAGTATGTTAGCGCTAAAAAAGTCCGAGGTATGCTTATAATTAACAATTTGTTGTTTCAAAAATGGACGCGGAGGAGGCAGCGCGGCAGATTAGCGCGCGGCTCGCTACCTAGTACCTACCTACCCACCTACGCACCGCTCCGCCTCCCAATGTTTTTTTCGAAACATTACACAGAAACCTCGAAACATTGGGGCGTGGCGTGGCCATAGACATTTGTATGAAAACAAATGTGTTTGTGTAATGTTTAAAAAAAACATGCGCAGGAGACGCGGCTTCGCGTGCGCGGCAAACGGCTACTTAAATCTGAGCCGACGAATGTGAGCGACGACGTCACGTCGACGCGAAACGGCAACGTCGTGTGCCGAGGAAATTTCGGTTTACTTACACACGCCACTGGCATGTTCTGCTGGCGTAATACCTACCAGTGGACAGATAATCAAAATATTGTTTATTGCTTGGTCCGTCTTACTTCTTACGCTTACAATATTAAAAAAAATTAATATTTTTATTTAAGTACCTACGTACATTCGTTACTCACCCATACTTATCTTTTTTTATGTAATCCGTTATGGGTGGCTGAGTCGGAGGGGCCAAAGCACATGCTCCCACCAGCCAATATCACCTCCGAGAAGGTAGGTGCCATACCGGAGACTTGCCTGGATTGCTGGCTATACTGGACTGGAGGAGAACACAACCGAGGCTGCTATGCGGCTATCTTACATCCAGTACGGTGGTAATGCACTGGCAGTTTGCCAGCGCAACATTTTATACTTTTTTGGCCATAGAGACAATCTATGCTTTTCAAAAATTAAAATATGTTTTTTTCGAATGTAATCCTGTTTTGTTCTTGTTATTGTTTTGCTTTGTAATGTGCAGTTCGGCCCTAGAGTTCTAAATCTCAACATGTAAACTCAATTTATAACGTGGAATAAATGATTTCACTGCATCGTCTATCCGAGTTTCTTTCAAGATAGAGAACAAGAATATAGAACATTCACTGGTGGAAGTAATCACCAGTGCAAGAGTGGTGCAGGCGCCGTCGTGACGCCGTCGTGTCACAGGAGTACTTCTCACAGGACGAGTGGAGTGCTTTGCTGTCTTCGCTGCGCAACCCCAACGCACCGAAGAGGTGGAGTAAATGGCGAGTCGTCGCCGCGTGCTGATCGCACTGCTGTAGCGCCGTACAGTCGTTCGTCGCACAAAAGCTATGTGTTTTGTGTTTTCTATTATTACATGGTAGCGGCCAATGACGTATCATGTATTTAGCGGCACGCTAAACTATATAATGTCGCTGCATAGATTCGAGGGACGTCAATTCGATGACATCTCTGACTTTTTTATCGAATTCGAATCTCTTGCGGCGCGTTTAGCTTGGTCTGTAGAAACCAAAAAAAACTCTATAGGCTTATATTTACAAGGTCCAGCACTCTTGTATTTTAAAGGGATTAGGGAACTGGACTATGAAGAAATCAAACAACGATTAATTCTCGAGTTTCCGGTAGCAACTGACTATTTAATGCTTCTATTAACGACACAACAAGAGAATTCAAATGTGTTAGACTACGTGTACTCCAAGTTGAACCTCGCTACAAAGGCGAAGGTCGTCGATGAAAATAAGATTGTGAAGTACATAATCAATGGACTCAATCCTGTTTATAAAGATAGGGTTATCGGTAGGGGTAGGGCATCCAAAATCGAAAAATCGGAAATCGAAAAAACCGAAAATCGGACAATTTTAGTGCTATTTTAAAACCGATTTTTTTAATATCGAAAATCGATTTTTTTGATGTTCCGATTTTTATTAGGTTTTTCAAACATTCCCCGTCATTTGGTTTTAAATGCATAAAAACAGTGCTATTTTATGTGAAATGGGTTATGGGTGGGTTACTTAATCATCATCATCATTTTTCATCCAATAAAGAACGAACTTAATTTAAAAAATAATAATAATCACACCGGAATAATCAAGCTTTGAAATCAAGGATTGATCAACGCCTAACTATGAATGAACACCTACATGGTAATGTACCTACATAACCCTACTGCGTACTTCAGTCAGACGTGATGAAGTATACCCGGACAATGATGAACTGCCTGGTGGTATAGAACGAGTATATCGCAGATTACATTCGACTGTACAAAATCACAGTTGGAGAGGTCTTCATCTGCGTCCGCTTCATCTTCGCCGACACCTACTTTGGACATTGTCGATCCTCGGCTGGAGCTGGAAAGTGCCAAAGTTATGACAAAAAAACCTTCTAACACCGGTAAGGAAAATCTGTGTGATGTCACAAGAATTGAAATGACATTATTTGAGTGTAACGGTGAGAGAGACCGCATGTCTAGAAAAGGTATATCATAACCTACTCACGCACGATTCACCCGACAAGTTTGGGAGCCGAAAGGGCATTTTCAGCAGCAGGTTATTTAACAAGAAATTTAGGAAGTGGCATGGGTGATCCCAGTTTAGACGTTCTATGTTTCCTTAAATCTCACTTTCAACTAAACAAAGATTAGTCAACTGTTGCTACGGTTGACCAGGTTCTCGAAAAAGTATCCTCTTTGGGGGAAGAAGAACTTGGTCAACTTCAACGTAGCCAAGACTCAAGCTTGTGCCTTCTCTACTAAGGCTGATCCGTTTCCTCTCCAAGCACTTTTCAGGGCAGCCAAGTCCCCAACGATGGTAGTCTGGGCGTCTTGGATATGGAGGCGTCCAGGGACGTTGGGTTTCGATCGTTCATAGAGTGCAAGGCGAAACTAGCGTCTCGAAAATTAGGGATCCTCTACCGATGTCGGCGATTTTTCACGCCGGTCCAACTACTTACACTCTACAAAGCACAAGTAAGACCGGTGATGGAATATTGCAGTCATCTTTGTGAGGGCTCCCATGAGTACCTTCTTTCAGCCTTGGATTCTATTCAGCGACGAGCCATTCGCCTCATTGGTGACTCTGTGCTAACAAAGTACCTTCAACCTCTAAAGTACAGACGTATGGTTGGTTCATTGAGCCTGTTTTATCGGTACTACTATGGCCGCTGCTCTGACGAACTTGCTTCCCTTATCCCTCCTTCTCCTGTTCACCTTCGCCAAACCCACCATACTCTCGCGGAACACCCCTTTGTAGTCGACAGAAGAGTTCTTCGAACTGCACGATTCTCTAAATCTTTCTTGTGTCGCACTGCAAAGGTGTGGAACGGGCTCCCAGGGAATATATTTCCCCACTCCTACAATCCACGGATCTTCAAATCGCGGGTTAATGGCCTTTCCCCAGCAACAGTAGTTCACCATCAAGCCGGACTGGCACCTCCTCGGCGGTGAAATTGGCTGCGCCTGAGGTTTCGACCACGGGCGGAGCCACCCAGTTCGGAAGCAATAAAAAAAAAGTCACGTTCACGTAGTTACCAAGTGGTTTACGTAATCACGTTAAAGTTAGAGTTAAGTTCCTATTCAACATTTTAATTTCAAAATTTGAACACATGTAATTTTAATATTGCACTGAAATATTAAATGTCACTTATTTTATTACTAGTATACTCTTTATCATTTATTTCCATGTGGCCCAGTGCAAAAATACCTACAAATTAAAGTTACACTTCACATTTAGCCGTAAAATCGAAAACATCGAAAAAATCGAAAAATCGATTTTAAAAATATGAGAATCGGAAAA
The DNA here is from genome assembly GCA_946902875.1 of Nematopogon swammerdamellus. Lineage (NCBI taxonomy): Eukaryota > Metazoa > Arthropoda > Insecta > Lepidoptera > Adelidae > Nematopogon > Nematopogon swammerdamellus. The sequence goes on from OX336352.1 coordinate 17,696,968, forward strand.
AACCGATTTTGGAAATGGCACCGATTTTGGATGCGCTAGGTAGGGGATTCGACAAAACTGCGCAGTTGAAAAACGCGTTGAAGGAAATAGACAATTACGTACAGCCACCTTCTAATCCGAGTGTGACGTATGTGTTACACCCGCCTTCTTCTTCTTATCACATGATGGAGACTGAGACCTACCATGACGCGCAGGAATTCCCCTACAACCTACGGTCACGGCAAGTTCTGCAGGCTCAACCGTGGGGGAGGCGCTCGATCCAGCCTCCTCCACAAGAGGATTGGAGAGGACCGCCAGCAGGGGAGCAGTCGGGAAATGGAGCCCGGCGGCACCAGCACTAACAAGGCACGCTGACCAAATGGTGTCGCCGTACAAAGGTACGACTTTGAACTTAAGTTGTGTGCTCACAAAAGGAAAACATCGACATAAGCTAATTGGCTTACTAGATAGTGGTTCCGTTCTCAGCTGCATTGATAGCACTGAGATTCATCATGAGGACATCCTACCTATGAAGGATGACAACTTCATACTTCGCTCAGCGTCGGGGGAGGCGCTGAACACAGCTGGTCATGCTATTGTGGTTCTAGAGATAAAGGGTGCTAGGTTCACTCTAGATTGTATAGTTGTAAATAAGCTGTCTGCTCAATTAATTTTAGGGTGTGACTTTTTGAATTTTACAGAATGTGTACTAGATTACCGTTCAAAGGTAATACATCTTTATGCTTTAGGAGTCACGATAGGGTTCACTGAATGCACGCCATTGCCGACGGAGTGCATAGTAGATGCTAAAACGCGGTCGTATCTCAGTAATGCGGGGCCACATGTAGGTCATATTTGTAATGTTCTGTCTGAAGCAAAACCTTCCTTTACAATCTCATCTGAGTAGGGGGGGGGGGGGGGGGGAAGTTAGGTAAACTTAAGATATTGCTAGATGCGTTTAGGGATCGTTTTGCGTATAATAATAAAGAGATAAGTACGTATAGGTTCGGGGAGTTGTCAATTGACACAGGACACGCACTTCCGGTACATATTCCTCCGTACAGGGTTTCACCAACGCAACGGGACACCATAGAGGAGCAGGTAGCGGAAATGCTACAGAATGATATCATTAGGGAATCGAAGAGTCCGTATGCGTCCCCTGTAGTTTTGATCAAGAAGCCTGACGGGTCCTGGCGGTTCTGTGTAGACTATAGGAAGCTAAACAAGACTATTAAGTGTGGCAGCTATCCACTCCCTCGATTAGAGGATTTGTTAGCGTCATTAGAAGGTGCAAAATATTTTGCCACCCTGGATCTGCTAGCGGATTATTGGCAGGTTCCAATTAAAGAAGAAGATAAAGAAAAGACCGCCTTTATCACGTCTACTGGCTTGTTTGAATTTAATAAGATTCCCTTCGGAATAAAAATAGCTCCCTCGTTTTTTCAAAGGAATCTAGATAGGGTGCTAGGAGGATTAAAATATAGAGGCGCGATTGTCTATTTAGAGGACATTTTAGTATATGGGAAGACGTTTGAGGAATTTATTTGCAATCTTAAGTCGGTATTAGGTAGACTCAGGGAGGCAAACTTGACATTGAAGCCGAACTAATGCTTCTTTGGATTCGAAGAGGTAACGGTATTGGGTCATCAAGTTTCAGTAGCCGGAATCACTCCTTCTAAGAAAAACTTAAGAGAGTGTAGAAAATTTTCCACGACCCACTACTGTTAAACACGTCCGCTCATTTTTAGGTCTAGCTTCTTTCTATAGAAAATTCACTAATAACTTTGCTGAAATTGCGTTGCCACTTACTCCGTTGTTGAAAGTCGACACAAGGTTCCACTGGTCAGACGAGCAGAAAAGTCTTTCAAAATTCTAAAGGGAAAAATAACTTCCACGCCCATTATAAAAGACGAAAACGAGATTTCAGTGGAAAAAAGCAGCCATTTAATGACAAGTTGCTATGACAACGTATTTTTACATTTTTCGATTCTTTATTGGCATTTTTCAAACCTGCCTGTCGCGAACATCCTGCCCCCTTCGTGCTGAAGCACACCTTCACACGCAATCAACCGGCAAGCGCACGAGTTTCTTTACAGGTCGGCGTAAAATCCCTCCGCTTGTTTTCACATCTGCAACGCGAACCACGCCGTCCTTACCCGGGAACACTGCAGTAATGCGTCCTCTCGGCCAAGTCGCTCGAGGGAGGTTGCCATCGGCTATCAGCACCGGCTCTCCTATGGCCATGTTCTGCACAGGTTCAGCTCCTCGTCGGGGAAGAAGAGTAGGGAGGTATTCCTTCACCCATCTAGACCAAAAGTGATCGGATAGTCTAATGGTCTTCTTCCAGTCTGATCTTCGCATTAGATCTGCATCGTCAAGTTGCAAAGGTAGAGGAGATGTAGATGGGGATCCTAGTATAAAATGAAAGGGGGTTAATACTTCGGGATCATTAGGGTCGACTGAAACGTAGGTTAATGGTCGGGAATTGACTATTGCTTCAGCTTCTAGGAGTAGGGTGTGCAAAACTTCTTCTCTTGGAGCTCGTTCATGAAGAGTTATTTTGCGTGCTGTTTTCACACTTCTAACGAGCCTTTCCCAAACCCCACCCATGAACGGGGATGCAGGCGGGATAAAACTCCATTGTATCCCCTTATTCGCTGCAAAATCACCAACGGCCTGATCATAAAGTGCTGATAGTTCATTACACGCTCCGACAAAGGCAGTTCCATTATCGGAAAATATCTTTGTTGGCGCTCCTCTGCGTGCTATTAGGCGTCGTAAGCTCATTATCGCGGCGTCTGCCGACAAACTTCCGACTATTTCGAGGTGAACTGCTCTCGATGTTAGGCATGTGTAAAGCGCCACATATCTCTTCTCCCGTCTGCGAAGAACAGCTACTTGTACGGGTCCGAAGTAATCGACTCCAATAAAGGTGAAAGCTCGACGGTGATGAGCTAGTCTCTCGGCAGGGAGGTCTCCCATTGGTGGTTCTGGGGGGGGTAGCTCGGCGTATTCGACAGAACTGGCATTCTTTTGCAACACTTCTCACGGTATCACGTAGACGTAAGATGCAGAAACGTTGTCTCTGTTGGTTTATCACCATTTCATTATTCGCATGTGCAGCATCCACGTGGAACTTTTTTACTAGTAGTCGTGTTGTGCAGTGTCTTCCGTCAAGTATAATCGGTCGTTTTGCTTCATCATCAATTTCAGGTGCAGATTTTATGCGTCGTCCAATCAAGCGGAGGATGCCGTCGTCATCCAGCTCAGGTGAGAGATTCCATAGTCGACTTTGTTTAGGTATAGGTCGTGCAGCTTGAATGCCGACTATTTCTCGAAGAAAAGTGTCTTGCTGGCATTGATGTAAAACGTGCGTTTCTGCTTCACGTAAATCATTAGCGCTCAGTGGGATGAAGGTGTGAGTGGAAGGGGACAAGGGAACGTCTGACGAAGGAAGTGTGCGAGTAGGCTTCTGCGCAGATGTAAGTGGAGCAGTGTGTGGCCCCCTTCGTACAGAAGCCGCAGGATCTTGAATAAAATGTGGCCCCCTTCGTACTGAAGTACGAGTCAATGGCAGATCTGAAACAGAAGAAACTTTACGACGCAAGGATACAAGATAGTCAGGGTCGGTAGAATTTTTGGTCTTCTTTGCCAAAACGCGATCTTTCAATATTTTGATGTATTTGTTGGTGTATGCAGTCGCTCTTATTAAGCGTAGCCAGTTACTGAATCGCTTAGAATTCGCCGAAACTGTTGCATACAAGATTTGCACTGTAGTGCAACTTGAGTCCATCAGTTTCATTTTTATTTCATTATCAACGTTTTTGTGAATATGCGATTCCGTCTTACACGGTTCTGTGGGCCATTTTTCCGGAGATTCCAGTAGGAAATGAAACGCCCCCCCCCCCCCCCCCTCTCTTTCTGGTCTGACAGTCCTACTGACGCGGACTCCTTGTCTGAACCAGACTAGGTGGTTGCCTTCGATTTAAAATTAAACCTACCTAACACGTCATCTCTACGGAACCTATCTAACCTACCCTGTCCTACTATAATGACGAAAATTACAGTTTTCGTGGAAAATAAATACCGAAAGGATTACATGATTTAAATGTTGGTTTAGTTATAACTAGGCTACAGGAAAAGGAAAGAGGAAAATTCTGAAATTGTCTATGGAGGAAAAGCTGAAAGAAAGAAGGCTAAGTAAGTTTCCGGAGGTTTGAATCCCGAAGAAGGAAATTAAGATTGGAGAGTTAAGAATTCGTAGAGTTTATGTGAAGCATAGATTAATGATGAAGCTAGATGGGTAAAATAATCGAGAGAAGATAGTATTAGGTTCGATTTCATTGTGGAGAAAGGCTGAAAATGAGGGGAGATAATTCGAAGCATTACGAAGAGAAGCTGTAAAGTAAAACGTTATTTCGAATTCTTTATGGAAAGTAAAGCTGTAAGAAAATTGACTATCCGACCTCTTTCGCTGAGGTCGGCCGCGAACGGTCGCGCGTCGGACAACATTAAGAAAACCCAATCACTCGTAAAGAAAATTACGTGTGAAAACTTCCTTACGCTCGTTCGTTCTTCCTTGAAGCTCTAGAAGATTGAAGCAACCGACCCAATGGGGGTCGTTCGACATTTAGAAGAATCCGGCGTAGTTCACTTACCTTGGAAAGCTTTAGCTTTTTTATATGTAAATACCCCTATGTATGTCTCTAACTATCCAGCGACGTCTAGACCTATCTCCTACTCTCCTCGTCGTTCTCCCTGTCTCTATTCAAGCAGTTAAATGACCTAGGGCGGCTATACGGTAAAGATATATGTATATACTTGTGTTGATGAGGTTATTAATAGGTCGCGGGACTGATACTCGTCGAATGGTGTGTAAGATTGTGTGCATTAAATTTAGATTCGGACAAACAGATATCGAAATAATAGGCAGTTTATTATATATAAGTATATGTGAAAAATATGAATATGTGCGATTATAGAATTTAGGTTTTGTTAGCAAGAAGTTACTGCTACGCCACCGTCCAAATTCCCCTACTTCGTTCCAAGGTTCGCCCAGCGCTAAGCTAGGCAGGGAAGCCTTGGAAGGAAGTGCGTAACCCGAATCCACCACAAGGTTGATTTGGGAGGGAGAGTTTTACTCAACCCCTCCCAGGTGTCAGACGACTGTGCCGAATACACCCCTTATCCAAAGTGCGGTTTGTGTGTTGGTGATGAGAGCACTGAGCGTGCTACGTAGCGAAGATAATGAACTCAGTCAGGCTAGCATGGTTAGCAGATTCCTTTCCTCGTTCGTTGATGTGACGAAGTCGGTTTTGAACTCGGGAAGGCTGGCATGGTTAGCCGATTCCTTTCCTCATTCATTGATGCGAAGAATGGTTTTGAACTCGGGAAAGCTAGCATGGTTAGCAGATTCTTTTCCTCGTTCATTGGTGCGAAGAAAATGTTTGGAGAAGTTGTAACGAAGATCCATGGTGCTACCCCCTAAAGGTCAGACTTCATTCGATTAGCTCATCTTAACCCATCATCCGCTAATAAAGCTGTCCGAAGCGTAGCGAAGCGTAGATAGTGAGTTGAAACCGTATCCGCTATGGTTAAGCGTCAGCTCAAAACACTGTTTTCGAAGCGTAGAGTGTGATTAGTACTGACCGGCATGGTTAGCTCAATCCCAGTACCTCTCACGTTTATACGTAGCGTAGCGTAGCGAAGCGTAGCCTACCTAACCTTAAAACTAGGGTGACAACTTTATGAAGGAATGATAGATTATACGAGACCTCGACGCTATTTATTAGGGAGTGAGCAACTTCCGGTTTCCTCGTGAAGAAATTACGTTTAAGTCGTGTTGATAACGAAACATTACGTCTCGTGGGTCAAAGGAGGTGGCTTTACGCACCTAACACATTTACATTTAGTTACATACTATCCGATGCAGGCTCATTCCTTACACTTCCGAATAGATGTCGCAAAACTATACCGCTTTCCCTACATGTTTTATTTTACGAAGAGCGTTAGCCGCCCTTGCAAAACAAATATCTAGACCCGATTGGTCGTGAAATTACTGTGTATAAATCAAGAGGAAGTTTTGATTTAATACACGGATAAGGACCGTATCATGGGCCAGCCGACTGTCACCTATGCTAAACCACAATGATTCTCATATTTACATTTAAAGCTACTTCTCTGGCAGCCATCAAAGCAAAGCAAAACCTTAATTCTACTTCCCTAAATACACATTCGTAACTAGACAAAAGAAAAAAATAATAAAAAAAACTTGACGAATAACTGAACGAATTGTGCATTATAACTATATTGTGTAGTGCTTGATCGCCTGTCTATGTGTGTTCAACCCTTCAATTACGCATTCAAACTTAGAAAAGAAATAATAAATAAACTGAACGGAAAGTGTATGAATTGTGTGGTGTGATGCTGGATAGTTAATCATGTATCTCCTGTCTATGTGTTCAACCTTTCTGATACAAAATTATGAACGAACCGAATGAAAATGTATATAAATTGTGTGATGTGTCGCTTGATAGTTAATCATGTATCGCCTGTCTATGTGTTCAACCTTTCTGATACAAAATATAAACGAACCGAATGAAAATGTATATAAATTGTGTGATGTGTTATAACTAAGGGTGTAAAATAATATACATATAGAAACCATACATATCCCTACACCGTACATCCGCCTTCTACTCGCTACCTGTCTATTCCTATCGGTGTAGTGCAAATCAAATCTATCCGTAGACCTCGTCGACTACAGTTATGGCGAATCTAGCTCTTCTACTTCTATTCTACGCTAATGTAAACTCGTGACCTCGCCAAGACAGAACGGGTAACTTCACATTACATTGTTCTGAGCGGGGAAGTAAATAACTGTGGAGCCTACAATATACACATTACATCATTGACGACGAAAAATAGGCAATTGTAGCCTATTTCAGAATCGTCGATCCACCTGTAAATTACATGCAGAACAGTAACCCATTACAGGCATTTTGTTCTTACACACACGCTGGTATTATTCGCTGAAACATGACATTTTGTGAATTGAAGAACACAGTGCTGAAAAAATACACAATATTCGTAGCTTCAGGCGACTGTAGGATTCTCTCCTCCTTGTAGCTAAATAAACTGTAGGTAACCTTTGTCCCTTGCTGGAAAAAATACATGGAAGAACTCCGAAGAACAATACAAAGTTTCTCGTAGCAGAATAGATATAAAAGTAAAGAAATTAGTCTATCACTCAATACTGAGCCGATAATTCTTCTACAGGCTGATGTCATGTTCCACTCTAGTTTAATTCCGCTCCCCCGGGGGTTTACAGATTTAGTTGAGGTGAGCCGCAATACGGTCTCGCAAATAAATATTACCGACGAGTTAGGAAGGCTGCATTCAATTTGTTACTCTAAGCTCAACTCACAAGGTGGAGTTGATAAAATAATAGTTTATTTAGACATAGATAGCTTTTTGTAAAGTTCCACGTCCCGCCGTGGCGATAGGCTCTAGCCAGGTTTTCCCTTGCAGTATGCGCCATCGTTAAATTGTCCGGAGAAAACCTACTATCTATGCCAATCTAAGTTTCGCGCACTGTTTTAATTTGGGCAGAAAAATAACAAATAATTTTGTTCCCTACAATCACTCGGCTAAGCCGATATGAATACGTGTCGCTCCTGAAGCCGTGCCCTTTCGACTGTCCCGAATCCCGCTTGTCGCGCCCGCACGAGCATCCCCGAGACGTTCCTCCACTCCTGCGCCCACGCACCCCTCGCGTCTACCCCCGCGTCCCGCGTTGCCTGAAAATCTATTTTTAACTCTCCCACCCTCCATCAGACTCGCAGCCTAAATATGAAATTTATAATCCTCTCGCTTGTACCTATTGAATGTAAACTATATCTGTTGCGCGTGTCTATGCGTCGACGTTTCCTATACTAATCAATACCTATGTTCACACAGCCCAGTGCTACCGAAGCCCGAACTACACGGTGCCTGTTCTACACGGCACCCTATAAATATTTGATATTATTTAAAAATAAAAAATGGAACGACCATAGGTCCGTTTCAGTCGCCTCCTAAAGATTCAGATTTTTATACACCTTTGACGTAGTTAAAGTGTTGAAAAATTTAATCTTTTAAAATCAAACTGGTTTCTTCTTACTTTCGTATTGATTCGCGCCCTAAACTGGTTTAATTCTAATCCGCCCTATACCTATACATCCCTCACTATAATAACCGACAACCTCAACTTGCACCCTATCTTTGCGCTTTGACGTAACTATATCTTCCCGCGCCCCTTAGCTACATTCTACACTCCCAACCCGCAAAACATGTGAACAGCATCGATTCACTTGACTTATATTTCCGAAGTCCTCACTCTATTAACCCAGTAACCGCTTAACCGTTCCCCAACTAAACTGTAAATTTATCGCTTCACGCCTGCTTTCAGAACAACATTTTTTTGTTAATTATCGCCGCCTACAACAAAAACTAGTCAAATCGTACGTTTGTTTAGAAGAACTCCCAGCCCCAATCATATGTTCCACGTTTATCGCCTCCTTGAACGTTAAGTGTCAAGAGAGCCGCTCAGAATTTAACGCTTTAATATTTATTTGTGAGGGTGAAGTGGTGAACTAATTATTTAGTTCGGTTTAGAAATAATTTTACGCATTTTAACCTAAGCCCTTCACATGTCAATAAATTCGTTCTAATGTTACGCGTACCCCTTGGTTAGTTTTTTTCTGTTACCTAACGATATTCTGTGAGAAAGATTTCATGATGTTTACATAAGCTTACATAGACGCGTCACGCGACATTATGTAACACTATATATACCGCATACTACATTGTTTGTTAGAGCGCAACAAGGTTCGCGCGGCGCGCATGGAGTATTTTATATTTTTCGCAAAGAGTTTGTATTACGTCGCTGCGCTCCTTTATAGAGCGACCCTATGGGCACACGGCTACGAGAAAGAATGAAGCCCGCTGCGGGGTGTAGTGCGGGCAGGGGAACGACATTCGGCTCCTACTCGGGCATGCGCGAACGGAAAGCGTCCAAGCGTAGAAACAATGTATCTCTTATTTTGCAAAATTTTATTTGTATTGTAAGTGAGGTTGTAGGTACCTTAATATATTGAATTCTTACTGTGCTTATTTTTATTACTTTATCCTATTACTTTAAGTGAGCTAAACTTGTATGTATATATTTGTTTCTCGGAAAAGGCTCTAAACCGGCTCTCTCGGCTTTCGACGAAATTTAATTGTATTTAGATAATGTTACTTTTTCAAGTTTATTCATCTACATAGATAGGTGTAGACACCGAGCAAAGCTCGATCGCTCAGGTACTTGCCATTATGAAAGATTCGTATTAAGACAAATGAGTGAAAAAAAAAATAACATAACAAAAGTTTTGAAGTTTTTTCAAAATTTATGAATTTTTAAAATTCAACATTCGAACGAAAACATGATTGAGGTCTTTATTTGGAATTTGAATTGGAAAACTAAACCGCACACAAAAAGTTGCGGATTATGTATGAGTTATCTATCACTACTACATTACTATACTAGGAAAACGCAAAGGATGATGGTGTTCGTAAAATGCTCCAAAAATTCAAGTTTATATTGAATATCACTCGTTTAGGACTTTAAAAATAAATGCACAGATAAAGGCTTTAAAATTCCATGCACTCTTTTTCTTCTCTTTTGTAAAGGGGTTTTTTTTTCTGATAACCTTGTAGTTCAGGCAATAAAGGAGTAGAGTGCGTGAGCAGGGTCAAATGCGATTTCTTCAGAAACCTGTTCGGGTGCTTGGAGTAAACATACTAAAAGTCCTGGCGTCTACAAGGTGAGCCGGAAGGGGCGGGGCCCAAATAAAATCCTGCTTTTGGGTTTTTCGCTACGATCTCGAAAACGGTGCCCCGTAGAGAAAAATTGTCTCATACTGAATGAAAGCTCATAAAATTATCTACAACTTCTATTCTATTCACTTTTTTCAAATTCCGAATGGTTTTTGAGCTACACGCTTAGGAAAAGTTAAAATTTCCGAAAAATTGATTTTTACCTCATATTTCTCATCAAAAATTCCTTCATATCGTCTAAACTATTCACCTGAGAAAGATATTGTGCAACAAGAAGTTATAGAGAATTCAATTCCCTTCAATTGTGTACATACATATGCTAATTTATCTCCAGCTGGTCAACAGTTGGACCAATTTTAAGATTTTTTGTAAAATTTCATAATTTTCAGAAAAAGTTGTTTTGATCATTCCTGAGCCACAACTATCGTTTGTTACACCTATGTATCATCTAATAATATGTCACACTTGAAAGCGGGTTAAATGCAGTAAATGGAATTCATGTCACTTGGCTTTGCTGGAAGGCTGGGAAGATGTGCTTCCTCAAATGGTATGGGGCACCAGCAAGACAGACCTCCCTCAACCAGTACATCTTCCAGTCGTTTATGAGGTCAGTGGCCTGAAATTAGCTCGCTCCCACCGACTGAGAGCGCAGGTGAACAGCACGCAGAGGCCCTTCATCAAGAACCACCCACCACTGAGGATGAAGATGCCATGGACGAAGAACCCTTACCAGGGCTCTCACGTCCAAAGAGGATGAAAACTTCTTGGAAGTAAAACAATGAATTATTAAAATAAAATAAAATTACTTACCTTATATATAACAAACTTTTATTTATCATCTATAAAATATAATTTTCCATTTCTTCCAGTGACATGAATTCCATTTACTAAATTTAACCCGCTTTCAAGTGTAACATATTATTAGATGGTACATAGGTGTAACAAACGATAGTTGTGGCTCAGGAATGACCAAAACAACGTTTTCTGAAAATGATGAAATTTTACAAAAAATCTTAAAATTGGTGCAACTGTTGGCCGGCTGGAGATAAATTAGCATAAAAAATTTATACACACTTTTAAAGGGAATTAAATTATCTATAACGTTTTGTTTGACAATATCTTTCTCACGTGAATAGCTTAGACGATATGAAGGAATGTTTGATGAGAAATATGAGGTAAAAATCAATTTTTCGAAAATTTTCACTTTTCCTAAGCTTGTAGCTCGAGAACGGTTCGGAATTCGAAAAAAGTGAATAGTATAAAAGTTGTAGACAATTTTATGACCTTTCATTCGGTATAACTAAAATTTTTTCTACGGGGCTCTGTTTTCGAGATCGTAGCGAAAAACCCAAAAGCAGGACCTTATTTGGGCCCCCCCTCCGGCTCACTTCGTAAACGCCAAGACTTTTAGTATGTTTACTCCCTAAGCACCCCGAACAGGTTTCTGAAGAAATCGCTTTTGACCCTGCTCACGCACTCTGCACCTCCTTTTGGGCCATTCGTTGAGTTGACTATTGGTATTGCTTGATCTTTGAGTTTTCTATATCCATCTGGTGCAATACTAAAGTAGTCTTCTTTAAAATGTCGAGAACAAATACGGCTGTAAGTGTTTCCTTTTCTTTTTATTGCAGCCTCCCACAGTTTATTTTTTTCAGGATTTTTGGGAAACCTTAAAACCAAAGGTACCTAATTGGAAATTACCTAATTGCCATCTTTCACTAAACAAAATTACTCGGAAACCAGTATACATACTAAATAGTCCACATTTGGGCGCTTTTTTTATGGAATCTGACACAGTTGGCTACCTACGTCACCTACAACATCCGTGATGTCAGCCCATAACACCAGGTGAGCTAGGTGCCATGTCGGTGCTTCCCTTCATTTCATATCGGCTACACTGAACTGGTCGGAAAACACGAACTATTTACATAGCCGTTTCGACCGACGTTTCGTCAGAGCGGTGGTATCAACCCGGCCGGGATAAACCCTACCACCTAGTAAGGTATGAAGAGAAGGGGCCTACAGGTTAACGTGGAATCCGAACCACGGTCAGCTCCAACGGTCGAGCGGTCACTCATCCAGTACTGACCGCGCTCAGGGTTGCTTAAGAACGAAGTATGCGTGATTTACGTTAAGCTCATTCCATTCGTTTCGAAATGACGGCCATTTTTTCAAAAAAATTAAATGCTTCATAAGATACCTACGTGAACATGCGTCGTTTAATAAAGTAACCGAGCTCTAAAGTCCTTCCATATAGTATTGACTTTTACTTGGTTTAAAAAAAAATACAGGAAAGATCATATCTGCCTCCTATTTTGGAACTTTATCATCAATACCTACTAATAATAAATCTGTAAGGAATGGCCATGGAGTAAGTTACTTTGTTTTATGAGATATTGCGTTTGTAGACTATATGTATGATACTAAAACTAAATTGACGATTTTTAGAACTATTTTCTGTATGTGTGTAACTATGTATATTCCACCATAGCTCTTAAACCGATCATCCGAATTCGATGAAACTTAGAACAAGCACATTTACCTGTACGAGACATAGGATAGGCTAAATAAAATTCAGTTCCGGTTACGCTATGATATGGCTGTCATACAAACCGAAAAGGAATGGGGGCGGGCTTAATTACTTTCTTCTTTTTAAATTCAAATTTCACGCGAGCGAAGCCGCAGGCAAAAGCTAGTACTACTTAAATTAAATACGTAATCACATGGATTATTTATTATATAAATATTCGGGAAAAAATATGATTTAGACTTAGCACGTTCTATAGGAAATCCGCCACCGCCGTCGCTCCCGGTTAAAATATCACCAAAATACCAATTCCCTGTGGAATTTTAGACCATTCACGATTCTAGTCTCCTTCTTTGAGTCAGATTTGCAAATTAAAACGCAACAGTTGACCATTTTGGCTGAATTTTAGGAATAAAACTAAGAAATTGATCCCTCTGCATCGCGCGACGGAGCACGGCCGATGACTGCCGATCGGACCCGAACGCGGTTCGTGGCGCTCACCAACGAAGCTTCACCTCACCAACGCTCACATTCTCTCTATATAGGAGCGCAGCGACGTAATACAAACTCTTTGATTTTTCGTTTCTCGGTAAAGCACAACAAAGTTTGCGTGGCGCGGATAGAGTATTTTATACATGAGTTTTGTTTAGTTTTTTTTTTCTTACTGCTTGATAGATAAATAGACAGAGGATACTTTACGGGTTCAATAAATATCAACTTGTAACAGGTACATTAGAAAATTTTCACAAGATATAAGGCGGACTTATCTCGTATAGAGATTTCTTACAGTCAACCATTGGACGTTTGGACTCGATAATACATTGAAATGCAAAGGATAATAGAAAAGGGTTATGTGCGAGACTTGTAAGTATAAAGAGATTTAAGGGAATAATTAGGTATTAAGTTTATATACATATATATACGTATTTTATTTATATATTTATTATATTTTAGTCCGCGGAACATGAATGGGTTTTCTTTATATCTATTTCACATTTAATATTTCTATTAGTTTGTTTTAATCTATCAACTCTTATGCTATTCATTACGTCAATTATTTATTCGAAGATTAATCAATTGAAGGGACAGAGCGATTATTTTTATTTTATTTAGGTATTAATAATAATTTGCAGATTCACAACGCGTCGCGTTAAATTATTTTGCCGATTAAATTTCCCGATAAATGAACCTCTCTTGTTATATTATTTCATTCCAACTTATTTTTATTTCAATATTTAGAATCAATAATAGTTTATTTTATTGAGTTAAGATCGTATGTATTGAGAACTATTTCTATTCTTGTAATCAATCAACTCCCCTAATCCCAATTCAAACCCGTCTGCAAGTTCGCGGAGTGTTTCCGTTCGTTTATTTTTTCAAGTGAGGGCGTCAATTTTATCGGCTGCGTTACTCAAATATATTTTTTGTTTCTCGCGGTAATCTGAAGTGCCAAGCGTTGAATTTATTTATTACTTTTGACGACAAGTGGCACCTTTAATTATTTTCTGGCTTAAACCCTCAAACGATCATAAATACAGTTAAAAGTGACGTTTTGTAAATTAGTTCTATTCTTTATTTCATTTCTCGCGGCTCTGTTATTATAAGTAATATGTTCCCGTTATTTACATGCGAGTCTATTTCTTGCGACGCTCACAATTGAAAGCTATGTAACGTTTTGTAAATACATGGTTTAGGTGCTGCAAACAGCATATCTAGTTACATGAATTACGCGGCATAAGGGCAACAATTTCTTTTCTTTTTATTTACACGGTAATTACACGGTAATCGGTTTTTTTTTTCTCTACATATAGGTATCAAGTATCAACTATGGTTTCGCGGAATTCTTTTTAGTGGTCGGCCTACGTTTTCGCGATAGTCAAGAAAACACGTACCTATGATTTATATCAATTTTATCAGCTAATCTCGATTTTTTTTTTATAAGATTTCTCTCTCAAACTTGATTGATGACACCATGTTGGTATTGTGAATATTTGGCAAATGATTCTAAGGTCAATAATTTAGTATATAGATAAAGATTTGAAATTCTTTTCGTTTCGCGAATTACATTTTTATAGCCAATATTTTTCCTATAATATACTACAGACAATACTGTTAACCGGACAATAAGATCTCTATACATCTAGGCGACTCCCGACTTCCTCCATGTAATTGCATACTAGCATTTTAGTGCAGGGACAAAGAGACAACTAAGGCGGTTAAATTACAGTTCATACACGATGAAAAATGAAATATTTTACTTAAACACTTACTCGACTTCTATAACTATTTGCATACACGAATATTTAGTGAACAATCAATTTTCAAAGAGATCACTTACTCTGATGTATGTTTATTAATTTACGAAAAAATTATTTTATTTTATCTTGTATGTGTTTTGTAGATATGAAACAGTACTCTTAAATATATTTATTTATTAATAATTGAACTTATTATTATTATATATATTTTTCCCAACCCCATATTTAATTGATTACTTATCAAACACTACAATAAAAGTTACCACTTTATTTATTTCAGCAGATAATAAATACATTCTTTATAATCGATAATATCGATAATCAATATCTCCTTCGCACAACTAAGCCTGGCCCAGGAACAAGGAACTTCACAACAGCGCACATGCTCTACTTATGAAAGATACTTAGTATTTTGATATACATTTTAATAGTTTATTAAACAAAAATGGAACATATTTCGTTATAATTAAACTTCAAATACTAAACAACTTTATAACATAAATGAAACCTAAAGTACTTAATGGTTTTCTTTTCATTTTGGTTTTAATTTTTATTTATTTATATATATAAATTTTATTCGCGACTTCGTATTAAGTTTCTTAAATTGAATTTGAATATGATCGGTAGATGTTATTTTTATAGCTTTTCATATATTTATTTATTTATTTATTATTATTTTTTTTAAAAAGAATATAATTACTCATCTATTTAATCGTATTTACTCGCCAACTTCAACTAAAACATTTAATATAAGATTGACTTTTGTGATTAAGCGAAACGCAACAAAACCGAAAATATTTCATTACTCCATGTACCTTCCTAGCTCCGAGTTCGAGCCCGTATCGGATGATGACAAAAAATTGTAACAGCCGAGCTACGACGCGCGCCGGGTTCATCAACCTCGCACCTTCCCACCTGAGTTTAATCTACGACCCCATACCAACGACGCTCAGGTATTCGACACATTTCGCCAAAATGCACGTATTATTTCTTTTAGAGCGCACAAATTATTTATTTTATATTTATGTTAAGTACGACGGAACAATTGGTATACCATTTAAAATAATAATTTGGTTCGAACTAATCTCACGCATTTTAAAGTGGAAGATTTTTTTCTTACACCACTTCAAATGGTTATAAATATCTCATAGGTACGTTTCTTTCTCTGCTATGTAAACTAAAGATCGCATATAACAATATTTTAAGAGAACCGTTACATAATATTTTAGATAAGGGACTTATATATCACGGCGCATGTACCTATGTACTTTCATAGCAATACATGGTTTGCAAGACGAAAGCAACGCAAGTACACGAGATATGTTTCCATATTCTCGTGACAATTACGTTTGTGAAATAAGGGACACCAAAAAATGAGTTTAACAATTACGCTCTAGTTTTTTCTATTTAGGCATTTAAGTTTTCCAATTTACGCTATTTCAACCTAGGTGATATTATATTTTTAGAAACCAATCTTCATAGATTTCTTTCCCATTACACTGTGAATTAATTGAATCGAAAGTAAGCTGTTTTATTTACTTACTAGCTGAGCCCGCGGCTCCGCTCGCGTGAAATTCGTATTCCAAAGAAGAATGTAAGTAACTAAGGGCGAGGCCGAAGGCCGAGCTGCGTTCAGGTAATCGATAAACCTTCTTAAAGAAAGTAACTAACTAAGGGCGAGGCCGAAGGCCGAGCTGCTTTCAGGTAAACGATAAATCTTTCTCAAATAAAGGAAGTAAGTAAGGGCGAGGCCGAAGGCCGAGCTGCGTTCAGGAAGACGATAAACCTTCTGGAAGAAAGGAAGGAACTCAGTGCGAGGCCGAAGGCCGAACCTGCGTTCAGGTAAACCAAAAACCCTCTTCCGCCTTCGGGCCTCGCCCTTAAAGACTTCCTTTCTTCGATAGAATATAATATCGTTTACTCAATCTATTTATTTCATAAAAATAAAAAAGTAATATTGATAACTAAAGAATTAAACCTACCTAACAAACATTAAAATAACTATCAAAACGGGCATTTTCAAATGTTCTTAGAGCACTTGCGGCATTACCCCGTTGGATGGCAAGGCTAACCTTTTGAATGAAGTACATAAGCCCTTAATGACGGGACACCAGTTGCGTCAACCAGCTCAAGCCTCTTTTGGCTTCACTGCTCCACGGACCGAGGGTTTCAACCGCAAACGCAACAAATTCGAAATCTTGAATTATATTTCTATATTTGCTGCGTTTGAGGCTCTCCGCCCCAGCCTCGGCCGCGCCAGCCGCTCTTAAAGATGACTTGGAGCCAATGTGAGAACAAAAGTGGCGTCCCACATCAAAGAACTACCCTTAGTCCATGGCACTAAGGTGATAGCATCGGGCCTCTTTCCATCCAGCCGGGAATAACCGCGAGGTTCTAGGATGCACGGTATATTTGCCGTTAGAAGCGTGGACTTTATAATAAAATTTAAATTAAATTAACTCAATCTTAATATTAATTAACTTTATTCGAGATGGTTTAGCTTCTTCCTGAACGCAGCTCGGCCTTCGGCCTCGCCCTTAGTTACTTGCTTTCTTTGAGATGGTTTATCATTTGTCAGAACGTAGCTCGGCCTTTGGCCTCGCCTTAGTTACTTACTTTCTTCAAGATGGTTTAGCTTCTTCCTGAACGCAGCTCGGCCTTCGGCCTCGCCCTTAGTTACTTGCTTTCTTCGAGATGGTTTTTCAATTATCCGAACGTAGCTCGGCCTTCGGCCTCGCCTTAGTTACTTACTTTCTTCAAGATGGTTTAGCTTCTTCCTGAACGCAGCTCGGCCTGCGGCCTCGCCCATAGTTACTTACTTTCTTCGAGAAGGTTTATGGTCTTCCAGAATAGAGCTCGGCCTTCGGCCTCGCCCTTAGTTACTTACTTTCTTCAAGAATGTTTTTCTTCTTCCTGAACTCAGCTCCGCCTTCCGCCTCGCCCTTAGTTACTTTCATCGAGAAAGAATATCGTTTACGTGAGCGCAGATCAGCCTTCGGGCCCGCCTTTAGTTACTTACTTTCTTTTTTTTAAATACGAATTTCACGCGAGCGAAGCCGCGGGCAACAGATATATAAATTTTATTGCACCAATGACAGCGACATAACTTCGACTTTCAATTATTATTTTTATTTATCAAACAATTTGTCACCGGCCAGCTCACGTCGAGATGACAGTTCTCCGTTGTCAACATGACATTTAAAATAGTTTTTTACCTTTACTTTGGATTACGTAATTTTTATTATATTTTTTAATTATTATGTTCATCCGGGATATACACTGTCACTATAAAAAGTTTCGTCAAATTCCGTTCAGTGGTTTTTGCGAGATGCGCGTACAAATAGACATTTTTGCATTTACGATTTTATGATATGTATAGAAAGAATAGATATGTATAGACTATTGTGTTCAAGTTATAAAAAAGAAGAACTGTCATTTTCGTTGTATCTACTTATTTTTAAATTTCGAATGAATATTTTATTCAAATTGTATTTGCTGACAGTTCTCAAGATATAATTATGCACTTTGGACTACGTGATTTTAAACGCGCAATAATGTTTATAATTGTAATTTTTTTTTTATTTTTGTTATTTTTTTTTACGTATTATGTTAACCCGGCATATAAACTGCCACTATACAAAGTTTCGTCTAATTCCGTTCAGTGGTTTTTGCGTGATGCGCGTACAGACAAACAAACAAACAAACAAAAATTTTAAAAACTGTTCTAACATGTTCAGTATCTCATTTTAAGCCACCCTGGTTAGTTTTTTTCCGAATACATTCAATGTACAGACTTTCTTACCTCTACGATTTTATTATATGTATAGATGAATGATGGGCAAAGCTTACATTATGATTTGGTTCGTATTATTGACTCTACCTAAACATTAGCTAGGAAACAATTAAACGACTTAACAGATTTTAAGATTATTGTGGTAATTAATTAAATTTATTGTTAAGTGTTATTTTAAAATTAGATTCTAATCACTATCTTACCCGAGTTTCCTAGTTACTTAATATCCAAACTTTAGCACTAATAAAATATAAGTATAGAATTATAGCCTAAATCTGATAGCGGAATTTGCACGGACGAACTATTGGCACATTTCTGATTTTATTAATTAATTTGGACATATTTGAAAGACGGATTCGCGAGAAGAAGATATTTTTTCTAGTTTTGAATTTTTGAGGAACGAAATCTAGCAAAACTACTTGTGCGCCTCCTATCAACTAAAGTCGTAGCCGCATTTAAAGGAACCTACCCCTTTCTTGTTTAACATCTGCCGGCCTAGCTTCCCGCAATGATTAGACTATAGTTTTGAACGCAAATACCTAAACATTAGATTGAGAACGCCCCACGCATTTTACATGTTTTAGCAATTCGATTATTATTAATTAAGCGAATGTACGACTGTATATAGAGATAATTCAGTAATTTTATTTAACTTTATTATATCAACTTAAATTTTTTCTCGCGAATGGAATTCTTTATTAATTAAGTTATAGTTTGTTTTTCATAGCGACGCTACGCCTCCTCGATTGAGACTAGGGTATGACCTCAATGAAATATATATATTTTTATTTTTTTATTTTAATAAGAATGGTCGACTTATTCGCGAAGATTTTTTCATATTACCTTTTCCGAGTTAATTTTTCAATTACTTCTAATGTAATTATTTAAGCTATAATACTTTCCGCAGCAAACACGTCCTTTTAGAATTGTAGAATTTAATAACTATTTTGCTTTTCATTTCATCCATATATCACTTCGACCTCCCTGCATAACACTGGTTTTGTATACCCAGTATCTTACAACCACGAACAACTTGAGACATAGAGACGCATTTACCTAAGAGTCATAGTTATAGCTATAAACTTTACATAGTTCTTTAATTAAAATTTAGGCGTTAAACAAATCTCTGAAAGATATCCTAGCCAATCTACAATTTATCTATATATTTATATATATATATATATATATTTTTTTATACTTTAATTTAGATTTCAATTAAAAAACCTTGTTTATTTAGACCCGCCTATACTTCATTCTATGGAAATATAAAAAAAATTTTTTTTCTTTATGAATATTTTCCCGGAAATTATTTACTTTATATATTCATATTTGAATTAATCAGTCTTCAAATTGGACTTTATGATTCTATTGGAACAAAACGACATTTATTACGCACTGAACAACCCGTAAATATTTCTATCTAAATACTAAACATCGACTCAATATATTTCTATGTTCCAATGCCGATGTTTTCGGGGGAACATTTTTTTTGTCGACCTCGCCCGCGTCTCGGTACATAGACCCCTTGTTGATTCTATTTATAATACATAAGCCGTCCGAATCTTGTTCCTGTCGATGTAAGTGCCATGCCGGTAAGTTTTTAATATTAACTACGTTACTCTGAATAAAAATTTAAACTAGATGAAGTTATAATCATGTTTTGTGTAGTTACCCTATATTGTTTTAGTATAGTTGAATTTCGGATTTGGATTAAAGATTACATTTCTACGAGCGACAGCGCCTCCTATTCCGTTACCTACGGTGCAAGTTTGTTTAAATTTCAACATAAGGTTTGTTCTGACTCCGCGATCGGTTATATACGTATTTATGAATACAATATTTGTTAGTTTCGACGACACATTTATTTTTAGAATAGCTATGTTGTTATGTACTACGACAAAGCTGTGGGAGACAGAATACATATTGCACGACTATTATACGATACTTATTCACGCTGAGACCGTCGCCGTTTCAATTTGTTTACGCGTTTGTTGAATAGTCTAACGTGGATTCATTTAGATATTAGACTACATGACCTAGGTTTAACGACTTGGTTCTATATTCATGTTAATTACATAGTTTATACTTTCTACTTGTAAATTAGTCTATTCTGATTGACGTGTTTCTATAGAATGGCTCTGTGATCGTCTAATAGGTTATAAAAGGACCCTACATTTTATGCCGTAATGACCCTATCCGTTATTTGAAAGTAGCTATATATTATTTTACAAATACATAGCGTTTTTCGAACTTTCAAATCCTGGATCACGCAGCACCAACTGAAACGCCCCCCCCCCCCCCCCCCCCCTCTCTTTCTGGTCTAACAGTCCTACTGACGCGGACTCCTTGTCTGAAC
Organism: Nematopogon swammerdamellus; assembly: GCA_946902875.1. NCBI lineage: Eukaryota > Metazoa > Arthropoda > Insecta > Lepidoptera > Adelidae > Nematopogon > Nematopogon swammerdamellus. The sequence continues at coordinate 17,717,739 of OX336352.1, forward strand.
CAGACTAGGTGGTTGCCTTCGATTTAAAATTAAACCTACCTAACACGTCATCTCTACGGAACCTATCTAACCTACCCTGTCCTACTATAATGACGAAAATTACAGTTTTCGTGGAAAATAAATACCGAAAGGATTACATGATTTAAATGTTGGTTTAGTTATAACTAGGCTACAGGAAAAGGAAAGAGGAAAATTCTGAAATTGTCTATGGAGGAAAAGCTGAAAGAAAGAAGGCTAAGTAAGTTTCCGCAGGTTTGAATCCCGAAGAAGGAAATTAAGATTGGAGAGTTAAGAATTCGTAGAGTTTATGTGAAGCATAGATTAATGATGAAGCTAGATGGGTAAAATAATCGAGAGAAGATAGTATTAGGTTCGATTTCATTGTGGAGAAAGGCTGAAAATGAGGGGAGATAATTCGAAGCATTACGAAGAGAAGCTGTAAAGTAAAACGTTATTTCGAATTCTTTATGGAAAGTAAAGCTGTAAGAAAATTGACTATCCGACCTCTTTCGCTGAGGTCGGCCGCGAACGGTCGCGCGTCGGACAACATTAAGAAAACCCAATCACTCGTAAAGAAAATTACGTGTGAAAACTTCCTTACGCTCGTTCGTTCTTCCTTGAAGCTCTAGAAGATTGAAGCAACCGACCCAATGGGGGTCGTTCGACATTTAGAAGAATCCGGCGTAGTTCACTTACCTTGGAAAGCTTTAGCTTTTTTATATGTAAATACCCCTATGTATGTCTCTAACTATCCAGCGACGTCTAGACCTATCTCCTACTCTCCTCGTCGTTCTCCCTGTCTCTATTCAAGCAGTTAAATGACCTAGGGCGGCTATACGGTAAAGATATATGTATATACTTGTGTTGATGAGGTTATTAATAGGTCGCGGGACTGATACTCGTCGAATGGTGTGTAAGATTGTGTGCATTAAATTTAGATTCGGACAAACAGATATCGAAATAATAGGCAGTTTATTATATATAAGTATATGTGAAAAATATGAATATGTGCGATTATAGAATTTAGGTTTTGTTAGCAAGAAGTTACTGCTACGCCACCGTCCAAATTCCCCTACTTCGTTCCAAGGTTCGCCCAGCGCTAAGCTAGGCAGGGAAGCCTTGGAAGGAAGTGCGTAACCCGAATCCACCACTAGGTTGATTTGGGAGGGAGAGTTTTACTCAACCCCTCCCAGGTGTCAGACGACTGTGCCGAATACACCCCTTATCCAAAGTGCGGTTTGTGTGTTGGTGATGAGAGCACTGAGCGTGCTACGTAGCGAAGATAATGAACTCAGTCAGGCTAGCATGGTTAGCAGATTCCTTTCCTCGTTCGTTGATGTGACGAAGTCGGTTTTGAACTCGGGAAGGCTGGCATGGTTAGCCGATTCCTTTCCTCATTCATTGATGCGAAGAATGGTTTTGAACTCGGGAAAGCTAGCATGGTTAGCAGATTCTTTTCCTCGTTCATTGGTGCGAAGAAAATGTTTGGAGAAGTTGTAACGAAGATCCATGGTGCTACCCCCTAAAGGTCAGACTTCATTCGATTAGCTCATCTTAACCCATCATCCGCTAATAAAGCTGTCCGAAGCGTAGCGAAGCGTAGATAGTGAGTTGAAACCGTATCCGCTATGGTTAAGTGTCAGCTCAAAACACTGTTTTCGAAGCGTAGAGTGTGATTAGTACTGACCGGCATGGTTAGCTCAATCCCAGTACCTCTCACGTTTATACGTAGCGTAGCGTAGCGAAGCGTAGCCTACCTAACCTTAAAACTAGGGTGACAACTTTATGAAGGAATGATAGATTATACGAGACCTCGACGCTATTTATTAGGGAGTGAGCAACTTCCGGTTTCCTCGTGAAGAAATTACGTTTAAGTCGTGTTGATAACGAAACATTACGTCTCGTGGGTCAAAGGAGGTGGCTTTACGCACCTAACACATTTACATTTAGTTACATACTATCCGATGCAGGCTCATTCCTTACACTTCCGAATAGATGTCGCAAAACTATACCGCTTTCCCTACATGTTTTATTTTACGAAGAGCGTTAGCCGCCCTTGCAAAACAAATATCTAGACACGATTGGTCGTGAAATTACTGTGTATAAATCAAGAGGAAGTTTTGATTTAATACACGAATAAGGACCGTATCATGGGCCAGCCGACTGTCACCTATGCTAAACCACAATGATTCTCATATTTACATTTAAAGCTACTTCTCTGGCAGCCATCAAAGCAAAGCAAAACCTTAATTCTACTTCCCTAAATACACATTCGTAACTAGACAAAAGAAAAAAATAATAAAAAAAACTTGACGAATAACTGAACGAATTGTGCATTATAACTATATTGTGTAGTGCTTGATCGCCTGTCTATGTGTGTTCAACCCTTCAATTACGCATTCAAACTTAGAAAAGAAATAATAAATAAACTGAACGGAAAGTGTATGAATTGTGTGGTGTGATGCTGGATAGTTAATCATGTATCTCCTGTCTATGTGTTCAACCTTTCTGATACAAAATTATGAACGAACCGAATGAAAATGTATATAAATTGTGTGATGTGTCGCTTGATAGTTAATCATGTATCGCCTGTCTATGTGTTCAACCTTTCTGATACAAAATATAAACGAACCGAATGAAAATGTATATAAATTGTGTGATGTGTTATAACTAAGGGTGTAAAATAATATACATATAGAAACCATACATATCCCTACACCGTACATCCGCCTTCTACTCGCTACCTGTCTATTCCTATCGGTGTAGTGCAAATCAAATCTATCCGTAGACCTCGTCGACTACAGTTATGGCGAATCTAGCTCTTCTACTTCTATTCTACGCTAATGTAAACTCGTGACCTCGCCAAGACAGAACGGGTAACTTCACATTACATTGTTCTGAGCGGGGAAGTAAATAACTGTGGAGCCTACAATATACACATTACATCATTGACGACGAAAAATAGGCAATTGTAGCCTATTTCAGAATCGTCGATCCACCTGTAAATTACATGCAGAACAGTAACCCATTACAGGCATTTTGTTCTTACACACACGCTGGTATTATTCGCTGAAACATGACATTTTGTGAATTGAAGAACACAGTGCTGAAAAAATACACAATATTCGTAGCTTCAGGCGACTGTAGGATTCTCTCCTCCTTGTAGCTAAATAAACTGTAGGTAACCTTTGTCCCTTGCTGGAAAAAATACATGGAAGAACTCCGAAGAACAATACAAAGTTTCTCGTAGCAGAATAGATATAAAAGTAAAGAAATTAGTCTATCACTCAATACTGAGCCGATAATTCTTCTACAGGCTGATGTCATGTTCCACTCTAGTTTAATTCCGCTCCCCCGGGGGTTTACAGATTTAGTTGAGGTGAGCCGCAATACGGTCTCGCAAATAAATATTACCGACGAGTTAGGAAGGCTGCATTCAATTTGTTACTCTAAGCTCAACTCACAAGGTGGAGTTGATAAAATAATAGTTTATTTAGACATAGATAGCTTTTTGTAAAGTTCCACGTCCCGCCGTGGCGATAGGCTCTAGCCAGGTTTTCCCTTGCAGTATGCGCCATCGTTAAATTGTCCGGAGAAAACCTACTATCTATGCCAATCTAAGTTTCGCGCACTGTTTTAATTTGGGCAGAAAAATAACAAATAATTTTGTTCCCTACAATCACTCGGCTAAGCCGATATGAATACGTGTCGCTCCTGAAGCCGTGCCCTTTCGACTGTCCCGAATCCCGCTTGTCGCGCCCGCACGAGCATCCCCGAGACGTTCCTCCACTCCTGCGCCCACGCACCCCTCGCGTCTACCCCCGCGTCCCGCGTTGCCTGAAAATCTATTTTTAACTCTCCCACCCTCCATCAGACTCGCAGCCTAAATATGAAATTTATAATCCTCTCGCTTGTACCTATTGAATGTAAACTATATCTGTTGCGCGTGTCTATGCGTCGACGTTTCCTATACTAATCAATACCTATGTTCACACAGCCCAGTGCTACCGAAGCCCGAACTACACGGTGCCTGTTCTACACGGCACCCTATAAATATTTGATATTATTTAAAAATAAAAAATGGAACGACCATAGGTCCGTTTCAGAAATCAGGGCCGGTGAACCATCGATGGTCTGACCCCAAATGACCCGACTTTGAGCGAGTGGCGTCGTCAGCCACGTTCAGAGCACTCGGAATCCATCTCCAATCAGCGACGTTTGTCGTCTCGCAGATCTCACCAACTCGATGGCCGACGAATGCTCTGAACTGGCGAGCATCGCTTCGGAGCCATCCGAGAACGGTAGTGGAATCAGTCCAATATTGAGTTCGTGTCGGTTTTAACCTATGCTCATCGCGAATCGTATTTGCGAGACGAGCCGCGATAAGTGCGCCCTGCAGTTCTAGTCTAGGTATCGTTGAAGGTTTGAGCGGCGTGACTCGAGCCTTGCTGCTCACAAGGGAGAGTTCCACCTTTCCATCCGAGTATGTGAATCTCCAGTAGGCTACGCAACCATAGGCGAGCTCACTGGCGTCCGAGAAAAGGTGTAACTCGCAAACAGCAAAATCCGGGTCACGCAGATACCATCGAGGTAAATGCAGAGTACTGACTGCGTGGAGGTCGATGAACCAATCACGCCACCGCTCATCTTCTTCTCGTTCGAATGCCTTATCCCAACCGATTCCAGTTCTCCAGGTCTGCTGAAAAAGGATACGACCGCGTACTACGATCGGAGCCAAGAGCCCAAGTGGATCATAAACGCGCATAACGTGAGACAAAACTTTCCTTTTAGTAAGTTGTTCTGGAACTTCTCCTTGCAACCCGGTTTGGAAACCCAGGCAATCCCGCGTAGGATTCCAAATCAGACCTAGAGTGCGGACAGTAGGCTGGATCGAACCTAGTTTAATGTTAGATGGTTGGATGAGTCGTAGTTCTGGTGATAAATTGGCCAAAACAGTTGGATCGTTTGATACCCAGCTCCTCATGACAAAGCAGCATTTCTGGTGAACTGTCACTATGTCAGAGGCGAGACGTGCAGCAGCACATGGGTCATCGAGACTTCCAATGAAATCGTCCATGTAGTGATCATTAATAATAGCGTGAGCCGCATCAGGGTAAGCCGTTTCGAAGTCCTTTGCGCTCTTATTCTTAACATAGAGTGCTGTGCAAGGGCTGGAAGTAGCATCGAAGATTACCGAGCTCATTCTATATTGCCTTATTTCAGCGTTTGGGTTGCCATCCCGCCACAGAAATCTCTGAGCATCACGATCTTGCTCTCGGATTTTGATCTGTGGGAACATCTCCTGGATATCTGCGGTCATTGCAATACGACCTTCCCTAAATCTGAACAGGATCCCCAGAAGAGGTTGAAGAAGGTCTGGTCCCGGCAACAAGAATGAGTTCAAGCTTACTCCTTGACTCTTGGCTGCAGCGTCGTGAACAATCCTAAGCTTTCCAGGTTTGTTCGGATTGGTTACTCCGAAGTGTGGTAAGTACCAGCGACGGTTCACCTCAATACCATTTCTAGGAGGAGGACATTCCTCAGCATAACCCTTGTCCAGCATATCATTCATGTTCTTCTTTTATGCAGTAGCGAACAGTGAATCTTTCGCCATCTTCTTTTCGATCATTTCTAGCCTACGACGTGCTAAAGAGAAACTTTCCGGAAGTTCGGCGTTGTCCTCACGCCACAGGAGGCCAACCTCGAACCTGCCCGTAGAAAGACGGCGAGATGTGGATTCAAGAATGTCCTGGGCACGGCGGTCATTCTGAGTACACAACTCGGTTTTCAGAATACCTATCGAGTCGAGCTTGTATTGCTTCTTTATCAAGTTTTCAAGATTCTGATCATCGGTAAAACTACTACTTTCTACTACAGTATGGTTTACATATTGCACAGTTTTGGTTTTGCTAGACTCGAACCCATGAACGACCCAGCCCAGAGGTGTCAAACACGCTAACGGTTCGGAATGAGAATCCTTCCTTGTGCATTTAGAGTATGTTAGAAGGCAGTCCGCGCTACCTATGAGAACCGTGGGCGTGGCGTCCTCGTGTGCGAGCTCTTCCACTAAGTCAGCGAGGTGACGGTGGCGGGCCAAGTCCACACGGCTAACGGTCTGTCGGGCCAGACCGAGCGAAGGAACGGAATGAGCATTTCGCACCGTGTGAACTTCGTCACTGTGCCGACCTCTGATATAAAAACTTACATAATTTATTTTTGTTTCGGTTGTCATACCCTTAACACCACTTACAGTCATGCGCCCCTCGGGGCCCTTCGCACCTATGCGCTCAGCCACACACGAGTCAATCAATGTAGCAGTAGACCCATCATCGATCAGAGCGTACGTCTCAACGTGACCGGCTGGTCCGCATACCACGACAGGAATTACTTTCAGCAGTACTTGGCCCTGTCGCTGTTGTGTAGCTAGGGAAGTGACCGAAGTGTTATTTAAAATAATATATTTCTTTGTTGTGAGCCTCTGCTCTGGAATAGTACTCGTAGTTAACTTACTGTCTAACTTTTTTTCTACTGTGTCAACATTCTCTCCTATAATGTCAGAAGCGCACATATTTATTGTAGAAGTGCTCGGTTTGCTGATAGGAGGGAATGTTGCCCCATGTAGAAGAGAATGGTGCCGAAGTTGGCAACCATCGTGATCACATCGTTTTGTTTTACACGTCTTCCATTGATGAGAATTGGCACTGAGGCACCTATAACAAACTTTCGTCTGGCGTATCCAGCGCCACCTATCGTCTACAGGGAGCGACTTGAATTTACTGCAAAAACAGATGTTGTGTTTTTCACTGCAATAAATGCAAGTTGCTGGGACGGATGAGAAGGCAGACGTAGCGTGGACTTTTTCTCGTTTCTTGTCTGATTCAAAATGTGCACTCGTATTAGCATGAGATACGATTCCAAATTTAACCTGTCGTTCTGATTCACGCGTGATAAAATCTGACAATAATTCTAATTTCACCTTTTACGGTTGCTCGGCCGCAAAGTCCATCCATCTGCTTCGCATCCACAGCGACAGCTTCGCTAACAATGCATCGAATAGTTCAGGCGAATGCAAATATTCATGTTTATTTAACAATACAATAGTAGAAACACAGTTTCGAAGTTTACATGCAAATACATTCAAATCTTTATTCTCGTTCAGCCTAGGCATAGAGCGCACGGCGGCGAGCTCCTGCAGTACGATCTGTTCAGGGCGAGCGAAACGAAGTTCAAGCGCTCGCATCACTTCGTCGGGGTCGTGCGCCGATATGAGCAGCGAGGCGACGGCCTCGCGCGCCTCACCGCGCAGCGCGTGCCGCAGACGCGCTAGATTCTCTACAGTCGTGTACGATGCCCTAGTGTCTTCGTAGGTTCGCTTGAACCCGAGCCACTCGGTTGGACTTCCGGAGTAGGGCAATAGCTCTATGTACCACGGCTTGGCGACCCTGCTGTGTGATTTTGAACTAGATTTCTCAGCTAAAGCGGCGATGGCTAATGCAAGTTGAGAAATATCCGATGGTATCTCTTTATTGAGTCTAATATTAGCTGGGTTAGTTTCACCGGCTTCACAGTTAACCTGTTCTGTTCCGCTTATCATCCAAGGCGGCAGAAGTGGTGGTTGAGCGAGCGGCGACCGCAGGGACGCGAGCCCAGCATTCGTCGGCATATCTGCTTCATTTCGCTCAGGCAGTTGCGGCACCGATTGCTCTGTCGCGGGTGGCCGAGGATCACGCACGGGCAGCGCGTCGTGTTGCCGAGCAACGGCAGCACCAGCGACAGCCGGCGGCCACAATACCTGCTGTGTAAAATTTTCATTGTGAGGCAAGTTTACAGGGGTTAGGAACGTTATTGTGTCTTGGGCGAGAGCTTCATCCTGTAGCTGTGTGCCGACATTCGTTCTACATGTCTGCGATTCATTTTGTGAAGGTAATGTAACATCATTAACCTGTAATGGGTCAGAATCGGAACCATAAACCCAATCCTGTGTGCGCAATGAACTGGTGCGCACGCTGCCGCTGGCGACACCATGCGCACTTGCGGCGGCGTCGATGGCAGCAAGCGCCGCCCGTAGTTCCATCTCTGCCACCTCACGCTTTCGTGCGGCAGCAATGCGCTCACGCTCAGCCTCTCGTTCCAGCATCCTGCGCGCATGAAGAGCTTCTACAGCAAACTTGCGCGCAATGACCGTGGATGCTGACCGTGAAGAATGTGCTGAGCTCAAGCCGCTGCGACGATTTCCTCCTGCAACAGAAGCCGGCGGCGGTGTTGGAGGTGGTCGCGCCGCCGGTGGTTCCGTTTGAGACATCGGGTTCACGTCTCCTGCCTCACGTCTCGGGGTATTGTGTGCGGTCGACATATGAGGAAAGCTGGGCGAGACCGAGCCTTCCGAGGTTGAGGAGGTGCCCGGTCGTGATCGCCCAGCCGCCGTGTCGACAGCACCCGAGTCGGATGCAGGGCGTGTGTGTGAATCCGTTGCCTCTGGTCCTCTCTTCGACTGAGACCTCGTCTTCATTTTGCGCTAGTAATAATGTAAAAGATCCGCGCCGAAGAACCAATATAAAAGACGAAAACGAGATTTCAGTGGAAAAAAGCAGCCATTTAATGACAAGTTGCTATGACAACGTATTTTTACATTTTTCGATTCTTTATTGGCATTTTTCAAACCTGCCTGTCGCGAACACCCATTTTACATCATTTTTCGGATAGGAACGATTTAGTTACGCGAATAACCGTGGACGCTTCTGACCTGTGTCTAGGGGCGGAAATCTCACAGGGTGTAGATGTTTTTCATCCAATTGCTTTCGCCTCTAGGAAACTTTCCGTGACTGAACATAAATACAGTACAACGGAGAAAGAGTGTCTGGCAATAATATGGGCCTTGAACTACTTTCGACAGTACATTTGGGGAAAGAAATTTCAAGTTATAAGCGACCATAAAGCTTTGTGTTGGCTACAAACAGCGAAGGACGTAAATGCTAGATTAGCTAGGTGGTCGTTAAAAATAGCCTCATTCATATTAGTACAAATATTTGCTCGACATGGGGTTGTAATGGAATTTGTTACGGATAGAGGGTCTGTTTTTACTAGCAAATTAGTAAAAAAAATTATTTCGCTACTAGGTGCCAAATCGCGATTCACTTCGGTTTGTCATCCTCAAGGGAATGGACTGACTGAAAAATTTTATGACACTATCAAAGAGTTTGTATTACGTCGCTGCGCTCCTTTATAGAGAGAAAGTGAGGAGCGCAGCGACGTAATACAAACTCTTTGGACACTATCGTGACTTCTCTTTCTAAATATATTAATCCGGAACAAAGTGACTGGTGTACACCAAAGACATTAAACCCACCCTCTCTTTGGTGTACACATACGTCATTGGGTGTACATTTGTCCCTTTAGTTACGTTTGCTTATAATTGTTCTGTACATGATACTACGAAGGTAGCACCTTTCGTAATCATTTACGGAAGAACGCCAGTTTTTTCTTCGGATATCCTATTAAAGGATTATGATGTAAATAATTATGCTTGTGTTGATACGCTAGAACATAAAATAGATTTTCTGACACAATTGACAGAGCAAGCATTGGGCAGAATTCGTTCTGCGCAAGTCAAGCAGAAAGAACGATATGACAAACGTCATACAGATATGGTCTATGCGATCAATCAACAAGTGTTATTGTTCTGTCCGAAAAGGTTTATTGGGACGCAACGTCATTGTTGGGACGTCGTATACCTAAACTTGCTCGACATTTTGAAGGTCCATACATTGTCGTGGAACGAACATCTCCTGTAAATTATAGGATAAGACTTCCAAATAAGCCGAGGGCCAAACCCTTGACTGTTCACGTAGATAGACTCAAACCATTTTTCCCTAGAGACTAGTTTCATGTGAGTCTAGTTCTAGTTTTAGTAATTAAAATATTGTAGTTATTGCATTTCTATATTATTTTATAATCTTTTTTATTTTCAATATTCTAAAAATTCATCCCCACCCGGTGAATATTATTAATAATTTACTTCACGGTAATTATTAATCATAAATTTAGAATATGTAAAATATAAAATATATATAAAAAGTATAAAAAAAGAAAAAAATACAACCGTTGAAGTTTTTTTTAATTATTTGCTATAATTAATTTCAATCTCAATCGTTGAATTAATTTTTTTTATCATTTGCAATAATTTAATTTTAATTTTCTTTACTTTAGTTTTAAATAGATTCAGAGGATGAAAGTGTTTCTCCTCCTGTTTCTTTAAATTAAATTAACTTATTAATTAATTAATTCTTTAAATAAAAAATAATTCTATAACTTTATTTTATAATATTTACCTAGCAATTAGTGTCACAGAATTTATTTTTCTGTTTGTTTAATTTAGGATTACTAATCTGTCATCTCTCCAGTTCGCAAAGTATAATCTTTGTTTCAAATGTTTGTTTGTGTTGATCATAGAATATATTGTTTGGTCAATATTATTTTATGTAGCTATAATTTTAATTAATAATAGTTTATTATTATTCAGTATTGTCATAATACAATAAATGTGAAATATGCTTTTTACATAAATTATCAATAAATTTACCTAAGGTAGATAGATGATATGATAACACGTAGTTACATTCATTCCGAATCTTTGGTTGTTCCAAAAACAAGAATTTTCAGAAGTTTGGTATGACAGGAAAAAAAAACAAAGTGACGTTACTATGGTAACAGCTGTCAGAGGGGTAAACATGGAGACCTGTCATAATAAATAAAATTTCTGATAATTCCTTCCGTATTATGAAAAATACTAATTAAATTTTTCTATTTTTCATGCGGGGTTCGGCTTCTCGACTCTTGCGGCTACTGCTAGCTACACTTCACGTCGTTCGATGTTGTGTTTCCGGCCTGATCAAAAGCACGAAAGTTAAGTGAATTCTTTTATATGTAAACAAGATAATTGTCATCATGTCGGTGATGGTATCCTTTGCTGATCGTAACCTGCGTAGGCAGAACTGCGATTCAGACGTTGGTATTCTCATTTAAAAAAAAATCATATATATTCACGTTATAATTCTGGTGAATTGGTTTGGCATGAAGTCTTTCAGCTATCCGGCTACGGAAGGATTATACGGCGTTTACTTCTTGTTTAGATATGAAGGATGCACTTTACTTTCAGATGCAGATAGATCTTCAGGGGAACTGCAATTTTTTTTATAATAATTTGTTTTATAAAAAAAAATAGGTAAAAAAACTTTTAAGTTAAACGGTTTTATTAAAAAAAAACTAGAAAAAAAACATCAGCTGTACAAAAAACTAGAAAATAATAAGGACACAACGTACGAAATCGCGCAATACTAGCGTGCTGTCTTCTCATGTCGGATGTCAAAGGGCACATTGTGTCGCTGCGTCAGCGGAATAATTAATAAATTGAGACTTTTAACAGACTAATATAAAAACGTGGGGCGCATGTTATTTATTACGCATATTGTACGCCCCACGTTTTTATATTAGTCTGTTAAAAGTCTCAATTTATTAATTATTCCGCTGACGCAGCGACACAATGTGCCCTTTGACATCCGACATGAGAAGACAGCACGCTAGTATTGCGCGATTTCGTACGTTGTGTCCTTATTATTTTCTAGTTTTTTGTACAGCTGATGTTTTTTTTCTAGTTTTTTTTTAATAAAACCGTTTAACTTAAAAGTTTTTTTTACCTATTTTTTTATTTACTCGTTTTTAGTTACATTTTTGGCTCGTATCATTCATTACGCAAACTCTTCATCCTTTCCAACTCTCTCATTGCATCTTTGTTACTCGGTTTCTTACCTGTCAATTTCTCACAATCAAGCTCCTCAATACATAGCCCTTCTAAAGCCTTTACGCGACTCAATGTAACATATAATATAATATTATATAATAATATAATATAATATAATATAATAATACATATAATATAATAATATAATATTTCCCCCCAAGTATAGTCTCGGGTCCTTCAAGAGAGGCGTGAATGGGCACCTGTCAGGCCGGCATGGCATTCGCAACCCCCGCATACGTCCGAATGTCCATGGGCGTCGCTAGACACCTTATGGGTGACTCGGCGCCACATGTCGCGCTTAGTATAAAAAAAAAAAAACATACGCTTGACCCTCCTCAAATAGTCTGGAGCCCAAATACACGACAGCATGGTCAACAGGTCTGCCCTGCATTTTATGGACAGTGGAGGCCCATGACAAAATTATCGGTATCATCCGTTTCTCAGCTGTTGCATAATTAAACTTTGCTGGAAACTGTATGGTTTTAGGATGGATAAGGTGTACGCCGTCCCTTTCAAAATCAATTTGAACAGATGGTATGTCTGTTTCATACATTTGCGTTCGACAAGTATGGGACACTCATCCAAACAAACCAAATGAGCCCAAACTCGAGAGGGTCACTAGTAACGGTTGAAGAGTTCCACTGTACACCTCCTGACTCCATCATCAGACCCTCGTCACCAAGTGTATTGGTGTAGTACATGGGACACTCGTCCAAACCAACCAAATGAGCCCAAACTCGAGAGGGTTACTAGCAACGGTTCAAGAGTTCCACTGTACACCTCCTGACTTCATCATCAGACCCTCGTCACCAAGTGTATTGGTAGAAGTATGGGACACTCGTCCAAACCAACCATATGAGCCCAAACTCGAGGGGGTTACTAGTAACGGTTGAAGAGTTCCACTGTACACCTCCTGACTCCATCAGCAGACCCTCGTCACCAAGTGTATTAGTAGAAGTATGGGACACTCGTCCAAGCCAACCAAATGAGCCCAAACTCGACGGGGTTACCAGTAACGGTTGAAGAGTTCCACTGTCCACCTCCTGACTCCATAATCAGACCCTTGTCACCAAGTGTATTGGTAGAAGTATAGGACACTCGTCCAAACAAACCAAATGAGCCTAAACTCGAAAACGTTACTAGTAACGGTTGAAGAGTTCCACTGAACACCTCTTGACTCCATCATCAGACCCTCGTCACCAAGTGTATTGGTAGAAGTATGGGACACTCGTCCAAACCAACCAAATGAGCCCAAACTCGACGGGGTTACTAGTAACGGTTGAAGAGTTACACTGTCCACCTCGTGACTCCATCATCAGACCCTCGTCACCAAGTGTATTTGTAGAAGTATAGGACACTTGTCCAAACAAACCAAATGAGCCTAAACTTGAGGGGGTTACTAGTAACGGTTGAAGAGTTCCACTGAACACCTCTTGACTCCATAATCAGACCCTCGTCACCAAGTGTATTGGTAGAATTAAGGGACACTCGTCCAAACCAACCAAATGAGCCCAAACTCGATAGGGTTACTAGTAACGGTTGAAGAGTTACACTGTCCACTCCATCATCAGACCCTCGTCACCAAGTGTATTGGTAGAAGTATAGGACATTTGTCCACACAAACCAAATGAGCCTAAATTTGAGGGGGTTACTAGTAACGGTTGAAGAGTTCCACCGAACACCTCTTGACTCCATCATCAGACCCTCGTCACCAAGTGTATTGGTAGAAGTATGGGGCACTCGTCCAAACCAACCAAATGAGCCCAAACTCGACGGGGTTACTAGTAACGGTTGAAGAGTTAAACTGTCCACCTCCTGACTCCATCATCAGACCCTCGTCACCAAGTGTATTGGTAGAAGTATAGGACATTTGTCCACACAATCAAAATGAGCCTAAACTCGAGGGGGTTACTAGTAACGGTTGTAGAGTTCCACTGAACACCTCTTGACTCCATCATCAGACCCTCGTCACCAAGTGTATTGGTAGAAGTATGGGACACTCGTCCAAACCAACCAAATGAGCCCAAACTCGAGAGGGTTACTACTAACGGTTGAACAGTGTACACTGTACACCTCCTTACTCCATCATCAGACCCTCGTCACCAAGTGTATTGGTAGAAGTATGGGACACTCGTCCAAACCAACCATATGAGCTCAAACTCGAGGGCGTTACTAGTAACGGTTGAAGAGTTCCACTGTACACCTCCTCACTCCATCATCAAACCCTCGTCACCAAGTGTATTGGTAGAAGTATGGGACACTCGTCCAAACCAACCATATGAGCCCAAACTCGAAGGGGTTAATAGTAACGGTTGAAGAGTTCCACTGTACACCTCCTGACTCCATCATCAGACCCTCGTCACCAAGTATATTGATAGAAGTATGGGACAGTCGTCCAAACCAACCAAATGAGCCCAAACTCGAGGGGTTACTAGTAACGGTTGAAGAGTTCCACTGTACACCTCCTGACTCCATCATCAGACCCTCGTCACCAAGTGTATTGGTAGAAGTATGGGACACTCGTCCAAACTAACCATATGAGCCCAAACTCGAAGGGGTTACTAGTAACGGTTGAATAGTTCCACTGTACACCTCCTGACTCCATCATCAAACCCTCGTCACCAAATGTTTTGGTAGAAGTATGGGACACTCGTTCAAACCAACCAAATGAGCCCAAACTCGAGGGGGTTACTAGTAACGGTTGAAGAGTTCCACTGTCCACCTCCTGACTCCATCATCAGACCCTCGTCACCAAATGTATTGGTAGAAGTATAGGACACTCGTCCAAACCAACCAAATGAGCCCAAACTCGAGAGGGTTACTAGTAACAGTTGAAGAGTTCCACTGTCCACCTCCTGACTCCATCATCAGACCCTCGTTACCAAGTTGAAATTATCATAATATTGTATTGTCACGAGAACTCAATGTGTGTGCAAAGTTTCATAAAAATCGGTTCAGTAAAAGTAGTTGAAAAAATTGTCGCAAGATTTGAAACAAAGATAGAAACAAACAAATATACGGAGTCAAGCTAAAATAATATAAAAATATAAAACCGTTTAAAAAAATCGGTTCAGTAAAAGTAGTTGAAAAAATTGTCGCAAGATTTGAAACAAAGATAGAAACAAACAAATATACGGAGTCAAGCTAAATAAAACCGTTTAAAAACATTCAACGCAGTTTCTCTTACAGATCTGATGAGAGGGTCTGTCATTGGCTACGTCGCGACTCCGCAGTTGCGAAGATGTACGCCCAAGCCCGGCTGCCTTCAGTGGTCTGACTAAATTTCGCGAGTTTTATACCCTTCCGGTTCATCATCCGCGAGGATGGCGATCACCTGATTTAATCGGCGGTTATATCAGGACAAGACACAGTTTTCATCCCTCCGAATTTTTTTCTTGATGATGCTGATGTAATCTTTCTTAACGACTAAGATATCATGAATTGTGTGAGAAGTGTGTGAGTGTGTGTGTGTGTTCTCGTCCGTCCGTCCGTTTTTGAGTAGGATTAGTAGATAGGTAGATTTTTAGATTTTAGTGTGTGTTTGTCCGTCCGTCAGTCTGCTAGGGCAACGTGGTCAAATTCGCACAATATGGCGTATGTGTACTACGGCGAAGTGTTAATGAAAATTAAAATTGTAAATTAATTTTTAATACATACATCGTTGTTAGGCTAAGACTTAAAATGTAGCTTAATTTGTTTTTTTTAATCTATGTAAACTGTTGACAGGTTAAGACTCAGTATGTAATTAATTTTTTTTGTTATTTTAAGTATGTATACTGTTAGGTATCGCTGTATTTAAAGAACCTAAAGGGGGAACACCGAATGGTCATGTATCTTAGCGCATGTAATACCAGTAGTTGTAAATGTAAATGCTGTAGTGTTTTCTAATAAAGTAAATAAATAAATAAATAAATAAATAAATAAATGAATTGCATTCGAAACTTGACTTCTTCTTGGCTGTTCAGGTACCTTCAGTGCTCCCGACAGAGGGAGGAATGCACTGGCAGTTTGCCAGCGCAAGATTTTATACTTTTGGCCATAGAGACAATCTATGCTTTTCAAAATTAAAATATTTTAGTTTGTTTCGAATGTAATCCTGTTTTGTTCTTGTGATTGTTTTTCTTTGTATTGTGGAGTTCGGCCGTAGAGTTTTAAATCTTAACATGTAAACTCAATTTCTAACTTGGAATAAATGATTTCACTGCATCGTCTATCCGAGTTTCTTTCAAGATAGAGAACAAGAATATTAAGCATTCACTGGTAAAAGTAATCACCAGTGCAATACTTTCTTCAAGGCGGTTTACAGTCTTCCTGAACGCAGCTCGGCCTTCGGCCTCGCCCTCAATTACTTGATTTCTTCAAAAAGCTTTATAGTCTTCCTGAACGCAGCTCGGCCTTCGGCTTCACCCATTAGTTACTTACCTACTTTCTTCGAGAAGGTTTATGGTCTTCCTGAACGCAGCTCGGCCTTCGGCCTCGCCCTCTGTTACTTACTTTCTTCGAAAAGGTTATCGTCTTCCTGAACGCAGCTCGGCCTTCGGCCTCGCCCTCAGTTACTTACTTTCTTCGAGAAGGTTTATTGTCTTCCAGAATGCAGCTCAGCCTGAAGCGTCGCCGTTAGTTACTTACTTTAGTTGAGAAGGTTTATTGTTCACCTAAACGCAGATCGGCCTTGGTTACTTACTTTCCTCCTTTGAAATACGAATTTCACGCGAGCGAAGCCGCGGGCAAAAGCTAGTTGGATATATACTGATGGTTTCGCCGGGTCATAATCAGGTAAATACTTATGATTTGCATTCGCCTCCCTCCCACTACATTGACTGAGCCCGCCTCGGATGCCCTTCTTTATAAAGTGAATCATATCAATGTTTGTGAGCAACTGTAAATTAATTTTAGTATGCTTCAACATCGCATCCCATGAAAGCCCCGGCGCTGTGTAGTACCAGCACGGGTCGAGGCGGTAAGTTTTCTCGCATACAATGCGAAAGTTTTCAAAAACGTCCGCTAAATGTAGGACGTCGGTCTTTAAGTATAAATCAGAGTATTCACCCAAAGTATTTAGATCAAAGTGCTGCCATATATTCAGGGCATGGGCGTAATCTACTGCGGATGTAGCCGATTTATTGAGCGTACTATAAAAAGCATCTATTGGCGGGAGAGTTGTCTCGGCTAACCGCTCAAATGAATCGATATATTCATATGGGAACACACCTTTCCGTTTCAGCAGTTGGAATTCCGCTTGGGTGGGGTAAAACGCGCTCGTGATTTTAAATTGATCGGGGGCCAGATTCGTTGATAGCTTATCTAAACTTGAGGGCATGAACCGAAGTGAATCTATAAATCTCAATTTAATCTCTATTTTACCACCATCACTGGGGTACGTTAAATATTTAATAAAAGAAATGCACCTCTCCTTATTACACGGGAGAAGATCAATTTTTTCATCCTCCGCCCCAAAAGTTTTCACGATGAAGTGACTGTCATAGCCCGACAGATTGTGGAATACTATTGGAATAAATTTAGGCAACTTATAATTCAGGTTACAGCTTTCATGCGCCGCGAAACGAAACTTACCGGTTAAATGACAATGATCTCGCACGCGCACCGTGCCGCTCAATGACTCACCGCATACCCCGCACTCTGTAGACCCCAAAAAAATATTATTCTCATGTTCAGTGAGCGGCAGTATTGGTACCGTGAATAATAGTTTTTTCGCGATGGGCTCAAGACTATCTGTGAGCTTCTTCATAAACATATTACCGCAATCGGCCCCTCGATAGGACTCGAAAACATCTAGGCTCGCATCAAAGCCAGCCGCATTTTATATAGTATGCAAAACTGTGTGGTTCGTGAATGTGAGTTGTTTGTGTGAATGGAGAGTCAGGGTTGGATGAGCATGTGCTTACTGATGTTAAAACACTCTCGAAGTCCGCATATACAACGAAGGGTACATGAAGTTGACATTTTAAATTTTTAAATGTTAATATATTATCTCCCTCTGCGGGGAGGGTAGAACTGATGTGTGTACAATCATGCTTACTATGACGATTGAGGTTATCCTCACTACTAAAGTATTGAATGCACCCATCGCAGAACCACTTCTTATGCCTATGTTTTGAGGTCTGAGATCCCACTAGACGACTTAGGTTCTTAATCCAGCAGTAATGCCCCGTCTCACCCTCCTCTATGTACAGCAGGTTAATATGCGTTGTTTTATTTTGCTTGATGAAGTTAAGCGGCCCCACCACAGCCTCCTTCTCAATCTCATACACATTAACACTAATATCGTTATTTTTCTCAAAGCAACTTATCCCCTCAGATGAGATAGGGAATGAAATACCTACCAGATTTAATACCACGCTATAGTGTGGATATGAAGTGACGCGCTCGCTATGCGCGGCGGACGGCCGGAGCGCTGATACTACCGCCCACGCGAAGCAGGCATCATCTTCATTCTTCACATTGATGACGGCTCTCTTCAATTGTATTTTTTTAGGTAGGGGGATATAGCTGGAACCCTTTAGCGGTGTATACTCATTTATATTTATCTCTGTAAGTGTTGGAGTGATATAAGTAATATATGTCCGTGTCCACTTAACTTGAGTCTCGGTGTGTGGGCGCTAAAGTAAACGCAACAGTTTAGGTTAATACTTTATATTGCCCACGAGTACAACGTAAGCGCGAGCCGGATGCTCAGACGCAGTGCATGTATACACGTTAAGTTGCTTAGCCGAAGACTGAGGAGCTGGGGCGACGTGGTGGTACTAGTAGGGCACGTAAGTCCGCGGGCGCGTGGGGGAAAGTGCCCTTGCTGCACTGTCATGAAATGTGAAATGTGCCCAATGAGTCACCGCCACATCACTCCATCCCCAAAAAAAACTTAAAGAAAAACTATACAATTTCCTTCAAAAAAAATTTCAATTACAATTACTAAATACTAAAATTACTAAAAGTACTAAATATGTACTATGGTCAAGTCGATATTAACAATCGAACACACTGTACTTTGGTTTACTGTGGCGTTTATCGATATGCGCGCGCGAAACGCTTGCTGAGTCAGATTTCGTCGTAACGAGTGCATCGCTCGCCTGCAGCTATGTACCTACTCGCTTATGCATTTATATGACAAATTGCACAGAATGTTTACAATTATTTTTACATACGTCAGTAACCTACTAATTTCATTTTCTTAACAGTGTTACTTAGTATACAATTTCTTTGCGTGTCAGTCGGTCAATTCCGAGGTGACCTATATTTCACTTTTGCTGACCAGGTGCGAAACATTTCGAACAATATCGAGAATTGTTTTTGCATGCATTGATAACTTACTAAACTACATTTATTTAACCCGGTCACAGCGTATGCACTTTTTTGTATGTTTCTCGGCCAAACCTGAAGTGACCTACAAATTTTTGCACCATCATCTCGAGGATGTCGTTTTGCATACGTTAATACCCTACTGAAATACATTATTCTTTAACGGGGCCACCGAGTATACACTTTTTGGTATGTCACTTGGTCAACGTTATGTGGCCTGCCTCTCGCCCTATTTCTTATAAGATAAATACAAGATACATTTCAGAATTTATCGTTACAATTATTACATTAATCTCATATGTGTTTCGTTTTTGTACAAAATACAGCACTGCCTTTCCTAAATCAGGACAGAATATTAAGCCTGATCGTCTTGAGAATTAAGTAAAAATGTTTAGCAAAGTATATTTTACAAGTTGCCTTAACTACCTATGTTTACATTTTAAATTTACACATTTACAATACAGCTAATATTAACATTAAAATTGTACCAACGCTTGTTAAAATTACTCTGCATAATATCAGGTTCCGATACTCCTTATTTGAAATTTCTTATCAGTAGAAGTAAATACATTAATTAAAAATAGTTAACAGAATCTGACCGGTGTTTTGATGACTCGGCCGCTGCGAGTGCTTATCGGAACTGATCTAGTAATGTCATCAGCTGCAGCGTCGGTGTCGATTACACCGTGCGCCGGAACTGGCGGGGAATGCGCTTGCTGCGCAGTGCGAATCACGCCAGCCTGTTGCTGTGCGGCGTCTTGTGCGCTCTTATTGTTTAGTATGAAAGCTGGTTTGAGTCGGTCGATACTGACCGCTTTCTCTCCTTGGGGTAACTCAACAATAAAATACTTCTCGCATCGCTTTATGACCTTGAATGGACCCGCGTACGGAGGGATCAACGGTTTCGTTACATGGTCGTTTCTTACGAAGACATGTGCAGTCTTATTTAGGTCCGGATGTATGAAAGTGGAGTTTTGTCGTGTTTCTCGAGCTGGCACCGGTGCTATACCTTCGATATGCATACGGAGCCTATCAACGAAGCTTTCACCTACCTCATCTGTTAGATTTGAGTGTTTAAAGAAGTCTCCTGGGAGTCGCAACTGCGTGCCGTATACCAACTGTGCGGCGCTTACGTCCGCATTTTCACGCAATGCGGCTCGTAAGCCCATCAGTACTGTGGGCAATTCTTCAGCCCAATTTTCGGTGTTGCAGCGGGCCATCAGTGAGGCTTTTAGTCCCCTATGGAATCGCTCAACTTTGCCATTGGCTTTTGGATTATACGCCGTCGTGCGTATCTTCTTCATCCCCATTATTTTACTAAGTGAAAAGAAAAGATCTGATTCGAAATTACGACCTTGGTCAGTCGTGATACGGATTGGACAACCAAAACGCGTGATCCAATTCTCATATACGACTCTCGCTGATGTTTCGGCGGACTGGTCCGAAACTGGTACTGCTTCTGGCCATGACGTACCCCTATCTATGATCGTGACTATATATCTGCATCCGTTTGATATGGGTAGTGGTCCGACTAAGTCTACATGTATATGCTCGAAGCGCCCAGATTCCTCAAATGTCCCTAAAGGTGAATGCGTGTGTCTGGTCACTTTAGACTTCTGACATTGTATGCACGATTTTGTCCACTTACCAATGTCGCTATTCATGCTGGGCCAATAATACCGCTGAGCTACCAGACGTCGCGTACCGCGAGTCCCTGGGTGAGAATTTCCGTGCACAATATTAAATACTTGCGTACGAAATTGCTTAGGTATGTATGGTCTCACATTACCATCTTGGATGTTACAGTACAATGTTACTTGAGAATCGCCAGTAGGTATGTTTAACCTCGTGACTGGGGAAGGGTCTTTAACCGCTATCTCCTGTAACTGTTTATCAGTGATTTGCTTGACAGCCAGTTCTGTCCAGTCCAGCGGTGACGGACAGCTAATAGAATTTATTCTACTCATTGCGTCAGCCGCCGCGTTGTCTACACCCGATATGTGCACTAAACGCGCGCAATACTGAGAAATGAATCCCAACTGTCGGATTCGTCTCGGAGTATCGTTGTCGCTTGCACCGTTTTGGTATGTATAGATAAGTGGCTTGTGATCTGTCTGGATCGTGAGATCTCGACCTTCTATGAGTCGTCTGAAGTGTTTAACGGATAAATAAATACCTAACAACTCTCTGTCGAATGTGGAATATTTCTCTTGCGCTGGACTGAGCGCCTTTGAGAAAAATCCCAAGGGTTGTTTTACACCTTTGTTATCCTGGCATAGCGCTCCTCCGACACATGTAGAGGACGCGTCTGTCATCAGATATAGTTCCCCGTCCGGAGACGGGAAAGCTATGGCAGTAGCTTCCTTTATGCTCTCCCGGCTCCTTTCGAACGCTTCTATCGTCGTGGGTGTCCATTCTATGACCGTTTTGTCGTTTTTTTTCTTGGACCCCACCAGATACGCGTTTAGAAGTCGCTGATGGTCCGCCGCGTCCTTTACACTGTCGCGGTAAAAGTTTATTAGGCCTAAGTACTGCCTCAACTGCTTGACCGTGGACGGGCGGGGGTAACTTGTTATCGTTTCTATTTTCTCGGGCTTCTTCTGAATGCTATAGTCGGCGAAGAGCTCCATGTTGAGTTTGTATGCGCTCTCTCGATGTCTCTCCTCTAGCAGCTTTATCGCGCGCTTTAATAGAGCACATAAATAATTCGGGTAAAATAATCTCGCTGGTATTATTTACGCGGTACGTCGCGATCCTCGACTTGAAGGCGGACTTGAGCATCTGGATGCCCCCGCCTATGTCCTCCCGCACGCTGTTTTTGTGGGAGGCGCTCCGCAAGTGCCCTCGGTACTGCGCGAGCGGGACGTCTTCACTGCAGTCTTCACAGCGCCTGGTTGGCGGCGGACACGATGGCGGCGGTGGGGGGTCCTCCCTTGATTTCTTCGTGGCAGGCCCCTCATCCTCCGACGTCGTCCTCTTGCATGATTTGAGATGATTTACTAACGTGTCTGCACGGCTAAATTCGTTTGCGCAGTGTATGCAGCAGCTTTTTGGGCCTCCCGAGGCCATTTTACAGTATTTAAAATGTCGTGCCAGATCAAACTTGCGCGTGAAGCGCTTTCCGCAATGCTCGCAGAGCGCGTGCATGATGCGCCGATAAGATGAACTGACTGACGCCGACCTGCTTCTCACCTTTATATATACTCCCCGGATGATGCAATATTATCTGATATGGTGCATTGCTATATTACCGCAACCAGACGTTTTCAACGAGTGCGCTGCGTACCCTCCATGCGTCGCAGCGTGTGACTTAGTTCACTTAGGGAATATTCAGCGATAGGCGGCGTGCGGTGTGTGTGCACGGTTTTCAGCTAAACGGTGAGACAATAAATGTTCGACTCGCGGATCGTCACATGTTATGCGGGCCTCCGATGAAAAAGTTTAGCAGCTCCTGACACAGATAAGACCTCGGCCTTGCGAGACCGGATGTTAGAGATAAGGCTCTGCCGTGGGAGCCGGTGCCGGTCGCCACACCTACGTGGAGACCGCATGTGTGTGTGTGTGTGTGTGTGTGTGTGTGTGAGGTGTGTGAGAGGGTGTGTGTGAGGGTGTGTGTGTGTGTGTGTGTGTGCAGTGATCTTGTTTTCCACTCGAGATACAGATATGGTACCTAGAGACATGCGTTCGCTTTTCCACTCAATATAGCCGTGATATTGACATGGCGCCTAGAAACAATATCGAATCGCTCGCAGAATTTTTTTTATGACATACAAATTTAGACGATGCTCAACTTTTATAATAGCGCGGTGGAGGCGGTGCTGTTGCAGGCGTTATCTCACCGTAGTACCTATGTCTCTTATCTACCGAGCGAGGTCGGCTGCGTTAACAGATATCGTACCTAGAGACATGAGTTCACTTTTCCACTCAATATAGCCGTGATATTGACATGGCGCCTAGAAACAATATCGAATCGCTCGCAGAATTTTTTTTATGACATACAAACTTAGACGATGCTCAACTTTTATAATAGCGCGGTGAAGGCGGTGCTGTTGCAGGCGTTATCTCAGCGTAGTACCTGTCTCTTATCTAACGAGCGAGGTCGGCTGCGTTAACAGATATCGTACCTAGAGACATGAGTTCACTTTTCCACTCAATATAGCCGTGATATTGACATGGCGCCTAGAAACAATATGCTAAACGGTGAGACAATAAATGTTCGACTCGCGGATCGTCACATGTTATGCGGGCCTCCGATGAAAAAGTTTAGCAGCTCCTGACACAGATAAGACCTCGGCCTTGCGAGACCGGATGTTAGAGATAAGGCTCTGCCGTGGGAGCCGGTGCCGGTCGCCACACCTACGTGGAGACCGCATGTGTGTGTGTGTGTGTGTGTGTGTGAGAGGGTGTGTGTGAGGGTGTGTGTGTGTGTGTGTGCAGTGATCTTGTTTTCCACTCGAGATACAGATATGGTACCTAGAGACATGCGTTCGCTTTTCCACTCAATATAGCCGTGATATTGACATGGCGCCTAGAAACAATATCGAATCGCTCGCAGAATTTTTTTTATGACATACAAATTTAGACGATGCTCAAATTTTATAATAGCGCGGTGGAGGCGGTGCTGTTGCAGGCGTTATCTCACCGTAGTACCTATGTCTCTTATCTACCGAGCGAGGTCGGCTGCGTTAACAGATATCGTACCTAGAGACATGAGTTCCCTTTTCCACTCAATATAGCTGTGATATTGACATGGCGCCTAGAAACAATATCGAATCGCTCGCAGAATTTTTTTTATGACATACAAACTTAGACGATGCTCAACTTTTATAATAGCGCGGTGGAGGCGGTGCTGTTGCAGGCGTTATCTCACCGTAGTACCTGTCTCTTATCTAACGAGCGAGGTCGGCTGCGTTAACAGATATCGTACCTAGAGACATGAGTTCACTTTTCCACTCAATATAGCCGTAATATTGACATGGCGCCTAGAAACAATATCGAATCGCTCGCAGATTTTTTTTTATGACATACAAACTTAGACGATGCTCAACTTTTATAATAGCGCGGTGGAGGCGGTGCTGTTGCAGGCGTTATCTCACCGTAGTACCTATGTCTCTTATCTACCGAGCGAGGTCGGCTGCGTTAACAGATATCGTACCTAGAGACATGAGTTCACTTTTCCACTCAATATAGCCGTGATATTGACATGGCGCCTAGAAACAATATCGAATCGCTCGCAGAATTTTTTTTATGACATACAAACTTAGACGATGCTCAACTTTTATAATAGCGCGGTGGAGGCGGTGCTGTTGCAGGCGTTATCTCACCGTAGTACCTGTCTCTTATCTAACGAGCGAGGTCGGCTGCGTTAACAGATATCGTACCTAGAGACATGAGTTCACTTTTCCACTCAATATAGCCGTAATATTGACATGGCGCCTAGAAACAATATCGAATCGCTCGCAGAATTTTTTTATGACATACAAACTTAGACGATGCTCAACTTTTATAATAGCGCGGTGGAGGCGGTGCTGTTGCAGGCGTTATCTCACCGTAGTACCTATGTCTCTTATCTACCGAGCGAGGTCGGCTGCGTTAACAGATATCGTACCTAGAGACATGAGTTCACTTTTCCACTCAATATAGCCGTGATATTGACATGGCGCCTAGAAACAATATCGAATCGCTCGCAAAATTTTTTTTATGACATGCAAACTTAGACGATGCTCAACTTTTATAATAGCGCGGTGGAGGCGGTGCTGTTGCAGGCGTTATCTCACCGTAGTACCTGTCTCTTATCTACCGAGCGAGGTCGGCTGCGTTAACAGATATCGTACCTAGAGACATGAGTTCACTTTTCCACTCAATATAGCCGTGATATTGACATGGCGCCTAGAAACAATATCGAATCGCTCGCAGATTTTTTTTTATGACATACAAACTTAGACGATGCTCAACTTTTATAATAGCGCGGTGGAGGCGGTGCTGTTGCAGGCGTTATCTCACCGTAGTACCTATGTCTCTTATCTACCGAGCGAGGTCGGCTGCGTTAACAGATATCGTACCTAGAGACATGAGTTCACTTTTCCACTCAATATAGCCGTGATATTGACATGGCGCCTAGAAACAATATCGAATCGCTCGCAGATTTTTTTTTATGACATACAAACTTAGACGATGCTCAACTTTTATAATAGCGTGGTGGAGGCGGTGCTGTTGCAGGCGTTATCTCACCGTAGTACCTATGTCTCTTATCTACCGAGCGAGGCCGGCTGCGTTAACATATATCGTACCTAGAGACATGAGTTCACTTTTCCACTCAATATAGCCGTGATATTGACATGGCGCCTAGAAACAATATCGAATCGCTCGCAGAATTTTTTTTATGACATACAAACTTAGACGATGCTCAACTTTTATAATAGCGCGGTGGAGGCGGTGCTGTTGCAGGCGTTATCTCACCGTAGTACCTATGTCTCTTATCTACCGAGCGAGGTCGGCTGCGTTAACAGATATCGTACCTAGAGACATGAGTTCACTTTTCCACTCAATATAGCCGTGATATTGACATGGCGCCTAGAAACAATATCGAATCGCTCGCAGATTTTTTTTTATGACATACAAACTTAGACGATGCTCAACTTTTATAATAGCGCGGTGGAGGCGGTGCTGTTGCAGGCGTTATCTCACCGTAGTACCTATGTCTCTTATCTACCGAGCGAGGTCGGCTGCGTTAACAGATATCGTACCTAGAGACATGAGTTCACTTTTCCACTCAATATAGCCGTGATATTGACATGGCGCCTAGAAACAATATCGAATCGCTCGCAGATTTTTTTTTATGACATACAAACTTAGACGATGCTCAACTTTTATAATAGCGCGGTGGAGGCGGTGCTGTTGCAGGCGTTATCTCACCGTAGTACCTATGTCTCTTATCTACCGAGCGAGGTCGGCTGCGTTAACAGATATCGTACCTAGAGACATGAGTTCACTTTTCCACTCAATATAGCCGTGATATTGACATGGCGCCTAGAAACAATATCGAATCGCTCGCAGATTTTTTTTTATGACATACAAACTTAGACGATGCTCAACTTTTATAATAGCGCGGTGGAGGCGGTGCTGTTGCAGGCGTTATCTCACCGTAGTACCTATGTCTTTTATCTACTGAGCGAGGTCGGCTGCGTTAAACCTTTACAGCTTCGCTCGCGTCAAAGTTGAGATTACATTCTTGAACACGTCTACATAGCAATTGAGGTGTAGCGTCTCACGTGCTACGTCACAGCTTCGAGATGGGTGAGGTATTATGTGGAGTGGAAGTGCGTGCGACGACGTCAAGACATACAAACACCCCTTTCCACTCTTATAATAAGTAGCGGCACAGAATAGAAAAGCGTACCAGAAGCGACACTCCACAAGGCCATATAAAGGAATAGCTACTCTTGCTGAGACGCAATAAAGTGCAATTCAGCTCGCAAAGCGCTGCATGCCTAACTCGAATAATAACCTACATCACGCTTCTCTTTCTATCGCATAACTCTATCTCTTTTGGCGCGATTCGTATCGTGTTGGGGTTGTCGTCCTGTGTGACGAATAAATTACTGTTAATAATTACTCAGCAGTTTTTTTTTTGACAAAACTCTGTGGCTTCTCGGAAGTATACTGTTGATGACATGCTAATTTTATTGATTCATTTATTTAATTAGTTTCTTATTTTATTAATCTCTTTGCGTGGATGATATCCTTTGTGATTTGTGTAGCCTTCTTTAGCGCCGCCGCCTTCAACTCTAGGGTTGGATTTTTTTTTATTTCATAAATTTTTTAAGGCAGTTTTCATATTTTTTTTTACATACAATGCTGACATTATTAGAATGAAGAGTGACGAGTATTTGTTTAACTGTTCAACTAAATAAATACGATCTATCCACAGAGCACGGAATACCGCACGCGCGCGCGCGGGGGTATTCCGTGCTCTGTGGATCTATCTATTAAAAGCGCACAAACACGAAATTACAATCATAATAATATTTTGTTCCGTATACCAAATTATTTTCTAAACATTTTTTTCTTTTATTTCATTTGATAAGAAGTTTTAGTTTAATTGTAAATTGTCATATTTTTATTATTCAAATATATTTACCTAATAAAAATTTAGGAATTCACATAAATAATGTTCTTTATAAATATAAATGAAAGCGCCATCTTTTGTCTAGTAGCAGTAATTCTACAGCCTAGTGACAATTAAAGGTACCTACATACATGTTGTATTTCAACTAGATAGCGCCCTTAGTATAGAAGTATTAACAAACATTAACGCCACCTGCACAGCTTTACGACAACATCAAGAAAAATTATTATTACGATTTACAACGTTACCAAATTTTTTATATGGAGTGGTCTATCTGTCCCGACAGGGTTATAAAATCAATGGTTGGCAGTAATAATATTGAATAGTAACGGACGTCTCACGTGTACCGTAGCCTTAGTACGGAGTATTTTCCTCCGTACTGGCAATGTGTCTCTGACACTTCGGTAAACGGCATTTCGACAGTCCGCTATTAAAATTCACTACGTGACAATGTGAAATTAATGTGAATATTGTAAATTCGTTAATAAAGAATTAATAATGACTACTAATACTAATAATACTATCTCGGTAATGAACGAATGATGATAATAATAATATGATAATTTTGTGTATTTTTATAAGTTTTTGTATAATATAAAATATGTAAAATTAATATAAATACTTGGTAAAAATGTGAAAATAAAGAAATGATAATAATAATATGTCAAATCAAATAATTTATTTATTTCATTATTTCATGTACGCATTTCAATAGAAGAATCTGCCTCGCAGAGGCAGTTCCTGATTCATAGGCATTTTGCGCTTATCTATAATATACAACATTAAGGGGCCGCACGTCCCTGGTCAGAACTCAGTTCTGGCTCCCTGATTTGTCCGTGCCAAATGCCACCATTTCGCACTCACTAGCCAATCAAAATAATCTCCTGCCTTAGTTTGAGATTGCCTGCCGACCGCGGCGGTTCGTCCCGCGAACTCGACGCCGCCGCCGCCGTGGCGCGGCGGGGCGCGCGCGTCGCCACGCCGGACGTAGATAGTAAATCCTCGTGGCTTGCACTCGCGAACTTCTTTGCTTGGTGCAATACTGATGTTCTCTCTCAGGGTTACCAGTTATTATTTGGCGATACCTTCCACTAACTTGCTTTGCTAACCACAATGGAATCACTATAATTATAAAGAGTTTTAGTAAATTTTGAAGTAAACTTAAGTTTACTAAATATAGAACATATACCACACATGGTGGTTGGTAGTGGAGTGATTTATTAATTTATTGACATATTTAATTACACATAGCTATGTATGTAGGTACAAACCCACACCCATGGTACACACATATAATTGTATTTTGCAAAAGCAAATATACTGACTGTCTAGCTCGCTCGCACTTACGCATTCACTATGTACGTGATGATTTATAGCAAATTTATACAAATTGGTAATTAGAATTGAGTACTGACCTATCCTATGTCACTCCAAGGATTTTCTAGAACATTTTGGTATATATTTCATTGAGATCCAACGCTTCATTTACGCACTAGAGAGGTTTTTTGCAATTTTTGTACCTAGAATTAGTAAAAATCTTATAATGTGTCGTAAAACAGAAACAAAAATATATTTATAGCAAAATAACCCCACGGATTCTGCAAAAAATATATTAACAGTTCTCATCTCTGTTGGTGGGTAAACCCAGTCGTCATACATTTTTGTCCATGGTCCTTTGTCAATAACTTTTTTTTATGGGAAGCGCGACATATGGCGCACGTTAGACTAACGCGTAAGTGTAGTCTGATGGCGCCCACGGGCATTCGGATATTTACGGGGCTGCGAATACGATGTCAGCCGCACCTTCACATTATGTTTGAAGGACCCCAGACTGAACATAGGAGCAAAGGATGCAGGTGGGAGTACTTTTCAGAATATTTCCTTTAAAGTAGGTATTCCGAAAAAACATTTTTTTGCATAAATTGCTAAATTTTGTATTAATTGTGCACTTTTTCGGTGTATAAATTTTTTTTTGTGTTCTATATCACACATAATATATATTACACCATGATAAGAAAGCATGGGCGGCGACGACGCGACGGTCGGATTCACCTTGTTTATTAAAATAACAGCGAGTGATTTATGTGCACCGCAACATATACTGCGCGAGCGTGGATAGACGGAGGCGACGACACGGACGCGGACGGAGCGGACGGACGTCGGCATCCCGTCATCCCCGTGCCGTCTTCTTGGTTGCGATTAAACTGAAGGCGAAATTCGAATTAGCAAACGTAAGCTCAATGGCTGAATGGTATATGCTTTGCTTTTCAATCCAGTTACGCGGGTTCGAATCTCACTTTTGCGAATTCTTTTTCTTTTGTTTTTTATTGTTTATTATGTATTATTAGCAAATTAAAAATAGGTTTGGGTTCTTTTTACAGCCACATAAAAACAAAATTTTCGATAGTACTTTTTTGAGTATTGTTAGGGCAAAAAAAAAATTGTATTTACATTTTTTTTTTTATAAACCACACGAAAAGTTTTTTTTTTTGGAGTACTTCCACACAAAAACTTAATTTTCGGGAATAGTTCAGCGTAAGTAACCCCAGCCGACCACGTTCGCGTACGGCAATGAAATCAAACATAAAAAGCGCGAAATGTTCCCATAGTAAAGATTCCATATATGCATCGGTGTAAGCAGAGTAATCGGTGTTGTGCTGCAAGTACACTTGTAAATTACAGCACAACACCGACCACCACATTTAGGAAAGTATTCGGACAAGGTAACTATCAAGCAGCAAGTAAGGCAAGAAGACCTACCCGCTGCATGACTCGGTGGAAAGACCGTTCCAAGGTGAGAGGTGGCTATCCTGTCGCCCTTTAGCACGGCATCTTGTCCTTATCCCTTAGTCGTCTTTTACGACATGCAAGGGGAGAGATGCAGTGGTACCGGCCCCACACGGTTCAAAATTGTCTACAAACTTTTTGATTGCCCTATACAAAAAAAATTACCTAAACAAGCCAGGATGGTTCACTTTCCACTTACGTTTTCTTGTGTACGTCTTCCTTAAAAATAATATAATGATGGAGGGGAAAAAACAAATATTTCTAATTTCTTAATTTGTAAGTCTTCTTTTTATAACAAAACAGCTTTACTCACGGTTGTTCCGATATATGTTGCTCGCTTGGCCATACGCTTGGCCCGAAACGTCGAGCAACATAGCTCGGAACAACCGTGAGTAAAGCTGTTTTGTTATAAAAAAATAATGTCTAGCAACCACGGTAATTTAAAAGCCCATGTAAGTCTTCTTGTTACCCATTATTTTTATTTTCAAATTAGTGTGCGAAACAATGTATAAGAGCGACTTGTCGTGTGCAATGTGTCAAATTTGCGGATATGTCCGGCCGGAAGACACCCGCTCTGGTCGGCCTCTGCCAACAGACTGACTGAACTACCGTAGCAGCTAGTAATATAAACCGATTTTAGCATGCGGCGATACGGGTCAATATTGCTAAGCACGCTTTCTACTGCACAAATGAGAGCGCTTAAAATTTGATTTTTTCCCCAGTTTTCCTTAAATTTATCGGAAAGTAAATGCTTTATCGAAAAACTACAAGATACGATTTCTAGTAGATTAATATATCTTTCCAATGATGTAAAAAAAATTGACAGTTCTCGCTCAAAATTCTGAGATCTCGCAATTAAAAGATTTTTGGGTAAAGCAGTCTTTGCTATTTTTTTTCTGTGTTTCTAGAAGATTTTTGAAAATTCTGTTGGATACGATTTTTGTAATGTACCCTTCTCTATACAGATGATTTTTTTTATGCTTCGCATATGTCCGGTTACTTCAATTCTCGCGATGAAAAATTGGTCGATTTTGATTTCAATTAAAAAAAAGTAGCGGCTTACGGCCGCTTAAAAGAGGGTGGGTTTAATGTCTTTGCATCCACGCATGTTTTCTTTCATGTATCATTTTTGCTTGCTTTAGCACCGCCTTCAACTCTAGGGTTCGATTTTTTTTTATTTCATACATTTTTGAAGGCCTTTTTTATATATTTTTTATAATTAGTTTTTTATTTCACAGTTTTTTTTTGTAATTTTTTTGCTATTAATGTACTCGGCGGAATCGCTCGACCTTCGGCCTCGCGATTCCGCCTCGCTTTCCAATCTGATCTCGACCAAATTAAAATGGAACCACCTCATGGTTATCCCCTTTCAAACAAAAAAAATAATTTTCAAAATCGGCCCACAATAATTGACGGAGTAATCGCGTAACAAACATCCAAAAAAAGAAAACATACCGTCGAATTGAGAATCTCCTAGGTCTAAAGTAAATTGCTCGTGAAGACAAATGCAACGAGCCCAAACACGATGGGTTTATCATGTGTAGTTTAGGAGTTCCTATGGCCATCTTCCGTCTCCATCATCAGACCAGCTCGATGGTACTCGTACTCGTAAAAGATTACAAATTTAGAATATTCATGAAAAAAGGGTCTGAATATGAATGACAATATCGATTCATGTATTTCAATACAATGACAGAGAAAATTTCAAAATATTAGGTACCTATTTAATACTTTTTAGTTCTAGTATTTTTTTTTTAAGTCGGTTTTATATTTTTTAAAACAGTTTTTATTTCATTATTTTTTAGTAATATTACATAAAAATAATAATCGAAATCGAATAATCGAAATCGGTTGAAGTGGTACAGAATTATTCGCCATGTGTCAAACTGCAAATTGCTGAAAAAGTCCACATCACAAAAGTTTTCCTGAAGGTTAGGTTAGGTAGGACACACCAATAGTATTTTGTTGATTTTTCATAAACCGCTGAATCAATTTCGATAAAATTTTAATGGGAGCACCTCTGAAGTGTGACCTACCAAACAAAAAAAGAATTTTCAAAATCAGCTACCAATTAACACGTTGAACGCCATACGACCCACCGGTGGTCCTAGCGTACTTTTCCGTTCGGGCCAAGCCAAACTCATTATATCCGTAATTTTCATCAACTTGAGATTTTCATCACAAAGTTTATAAAATGCGGTAATTTGTAAGGAAAATAAATTTGCGACTTTTACCGTCAAATTTTCGAGATATAGCAAAAGGCTCACGGGTGGATCGTGTGGCCTCCTATGAAGGATTTGTAATTTTCTGTTGGCTGGGGCCGCGGGGTCACGCCGCGGCCCACCCCTTGCGCGCGCGCCGCGGACGCAGCGATCAATCCCGGTCCGGCTGCGTCGACAATTGAGGATGTTTTACGCTTTTCTCGCCAAAAATGGATTATTTTGAAGATTTCGAGTTAACACAAAAAGCGCTAACGCAGTTAGAAAACATCGAGATAGATCTTCTGGACCGTAGTTTCGGAATAGATTCTATGAAGACGTAGTTCAACCAACGAAAAGAAGATGCTTCGAATTCTTTTGTCGGAGAGTGAGGATAGCGACGATGAAATGCGTATAGAAAGACGGAAGAGAATGAAACACACTCTGGAAAGGAAAGAGGGATTGGCCAGAAAAGTGAGAAAAACATGTCACCAATGTTATGCAAAGAACGTACCAATAATGGGTAGCAAACAGGCTAAAACCAAGTCGAAAAAAGTATCCACTTATTGCCAAAGCAGCCCAACTAAACCATTCCTTTGTTTGCCTTGTTTTAACAAGACTCACGGATAATTCTTTATTGTTTATGGTTGAGAGCCAAAGGGTTAAGATTATTGATTATTTTAAATAATGAAGTGTCATAATGTTGTGATTGTTAAATTTCATAAATATTTTCTTTTGTTCAATTTCATAAATTATTTTCGTAATAAATAATGTCTTCTTATTTGGTAATGAAGAAAATTTTATGTTCATTTTTATTTTGACGAATATTTTCTTATTATTTTCTGGTTTTATTAATTCTATTAATAAAAATATTATTTTCTACCTTATCGTTAAGAGCAGCCCTAGCATCGTTACAATAAACTTTATAAAAAACTACAAGTTTCTATTGGATTTGAAAACCACGCCGTCCGCTTCGACTACAAGGCCACGCGGCTCACTTCCATATTGGCTTTGTAGCTGCGCTCTGTGGCTTGTAGGAAGCGTTTACGTAGGACCTCTCACGCGGCTCACCGGTGACCCCCATGACCTGAATGGTTCAGTAAGGAAAGGCTCACCGGTGAGCGGTGAGCCCCGTGGCCCAAACGGAAATACTGGATTTTTCATGTGGCGTTGAACGTGTAAGATTGTAATTTCCTGTTTGCGGTTTTACTCCGGTCCAAAGAGTTTACAAACTCTTTGGTTGTACCTAGCTCCGCTTATTTGTTGTTATATCCGCCATAGTAACACATATTCTGTGAAAATTTCAACGGGCTACCTATTACGGTTCAAGAGATACAGCCCTCGGACAGACAGACGGACGGACGGACAGACAGACTGCGGAGGCTTAGTAATAGGCTTCCGTACAGGGATACGGAAACCTAAAAATAAGGGGTGAAATAGGGGTGAAAGTTTTTGTATGGGGAATCCATGATTTCTCAAGGTAAGGATATGAAAATTTAATATCTAGGCAAAGTAGGCCAGTCAGTAGAGTAATTCTTTTTACAAAAGGTGGTGTAGTAGATTTTATTTTTTTATCTTGTATATATCGGTGCAACTGAGTAAATATCAAAAATGGTAACACGAGATATGTCGGGACAACTTTTGGCAGCCTACAAACCTCGAAATTTTGGGACTTTTTTTGGTTTTTTGTCCATAACTTCTATACGGTGCATCCTAGCGCAAAAGTTACTATGCAACAAATTAAGAGCATTAAATTTTGCGTCGAATAACTATCACAACTAAATAATTAACTTAATGGATATAGTAAAAAACTCCGGTCAAAGAACGACGTTTTTGGCCAACTTTGTAAAAAACTGGAATATAGTGGTTTTTAAGCGGCTGCAACTTGGAAACAGGTTCTCTTAGAGAAAAACTCATGATGTTAAAGTTGTAGAGAATCTAATTCCGCGTTTACTGGTACCACATTTGTCGAATTTGGTCAAATACACTCTTCTCAATTGGCAATCTCCCAATTTCCGGCAATTTGATTTTGAATTTACCCTTGATTTACAACGCAATGGTAAGAATTTACAGATTATATTTGACGTTATATTGAAGCTAATTACGTATAATTACAAATAATAAATTAAAAATTAAATATGGACAAATATAATGTTAATTATGATTGATATAATACGTACTTACATAGTTTTTGAGGAAATTGTAGCAATGTTTTGTAA
The DNA here is from genome assembly GCA_946902875.1 of Nematopogon swammerdamellus. Taxonomy (NCBI): domain Eukaryota; kingdom Metazoa; phylum Arthropoda; class Insecta; order Lepidoptera; family Adelidae; genus Nematopogon; species Nematopogon swammerdamellus. The sequence goes on from OX336352.1 coordinate 17,752,185, forward strand.
GTAAATTGTAGCAATTCCCTACGAGCTAAAAAGCTTGAGCTACGAAGAAAGATTAAAACTACTTGAACTGATCACATTAGAAGAACGCCGCGACAGAGGAGACCTCATTGAAGTCTACAAAATACTCACCTCAAAGTATGATTGCCCAGACTTAATTGAAATGTTTGACCTGAACCAGAACTATCACCTTCGTGGTCACAGCAAACAACTTAACCAGACAGCTTCTAACACAAACATCCGAAAGCACTTCATAACAAATCGAGTGGTGAACGCCTGGAATAAACTCCCACAGGATGTGATTGACTCCCCAAACACAAACACCTTCAAAAACCGATTAGATAAATACATAAAAAGTACATCAACAAACAAATAGCAACAGTGCCCAAGTACGAAAACTAAAAAAAAAAACATAATCATTCATTATAAAAAAAAAACTGATATGAACACATCAGCTAGAGCTGCTTGTTCATTAAAAAATTAATAAATAAATATGTTCATAGATGGATCATCGTTTCCTGAGCCGCTTGAATTGCCCCGGTTCTTCTACTGGTGGCTGCGGTGGTGGTAGGAAGCTCTCAACCTGGTCCTTCCTCGGGCAGCTCGGGCGGCTGCTCAATATCGTCATCGTCATCAACTACCGGTGGTGATGAGTTCTCGCAATGCTGACCACAGCAGTGCTTGCAGTTAAAGAAGCATTTTAAACCTGCCTTACGGCAAGAGCAGGCTCCACTGCAACCCATCTTGCAGCCACACGAAATTGTTTTTAGGAGAGACAAGGGAGCCACATCTCTGGTGGTTTGTAGTGGCTGTAGACCAGCAGTGCTGCGTATCCATCCTCACTCCTCCGGGGTCTTGGTGTTTCTCAACCATGTCTGCATTTGAGGGAAACACCGGTAGGAGTTGTGGCGTGCGGCATCGTAGGTAGGTGGCAGTGGCAGCCTTGCGAGGTCCACTTTCCTCTTGACCACTGCTCGTGTGAACGTTGAGTAGCGCAGTTCGTCCAGAGCTGAGTCGTTGGAGTCGCCAGCGTAGAGAGCCGAAAAAACCCGGGCACCAGCCTCAGCGATCTCATCATGGCTGGCGAGAGGGCTGAAGAGCGCCGGGAGATAGCCTTCAGGTCTTCTGAACTGGTTATGATGCTGCACAACTTCATCTTCCCGTGGCCAAAGATGGCAGATGTGGTGTCACAACCAGTTAATGTGTGAATGAAAAGGATGTGGTCTTGGTCAAATTTGAAAGAGGTTGAGGAATAGTAGGTATTAGCCGCACCCCCTCTTCCAGGCTTCAGAAAAACCAAGTTGGTGAATTGGTGGCCAAGCCCTGTCATCAGCACAAGGAGGTCTACATCCTCTCCAATTATTGCGACATTGCCGTGCTCCTTGGTCTTTGAAATGGCGGTCTTGACAATGAGCAAGTCAGCATCTTCCTGTGCCTGATTTACTTCAATGTCAAACTCCTCAAAGTGTCTTTTTAGGAGTTGAATGAAACGAATTTTGTTTTTCTCATTGTGCAAAAATGTTTCCTGGGCGACTTGGTTCACCGTGTTCTCATCAAATATCACTTCTGAGGACTGGTGAATCCTCATCCTCCGCAATCGCTCTGTTCTTTTAGTACCGCTCTGAGAAGGATATCCGTCAAACACGATAGCAACAAGCGTGGGCCCATAGTGTCTCTTCAAAAAAGAGGAGATAGCAATTGGCAATGGTTGCGAAGGAGGCATTGCGCGGCCAAATGACTTTATGAAGCAGGTAGCCTCCATCCACTACAGCAAAACATTGTCGACCTTCTGTAACATTTGAGGGAAGCGGGGTGAATGCTGCATACAAAGACGACTTGGTTCCTTTCCTCATGGCTCCTTCTACAAAGAGTGATATTGGGTAGGGTGCGAGTTTGTATGTGAAAAAGTTTTTCAAGTCATCATCTGATTGTTTTGAAAGGCACAGTCGTTGAAATAATGTCAGCGGATCAATAACAGGTACTTTGAGGTCTCCCGCTGAAATGCAGTTCACAGCAGATGCTAAGGTTGTAACCTTGTCTCTCCTTTTGAGGGTGACATTCTTGAAGTTGCCATAATCAACCATGTCTGTAAATGGGGGATGCTGCGTAAGCCACTCCTGCAGTTTGATTTAGTCTCTTGAATCTGTCCACGCGAGAACTACGGGCATCCACATGTTGTTCTGATGTTTCAGTAGACGTTGCAGTAATCTTCCACAGCATCACAGACATTTTGCATTAATACCTGTGCCAATGTCCATTTAGCTAACATTCGTCATTGTCAGGCTGCCGTACAAATGAACTAAAGGAATTTCTATGATTGCAATTGAACTTCTACGGTTGAAATTTCGAACTGGCGCATCACTAATGCCATTTCCACATCAAACGCATCGGTAAAGAGCGAGCGAACGAGCGCACGCACGTATCACGCGAGCACAGTCGCTCGTCACCGCGCCGCCTCCCCACCTCGTCTTGCCGCCACTCTGGATATTGCCAATTGCGAGTAGTGTATTTAACCAAATTCGACAAATGTGGTACCGATAAACGCGGAATTAGATTCTCTACAACTTTATCATCATGAGTTTTTCTCTAAGAGAAACTGTTTCCAAGTTGCAGCCGCTTAAAAACCACTATATTCCAGTTTTTTACAAAGTTGGCCAAAAACGTCGTTCTTTGACCGGAGTTTTTTATTATATGCATTAAGTTAATTATTAAGTTGTGATAGTTATTCGACGCAAAATTTAATGCTCTTAATTTCTTGCATAGTAACTTTTGCGCTAGGATGCACTGTATAGAAGTTATGGACAAAAAACCAAAAAAAGTCCCAAAATTTCGAGGTTTGTAGGCTGCCAAAAGTTGTCCCGACATATCTCGTGTTACCATTTTTGATATTTACTCTGTTGCACCGATATATACAAGATAAAAAAATAAAATCTACTACACCACCTTTTGTAACATACCTCTCAGCCCTAAACCTCTACTGACTGGTGTAAAGAGATTAAGTTAATGTCTTTGTATCTAGGCTTTTGGCACAGATTACTCAATAGTTACTGCTTTTGGTAAGAAATAATGAATAATGGTCAGGAAGAGGAAGGGGGAGATAAAAGAAGGGGGAGTGGGTGGGAGGTACGTTTGTCAGCCTCGGTAGCTCAGTGGTGCAGGCAACCCTGGGCGCGGTCAACACTTGGATGGGTGACCGCTCGACCATTGGAGGCTGACCGTGGTTCGGATTCCACGTAAAACTGTAGCACCCTTCCCTTCTTACCTTACTAGGGTTGGTACCACCGCACTGAATAAAACGTATGTCGAAACGGCTATGTAAATAGTTATTTTTTTAGTTTTTTTCCGTCCAGTTCAGTATAGCCGGCACGACATGTCCGACATCACGGATGTTGTAGGTGATGTATCCAACCATGTCAGTTTCCATAAAAAAAAGAAGAAGAGGAGGAGAGGTATGGAGGGAGGAAGGGTTAATGAATGAGGGTAGGTGTGGGGGAGGGAGGTAGTAGAGGGAACGAGGAGGAATGGAGATCGAGCGAGTGAGAGGTTGGAAGGGGGAAGGGGCGGGTAAGAGGGGGTTGCGGACAGGATGAGGGGTAGTAGGGGAGGAATGGAATGGGAGGGTGATGGAAAGGAGGGGCGGCATGAGGGGAGGAAGGGAAGTAGGGAGAGAGGGAGGGAATGGGCGAAAGGGAAGGTGGCAAAGAGGGGGTCCGTGAAGGGTGAGGGGAAGGAGGGGAGGAAGGCGGGATCGAGGAGAGAAGACAGGGAGAGAGGTGAGTGAGAGATGGGCGAGGAAGGAAGGGAGAAAAAGATAGAGAATATAATAGAAGCGATGGTTTATTATCAATTTTGCATTTAAATCAGATTTACTATTTTTTTTATTTATTTTTTTATTTTATTCGTCGTCGTCGGTAAAATCTACTATTTTATATAAATATAATACATAAAATACCATTGACTTATATATTTTGTAAAGTATAACACAAATACATTAAACCCACCCTCTTTTAAGCGGCCGTAAGCCGCTACTTTTTTTTAATTGAAATCAAAATCGACCAATTTTTCATCGCGAGAATTGAAGTAACCGGACATATGCGAAGCATAAAAAAAATCATCTGTATAGAGAAGGGTACATTACAAAAATCGTATCCAACAGAATTTTCAAAAATCTTCTAGAAACACAGAAAAAAAATAGCAAAGACTGCTTTACCCAAAAATCTTTTAATTGCGAGATCTCAGAATTTTGAGCGAGAACTGTCAATTTTTTTTACATCATTGGAAAGATATATTAATCTACTAGAAATCGTATCTTGTAGTTTTTCGATAAAGCATTTACTTTCCGATAAATTTAAGGAAAACTGGGGAAAAAATCAAATTTTAAGCGCTCTCATTTGTGCAGTAGAAAGCGTGCTTAGCAATATTGACCCGTATCGCCGCATGCTAAAATCGGTTTATATTACTAGCTGCTACGGTAGTTCAGTCAATCTGTTGGCAGAGGCCGACCAGAGCGGGTGTCTTCCGGCCGGACATATCCGCAAATTTGACACATTGCACACGACAAGTCGCTCTTATACATTGTTTCGCACACTAATTTGAAAATAAAAATAATGGGTAACAAGAAGACTTACATGGGTTTTTAAATTACCGTGGTTGCTAGACATTATTTTTTTATAACAAAACAGCTTTACTCACGGTTGTTCCGAGCTATGTTGCTCGACGTTTCGGGCCAAGCGTATGGCCAAGCGAGCAACATAGATCGGAACAACCGTGAGTAAAGCTGTTTTGTTATAAAAAGAAGACTTACAAATTAAGAAATTAGAAATATTTATTTTTTCCCCTCCATCATTATATTATTTTTAAGGAAGACGTACACAAGAAATCGTAAGTAGAAAGTGAACTATCCTGGCTTGTTTAGGTAATTTTTTTTGTATAGGGCAATCAAAGAGTTTGTAGACAATTTTGAACCGTGTGGGGCCGGTACCACTGCATCTCTCCCCTTGCATGTCGTAAAAGACGACTAAGGGATAAGGACAAGATGCCGTGCTAAAGGGCGACAGGATAGCCACCTCTCACCTTGGAACGGTCTTTCCACCGAGTCATGCAGCGGGTAGGTCTTCTTGCCTTACTTGCTGCTTGATAGTTACCTTGTCCGAATACTTTGCTAAACGTGGTGGTCGGTGTTGTGCTGTAATTTACAAGTGTACTTGCAGCACAACACCGATTACTCTGCTTACACCGATGCATATATGGAATCTTCACTATGGGAACATTTCGCGCTTTTTATGTTTGATTTCATTGCCGTACGCGAACGTGGTCGGCTGGGGTTACTTACGCTGAACTATTCCCGAAAATTAAGTTTTTGTGTGGAAGTACTCCAAAAAAAAAAACTTTTCGTGTGGTTTATAAAAAAAAAATGTAAATACAATTTTTTTTTTGCCCTAACAATACTCAAAAAAGTACTATCGAAAATTTTGTTTTTATGTGGCTGTAAAAAGAACCCAAACCTATTTTTAATTTGCTAATAATACATAATAAACAATAAAAAACAAAAGAAAAAGAATTCGCAAAAGTGAGATTCGAACCCGCGTAACTGGATTGAAAAGCAAAGCATATACCATTCAGCCATTGAGCTTACGTTTGCTAATTCGAATTTCGCCTTCAGTTTAATCGCAACCAAGAAGACGGCACGGGGATGACGGGGTGCCGACGTCCGTCCGCTCCGTCCGCGTCCGCGTCGTCGCCTCCGTCTATCCACGCTCGCGCAGTATATGTTGCGGTGCACATAAATCACTCGCTGTTATTTTAATAAACAAGGTGAATCCGACCGTCGCGTCGTCGCCGCCCATGCTTTCTTAACATGGTGTAATATATATTATGTGTGATATATCTATATATTATGTGTGTTCTATAGAACACAAAAAAAAATTTATACACCGAAAAAGTGCACAATTAATACAAAATTTAGCAATTTATGCAAAAAAATGTTTTTTCGGAATACCTACTTTAAAGGAAATATTCTGAAAAGTACTCCCACCTGCATCCTTTGCTCCTATGTTCAGTCTGGGGTCCTTCAAACATAATGTGAAGGTGCGGCTGACATCGTATTCGCAGCCCCGTAAATATCCGAATGCCCGTGGGCGCCATCAGACTACACTTACGCGTTAGTCTAACGTGCGCAATATGTCGCGCTTCCCACAAAAAAAAGTTATTGACAAAGGACCATGGACAAAAATGTATGACGACTGGGTTTTCCCACCAACAGAGATGAGAACTGTTAATATATTTTTTGCAGAATCCATGGGGTTATTTTGCTATAAATATATTTTTTTTTTCTGTTTTCCGACACATTATAAGATTTTTACTAATTCTAGGTACAAAAATTGCAAAAAACCTCTCTAGCGCGTAAACGAAGCGTTGGATCTCAATGAAATATATACCAAAATGTTCTAGAAAATCCTTGGAGTGACATAGGATAGGTCAGTACTCAATCCTAATTACCAATTTGTATAAATCTGCTACAAATCATCACGTACATAGTGAATGCGTAAGTGCGAGCGAGCTAGACGTCCGTCAGTCAGTATATTTGCTCTGTCTGTCTCTCTCCTTCGTGCCGGTTACCGGCTAGGTGAAACGGGGCGCTGCGCGCCATCTGTGATCCAATTATTGTACTAATTGTCTGGTCATTGAGCGGAGCGCGCGCGGCGCGGCGCCGCCCCCGCCACCGCGCGCGGCGCGAGGAGCGGTGGGGGTGGGTTCGTACTTCTTCGTCGTGCACGCATCGTTTTTCCCAGGCGCGCGCGCGATCACTGAACACAGTGTGCCCCACTGAACACTGTATCGATAACCGGAAATGATTTTGATCTGGTGTTCGTTATTGGCTGGGTACATACATACATACATACATACATATCGTCACGCCTGTTTCCCGGTGGGGTAGGCAGAGACAACGGATCTCCACGTGCCACGATCCTGACACACCTCTGCCGCCTCTTCCACTCCCATAATGTTCTTCATGCATGCTCGTCGGTTACGGGTACTACGCACTTGCCCTTTTTTGAGCACATGCCCGATCTGGTCCAGGTAAGTGCGTCTAGGGCGACCCTTCCCGACTCTTCCACTCATAATTGCTTCATAAATTTCTTCCGTTAGTCTCCTATCATCCATTCTTCCAACATGACCGAACCACCGAAGCATCTCTTTCTCAATCCTTGTCACTATATCTTCTTTCAGCCCACAGCGCTCTCGCGCTACACTATTTCTCAATCTGTCTGTCATTGTAACTCCACACATACTCCTCAACGCGCGCATTTCCACAGCATTAATCCTGCTTTCATGCTTCTTCTGCCATGCCCAACTTTCACTCCCGTACATAAGTGTAGGGGTCATCACTCCACCATGGACAGCCAAACGTGCCCTAGTTGACATGCTTTGGCTGCTCATAATAGCGTGCAACTCTCCATTCACTTGGTTGCCGGCTTTCACTCTCTTTTCTACATCTCCTTCACATTTTCCATCCCGCGTGAACATATTCCGGAATTATGATTGCCGGAAGTCCTCGACTACTATCGAGGATTGATCGTGACTCGTTGCCTGAGATTATGTACAACGGTACTGCCATACCATATACTAGGGTTGTCAAAAACCTGGGAATTCTTATGGATGATACGCTATCTTGGCAGGCTCAGGTCAATGAGGTCAGTCGAAAAGTCTATGCTGCGGTGCACTCCCTGAGGCGGCTGGAGAACCTTCTTCCGACCTCCACAAAGACAATTCTAGCACAATCGCTGCTTCTCCCCATCCTTGATTATGCGGATGTGTGTTGCCTGGACGTTACTGAGGAACTCCTGGACAAACTTGAGCGTCTGCAAAACATGTGTATACGCTTCATTTTCGGTTTACGTAAGTACGACCATGTTTCACAATACCGCAGACGTCTCAAGTGGCTCCCAATCCGTCTCCGCAGAAATTCCCACATTCTTGGCCTTCTTTATTCTTGTATCAACAACCCTTCTGCTCCCGAGTACCTATCTTCGCGTTTTCAGTTTTCGCGCATCTTCCCACGGTGTAACGCTTCGGTCAAGTATGATAATATCTTAGCCATTTCCACTCACAAAACTGGATATTACACAAACTCCTTTTCTGTGCACGCAGCTCGGCTGTGGAATCTACTACCTCACTGTATACGGCACTGCAAGTCGCTTCCGTTATTCAAAAAACACTTAAAGTTGTACTATCTCCGTCAGTGTGAAGTCAAAAGCTAAAAAATCCTTTAATTCTGAATGGACAAGTATGTATGTATATATTTAGGTATTATGTATTATATAAATTGTAATTCATATGTATTTAATTTAATCTGTAAATAGTAATTTATGCGTTTAATTAACTAGTATGTACTTATATGTAGTGTATACTGTATATTATAGTATATTATAGTTATTTTCATTATATTATATTTTACATTCCCACACTCAAGTCTTTTGCTACTACCTACTTATATCTCGCAACATACGACTCTCAAACATCCAAAGGTTGACTGGGAGAAATCCCTGTAAGGGATAAGTCCGCCTTTGCCCCTCATGTAAATTTCTTATTGTTTGTTTATGTTAAATGTTTTTTGGAGCAATAAAGTATTTCTATCTATCTATCTATCTATCCATATTCCCCAGATATACGAATTCGTTCACTTGCTCCAGTCTCTCATTCCCAATCCTTACGTCGCATTCGGTCACTATTTCATTCCTTTCCAGTACCATTACTTTCGTCTTGTTTACATTCACTTTCATTCCCTTCCTTTTAAATGCTTCAACCATAACAGTTAGCCTCGCATTCGTCAACTCATACACTTCATCCTCCTTATCTTTCATTCCTCCACAAACATTCAATGTGGCAAAGCGGCTTTCCGTTGCCCACTTTTCGCCCCCTCGTGAAACGCGACCTGCATCGCCGCCATTTATAGGATTTGTGATGTTAAATTCCATTATTCGTCCCACGAGTAGCTAGGGAAGTAAACTGTCAACCCTGGCAGAGCCCCGCTTGCCAGGGTAAGGCTATTAGAGCCTGGGGGCGCCAAACCCCAGGATTTTATTTGGCACGCTCGAGACTAGACTCGCCTCTAGCCACGCATCCGTCGGCACGGCAACCTTGGATTGGCGTAAAAGGGGCAGGTAAGGGAAGTGGAAATGGGACGGGATAGTAGCGGACTAGGTGTGGATAAAAGGAAGAAAGGATGCTATTGTCACGGAGAGGTAATGGGAGTGTGACAATAGTAGCTGGAGGTGTCCGGGGCCTGGGAGGTGGCTGGGTTATCGGTTTAATTAATCCGATGAATCCCTCTGATTTGCCTGAAGATTTCTTGATTCTTTAGCTCTTTGCATTCGGGGCCTGAATATTTCTTTTTGACACATTGCTGTGTGGAATCGTTACGAACCAAACCCAGCTATAAGTGTTGATAGTTAAGGTCGCGGAAAGTTATTATCTGTTCGATTCGCACTCTAGAGGTCCCAAAGGTCTCGTGGCTGGCGAGCGCGGTACGGTTATGTGTTTCGATAAGGGCCTGTCACATGCAGCGAGTACTCGCTGCGAGTTCGCTCGCAGCGAGTGAAATCGCTGTGTGCGACAACCTACTCGCGGCGACTACAATCCAATCGCTGCGAGTAAAAAAGCTGCGAGTAGAATTGAACATGCTCAATTATACTCGCGGCGAGTGTGCTACTCGCCGCTAATGAAACCTACGCGCGAGTCGTGGGACAAGGCACTCGCTGCTAGTCGCCATTCGCGCACCGTGCCGCTCCCGTCGTGACGTGTCGTCGTGTCGTGCGTGCGTGCGCACGACACGCTTGAGTTTGAGGCTTGAGGTTTGAGGCTACTGCCACTCCCAATATAGTTGAGTGTTATCTCCAATTTAGTTCTGCATGTAATGGCGTTTCTCATAACTGTGTCTTGTTTTTTTATTTCTGGACTTATTAGTTCAAGTAATTCCTCAAACTTATCTTTGGTTATGCGTAGAATATTTTTGTAATCTACTGGTTCTTCGGCTGCTAATTCTTTCATTAGAGTATTGGAAGCTCCATATTTATCTCTTCGTTCAATCCACTTACGAACCCATTTCGTTCTCTTCTTGCGATTGAACTTTTTCAGCGTTTGCTGCGCTAATTCCGCGCAAGCTAAACGCATAAATTCTCTGAGACGTGCGCGACGACGTTCGACGGACGACATTTTCCCGCGGTTTAAGCCAATCGACTGTAGAAACTCGCGCGGCGCACGCGAGTATGTATATCGCGAGAAGAAGCTTGCCCAATCACGATAACATTAAAAAAATCCAATCGGCAGTTACATTTTACAAGGTTCCCTGTAAAAGTAAGTATTATCTAAGTCGTGATTTAGTGTATTTTTTTTAAAACATCTTACACTCGCCTGTTGCGTATTAAATCCATCTTTAAGTAAGCTAACTATTTTGAATGATTTTAGGAGATGTGTTGGCGGAACATGACAAAATAAAACATATGACGACTAAAAAATGAATCTTAGGCCCAATTGCGGGAAGGATGTTTAGCCTCTGGTTGTCCGGAGATCCGGATTATTGTTATCTCAGGAATTGTCGATAAAATTCTTGTCGATCGATGTTTTAAAAATGTATGATATTGTTGTTGTTGTTTTGGTTTGGGGTTGGCTCTAGGCCTGCAAACTAATCCCGCTTGGTTGGGGACCTTCGTGCAAAACCCCGCAGTCTCCAGCTACCCCAGCCAGCCTATGTCTTCCATGAAAGCCACAAGTCGACCGGGGTGTCTGCAGGCCGCTTATCCCTTAGTCGCCTTTTACGACATGCACGGGGAGAGATGCAGTGGGACTATTGTAAGCTCCTCTAGCCTCCACTATCAACCTCTATCTCTACAGGATAATGTATGATATTATTCCAACTTCATCATTTCATATAATTTTCACTTCATGTAGTCTTCACTTGGTATATATACACTTGATATAGCAAATTTTGATATAAGAAATATTAACTTTCTTTAATTTTCATTTGGCATAATTTTGCATTACATAATATGTATTTTATTTCGCATCCTAGTTTTCCCATTTCTTCCGGTATTTTATTGTAAAATCTTTGCAATTAGTACTTTAAAATCTCTAAAATATGTACTATACCCACTCCTGATTTGTTGTAATCTACATAATTTTGTCAGCCTTGGTAGCTCAGTGGGGCGGTCGGTCGACTGTCGTTCGTATCATAAGTAAGCCTGGGCGCGGTCAGTGGATGGCTGGGTGACAGCTCGACCCTTGGACGCTAACCGTGGTTCGGATTCCACGTAAAACAGTAGATCCCTTCCCTTCTTACCTTACTAGGTGGTACGGTTTAACCCGTCTGGGTTGGTACAACCTCACTGAATGAAAGATTCGTTGAAACGGCTATTTAAATAGTTCGTATTTTTAGTCCAGTTCAGTGTAGCCGGCGCAACCGAAGGGAAGCACTGACATGGCACCTAGTTCCCCAAGGTGTTATGGGCTGACATCACGGATGTAGTAAATGACGTAGCCAACCGTGTCAGTTCCCATAAAGATATATATTTATGTTAAATGATAGTGTATGTACGTACATTATGTTTAATTAGTGTTATACGTGTGGTATTGACTGGTCGGAGCGTGTGATCTGGCCCCTATGGCTCAATCACTCATGCAGAATAACATAAATAAAAACCATTATCATATCAATAAATAATATCACTGCTTACGTATACCACAATGTGTATATGTTACTTAGTAGTAATTTACAATAAAGTAGTGTTTTAATATTGACGAAAACTAATGAGTATTGAAAAAGAACAATTTTCGACATGTCATTAACTTCGGGAGGGTTACATAGACACTCAAATAAACAGGTTACGCAAAAAAAAAAAAAAAATGTTTTTAGCATTACTTTTCGAGAAATTTAACAAAACATGTTTGTTACCTAAATATTATCAGATCAACCTGTGTACCATTAGCAGTAGGTAACTTGCAGTGTACGGACGGGATCAATGACCGTACTATGTTCAAACAGCTGTTTGTTGTAGGTAAGTCACAACTCACAAGGTCACTAGATCTGTGTGTAACAGTAGGTAAGTCGCATTGTACGGGGTCAATGACCGTGTTGAAACACAGAACAGCTGTTTGTTGTAAGTAAGTCACAACTCACAAGGTCACTAGATCTGTGTGTAACAGTAGGAAAGTCGCATTGTACGGGGTCAATGACCGTGTTGAAACACAGAACAGCTGTTTGTTGTGTGAGAGGATAGTGTGTATGTATGGGTACGTGTTCTTCTTCTATGCGCACCAGTAGTAGTTGTCTTCCGTTATCAAGTCGAGGCATAAAGACGCCCCAATCTCGGAACCGTTGCTCCGCTCCCAAGATGGTGCGTCCACATACACGCACACCGTCTAGCTGCTCATACATCAACACAGCAGCAGCTAAGTTCCAATTGGAGTTGGAGTCTCGGTAACATCACCATATCCGCGTCGCGCGTCGGTGAATCGATACGGCGCGGCGGCATTTTGAAATTGCGAAATAATGTGCTCTCTCGCGGACCGCCGCTAAGACACTGAGACGGACGCGACGCACCGCGCGCCGCAACGCCCGCGCGCGACACATGCGCGCGGGGCGGGCGCATGCAATGCAAGCGCGTCGGCGGCGTGGCGAGCGAGCGCTTCGGAGGCGGCTTTCGTCAAAGGAAAGCCTTTGTGCCGCACCGCCCGCCGACGTCGCGCGCACTAGGTAAGTACCTACGTTTCGTGTTTGGCAAGAAGGGTCTAAGCATGATTCGTTTTTAGGGCTATTTGATTAAAATGTTTTGTTCGGAGATCTTAGGAGAAAAAATGGTCCTATAAACATATGTTTTTTTTTTACGTAAAGTGTTTATTTGAGTGTGTATGTAACCCTCCCGAAGTTAATGACATGGTCAGCGAAACACCTTATATACATGCGAGTGTGATTATTCTCATAGCCAGGGGTGTACTATGCAGGAAGCGCCATTACCCAGGCCACAGTAAACGAGTAGGGCAACTGGAGCCCATTTTTAAAATAACTATCTACGCTGCTCCAAGCCACCAGGGATGTCACACACAACTCACAACACTAACATTGTAGTGCGCCGTACCACTACTCACAACACTAACAGGTAGTGAGCCCATTATTATTATAATTTTTTTTTTATTGCTACCGAACTGGTTGGCTCTGTCCGAGGTCGCAACCTCAGGCGCAGCCAATTTCACCCCCGAGGAGGTGCCAGTCCGGCTTGGAGGGGGACTAATGTTTCTGGGGAAAGGCTATTAACCCGCGATTTGAAGATCCGTGGATTGTAGGAGTGGGGGAAGATATTCCCTGGGAGCCCGTTCCACACCTTTGCAGTGCAGCACAAGAACGATTTAGAGAATCGTGCAGTTCGAAGAACTCTTCTGTCGACTACAAAGGGGTGTTCCGCGAGAGTATGGCGGGTTTGGCGTAGGGGAACAGGAGGAGGAGGGATAAGGGAAGCAAGTTCGTCGATGACTGCAATATTCCATCACCGGTCTTACTTGTGCTTTGTAGAGTGTAAGCAGTTGGGCCGGCGTGAAAAATCGCCGACATCGGTAAAGGATCTCTAATTTTCGAGACGCTAGTTTCGCCTTGGACTCTATGAACGATCGAAACCAAACGTCCCTGGACGTCTGGAAGGGAGATAGAAAGAGAGAGATAGAAAGATAGAGAGATAGAAAGAGAGAGATATAAAAAGAGAGGTATAAAGAGAGAGAGAGAGATAGAAAGAGAGTGAGATAGAAAAAGAGAGATAGAAGGAGTGAGATAGAAAGAGTGAGATAGATAGAAAGAGTGAGATACAAAGAGTGAGATAGAAAGAGTGACATAGACAGAGAGAGATGGAAAGAGATAGAAAGAGAGGGAGAGAGAGAGAGACAGAGGGAGAGAGGGAGAGATAGAGAGAAAAAGTCAATCGAGTCAGTTTCCATAAAAAAATATACATACATATCACACACGCTGAAACCCGACAATCGGGGTAAGCAGAGTAATCGGTGTTGTTCTGCAAGAACTCTGGTAAATTACAGCACAACACCGACCACCACGTTTCGCAAAGCATTCGAACAAGATTTAATCGATCAAGCAGCAAGTAAGGCACAAAGACCCACCTGCTTCATGACTCGACGAAAGTACCGTGCCAAGGTGAGAGGTGGCGGTCCTGTCGCCCTTTAGCACGGCATCTTGTTCTTATCTCTTAGTCGCCTTTTACAACATGCATACATGCGAGATGCAGGGGGCCTATTCTTTGTAAGTACCGGCCCCACACGGTAAAAAATAACAAAACAAAAAAAAAATTGTGCGGGGCGGCCATCACGGACTACAAGCGAGGGAAGTGAGAATGTAAGTAGTGGTTGTGTACGGACAGCGTGCGCTGGCGCGCGCTTGTGTGAGTGCGAAATCGGCGCACTTGTATGAAGACGGTTAACTAGTCTGTTTAAACTATGCCCAGGCGGACTACATTTAATTTTTATTGGTATTTTGATAATTTGTTCATAGTACGCTAAGGGGGGGTTCTGTATCATATAGGGAGTAAAACCTATATAAATTTTTTTGGACCTTGGGCTTTTTTTTATGTAAAATATTTTTTTATGTATTTAAATAAAAAAATAGGTGGTTGATTTTTATAGCCTAATCGATTCAGTTTCATAACAGTAACTAAAAAGTCTTCATTACCATTATGATGTAACACGTGTAAGTTGGTAAAAAAAATCAAATTCTTTCTATTCCATACTAATAAAACTAAAATTGTGGCTTTTCACAATTTCTGAAGGAAATATCTATGTGTTGGAAGACTTTTTTGTTCCTGGCATGAAACTGAAACGATTAAGAAAATTTTTTTTTTTACATTTTACATAAAAAAAAAAATATTTTGTAAAAAAAAATATTCTTTGTTCTTCAAAAGTGATCTATTTCCGATACAGAACCCCCCCTTAGCGTACTATGAACTAATTTTCAAAGACATCTTTCTTTTCTTTTATGTGTATTTGTGCAAAATACAATTATATGTGTGTACCATGGGTGTGGGTTTGTACCTACATACATAGCTATGTGTAATTAAATATGTCAATAAATTAATAAATCACTCCACTACCAACCACCATGTGTGGTATATGTTCTATATTTAGTAAACTTAAGTTTACTTCAAAATTTACTAAAACTCTTTATAATTATAGTGATTCCATTGTGGTTAGCAAAGCAAGTTAGTGGTAGGTATCGCCAAATAATAACTGGTAACCCTGAGAGAGAACATCAGTATTGCACCAAGCAAAGAAGTTCGCGAGTGCAAGCCACGAGGATTTACTATCTACGTCCGGCGTGGCGACGCGCGCGCTCCGCCGCGCCACGGCGGCGGGCGGCGTCGAGTTCGCGGGACGAACCGCCGCGGTCGGCAGGCAGTCTCAAACTAAGGCAGGAGATTATTTTGATTGGCTAGTGAGTGCGAAATGGTGGCATTTGGCACGGACAAATCAGGGAGCCAGAACTGAGTTCTGACCAGGGACGTGCGGCCCCTTAATCTCTTTGGTATAACACCACCAGCAGCATCGTAGATGGAAAAAATAGCCCTGGACTCAACGTCATTGCCTGGACTCAACTTTTTTTAATTCGGTGCCTGGACTTCGTACTTCATACTTCAACTATTACTAAAACGAGACACCGCGATTATGGTAGTGTGCGTATCGCGTGAATACAGAACCGACCGTCTCAAGAGATCGCAGCGATATTGTGTCATCCTTTTTCCACGCGCAGTAACCCGTATCGCTTGCCTGCACGCTCCACGCAAACATTTGCGTGTTCCAAAACAAGCGAACGTCGCGCGTCGATCGATAAATTGCCGCAACGGCTAAAAACTATGGAGGTGGCTTTTTTTGACGTGATGATGTCACGTCTTATAAATTGATGAACACCGGCTGCACGCACGAAGAAGTGTAACGTTCCATCTAAACCTGTGTGCGCAAGCGAGAGCGCTAGGTATCCCACTTCAAAGCCACACACACAATGTAAATTAAGTTCATCTCAAGATTAATTTTGTGATACATAAATATATTACAAACAAACTTAATTTTGCGGTCAACCTAAATAATAATTTCTCACTAACTATTTAAACGAGACCAGTTTTTCATATTTTCGTATTCCTCCCTTTAAAGTTAACTTTTTTGAACCACTTTGTCATAAAAGCAAGTAAATATTACATTCAAAATCTGTAAGAAGCAAACAAACAACAACCAAGAAAGAATCAAGTTTTCTTGTGCAGGTTTTTTTTTTTTTATGGACGTAAAGTCCTTTTGCACAAATCGCAGATCAGGTCTTGCTTGGAGTACTGCTTGCACCTGTGGGATGCAGTGGCGGCTTTGACCAATAAATTTTAGTGAGGCGACTAAAAATCCACCTACATAGCTTAGACCTGAAGTTTGAGTACCAACACGATGGATCTAGCACCAGTGGTTCTCGAGTTGTGACCAAAACAAAAGTTCATGTGACAGATGGATAGATCTCACCGAGACCTGAAGTTTGAGTACCAACACGATGGGTCTAACACCAGTGGTTCTCGAGTTATGACCAAAACAAAAGTTCATGTGACAGATAGATCTCACCGAGACCTGAAGTTTGAGTACCGACACGATGGGTCTAGCCCCAGTGGTTCTCGAGTTATGACCAAAACAAAAGTTCACGTGACAGATGGATAGATCTCACCGAGACCTGAAGTTTGAGTACCAACACGTTCGCAGTTCGCGCGCGCCCAGTTGCAGCCGAACTTCGCCGAGCGCGCGCTCCCCTGCCCGCACTACACCCCGCAGCGGACTTCATTCGTTCTCGTACTCGTGTGCCCATAGGCAAGAACCCATAGGGTTATAATTATAAATAATAAAGTAGCGCAGCGACGTAATAAACTCTTTGATATTCCTATGATAGAATTTTGCACATAATTTGAAAAGGTGCCAGGAGAGCAGCCGAGAGAGGCCGTGGGAGCTGTGTGCGCGGGAAGAAATATTAAGTGACATGTTATGTTATTTACAGAGACTCTTACGTATCTACCGATAGTACCCTGGTACTTCAACATCAATCAGCCCACAAAATCTTTACCTTTTTGGTAGGGTTGGCCGTGGTGGGGAGCTGTGCGCGGGAAAAAATATTGTATGACATGTTATGTTATTTACTGAGACTCTTATCTACCGATTGTATCCTGGTACTTCATGAGCTTCATGAGCGCTCGCCGCTCGTCTAGGGGAGCGCAGCGACGACGTAATCGTTCTTATGCAGCAGGATTTATTAGCGCCTCAAATTCAAATATGAGCCGGATGTGTCCGGCCGGCGTCTCACCAACTGTGCACAATTTCATGCAATGTTTTTTCCCGCGCGTGCGGCTCCTTGTCATAGCTGTGTCACTGGTACTTTTTTAAATTATGCGCTGTTCTGTATGATATGTTATGTTATTTACTGAGACTCTTATCTACCGATTGTACCCTGGTACTTCAAGGGAACACAGAGCGCTCTCCGCTCGTCTAGGCGAGCGCAGCGACGACGTAATCGTTCATGCAGCAGGATTTATCAGCGCCTCAATTGCTAGGTAAATGCAACGAATTCAAGGTCAAACTTTTGTCTCTACGAGGTGAAGCGATATGAGCCGGATGTGTCCGGCGTCTCAC
Organism: Nematopogon swammerdamellus; assembly: GCA_946902875.1. Lineage (NCBI taxonomy): Eukaryota > Metazoa > Arthropoda > Insecta > Lepidoptera > Adelidae > Nematopogon > Nematopogon swammerdamellus. Next base: position 17,769,876 of record OX336352.1, read on the forward strand.
CAACTGTTCACAATGTCATGCAATGTTTTTTCCCGCGCGTGCGGCTCCTTGTCATGGCTGTGTCCCTGGTACTTTTTCAAATTATGCGCTGTGCTATGGTGCTGTCGGCATTTGCGCCAACACACGCGCGTGGACAAGTACATGTGTATTGTATGCACTAACACATCTTTGGCGCAGAGCTGAAGTATTTCGTTCGTCGCCTCTAAGGACCCCTCTCGCACCACCTTCCCGCGCCGCACCGCCGACTCGCCTCCGCGCCGCCGTGCGCCGTTCGCTTTTGGTCTATAATGTTCTCTGATCAGTTTGGATGGACTTTTTTTAAATTTTCTTTCATGGTATTTTGAAATTTTTTTTTTCTTTACCTTCAAGATAATTAAGTGAGGCGGTGCTTCACTTGCTTCACCTGGATAACCGCCACTGGTGGGATGGCTCTGCCAAATATCAGCTTTTAAATGGGAAATGGTTTGAAAACAGCAATTTGTTAAAAAGGATTGCATCCCTACACGCAGGCTCTCCTGCCTATATATTTCCCCCCAAGTACAGTCTCGGGCCCTTAAAGAGGGGCGTGAAAAGGCACCTGTCGGGCCGGCATGGCATTCGCAACCCCCACATACGACCGAATGTCCATCGGCGTCGTTAGACACCTTATGGGTGGCTCGGGGTCACATGTCGCGCTTTCAATAAAAAAAAGCGAGTGGGCTGTGTCGGAGACACGGCCGCAGATTCGTGAATTTCATGAAGATCTCATCGATACCTATCCTTGCTTGTCCCACCACACGAGTAGTTTGGGAGCAGTAGTTTTCGAAAAAATAAATCCTATCGAGGCCTATCATTTCCTCCAGCGGATGAGTAGTCGTGGATCAGTAGTTTCCGAGATATGCCCTCTTTCAAACACTTTTTCCTTTTTTATTCTGAAACGGCTGAACCGATTTTGAAAAAAAAAACAACTATTTCAAAAAGAGCAATTTTTTTCTACGAAAAGAAACAAATTGCAAGTCGATCTGACCAGTACTTCAGGAGTTATAAGCATTTATTGATTTTCGAAGCCTTTTTTCAAAGTGCCATATATAGAAGGGCTTGATATGTGACTCTCGGGTATGTCGTCTTAGCAAGTCGGAAGAACTACCTTTAAGACGATATGCCTCACCTTCCTGTAACTGTTATAGTTTTTGAGATCTAAGTCGCCAAAAGTACATAATTTTCGTGATTTGGTTTCAAGGGACACTAAGCGGGGCCTATGGCAGTGCCTCAAGTGATAGTTTTCCTTATGAAACCAAATCATTTTCGTGACGCAACTTTTTGTAAAATACATTCGGCAGCAGGCTAAAGACGTTTCATCAAATTCACGTCAAAAACAAAGAAAACACAAAAAGAAATCTATAAATAAAAATAATGTTTAGGCGTTCTGGTATTTTGTTGAATTTATTCTAGCTTTTCAAATTTCCATCTAATATATTAAAACAATAAAAATATATTATTATAAAATAATTATTTTGGGAATCCATCGTGTTTGTTTCCGTTTTCAAAGGTGTTGACGTAAAAAAATATAATTTGAAAGAAGGTATCTCCACTTTATCCTAACCGCACGCACGTATTTGAATTGCACGCAGGTTTGGTTGGTGGGTATTTGGCAACTAAAAATATAATAAGAAATAGGCATGCCATCTATAGACAAATAGGACAACTTAACTTTCGTCTGACATCTATGATGCAGAAGCGACGAAATTATACATTTTATCCGCCAAGCTCACTGACTGACAAAACATGAAAATATTTATTGGAAAAATTATGAAAACCTTAAAATACACTATTTTGAAATTTCTACTTAATATAAAATAATCTTTAAATTTAACTATGCTGTTCCGACTTAGCATCGTTCTATAATTAGTAGATTTAAAAATATAATAATTATTTAATTCAAATTCGATACTCCTGGCGCCATCTTAGGACATAATTGAAGACTAATTTCATGTTACCTTTAAAACATCGCTGACGGTACATCTGACTCCCCCTATAAAATCAATGCTGCCAACCTACATTTTTGAAAATTCAATCACACATATCTCGGCGTACTACACTCTCACTACGTAACCGAGCACACATTATTGTATCATTTACCGAGCGTGAATTTCCACGATCTCTTCCCGCTGTCAGCCCATACCAAAATTATATATTGTTTGACGTAACGAAAAAGATCGCGAGCGTCTGTATGGAATTTCTGTTTGCTGAACGGGGCAACACCGCACATCGCGGTGTTGATTAATGGGTTGCCAGGCGGTTGAAATATATCCCAAATAGACGGGAATTCACATTCGCCTCGGTTGTATTTATATTACTTATTAATTCAGTCATCATCTGAGGATCCCTAGTAGAGGTCCAATATTATCAACTAATGGAGTTACAGGCCTTCAGCCACTTGGATCCAGGTAACCACATACAGTGCGCGTCATTGCGTGCTAGCCGACTTCATTCCGCAGCCACACCACAAACGCGCGCTGTCGTCTATAAAAGCGGAACTCAGAGAAACAAGACTTCACTTCTTCTGTTAAATAATTCTCCGCTACAAGATAAAATATAACGCGCTCGATCTGCCGCCGTGAGTCTTACTAGTCTTCCTCGCGACCGTGCCACTGTCAACGAGCCGCGGCGCTGCACCACCGCGTCGGTCACGCGTCGCCGAGCACTCCCTCACGGGCGCCTACAGCCGCACATCTCAGCGTTGAGACAGGAGTCCCCACAGCCAGGGTTACGGCTCCTACGTCTACACGTAGTCTCTTCCTACGTCTACTCGTAGATCCTTCTACGTACACGTAGACTTCCAAGTTTCTACGCTTCTACGTTCTCCGTCCGAGGACGCCTGCATCGTCTGCTCGGCATAGCCGGTACGAGCTACCCGGGCTTTACTCCTCGTCCGGCTGTTCCGAAGCAGAACATTGTGAAGAGGGTGGAGATCGAGCGACGCGTCGGAGGCTTCGTGTCGGCCTTCCTGCGAAGACCTTCGTCTCCCCTTCCGAAGCTAAGTTCTCGGATAGAATTATAGCTCTAATCGATTAGCTGGGTCGTCACCCCTACGATGCTCAAGTGATTCTGATAACTCACACCCTGTCTTTTTATATAACAATTTGTATTACAAGGAATAAATGATAACTTTATACTTCTGAGCGTAATTCATTATTCAATCCCCCTTTTTTGTCTCAACATATACAAAGTATAAAAATACAAATATATACCTAAAATTAATCATTAAATTAAATTAGTCATTATTAGTATTACGATGCTCCAATTGCTCCATTATTATTATATCGAAGAATAGGCACAGAATACTTCATAGGTACTGAATAAAATAGTTCGTTCCATCCAGGCGATCGACTGTATGCGTGCGCTCGCAAGCGCGGGGCTGCCCGGACTGTTTTGTATTCTCCGAATATCGCGCGCTGTAGGTGATTATCGCGGTAGGTATGAAGGAGTGTCTGAGGCCTGGTAGCGGCGTTATCGAGTGCACACTTGACATTGTGGTCAGCGGCGTCGTCGTCGGGAACAATCTCGTGGCGTTCGCCGACGTCGAAGTGGGCGGAAGCGGTTTCGCTCGCGTTAACGATGTAACGAGCACAGCATCGATTTTGACACGGGGCGGAAGCGGCTTCGCTCGCGTTGTTAACGAGGCGCTGGCGCCTGCGTCTGCGCAACGGCCGCGTAGCGGGAGCGCAGCGAACGAGGGTGGGCGGCCGAGGGCGGGCAGGGAGGGGAGGGCGGGACGGATGTGGCGGGCGGGGCGGATGTGGTGGGGCGGGGCTGATGTGGGTCGGAAGTGGGCGGAAGTGGGAGGGGCGTTGTGACGTGGCACGCTGCTATTGGTTAATAGTGATCACGTGACCGAATCTAGTTTCGGCGTTGAAATCATCTCATGGCAAGATTTTTTGTATGGAAATTTGCGTGGGCGGGGAACGCCAAGAGGCCGTTTGATTAGAACCGTCACAAAACCACTACTGCGCAGGAGTGGGCCGAAGTGTCAGTAGTGAGGACAAAGGGCTTAGTGAAGTCAAATCAAATCAAAATATACTTTATTGTACACCATAAAAGGAACACAACAGGCGAGTTTAATGCAGAGTAGCATTCTTTACAAACTAACCTTTGCGATGTGGAGAAGCTGATAGGGCGGACAATGCAATGCAAGAGAGAAGCGTGAAAAATAAAACTATTAAATAAATGGACACAAACAATAGGTACATAGATACATACATAAAATAAATACTATAAGGTACGTACATATTATATTTATACATAAACTAGATCTACATATGTAAACATATATTTTATAATATAGAACCATCTGAATAAAAGTTACAAGAACGTAATTAAGGGAAATTTATATTACTCGTCGCCGTCAGAATCAGATAGAAACAGTTTGCGAATACGTTCTCTAAACATGTGGATAGTAGTGCAGCGCCGTACCTGTTCAGGCAAATGATTCCACATGCGAGCCGCATTGACTGTGAATGAGTCCGTGTAAAATGAACTAGAGTGAGTTGGTATTGCTAGAAGTAGATTGTCAGATGATCTCAGAGAGAGACCATGGGAACGAAGGAACTCAAACCGCTCACTCAGGTTGTGACGTAGCATTCCCTGTACTCGGGTATCCTACCTACCTAATGGCGGGAATGACTACGATTTCCTATCTAGGAGTACTTAGTAAAACATCGATGTAACGTATGTGAATATCTTTCCTTTATTATTAAAACGCTGTTTATGTGTACATGGCTTATTACTAATTACTTATCCTCTATATATAATCTATCCCTAATAAATCTTCCTAACCATAACCGAGTGTCGCTGCCTATCGATATCTTACGTATATTGGATAAGGCAGGACAAGGTGTTGGTGCCTACTTGGGTAATAGGCGGGGGGCCTGCGATCAAAGCGGAGACCACCGATCGAGCAGGAGGGATCAGTACTGCGTTCGTGCGGAGGCCACCGATCGCTGGTACTGTGGGGTAAGAGGGGGAAGGAGCGGGGGGGATCTGCGATCAAAGCGGAGACCACCGATCAAGCAGAAGGGAGCAGTACTGCGTTCGTGCGGAGGCCACCGATCGCTGGTACTGCGGGGTAAGGGGAGAGGATGCCTGTGATCAAAGCGGAGGCCACCGATCGAACAGGGGGGGCAGGGGGACCGTCTGAGTCGCTAGTCGAGCTCAGACTGACTAACCGTTGGCTGCGCGGCCGTATTTATATTAGCCGCTGGCGCGCGAGTGAGCGTCGGTGTGTCCGGCCGTGTGGTGGTGTGTGTGCCGGCCGGCTGTAGGTAGCTGCACCGCGCTCGCCTCGCTGTCCGTCGAGCCGCGCTGCCGCCGCCGGGCGTCAGTCTCGCTTTATGTGACGTCATCGTCACAAGGTATTTAGGAGCAGCAGGGTCATTCAGTGTGTGGAAAAGAAGAGAGAGTACGTGGCTATTCCTGCGACTTCGAATATCGAGCCACTGTAAACGTGTGCGATATTCAGAAATATGGTCATACTTGCGCAGACCAAAGATATAACGAATGCACATGTTTAACCGTGAAATCATTCATGAAGTCAGGATATTGAAGTATAGGTGCATTTGTGAGGAGACCTTTAATGTTCTCGAATGCAATTTGTTGCGATTGTGCCCACTCGAAAGGGGTATCCTTTCGGAGGAGAGAAGTAAGAGGTTTAGTTATTTTTGAAAATTCGTTTATGTTGCCGACAGACCTCGCAAAGTGCGGGCTAGATAGCTAGAATCGGTATCTAGGTATCGATAGATAGGTGAAGTGTTGCGAGAGGCTCCTGCCTCTTATGAGTGCCATCCCGCGGGGTGGCCAAGTGCGTAGCGCAGTGGACTTTGCGCTGCGCACATAGATATAGAACACTTTTACTTAAGATTGATGATTGAATAATGTTTATAGTTTTACAGTTTACACTTTTCTATAGTTTTATTTTTTCATATTTGATAGTTCATAGTTTACATCTTTCTAATTTACATTGATAATTTTAGTAATTTGCAAACAGAATTTAAAAGTAAAATCATGTGTAACAAAATTTAAAATCATTATATATTATTCATGGAATAATACTATGTAAAAATTAAATCATTTTAGTGTTGCATCACATATTGAAATGTAACAGGCGTGGGGGAAGCATACTAACACACCTGTTAACTATTAAATGAAAATGATTTTATTATGCATTTTACATTTTATTTGACAACCATTTTTTTCTTGTTGTAATTTTTTCCATCGCAGACATGTCACACGGTTCGAATTTGGAATGCTTTTTTTTACATTATTTTTATTACGTGCCTAGTTCGTAACACTCCCAGAAACAAAGTAATGCTTGACTACCTAATTTCCTAACTAGAGCACAACAATTAAAAGAACAATATCATAAAACTAAGATACGAGTACATTTCTACCTACGCATATTACGTAAGAACTCACACAAACATAATAGTTTTAAACTAACATAACTAAACTTTATCCTTAAACTTACTCAAATTATAAATTTATTAGTTGAATGTGGGTATTTTTACGATATTTTTAGACGGGCGACGTAAGGTGCCCCCTATAGTTTTTACTTCTAATGACCTCACTATCCCATCTTTTCCTGGGAACACGTTGATGATCCGTCCTCGAGGCCATGTTCCTCTCGGTAGGTTCGGGTCCGCTATAAAAACGAGATCTCCAATGTTCAAATTCGGGGAAGTGTGTTGAGGTGAACGACGCGGCAACAATGTTGGAAGGTATTCCTTAATCCACCTTTTCCAAAAATGATCAGCTAGTCTCAAAGCCTTTTTCCAGTCACTTCGGCGAAGAAGATCGGCGTCGTCCAAAATCGGTTTCAGAGAGTCTCCAGAAGAACTGCCCAGGATAAAGTGGAACGGTGTAAGGGATTCTTCTTCTCTTTCAGGTTGAATATAAGTCAAGGGGCGAGAGTTGATTAGTGCTTCCGCTTCTGCGAGGAGAGTGCTCAATACCTCTTCCCGCGGGTGTCTCTCCTTGAGGGTGGTTGCTAGAGCTGTTTTCACGCTTCGAACTAGGCGCTCCCACGCGCCGCCCATGAACGGAGCTACAGGAGGGATGAAACGCCACTGTATGCCTTTGTTTGCAGAGAAATCTTCCATTGCTTCTCTGTAGACCGCAGACAATTCTGTATTGGCTCCAACAAATGCGGTTCCATTGTCCGAGAGAATTCTTGTTGGGCAACCTCTTCGTGCGATGAATCTTCTTAAGCTCATGATGGCTGAATCGGAAGATAAACTATTCACAATTTCAAGGTGAACGGCTCGAACAGTTAAGCAAGTATATAAGGCTATATATCTTTTTTCTTTACGACGGCCAATAGTGACTTGGACGGGCCCGAGGTAATCTAAGCCCACGAAGGTAAATGGGCGATGATGATGTGCCATTCTTTCTTCGGGGAGATCGCCGACTGGTGGCTGTGTCCGCGTAGCTTTGCGAACACGACAATGCTGACAATGATGAGCGACTGATCTTACGATGCTTCTAAGGTGTAGTATCCAGTATCGTTGGCGCATTTCATTTACAACAGTTTCATTATAAGCGTGTCCTGCATTTTCGTGATAATGGAGAACCAGCAGCCGTGTAGATCTGTGTGCTCCGTCGAGAATTATAGGTCGTTTAGTTTGTTCGTCGACACCTTGAACAGCGGTAATACGTCCGGCTAATCTTAAAATTCCATCATTGTCTAGAGCGGGTGACAAATTTGAAAGTCTGCTGCCACGTAGTAACGGCTTTTGAGCACGAAGACAGGATATCTCTTCTTTGAAGGTATCTGCTTGACAGCATCGTATTATTTGTAGTTCAGCAGCTTGAAGATTTTCGGCAGTCAACGGTGTGAGCTTCAGCTTAGCTTTTCGGTCGGTCGGAGTTCGATCTGACGGTAATCTAGCTAACGCCCTATGTTTTACAATTCTAATGAATTGTTGTGCTCGGCCAGTTGCTCTTACTAAACGTGACCACTTACTGAAACGATTAGGGTCAGCCGAAGTTGGTGCACATATCACAACATGTACGTTCACCAATTTCGGTTTTAGTTCTGTACAGTCATTTTCAGAACTCTCGCGCTTGGGCTCTGTTGGCCAGAATTCTGGGGAGTCTAAAAGAAATTTAGGTCCTGAAATCCATCTACATTCTTTGTCTACGATGCCCCGAGATAAGCGTGTTGGTTCATCGGCCACGTTCAAACCACTCGGTACCCACTTCCAATTCAATGTATCAGTTGTGTCGACTATCTCACCCACTCTGTGGGCAACGTATGGCTTGAACGAGCGAGCATCGCTACGTATCCATCCGAGGACTGTCATGGAATCACACCAAAAAACAATCTTTACTGGTTTTAGTCTATGACTTTGAAGTATAGTATTCGCAAAACGCGCGGCAATCAACGCGCCTTGCAGCTCCAGACGAGGTATCGAAACTGGTTTAAGTGGTGATACGCGAGCTTTGCCTCCTATGAGTGCGAGTTTCACGCTTCCATCTATATATTTAAAGCGCCAGTATGCGACAGTCGCAAAAGCTAGCTCGCTAGCATCTGAAAAAACGTGTAACTCACATTCCATAGGAGTTTGCATGCTGGAGTAGCATCTGGGAATTTGCAAATTTTTAATAGATGTCAAATCTTCAAACCAGTCTCGCCACATGGCCTGGTATTCATGAGGAAGTTCCTCATCCCAAGTTAGACTAGCCCGCCACAACTGTTGAAACATGATGCGACCTCTTGCTATGATGGGTGTAAGTACTCCTAGAGGATCAAATAATTGCATAACAAGAGAAAGTACTTTTCTTTTGGTCAATTCTTTAGGTAGATGATCACAGTTGGGTAGTTCCCAAGTGATTGTGTCGTGTGCAGGTTTCCAAATGAGACCTAAAATGCGTACATTGCCTGAAGAGGTTCGTGAAGCTACTTCTGTGTCAGAGCTGGAGTGTAGACGTAACTCTTCAGGCACAAGAGACAAAGCGGTAGGATTATTGGACACCCACGCACGCATTTGAAAACCAGCACAGTTGTGAACGTGTATAATGTCTGAAGCTAATTGAGCAGCCTCTTCTGCAGAATCTAAGCTACCTAAGTAGTCATCCATATAGTGATCTTTTACTATAGATTCTGTGGCTGAAGGGTACGCATCTTTTAGTTCAGTGGCATTCTTATCTTTAATGTACAAAGCTGTGCATGGACTAGATGCCACTCCAAACATCATAGACGACATACGATATGTTTTAAGCGGTTCATATGGGCTATCGCGCCATAGAAAACGCTGGGCGTCTCTGTCGCGCTCGCGTACTTTTATTTGGGGAAACATCTCACAAATATCTGCATTGAGAGCGATTTTACCTTCCCTGAATCGAAAAAGTATATCTAATAGTGGTTGCAACAGATCTGGGCCAGGAAGGATTAGCGAATTCAGACTTACACCTTGGTATTTCGCAGCAGCGTCATGCACTATACGCAGCTTTCCTGGTTTGTGCGGATTTGTCACACCAAAGTGTGGAAGATACCACACCAAAGAGGATGAAGAAGATTCTAAGACACATTCTTCTGCGTAGCCTTTGTCAAGCATATTTTTTATATTTTTTCTGTATAATTCTGCGTACTCTATATCCTTGGACATCTTCCTCTCTAAACTTTCAAAACGTGATAATGCTAGGTGAAAACTGTTCTGTACTTGTATATCGTTAGATTTCCACAACAAACCTGTTTCAAATCGACCTGACGGTAAACGACGAACCGTATCATCTAGTATTTTCAATGCGCGTTCGTCATTTACACTTCTACTTTCCTTCATACATATACCTATCGAATCTAGCCGGTATTGATTTTTTATTAGATTTGTTAAATTCGTCAAGCTATCGGAATCATCAATATCATTGTCGAGGCAGAGCATATGGTTGACAAAGGCTACAGGCTTGGTTTTACTGGAACCGAAGCCATACAGTACCCAACCGAGAGCTGTGCGCGAGGCTACTGGTTCAGATGGCCCACGCTCTCGTGTTTCTCGTGTAAGTGTCAGATGCCAGTTGTCAGTCCCAATCATGACCATAGGTTTACCCTGTTCGTAACATAGAAGGTGAGCTATGTCTTTGAGATGTGAATACTTCTGAACATCGTCGATAATAGCTGTTTGTTGTTTGATTCCCAAATCGACTATGGATCTAGCCCTCTTAACATGATAGACTTCACTACACTGACGTCCCCTTATGAAAAAATCTACGTACTCTACATCAGTGTCCTTGGAGAGGTGTCCCATGCAATCTACATGAAGTGTACCTTTCGGGCCCTTTGCTCCTATTTGTTTTGTGATTTTCTCATCTACGAACGTTGCCGTAGTACCGTCATCTAGCAATGCATATGTGTCGATGCTACCATTCGGTCCACTTACAGAAACCGGAATAACTTTTAAGAGAGGTTGTTTGTCGACGAACTGTTGCTGTCTGCTATCGGTAGTGTCAGGATCAGGAACACTGCGCGGGGCGGTGTGGGTCACTAGCTCCACTGTCGGTGTAGCATCCGTGTAGCTACTGTCACCATCATCGCCACCGCCGGAATTAATCTTCTGAGGCTCATGTAACAATTTATGATGACGATATTTACAGCCTACAACTCCACATAACGTTTTGGCATTGCATGTTCTATAACGATGTGATCCTCGTTTTAAACACCTATGACATACTTTAATTTCTTTGACTAGTACCCATCTCTTGTCAGTAGACATGGCACGAAACTTGTCACAATTATCTAGTGTATGAGGACCGTGACAGCAAAGGCAATCAGTCTGTACTCTCCCAGGATTCGAATTTGAGAAACAAATATCCTTTGTTTTAGTTGAGTGTGACATATCATTTGTTACTACAACCTGATGTACCGTGCTCGTTGAAGGTATTACATTTGTGACATAACCAAACTTCATTTGCATATCCGCTTCACGGTCTAGGAAGTTGGCAAGCCACTCCAACTTCGATACAGTACCGTTACTCGCAGAAGCATAATCCATCCACCTCGCACGTAAGAGTGGAGATAATTTCCCAATCAGCGCATTGTATAATTCTGGTGATTGTAAGTAAGGTAGCTGGTCTAGTAGCTTTATTGTTTCGATGCAGCTTCGCACGCGGGAGGCAAATAAAATGACATCTTTACCTTCGTGACCTATTATCTTCGGGAGCGCGCGTGCCGCTGCTATCTCCTGTAACACAATAACTTCTGGTCTCGCGAACCTTCGTTCCAGCGCGCGCAGGACCGGCGCGGGCTCGCGCGCCGCCACCAGTAGCGCGCCGACAGCATCGCGCGCGGCTCCGCGCAGCGCGTACGTTAGACGTGCTACGTTTTCAGTTGGCGTATATGACGCCTCTGTATCTAAGAAACAACGTTTGAAAAAAAGCCAATCGGCAGGTGTCTTCCCGTCGAAAGAAGGTAGTTTCATGCTTATTCTAGACTTTTCGTTGTTTGCTCGATTTGTCAGTTGTCCTATAGCATTCGCTAGTTGTGTGATAGGATTATTATCATGTAATGTTATTTGTTGCGAGAGCGTAGGATGTCTAGGCACAGCAACCGTGCCTGGTCTGGTGGCCTGTTCACTGGCCTCCGCCGCCGCAGGCACCTCCACCACCAGCGGTACAGAGTCTAGTACCGTGACGACCGCTTCCTCAGCGGGCGCAGGGTGATGCGGTGGGGACGGGGAGCAGTGGTTCTCCGCCTGGGGTGAGACCGGGCGGGGATCGGCCGGGCATATGCCCGGGCAGGGATTGGCCCAGTAACCGCGGACTTCTATACGCTCTTCATTAATCTGTGATGCAAAAGAATTATGTTTAGATTTATTTATCCACGATTCAATGTTAGCCGGATCTGTGTAGATACTGTGGCGACTGCTTGCGTGGCTACATGAACTATGCTCTAATTCAATAGCAGCTATGGAAGCTTGCAGCTCTAGATCGGCAGCGACCCGCTCACGCTCAGCCACCGCGGCGGCCGCGACGCGCTCGCACTCTGCCACGGCGGCGGCCGCGGCCGCGGCACGCTCGCGCTCTGCCACGGCGGCCGCGGCTGCGGCGCGCTCCCGCTCGGCAGAGGCGGAGGCGGCGGCGGCGGTTCTCTCTATTTCTACTAGCCGACGAGCATGCTGGGCTTGGACCGCAAGAGTACGGGCTTTAATTATGGCCGATGAGCGGCTCGATAATATAGAACCCGAGGAAGCGGAAGGTGTTCCGGCACCATGTTGAGGAAGCAAGACCTCCGCTCCCTCGGTTACCTCTCCGTGACCGAGGTCGGTTACCGGTTCAATCTTCTTCCGCGCTGTACTCCTGGTCTCCATTTCGCTGAATTTAATAGCTTCGAAGGACCACTTTGTTAACTATTAAATGAAAATGATTTTATTATGCATTTTACATTTTATTTGACAACCATTTTTTTCTTGTTGTAATTTTTTCCATCGCAGACATGTCACACGGTTCGAATTTGGAATGCTTTTTTTTACATTATTTTTATTACGTGCCTAGTTCGTAACAACACCAATAAACGAACATCGAACGCGTAAGTGCGTATGTGTTAGTAAGCAACCTCCACGCCGAGTCCGTTTGCCTGGAAAAACCCAGCAACGGTTTTTGCGCACGGCCCGACTCCGGCCGTGGGAAATTATTGTCTCGCCAAGGCCAAGGCAAGGATTTGGCGACCCTCCCGATCTGACTGTGGCCGTGAAGGAGGCCGCGAAAATTACTGTGGAAATTGAAAATGTTATGTATGCCAATCGATAGAGCTGAAAATGTAGTTTTCAATTATGTAATTGTTATTGAAATTGTACGGTTGAGTTCTGAGAAAAACCGCACGCACGCTCTACGCGGGTGCGGTGATTTTCCCCTGTTTTCCTGACTGGAGGCTCAGTCTCTGATAGACTTGGGACATGTGGGGTACCACTGGAACCGCCTGGAGGAGACGAACAGAATGGTATACTGTTTGTCATGATAGGATTCCTCCAGGCCCGAGTCTCAGGCCCGATCTCCCATAACGTGCTAGCGCGCCACGCCAGTGGCGACGCCTCGCGGGGGACGGGCGGACTCGGCGCGCGGAAAGCGAGACAGAGCACCGCGCGGGTTACAAAAGTGTTTTCCGTACCTTGGGTACGGAAAATGATTTTTCACCCACATGTCCAATACCTCTTTGGGACGGGCTCGACTTAGCGCATCTTTTGAGCTACCTTGGGTAGCTCTAATATTTTCTATAGGCGCTAGGTCGGACAAACACTTAGTATGCAGAGAGGACCTTGGGCCCTCTCTCAGCTAAGCCCGGATAGGGAGGGGTATGGTTTTATAGGAAAACGATAGTGTTTTTCAACCCCTATTCGGGCATTCCACTCCACAGGACGAGAGTGGTATGGTTTCCGAGCTAGGTCGTTCCAAAGAGAATAAACTTTAGGGAGCCTCTAGTCTGAAACAGTAAGGCTGAGTGCCATGCCGAGTGGCATATATAGATAAAAAAGTAAGCTCTATCGATTGGCCAAATTTGTTTGTGTATATTTTTATAAATAATAAATATTTTAGCCGGACGGCGCACTCTTGCGTCTCGGTCGGTCAGACGCAGCGACCTCGGGCGGCGTAGAGAGGCGAAAATTAGAAAGTTTTCGCGCGATTAATATAAATAAAGGGCCACCTTGGGTGGCCAGTCAGTTCTTCTACCACACTCGCCTCGTGCGCCTTGTTCACTCCGGAGTCGAACTAGCCTCTCGTCAGCCACTGGATTCGTCGGAGACCTTCGTTCCTTCAGTCGCGCTTTCCACCTTGGGTGGCTAGTGCTTCGGTTGGGGCGGGGCTGGGGCGAAGCTGACTTGAGGTGAGCCGATCTGTGTCGCCGTGTTAGCCTGCTGTAGACCTGATCCTCGGGATCCTCATCGGGTGACCTCCCACCATGGCGTGGTAGTAGGCAGCCCGTTCGAGTTCGGTCTCACAGGCGCACAGCTGCCATTCGGCTCACGCAGAGTAAGTGGTGTACGTACACGCCGTACGTACATATTTGTTTTCGTCAGTGACTCTCTATCGCCGCCGTAGTAGCGTTGACCGGCCACAAGTCGCGGAGTACACCGTTCGGCGCTATTGTCCCGTAGACGCGTGTTTTATTTATTCCCGCGTCGCCCGCGCATCCGCGCCCGTCTATTCCCGTTCTCCTCCGCGGAGCGGACGACACGACTCACGTCGGGTCGCGCGGGTCACAGAAGGACATATCCCTCGACAGGGGAGGTCGCGGTCGCATTGGTAGCGGTCGCGATCGTTCCTAAGGACGGTGGGTCATCGCCCAGGAAGCCCGCTCTGAGGGTGCCGCGCACCGCAACTCAGCTCGGCGGGCGGCTCGGCTTCAACAGTTTATGAAGCGGCGGTAATAGCCGATTAGACCTAGGAAAGATTTAATTTCCTTAGCGTTTTCTTTTCCAGCCCAAGGGTAAACAATCATGTAATGAGCACTTGTGTTTTCCTTGTGTTTTTGTGTTTGTATTAATTATTTTGTTGAAATTAAATAATAATAATATTTTTTCCCGCGTATACAGCTCCTAATCATTGCTGCATTCTTGGTACTTTTTCAAATTGTACATTATAAAATAATCACATTTATTTTTAGTTAGTCGCAGTGTAGATAGAATTTCCTTTACTATACAATTTTACAATAAATCATCAATCGTAAAAACGGTATTGTAATGTAATGTATTTTTTTTTACTTTTTATATATAAAATTATTGTAAATATTATTTAAAAAAAGGTGTATCTAAGGAAATATTACAATATATAGTTATTAATAAATAAATAAAATGCATTTCATTCTTCATAGCAGTGTGACGGTCAGTCTTACTTTTAGTTAATGATTACCAGTCACACCAGTCAATGTGACACGGAGAAAAAAAATTCTTCAGGTCCATACTGGTGTGACAAAATGGTGTGACGATTAGTCAGCACCCTACAAAACGTCTATAAAAGTGAAAATAAACGTGATAAACGTAATGCCTGTTATTAGAACAGTAAGTGAAAGTGTTATTTCAAAGTAATACCACAGATTACTTAATAGTTACTTCGTAACAGATAAATCACTCCATAGAAAATGTTCCTACCTTCGGGCTTTAATAGCCTACTGTTTCACATCGCCAATCGCTGCGTGCGAAAATGTACCTTAACGATCGAGTGTAAAGTGTTTATTGCTTTGCAGCTGCGCGCAGTTGCGTGGGCGAGCGTCTCTGTATACTTCGCGCGGCTGGCGAATTTGTACTGAAAAAGACCGCCGGCGGCCCGTCGGGCGGTAGGTAGTTAGCGCGCGCAAGTACATAGAGTGCGTGAGGACTGGTAATACGAACTAAAATAAAAACCATTAGCAAAATAATATAAAGTGCGAAGTCAGATACAAAATCAGTTTATAATACTTTAACGTGCTTAGAAGTTTAATTCTTAAATCGCAAATGTGAGTACTATAAAAACTTATAATATTAATTATCAATATAAACTTTAAATTTATAAATTTTTACATAACACATAATTAAATCTACCTACTTTATCAATAATCCTACATAACCCCATCTACATATCAAAGCGTATACTACAACGTTGCAACACCTACCTAACTGCGAATGAAGTAAACTACCGCTGAAGTATTTCATTTACTATTGACGCTAGATGTCGCTCCAAAAGTCTCAACGCCATGAAATCTTCACCTACTGTTGACCGAATTCGCTTCGCTAGTACATGATCGATTTAGCCGGATGGTTAAGACGTCTGGTCGGTCACACAATATTGGTGGCAGGACCGCGGGTTCGAGGCACGCAAAAGACGGACAAATATATTTTGTATTTCCTACTCTCCTTATATGCCTCTCTATCGCTTGTTACGCGCTCTCGCTTGCACACACAGGTTCAGATGGAATGTGACACTTTTTCGTGCGTGCAGCCGGTGTTCATTAATTTATAAGACGTGACGTTATCACGTCAAAAAACAAATACAACTGACAATGTACGACATCTATGTGCAAAGAGCAGCTTTGTATATAAAAATAATCCTGGTGAGCACAAGTGCTATGATCATAATTATCCAACCAGGCACAAGGACACTATTATACAAAAAAATCACAATACAGAGAAATTTAAAAAATGTTTGGTATTTAATAGTATAAATATTTTCAATAAATTGCCAAAAGAGTTACGAGAGAACAATGAGGACATAAATAAATTTAAATTACAGCTGAATACCTGGCTACAAGGAAAAACGTTTTATGAATTAAATTATTTCAGTATTATTATATAGTTTCAAATTATTATTACGGGAATACAATTTATATATTATTTATTATTTAAGAATTTTTATGTATAATGACGATGCCTCACGATCACGATTTTAATTGTTTGATAATGTGTGCTAATAAATGGATTTGAATTTGAATTTGAATTTGTAGGCACGGCCAAACATTTGTTATGCGGATGCAAAATACTACTTGAGCAAGGCCAGTATTCCTACCGTCATGATAAAGTCCTCCAAATCATCAGAGAGGCCATCAACCTGTCAATTGCACGGACCAGGCAGGCAAACCAGTAGCGGCTTCCAGAAGGTCAACTTTGTGAAACCTGGAGCCAATAAGCTGCCCAAAGATAGGACTAAACCTTCTTCAATTTTGGGAGCAGCAAAGGATTGGGAATTGTTGATGGCCACACATGAGAAGTATTACCAAATGCCTTCGGAAATCTGTACCATAGCATTCAGACCGGATATACTCATATTTTAAAAAGCGACAAAGCATGTAGTACTTGTTGAACTTACAGTTCCATGGGAATGTAACATACCGAAGGATCACAACATCAAACTTAAGAAGTACTGCAACTTAGTAGACCGGATTGTGAGAAACGGATTCAAGACTGATCGCTTCGCTGTGGAAGTCGGAGCAAGAGGACTACCAGCGAAGTCGCTCTACAGTCTCTTCAAGAATCTAGGGTTGCCAAGATAGACGCTAAGCTCATATATGGAGAGAGCTTCGAAAACGTCACTGGAAGCATCCTACAGAATATGGATAGGTAGAGAGAGAGAGAGAGAGGTCGAGAGCGGGACTGGTGGTTTCTCCGCGTCCTAGTCAACGCAGACTAGATGACGAGGGCTTGATGCGAGCCGAAATGTGAAGCATGCACGGGGAATTTAGAGTGGCCACTCGCTAGTCCCGACCTCGATTAACACCCTCCTCTACTGCCAATGGGCCCGGATATGTTCGGTGAAGCCATCGCAAAAGCTTAGTTCCACACCTTAGAGCTGATCGCTATTGAAATGACTAATGTGTGTCAAGGCCGAAGTGCGCCGCGTGGCGTGCCGCGTGCGTAGCACGGATAATAAGCGAAGTATAGCTACCCAACGCGTGATAAACTTTAATAAACTTTTACAATTATTATCTCAGTATTTGTTAGAAATAGAAACATAGTTTCTTAGCAAAAGGCGTTAAATGAATTTAGGAGAATATGTTAGTATTTGATATAATAAATTATAAAAATAAAATATAAAAAAAAATTACCCCCATTTTTTATAATATTGATATGATCTATTTCCGATACAGATCACCCCCTTTACCCACTGTCAGTTAAATAAAATAGACCTTTATATACATCTCAGAACATTTTACGATACAGTACGAAAATGTTCACATAGAGGATATATTTATTTCATTGTCGGTGGGCCGCGGTAGTGGTAAAAGTCAGCTGCTGCTGAGTGCAGTATACATACCGCCGGGCAGCGCTACTGATATCTACGACGCACACTTCTGTCGACTTAGAGATGCATTTACTGAAAACACAACAGCGAAATTTATGATAGTTGGCGATTACAACATTAATAATATAGATTGGAGTGCGTCGTCGGCTGCCCGGTCGGACGAGCGCGCAGATACTGCTGTTGTGCGCCATTTATTTAATACCATGTCATTTTTAAAGCTGGATCAACACAACAAAATTACTAATGTGAATAACCGAATACTTGACTTGGTTTTAAGTGACAGTGGATGCTCTCTCGCCCTCGCTCGGTCACCGTTGCTGAGAGCCGACCGCCATCACCCTCCGTTGGAAATTCGTTTGGACCTTGAGCCCGACTCGTGTTTGCCAAAGCAACAAAAACTGCGCTATAATTTTAGAAAGATGAACTATGATGGCATTAACGAACAATTTCTAAAGGTCAAGTGGAACGACATACTTGATGATCTGTCAGTCAACGATGCAGTCTCTGTATTCTATTCCATAGTAAACGAAGGCATAATTAAATTTACAAAGCCTAAGAAATGTTTAAACAAAAAATATCCTACATGGTTTAACAAAGAACTTATATGTATGGAAAAGTGTAAGGATAAGGCCTGGAAAAAATGGAAAATTTATGAAAATAAAAGTGATTATATTGTATTTTCGGAACTTAGAGCTAAATTCAAATCAACTTGTGTATCTCAATACAAAGTTTACATGCAACATGTTGAGGTATCGTTGAAGGATAACATCAAAAGTTTCTGGGCCTATGTTCACAACCTAAAAAAATCATCGGGTTATCCCTCATCTATGACTTATGAGGGAGTTAAATTGAACAACCCAATTGATATATGCGCTAGTTTTAATAGGTATTTTCAGTCAACTTTTGAGCCCCCCTCGGTGGGATCACTGGATTTTGATTTTATCAATAATGCTGACACTTCCAATCCCATAATTAATTCAATAACTCTGGACGAGGTTGAAGTTCGCAAAGTGCTTAGATCGCTTGATCTTACCAAGGGGGCAGGAACAGATGACATCGAACCTATATTTTGGTCAGACACGAGTCGGTCTCTTTCCATACCTATAACCATAATTTTTAATAAATCATTATCTTCGGGCATCTTCCCAGATCAATGGAAACTGGCTAACATAACGCCTGTGCACAAAAACGGTTCAGTCAACAATGTTGAAAGTTATAGACCTATCTCTATTTTGTCCTGTATAGCTAAGGTATTTGAGAAACTAGTACACAACAAGGTTTATAATTTTATGAAAGAAAACATCTCTCCTGCGCAGCACGGGTTTGTTAGGAACAGGTCTACAGTCAGTAACTTAATGTTATTTTCAAATTTTCTGTTTGATGCCATGAATGATAGTGTACAAGTGGATGTTATTTACACTGATTTTAAAAAAGCGTTCGACAAAGTAGACCATTATACTTTGTTCGAAAAACTGGCTTTTAATGGAATCAAGGGAAATTTACTCAGGTGGTTTATCTCCTATCTTAGTAATCGTCTCCAAAAGGTCACTATAAATGGATACAGTTCTCATACAATTGAAGTTACATCTGGCGTACCTCAAGGGTCTATTTTGGGACCCTTCTTATTTGTATTGTTTCTTAACGACATCGGCAAGTGTTTCCAATTTTGCAAATATCTGTTATACGCAGATGACCTAAAAATATTCTTCCGAATTGCCTGTATATCAGACTGTCTTCGTGTGCAAGAAGATCTAAGCAGATTCTTTTCTTATTGTAAATGGTACAAAATGCACCTTAACATACTAAAGTGCAAAAAAATGTCAATAACCAAAAATCTTAAAATTGTGAATTTTACATACAAAATAGGAGGTGAGGCATTAGAATGTGTAAACAGTATAAGAGACTTAGGAGTAATTGTCGATAATAAGTTGCATTTTGATGAGCACATTGAAAACATATTGAACAAATCTTACCGTATGATGGGATTTGTGTTGCGGAATACTAAGGATTTCAGAAATCCAGACAGCTACATTACACTGTTTAACTCATTAGTACGATCGCACTTAGAATACGCGTCGGAGATCTGGAATCCTTATTATTTCAAGTACATCAAGTCCCTGGAAAGTATTCAAAAATATTTTTACCGAATTCTGCACTTTAGACTTCGAAGAAGGGGGAACACATCAGTGTTCAAGCCCTTGCAGTTGAGTAGTAGAAGGAAGCTTGCCGATGTCATGTTTATTCACAAGATATTGCACAATAAAATTAACTGTACCGATTTGCTAGCACAAATCAACATACGTGTGCCTAGAAGTACAGCTACAAGGTGTTCTGATTTGTTCCATATTCCAAGTGCCCGGAACAACGCAGGGAAAAGGCGACCATTTTACAGAATTTGCAAAACCTATAACAGTAGCTTTAATTCCATCGACATATTCGCAACAAGTCAGCGTGCTTTTAGAGACACTATAATAAAAAAAATTGAGAATAAGTGAATAGATACTTTTAATATCAGACTCAGTAAATATTAAAAACTAAATATTAACAACTGAAAAAATTAATAAATAAATAAATAAAATAAAAAATTATAATAATAAAAAAATATATATATAAAAAAAAATATATTCCTAAATGATAGTTATGTATTTGTTAGTTTGTTTATATTGTAACTCTTGTTTATTTGGGTGGTGGGTTTATTTTACAGTAATTGTAGCATAGTGTGTAATTTGTTCTTGTTAGTTATAATTTTAGTATTAAGCCATACTCTAAATAATTAGTTTTTTACTTTGTGGCAATAGAGGTAGGCTTTAGATTAGTTACTATTAGTTCTTGTTTATTATTTGTGTTGTTATGTTTAAAGCTGTTGTGTTGTCCTTGAAATAAAATAAAATAAAATAAAAAAATTATCAGAATGTTACTTTGTACCACAATAATTTAGGGAGTTGCAGGGTCAAGAGGTGTTAGCTGGTGACATTTCGGATGGGAGGAGGGAGATCATTCCAACAGCGAGATGCTGCATATTTGAAGAATCCTTCGAATGCAGCAACCCGATGCCTAGGAATGGCTAGCAGCCTCCCCACGGATCGAGTACCGTAACAATGTGTGTCACTCAGCCATGCTAATTTGTCATAGTGTTTTTGGATTTTTGTTTTGTTTATGACGGCATGGACCAGACATGCGAAGTGGAGAGACCTTCGGTTTTTCATATTCAGCGTGCCCAATTTATTAAGAATAGGGGTGATGCGAGCACGCTTCTTTGGTCTTTCGCAGAATCTAACGCAAGCATTTTGCATACGCTGGATGCGTTTAGATGTACGCTCGAGAAGGCAGGGCCCGTACACGACGTCACAGTAGTTAAAGTTGGATAAGACTAGGGCTTCAACCAACTGACGTCTTACACTTGTATTGATTAAGTCTCTAAACCTGTATAATGTTTTTAATTTACCGAATGCCTTACGAACGCTTTGTTCTATATGGGTTTCAAATTGCAAGCCACTGTCAATTGTGAGACCGAGGTCACGTGCGGAGGATACCACAGAGATACGAGTATTGTTCAAAAGAAAGCAAGGGTCACGGCAGAGTAATTTATCAATTGCTACTTTGTTTACCAGGGCAACTATAACAGTTTTACTCGGGTTTAGTACCAAACCATTATTGTGAGACCAGCTCCAAACCGCATCCAGATCCTCGTTTACCTTCGCCACCGCTTCCGGTGTGTCAGAGGGAGCAAACGATAGAGTAAGTTGTGAATAATCTGCAAATAACTCGCACCTCACATGTTTTAGACATTTGGGGAAGTCCGCCGTAATCGTGGTGTAAAGGATAGGAGACAAGGATGAGCCCTGTGGACAGCCCCGGAGTATAGACGCGGGCTGAGAATTCACAAATCCACCGCTATGATCTGAACAGCGAACGATTTGGTATATATCCGAAAGAAAGCTCTGAATAAGTCGATACGCGTCCTCTGTGACACCATAGTGTCGCAGTTTGGCCATCAGTAATTCGTGATCCAGGCAGTCAAAGGCCCTGGAATAGTTGAACAACACTAGGACGGTCACGAGGCCCACATCTGAAGCAGTCAACGCGTCGTTCACGACACTCAGCAGGGGCGTGCTGGTATCGCGGCCACGGGCGGAACCCGGACTGACATTCAGGAATGATTCTATTGTCGATGACGTATTCTGTCAGCTGAGAAGTCATGACTCTCTCCAAAACCTTCGACAACGCTGGTAGAATACTGATGGGACGTAGGTCTTTGTATTCACTCACAGCTTCCTGGGTATAGGTGTTACAAAAGACGTTTTCCAAAGCTTTGGAAACTCGCCAGTCTCTAGACATTGGTTAACTATATAGGTGATGGCGTCGAGGGAGTGAGGAATAGTCATTTTAATCATATTAATCGAAATGTGGTTTATGCCTTCTGCCTTGGATGATATAGCCTTAATATATTTAAGTTTAAGTTTGACACATGGCGAATAATTCTGTACCACTTCAATCGATTTCAATTGTTCGATTTTGATTATTCTTTTTTATTTATTATTTTATTTATTTATTTATTTATTTATTTGATGAACGAACAGCCTGAGCTGATGTGTTCATGTCTAAGTTCACTGGTGCTTTGTTATTTTGATGTTAGTTTAGGTTGGTGTTTTTTTTAGGTGTTTGTCGAGCCTGTTTTTAAAGGAATTGGTGGTGGGTGCTTGTACGACATCTTCGGGCAGTTTGTTCCACATTTCCACTGCTCTATTTGACAGGAAGTTTCGTCTTGGATTTTTATGTTATATTACTAAAAATAATGAAATAAAAACTGTTTTAAAAAATAAAAAACCAACTTAAAAAAAAACTAGAACTAAAACGTATTATTACGCGATTACTCCGTCAATTGTGGGCCGATTTTTAAAATTATTGTTGTCTTCAAAGGGAATAACCCTGAGGTGGTCCCATTTTAATTTGGTCATGATCAGATTGGAATGCGAGGCGGAATCGCGAGGCCGAAGGCTGAGCGATTCCGCCGAGTACCTACATTAATAATTTTGCGACGGGACCCTAAAAACAGTAAAACAAAGGTTAGGTATTTGTGTGACCCTCGGTACTCTTTAGGCGGTAGAGTATTCCTCGCATTCCTCGTCATCATCATCCCCATCGTAGCTGACATTTGCACATGATGACGTCCCATGACATTGTCCACACATTAAACTGCATTCGAGTCCAGCACGCAAGCATTCACACCGATTGGCACAAATGTTCTTGCAATTGCACGATACTAGGTTTAGGAGATGATCTGGTGCGGGAGGAAGGGTTGTGGCAACAGGCATCAGTGTATTCCCCACAACTTTCCACCCCCAATCTTCAGGATTTAGGCGATGCCCGAGCCATTCTTGTACTTGCATATAAACTCGTAGCGAATGCTGTGCACAAGCAGCAGAAGTGGGTGGCAGGGATGCTAGTTGGAACGAAGCATTGACGGGCTGAGTAGCAATTTTTCTACTATATTTTAACACCCTAAGTTCATCAAGTGTTTCACAACCGCACTTGTCATACAGAGCGAGGGCAAATTTCTCTCCGACAGTGACTATTGCTTCTTTGTCTGCATCAGGGGATGAGAACATTTCTGTCAGATTTCGTAATTGTGAAGAATTTTGAAGCTTCTTCCATGCTTGCTTTTTTCCTTTCCCAAAAATTACGAAATTTTTCTATTGACGGTTTTTTTCTAGCTCTAATAGTTTTTGTGTAAATTTAAAAAAACCACGGTCAGGGACACATTCGAGGGGGGGGGGGGGAGGGGGGGAAGCCGGCACCCCAGGGGTGGGGACTTTTGAGGGGATACTTCTAAGACCCTAAGGATCACTTGTGCCAAAAATCAAAACTAGGTTATTTATTTTGAGGTTAATGTGTATTCTTCCTGTACTATACAGGCTACTCACTCTTTATAGGCTGTATACCATCACACTAAATGACCGTAGGGCTGAGCAGTATCAAATACTGTGTGGGGCCGGTACTGTAAAAGAATAGCCCCACTGCATCTCTCCCCGTGTATGTCGTAAAAGGCGACTAAGGGATATGACTCCCTTCTTATATTACTAGGTGGTAGGGTTTAACCCGCCCGGGTTGATACCACCGCACTGAACGAAAGGTCGGTCGAAACGGCTATGTAAATAGTTTGTGTTTTCCGTCCAGTTCAGTGTAGCCGGCACGACCGAAGGGAAGCACTGACGTGGCACCAAGTTCATCCGGTGTTATGGGCTGACATCACGGATGTTGTAGGTGATGTAGCCAACCGTGTCAGTATCCATAAAAAAAATAAAAAAAAATAAAATAAAGTATAGTGTGAATGGAATTTAGTGTCGAATGGTAGTGCTTCGCGCAGTCCGGTAAAACATAAACCTTAAGTACCTATCATTTATCGACTAGTCACAATAAGCATACAACTTCTCCACTGTCACCTCAATTAGAAATAAATCATTTATTTACAACAAATACGAGTACAGTAATACCAAAGAATCTGCCGACAATACTCGTGATCAATCAAAAATATCTATTTCTGAGTCATATTCTAAGTATACCGCAAGGAATATACTTGAAAATAATCCCGAAAATAATTAAAAAGAAGGAAGAAAGAAGGCCTAAAATTGGCCACGTGGTACGTTCCCTTATATTGTAAACAATTGTCCAATAGAGTCCCGAGAGTCAAACTACTTAACGGACTCATTATCGAAAACTACTGTACATATTAAAATAACCCAAGTACCATTTTGTAGATAATTTAATAAGGTAAATTTTTTCTATTGACGGTTTTTTTCTAGCTCTAATAGTTTAGGTGTAAATTTAAAAAAAAAACACGGTCAGGGACACATTCGAGGGGGGAGGGGGGGAAGCCGGCACCCCAGGGGTGGGGACTTTTGAGGGGATACTTCTAAGACCCTAAGGAACACTTGTGCCAAAAATCAAAACTAGGTTATTTATTTTGAGGTTTCACTAAAAATTTGCTTAGAACGCTACAAGCGTATAGATAACGTATCTTTCCTAAAAATATCATTGGGTTATGATAACAAAACTCGAATTGCCATTAAATTCTAATAAAAAACGGAAAATTGGCGTGAAATTAAAAAATATATACACCGTCGCTCGTCTTAGAAAACGATTGCATTGTTATCTTGCAACTGAATCTGAGAAGTAACCATGTCTTCAATTATTATTAGTTTAGTGATTATGTTCTGTTGTAAGTATATAATATTTGTTTAATAAGTCTGTGCCCAATGTCATGTAGTTTAATGTATGTTCCATGTTCTGTAAATTTTTAATCATAAAAAATATTCACCTCAATATTTATTCCAGGTTCAATTATTTTGAACAAAGAAGTAAATGGCCAGACTAGATTTTCCAAAACTAACCCAGTTTCAGGAGTTATTTTAAAAGATGTATTGCTCGAAATTTTGAAGAAAGATATGGATCTGAATTATACGAGAGACAATGATACAACAATCACCTCTAAAGAAGACAATGCTCCTAATTATATTGTTAAATTCGTCAAACAATTTCTAGCAGTAATTGTATCAATGAAATCACATGATTTGTCAACTTACATCGAAGTTCTTAACAACGAATTGAGAGTTCATAAACATAATGGATTATTTAAAGATATAATAAATACGTTTCAAAACGCAGACAAAGATGTAGACAAAGTTAAAGATAATGCACTGCAGTTGTGGTTAATTTTACATCTCTTGGACAGCGATTCAGAATTTAAACAATCGTTTAAATGTTGCATAGGTACAGAAAATATGTATAAAATGAACGAGTACTTAATATCACTACAGAATATCAATGCCAATATAACTTCAGTTGATGAAATTAAAACAAGAGACATTTTAAAAGTAATGTTCAACGAAACAAATGTAACGAAATTTAAAGAAATTGTAGACAAGGTAACGAGTATAGTCTCTGAATATTCAAAGCTTTTCCAAGATACTGAACACTTTGAAATTTCCCGAAAGTATAGTTTTACTGGAAATCAAAAAATGATGAAAAATTTCATCATAGATTGTTTTAATATTCTAAAGGAATATGCGCCTAAACGTGCGATGGACACTTTGGAACTAATATATATCGAAATAAGGAATTATTTATACGAAGGTTGCATCTTTGAAGAAATGTTTTCAACATATGAAAAGCGCCGCACATTCAACACCTTCATAATATCATTGGGAAGCTGGACTGACGTGAAGAAGATGATGCATTGGTATACAGACCAATATACTTCCATCTATAGATTCCACTCCGCCTCAGAAGAAGTAAAATTCATGGAAGAACGGCCTGGGCGTTTAGGCAAAACGGAATTTATATTATTGAAATGTTTAGACGAAACTTACAATCGGTCACATAGAGATATCTTCGATGATATGCTCGACAATTTGGATGAATACAAAAAAAAAAATTTTGACTTACAATCTGAGATTAAAAAGTTTTTCAGAGCTGCACTTTTCGATCATATTTCTGCTATGAAGGAAAAAGATAGACAGAAATTAAAAAAATGCTGGTGGACTTTGAATGAGACAAATTATGAATGAAAAATCTGTGGAGTAAAAAAGAATTAATAAATGCTTTACGTAATAAACTGTTTTAAAAAATCTTTCAAGTGCAAGTTTTACTCCCGCACGGAGGTTTCCGTATCTATCCGCTATCAATAATATCCGCCTATCTTTTGTCTTTCAACAATGCAATGTATAAAAGCCTGTGGCGCCATCTATTATTCAGTAGCGTGACTGATTGATTTTTCGTGAGTTTGTTGTATGAGAGCCCCCTTAATTTTTAACATTTTATTTTTTTTATTATTTGTTGTTATATTCGCCATAGTAACACATATTCTGTGAAAATTTCAACCTATTACGGTTCAAGAGATGGGTCGCAATATTTCGTTGACTTCGGTGGCACTTTTTTTTCTTTCAATTTAGACATTCTCACAGGCAAAATATAATTTAGAATTAATTTTGAATCAAATAGTAGTGGAGGGAACAAAATTGAATGAACGGTTACGAAGAAAATATGGTGTCCACCGAAATCAATGCTTTAGTCGCCGAAATCTAAATAGTGTAATTACTTTATAACTTATACCGGCTAACCTACCCTTTGTGTTTTTCTTTAGTACCAGAATAGATTACCTGCATAATGACCACCTTTTCCTGGACGTCGCTGATCCACGACGCCCTCAGCTAGCTCAGTGATTTAGTCGGGGGTCTGTGGGCCGGGCGCTGCGTCGGCGTGCTAAGTTACAAAAATAAGTTCAAAAACTAAAACCCGACTACTGAAAAATCGCGCTCTAAAAAGTATGAAACAAGAAAATGTTCTCATCTGAAATGGTTATGTACAAACTATTCAATATTTTATCGTCTATTAAATAAACAACTTACACGTAATATATTTTAATGTATTTAATAAATATTCATAGTGTTGTTCAGACGATAGCCATGGTCGTATGCCACTTTGCCCTATAGGGTAGGTGGCATACGACCACGGCTATCCTCTGAACAACACTATGAATATTTATTAAATACATTAAAATATATTACGTGTAAGTTGTTTATTTAATAGACGATAAAATATTGAATAGTTTGTACATAACAATTTCAGATGAGAACATTTTCTTGTTTCATACTTTTTAGAGCGTGATTTTTCAGTAGTCGGGTTTTAGTTTTTGAACTTATTTTTTATTTTAATTATTTTGGGGATATAACTTCGTGATAAAGTATTTGCAGAGCCGTTTTACATGTTTTGTTTGTTTAGGTTTTACTGTTTTATAATTTTAACATGTGTACCATAGTCCATAAGGGCAAGCTGGGTTCAGGTAAACGATAAACCGACTCGAAGAAAGTAAGTAACAAAGGGCGAGGCCGAAGGCCGAGCTGCGTTCAGGAAGACGACAAACTTTCTCGAAGAAAGTAAGCAACTATGGGCGAGGCCGAAGGCCGAGCGGCGCTCAGGAAGAGGATGAACCATCTTTAAGAAAGTAAGTAACTGAGGGCGAGGCCGAAGGCCGAGCTGCGTTCGGGAAGACTATAAACCTTCCCGAAGACAGTAAGTAACCATGGGCGAGGCCGAAGGCCGAGCTGCGTTCAGGAAGCGGATAAACCATCTTTAAGAAAGTAAGTAACTGAGGGCCAGGCCGAAGGCCGAGCTGCGTTCGGGAAGACTATAAACCTTGTCGAAGAAAGTAAGTAACAAAGGGCGAGGCCGAAGGCCGAGCTGTGTTCAGGAAGACGATAAACTTTCCCGAAGACAGTAAGTAACTATGGGCGAGGCTGAAGGCCGAGCTGCGTTCAGGAAGAGGATAAACCATCTTTAAGAAAGTAAGTAACTGAGGGCGAGGCCGAAGGCCGAGCTGCGTTCGGGAAGACTATAAACCTTCTCGAAGAAAGTAAGTAACAAAGGGCGAGGCCGAAGGCCGAGCTCCGTTCAGGAAGACGATAAACTTTTTCGAAGACAGTAAGTAACTATGGGCGAGGCCGAGGGCCGAGCTGCGTTCAGGAAGAGGATAAACCATCTTTAAGAAAGTAAGTAACTGAGGGCGAGGCCGAAGGCCGAGCTGCGTTCGGGAAGACTATAAACCTTCTCGAAGAAAGTAAGTAACAAAGGGCGAGGCCGAAGGCCGAGCTGCGTTCAGGAAGATGATAAACTTTCTCGAAGACAGTAAGCATATGGGAGAGGCCGAAGGCCGAGCTGCGTTCATGAAGAGGATAAACCATCTTTAAGAAAGTAAGTAACTGAGGGCGAGGCCGAAGGCCAAACTGCGTTCGGGAAGACTATAAACCTTCTCGAAGAAAGTAAGTAACAAAGGGCGAGGCCGAAGGCCGAGCTGCGTTCAGGAAGATGATAAACTTTCTCGAAGACAGCAAGTATATGGGAGAGGCCGAAGGCCGAGCTGCGTTCATGAAGAGGATAAACCATCTTTAAGAAAGTAATTAAAAAAGGGCGAGGCCGAAGACCGAGCTGCGTTCGGGAAGACTATAAACCTTCTCGTAAACAGTAAGTAACTAAGGGAGAGGCCGAAGGCCGAGCTGCGTTCGGGAAGACTATAAACCTTCTCGTAGACAGTAAGTAACTATGGACGAGGCCGAAGGGCGAGATGCGTTCAGGAAGAGGATAATTATTTTTCGAAATAAGTAGCTAAGAAGTTACTTTCTTCGAGATGATTATAGTCTTCCTGAACGCAGCTCGATCTTCTGACTCGCCCTCTGTTACTTACTTTCTTCGAAAAGGTTATCCTCTTCCTGAACGCAGGTCGGCCATCGGCCTCGCCCTTTGTTGCTTACTTTCGTAAAGATTGTTTATCCTCTTCCTGAACGCAGCTCGGCCTTCGGCCTCGCCCATAGTTACTTAATGTCTTCAAAAAAGTTTATCCTGTTCCTGAACGCAGCTCGGCCTTCGGCCTCGCCTGTTGTTACTTACTTTCTTCGAGAATGTTTAGGCTTCCCGAACGCAGCTCGGCTTTCGGCCTCGCCCTTAGTTACTTACTTTCTTAAAGATGGTTTATCCTCTTCCTGAACGCAGCTCGGCCTTCGGCCTCGCCCTTAGTTACTTACTTTCTTAAAGATGGTTTATCCTCTTCCTGAACGCAGCTCGGCCTTCGGCCTCGCCCATAGTTACTTACTGTCTTCGAGAAAGTTTATCGTCTTCCTGAACGCAGCTCGGCCCTCGGCCTCGCCCTTTATTACTTACTTTCTTCGAGAAGGTTTATAGTCTTCCCGAACGCAGCTCGGCCTTCGGCCTCGCCCTCAGTTACTAACTGTCTTTAAGAAGGTTTATCTACTTCCTGAACGCAGCTCGGCCTTCTGCCTCGCCCTTAGTTACTTATTTTCTTTGAGTAGGTTTATCGTCTTCCTGAACGCAACTCATTTACAAACTTTCGCGTTTATAATATTAAGATGGTTTTAAGTAGGATGTATTTGGGTAGGTTTGGAATGAGGCCGAGTACCGTGTGGGGTCGATACTTAAAAAGAATATCCCCACTGCATCTCTCCCCATGCATGTCGTAAAAGGCGACTAAGGGATAAGGACAAGATGCCGTGCTAAAGGGCGACAGGCTCGCCACCTCTCACCTTGGCACGGTACTTCCACCGAGTCATGCAGCAGGTGGGTCTTCGTGCCATACTTGCTGCTTGATGGATTTAATCTTGTTCGAATCCTTTGCGAAACGTGGTGGTCGGTGTTGTACTGTAATTGACAAGAGTTCTTGCAGCACAACACCGATTACTCTGCTTACCCCGATTGTCGGGATTCAGCGTGTGTGATATGTATGTATATATGTATGGAATGAGGCCTGATTTTTTTACCCGACTACGGCGAAGCAAAAAGGAGGGTTATGTGTTTGACCGGTATGTATGTATGTATGTATGTATGTATGTATGTTCATCTGTTCCCTCATAACTTCTAAACTACTTATCACAATTTGACAAATGAGGTATCGTTGAAAGCGTCTTGATCGTCCGCTGGTTATAGGCTATGTGACGTGACACAAAATTGACTATGGCGCCCTCTAGATGACAAAAAGTCATGATCTAAAAAAAAATTTTTTTTTAATGATGCCGTGTTGGGTATCAAATGAAAGGGCTTAATAAGCACATTTCAAAAATATATATATTGTTAGCTATTGCTTTCGGATTTGCTTGCATGCACCCGATAATTGGTAATAATTTCTAAATAAAATATAAAAAAATCAGGCCTCATTCCATACATATATACATACATATCACACACGCTGAATCCCGACAATCGGGGTAAGCAGAGTAATCGATGTTGTGCTGCAAGAACTCTTGTCAATTACAGTACAACACCGACCACCACGTTTCGCAAAGGATTCGAACAAGATTAAATCCATCAAGCAGCAAGTATGGCACGAAGACCCACCTGCTGCATGACACGGTGGAAGTACCGTGCCAAGGTGAGAGGTGGCGAGCCTGTCGCCCTTTAGCACGGCATCTTGTCCTTATCCCTTAGTCGCCTTTTACGACATGCATGGGGAGAGATGCAGTGGGGATATTCTTTTTAAGTATCGACCCCACACGGTACTCGGCCTCATTCCAAACCTACCCAAATACATCCTACTTAAAACCATCTTAATATTATAAACGCGAAAGTTTGTAAATGAGTTGCGTTCAGGAAGACGATAAACCTACTCAAAGAAAATAAGTAACTAAGGGCGAGGCAGAAGGCCGAGCTGCGTTCAGGAAGTAGATAAACCTTCTTAAAGACAGTTAGTAACTGAGGGCGAGGCCGAAGGCCGAGCTGCGTTCGGGAAGACTATAAACCTTCTCGAAGAAAGTAAGTAATAAAGGGCGAGGCCGAGGGCCGAGCTGCGTTCAGGAAGACGATAAACTTTCTCGAAGACAGTAAGTAACTATGGGCGAGGCCGAAGGCCGAGCTGCGTTCAGGAAGAGGATAAACCATCTTTAAGAAAGTAAGTAACTAAGGGCGAGGCCGAAGGCCGAGCTGCGTTCAGGAAGACGATAAACTTTCTCGAAGACAGTAAGTAACTATGGGCGAGGCCGAAGGCCGAGCTGCGTTCAGGAAGAGGATAAACCATCTTTAAGAAAGTAAGTAACTAAGGGCGAGGCCGAAGGCCGAGCTGCGTTCAGGAAGAGGATAAACTTTCTCGAAGACAGTAAGTAACTATGGGCGAGGCCGAAGGCCGAGCTGCGTTCAGGAAGAGGATAAACCATCTTTAAGAAAGTAAGTAACTAAGGGCGAGGCCGAGGGCCGAGCTGCGTTCAGGAAGACGATAAACTTTCTCGAAGACAGTAAGTAACTATGGGCGAGGCCGAAGGCCGAGCTGCGTTCAGGAAGAGGATAAACCATCTTTAAGAAAGTAAGTAACTAAGGGCGAGGCCGAAGGCCGAGCTGCGTTCAGGAAGAGGATAAACCATCTTTAAGAAAGTAAGTAACTAAGGGCGAGGCCGAAAGCCGAGCTGCGTTCGGGAAGCCTAAACATTCTCGAAGAAAGTAAGTAACAACAGGCGAGGCCGAAGGCCGAGCTGC
Source organism: Nematopogon swammerdamellus (assembly GCA_946902875.1). Taxonomy (NCBI): domain Eukaryota; kingdom Metazoa; phylum Arthropoda; class Insecta; order Lepidoptera; family Adelidae; genus Nematopogon; species Nematopogon swammerdamellus. The sequence continues at coordinate 17,801,637 of OX336352.1, forward strand.
GTTCAGGAACAGGATAAACTTTTTTGAAGACATTAAGTAACTATGGGCGAGGCCGAAGGCCGAGCTGCGTTCAGGAAGAGGATAAACAATCTTTACGAAAGTAAGCAACAAAGGGCGAGGCCGATGGCCGACCTGCGTTCAGGAAGAGGATAACCTTTTCGAAGAAAGTAAGTAACAGAGGGCGAGTCAGAAGATCGAGCTGCGTTCAGGAAGACTATAATCATCTCGAAGAAAGTAACTTCTTAGCTACTTATTTCGAAAAATAATTATCCTCTTCCTGAACGCATCTCGCCCTTCGGCCTCGTCCATAGTTACTTACTGTCTACGAGAAGGTTTATAGTCTTCCCGAACGCAGCTCGGCCTTCGGCCTCTCCCTTAGTTACTTACTGTTTACGAGAAGGTTTATAGTCTTCCCGAACGCAGCTCGGTCTTCGGCCTCGCCCTTTTTTAATTACTTTCTTAAAGATGGTTTATCCTCTTCATGAACGCAGCTCGGCCTTCGGCCTCTCCCATATACTTGCTGTCTTCGAGAAAGTTTATCATCTTCCTGAACGCAGCTCGGCCTTCGGCCTCGCCCTTTGTTACTTACTTTCTTCGAGAAGGTTTATAGTCTTCCCGAACGCAGTTTGGCCTTCGGCCTCGCCCTCAGTTACTTACTTTCTTAAAGATGGTTTATCCTCTTCATGAACGCAGCTCGGCCTTCGGCCTCTCCCATATGCTTACTGCCTTCGAGAAAGTTTATCATCTTCCTGAACGCAGCTCGGCCTTCGGCCTCGCCCTTTGTTACTTACTTTCTTCGAGAAGGTTTATAGTCTTCCCGAACGCAGCTCGGCCTTCGGCCTCGCCCTCAGTTACTTACTTTCTTAAAGATGGTTTATCCTCTTCCTGAACGCAGCTCGGCCCTCGGCCTCGCCCATAGTTACTTACTGTCTTCGAAAAAGTTTATCGTCTTCCTGAACGGAGCTCGGCCTTCGGCCTCGCCCTTTGTTACTTACTTTCTTCGAGAAGGTTTATAGTCTTCCCGAACGCAGCTCGGCCTTCGGCCTCGCCCTCAATTACTTACTTTCTTAAAGATGGTTTATCCTCTTCCTGAACGCAGCTCGGCCTTCAGCCTCGCCCATAGTTACTTACTGTCTTCGGGAAAGTTTATCGTCTTCCTGAACACAGCTCGGCCTTCGGCCTCGCCCTTTGTTACTTACTTTCTTCGACAAGGTTTATAGTCTTCCCGAACGCAGCTCGGCCTTCGGCCTGGCCCTCAGTTACTTACTTTCTTAAAGATGGTTTATCCTCTTCCTGAACGCAGCTCGGCCTTCGGCCTCGCCCATGGTTACTTACTGTCTTCGGGAAGGTTTATAGTCTTCCCGAACGCAGCTCGGCCTTCGGCCTCGCCCTCAGTTACTTACTTTCTTAAAGATGGTTCATCCTCTTCCTGAGCGCCGCTCGGCCTTCGGCCTCGCCCATAGTTGCTTACTTTCTTCGAGAAAGTTTGTCGTCTTCCTGAACGCAGCTCGGCCTTCGGCCTCGCCCTTTGTTACTTACTTTCTTCGAGTCGGTTTATCGTTTACCTGAACCCAGCTTGCCCTTATGGACTATGGTACACATGTTAAAATTATAAAACAGTAAAACCTAAACAAACAAAACATGTAAAACGGCTCTGCAAATACTTTATCACGAAGTTATATCCCCAAAATAATTAAAATAAAAAATAAGTTCAAAAACTAAAACCCGACTACTGAAAAATCACGCTCTAAAAAGTATGAAACAAGAAAATGTTCTCATCTGAAATTGTTATGTACAAACTATTCAATATTTTATCGTCTATTAAATAAACAACTTACACGTAATATATTTTAATGTATTTAATAAATATTCATAGTGTTGTTCAGAGGATAGCCGTGGTCGTATGCCACCTACCCTATAGGGCAAAGTGGCATACGACCATGGCTATCGTCTGAACAACACTATGAATATTTATTAAATACATTAAAATATATTACGTGAAAGTTGTTTATTTAATAGACGATAAAATATTGAATAGTTTGTACATAACCATTTCAGATGAGAACATTTTCTTGTTTCATACTTTTTAGAGCGTGATTTTTCAGTAGTCGGGTTTTAGTTTTTTTATATTTTATTTAGAAATTATTACCAATTATCGGGTGCATGCAAGCAAATCCGAAAGCAATAGCTAACAATATATATATTTTTGAAATGTGCTTATTAAGCCCTTTCATTTGATACCCAACACGGCATCATTAAAAAAAAATTTTTTTTTAGATCATGACTTTTTGTCATCTAGAGGGCGCCATAGTCAATTTTGTGTCACGTCACATAGCCTATAACCAGCGGACGATCAAGACGCTTTCAACGATACCTCATTTGTCAAATTGTGATAAGTAGTTTAGAAGTTATGAGGGAACAGATGAACATACATACATACATACATACATACATACATACCGGTCAAACACATAACCCTCCTTTTTGCTTCGCCGTAGTCGGGTAAAAATTAATGTAAATATGTATCAAAAAACGTGAAAATAAAGAAAAAAAATATATATATATAATAAAAATCACGTAATCCAAAGTAAAGGTAAAAAACAATTTTAAATGTCATGTTGACAACGGAGAACTGTCATCTCGACGTGAGCTGGCCGGTGACAAATTGTTTGATAAATAAAAATAATAATTGAAAGTCGAAGTTATGTCGCTGTCATTGGTGCAATAAAATTTATATATCTGTTGCCCGCGGCTTCGCTCGCGTGAAATTCGTACTTCAAAAAAAGAAAGTAAGTAACTAAAGGCGGGCCCGAAGGCGGATCTGCGCTCACGTAAACGATATTTTTTCTCGATGAAAGTAACTAAGGGCGAGGCGGAAGGCGGAGCTGAGTTCAGGAAGAAGAAAAACATTCTTGAAGAAAGTAAGTAACTAAGGGCGAGGCCGAAGGCCGAGCTCTATTCTGGAAGACCATAAACCTTCTCGAAGAAAGTAAGTAACTATGGGCGAGGCCGCAGGCCGAGCTGCGTTCAGGAAGAAGCTAAACCATCTTGAAGAAAGTAAGTAACTAAGGCGAGGCTGAAGGCCGAGCTACGTTCTGATAATTGAATACCATCTCGAAGAAAGCAAGTAACTAAGGGCGATGCCGAAGGCCGAGCTGCGTTCAGGAAGAAGCTAAACCATCTTGAAGAAAGTAACTAAGGCGAGGCCGAAGGCCGAGCTACGTTCTGATAATTGAAAAACCATCTCGAAGAAAGCAAGTAACTAAGGGCGAGGCCGAAGGCCGAGCTGCGTTCAGGAAGAAGCTAAACCATCTTGAAGAAAGTAAGTATCTAAGGGCGAGGCCGAAGGTCGTGCTCTATTCGGGAAGACCATAAACCATCTCGAAGAAAGCAAGTAACTAAGGGCGAGGCCGTAGGCCGAGCTGCGTACAGGAAGAAGGTAAACATTTTTGAAGAAAGTAAGTAACTAAGGCGAGGCCGAAGGCCGAGCTACGTTCTGACAAATAATAAACCATCTCGAAGAAAGCAAGTAACTAAGGGCGAGGCCGAAGGCCGAGCTGCATTCAGAAAGAAGCTAAACTATCTCGAATAAAGTTAATTAATATTAAGATTGAGTTAATTTAATTTAAATTTTATTATAAGGTCCACGCTTCTAACGGCAAATATACCGTGCATCCTAGAACCTCGCGGTTATTCCCGGCTGGATGGCAAGAGGCCCGATGCTATCACGTTAGTGCCATGGACTAAGGGTAGTTCTTTGATGTGGGACGCCACTTTTGTTCTCACATTGGCTCCAAGTCACGTTAGGACATCTTCAAGAGCGGCTGGCGCGGCTGAGGCTGGGGCGGAGAGCCTCAAACGCAGCAAATATAGAAATATAATTCAAGATTTCGAATTTGTTGCGTTTGCGGTTGAAACCCTCGGTCCGTGGAGCAGTGAAGCCAAAAGAGGCTTGAGCCTCTGCTGGTTGACGCAACTGGTGTCCCGCCATCAAGGGATTATGTACTTCATTCAAAGGGTAAGCCTTGCCATCCAGCGGGGTAATGCCGCAAGTGCTCTAAGAACATTTGAAAATGCCGTTTTGATAGTTATTTTAGTGTTTGTTAGGTAGGTTTAATTCTTTAGTTATTAATATTACTTTTTTATTTTTATGAAATAAATAGATTGAGTAAACGATATTATATTCTATCGAAGAAAGGAAGTCTTTAAGGGCGAGGCCCGAAGGCGGAAGAGGGTTTTTGGTTTACCTGAACGCATCTCGGCCTTCGGCCTCGCACTTAGTTCCTTCCTTTCTTCCAGAAGGTTTATCGTCTTCCTGAACGCAGCTCGGCCTTCGGCCTCGCCCTTACTTACTTCCTTTATTTGAGAAAGGTTTATCGTTTACCTGAAAGCAGCTTGGCCTTCGGCATCGCCCTTAGTTAGTTACTTTCTTTAAGAAGGTTGATCGATTACTTACATTCTTCTTTGGATTACGAATTTCACGCGAGCGGAGCCGCGGGCTCAGCTAGTAATTACAATATAAGTAGAGTTGACATAAATGTCACAAGTTTTTTTTGCACTATTGAATCTGTTCTAGCTAGTTTTTAAAATATAAAAAAAAAAACAGATGGGGTTGCATATGATTGAGTAAATGTAAAGTATTCGTTTGTTTTTTTTTTTTTATTAAACGGTTTTATTTAGCTTGACTCCGTATATTTGTTTGTTTGTTTGTTTGTTTGTTACTATCTTTGTTTCAAATCTTGCGACAACTTTTTCAACTACTTCTACTGAACCGATTTTTATGAAACTTTGCACACACATTGAGTTCTCGTGACAATACAATATTATGATAATTTCAACTTGGTAACGAGGGTCTGATGATGCAGTCAGGAGGAGGACAGTGGAACTCTTCAACCGTTACTAGTAACCCCCTCGAGTTTGGGCTCATATGGTTGGTTTGGACGAGTGTTCCATACTTCTACCAATACACTTGGTGACGAGGGTCTGATGATGGAGTCAGGAGGTGGACAGTGGAACTCTTCAACCGTTACTAGTAACCCCCTCGAGTTTAGGCTCATATGGTTGGTTTGGAAGAGTGTCCCATACTTCTACCAATACACTTGGTGACGAGGGTCTGATGATGGAGTCTGAAGGTGTACAGTGGAACTCTTCAACCGTTACTAGTAACCCCCTCGAGTTTGGGCTCATTTGGTTGGTTTGGACGAGTGTCCCATAGTTCTACCAATATACTTGGTGACGAGAGTCTGATGATGGAGTCAGGAGGTGTACAGTTGAACTCTTCAACCGTTACTAGTAACCCCCTCGAGTATGGGCTCATTTGGTTGGTTTGGACGAGTGTCCCATACTTCTAACCAATACACTTGGTGACGAGGGTCTGATGATGGAGTCAGGAGGTGTACATTGGAACTCTTCAACGGTTACTAGTAACCCCCTTGAGTTTGGGCTCATATGGTTGGTTTGGACGAGTGTCCCTTACTTCTACCAATACAGTTGGTGACGAGGGTCTGATGATGGAGTCAGGAGTGTACAGTGGAACTCTTCAACCGTTACTAGTAACCCCCTCGAGTTTGGGCTCATTTGGTTGGTTTGGACGAGTGTCCCATACTTCTACCAATACACTTGGTGACGAGGGTCTGATGTTGGAGTCAGGAGGTGGACAGTGGAACTCTTCAACCGTTATTAGTAACCCCCTCGAGTTTGGGCTCATTTGGTTAGTTTGGAGGAGTGTCCCATACTACTACCAATACACTTGGTGACGAGGGTCTGATGATGGAGTCAGGAGGTGTACAGTGGAACTCTTCAACCGTTACTAGTAACCCCCTCGAGTTTGGGCTCATTTGATTGGTTTGGACGAGTGTCCCATAGATCTGCCAATATACTTGGTGACGAGGGTCTGATGATGGAGTCAGGAGGTGTACAGTTGAACTCTTCAACCGTTACTAGTAACCCCCTCGAGTTTGGGCTCATTTTGTTGGTTTGGACGAGTGTCCCATACTTCTAACCAATACACTTGGTGACGAGGGTCTGATGATGGAGGCAGGAGGTGTACAGTGGAACTCTTCAACCGTTACTATTAACCCCCTCGAGTTTGGGCTCATATGGTTGGTTTGGACGAGTGTCCCATACTTCTACCAATACACTTGACGACGAGGGTCTGATGATGGAGTCAGGAGGTGTACAGTGGAACTCTTCAACCGTTACTAGTAACCCCCTCGAGTTTGGGCTCATTTGGTTGGTTTGGACGAGTGTCCCATACTTCTACCAATACACTTGTTGACGAGGGTCTGATGATGGAGTCAGGAGGTGTACAGTGGAACTCTTCAACGGTTACTAGTAACCCCTCGAGTTTGGGCTCATATGGTTGGTTTGGACGAGTGTCCCTTACTTCTAACCAATACACTTGGTGACGATGGTCTGATGATGGAGGCAGGGGTGTACAGTGGAACTCTTCAACCGTTACTATTAACCCCTCGAGTTGGGGCTCATTTGATTGGTTTGGACGAGTGTCCCATAGATCTGCCAATATACTTGGTGACGAGGGTCTGATGATGGAGTCAGGAGGTGTACAGTTGAACTCTTCAACCGTTACTAGTAACCCCCTCGAGTTTGGGCTCATTTGGTTGGTTTGGACGAGTGTCCCATACTTCTAACCAATACACTTGGTGACGAGGGTCTGATGATGGAGGCAGGGGTGTACAGTGGAACTCTTCAACCGTTACTATTAACCCCCTCGAGTTTGGGCTCATATGGTTGGTTTGGACGAGTGTCCCATACTTCTACCAATACACTTGATGACGAGGGTCTGATGATGGAGTCAGGAGGTGTACAGTGGAACTCTTCAACCGTTACTAGTAACCCCCTCGAGTTTGGGCTCATTTGGTTGGTTTGGACGAGTGTCCCATACTTCTACCAATACACTTGTTGACGAGGGTCTGATGATGGAGTCAGGAGGTGTACAGTGGAACTCTTCAACGGTTACTAGTAACCCCTCGAGTTTGGGCTCATATGGTTGGTTTGGACGAGTGTCCCTTACTTCTACTAATACACTTGGTGACGAGGGTCTGATGATGGAGTCAGGAGTGTACAGTGGAACTCTTCAACCGTTACTAGTAACCCCTCGAGTTGGGGCTCATATGGTTGGTTTGGACGAGTGCCCCATACTTTTACCAATACACTTGGTGACGAGGGTCTGATGATGGAGTCAGGAGGTGTACAGTGGAACTCTTCAACCGTTACTAGTAAACCCCTCGAGTTTGGGCTCATTTGGTTGGTTTGGACGAGTGTCCCATACTTCTACCAATACACTTGGTGACGAGGGTCTGATGATGGAGTCAGGAGGTGTACAGTTGAACTCTTCAATCTTTACTAGTAATCCCCTTGAGTTTGGGCTCATTTGGTTTGTTTGAACGAGTGTCCTATCTCATACTTCTACCAATACACTTGGTGACGAGGGTCTGATGATGGAGTCAGGAGGTGTACAGTGGAACTCTTCAACCGTTACTAGTAACCCCCTCGAGTTTGGGGTCATTTGGTTTGTTTGGACGAGTGTCCCATACTTGTCGAACGCAAAAGTATGAAACAGACATACCATCTGTTAAAATTGATTTTGAAAGAGACGGCGGACACCTTATCCATCCTAAAGCCATACAGTTTCCAGCAAAGTTTAATTATGGAACAGCTGAGAGACGGATGTTACCGATAATTTTGTCATGGGCCTCCACTGTCCATAAAATGCAGGGCAGTACTGTTGACCGTGCTGTCGTGTATTTGGGCTCCGGACTATTTGAGGAGGGTCAAGCGTATGTTGCATTGAGTCGCGTAAAGTCTTTAGAAGGGTTATGTATTGAGGAGCTTGATTGTGAGTAATTGACAGGTAAGAAACCGAGTAACAAAGATGCAATGAGAGAGTTGGAAAGGATGACGAGTTTACGTAATGAATGATACGAGCCAAAAAACAAACTAAAAACGAGTAAATAAAAAATAGGTAAAAAAACTTTTAAGTTAAACGGTTTTATTAAAAATAAAAAACTAGAAAAAAAAAACTGTCCAAAAAACTAGAAAATAACAAGGACACAAGCCTGGGCCTTCTTAAGATTTTACGTCTGGGTAAGAAATCTTGCAATACTAGCGTGCTGTCTTCTCATGTCGGATGCCAAAGGGCACATTGTGTCGCTGCGTCAGCGGAATAAGTAATAAATTGAGACTTTTAACAGACTAATATATAAACGTGGGGCGTTTAATATGCGTAATAAATAACATGCGCCCCACGTTTTTATATTTGTCTGTTAAAAGTCTCAATTTATTACTTATTCCGCTGACGCTGCGACACAATGTGCCCTTTGGCATCCGACATGAGAAGACAGCACGCTAGTATTGCAAGATTTCTTACCCAGACGTAAAATCTTAAGAAGGCCCACGCTTGTGTCCTTGTTATTTTCTAGTTTTTTGGACAGTTTTTTTTTCTAGTTTTTTATTTTTATTTCCACTTAGATAGGAGAATTAAAACTCTTGTTAGATCATGTTTGGTTATACCATGTATTAATTAAATATATTAAAGTTAGTTTAAGCTTTAGTCGTTGTTCGTTATAGTTAATTTAAAAAAGTGTATATTGGGCTAGCTATATCGAATGAAATGAGATATAGCTTGCCCAATTATACACTACTGCTGTTCTGAAAATAAATAATAATGAAGAGAACGAATTTAATGCATTTAAGGTATCCGTACCTAACGAAAGTTTAGGTATTTTTCTAAGTGATATGATAATCTATGGCCAACGGGAATAGTGTTTCGTAGGTACCTAGAAACGAGAAGACCGAGCAAGCTAACCACCCGACCCACTGACCACCGTGATGGATAGTACGCCCGATACTGAGACAAGACGAGTAAGGATGGCGAGCTTCAACTGTCGGTCTATCAAGCGATCGATCGAGCACGTGAGGGAGCTATGCGAGACACACGACCTGGTCGCCCTGCAGGAGCTGTGGCTGCTGCCGGACGACATCGACTTCTTGGCCGCGGTGAGCCGGGACTTCGGTTACCACGGCGTGTCGGCCGTGGACACGGCGGCGGGCACGCTGCGGGGCCGCCCGTACGGCGGCGTCGCGCTGCTGTGGCGCCGGAGCGTGTTCGCGGACGTCGTGCCGATCGACACGGGCTGCGTGCGGGTCGCGGCCGTGCGCCTGCGCCTGGGCGCCGGCCGCAGCATGCTGGCGCTCTCCGTATACATGCCGACACAATGTGCGGACAATCTGCCGGAGTTCACGTCCGTGCTGGGCGTACTGAGTGCAGTTATTGAGAATAACGACGAGGAGTGCGCGGTGTGTCTCGGTGACTACAACGCAGATGTAGGCAGCATATTCGATGCGGACCTAAATAGGTACTGTGACGAACAGGAGAGGGAGTGCGCGGATGTTAAGCTGCTAGCGAGCGATACCTACACATACCTGAGCGAGGCGCATGGAACCACGAGCTGGTTAGACCACTGTGTGGTGACCGAGGCCGCCGGATATTGTGTGAAGAGTTGTCGTGTAAACAACAATGTGTACTGGTCGGACCATTTCCCGTTAAGCTTAGAACTAGATTTAACTTTAATCATAGCTAAATTAACTTTGACGAGCGCTATGAGCGCAAATAGAGTGACTTGGGGACAAAGGTCCCAGGATCAAATCCATAGGTATACTAGTATGTCTAATGAGCATTTGAGTCAGGCACTTGCTGGCGTGGAATTGCCCTGCTCTGGTTTTTACTGCAGAAACCACGAACATCATGCTTACATCGATTTTATGTATAGCGAAATTGTGAACGCGCTTCAGTCTGCCGCGATTAACACCTACCGAGCGAATAAAGCTGTTAGAAAACCAGTGGTCGTGGGTTGGAACTTCCACGTACGGGAAAAACATGAAGTAGCACGTTTAAAATTTAGTATGTGGATTCTGGAGGGGAAACCAAAGCAGGGCAAAACATATGACGAAATTTACCTTAGTTGCAAGGAATTCAAAAATACATTGCGCTGGTGTCAGCGCAATGAAAAACAAATAAGAATGGACATAATTGCCAAACATCGGAAAAATAAAGATTTTTCCAAATTCTGGAAAGCGACTAAGTTGAACAATAAAGCCAGTCTTCCTGTGACCGTAAACGGCACACACGACAAAAACGAGATAGCGGATATGTTCATGCCACATTTTCAAGTAAGCACCACCGTTCCGACACCTCCGCCTTCTCCGCCGCTGACATGCGCATGCGCGGTCGCAGGGGACCACGCTGCCGCGGGCGCCGGCGGCGGCGGCGGGAGGGGCGGACCCGCCTCTCTGCCACCGCCTCCGCCGCCACGCGAGGTGGTGCCACGCGTCTGTCTCCACTTCACGGCGGAGCAGGTCGCCACGGCCGTGCGCGCAATGAAGCGCGGTAAGTCACCTGGTCATGACGCGCTCAGTCTGGAGCATTTGCTCTTCGCTGGACCTGCACTGTTTGAAAGTCTGTCCCTCATGTATAATGCCTGTATCGCTCACGGATACCTGCCAGCGGACTTTATGAAAACTGTAGTAGTTCCAATAGTAAAGAACAGGACCGGTGATGTGTCGTCCCTGTCAAACTACCGACCTATCTCTCTGGCGACCGTGCTATCGAAGTTGTTCGAGCGGCTCCTCCAGCCGGAGCTCTGTAGGCATCTGAACCTACACGATGCGCAGTTTGGTTTCTGGCCCGGTCTCTCGACTGACATGGCTTTGGTAGCATTGAAGCGGACTGTAAAATATTACTTAGACAAGAGCACCATGGTCCATGCATGCTTCTTGGACCTCAGTCGTGCATTCGATACAATAAACTATGAAATATTATGGAAAACAATGGAAACGACTGGGGTCTCGGAAGATATCACTAGTCTCTTCAGGTACTGGTACGGAAACCAAACAAATGCGGTGCGATGGGGAGATGCGATGTCAAACGAGTACCGGTTGGAATGCGGAGTGAGACAGGGAGGATTGACGTCACCGACTCTGTTCAATCCATATGTGAACGGACTCATAGAGGAGCTCAGCGGCGCCGGTGTCGGCTGCGACCTTGGCGCGGTTTGCGTGAACAATTTGAGTTATGCAGACGACATGGTGCTGCTGTGCCCCTCTGTGAAGGGACTGAGAAGGCTGATAGGTATCTGTGAGTAATACGCTGCCGGACACGGATTGACGTACAACGTAAAAAAGACCGAATTGATGGTCTTCCGACACGGCGGCGGTCCCGAAAATGTGCCACCAGTAACTTTGCGCGGTTTTCCTCTGAAAACCGTTACAAAGTTCAAGTATCTCGGTCACATTATAACGGAGAAACTGAAGGACGATGAAGACATGGAGCGCCAGCGAAGAGTAATTGCCATGAAGAGCAACATGCTCGCCAGACGGTTTGCGCGGTGCTCGGGGGAGGTCAAGATCACACTGTTCAAGGCCTACTGTCAGGCGCTCTACACCGGGCATCTGTGGTGCAACTACACGCAGCGAGCGTTTAACTCGCTGCATGTACAATATAACAATGCACTGCGGTGCATGCTGGGTTTGCCGTGGAGGTGTAGTGCGTCTGGCATGTTCGCCGAGAACAGGATCGATGACTTCTTTGGAGTGCTGCGCAAGCAGAAGGCAGCATTTCTTGGTCGCGTCATGACCAGCGAGCAAAATGTTATCATTGAAAATGTTGGCATGTACATTAGTTATTATGAATTTTTAAAATAAATAAATAAATTATTAAGTATTAGGCATTATTATTATTATTTTTATATTTTTATTAAAGATAATTTTATTATTTTATTTCATTTAAGTGTTTGACCATTTTACTTATGTATGACTGAAGATGCATTTTTTTTTTTATAATTATTATTGTTACTCTAATTGTTATATTATTGCTATTCTAGTGTATCTGAATTTGTTGTGTGTGCAATGGGACAAGTGCCTGAATTAATAAAAATGATTTGATTTGATTTGATTTGTTGCAGGTGGTGAACGCGAATTGGTTTACTGACTTGGTTAACCCAACAATACCAGCATACGTAGACCCTGAAAGGTTCAACCCGTGTGTTATAAAACATTTTGTAAGTATGCTGAAACATTACAGTAGTACCCAACGACCTCACCGAAAATAATTTAACTTTCATTTCAAGCTTTAAAAAAAACACATGCAAATCGGTAAACATTTTAAGATAATATTTTTTTGATTACTAATTTTTTTGATTAAACCAAGTTTTTTTTATTATTTAGTCCCTTCTTATATTACTAGGTGGTAGGGTTTAACCCGCCCGGGTTGATACCACCGCACTGAATGAAAGGTCGGTCGAAACGGCTATGTAAATAGTTTTCCGTCCAGTTTGAGTGCAGGCGGCACGACCGAAGGGAAGCACTGACGTGGCACCAAGTTCACCCGGTGTTATGGGCTGACGTCACAGATGTTTTAGGTGATGTAGCCAACCGTGTCAGTTTCCATAAAAAAAAAGCCTCAGGTGCACTCCGGGAGTGCCGGCAGAAGTAAAAATACCGTAACATTGCTTAAAAAAAATAAAATAAAGTTTTAGTTTTAAGTTTATTTATAAAGGGTTAAAAAAATAAAAAATGAAAAAAAAATAATGAAAAAAAAAATAATAAAAAAAAAATTATGAAAGAAAAATTATTTTTTTTTTTTTTAATATAAAAAAAAATATGAAAAAAAAATAATAAAAAAAAAATTATGTAAAATTTAGTAGAACGGACAGACATGCATTTGTTACGGAACCCTACATTAATTTTGCAGAACTTAGTAGAATGGACAGACATAAACGTGTTACGGAACCCTACTTTTATTATAAAATAACCGTCGGAGGACCGTGGTTGAAAATTGTAAAATTTAGTAGAACGGACAGATATGCATTTGTCACGGAACCCTTCATTCATTTTGAAATAAATGTTAAATTTAGTAGAACGGACAGACATGCATTTGTTACGGAACCCAACATTCATTTTGTAGAACTTAGTAGAATTGACAGACATAAACGTGTTACGGAACCCTACTTTTATTATAAAATAACCGTCGGAGGACCTTGGTTGAAAATTGTAAAATTTAGGAGAACGGACAGACATGCATTTGTTACGGAACCCTACATTCATTTTGAAATAAATGTTTAATTTAGTAGAACGGACAGACATGAATTTGTTACGGAATCCTACAATTCATTTTACAGAACTTAGTAGAATGGACAGACATAAACGTGTTACGAAACGAAACCCTACAACCGAAACCGGGAGTGCCGGCAGATCCCGTGCCAATCGTAACTTAACCCTTATTGCAATGACTTAAGGTTACATTTTAAATAATAATGTCGCTGTCGCGGTGTTACGAACAGAATTGATCCCGTGCCACTGTAACTTAACCCTTAATGCAATGACTTATGGTTACATTTCGCTTTTCGAGACTGACGATAACGCGATGACGCGAGTTTAAATTTTTTTACCCAAGCGCCGCTAATGAAGTTTTCACTTCAAAAACTTGATTACAAACATAGATAAGAACCGGAGTAGTAGAGCAAGGTGCATTCTACGACACCTCTCAAATTTTCTAAGTCCGAGAATCAGGGGGCGTGGCCTATTTTGGGGTGTACGTCGGGCTTCGGAGTCAGGGTTCAGCTCCAGGGTGCCAGGTCAGGGTGCTGCGCCCTTGGGGTGTACGTAGGCTTTCGGATTCAGGGTTCAGACCTTGGGATTCAGGATCCAGGCCTTAGGATTCAGGATTCAGGGTTTCGGATTCAGGGTTCAGGTCCAGGGTGCTAGGTCAGGGTGCTGCGCCCCACCAGCCCCAGCCTTCACCCCTCCGCAGTATCCCTGCAGCCCGAGCGCTTCCCCGCCCCCTGCCTCCCCGCCCGTTCTCCGCGTCTGATGAGACGTTACGCCATTTGTCGTATCGTGACGTCGGGTAGTAGGTTTTAACCTGTAGCAATCTGTAGGAACGACATGCATGCAGCTACATACGGGTACACATATGTGCGATTTCATATCAAATATGTGATAATATTTAGTATCAAATATTATGTGATGCATAATATTAAAGGAAGGTAGTAGGATATTAAATCAGCGTTTGTATCCATATCTATCCATGTACAGAACGTTCGCTAATGGAACTTGGTTGGATTGCTGAACATATACCTCTCTCAAGGTATTGCCTCCAACAAAATTTGACACAACAAAGAACTCTATACCTATTGAATTAATAAGGTGGAAGCGGCTTATTTTATATTTAATAGCCGCCAATGACTCGAGGATCATAAAGACAAACAAAGACTACATTTCCAAGATTTATTACGTAAAAAAAACTTATAGCGTTTATAACTTACACGTATGCTTAATACTACTAAGCATTGCTGTGGCATTAGTATCTAATTGAACAAATTAACTCAACAATACGATTTCTTACAATAATTTTCTCACTGAACCACTAATCGGATTGTACTCAACGATGCGACCGTGTATAATTAAGCAGTGGGCTGATGTCTGAGCGGGAAACTGATTTTCTGACTCAAACTCCAATCGAATATACACAGGACCAGATTTTGGGCTCTCATTTTGTTTAGAACAATCTATAACGATTAGTGGAGCTTTCTCAGAAAATTCCGCTTTTGTGAGTAAGGGTTCAGCGACCTCTTTATCATAATACGAAGATTGAAAGCTGGCATACATTTCATACAACAAAGCATACTAGTTACGATTAAAGTTAATATTCAAATTGACATATGGATCATTGAGAGTTCAGATATAATTTCATATCCCGAAGATTACAATGATCGAAGAGGCTAGCATTTTTTGTTGTAGCATTTTTCCTAGCTGTTTGAAATCCTACTATGACATATCGTGGTTTTTCAAGTTGCGTTAATGTCTTCACAGCCCAAACATGTTTTGTTGTTGACGGCAGCAGCGGGTACTCGTACAGTCCCCAAGCACGAAAACTCATAGAGACTGCTGGATCCCGGGCGATGTAACTGAGCAGTTGAATTAACAATTTAACACTAATATCCAAATGGGTTGACAATCACAGTCTTGTGTTAAATCCGTCAAAATCACAAATTGTTATAGCCGGTACTACTATACAGGTGCAGCGTATAACTGAGCGTCAACCAAATATTTTAATTAATAATATTCCAGTTGAGCTAGTGCGATCTGCAAGGAATCTAGGACTCATAATGGATGGGAGACTTCGGTTTGAAGAACACATTCAAAAGAAAATAAGGAACTGTTACTTTAGACTGAAGGTCCTATATGACATAAGGGAGTACTTAACAGTGGAAGTTAGGAGGGTACTAGTGGAGGCATTAGTTCTATCACTAATGAACTACTGTGATACGGTGTATGGGCCTTGTCTGCTCGCTCGCACTGAGCGAGCAGTGCAGAGATTACAGAACTCATGTCTCCGCTACTGCTATGACATACCTAGGCGAGCACATGTTACCCCTATATACAATGAAAATTCAATATTAAAAATGAAACCATGTAGGATTCTACATTTTCAATGTATGATGCATAAAATTATAAAAAATGAAAAACCTGAGTACTTATACAAAAAGTTAACATGGACGCGAAATACACACACACATGACACGAGAGCAGAAGGCTTCGTACTACAAATTCCGTGTCACCGTTCTGCATCATTCAGAGGCAGCTTCAAATACGCAGCATCCAAATGTTGGAACAACATCCCGCCACCCATTAGAGCAATGGCGGGTCTCCCAACATTTAAATTTGCATGCAGGAAGATGCTCCTGAATCTGCAGAGAGATGGCAAATTTTAAAGAAAAGATATATTTACCAGGTAGACACACTGAAAAGGACCCTCTCGCAAACACACACACACACACACACTCGCACACGCACCCTAACACACACACTCTTAACACACACACACACACACCCTCACACACACACACACACACACACACACACACACATGGCAACGGCTGAAAAACAGCGCCAGGAAAGGACTTCTGTCCTGCCCTGGCACACGCTGAGCCGATTGGCCAATTTTGCATAAATTAAGAATTGTATATAAAATGTAAATAGGTTAAGTTAGTTATTATGCAAAATAAATGATTATCTTATCTTATCTTATCTTATCTTATCTTATCTTATCTGAATCTTCTCCTTGTCCGACACTCTGATATATGGTACCATCCACTCAATTTTATTCAATGCAATTTTATATTTTACCTCTGCATTAGATTGCATGATGGCATTCGTATCAGTATTAGCTCTCGTCAAAATCAACTCATGCTTGACGTTAACCACAATTCTATGGTAATCTTCAGCGAAGCCAAGTATCATACTCAGCGGTATGGAGACATCAAAATATCCGCCGTTATCACTCAATTTGCTGTTATCATCCTTCAACCATCCGGCGTTTTCTAAGTGGCAAATTTGGTTGGGATTTAGTGATACGTAGCCTTTCATGAGACTCGTAAGACCAACATTTTTACTTCGGTCAATTTCAACTGCATTAATTTCGTAGCGTATTTGTTCAAACAGATGACAGATGCCCATGTTGATGAAACTGGTATTCGCTGCTGCTGTTACTCCATCCTCCTTAGTCAATCTTCCTTGGATGTGTAATGTACTTCTACTTGGCAGCAGACATGTATCCTGGTGTTGTATAGCAATTCGAATCTCATCGCAGTTGTTGAATGTTGATGATACGTGCGTAGGGTTGATGGGCGTGCATCTCACAGTGTGCAATGGACTCATAAAACAGCACACCATTTTGTATCGTTAAGAGTTCAGCCATTGTGGTAAGAGGCAGAAGAAGCAGCAAAAACTCTGTTTTATTCGGAATTTCCACGAGGTCTGAGACCGAGACTCTTCAGAAACAGAATGTTTTGACGTGTTATCTTCTTGGCAGGAGCACGAAGACTGATGGGTTTTAGGCATTCTGATGCACTCTTATAGCTTTTTCTCGAGTCATAAACAATGCCCATATTTATTTTGTAGATTTCACATGTAGTCGCACTGTTATGTTTCACCTCGAAAATTAATCAGTGCACCGTCTTGATCCACTATCTTGCAGATGATGTATTGTCTGTGCGACGAGTGGAAGGTAAATGATTTGTGACGGCACTTCGATGATCTTATATCCAGGTGGAACGACTGGAAAGAATTCGTGGATAGTGTGCACTCGATGTTCGTTCATGTAGGCACCTGTGGTTATATTAAACTCAACGCGCAATGCATTCACTTTGAGTATGGTGACGGGTAAGTCGGATTGGTGAACCATATTGGGCTCCAGAAGACGTTTCTTAAATCCCAACAAACCGCCAATGGAACCCTCTTGAGTAAAATCTATGGCATGACTGCACTTTATTTCACTGCGCAACTCATTGTTATTTGGTCGGATGCTGATGGTTACTTCCGGGTCCAATGCTTTCTACAAATAGCTTTCGATATCTTCAATTTCATAACTCCCAGTAGGTATAGTGATGAGCTTGTTTTCCACGCGAAACTTATTGTTTCCAACGTCGATGTTGGGTATCGAATTGAATGTCAATAGTTCAATCAATCCCAGAGCATAATTTTTAGATGCTGATAATTCGGTTTAAACAATCTTTATTATCTCAAAGAACGTGTGAACATTCGCTTATAGAGATTACAAATTGTTACAAAGCAAATAAGTACTTAAAATTAAATTTTAAAACTAAACATATGATATGATAATATACAACAAATTTATGTCCTAGACGTATACTTAAGTAATCAAACAAAAATATTCAGTAAACAGACGGACAGACCAACAGACAGACAGACAGACACACAGAATTGAAATATTGATAAGATGCGTTTACAAAGGTAAGTATAAAACTTTTTTTTTTTTTTTTTTTTTTATGGAACCTGACACGGTTGGCTACATCACCTACAACATCCGTGATGTCAGCCCATAACACAGGGTGAACTAGGTGCCATGTCAGTGCTTCCCTTCATTTCATGTCGGCTACACTAAACTGGACAGAAAACACGAACTATTTACTTAGACTTAAACTTTAGTCATTTTGGAAGAATTTTTTTACTCTTAATTTAAATACATTCTCTAAGTCTAAGTCAGATTCTAAGTCTCTTATCTCTTTTGGTAGTTTATTAAAAAGTTGTGCGCCATCGAAAATCACGTTTGTTTTGCCATAATTCGTTCGGACTGTTGGAATGCGTATGTTTCTCGCATTTCGTGTGAAATGTGCGTGCACCTCGCTGTTTGTTATTAATGTAGTTTCAGAGTGAGTATTACATTTTATTATATTTCTTATTAATATGCACATGTTATACTTGTGCATATTAATTCATTTGGTGGATAATATGAAGCCTCTAGTACGGAGGATGTCCCAGACACGGTTAACATGAATGAATCACTCATGATGACTGGCACCCAAATGAGAGCGTAGACAGGTTTTATAGCAAAAACCCCATTCAAATAAAAAATTGCTAGTGTACAATTTATTCAGTGAGAAATATAATACATAAATGGCCGCATACAATTGTATTATAATTTTGATATCTTTTATAATTGTATTTGTTGCTACCAACATCGAGATAATTAATTAGATCCTGTGGCGTTCGAAGATCACCGAAACTATCGAAATAAACAACATTTTCACCTCTCTTTTTATATGCTACCCAATGAGTCCCAGATCCATTATTATCATCCAAGTTGACAATGGCTGATTCATATATCCAAGGTCCCGATTTGGGTAGATTATTTCTCATGAAAACTCCGCGAAAATGCGGTATTTTGAGAGTTTTTGCATACTTTAACAAATCTGCATCGGTTAGAGCTCGGTGTGGTAGCTTTACATGTTTTTTGACTTCAAATATAGACCTAAGCCCCTTCTGTACGGTTTCAAGTGCAATCCTTTCCCCAACGCAATCGCCTCCATTGTAGAATTGTGACGTTTACTCTCCTCCAATTGATATTTTGCTGCACTTGCATCGTTCACAGCCTTTGCTATACTAGCTGCTCCTCCCGCCAAGGCTCCCGTAGCACTCAACCCCGCAAGAAGTGGCACGAGAAAAGGAATAAAACCACCAATTTTTGATGGAACTGGTATAACTCTCGGTGATCGCACATATGTCCTTCCACCAGCCTTCTTTTTGGCCGAACGTGCCGCTTTGAGAGCAGATTTAATGGCTTCCACGTCACCGTGCTGTATAGATTGTTTCACTGCTTTCACAATTTGCCTCAATGGTGTTTTAGGCTTTTTCTGCACACCGGCGTTGTACTTCTTCTTCATACCCATTCCGAGTTTTGATTTCACTTTCATCATGTTGGTTACACCCCACGCCACAGCTCTCCTAAACTTGCATACTGGGCCAAAACACGCTGCCAAGCTTTATCAGCAAGTCTCCTATCCGCTTGATTTCTCGCTTCTATGTCCGTTCTTGAAGTGTATGCCATGTCGTTCTCTTTGCATGCAGCGTCCAGTGGGTTGATGCCGGGGTCACCACGCTTTAATCGTTTCACCAATTTGGTGCCAGGCTCACAGTACTGGTATCCCGGAACGTGTAGTTCTACCGGTAGTTTATTGATAGTATTGTTCACGAGACCTTTCCCAATTCGTGCTCGCTCAAACATGGCTAACATGCGACTAATGATTTTTTCCTAGTGCTGGCTGTTTATATAGGGGTGTTGAAATATTGTCAAAAAAAAGTCATAAAACTCTGAAAAACTCTGAAAACTCTGAAAAATCTCTGAAAAAAGTCTGAAAAGTCTAAAAAATTCTGTAAACATCTGAGAAAGTCTGAAAAAGTCTGAAAAAAGTTTGAAAAACCCTGAAAAGGTCTGAAAAAGTCTGAGAAAGTTTGAAATAAGTCTGACAAAAGTCTGAAAAACTCTGAGAAGTCTGAAAAACTCTGAAAAAGTCTAAAAAACTCTGACAAGGTTAAAAAACTCTGAAAAAGTCTGAAAAACTCAGAAATGTCAGAAAAACAACAATGAGAGAACTGCTAAAGAAGTATTCAAACCGATCGTTGCTCCGCTGGAGAAGCTGGTGGATGACTCGCGACTGAGGAAGAAAGCGGGAGCAGGAATCAGGAATCGGGAAGCTGAAATCAGGATTCGAGAAGCAGGAATCAGGAATCGGGAAGCATGAATCAGACTTCAAAAGAGAGATGCAAAATGATGAAGACGCACTTCGATACGATACACCGTTGTCATGGAATTTGTGAGGTTGCATCAGAATCGATGAGTCTCTAACATAACTCACTCCTCTCAGCGTATCTACAGATGATAGATACGCTGATACGCGTACTTCGGGCGGAAAGAAATTGATTCAGTTTACCGAGTTCGGAAGATGAAATATGGTCGATTGACTCTACGATTACTACAGACTTTACGGAAAAACATTTATTCAAATTAATCTTACATAATAATACACATAATTCATACAAGCAAATAATCATCTTAAATAATTTACATAAAAAAAAGTTTTCTGTTTGAAACTTACACGAAGAATATGTCACAAATTACTTTGATATCCAACTATTATGTGTATTATCAAAACTTAACCACTTAACGTATAGTTGGTCTGCCTGCTTCTTGATTACTTTCTCCACGATACAGCTCCTCTTCATAGTAGCCACCTTCGATGGGTTGATCTTGATAATCCTTTAGTTTATACGTCACAGGGGTTGTTGGAACTATTCCAGCTATTGTAAATATTTCTGTGGTCCAATTCGGTGTATACCCTCAAACACAAACACGTGTTTGTACTTGCTTATGCGCACTTTATCACCAACTTTAAACTTGATTTTTCGCTGTAGTCTTACTTGAGGTCTTCCATAAATATTTCGTTGGAGGTATTTCTCATTTTTGTTTGTAACATCTTGTGGCTTCATTTTAATGTTCGAATGCTTGGTGTTGTTGTAGTGATCCACCAAATCAGACAAAATATCAGTCCATTTGTAGGTACCCCTCAGAGTAAATTGTCTCCACATCTTCTCTTTTAGCGTTCGATTAAAACGTTCACATATTGACGCTTTCATGTTGCTGAATGTTGAATCCATTTTAATATTATGCTGCTGCATCAGCACCTTGAAGTCTTGATTATAGAACTCCCTCCCTTGGTCCACATATAATCTTTTTTGTTTGCGCAATTCATTCTCTAATATGAATTTCATAGCATTCGCCACATCTTTACCAGTCTTGGTCTTTGTGGGAATAACCCAAGCATACTTCGAAAATATATCGATAATTGTTAGCAAATATTTTAAACCACGGTTGTCTGATGGATATGCAGTCATATCGATGAGATCTGCTTGCCAGGTCTCATCCAATCCGCGTACATCAACATGACGACGAGGATATATTCTCCGGGCGGGCTTGTGAAGTTCATTTGCCACTTGCTCCATGTTCGAGAGCATTAATTCGTGCATCAAGTTGAGCAATAATTTGAGAATTGTTCACCGTCCAGCTTTGTCCTGTCTCAATATTTGATCGAAGCCCTTTCAATACTTCGTTTACATTCGACTCAAGTTTTTTAATTAAAATCTCTTCGTTGTTATAATTTCTCAGTTTTTCCACTTTCTCCAATGGTTTTAGTGTGGTATCCAAATGAGAAATGAGCTCGTTGTTGAGTGTCAAAAGTTCTTGAATCTTTTCGTTGTTGGCGAACTGCGACTGCTTAAGATTTTCCTGAACGTTGGATTCCAATTGTAGAATAATTTGTCGAATATTCTCGTTGTTCTCTTGAACTAAGTTTTGGGTAACTTTCAAAGTCACTGCATCACAAAGGTCAACAGGATCAGCGACGTTGCACATTCTTCTGTTGTCGATATCATACTGCCCATTAGAAGTAACTTTGAACCCTTCTCCAGGTGGCCCGCGATTTGCAATTCCTAGGGGCTAGACAAGGGCTAGACTAGGGGCTAACTAACGAGACAGAAGTTAACTTTTTCCCTACCAAATCATCTTTCGGCATTTATGTTTTCTATCATATGTCGACTGCACCATTGTTCTCTCGGCACAGCCACCCATTTCTAATTCTCCAGACCATCTGAAGTTTCCGTTCACCTAAACCGGTTCAAAAGCGGCGGGTGGCCGAGTGGTTTGGGCATCGGCTTCTCATGCGAGAGGTCCGCGGTTCGAATCCGGTCGGCGTGTACCAATGAGTTTTTTCTGACGAAAAAATTTAAGTACATACTTACACCTGCTGCTTGACCGTTCGGAACCGGTGTAAAACTAGAGGTCCCTTCCCTTGCCCCTTACTAGGTGGTAGGCTCAAATTGTAGCCGACTGGGTTGATACCACCGAACTGGATGTAAGATGGCCGCATAGCAGCCTCGGTTGTGTTCTCCTCTAGTCCAGTCTAGCCAGCAATCCAGGGAAGTCTCCGGTATGGCACCTACCTTCTCGGAGGTGATATTGGCTGGTCGGAGCATGCGCTTTGGCCCCTCTGACTCAGCCACCCATACCGGATTACATAAAAAAAACATAGACGAACATAAAATGTTATATATCATTACTTCCTAAAGTGTCACGTTACCGAGATAATTGGAGGTAAAAATGGCAATACAGTCAGTTCGTTGTGTAATCCTTATCCTTATAATCCAACGTCTGCGTTCTGTCTCGAGTGCCTGAGTGTCTGAGTGTATGTTTGTCTGTCCGCTTATAACTCGAGAACCACTGAACCGATTTTAATAAAAAAACATTCTACGGATAGCTTGATTCCTCCCATCAACTATAGGCTACTTACTATCACGCTAAATGGCTTATGAGGTTAGCAGTGAAGTGAAATATGAGAGCGGGCGGAGCCGCGGGCACAGCTTGTCTATACATATAATAAAATCGTAAAGGTAACTAGTATGTACTTATATGTAGTGTATATTAAAGTATATTATAGTTATTTTCCTTATATTATATTTTACATTCCCACACTCGAGTCTTTTGCTACTACCTACTTATATCTCGCAACATACGACTCTCAAACATCCAAAGGTTGACTGGGAGAAATCCCTGTAAGGGATAAGTCCGCCTTTGCCCCTCCTGTAAATTTCTTATTGTGTGTTTATGTTAAATGTTTTTTGGAGCAATAAAGTATTTCTATCTATCTATCTATATAAAAGTCTGTACTGTACATTGAAAGTATTCGGAAAAAAAAACTAACCAGGGTGGCTTAAAATTAGATACTGAACATGTTAGAACAGTTTTTAAAATTTTTGTTTGCTTGTTTGTCTGTACGCGCATCACGCAAAAACCACTGAACGGAATTAGACGAAACTTTGTATAGTGGCAGTTTATATGCCGGGTTAACATAATACGTAAAAATATATAAAAAAAAATAATTAAACAATTATAAACATTATTGCGCGTTTAAAATCACGTAGTCCAAAGTACATAATTATATCTTGAAAACTGGCAGCAAATAAAATTTGAATAAAATATTCATTCGAAATTTAAAAATAAGTAGATACAACGAAAATGACATTTCTTCTTTTTTATAACTTGAACTTAATCGTAAATGCAAAAATGTCTATTTGTACGCGCACCTCGCAAAAACCACTGAACGGAATTTGACTAAACTTTTTATAGTGACAGTGTATTTCCCGGATTAACATAATAATTAAAAAATATAATAAAAATCACGTAATCCAAAGTAAAGGTAAAAAACAATTTTAAATGTCATGTTGACAACGGAGAACTGTCATCTCGACGTGAGCTGGCCGGTGAAAAATTGTTTGATAAATGAAAAAATTGAAAAATAATTGAAAGTCCAAGTTATGTCGCTGTCATTGGTGCAATAAAATTTATATATCTGTTGCCCGCGGCTTCGCTCGCGCGAAATTCGTATTTCAAAAAAAGAAAGTAAGTAACTAAAGGCGGGCCCGAAGGCGGATCTGCGCTCACGTAAACGATATTCTTTCTCGATGAAAGTAACTAAGGGCGAGGCGGAAGGCGGAGCTGAGTTCAGGAAGAAGAAAAACATTCTTGAAGAAAGTAAGTAACTAAGGGCGAGGCCGAAGGCCGAGCTCTATTCTGGAAGACCATAAACCTTCTCGAAGAAAGTAAGTAACTATGGGCGAGGCCGCAGGCCGAGCTGCGTTCAGGAAGAACCTAAACCATCTTGAAGAAAGTAAGTAACTAAGGCGAGACCGAAGGCCGAGCTACGTTCGGACAATTGAAAAACCATCTCGAAGAAAGCAAGTAACTAAGGGCGAGGCCGAAGGCCGAGCTGCGTTCAGGAAGAAGCTAAACCGTCTCGTTGCCAATCTGAAGCAGGCCTACAATGCAGCCTCTAGAACCAGCAAGAGATTCATCGCGAGGGCAAAATTTGAGCACATCGGCAGAATTGGTGACAAATTGTTCGAACACCCCCCTGGGAGCCGTCAATTTTGGTCTCTCGCCGAATCTGTCGAAGCTAACTTCTGTCGCTCCTTACTCCCATGCACCGCTGCAGCGGCCCGACAGCTCACTCGCTTTTTCCGCCAAAGAGAAGGCCGATCTCCTAGTGGCACTCTTTGCTCCAAACTCGCATCTGGACGATGGTGGTGCCAAACCGCCATCCATTCCTGGTTGCGATTGCACCATGCCCGAAATACAGTTCCGCCAAGGCACTGTCCGGCGTGAGTTGTTTGCCCTAGATGCGAGAAAAGCGAGTGGGCCCGACGGAATCCCTGCACTGGTGTTAAAGACATATGCTCCAGAGCTAGCCCCTGTCCTAACACGCCTGTATCGCCTGTCTTACTCCACTAGTCGCGTGCCGTCAGCTTGTAAATATGCTAACGTTCAGCCTGTCCCCAAAAAAGGGGACCGTTCCGATCAGAAAAACTACCGCCCGATAGCAATCACTTCATTACTCTGCAAGGTGATGGAGCGCATCATCAACACCCAATTGATGACATACCTAGAGGGGAAGGACCTTCTAAGCGACCGCCAATATGGATTTCGTCCAAATCGGTCAGCTGGAGACCTTCTGGTTCACGTATGTCACAAGATGGGTGATGCGCTAGAAAATCACGGCGAGGGCATGGCTATCGGGTTGGACGTAGCGAAAGCGTTCGATCGGGTCTGGCATAAAGCCCTTCTTTCCAAGCTGCCGTCATACGGCCTACCGTCTGGCTTGTGTGGCTGGATTGTCGACTTCCTGCATGGTCGCAATATTAAAGTCTTGATTGACAGTTGTTGCTCAGATGCCATGTCAGTTGATGCCGGCGTACCGCAGCGTTCCGTGCTGTACCCGACCCTCTTTCTGCTACACATTAATGATCTGCTCAAATTGGGCGAAATTAATTGTTATGCAGACGACAGCACGCCACTAGCCAGGTACACAAGTCGTCCAACCGCAAGCTTGGCCGAGGTGGAGGAAAACAGGCTACATCTTGTGCTTGAGCTCGAAGAGACCCTAAATAAGGTCTCCACTTGGGGTCTCCAAAACCTCGTCGAGTTTAACGCGAGTAAAACTCAGGCGTGTGTATTCAGCGCAAAGCGGACACCGTTCACTGCAGGCCCCACCTTTCAAGGAACTACACTCAAGGTCGAGGAGCACATTGGGATTCTCGGGGTCGAACTAACGCGCGACCTGAATTTTGGACGCCACATCGAGGAGAAAGCTAAGGTAGCCTCAAGGAAGCTGGGTGTCCTCAACAAGGTGCGTCAGTACTTCACGCCGAGCCAAAAACTGCTACTTTATAAAGCGCAGATTCGCTCATTCGTTCGCATCTGTGGGACGGATCCGCAAAATACCTGCTCGGCTCCTTAGACTCAATTCAGCGTCGCGCTGTACGCCTCGTTAACGACCCCGAGGTATCTCGGAACCTAGAGACCTTACAGCTCCGCAGGGACGTTGGATCTTTGAGTGTGTTCTATCGCCTGTAACACGGAGAGTTTTCCAAGGAGCTGCACGATGCGATCCCTCCATCCCCATTCTACCATCGATCCACGCGCAACAGGTTGGGAATGCATCCACACACTGTCGATATTCCCCCACTTAGGACAAATCGATCCTGTAAATCCTTTATTTACAGGGTTGCCAACATGTGGAATGAACTCCCACCTGCATCTTTTCCTCTAATGTACAGTCTGGGATCCTTCAAACATAATGTGAATGTGCACCTAGCCGGCCGACATCGCATTCGCAGCCCCCGTAAATATTCGAATGCCCGTGGGCGCCGTCAGAATACACCTCTGCGTTAGTCTGGCGCGCGCCATATGTCGAGCTTCCCATATAAAAAAAAAATGGGAAATCAGTAGCAATTTAGTAAAAATAATAGATAATAACTTATTTTTTGTTAAAATTCAAGTTATTAATGATATCTTTAATTTTAACAAAATATAAGTTAATAGAAAGCAAAACAAGCTTAAATATTCTATACTTATTTAAAAAAAACGTTATTTTACGGTAAAGTGAATCAAAATAGTATTAAACACGGGATTTGATCATAACCATATTACATAAACTCGTTTTTCATACATTTAATTGAAGATATGTACCTACTGGCCATATTGCGATCTTTACGTCCAATTATCTCAGTAACGTGACACTTTAGTTTATTCGCTATCGATTTATGAAGGTTTTATCGCTGGCCATAATTTTTTTATTTTTTTATTTTTTCAAAATGACCTTCGTCCCAAGCCACCTTCCATAGTAAAATATTCTAACCCCTTTCTTGAAACGTCTCGAAAAATGAACTCAAACAACTACCTAGTATACAACAAGAGATATCGTAATAAGGAATTTTCCACTAAAACAAAAACAAGAAATATGTACATATATTATAAGATAATAAAAATACATTAAACATGGTGAAAGAATTATTACAATACCTTGAAAAATGGCGAAGTTATTGAACTTTTAATGTATGCCCTAAAAAGTTAAAAACCCGCGGGGAGCATTCGCCGTGTGACGTCACAAGTCTCCGAGCCCGCAGTGTCGGTGGGTCGGTGAGGCGCGCAGGCTAGGCGGCGGCGGCGCGGAGCGACGCGATGCATTGCTTGCATGCATTAGAGCCGGCTAACCCGACCGAGAGGTTCGTGTTTCGCGCTCGCTGTATCAGTGTGTGTAGTATTGAGCTCCATATGATAATATTTTACATTACATTCCTGTTATATAGGCCGCCATTTTGAACGTTTTAGTTACTGGACCGATTGCTTTCAAAATCGATATCTGGGTGTCTGTGTGGGCTCTGAATGCGCATCCGTTGTCAAAATTTAAAAAAAGTGGCCGCCATTTTGAACTTTTTAGTTACTGGACCGATTGCTTTCAAAATCGACATCTGGGTGTCCGTGTGTGCTCTGAATCAGGGAGCGAAAAAAGTTCAAAACAACCGGGTCGTAACCGGTTCGAAAAGGGTTCTCAAGAGGTTACGTTTATTAAAGAACCGGTTCATACAATAAATGGTATAGGAACCGGTTTTCTGAACCGTTTCAAAAACCAATGAACCGGTTCATCAAACGAACTGGTTCCGCAGGTGGGTTCAAGAACAGGTTCAAAAGAACCCTATATGAACCAGATTGCAGAATGGTTCTTAGAAACGGTTCGAAAAAAACCCTTTTAATAACCGGCTTGCATGATGGTTTTGAGAACCGGTTCTCGAACCGAGCTGCATAAGCGGACTGGTTTAAGAACCGGGTCATAACTCGGGAACCACTGGTGCTAGACCCATCGTGTTGGTATTCAAACTTCAGGTCTCGGTGAGATCTATCCATCTGTCACGTGAACTATTATTTTGCTCCCGAACACGATGGGTCTAGCACCAGTGGTTCTCGAGTTATGACCAACACCAAAGTTCACGTGACAGATGGATAGATCTCACCGAGACCTGAAGTTTGAGTACCAACACGATGGGTCTAGCACCAGTGGTTCTCGAGTTATGAACAAAACAAAAGTTCACGTAAAGTTCATGTAAATAATGTTCAATGCAAAAAAAATTGCCTTTGCTTATAATATCAATTCATATTAATTAACTTTGCAATTTTTTTTTTATGATTACTTATTTGTTTATTAAATATGAAGTAATTATTTAAGTAGGTAGGTATGGTAGGTAGGTATTTTTGTTTTTTTTTATTGGTATTTATAATGTTGAGTATAATAATTAGTTTATGTTCAAATAAATGGTATAGGAACCGGTTTTCTGAACCGTTTCAAAAACCAATGAACCGGTTCATCAAACGAACTGGTTCCGCAGGTGGGTTCAAGAACAGGTTCAAAAGAAGTTTCAAGGTTTGGCTGTCCATGGTGGAGTGCTGGCCCCTACACTTATGTACGGGAGTGAAAGTTGGGCATGGCAGACGAAGCATGAAAGCAGGATTAATGCTGTGGAAATGCGCGCGTTGAGGAGTATGTGCGGAGTTACAATGAAAGATAGATTGAAAAATAGTGTAGTGCGAGAGCGCTGTGGGTTGAAAGAAGATATAGTGACAAGGATTGAGAAAGGGATGCTTCGATGGTTCGGTCATGTTGGAAGAATGGATGATAGGAGACTAACGAAAGAAATTTATGAAGCAAATGTGAGTGGAAGAGTCGGGAAGGGTCGCCCTAGACGCACGTACCTGGACCAGATCGGGCATGTGCTCAAAAAGGGGCAAGTGCTTAGTACCCGTAACCGACGAGCATGCATGAAGAACATTATGGGAGTGGAAGAGGCGGCAGAGGTGTGTCAGGATCGTGGCACGTGGAGATCCGTTGTCTCTGCCTACCCCACCGGGAAACAGGCGTGACGCTATGTATGTATGTATGTATGTTCACATAATATTATGTTCACATGTTTGTTAAAAAAATAAATAAAAGTCATTTGTGAAGATTTTGATTTTTAATTATTATTTTTTAATTATATTATTACAATAAATCCGAACAAAAATATACCATTTGAAGGCTTATATACCACTTTATATTTATACAAAATTGTAACAGTCTATCTTTAGAAATACAAAAGTTATAGGTTTTTAATCCGAAACAGACCTTAATTTTCCATAGTGCGGCGGCGCAGGAACAGACTTGTGACGTCACAGCGGTGTCGACCGGCCGCGCGCCGAACAATTTGAAAACGGGAGGGAAAAGTATCATAACTTCGTCATTTATGTACGGAATTGAAAAAAAAATTCACTAGGCTTTATCGCAATCTTAGTATGTTTTTTTAAAAATATAATAAAAAAAGTGGAAACTTCCTTATTACAGTAACGACCGAATGTCCATGGGCGCCTTATAGTTATAATAAAAAATAAAAAAATACATACATACTACACACGCTGTATCCCGACAATCGCTGTAAGCAGAGTAATCGGTGTTGTGCTTCAAGAACTTTGGAAAATCGCAACACAACATTGACCACCACGTTTAGCAAAGTATTCGGACAAGATAACTATCAAGCAGCAAGTAAGGCACAAAGACCCACCGTGCCAAGGTGAGAGGTGGCAAGCCTGTCGCCCTTTAGCACGGCATCTCGTCCTTATCTCTTAGTCGCCTTTTACGACATGCACAGGGAGAGACTCAGTGGGGCTATTCTTTTTAAATACTGGCCTCACACAGTACGACTTACTTATTTAAAGAAAGGAACTTGAAAAAAAAAGATTTCCTAGAAAATAAAAATAATGCAAAGAAAACTTGGCAAATAATTAAAAGAATATGCAACATGAAAACAGACATCGAAACGAGCATCGAAAAGAAAACTGACCTCTTTACCCACAATAATGAATAAGAATCTCCAAATAAGTTCAACGTATATTTTATCTCTATTGGCAGTAAATACGCAATTTTAGAAAATTCAGGGCTTACAGAAACCCAACTGATGCAAATCAAATTATGGAGAACGGTCACCAAAATTCACTATACCTGACACCCGCAAACCCAGTAGAAGTTAGTAAGTTAATTAGCCAACTGAAACAAAATAGTGCCCCAGGGTTAGACGGAATAAGTTCTAGTCTGCTCAAACAAAATTAAAGATACATTACCGAGCCTCTGTCCTATCTATATAATCTAAGTATACAAAGTGGTAGTGTGCCAGACACTTTCAAAACTGCGACAGTATGTCCAATACACAAAGGAGGAAAGGCCGACGTAATGTCTAACTATCGGCCAATCCTTCCTTCCTTCCTTACCTATAATAAAATCCAACGTCTGCTTTCTGTCTGTCTGAGTGTCTGTCTGTCCGCTTATAACTCGAGAACCACTGAACCGATTTTAATAAAACAAAATTCTACGGATAGCTTGATTCTTCCCATCAACTATAGGCTACTTACTATCACGCAAAATAGCTTATGAGGTTAGCAGTGAAGAGAAATATGAGAGCGGGCGGAGCCGCGGGCACAGCTTGTACCCTTATATTAGTGTATCGGCTAAACTGCTGGAATAAGTTGTTAATCTATATATTTTATTTTTAATGGAAACTGACACGGTTTGCTTCATCATCTACAACATCTGTGATGTCAGCCCATAACACCGGGTGAACTACTTGCCATGTCAGTGCTTCCCTTCGTTTCATGTCGGCTACACTGAACAGGACGGAAAACACGAACTATTTCGCTCAGTGCGGTGGTACCAACCCGGCCGGGATAAACCCTGCCACCTAGTAAGGTATGAAGGGAAGTGACCTACAGTTTTTAAAGTGGAATCTGAAACGCGGTCAGCCTCCAACGGTCGAGCGGTCACCCATCCAAGTACTGACCGCGCTCAGCGTTGCTTAACAACAGTCGACCGACCGCGCCACTGAGCTACCGAGGCTGACGAATATAAGATTGATAATAATGTAAATAGAAAAAGAAAAACGATTATTTGAAAATCAATTTGAATTTCGGCAAAAAGGTCCACCGAAAACGCTGTCACTCAGTTAACTAACACTGTTGTTGCAGCTAGCCTTGATGAAGGATCAAAATCTGTTGACGTTGTTTTGGACTGATAATTATAATGAAAATTGATTTAATTTTGTTTTTCATTTCACAGTTGGGGGAAAACGTATGTCAAACTGATTATTTACGTTCTCTTGTGTTCTATTATTTTTTATTAGTTAATTTCATATAAAATATCAGAAAAGTATTTTTATTTGCTCTAATATCAAAAGTGGCTACTAATATCAAAAGATTAGAATATAAATAGATTAGTTACCTATTTGTTATTATTGCTGTGCAAAGATTTACTCACAGGAAACACAGTTTTAACCCTTGGAGTTCTTCCATGCCATTTTCGCGCTCACATAAACTCAAAATATATTTAGTAAAAGAATGAAGTCAGATCAATATACTCTATTTGCCCTTATTTTCAATTAATTATCTACGAAACTATGTACAAGAAGTGAGGATTCACTCATTTAGAAGCACAGACGGGCTTTTTTGAACAACGGGAAAAACAAAACACGCCAGACATTCTTTTCGAATGTTTTCTAACGTAAAATTTAAAATTATATACCATCGTTTAAGAGGAGAACGCAGCCACTTATAGAGCACAAACGTATAAAAAAATTGGGACTTGACTCCAATTCCCAAATAAATAAAGAAAACCAAGGAACCTTCAGTCAAAAATGCCAAGACAGACAGACAGACAAAAATATTTATTTTTTCTGTTTGATCTCCGTGTAGGTTGGTGTAGGTGCGTTTCGTGTCAAGAAAAAGGCCTTTTATTTATCATCTATCTAAAGTGATCTCTCGTTCTAATAAGAACAATTAATTGGCATAGCAATAAAGATAAACTTGGTGTTGTTGCGGCGCGCAACAGATAGTTAGCTCACCCGCCCGATCGAGTTGGAATTTGAAGGGTGTGTAGGGTTGCCAACTCTTCATGTCGGTAATCCGGGAGACTGGAAATTTGCCTTTAAAAAATACAGGAAATATAAGTAGATCTAACATATTTTGGCGGCTTGAACTCGTGCCATCATAAATTCCTTAAGACCTCATCGACCTTTCCGGCGGCTATTTCCCTCTCTTTCTAACAATGCCCGTTTTTCATACATTTTATGTTACTATGAAGAAATTATACAACTTATACAAAATCTGAGGCAGACAAATTGATAAATTATTAATATTTTTCAATAAAAAAAAATTGCCAGTCCCTATTGAACATATGTGTTTAACATCAAAACAGTTCTGTTTTAATATCTCATAATAATTATCAATATGGAGTGCAAAATTTTTGTATTGAAAAACATTATAAACATTATAATTTATTCACGAACAAATTTATCCGCCTTAAATTTTTTGTAGTAAGTTGTAGATATAATTTCATCATTATAAAATAAAATTTATAAAACAATTGACATTATTAGAAAGAGAAGACATTTTTATGCTATGCTGCGTCCTCTTAAGATTTAAATTTAAAATCGTTATCACAATTTCCATTGAAAATTTTGAAAAATTTATGTCGCACACAATATGTGTTTATTTGTAATTTTATTACATAATTTCTATATTTTAGAATGAAGCTATTATTTCCGGGAGCTGTTCTTACAATCGTTCCGGGAGCCAGGAGTATCAAAATTATACATGTGAATCCGGGGGAATATCGGAATTCCGGGAGGGTTGGCAACCCTATGTGAGAGATGGCTCGACCGCGCGGTCGAGTAGGAACACCAAGGGTTGATTAATATTAAATACCAACACATGAGCGAGCACACGTGACGCTCGGCCCTGTAGTACCGTAGTCGAGCGATTCAATCAACACTATTTGCCACAGGCTTGACATTTTTGATCTGCGCTTCTGCTAGGACAGCCAAATATGTTACACGGTTCAATGAAATTGAAGCATGTTCATTGAAAGGCGTTGAACATTGAAAGCGCAGTATGCGTCGAAGCTTTCAATGAGATGTGCAATCTTATTTTGACGTTTCAATTTCATTTCAATTTCAATTTATTCAATTTATTTATTTATACCATGATTTATACACATAAAAGAAACTTTAACATTTGATTACAATCAATGATTTAACACATGATTACAGCATAATTTTTAAGACAGTGTTTATTTTTTGTACATGGAGCAACCCCTGTCCCCTAAACTAGCGCAAGCCGTATTATAGGGGGCAGGTAACTGTCAATATTTACTTTATATATAAGTCTTCCTTTTCTTAGGTGTGTATGTGTGAGAGAGGGTGTGTGTGTGTGTGTGAGGGTGCACGATGATGAAAAGTCTCGCGCTGACCCTCAGCGCTGACAAGTTACGCGCTGAGTTATCAGCGCCGATGGTCAGCGTGACTCTAAAACCAGCCTTAAACCAGCCTTAGCGTAACCGGAACTAAATTTTATTTAGCCTATCCTGTGTCCCGTATAGTTAAATATGCTCGTACTAAGTTTAATCGAATTCGGATGATCAGTTTAAGAGTTATGGAGGAACATACTTAAATACA
Organism: Nematopogon swammerdamellus; assembly: GCA_946902875.1. Taxonomy (NCBI): domain Eukaryota; kingdom Metazoa; phylum Arthropoda; class Insecta; order Lepidoptera; family Adelidae; genus Nematopogon; species Nematopogon swammerdamellus. Next base: position 17,834,928 of record OX336352.1, read on the forward strand.
GAAAATATTTCTAAAAATCGTCCATTTATAGTTTTAGTATCATACTATTATTTTAATAACCTCATGAAAATGTTTCAGTGCACGGAGGAGGCTTGCAATGTAACGGTAAGACCTATGATATGCATAAGAATATTCCTAGACAATATTGTATTTCTATTTTTTTTTAATGTTAGTATGTACATATTCAGATTTTTTTAAATTAGAATGTTTAAATTTTTATTTTTGTAGGTTTCCGTATCCCGTACGGAAGCCTATTACTAAGCCTACGCCGTCTGTCTGTGTGTCCGTCTGTCCGTCCGTCCGTCCATCTGTCTGTCCGAGGGCTTTATCTCTTGAACCGTAATAGGTAGCCCGTTGAAACTTTCACAGAATATGTGGTACTATGGCGGATATAACAACAAATAAAAAAAATAAGAAAATGTTAAAAATTAAGGGGGGGCCCTGTTACGGACGACGACAAGCCCTGCAGTCCTGTCCGGTCTAGCTAGAGCAGCATGTAGCGAGGAAGCGGCCAGCGTGTAGCATAGTTCCATTTTTAACCGACTTCCAAAAAAGGAGGAGGTTCTCAATTCGTCTGTATGTTTTTTTTTTTTTTTATTTTTTTGTATGTTTGTAACACGATTTCTCCGTCAATTGAGGGCCGATTTAGAAAATTCTTTTTTTGTTAGTTAGGTCATACTTCTGAGGTGGTCCCATTTCAATTTTATCGAAATTGGTTCAGTGGTTTTCGAAAAATCATCATAATACTATGGTGTGTGGTTACCTTCAGCAAAACTTGTGATGTGGTCGTTTTCGGCAATTTTCAGTTTGATAAATTAGTATGGTGTGTGGTTACCTTCAGCAAAACTTTTGTGATGTGGACTTATTCAGCAATTTGCAGTCTGACACATATGGCGAATAATTCTGTACCACTTCAATCGATTTCGATTATTCGATTTCGATTATTCTTATTTATGTAATATTACTAAAAATAATGAAATAAAAACTGTTTTAAAAAATATTAAACCGATTTCAAAAAAACAAAAAAACAAAAAGAACTAAAAAGTATTAAATACCTAATATTTTGAAATTTTCCCTGTCCTGTTGAAATACATGAATCGATATTTACTAGTGATACATATTCGGACCCTTGTTTCATGAATATTCTAAATTTGAAATTTTTTATCTTTTCCGACCGGCCAGGTGCGCTTAATTTATTATGGTACCTGACCGGTACCACAGCATATATATGGCTAAAGCAGTATGGAAACTACGTACAAAACGATCGAAACGACGCACTCACACACACGCACGCCGCAACAAGGCCCCGAAGCGAATGTCGCAAACAATCAGTCGCGGGTGCCGCGTCCGAGTGGTCGTGTTTGTTTTTGTTGCATGCGCCACGGACAGTCCGCGATCTTTTAGAATGCAAAAAAATGTTTACAAACGTTTTTCGACTGTTGTCACTTTATATGACCTTTGGACAAATGTTGACAACTTTTGTCAACTTTTGCCAACTTCTGTCACATTTTGACAACTTTTATCGACTGTTGTCAACTCTTGTCAACTTTTCTTATCTTTTGCCAACTTCTGTCACCTTTTGTCAACTTTTATCGACTGTTGTCAACTCTTGTCAAGTTTTGTAAACTTTTGAGAGCTTTTGTCAACTCTCGGTAACTTATGTCAACTCTTGTCAACTTTTGTCAACTTTTCTCATCTTTTACCAACTTCTGTCACCTTTTGTCAACTTTTATCGACTGTTGTCAACTCTTGTCAAGTTTTGTAAACTTTTGAGAACTTTTACCAACTCTCGGTAACTTATGTCAACTCTTGTCAACTTTTGTCAACTTTTCTTATCTTTTGCCAACTTCTGTCACCTTTTGTCAACTTTTATCGACTGTTGTCAACTCTTGCCAAGTTTGTAAACTTTTGAGAACTTTTGTCAACTGTCGGTAACTTGTGTCAACTCTTGTCAACTTTTGTCAACTTTTCTTATCTTTTGCCAACTTCTGTCACCTTTTGTCAACTTTTATCGACTGTTGTCAACTCTTGTCAAGTTTTGTAAACTTTTGAGAACTTTTACCAACTCTCGGTAACTTATGTCAACTCTTGTCAACTTTTGTCAACTTTTCTTATCTTTTGCCAACTTCTGTCACCTTTTGTCAACTTTTATCGACTGTTGTCAACTCTTGCCAAGTTTGTAAACTTTTGAGAACTTTTGTCAACTGTCGGTAACTTGTGTCAACTCTTGTCAACTTTTGTCAACTTTTCTCATCTTTTGCCAACTTCTGTCACCTTTTGTCAACTTTCATCGACTGTTGTCAAGTTTTGTAAACTTTTGAGAACTTTTGCCAACTCTCGATAACTTATGTCAACTCTTGTCAACTTTTGTCAACTTTTCTTATCTTTGCCCACTTCTGTCACCTTTTGTCAACTTTTATCGACTGTTGTCAACTCTTGTCAATGTTTGTCAACCTTGGTCAACTTTTGTCAACTTTCGTCAATATTTGTCAACTTTTGTCATCTTTGTCAACTATTATCGACTGTTGTCAACTCTTGTCAATGTTAGTCAACCTTGGTCAACTTTTGTCAACTTTTGTCAATATTTGTTAACTTTTGTCATCTTTTGTCAACTTTTATCGACTGTTGTCAACTCTTGTCAAAGTTTGTCAACCTTGGTCAACGTTTGTCAACTTTCGTCAACATTTGTCAACTTTTGTCATCTTTTGTCAACTTTTATCGACTGTTGTCAACTCTTGTCAAGTTTGTAAACTTTTGAGAACTTTTGCCAACTCTCGGTAACTTATGTCAACTCTTGTCAACTTTTCTTATCTTTGCCCACTTCTGTCACCTTTTGTCAACTTTTATCGACTGTTGTCAACTCTTGTCAATGTTTGTCAACCTTGGTCAACTTTTGTCAACTTTCGTCAACATTTGTCAACTTTTGTCATCTTTTGTCAACTTTTATCGACTGTTGTCAACTCTTGTCAATGTTTGTTAACCTTTGTCGGCTTTTGTCTACTTTTGTCATCTTTTGTCAACTTTTATCGACCTGTGTCAACTTTTATCGACTGTTGTCAACTGTTGTGGTTGTTTGTCAACCTTAGTCAACTTTCGTCAACATTTTGTCATCTTTTGTCAACGTTTGTCAACTTTTGTATACTTTCTCGACTTTTGTGAACTTATAGCCACTTTCGTCATCTTTTGTCAACTTTTGCAAACTTCTCTCAGCTTTTGTCAGCTTTTATCATATTTTAACCACTGTTGTCAACTTTTGTCACTTTTATGAACTTTTGTCAGCTTTCGTTAACAAGGAGTTGACAAAAGTTGATAAGAGTTTACATAAGTTGACTAAAGTTGACTAAAGTTGACAAGAGTTAACGAAAGTTGACAAACTGGACAAAAGATGGGAAAAGTTGAAGAAAGTTGACAAACGTTTACAAAATATGAAAAAAGTTGACAATACTTAGTTGACATTAATTAACAATAGTTGACGAAAGTTGACAAACGTTGACAAGAGTTGACAGAAGTTCACGAAAGCTGACAAAAGTTCATAAAAGTGACAGAACTTGGCAAAAGTTGACAATAGTGGTTAAAAGTTGACAGAAGTTAGTAAAAGTTGACAAAAGATAACGAAAGTTGACAAAAGTTGACGGAAGCTGGCCTAAGTTCATAAAAGTGACAGAAGTTGGCAAAAGTTGACAAAAATTTCCGAAAGTTGACAACAGTCGTTAAAATTTTACAACATCTGATAGAAGTTGGCAAAAATTGACAAAAGATGACGAAAGTGACTATAAGTTAACAAAAGTCGAGAAAAGCCATAAAAGTAGACAAACGTTGACGAAAGTTGACAAAAGTTGACAAAAGTTGACGAAAGTTGACAAAAGTTGACAAATGTTGACAAAAGTTGACAAGAGTTGACATAAGTTACCGAGAGTTGATAAAAGTTCTCAAAAGTTTATAAAAGTTGACAAGAGTTGACAACAGTCGATAAAAGTTGACAAAAGTTGACAGAAGTTGGCAAAAGATGAGAAAAGTTGATAAAAGATGAGAAAAGTTGATAAAAGATGACGAAAGTGGCTATAATTTCACAAAAATCGAGAAAAATAGACAAAAGTTGACAAACGTTGACAAAAGATGACAAAAGTCGACAAATGTAGACGAAAGTTGACAAAAGTTGACCAAGATTGACAAGAGTTGACAACAGTCGATAAAAGTTGACAAAAGATGACAAATGTTGACGAAAGTTGACAAAAGTTGACCAAGGTTGACAAACATTGACAAGAGTTGACAACAGTCGATGAAAGTTGACAAAAGTTGACAAATGTTGACGAAAGCTGACAAAAGTTTACCAAGGTTGACAAACATTAAGACTTGACAACAGTCGATAAAAGTTGACAAAAGATGACCGAAATTGGCAAAAGATGAGAAAAGTTGACAAACATTTACAATGGTTGACAAGAGCTGACAAAAGTTTAAACAATTTACAAAAGTTAATAAAAGTTGACAAAAGTCGAGAAAAGTTATATCAATTCATATTTATAGCAGCCACGTTTTGAACTTATTATTGATGATTGATTATATTGATTATTTGATCATTACATTACAGAACCTAAATAAATGTTTTAATGAATAATAATTTTACAATTTTACAAAAAAAATTGATTGACATCCCTAACGCTCCAATGGAGCGTAGGTACTTATTTTAACAAATAGGCCTAGTTTCCATACTGCTTTAGCCATATATATGCTGTGCCGGTACCTACTGTACCGAGTACCATCGAGCTGGTCTGATGATGGAGACAGAAGGTGGCCATAGGAACTCCTAAACTACACATGATAAACCCATCGTGTTTGGGCTCGTTGCATTTGTCTTCACGAGAAATTTACTTTAGACCTAAGAGATTCTCAATTCGACAGTATGTTTTCTTTTTTTTTTATGTTTGTTACGCGATTACTCCGTTAATTGTGGGCCGATTTTGAAAATTCTTTTTTTTTTTATTTGAAAGGGGATAACCCTGAGGTTTTTGAAGTGAAAACTTCTTTAGCGGCGCTTGGCACTTTTTTAGGTGGGTAAAAAATGTATAACTCGCGACATCGCGTCAGCGTCATTTTTAAAATGAAACCTTAAGTCATTGCATTAAGGGTTAAGTTAGAATGGCACGGGATCTGCCGGCACTCCCGGAGTGCAACTGTTAAGTAGGGTTCGGTAACACGTTTATGTCTGTCCATTCTACTAAGTTCTGCAAAATGAATGTAGGGTTCCGTAACAAATGCATGTCTGTCTGTTCTACTAAATTTAACATTTATTTCAAAATGAATGTAGGGTTCCGTAACAAATGCATGTCTATCCGTTCTACTAAATTTTACAATTTTCAACCAAGGTCCTCCGACGGTTATTTTATAATAAAAGTAGGGTTCCGTAACACGTTTATGTCTGTCCATTCTACTAAGTTCTGCAAGATGAATGTAGGGTTCCGTAACAAATGCATGTCTGTCCGTTCTACAAAATTTAACATTTATTTCAAAATGAATGTAGGGTTCCGTAACAAATGTATGTCTGTCCGTTCTACTAAATTTTACAATTTTCAACCAAGGCCCTCCGACCGTTATTTTATAATAAAAGTAGGGTTCCGTAACAAATGTATGTCTGTCCGTTCTACTAAATTTCACAATTTTCAACCAAGGTCCTCCGACGGTTATTTTATAATAAAAGTAGGGTTCCGTAACATGTTTATGTCTGTCCATTCTACTAAGTTCTGCAACATCACCTACAACGTCCGTGATGTCAGCCCATAACACCGGGTAAACTAAGTGCCATGTCAGTATTTCCCCCTTTGATCGTACTGACTACACTGAACTGGTCGGAAAACACAAACTATTTACATAGCCGTTTCGACCGACGTTTAATTCAGTGCGGTGGTACCAACCCGGTCAGGTTAAACCCTACCACCAAGTAAGATTAGGAGGGAAGGGACCTACAGTTTTACGAGGAATCCGAACCTCGGTCAGCCTCCAACGGTCAGCGGTCACCCATCCAAGTACTGACCGCACCCAGCGTTGCTTAACATTCAATAGCGACAGTTGACTGTCTGCACCACTGAGCTATCGAAGCTGACGTGGTCCTATTTTAATTGGGTCAAGATCGGATTGGAAAGCGAGGCGGAATCGCGAGGCCGAAGGCCGAGCGATTCCGCCGAGTACATTAATAGCAAAAATTACTAAAAAAAACTGTGAAATAAAAAAAATGTTTTAAAAAACATAAAACCGACTTCCTAAAAAAAGGAAAACTAAAAAACTATTTAAAATCAAAATATAAAAACCGCCTTCAAAAATATATGAAATAAAAACCTAAAAAAAAAAAACGAACCCTAGAGTTGAAGGCGGTGCTAAAGCAAGCAAAAATGATGCATGAAAGAAAACATGAGTGGATGATAATATCCTTTGTGATTTGTGTAGCCTTTTAGCACCGCCTTCAACTCTAGGGTTCGTTTTTTTTTTTAGGTTTTTATTTCATATATTTTTGAAGGCGGTTTTTATATTTTTATTTTAAATAGTTTTTTAGTTTTCCTTTTTATAGTAGGTATAAATATATATGTTTTGTAAGTTTAGATATAAGCTAATTATAAGATAAATATAAGAAATAAACGTATTTAAAAACCGTAGACTAAGTTAGTGCGTAAATTAGCTACTAGGTTAGGAAATAGATAGAGATAGGCGTAGCGATAGATTATAGTAAATAAGATAGATAAAATATGGAATAGGTTAGACATAAGTTATTTGAATAAATAATATTATTGGACGGCCTTTCACTGGAGTAACTCAAGGAGAGAGCGACAGATATGAGTCACAGCCGAGCCGAGCGCAATAGGACGGCGGTCCGCCGCCCCGCCGCCGCGGTGCACCATTCTGTTGCCCGGCGCGTGGGTGCAACATTCTGTTGCTCGCGGCATCCCCAGGCAGGTTATAAAAGGGGGCCGCTAATCCGACGCGCGCCAGTACACTACGAGCAGCGGGAGAGAGCGGACCTCAAGCAACGAGCGCAGCGAGCACCAGAGCTTTCCCGCCGAAGCGGTTGACATCAAGAGCGAGCTCGACTGCGCTACCGCCGTCCCTCTCTCTCCGCGTCGCGTTGTGCTCACTGAGCCACCTGTCGTTCAAGTCCGAGTTGCCCCGGTGGCGGGCCGTCCCGTTATAGTTGATAGAGCACGAGTGTTTTATTTCGCGTCGCTATTTCCTCTCCGCGAGTCGCAGACCGAGTAACTTGGGTGTCTTCGCCGATCCAGATTGCAAGAAACACTACAGTACACCGCTCCCTGAGCGTCGATCTCGAACATTGGTCCTGTCGGCGCCGGATCAGAAGATGCCCATTACTCGGTCTACGAACGCGAGGCTGCGGAGAGGAGAGTCGTCGCGTGCCGCGCCGCGTGTGCCACCGACAGACGGAACGACGCCCGCGTAATCGGACACCGAGCCACGGACGACGAACACAGAAGACAAGCTAGCTACGACAGACGCGCAAGTGCGAGTGCAAAGTGCAGTGCCGCCTACCGCGCTGGCCGACGTCACGCGCCGCGACGACATCGGAGCGCAAGTTCGAGCACACCGTACAGTGCCGCCTACCGCGCTGGCCGACGTCATGCGTCGTGACGACATCGGAGCGCAAGTGCGAGTGCAAAGTGCAGTGCCGCCTACCGCGCTGGCCGACGTCATGCGTCGTGACGACATCGGAGCGCAAGTGCGAGCACACCGTACAGTGCCGCCTACCGCGCTGGCCGACGTCATGCGTAGTGACGACATCGGAGCGCAAGTGCGAGTGCAAAGTGCAGTGCCGCCTACCGCGCTGGCCGACGTCATGCGTCGTGACGACATCGGAGCGCAAGTGCGAGTGCAAAGTGTAGTGCCGCGTACCGCGATTGTCAACGTCACGCGCCGTGATAGCGTCGGTGTGTCAGTGCTCGCGTCCGGCATCGCGCCGAAGGCTGACGTCACGCAAGACGTCGGCGCGCCCGCCGCGACAGTGCAAGTTCCGCGTACCGCGACCGCCAACGTCACGAGCCATGATGGCGTCGCTGTTTCAGTGCTCGCGTCCGGCACCGTGTCGCCAGCCGATGTCACGCGCTGCGAAGCCGTCGTCGCGCCCGCGCAAACAGTGAAAGCGAAACGTGCCGCGCCCGCCGCCGCCCCGCGAGGCGATGACGTCAGCGCTCGAGGCGTACGTACCGCGCTGCGCGCTAACTCGGTCGACACGTCGCGCTCTCGTGCTTCCGCCGGACGTCGAGCAAGCTCCGACCGGTCGGCAAAATCGAAGTGCACGTTAGCGAAGCTCGCGCTGCAAGAGGAGCTTGCACAAGTAGAGCTGGAGCATGCAAGAGCGCGCATGGAGGAGGCGAGAGCGCGCACAAGGTCAGTGAAGGCGAGGCTCGAGCGCCTGCAGGCCGAGCAGCTCGACCGTATGGAGTCGGAGCGATCGTCGAGAGACGAGGAAGGCGACGAAGAGCTGCAGAGGGGCCGACTGGAGAGCTGGATTCGGAATCAAGACGAACCGCACGACCCTACCGCCGCTCCGCCGCACGCCTCCGCCTCCGCGCCGCAGCAACTCGCCGGCGCGGCCGGGCCGCACGACTCCGCCTCCGCACCGCTGCAATCCGCCGGTGCGGCGGGGCCGCACCACTCCGCCTCCGCGCCGCTGCAACCTGCCGGCGCGGCCGGGCCGCACGACTCCGCCACCGCGCCGCTGCAACCTGCCGGCGCAGTGTGGCCAAACGCCTCCGCCTCCGCGCCGCTGCAATCCGCCGGCGCGGTGCGACCGCACGCCTCCACCTCCGCGCCGCTGCAACCTGCCCGCGCGGCTGGGCCGCACGCCTCCGCCTCCGCGCCGCTGCAATCCGCCGGCGCGGGGTGGCCGCACCACTCCGCCTCCGCGCCGCTGCAACCTGCCGGCGCGGCCGGGCCGCACGGCTCCACCTCCGCGCCGCTGCAACCTGCCGGCGCGGCGCGGCCGCACCACTCCGCCTCCGCGCCGCTGCAACCTGCCGGCGCGGCCGGGCCGCACGTCTCCACCTCCGCGCCGCTGCAACCTGCCGGCGCGGCGTGGCCGCACGACTCCGCCTTCGCGCCGCTGCAATCCGCCGGCGCGGAGGGGCCGCACGCCTCCGCCTCCGCGCCGCTGCAACTCGCCGGCGCGGTTGGGCCGCACGTATCCGCTACCGCGCCGCTGCAACCTGCCGGCGCGGCGTGGCCACACGACTCCGCCTCCGCGCCGCTGCAACCTGCCGGCGCGGCTGGGCCGCACGCATCCACCACCGCGCCGCTGCAACCTGCCGGCGCGGCGTGGCCGCACTCCGCCGTTTCCGCGCCGTCGCAACCTGCCGGCGCGGCGTGGCCGCACGCATCCACCACCGCGCCGCTGCAACCTGCCGGCGCGGCGTGGCCGCACTACTCCGCCTCCGCGCCGCTGCAACTCGCCGGCGCGGCCGGGCCGCACACCTCCACCTCCGCGCCGCTGCAACCTGCCGGCGCGGTGTGGCCGCACTACTCCGCCTCCGCGCCGCTGCAACCTGCCGGCGCGGCCGGGCCGCACGCCTCCACCTCCGCGCCGCTGCAACCTGCCGGCGCGGCCGGGCCGCACGCCTCCACCTCCGCGCCGCTGCAACCTGCCGGCGCGGCGTGGCCGCACGACCCCGCCTCCGCGCCGCTGCAACTCGCCGGCGCGGCTGGCCCGCACGCCTCCGACTCCGCGCCGCTGCAACCTGCCGGCGCAGCGTGGCCGCACGCCTCCACTTCCGCGCCGCTGCAACCTGCCGGCGCGGCGTGGCCGCACGACCCCGCCTCCGCGCCGCTGCAACTCGCCTGCGCGGCTGGGCCGCACGCCTCCGCCTCCGCGCCGCTGCAATCCGCCGGCGCGGCGGGGCCGCACGCCTCCGCCCCCGCGCCGCTGCAACTCGCCGGCGTGGCGTGGCCGCAAGCCACCACCCCCGCGCCGCTGCAACTCGCCGGCGCGGCGTGGCCGCCGCCCGCCGTCGCTGCGTGGCCGTGCTCCGCGGCACAGGCTGCCGTCGCCGCCGATACCGCGGGGCCGTACGCCGCGCCGCCGCCCGCCGCCGCTGCGGTGAGTGGCAGTTCACCGCGCCACAGTCTGCGGCCTCCGCCGATACTGCGGGGCCGCACGCCGCGCTACCGCCCGCCATCGCTGCGTGGCCGTCCGCGCCACAGGCTGCTGCCGCCGCCGATACCGCGGGGCCACATGCCGCGCCATCCGCCGCCGCGGACACGAACGCCGCGCTGCCCGCCCGCCGCTATCGCGTGGCCGCCCGCACGCCGCACCACTACGAGTCGAAGTCGACGAACGGCACCGGCGGGAGCTATCGCTACAACCCACTCAGCCGACCGAGCGCGAACGCGCTGTCGATGTAGCGCCGCCGTACACCGCCGCCACCGCTGCCTGGCCGTACGACGCTGCCGCCGCTGCATAGCAGTACGCCGCCGCCGCGTCGCAGCACGCCGCCGCCGCCGCGTTGCAGCACGCCGCCGCCGCCGCGTCGCAGCACGCCGCCGCCGCCGCGTCGCAGCACGCCGCCTCCTCCGCCGGGCAGACAGACCGTTCCTGCCCTGGCTACAGCACCGGCGGGAGCCGCGAAGGCGCGGCAGACCCCCGGAGAGCGGCGGAGGGACTGCGTCACCACTACGGGCAACTTCCCTCGCAACACCTGGCCGCGAGGACGAGTGGCAGCCGTGCACCCTGGACCGGACGGAGTGACGCGCTCACGTCCTTTTGTAACTCAGCACCTTAAAATAATCTTGATACCTCAACAACACGGGTTCCGCAGCAATTTGTCGACTTTGTCAAATCTTACATGTTTAGTCAATGACCTTACTTTAGCACTAGATCACTCTGAACAAGTAGACTCTATATATACGGATCTCAGCAAGGCATTCGACAAAGTTGATCACTGTATCCTACTCCAAAAGCTAAACTGGTATGGAATACATGGACAATTCTTAAGCTGGTTTTCGTCATATTTGGGTGGCAGGTCACAAAAAGTGGTAACTAGTGGATACGGTTCCCGGTGTTTTGAGGCTACTTCCGGCGTTCCCCAGGGATCTCATTTGGGCCCTATCCTCTTCCTGGCCTTCGTTAATGACATACACACAGTTATCAAACATTGCAAATTTCTGATGTTTGCGGATGACTTAAAAATATACGTGACAATCGACAATGAATCGGACGCTACGAAGCTTCAAGAGGATATCGAGAGCATATCTGTTTGGTGTTTGGCTAACAGACTTTCTTTAAACTTAAGTAAATGTAAACATATTAAATTCACCAAGAAGAAGATACCTATACGCACAAGCTATAGCATACAAGGAGTGCCTCTGGAAGAACTGCAACAAATCAGAGACTTAGGTATTATTTTAGACAGTAAACTCTCATTTAGAAATCATTACGACAACATTATAAATAAATCCTCTAAAATGCTCGGTTTCATATCTAGGAATTCAAAATCTTTTTTGCACACTAAGACCAAAATCACACTCTTCAACTCATTAGTCCGTAGCAATTTGGAGTACTGCTCGGTTGTCTGGAATCCGTTTTTCGACATTCACAGTCAACGCATAGAACGTATACAAAAACGTTTCTTATATTATTTAACAGTAAAACACAACAACCGATCGGTTCTTAAGAACTACAATGATAGGCTTCATTATTACAAACTATTATCATTATCTTCCAGACGAAAAATAGCAGGGCAAATGTTTCTGTATAAAATACTAAATAACTACACAGAATGTGCCGAAATATTGCAATCAATAACCTTTCAGATCCCACGACCATCGACACGGTTGAGGAACTTTAATCCTTTGAGTGTTCGTAGGTACAGAACATCACTCGGTCATTACAGTCCTATAGCTAACATTTCGCGTGAACACAATGAGTTGACTAAGAAACATGATTTGGACATGTTTTCCACTAAAATTCGCAAATATAAGGAGCATCTCAAAGCAATCTACCAAGCTATGTAAATAGGAAGGCACGAGGGAGGGTGTGTGTGTGTGTGTGAGGGCGTGTGCGTGTGTGTAAGGGCGAGTGGTGTGTTGTATGATTGATGATTATTACAAGTACAAGAGAACATTGTTAGCGCTTCTGAATGATCCTCCGTAGAGGGCAGCACCTGCTTGCAAGACCTGTAGGTAGACGTAATCACCTCAATGTCTCTCGTAGTATATGCATATGTACTCATGTACATATATATATATGTATGTCTATACAAGCATAATTTTGATGTCGATTTGTTTATACATACATACATATCACACACGCTGAATCCCGATAATCGGGTTAAGCAGAGTAATCGGTGTTGTGCTGCAGGGACTCTGATTTAATTACACTCATATATATTATGCACAGTATATACACTTTTATTTTAATTTGAATTTAGACAATCTGAAAGAAACTGTGTACCAACCAACTTATACTTAGCAACAACTTGTTAAAATACTTACTGTATTATTATTATAATTAGTATTAATTAGGTGCTTACTTACATTGTATAAATTAGTTTTAATTTAATTGTGTTTTTTCTTCTTTCTACTTACAATTTTTTGGGTTTTTGGTAGTTTTGTAGATTAATTTTGTTACAAATTTTTAGTTAATATCTTGTACCTAGTCTAAATTGTTAAATTGGGTGGTTTTCGTGGGTAGTTACATTGTAGTTTATACATAAATGCAGAGCCGAGCGGCGCGGCGGCGGCGCCGCGGCGCACTCAACACTCGACTCGACACCGTGATCATAGTTAAACCACACAAGTTAGCCGTCTTCATACAAACGCGCCGATTTCGCACTCACACAAGCGCGCGCCTGCGCACGCTGTCTGTACACAACCACTACATGCATTCTCACTGTCTCTCGCGCGTAGTCAGTGATGGTCGCCCCGCCCCAGCGCTCGGTGACGCACACCACGTGACGGCCGCTGCCTGCCGCCTGCCGCTTCCCGATAGAAAGTATTATTATTAGAATTTTATTTTATTGAACTAACATAATGGCTCCGCGTTTCTGCAGTGTGTATGGCTGCATGAATAGATCAGGCTCGAACCGCGAGTTAACATTATTCTCATTACCTGCTCCCATCGAAAGGTAAGTAACATAAAAAATATTATTAAAGTATGTAGTTAAATTATGTAAGTTATTAATGCGAGTAGGTACTAAGCGAAGGAATTGTCTTGAGACCTGGCTCGGTAAAACGTCAAAACAAAGTACCTATTCGTATTTAATTATAGTATTAATTAGTTATTAATAGGTAGCTGCAAAAACCATTCGCGAACCCCGGCATCGGGCGCGGCCGCGCGGCGCACGCGAAGGCTGCGCCGCGCGCGGGCCCGCGGTTGTCGACTTGTTCAGACTTGTTAGAGATACCACGCACAACGCATTTTCGCGCGGTTTTGTCTTCTATAAATGGCCACAGCTCCTACCGCGGACACTTTCATGACTGCTAGCGACCAACCAAGTTATTAAGTAATTCATTAAAATAACAAAAATAAAAATATAAGTTATTAAGTAATAATAAAACAAAATTAATAAATACATTTTAAAATTATTAATTTGATAATTTTTTTATTAAGATTAATAATTATATTAATCTATAATTCTAAATATATTTTCTATAATTTTTATAGTTATAAATTTTTTGCCCACTTATTAATTCTCTTCATCGTCCGCGACTACGAAATGGTTGTCCAAAGACGGACGTGAGTTAAAGTTGAATTTTGACATTGCATTAATTTTTGGGAGGTTAAAGTTAAAAAAAAATTTTACCCGACTGCGCGAAGCAAAAATGAAGGGTTATCTTTTTAGCAATTTATGAGTGTGTATGTTTGTTTTTACGTATGTTCCACCCTAGCGCCAGAACTAAGCATCCGATTATTGAGTGGGGTATTGTTGTCAAGGGCTCAAACATGAAAATAACATCGTTCACTGTCTATCGAAAATACAGCTTTCGAAAATATACCTTAACGCCAGTATATAATAAATCTATGACAACTCATATATTTTGTTAGAGTAAAATTTTGGGAGCTGGCTCTTGGTCTATAAATAAAAAAATACATAAATGTACATAATAATTTTAAAGAATAGCATTTCCACCATGATGGGCTCACTGCCTGTCAATTGTGTTAGTGTTGTGAGTTGTGACATCCCTGGAGGCTCGGCGCAGCGTAGGTAGTTATTTTAAAAATGGCCTCCAGTTATCTTACTCGTCTTCTTTTACTATGCCGTGATGCAGCGAATTAGGTACCTATACACGGTACGGTAAAATAACTGCACGGCGGCGGCGGAGCAGCGACTCCTCTGCGCCGCCGCCGCCCGCGCGCCGCACCGCGCCGCCGCCGCGCCGTCCGGCTCCTGGTACAATTCACCGTCTTGCGGACGGATAAGCGACGACGAACGACACGATCGATCCATCCACTTATTTCTTAAGAAAGTAGTGTTCTTCCTTTATTGTGTAGACATATAGTTATTAAGTATACCTAAGCCAAAATGAATTGTGAATATGTCCTACATGTCGAAGATCCAATAAATAAATAAATAAATAAATATTGCATGAAGAATATAATACTTTGTGCTAATTATGTATATAGTATTTTATAGTTCTCGAGACGAGTTGTTATTTGCTTATTGTGACTTGTTAATTGTTTTTTTTCTTCCAGACATACCTACATATGTTGAGGTGTGCCTTTATGTATTTTCGAGTTTTTTTTCTGTATTTACGTAGACGTAGATATTTGTGAAAGTAACTTATTATTATTATTGTTTAGGTATCTGTTAATAGTTAATCCTTTGAAATAGTTTTTTCGTCATCATAGTGTTTATGGTGTCATATAGCATAGTAGTTATTATAGATATAATTTTACGATCAGTGCTGATTGCTGAAATGTTAGTGGAAGTTGTACCTACATTCATACGGAATGCGTGAGCCGATCGACGACGACGAAACGGACGTAGCGTCGTGATGTAAGTGCAACAGAGTAAACGATACTGCTCTGCTGGATGGGTCGTGCCGTGCTGCGTTGCGTTTCGCCACAGCATCGTTTGGCTCCTATGGGCTCCTGGTACTTTCATGCGAGCAGTTACTCGGCAGTCATTTTTAGCACGAGTTTTTTTAGTTTTGTTATAACTGTTATAAGTTATGTGGGTAGAAGAAATGATCTTTAATATATTATGTGATGCCAGCAAATATTGAAAGAGGTGTTTGCCCGTCATTGGGTCCACACTATAACTTTAAATACGTTGTACTTATACATAATTTAATGTAAATGTTTCCGACCTGTTGGTGAACCTTAAATAAATAAATAAATAAGTTATTTGAATAAATAATATTATTGGACGGCCTTTTACTGGAGTAACTCAAGGCGAGAGCGACAGATATGAGTCACAGCCGAGCCGAGCGCAATAGGACGGCGGTCCGCCGCCCCGCCGCCGCGGTGCACCATTCTGTTGCCCGGCGCGTGGGTGCAACATTCTGTTGCTCGCGGCATCCCCAGGCAGGTTATAAAAGGGGGCCGCTAATCCGACGCGCGCCAGTACACTACGAGCAGCCGGAGAGAGAGGACCTCAAGCAACAAGCGCAGCGAGCACCAGAGCTTTCCCGCCGAAGCGGTTGAAATCAAGAGCGAGCTCGACTGCGCTACGGCCGTCCCTCTCTCTCCGCGTCGCGTTGTGCTCACGAAGCCCTGTCGTTCGTCAAGTCCGAGTTGCTCCGGTGGCGGGCCGTCCCGTATACTCAATAGAGCACGGTGTTTTATTTCACGTCGCTATTTCCTCTCCGCGAGTCGCAGACCGAGTAACTTGGGTGTCTTCGCCGATCCAGATAGCAAGAAACTACAGTCCACCGCTCCCTGAGCGTCGATCTAGAACAGGCCCCATACAACAAACGTACAATAAAATAGATTAGTCACACTATTGAATAATAGATGACGCCACAGGCTTTTATACATTACAATGTTTAAAGACAAAAGATAGGCGGATAATAGCGGATAGAAATTCTTGAATATTTACTTTTTCGAAATTTGAAAAGACAATTTCATTTTGGTTTTTCTTTTTTCATGGCAGTTTTCACATTGACGTATTTGATTTACAAGACATCTGTTTCGGCCGCCGCCGCCGCTGCCGGCCACAGAGTAAGAACCGAATCTGTCAAAAAGGAATCGATACAGGCTCATAATTGTGTTTCGTTACATACAAGATTAAAGGCTATATCCTGCATGGAATCTGTGTTTTCTTCGCCGTCTGAACATGGTCCTTCGAGTCGCACGTTATACGTGAAGAATCAGCGGTATTGGCAAGTCGGCAAGATTCCATCCCAAACTACACACGAACACAACGAGTTGGTTGACGGTTGCCATAACAACCTAAGAGGATAAAATGAAAACCATATGAAAACGTGATTACAAACAAGAAGATAGCTACATGGTTTCGTTTCACAATACCTACGTGAAAAACAGAGAAGAAGAAATATTAACAACATCAATGCAAGCACCAACGTACCATAAGTAACTTGGAAACTGGTAATGAATATATTAGCGAATCTACGCATCTACTACTGCGCATCCACGGCGGACATCCACCAGCAGGATCTATTCATCCAATCTCAAGAGTACAGAACATTTTTTTCAGAATTTCCATAACACCAACCTAAGTATATCTGATACCTATATCGGAAATTTACGGTCAAGCCTACTTCTTTATTCATACGTTTGCGCAAGAACAGTAGGTAGGTATTGTATTTGTGGAGAAAAAATGTAAAGTGGTACACTTACTTGCATAAGTACTTCGTGTTTTCCGAGAGAACACAGTTTTCTCACGACACATGTCGATCACTCACTGTTTTGGTAATTGTAGGTAATTGTAGGTAGGGTCTATATTATCTTCTTATTACGTGTTTCAGCATATAGGACGATTACCTAATCTATGTACCTATTGAGTTGGTAAAAATATAATTTGCAGTTAATTGGCTACACAGATTGGCTGTGTGAATCTGTAACAGGCAGGCAGGCAGGCCTTCTTATCCGTAGGTACCTACTCGTAAGTACCGGGGTATTTGTGATTTGATTATCATCATAATTTGCTAATTTGTATAGGTACTCATATACTAAATTGAGTGTTTGATGCAATCCTACATGTAAGTAAAATAACTTAGTTTCAACCTACTTGAAAATTGTGTTATTGTGCATCATACATACAACAGTATCTACCTACTTTGTTCATTTTACAGATACTTATTAAGACTTTTGCAGCTTTGATTTGAGAGTAATGAATAAATATTATACCTACAGACTATTATAGGCACTCCACTCGGTCACAGATTAAGCAACAACAAGTAGTTACTCGGTATACCGTATAGTATAGGTTGTTCTACTTGCTATTGAATTGTCAATTACATTTCACCATCTGTCATACATTCAATTTATTTTTACAATGCATTACGTATTTATGAATTTATTTTGATGAATTATGAATTGGCAGTGCGATACGATATTATGAGCTTAACTTTAGTTGATGGAATTGATGATGATTACAAAATATAATTGTGCTATTTGTTATACCTACCAACATCAACACTAATCAAAGACTCAATGATGTAGATATGAAGAAGGGCTAACGAATCATGTCGATCAAAGAATTGGTAAAAAAGCGTGGCACATACAAGGGCCAACTTACGTTATTCAGTAATCATGTAGTAGCAATATCCGATGTACCATCAGCATCACTGACACCTGAACAGACAAGCGAATTACAGCTGAGAATATTGAAAATTGAAAGCGTGTTTTCTAAGTACGATGAAATCCAAACAGAAATAGAATGCTTATCCGACGAGGACGATGTCGCCGTTCAGGTGAGAGAGAGAGGTGAGTTTGAAAGTAAATACTTCAAGATTCTGGCGACGGCAAAGGTACTGTTCGAGCGCAATCATGGTTCAGTTTCCAATTCCAAAACCGGGTCGACTTCTAAGTCAAACGAAATACATATAAATAACGACAATATAACTATCAAGTTTCCTACAATAGCAATACCGACATTTAGCGGTGCTTATGATTCGTGGCTCGAATATCACGATACGTTCAAGAGTTTGGTTCACGATAACGAATCCATAAGTAACATCAGTAAATTCCATTACCTGCGAGCATCTCTTGAAGGACGCGCTGCTTTGGTAATAAACTCTCTCGAATTTTCTTCGGACAACTATACCGTAGCTTGGAATTTGTTACATGATAGGTATGACAATAAGAGAGCTCTAGTACACAATCATGTATCGGCTTTGTTTAATATAGATCCAGTTAAGAAGGAAACTTCAGGTGATATTCGTCGAATTATAGATCAGGTGAACAAAAACATTCGTGCACTAAATACTTTGAATGAACCTACCCAACACTGGGACACACTCCTGGTGCACATGGTGGTAAATAAATTAGATGCAAAAACCACACGAGACTGGGAGGAGCATAGATCCAGCCATAAAGACGTTACTCTAAATACACTTACAACTTTTTTAAGAAATCGGGCAGACGTGTTGGAGACCCTGGAATCAAATAGCCATGAAAACGACAGAGTGAATGAGAGCAAAGGATCGAAATTCAAAGGTCTTGTATCCGTCGACGCTGCAAACTCCAGTCCTCAATCGGTCGTGAGTGTATGTCCCAAGTGTCAAGAAGATCATCATTTAGTACGGTGTCCTGAGTTTTTGAGTTTGACAAATGAAGAAAGGTCTAAGGAAGTATCTAATTACAGATTGTGTTACAACTGTTTGCGACCAGGGCATTATATAAGACAGTGTAGAAGTTCCAGTTGCAGAATATGTAGAAGACGGCATCATTCTATCTTGCACGTTGATCGAGAGGAAGCAAAGGAAATAACTACACAAGAGTGTAGTCTCTCAGCGAATTCAGGAGAAGGATCAGCAATTTTGTCGACTGCACTAGTAAACATTTGGGATAAGAACAATAAAGTACATACAGTTCGTGCTGTCCTTGACTGTGCAGCTACTGCTTGTCTCATTACACAACGTCTGTGTAAAAGGTTAGGATTATCGACTACGTTTGTGGAAAATTCCGTCACTGGTCTCAATAAATCAATTTCAGCAATTGATAACAAATGCAAAGTACGCTTATCATCTCTTAATAAGAAATTCAGCACTAACCTATCGTGTTATGTCATTGAATACATAACTTGTGATACTCCATTTACCCCTATTGATCGCACGGAACTAAATATTCCTACTAATATATCGCTAGCTGATCCCATGTTTCACGAACCTGGTCCCATTGACTTGTTATTGGGAAATGATATATTTTGGGATTTAATCAAGAATGGACAAATATCTTTGGGAAAATATAAACTCAGAATGCGGAATACAAAACTGGGATGGATAGTTATACCTCAGTCATATAACTTTAACACTCCTTCAAAAGGCAAAATAGTGTGCAACATAGCAATTGAAAGTGTACAGAATCAACTAGCAAAATTTTGGGAATTGGAAGAAGTTTCAATCGCGACGACATTCTCAAAGGATGATATAATGTGTGAAGATCATTTTGTTAATAATACAACTCGGCTCCAGAATGGCAGATTTTGTGTACGAATTCCGCTAAAGCATCCTGAAGATGTTCTAGGACATTCATACAAGCGAGCAGAGCAATGTTTATTATCTTTAGAGCGTAGATTGCAGCGACAGCCTGCACTGCGGGAAATGTACGTGAAGTTTATGAACGAGTACGAATCACTCGGTCACATGTCGGAACAAGTGGAAAGCGATAATATTACAGGCTATTATATGCCTCATCACGGAGTTCTTCGGGAAAAAAGTACGACAACTAAGTTGAGAGTAGTCTTCAATGCAAGTAGCAACACAAGCACCGGTAAGTCTTGCAACGACATTCATATGGTAGGGCCTGTCATTCAAGACGATCTCGCCTCAATACTTTTGCGCTTTAGAACTTACAACATTGTTCTATCTGCAGACATCGAGAAAATGTATAGGCAAACAATGGTCAATGAAAAGGATCGTCACTTGCAGAAAATTCTTTGGAGAAATAATCCTATGGATCCCTTGAAAGTGTATGAATTAAACACGGTTACCTACGGTACTGCAAGCGCACCCTTTCTTGCAGTTCGGTGCTTGAAGCAACTTGCTCTCGAATGTGAACAGCCCGATATTGCTCAAATATTAATGCATGATTTTTACGTCGACGACTTATTATCCGGAGGAGACACATTGGAGCAGGCATTACATATTCGTGCTGCTGTAACAAAGGTGCTAAGTTCGGCTTGCATGAACATTCGTAAGTGGCGGTCGAATGAGCAAAAAATCTTACAGCCCAATAACGAGATTCGTCCAGAGGAAGATCTAAACTTGGGGGGTCAGGAAGAGTCAAAAATTCTAGGACTTGGATGGCATAGCATTGCAGATGAGTTATTTTTCACGATCGAGATACAACCCGACTCAAATGTAACAAAACGTTCAATTCTGTCATCCATAGGACGAATCTTTGATCCCTTAGGCCTATTAGTTCCTTGTGTCATTGAATCCAAGATTCTGCTTCAAAAGTTATGGTTACACAAGTTATCATGGGATGAACCAGTTCCACTAGAAGTAAGTGAGACTTGGGCAAAATTCACAAAGAACTTATCCCATTTAAACCACTTGCGCATACCAAGGTTGATATTATGTGATTCTCCAATAAGAATTGAGTTCCATGTCTTTACAGATGCGTCAGAAAGCGCGTACGGTGCATGTTTGTATGTACTTACCGAAAACAACAGAGGTGTAATACTTACGCGCCTGCTCTTTTCTAAAAGTCGCGTCGCACCCATAAAACCCACTACTATCCCTCGTTTGGAACTTTGTGGTGCCTTAGTGGGAGCAAGGTTATACGAGAAGGCACGGAAATCCTTGCGTTTGAAAATCGATAAAGTTACATTTTGGACCGACTCATCAGTGGTACTTGGATGGCTTCGTATGCTACCAAACAAGTTGAAACCGTTCGTCCGAAACCGCGTCTCGGATATTTTAGAGATAACAGGTAACTGGTTGTGGAGACATGTGCCGACGAAAGACAATCCTGCTGATTATGTGTCCCGCGGCATGTACCCAAGCGTGATTGTAGAGAATGAGGTCTGGTGGTCGGGCCCAAAATACTTACAAGACAATGAATCTTTATGGCCTCCAGATTTTGGATCAACAATGACAGAATCACTTCCTGAACTAAAACCAGATATTGCTTTAAGTGTGGTTATATCAAGTCCTCAATTGTCTCAAAATGAACTTATACACTTTAACAGATTTTCAAAACTTACCCTGATGAAACGCACAGTTGCTTACGTGATGAGGTTCGTATATAATTGCAGAAACCCGAGACAAAGGAAGATAGGTTACCTTACAGCAACTGAAATTAATGCTGCATTCAAAGTACTGTTGAAATATTCACAAAAACAAAGTTTCCCAGATGAGTATAAACAGCTAAGTGAGAAGAAGGCTTTGCCATGCAAAAACCAACTACTGAAGTTAAATCCATTCATTGACGATAAAGGGATACTAAGAGTTGGTGGTAGGCTAGCGAATTCAGAATATGACTATACAAAAAAATATCCAATTTTAATAAAGTCCACGCATCATATTTCAAGTTTGATTTTCAAGTATGAGCACCTGAGACTGATGCACGCGGGTCCACAACTTTTACTAGCATCAGTGCGACAGGAATTCTGGTGTATTGGAGGCAGGAATGCAGCAAGATATTGTTATCATAAATGCATTGTGTGCAGTAGGATGAGAGGTCAGACCATCGCACCAATTATGGGACAGTTACCAAGACAACGCCTTCAGCCAGGACATCCGTTTGTATTTACTGGTGTAGACTATGCAGGCCCTATCACATCAGCAGATCGGAAGGGTCGCGGATGTAAAATCTTGAAAGTTTATATAGCATTATTTGTATGTTTCATTACGAAGTCGATCCACCTCGAACTTGTAACAGATTTAACCACATCTGCGTTTCTGTTATCCTTGCGCCGATTCATTTCTCGTAGAGGTAAGCCAAATGAAATATTTTCAGACAACGGTACAACGTTCGTTGGAACGGATAATTACTTAAGCAAATTTTTAAAAGTAAACAGTGATGCATTGTCTGATCAGGTGGCTAGTGAGGGTATCAAATTCAACTTTATACCTGCGTATGCTCCTCACTTTGGGGGTCTGTGGGAAGCGGGGGTGAAATCAACAAAATTTCACTTGCGAAGAGTCTTAGGAAATAGTAATCTCACGTTTGAAGAATTGTACACTGTTCTTGCGCAAATTGAGGCTATCTTAAACTCCCGTCCATTATCGCCGCTTTCGTCTGATCCCGATGATTGTCTTCCCCTTACTCCAGGACATTTTTTAATCGGACGACCACTCACTGCTTTGCCAAGTCCTGATTATCAGAACCATCGGACATCATATCTCTCCAGATACGAGAGAGTGGAGCAACTACGACAACATTTCTGGCAAAGATGGCAGAAAGAATATATATCAGAACTACAACAACGTGTTAAGTGGAAACAGACACAAAGCCAGCTTGAAGAGGGCACCATGGTCGTCATAAAAGAAGATCACGTCCCACCATTGAAATGGACACTAGGTCGAGTCATCAAAGTGTACCCTGGCAAAGATGGTATATCTCGTGTAGCAGACATCAAAACAACGAAGGGCGTACTTCGTCGAGCCTTCAATAGGATCTGTCCTCTGCCTCTTCACGACGAACCGAATTCTTATGTTTCTGATCCAGTGGCTTCAAGGGATTGTTGAAAGGCCAGCTTTCAACGCTGGGGGGCATGTTTCGGCCGCCGCCGCCGCTGCCGGCCACAGAGTAAGAACCGAATCTGTCAAAAAGGAATCGATACAGGCTCATAATTGTGTTTCGTTACATACAAGATTAAAGGCTATATCCTGCATGGAATCTGTGTTTTCTTCGCCGTCTGAACAACATCTTTGTTTATGTTGCATTTGTGGACATAATTGTTACCACGGTTCTGATTGTTTCCAGGGTTACGGTTACTTCCTTGGTTACCGTTGTTACTTCCTTGGTTACCGTTGTTATTTCCTTGGTTACGATTTTTGTACAAACAATCTAGATACGGATAGATACGGAAACCTCCGTGCGCGCGTAAAACTCGGACTTAACAGATTTGTATATTATAATTTGTAAATATTTTTAAGTTTAAAGAACTTCATTTTTTTATTGTTTAATTTGACAAAATGGTATTGCTTTTATATTTATTATATAAATTGTTTTTAATAACCGAGACGTGAAAGTTCGTGCGACAGGGACGACGCTATACAACTGGATGGACAGACCAATGGTGGCAAAGTCGATAGCGTCAAAAACACCCCTCCTCGCTAAAGAACTGAAGGAGTGAGTGAACAGTGAAGGAGAGGCGGAAAATATGGGAGATGATTGGTGTCAACTCAGGGCACACATCTTGAGCACTATGGTTTTAATGCCATGTTGGTCACTTCGAAGAATAGTGGTCCTGACCACTAATCTTCGAAGTGTCCAACATGATCAAGCACTGTAGACTTGTCTAGGGTGCATACTTGTCTCCAACATCGAAATCCCACAGTGTGGTATCGAGGGAAGGGTTGCACCCTGGTCATCCAGAGTTAAGTTGGACCCGAAAAGGTGAGCAAAAATGTTCGTCTTCCTGACCTGGAGGAGATATTAAGTGTGCGTCTTGCCTCAGCAGTACGGGCGCACAGCCTGAAGGCCTAATTTTTGGCCTCTACCACAAGGCTGCATTGGCGGGTGAACCACCGCCCACCGGCAAAACAGAGGACGGAACAAAATATTCCATACCCTGTTATATCAGCTCGGCGCACTTTGATGGGTCCGCTGATGCAAAGCATACCTCCCTCCAAGGCAAAGTTCCAAGAAAAGATCGGAATTCCTTCAACTGTGTCGACTTTTAGTGCCAGACTGTGCGTGTACTAGGCTCACTCAATTCCGCGTAGTACACAGTCAGCACATTACAGACGGTGATCAGAGATCCCTATTGCAGCTCTGACACTAATTCTATATCCTGTAGGTTCAGAAGTCAGCACAAGGTCCAACAAGCTGGGCTTATGCGTAGGATTGTCAGGTATACCTACGCTTGTATCTCAAAACCAACTGTGTCAATCCGTGAGCTATGACTCAGTTGTAAGCTTCCCGGCCGGAGTGATCGGTGACGGGTGACCCAAGCCATTCCTTGTGTTTGACATTGAAATCGCCCAACATCACAATTTCTGTTGTTGGAAGCTCACCAAGCAACTTGTCCTTCACACTGCTAAGGTGCTCAAAGAATGGGTTCGATTCATTGATACCCAAATTAGGAGAGCGATATAGGCCCGCATAAATTCTAACTAGGTACATGTGGTAGATTCACACGGACCCATATCACGGCGAAGCGGGAATCTTCAACATCAAAGTCTCTTGACGGAGACGTCGGATCGACCATACAAGCAGACACCACTCTTGGATACAAAACGTTCGAATATAGTGTACCCAGGAACGTTGAGATGAGTCGGCAGGCTGGCAGATTTGAGTCTCCGTCAAGAACAGGAAGTGGGGTTTTGCCGACTCCAGGTGATGGAAGACGGAAACCAAGTTTGAGCGGAGACCTCGAATGTTGGCGCGGTCAACGCGGAAAGATTTTGGGCGATTATTACAACCCGCTGTGCAACGTTTGAATTTAGTGTTTTGTGCCATGATGTTTTAAGAGGGTTGTAATTTAGTGGCGTAGACGAAAGAACAAATCGGAGAGGCAGTTATGCCGTCGCACACTCGCGTGAGCTCGACTGTACGACGGTCGCGGAGCACGGAAGGGCCCCCAGACCCCTGCCTCAGGTTAACAGCGGTAACCCCCCCACCGTGTACCACACGAACCGCTGAGACCATCAGCAGACTATTCGCACGGTTGGCCTGGAGCAGCCTCCTCCCGATGGTTAGTCGCGAGGTTCGGCCCCCCTACTGACACGACCAGGTCTAAGCTAGTCACGGCGGGCAGGCTGCGGTACCCTGTTTCTCTGGGTCTACCCTGACTTCCGCGACTCCCGGACAGTAGCTGTGTGCTCAGAAGAATGAGTGAGCACAGCATCCACGACTCCGACCCGTCGATCCTCTATGCAAGCCCACCTGACCGGCTAGGTGTCGGCTAACCTCCAAGTGCAGCAAGCTGCATCAGGAGTGTTTACACCAACACCTTGTGGTACCCACCCGGACGACACGGTGGAAGACATGTTTATAACAAAGTATATTTTGTTATTCATTTGGCACCACCCAGGAGGTACGTTGTTGTTGTTGTTGATTGCTGCCCAGCCTCTTGGCAAGGCGGGTGGGCCATTCTCCGCACTGAGACCTCAAGACGGTCCGTTGTACGTCCAGGAGGTATACGTGTGACTTAGGACCTTAAGGTGTCACGGACGCGAACAACGCAATATTGCGCGACATGTGACCATAAGGTGTCAAACGACGCCCATGGACATTCGGTCATGTTGCGAAGCCATGCCGGCCTGCACCGAGCATACCTACGGGAGTGGCAACCGTCGAGCGCTAATATATAGGAAAATTAGCCGCGTGTTAGAGCATTTGCACTAACATATAGCGCTGCTGCGGGATCGACCGTCAGTGCACTCGCGACTTGGGAACGAAGAACACGTATATGTGCACTACGCAAAATGGCGATTTGTGCAGTTCGTGCGTGTCGAAAGAGCTCAAGATCATGAGGAATGACAAAAGATGGCGTAACCTTTCATAATTAGGTCATTTTAATGATAATACAATGCTTAAAGCGTGTAAAATACAAAAATTCCGCGAGTTAGGAGCACGACTGCGCGCCATACTGGGCGCGTACACATGATAGGCAAATTTGACAGACTGGAAAGAAATTTGAAATCAATTATTGTATAAGGGTGTTGTTAGTTTTTTTATGGCAATGACATGGATGAATTCAATTTATAATATGTATTGTTATTATTTCTTTAATATTACGTTTTCTATTTTTTATAATTATAAAACAAATATACCTATACAAAACTAATATATTGTATATTATGTATTATTATAATAAGTATTATTATTATCAGTGATAGGAATAGGTTGGACTTATTTACCTAAACTTCGAGGAACAGAGTAAAAAATTGGAGACTTCCTTACGACAATATTTTTTTCGGGTTTAATAATGGTGTTATAATTTCGCGATTTAAAAAAAGTGGCCGCCATTTTGAACTTTTTAGTAACTGGACAGATTGCTTTCAAAATCGACATCTGGGTGTCAGTGTGGACTCTGAATACGAATCTGTAGTCAAATTAAAAAAAAGTAGCCGCCATTTTGAAATTTTTAGTTACTCGACCGATTGCTTTCAAAATCGATATCTGGGTGTCTATGTAGGCTCTGAATACGAATCCGTTGTCAAAATTTAAAAAAGTGACCGCCATTTTGAACTTTTTAGTTAGTGGACCGATTGCTTACAAAATCGATATCTGGGTGTCTGTGTGGGCTCTGAATACGAATTTGTAGTCAAAATAAAAAAAAAGTTGCCGCCATTTTGAACTTTTTAGTTACTGGACCGATTGCTTTCAAAATCGATATCTGGGTGTATGTGTGGGCT
The DNA here is from genome assembly GCA_946902875.1 of Nematopogon swammerdamellus. Lineage (NCBI taxonomy): Eukaryota > Metazoa > Arthropoda > Insecta > Lepidoptera > Adelidae > Nematopogon > Nematopogon swammerdamellus. Next base: position 17,861,580 of record OX336352.1, read on the forward strand.
CTGAATACGAATCTGTAGTAAAAATTCAAAAAAAGTGGCCGCCATTTTGAACTTTTTAGTTACTGGACCGATTGCTTTCAAAATCGATATCTGGGTGTCTGTGTGGGCTCTGAATACGAATCTGTAGTCAAAATTTAAAAAAAGTGGCCGCCATTTTGAACTTTTTAGTTACTGGACCGATTGCTTTCAAAATCGATATCTGGGTGTCTATGTAGGCTCTGAATACGAATCCGTTGTCAAAATTTAAAAAAGTGACCGCCATTTTGAACTTTTTAGTTACTGGACCGATTACTTTCAAAATCGATATCTGGGTGTCTGTGTGGGCTCTGAATACGAATCTGTAATCAAAATTAAAAAAAAGTGGGCGCCATTTTGAACTTTTTAGTTACTGGACCGATTACTTTCAAAATCGATATCTGGGTGTATGTGGGGGCTCTGAATACGAATCTGTAGTAAACATAAAAAAAAAGTGGGCGCCATTTTGAACTTTTTAGTTACTGGACCGATTACTTTCAAAATCGATATCTGGGTGTATGTGGGGGCTCTGAATACGAATCTGTAGTAAACATAAAAAAAAAGTGGGCGCCATTTTGAACTTTTTAGTTACTGGACCGATTGCTTTAAAAATCGATATCTGGGTGTATGTGTGGGCTCTGAATACGAATCTGTAGTAAACATTTTAAAAAAGTGGCCGCCATTTTGAACTTTTTAGTTACTGGACCGATTGCTTTCAAAATCGATATCTGGGTGTCTGTGTGGGCTCTGAATACGAATCTGTAGTAAACATTTAAAAAAAGTGGCCGCCATTTTGAACTTTTTAGTTACTGGACCGATTGCTTTCAAAATCGATATCTGGGTGTCTGTGTGGGCTCTAAATACGAAGCCGTTGTCAAAATTTAAAAAAAGTGGCCGCCATTTTCAACTTTTTAGTTACTAGACCGGTCGCTTTCAAAATCGATATCATATTTTTTATGTTAACTACATATTGTTATTCAGAGCCCACACAGACATGTAGATATGGGATTTGAATGTAATCGGTCCAGTAACTAAAAAGTTCAAATTGGCGGCCACTTTTTTAACATTTTGACAACGGATTCGTATTCAGAGCCCACACAGACAAACAAATATAGATTTTAAAAGCAATCAGTCCATTAACTAAAAATTTCAAAATGGCGGTCACTTTTTTTAAATTTTGACAACGGATTCGTATTCAGAGCCCACACAGACACCCAGATATCGATTTTGAAAGCAATCGGTCCAGTAACTAAAAAGTTCAAAATGGCGGCCACTTTTTTAAAATGTTTACTACAGATTCGTATTCAGAGCCCACACAGACACCCAGATATGTCTGGCATGTGTTGATGGTCGGTGTGATGTGATTTATTTGTATGTGAGGTTATAAAATAATCCGGCGTAGTAAATTTATGATAAATCGAAGTCGTGCTGAATTGAGGCGCCCACCATGTAATAAAATATAAAAATATTACCCCCCTTTTTTATAATTTTAATATCATCTGTTTCCGATACAGAACACCCCCTTTACGCATGGTCAGTTAAAAAAAAGACCTTATATAAATTTGGTCACTGTTTGTTATTACATTATTACAGGTAATTCTGTAAAAGAAAAGTATTATTAAGATATACATGAAAAAAATGTGATTAAAATAAGTCTATACCTTACAATAAAGTATATAATATAGAGAGTATTTTTTTTTAATTCCTCCAATAATAAACTCCAAGCTAGGTTTGGAAGGGGTTAGGGGAGGAGGGGTGTTGATAAGAGATGGGAGGGAGAGGGGGCGGTAAGAAGAGGGGCGACTAAGGAGGGAAGGGTGAGGGAGGGAGGCGGAAGCGGCGGGAGACAGATGGTTGAAGGAGGGCTGAGGAAGGGAGGAGTAGAAGTGGCGGTGGGGGGGAGGAAAAGGAGGGGTGGATTGTAGGAAAGGGATAGAGGAAGGGAGGAGCGAGGGAGGTAGGGAGGGCAGGGAGGAGGTAGTGCCGCGAGCGAAGCCGCGGGTAAAAGCTATTAGTTTTATAAAAGGTAAAAAAAATAAAATTTCGATTTCATGTACTCCAACTTGGTTTTGAAATAACCAGGTGTAATAATATTTTATTACAATATCAATTTCAAAACCAAGCAATTACATTTGCTAGGGTTTGAAATGGTAAAAAAATATATAATTAAAAATTATCACAAATTTTAAAACTGTACAACCATATATAGAAAAACCATTTTTACAAAAATTGTTGGATGCTAGGTTTTGAATGTGGGCAGCCGCGCTGTTGTCGTTACCTGCTGCTTCACCGTTCGGAACCGGTGTAAAACTGTAGGTTACCCTTGCCCCTTACTAGGTGGTAGGCTCAAATTGTAGCTGACTGGGTTGGTACCACCGTACCGTACTTATAAACACCGCACATAGTCTATTTTTAAGTTTGCCGGAGTCTAATTTTAATAAAACGCAATTAAAAGACACTACTCTTTGTATCTTGTCCGAAAACTTTGCTGTAAGGGATGGACGGTGGTTGATTTGTACTGCAATTTGGCTTTATCTGCTTACCCTTATTTAAAATCGGGAGCAATACACGTCCGCCTCCGGTGTCGGCGTGTTTTGTGTGCATCATATGCACATAAACGGCTAATTAAATTATACAAATTCAATGACTTTCATAGCTTTAAAGTACTAGGATTCCTCGTAAAACTGTACGCCCTAGGTATAGGCCAGTCAGTAGAGTAATTCTTTTTACAAAAGGTGGTGTAGTAGATTTAATTTTTTTATCTTGTATATATCGGTGCAACTGAGTAAATATCAAAAATGGTAACACGAGATATGTCGGGACAACTTTTGGCAGCCAACAAACCTCGAAATTTTGGGACTTTTTTTGGTTTTTTGCTCATAACTTCTATACGGTGGATCCTAGCGCAAAAATTACTTTGCAACAAATTAAGAGCGTCGAATAAGTATCACAACTTAATAATTAACTTAATGCATATAGTAAAAAACTCCGGTCAAAGAACGACGTTTTTGGCCAACTTTGTAAAAAACTGGAATATAGTGGTTTTTAAGCCGCTGCAACTTGGAAACAGGTTCTCTTAGAGAAAAACTCATGATGTTAAAGTTGTAGAGAATCTAATTCCGCGTTTACTGGTACCACATATGTCGAATTTGGTCAAATACACTCTTCTCAATTGGCAATCTCCCAATTTCCGGCAATTTGATTTTGAATTTACCCTTGATTTACAACGCCTCAATGGTAAGAATTTACAGATTATATTTGACGTTATATTGAAGCTAATTACGTGTAATTACAAATAATAAATTAAAAATTAAATATGGACAAATATAATGTTAATTATGATTGATATAATACGTACTTACATAGTTTTTGAGGAAATTGTAGCAATGTTTTGTAAGTAAATTGTAGCAATTCCCTACGAGCTAAAAAGCTTGAGCTACGAAGAAAGATTAAAACTACTTGAACTGACCACATTAGAAGAACGCCGCGACAGAGGAGACCTCATTGAAGACTACAAAATACTCACCTCAAAGTATGATTGCCCAGACTTAATTGAAATGTTTGACCTGAACCAGAACTATCACCTTCGTGGTCACAGCAAACAACTTAACCAGACAGCTTCTAACACAAACATCCGAAAGCACTTCATAACAAATCAAGTGGTGAACGCCTGGAATAAACTCCCACAGGATCTGATTGACTCCCCAAACACAAACACCTTCAAAAACCGATTAGATAAATACATAAAAAGTACATCAACAAACAAATAGCAACAGTGCCCAAGTACGAAAACTAAAAAAAAAACATAATCATTCATTATAAAAAAAAAACTGATATGAACACATCAGCTAGAGCTGCTTGTTCATTAAAAAATAAATAAATAAATAAAAATGTTCATGGATCCTGAGCCGTTCATCGTTTCCTGAGCCGCTTGAATTGCCCCGGTTCTTCTACTGGTGGCTGCGGTGGTGGTAGGAAGCTCTCAACCTGGTCCTTCCTCGGGCAGCTCGGGCGGCTGCTCAATATCGTCATCGTCATCAACTACCGGTGGTGATGAGTTCTCGCAATGCTGACCACAGCAGTGCTTGCAGTTAAAGAAGCATTTTAAACCTGCCTTACGGCAAGAGCAAGCTCCACTGCAACCCATCTTGCAGCCACACGAAATTGTTTTTAGGAGAGACAAGGGAGCCACATCTCTGGTTGTTTGTAGTGGCTGTAGACCATGAGACATTATGCTCTTTTCTATTTCTAACATGCAAAATTATTAGTTTGTTACCTCGCCGATTCGCTATGAAATTTGACTAAGTTATTCTTTATATGCTTTCAGATTGTTTATTCTCTTTGCGTCAGATTTGATTTATAATCAAATCTAGTCGTTCAAACTCCACATTGCCCACCAAGCACGACGGGGACGTTCAGCTTGAATGTTTGGTGCCTAAAACTACCATGCGCATATCATTAAACCTATGTTAATCTATTACTTAGAGCTAATCTAGTATACTTAATCTACCTGTAGGCGATCGACTCAAAGGAATTCAGTTTTTCAACTTTCCTCGTGGAAAATCAACCTAGAACGACCTCCAGGAAATGACAATGCTACCAAGTGAGAACAGGGTGCACAGCACTCCCCTTTACGTAAAAGTCGCAGTTAATTCCCCCCAAGTAGGTTTAAAACATCTTCCGAATCCACAGACCTGCTATTTTAGCTTATTATACTTAAACCTAAACCGTGCATTTAATGTAAATGGGTTCTCCTTTGCGTGATACACTTTCCAGGTGAGTTACAGATAACAAAGAATACAGTGCTATCTTTCACTACGACCTGTCGTGTTTACGCTGGTTGTGAGAAATTCCTGAGCTCGTTCCGATGGTGGAAATTCTTTACAGCTGCATGGTAATGATGGTGATGTATCCTTTACCGCTGCGCAGCAATGTTGGTGATATATGTCGCACGTCACGGCGATTCCTTGAAGTCCGTGAAACACTCAGCCAGATGATTTGCAGTGGTTCCTGTAATCATACGTCTAGGCCGCCGATGGCTTTGAGCTAATTTCGCGCGCCGTTTTTGAGCAAAGTTTACGCTGTACCTCGCTGTTAAGTTTGGTAACGCGCCGAAAACAATAGTGCGCAACCGAGTAATTGTTTTACGTTCGCGGATTAATAAATCGGCCGCCAAAATGAATCGACGCTTCGGTGGAAAACCGCACGCAATTGCGATCCTCGGAAGTGATGAGTCTCGATGGAATATTTTTAATTGAAGCATGCAACTTAGCTTAGGCTTCTAAGCCAATCCAGTCTACCCCGGCACCCGCCCAGCTTTCTCAGCAACCGGCGCCTCTCTATCCACGTCCAGCTCCCCGTCACTTCACACAACGTCACTTCACTAATACAGTTCAAAGTCCACGAATCATACCTATTTTCGCACTATCTCACTTGTCACTTAACACGTAAACCCGACACTCCGCGCGCTCCCTTCAATTTTCCCAGAGGAGAAACCGTGTTCTCAACTCCAAACCAGTTATGAAGGAATCGATTGTCTTTCCCGAAACGCGAAACCGGCCCGAGTAGAGTCCGTTCCAAATTACCGCGCGATGACTCCTTCTCGATTAATGTTCATAGTCGAATACCGAGAGGCGACCGTTTCGGACTCCTGAATCTCTCGAACTCCTCGAAGACATCCGATCAATCCTCCCGCGCGATCCTGACTGTCGAAGACAACCGATCAATTCTACTGCCCGATCCTGACTGACCTCCTGTCCTCCCCGCCTCTCCATCATCAGCTTGATGATAACACCTCCTCTTCCCTTCTTGCAAATATGGCCGCAACAGGTCACCACCTGATTCGTAGGACGTATCTAGCCCCTCCCTCAGTTATCCGCCATTTTTCGTGTTCATAATTTTTTTCTATCAAGTCCTAAACAGCCATTTTGAAATTCGAAGGTTTTTTGTACTGTTGTTTTTTTTTGAGATTGTGAGATTTTAAGAAATAACACTCAAAATTAGCCCATTTCTGAAAAGGGTCCATAATTTTTGTTATAGACGACATTTATTGCCAAGAGTATCAGATTACAGAATCCTGACGCCAAGGGAATTATTTGCACGTGTGTGAACCGTGTGAATTTAAAATTCGAAAATATTTTAGATAAGAGGGAACAAATATTATAATTTTATATGAGAAGTGTGCGTATGGTGCAAATACACTTTGTATCAGGCGAACACATCTCAACCAGCAGTGCTGCGTATCCATCCTCACTCCTCCGGGTTCTTGGTGTTTCTCAACCATGTCTGCATTTGATGGAAACACCGGTAGGAGTGCTGGCGTGCGGCATCGTAGGTAGGTCGCAGCCTTGCGAGGTCCACTTTCCTCTTGACCACTGCTCGTGTGAATGTTGAGCAGCGCAGTTCGTCCAGAGCTGAGTCGTTGGAGTCGCCAGCGTAGAGAGCCGAAAAAACCCGGGCACCAGCCTCAGCGATCTCATCATGGCTGGCGAGAGGGTTGAAGAGCACCGGGAGATAGCCTTCAGGTCTTCTGAACTGGTTATGATGCTGCACAACTTCATCTTCCCGTGGCCAAAGATGGCAGATGTGGTGTCACAACCAGTTAATGTGTGAATGAAAAGGATGTGGTCTTGGTCGAATTTGAAAGAGGTTGAGGAATAGTAGGTACCGTGTGGGGTCGGTACTTAAAAAGAATAGCCCCACTGCATCACTCCCCGTCGCATGTCGTAAAAGTCGACTAAGGGATAAGAAAATTCGTCAGCCTCGGTAGCTCAGTGGCGCGGTTGGTTAGTCAACTGTTATTAAGCAACGCTGAGCGCGGTCAGTGTTTGGATGGGTGACCGCTCGACCGTTGGAGGCTGACCGTGGTTCGGATTCCACGTTAAACTGTAGGTCCCTTCCCTTCTTACCTTACTAGGTGGTAGGGTTTATCCCGGCCGGGTTGGTACCACCGCACTGAACGAAACGTCGGTCGAAACGGCTATGTAAATAGTTCGTGTTTTCAGTCCAGTTTAGTGTAGCCGACATGAAATGAAGGGAAGCACTGACATGGCACCTAGTTCACCCTGTGTTATGGGCTGACATCACGGATGTTGTAGGTGATGTAGCCAACCGTGTCAGGTTCCATAAAAAAAAAAAGTATTAGCCGCACCCCCTCTTCCAGGCTTCAGAAAAACCAAGTTGGTGAATTGGTGGCCAAGCCCTGTCATCAGCACAAGGAGGTCTACATCCTCTCCAATAATTGCGACATTGCCGTGCTCCTTGGTCTTAGAAATGGCGGTCTTGACAATGAGCAAGTCAGCATCTTCCTGTGCCTGATTTACTTCAATGTCACACTCCTCAAAGTGTCTTTTTAGGAGTTGAATGAAACGAATTTTGTTTTTCTCATTTTGCAAAAATGTTTCCTGGGCGACTTGGTTCACCGACCGTTCGACCGTGTTCTCATCAAATATCACTTCTGAGGACTGGTGAATCCACATCCTCCGCAATCGCTCTGTTCTTTTAGTACCGCTCTGAGAAGGGTATCCGTCAAACACGATAGCAACAAGCGTGGGCCCATAGTGTATCTTCAAAAAAGAGGAGATAGCAATTGGCAATGGTTGCGAAGGAGGCATTGCGCGGCCAAATAACTTTATGAAGCAGGTAGCCTCCATCCACTACAGCAAAACATTGTCGACCTTCTGTAACATTTGAGGGAAGCGGGGTGAATGCTGCATACAAAGATGACTTGGTTCCTTTCCCCATGGCTCCTTCTACAAAGAGTGATATTGGGTAGGGTGCGAGTTTGTATGTGAAAAAGTTTTTCAAGTCATCATCTGATTGTTTTGAAAGGCACAGTCGTTGAAATAATGTCAGCGGATCAATAACAGGTACTTTGAGGTCTCCCGCTGAAATGCAGTTCACAGCAGATGCTAAGGTTGTAACCTTGTCTCTCCTTTTGAGGGTGACATTCTTGAAGTTGCCATAATCAACCATGTCTGTAAATGGGGGATGCTGCGTAAGCCACTCCTGCAATTTGATTGAGTCTCTTGAATCTGTCCACGCGAGAACTACGGGCATCCACATATTGTTCTGATGTTTCAATAGAGACGTTGCAGTAATCTTCCACAGCATCACAGACATTTTGCATTAATACCTGTGCCAATGTCCATTTAGCTAACATTCGTCATTGTCAGGCTGCCGTACATATGAACTAAAGGAATTTCTATGATTGCAATTGAACTTCTACGGTTGAAATTTCGAACTGGCGCATCACTAATTCCACATTAAATGCATTGGTAAAGAGCGAGCAAACGAGCGCACGCACGTATCACGCGAGCACAGTCGCTCGTCGCCGCGCCGCCTCCCCACCTCGTCTCGCCGCCACTCTGGATATTGCCAATTGCGAGTAGTGTATTTGACCAAATTCGACAAATGTGGTACCAGTAAACGCGGAATTAGATTCTCTACAACTTTAACATCATGAGTTTTTCTCTAAGAGAACCTGTTTCCAAGTTGCAGCCGCTTAAAAACCACTATATTCCAGTTTTTTACAAAGTTGGCCAAAAACGTCGTTCTTTGACCGTAGTTTTTTACTATATGCATTAAGTTAATTATTAAGTTGTGTGACTTATTCGACGCAAAATTTAATGCTCTTAATTTGTTGCATAGTAACTTTTGCGCTAGGATGCACCCCGTATAGAAGTTATGGACAAAAAACCAAAAAAAGTCCCAAAATTTTGAGGTTTGTAGGCTGCCAAAAGTTGTCCCGACATCTCGTGTTACCATTTTTGATATTTACTCTGTTGCACCGATATATACAAGATAAAAAAATAAAATCTACTACACCACCTTTTGTAACATACCTCTCAGCCCTAAACCTCTACTGACTGGTGTAGTATTGTCACCTACCATAAGCGTACTTTAATAAGAGTGGGAATCGAAACGGCGCTGTCAAAAATGGTCCTTGTTTTCTGTCCAGTTCAGTGTATCCGATACCAACAAAGGAAGTACTGAAAATAATATTTTGCAGAGAGAGTGAGAGAGAGAGAGAGAGAGAGAGAGGGAGAGAGAACGAGAGAGAGAGAGAGAGAGGAGCAGATACAAGGTAATGCTCCACGAGCCATCCTGACTCACCACATACATATTAAGAAAAGAACAAATAACTTTTGACGTAATAATATTTATTAGAAATAGTTACATCAAATTATTGTATTTAATCAATGGTCACGCCACGCACTTCGGCATGCCTAATGACATCCCTTCTTAGCTCCAGACTGTCCACCGCTGTCTCCAGACGAGTGACCTCCCTTTCCTGCGGAATTACCACCGACGCCTCCGACATGACCAGCCTTTCCTCCCTTTCCTCCGGACTGCCCACCGACACCTCCGGCATGACCACCCTTTCCTCCGTTTCCTCCGGAATGGCCACCGACGCCTCCAGCATGACCTCCCTTTCCTCCCTTTCCTCCGGACTGCCCACCGACACCTCCGGCATGACCACCCTTTCCTCCGTTTCCTCCGGAATGGCCACCGACGCCTCCAGCATGACCTCCCTTTCCTCCCTTTCCTCCGGAATGGCCACCGATGTCTCCGGCATGACCTCGCTCTCCTCCGGAATTACCACCGACGCCTCCGGCATGACCACCCTTTCCTCGCTTTCCTCCGGAATGGCCACCGATGCCTCCAGCATGACCTCCCTTTCCTCCCTTTCCTCCGGACTGGCCACCGATACCTCCGGCATGACCACCCTTTCCTCCCTTTCCTCCGGAATGGCCACCGATGACTCCAGCATGACCTCCCTTTCCTCCCTTTCCTCCGGAATGACCACCGACGCCTCCGGCATGACCACCCTTTCCTCGCTTTCCCCCGGAATGGCCACCGATGCCTCCAGCATGACCTCCCTTTCCTCCCTTTCCTCCGGACTGGCCACCGATACCTCCGGCATGACCACCCTTTCCTCGCTTACCTCCGGAATGGCCACCGATGCCTCCAGCATGACCTCCCTTTCCTCCCTTTCCTCCGGACTGGCCACCGATACCTCCGGCATGACCACCCTTTCTTCCCTTTCCTCCAGAATGACCTCCGACGCCTCCAGCATGACCTCCCTTTCCTCCGAAGTGGCCACCGATGCCTCCGGCATGACCTCCCTTTCCTCCGGAATTACCACCGACGCCTCCGGCATGACCACCCTTCCCTCCCTTTCCTCCGGAATAGCCACCGACGCCTCCAGCATGACCTCCCTTTCCTCCCTTTTCTTCGGAATGGCCACCGACACCTCCAGCATGACCTCCCTTTCCTCCCTTTCCTCCGGAATGGCCACCGATACTTCCGGCATGCCCTCCCTTTCCTCCGGAATTACCAGCGACGCCTCCGGCATGACCACCCTTTCCTCCCTTTCCTCCGGAATGGCCACCGATGCCTCCGGCATGACCTCCCTTTCCTCTGGAATTACCACCGACGCCTCCGGCATGACCACCCTTTCCTTCCTTTCCTCCGGAATGGCCACCGATGCCTCCGGCATGACCTCCCTTTCCTCCCTTTTCTTCGGAATGGCCACCGACACCTCCAGCATGACCTCCCTTTCCTCCCTTTCCTCCGGAATGGCCACCGATACTTCCGGCATGCCCTCCCTTTCCTCCGGAATTACCAGCGACGCCTCCGGCATGACCACCCTTTCCTCCCTTTCCTCCGGAATGGCCACCGATGCCTCCGGCATGACCTCCCTTTCCTCCGGAATTACCACCGACGCCTCTGGCATGACCACCCTTTCCTTCCTTTCCTCCGGAATTACCACCGACGCCTCCGGCATGACCGCCCTTTCCTCGCTTTCCTCCGGAATGGCCACCGATGCCTCCAGCATGACCTCCCTTTCCTCCCTTTCCTCCGGACTGGCCACCGATACCTCCGGCATGACCACCTTTTCTTCCCTTTCCTCCAGAATGACCACCGACGCCTCCAGCATGACCTCCCTTTCCTCCGGAGTGGCCACCGATGCCTCCGGTATGACCTCCCTTTCCTCCGGAATTACCACCGACGCCTCCGGCATGACCACCCTTCCCTCCCTTTCCTCCGGAATGGCCACCGACGCCTCCAGCATGACCTCCCTTTCCTCCCTTTTCTTCGGAATGGCCACCGACACCTCCAGCATGACCTCCCTTTCCTCCCTTTCCCCCGAAATGGCCGCCGATGCCTCCAGCATGACCTCCCTTTCCTCCCTTTCCTCCGGAATGGCCACCGACGCCTCCGGCACGCCCTCCCTTTCCTCCTTTTCCTCCGGAATGGCCACCGACGCCTCCGGCATGACCACCCTTTCCTCCTTTTCCTCCGGAATGGCCACCGACGCCTCCGGCATGCCCTCCCTTTCCTCCTTTTCCTCCGGAATGGCCACCGACGCCTCCGGCATGACCACCCTTTCCTCCTTTTCCTCCGGAATGGCCACCGACGCCTCCGGCATGCCCTCCCTTTCCTCCCTTTCCTCCGGAATGGCCACCGACGCCTCCGGCATGCCCTCCCTTTCCTCCGGAATGGCCACCGAAGCCAGCATGACCTGCCTTTCCTCCGGAATGGCCCCCAACGCCTCCGGCATGAGCACCCTTTCCTCCTTTTCCTCCGGAATGGCCACCGATGCCTCCGGCATGACCACCCTTTCCCCCCTTTCCTCCGTATTGGCCACCGATGCCTCCGGCATGCCCTCCCTTTCCTCCGGACTGGCCACCGACACCTCCGGCATGACCACCCTTTCCTCCCTTTCCTCCGGAATGGCCACCGACGCCTCCAGCATGACCTCCCTTTCCTCCGGAATGGCCACCGACGCCTCCGGCATGACCACCCTTTCCCCGCTTTCCTCCGGAATGGCCACCGATGCCTCCAGCATGACCTCCCTTTCCTCCCTTTCCTCCGGACTGGCCACCGATACCTCCGGCATGACCACCCTTTCCTCCCTTTCCTCCAGAATGACCACCGACGCCTCCAGCATGACCTCCCTTTCCTCCGGAGTGGCCACCGATGCCTCCGGCATGACCTCCCTTTCCTTCGGAATTACCACCGACGCCTCCGGCATGACCACCCTTCCCTCCCTTTCCTCCGGAATGGCCACCGACGCCTCCAGCATGACCTCCCTTTCCTCCCTTTTCTCCGGAATGGCCACCGACACCTCCAGCATGACCTCCCTTTCCTCCCTTTCCCCCGAAATGGCCACCGATGCCTCCAGCATGACCTCCCTTTTCTCCGGAATGGCCACCGATACTTCCGGCATGCCCTTCCTTTCCCCCGGAATGACCGCCGACACCTCCGGCATGACCACCCTTTCCTCCTTTTCCTCCGGAATGGCCACCGATGCCTCCTGCAAGTCCTCCCTTTCCTCCGGAATTACCACCAACGCCTCCGGCATGACCACCCTTTCCTCCCATTCCTCCGGAATGGCCACCGACGCCTCCAACATGACCTCCCTTTCCTCCCTTTCCTCCGGAATGACCACCGATGCCTCCGGCATGACCTCCCTTTTCTCCGGAATTACCACCGACGCCTCCGGCATGACCACCCTTCCCTCCCTTTCCTCCGGAATGGGCACCGACGCCTCCAGCATGACCTCCCTTTCCTCCCTTTTCTCCGAAATGGCCACCGACACCTCCAGCATGACCTCCCTTTCCTCCCTTTCCCCCGGAATGGCCACCGATGCTTCCAGCATGACCTCCGTTTCCTCCCTTTCCTCCGGAATGGCCACCGATACCTCCGGCATGCCCTCCCTTTCCCCCGGAATGACCGCCGACACCTCCGGCATGACCACCCTTTCCTCCCTTTCCTCCGGAATGGCCACCGCCGCTTCCTCCGCCTACTCCAGATTGGTGTCCGCCGCTTCCTCCAGAATGGTGTCCGCCGCTACCCCCGGACGAGTGGCCGCCGCTTCTTCCAGATTGGTGTCCGCCGCTTGCTCCAGATTGGTGTCCGCCGCTTCCTCCAGAATGGTGTCCGCCGCTACCTCCGGACGAGTGTCCGCCGCTACCTCCGGACGAGTGTCCGCCGCTTCCTCCAGATTGGTGTTCGCCGCTTCCTCCGGAATGGTGTCCGCCGCTACCTCCGGACGAGTGCCCGCCGCTTCCTCCAGATTGATGTCCACCGCTTCCTCCAGAATGGGGTCCGCTGCTACCTCCGGAATGGTGTCCCCCGCTTCCTCCAGAATGGTGTCCGCCGCTACCTCCGGACGAGTGTCCGCCGCTTCCTCCAGAATGGTGTCCGCCGCTTCCCCCAGAATGGTGTTCAATGCTACCTCCGGACGAGTGTCCGCCGCTACCTCCGGACGAGTGTCCGCCGCTTCCTCCAGATTGGTGTCCGCCGCTTCCTCCAGAATGGTGTCCGCCGCTACCTCCGGACGAGTGTCCGCCGCTTCCTCCAGATTGGTGTCCGCCGCTTCCTCCAGAATGGTGTCCGCCGCTACCTCCGGACGAGTGTCCGCCGCTTCCTCCAGATTGGTGTCCGCCGCTTCCTCCAGACTGGTGTCCGCCGCTACCTCCGGACGAGTGTCCGCCGCTTCCTCCAGAATGGTGTCCGCCGCTTCCCCCAGAATGGTGTTCAATGCTACCTCCGGACGAGTGTCCGCCGCTACCTCCGGACGAGTGTCCGCCGCTTCCTCCAGATTGGTGTCCGCCGCTTCTTCCAGAATGGTGTCCGCCGCTACCTCCGGACGAGTGTCCGCCGCTTCCTCCAGATTGGTGCCCGCCGCTTCCTCCAGATTGGTGTCCGCCGCTACCTCCGGACGAGTGTCCGCCGCTTCCTCCAGATTGGTGTCCGCCGCTTCCTCCAGAATGGTGTCCGCCGCTTCCTCCAGATTGGTGTCCGCCGCTTTCTCCAGAATGGTGTCCGCCGCTATCCCCGGACGAGTGGCCACCGCTTCCTCCAGATTGGTGTCCGCCGCTTGCTCCAGATTGGTGTCCGCCGCTTCCTCCAGAATGGTGTCCGCCGCTACCTCCGGACGAGTGTCCGCCGCTTCCTCCAGATTGGTGTCCGCCGCTTCCTCCAGAATGGTGTCCGCCGCTTCCTCCAGATTGGTGTCCGCCGCTTTCTCCAGAATGGTGTCCGCCACCCCCAGATTGGTGTCCGCCGCTTCCTCCAGATTGGTGTTCGCCGCTTCCTCCAGAATGGTGTCCGCCGCTTCCTCTAGAATGGTGTCCGCCGCTACCTCCGGACGAGTGTCCGCTGCTTCCTCCAGATTGGTGTTCGCCGCTTCCTCCGAAATGGTGTCCGCCGCTACCTCCGGACGAGTGCCCGCCGCTTCCTCCAGATTGGTGTCCACCGCTTCCTCCAGAATGGTGTCCGCTGCTACCTCCGGATTGGTGTCCCCCGCTTCCTCCAGAATGGTGTCCGCCGCTACCTCCGGACGAGTGTCCGCCGCTTCCTCCAGATTGGTGTCCGCCGCTTCCTCCAGATTGGTGTCCGCCGCTTCCTCCAGATTGGTGTCCGCCGCTTCCTCCAGATTGGTGTCCGCCGCTTCCTCCAGAATGGTGTCCGCCGCTACCTCCTGACGAGTGGCCGCCGCTTCCTCCAGATTGGTGTCCGCCGCTTCCTCCAGAATGGTGTCCGCCGCTTCCTCCAGAATGGTGTCCGCCGCTACCTCCGGACGAGTGTCCGCCGCTTCCTCCAGAATGGTGTCCGCCGCTACCTCCGGACGAGTGTTCGCCGCTTCCTCCAGATTGGTGTCCGCCGCTTCCTCCAGATTGGTGTCCGCCGCTTCCTCCAGATTGGTGTCCGCCGCTACCTCCGGACGAGTGTTCGCCGCTTCCTCCAGATTGGTGTCCGCCGCTTCCTCCAGATTGGTGTCCGCCGCTACCTCCGGACGAGTGTCCGCCGCTTCCTCCAGATTGGTGTCCGCCGCTTCCTCCAGATTGGTGTCCGCCGCTTCCTCCATATTGGTGTCCGCCGCTTCCTCCAGATTGGTGTCCGCCGCTTCCTCCAGATTGGTGTCCGCCGCTTCCTCCAGATTGGTGTCCGCCGCTTTCTCCAGAATGGTGTCCGCCGCTTCCCCCAGATTGGTGTCCGCCGCTTCCTCCAGATTGGTGTCCGCCGCTACCTCCAGACGAGTGTTCGCCGCTTCCTCCAGATTGGTGTCCGCCGCTTCCTCCAGAATGGTGTCCGCCGCTACCTCCGTAATGGTGTCCGCCGCTACCTCCGGACGAGTGTCCGCCGCTTCCTCCAGAATGGTGTCCGCCGCTACCTCCGGACGAGTGTCCGCCGCTTCCTCTAGATTGGTGTCCACCGCTTCCTCCAGATTGGTGTCCGCCGCTTCCCCCAGATTGGTGTCCGCCGCTTCCCTCAGATTGGTCACCGCTGCTTCCTCCAGATTGGTCGCCGGCGCTTCCTCCAGATTGGTCGCCGCCGTTTCCCTCATATTGGTCGCCCCCGCTTCCCTCAGATTTGTCGCCGCCGCTTCCACCAGATTGGTCGCTGCCGCTTCCTCCAGATTGGTTATCATTATTTCCTCCGGGCTGATCTCCGCTGCTACCTCCCGATTGGTCTACACTTTTATCTCCAGACCCTTCAGAAGATTGACCATCATTACCCCACGCATTCGACCAGCTCTGTTCATAATCGTTATTGTAATTTTGACCATATTCGTTTTGATATTGTTGGTCGTAGCTGTTTTCATAATTCTGGCCATACTCGTTATTATAGTATTGGTCGTAGATGTTATTGTATTGGTCGCTTTGGCCGTCTTGGTTTTTTATAGAATTTTTGTCTCCACTCTGTTCTGCAGTGCCGTCGTTTCCATCTTGACCGGTGCTCGATAACCAGTTTTTGTCGTAACCGTATTCATAGTCTGTTTGAAGAACATTTTATAAATATCAGCTTAAGGCGGGAATACGGGTCAAAATTTATAAATAGGCCAACTTTGAAAGAAATGTTACAGATAATTGGTAAACATAAAAAATCTTTTAAAAAATATGTGTTATGCGTTATTCTTTAACTAACAAAGTTAACGTTTTTATTATGTTGGAAAAGGTGTTAAATAAATTTCCAAAAAATAAGGATAACCTACTTTCAAATTGAATGTTCTGGAAAATTTGAAGTAGTTTCATTACCAGACTTACATAAAAATGTACATATATTTTTTCTCAACAATTCGGCGGAGATGGATTTGATTGTTTTTTTTTTTGTATTAATTTTAATTTTGTTTCATATAATATACTTGTACTATTATTATTTTAATAAAGAATATTATACCTATCTAAAAAAACCCAATTCCAATGAATTATTTTTGTATTTTCATATTTTACAACGCGTCATAATGAATTAATACCCCAATTTTTCGTACAAGTAGCAGATTTCGCCGCGCGGTCCGAGCGATCCTCGCCTCGCCTCCCGTTAGTCCCGCGCGGGTCGTTCGTTGGTCTAGTCGGACGTGCGTCGGTTCTCTCCGTGATCACGATAGCGCTAAATCTTTGACGCACAAGCTCAGCAAGAGATACGAAAATTTGAGCGCAGTAGTAAAGTTGCATGTGGCGCAGCGGGAAAGGGCTTGCCTACGATCCGATAGGTGGTGGTTTCAAATCTTGAAGATTACAATCTTTTTTTATATCATGGGCAAATATGTATATATCAGTGGTCATGTTCGTGGCGAGCTCGCGTAAAGAGGGTTTCGTACCATCCAGTTTTCTGGGAGAACTAGAAGGCTTAGGATTTTTTGACGAAAGTTCATGTAGTGGTAGTGTATATCCCGGAGTAGCATATATATTTTTTAAAGTGGTCAAATTCGAGTCGAACTCGCGTAAAGAATGTTCCGTACCATCCTGCTTTCTGTAAGAACTAGAAGGCTTAGGATTTTTTGACGAAACTTCGTATCATATGTCCCGGAGTAACATATTTTTTTAAAAAAATAAGTTCAAAAACTAAAACCCGACTACTGAAAAATCACGCTCTAAAAAGTATGAAACAAGAAAATGTTCTCATCTGAAATTGTTATGTACAAACTATTCAATATTTTATCGTCTATTAAATAAACAACTTACACGTAATATATTTTAATGTATTTAATAAATATTCATAGTGTAGTTCAGAGGATAGCCGTGGTCGTATGCCACTTTGCCCTATAGGGTAGGTGGCATACGACCACGGCTATCCTCTGAACAACACTATGAATATTTATTAAATACATTAAAATATATTACGTGTAAGTTGTTTATTTAATAGACGATAAAATATTGAATAGTTTGTACATAACAATTTCAGATGAGAACATTTTCTTGTTTCATACTTTTTAGAGCGTGATTTTTCAGTAGTCGGGTTTTAGTTTTTGAACTTATTTTTTATTTTAATTATTTTGGGGATATAACTTCGTGATAAAGTATTTGCAGATCCTTTTTACATGTTTTGTTTGTTTAGGTTTTACTGTTTTATAATTTTAACATGTGTACCATAGTCCATAAGGGCAAGCTGGGTTCAGGTAAACGATAAACCGACTCGAAGAAAGTAAGTAACAAAGGGCGAGGCCGAAGGCCGAGCTGCGTTCAGGAAGACGACAAACTTTCTCGAAGAAAGTAAGCAACTATGGGCGAGGCCGAAGGCCGAGCAGCGCTCAGGAAGAGGATGAACCATCTTTAAGAAAGTAAGTAACTGAGGGCGAGGCCGAAGGCCGAGCTGCGTTCGGGAAGACTATAAACCTTCCCGAAGACAGTAAGTAACCATGGGCGAGGCCGAAGGCCGAGCTGCGTTCAGGAAGAGCATAAACCATCTTTAAGAAAGTAAGTAACTGAGGGCGAGGCCGAAGGCCGAGCTGCGTTCGGGAAGACTATAAACCTTCCCGAAGACAGTAAGTAACCATGGGCGAGGCCGAAGGCCGAGCTGCGTTCAGGAAGAGCATAAACCATCTTTAAGAAAGTAAGTAACTGAGGGCCAGGCCGAAGGCCGAGCTGCGTTCGGGAAGACTATAAACCTTCTCGAAGAAAGTAAGTAACAAAGGGCGAGGTCGAAGGCCGAGCTGCGTTCAGGAAGACGATCAACTTTCCCGAAGACAGTAAGTAACTATGGGCGAGGCCGAAGGCCGAGCTGCGTTCAGGAAGAGGATAAACCATCTTTAAGAAAATAAGTAACTGAGGGCGAGGCCGAAGGCCGGGCTGCGTTCGGGAAGACTATAAACCTTCTCGAAGAAAGTAAGTAACAAAGGGCGAGGCCGAAGGCCGAGCTCAGTTCAGGAAGACGATAAACTTTTTCGAAGACAGTAAGTAACTATGGGCGAGGCCGAAGGCCGAGCTGCGTTCAGGAAGAGGATAAACCATCTTTAAGAAAGTAAGTAACTGAGGGCGAGGCCTAAGGCCGAGCTGCGTTCGGGAAGACTATAAACCTTCTCGAAGAAAGTAAGTAACAAAGGGCGAGGCCGAAGGCCGAGCTCAGTTCAGGAAGACGATAAACTTTTTCGAAGACAGTAAGTAACTATGGGCGAGGCCGAAGGCCGAGCTGCGTTCAGGTAGAGGATAAACCATCTTTAAGAAAGTAAGTAACTGAGGGCGAGGCCGAAGGCCGAGCTGCGTTCGGGAAGACTATAAACCTTCTCGAAGAAAGTAAGTAACAAAGGGCGAGGCCGAAGGCCGAGCTCAGTTCAGGAAGACGATAAACTTTTTCGAAGACAGTAAGTTACTATGGGCGAGGCCGAAGGCCGAGCTGCGTTCAGGAAGAGAATAAACCATCTTTAAGAAAGTAAGTAACTGAGGGCGAGGCCGAAGGCCGAGCTGCGTTCGGGAAGACTATAAACCTTCTCGAAGAAAGTAAGTAACAAAGGGCGAGGCCGAAGGCCGAGCTCAGTTCAGGAAGACGATAAACTTTTTCGAAGACAGTAAGTAACTATGGGCGAGGCCGAAGGCCGAGCTGCGTTCAGGAAGAGGATAAACCATCTTTAAGAAAGTAAGTAACTGAGGGTGAGGCCGAAGGCCGAGCTGCGTTCGGGAAGACTATAAACCTTCTCGAAGAAAGTAAGTAACAAAGGGCGAGGCCGAAGGCCGAGCTGCGTTCAGGAAGATGATAAACTATCTCGAAAACAGTAAGTATATGGGAGAGGCCGAAGGCCGAGCTGCGTTCATGAAGAGGATAAACCATCTTTAAGAAAGTAATTAAAAAAGGGCGAGGCCGAAGACCGAGCTGCATTCGGGAAGACTATAAACCTTCTCGTAAACAGTAAGTAACTAAGGGAGAGGCCGAAGGCCGAGCTGCGTTCGGGAAGACTATAAACCTTCTCGTAGACAGTAAGTAACTATGGGCGAGGCCGAAGGGCGCGATGCGTTCAGGAAGAGGATAATCCTTTTCGAAATAAGTAGCTAAGAAGTTACTTTCTTCGAGATGATTATGGTCTTCCTGAACGCAGCTCGATCTTCTGACTCGCCCTCTGTTACTTACTTTCTTCGAAAAGGTTATCCTCTTCCTGAACGCAGCTCGGCCTTCGGCCTTGCCCTTTGTTGCTTACTTTCTTAAAGATTGTTTATCCTCTTCTTGAACGTAGCTCGGCCTTCGGCCTCGCCCATAGTTACTTACTGTCTTCAAAAAAGTTTATCCTCTTCCTGAACGCAGCTCGGCCTTCGGCCTCGCCTGTTGTTACTTACTTTCTTCGAGAATGTTTAGGTTCCCGAACGCAGCTCGGCCTTCGGCCTCGCCCTTGGTTACTTACTTTCTTAAAGATGGTTTATCCTCTTCCTGAACGCAGATCGGCCTTCGGCCTCGCCCATAGTTACTTACTGTCTTCGAGAAAGTTTATCGTCTTCCTGAACGCAGCTCGGCCCTCGGCCTCGCCCTTTATTACTTACTTTCTTCGAGAAGGTTTATAGTCTTCCCGAACGCAGCTCGGCCTTCGGCCTCGCCCTCAGTTACTAACTGTCTTTAAGAAGGTTTATCTTCTTCCCGAACGCAGCTCGGCCTTCTGCCTCGCCCTTAGGTACTTATTTTCTTTGAGTAGGTTTATCGTCTTCCTGAACGCAACTCATTTACAAACTTTCGCGTTTATAATATTAAGATGGTTTTAAGTAAGATGTATTTGGGTAGGTTTGGAATGAGGCCGAGTACCGTGTGGGGTGGATACTTAAAAAGAATATCCCCACTGCATCTCTCCCCATGCATGTCGTAAAAGGCGACTAAGGGATAAGGACAAGATGCCGTGCTAAAGGGCGACAGGCTCGCCACCTCTCACCTTGGCACGGTACTTCCACCGAGTCATGCAGTAGGTGGGTCTTCGTGCCATACTTGCTGCTTGATCGATTTAATCTTGTTCGAATCCTTTGCGAAACGTGGTGGTCGGTGTTGTGCTGTAATTGACGAGAGTTCTTGCAGCACAACACCGATTACTCTGCTTACCCCGATTGTCGGGATTCAGCGTGTGTGATATATACATATCACACACGCTGAAAAAATATATTCGTATATATGTATGGAATGAGGCCTGATTTTATTTTATTTAGAAATTATTCCCAATTATCGGGTGCATGCAAGCAAATCCGAAAGCAATAGCTAACAATATATATATTTTTGAAATGTGCTAATTAAGCCCTTTCATTTGATACCCAACACGGCATCATTAAAAAAAAAATTTTTTTTTTATCATGACTTTTTGTCATCTAGAGGGCGCCATAGTCAATTTTGTGTGACGTCACATAGCCTATAACCAGCGGACAATCAAGACGCTTTCAACGATACCTCATTTGTCAAATTTTGATAAGTAGTTTAGAAGTTATGAGGGAACAGATGAACATACATACATACATACATACATACATACATACATACATACATACCGGTCAAACACATAACCCTCCTTTTGCTTCGCCGTAGTCGGGTAAAAAAAGGTCATAACTCGAGAACCGCAGGCCTAGACCCATCGTGTTAGTACTCAAAATGGACAACTCGATCTACTCGAAGCACGCATCTATAACATGAAAATTTGTTTTGGTCATCATAACTCGAGAACCACTGGTGCTAGACCAATCGTGTTGGTACTCAAACTTCAGGTCTCGGTGAGATCTATCCATCTGTCACGTGAACTTTTGTTGTGGTCATAGCTCGATAACCACTGGTGCTAGATCCATCGTGTTGGTACTCAAACTTCAGGTCTCGGGAGATCTATCCATCTGTCACGTGAACTTTTGTTTTGGTCATAGCTCGAGAACCACTGGTGCTAGATCCATCGTGTTGGTACTCAAACTTCAGGTCTCTGGAGATCTATCCATCTGTCACGTGAACTTTTGTGTTGGTCATAACTCGAGAACCACTGGTGCTAGACCCATCGTGTTGGTACTCAAACTTCAGGTCTCGGGAGATCTATCCATCTGTCACGTGAACTTTTGTTGTGGTCATAGCTCGAGAACCACTGGTGCTAGATCCATCGTGTTGGTACTCAAACTTCAGGTCTCGGGAGATCTATCCATCTGTCACGTGAACTTTTGTTGTGGTCATAGCTCGATAACCACTGGTGCTAGATCCATCGTGTTGGTACTCAAACTTCAGGTCTCGGGAGATCTATCCATCTGTCACGTGAACTTTTGTTTTGGTCATAGCTCGAGAACCACTGGTGCTAGATCCATCGTGTTGGTACTCAAACTTCAGGTCTCGGTGAGATCTATCCATCTGTCACGTGAACTTTTGTTTTGGTCATAGCTCGAGAACCACTGGTGCTAGATCTATCGTGTTGGTACTCAAACTTCAGGTCTCGGGAGATCTATCCATCTGTCACGTGAACTTTTGTTTTGGTCATAGCTCGAGAACCACTGGTGCTAGATCCATCGTGTTGGTACTCAAACTTCAGGTCTCGGGAGATCTATCCATCTGTCACGTGAACTTTTGTTTTGGTCATAGCTCGAGAACCACTGGTGCTAGATCCATCGTGTTGGTACTCAAACTTCAGGTCTCGGGAGATCTATCCATCTGTCACGTGAACTTTTGTTTTGGCCATAACTCGAGAACCACTGGTGCTAGACCCATCGTGTTGGTACTCAAACTTCAGGTCTCGGTAGATCTATCCATCTGTCACATGAACTTTTGTTTTGGTCATAACTCGAGAACCACTGGTGCTAGACCCATCGTGTTGGTACTCAAACTTCAGGTCTCGGTGAGAACTATCCATCTGTCACATGAACTTTTGATTTGGTCATAACTCGAGAACCACTGGTGCTAGATCCATCGTGTTGGTACTCAAACTTCAGGTCTCGGTGAGATCTATCCATCTGTCACATGAACTTTTGTTTTGGTCATAACTCGAGAATCGCTGGTCTTTGTTGAGTTTGAGTACCAACACGATGGATTTAAAGCAGCCCCCGTTCTAAAACGAATGCTTTTGGGCGTCGTCGGCTCAACAATCCATGCTGACGGCGCCAAGTGTCTCGCGTATCAATAAAAAAAAAAAAAAAAAAAAAAAAATCTATTATTTAGTAGCGTAGCGAATATATATTAATATATTCTTAGCACGTTTCTTGTATGGCGACACCCCTTAATGTTTTTTACTTTTTGCTTTTTATAATTTTTTGTCATATCCGATATAATAACACATAATGAATGAGATATATTACGAGTATGAAGAGATAAAAACCTACTGGTGTGATGTTATGTTATGTTTAGCATAGTTTTTACCATAGAGAACGTTGGAATTTTGGTTTTATAAATTAAATTGTTATATTTTTTCGCAGTTTCCGGGTTCAGGCAAACTTTTCATTATGTAATGTACTGCAGTTTTCCATTTCTTAAAATGTCCTTTAATATTCTGTGAAAATTTCAACCGGCTTCATATTACGGTTCAAAAGATACAGCAGTAGGACAGACAGACAGACAGACAGCGGCGTGGGCTTGGTAATTGTCTTACGTATAGATACGGAACCCTAAAAACGACTTTAAAAAACGTGCTTACCATATGGCTGCGAGTAATAAGCTTGTTCGTAATCTTCTAAACTGCCCGCCGCCGGCGCGTCCTTGGAGTCAGGCGCCACTGCACAATCACATCATGATAATTACTACATACATACTACCAAGAACGTTGAATACTACATTGTACCGTGTGGGGCCGATACTGAATAAGAAGTACCGTGTGCGGCCGGTACTGAATAAGACGTACCGTGTGGGGCCGGTACTGAATAAGAAGTACCGTGTGGGGCCGGTACTGAATAAGAAGTACCGTATGGGGCCGGTACTGAATAAGAAGTACCGTGTGGGGCCGGTACTGAATAAGAAGTACCGTGTGGGGCCGGTACTGAATAAGAAGTTCCGTGTGGGGCCGGTACTGAATAAGAAGTACCGTGTGCGGCCGGTACTGAATAAGAAGTACCGTGTGCGGCCGTTACTGAATAAGACGTACCGTGTGCGGCCGGTACTGAATAAGAAGTACCGTGTGCGGCCGGTACTGAATAAGACGTACCGTGTGCGATCGGTACTGAATAAGAAGTTCCGTGTGGGGCTGGTACTGAATACGAAGTACCGTGTGCGGCCGGTACTGAATAAGAACTTCCGTGTGGGGCCGGTACTGAATAAGAAGTACCGTGTGCGGCCGGTACTGAATAAGAAGTACCGTGTGCGGCCGGTACTGAATAAGAAGTACCTTGTGCGGCCGGTACTGAATAAGAAGTACCGTGTGCGGCCGGTAGTGAATAAGAAGTACCGTGTGGGGCCGGTACTGAATAAGAAGTTCCGTGTGGGGCCGGTACTGAATAAGACGTACCGTGTGCGATCGGTACTGAATAAGAAGTACCGTGTGCGGCCGGTACTGAATAAGAAGTACCGTGTGCGGCCGGTACTGAATAAGAAGTTCCGTGTGCGGCCGGTACTGAATAAGACGTACCGTGTGCGATCGGTACTGAATAAGAAGTACCGTGTGCGGCCGTTACTGAATAAGACGTACCGTGTGGGGCCGGTACTGAATAAGAAGTACCGTGTGCGGCCGTTACTGAATAAGACGTACCGTGTGGGGCCGGTACTGAATAAGAAATACCGTGTGGGGCCGGTACTGAATAAGACGTACGGTGTGGGGCCGGTACTGAATAAGAAGTACCGTGTGCGGCCGGTACTGAATAAGAAGAACCTTGTGCGGCAGGTACTAAATAAGAATAACCCCACTGCATCTCTCCCCGTGCATGTCGTAAAAGGCGACTAAGGTATAAGGACAAGATGCCGCGCATAAGGGCGACAGGCTAGCCACCTCTCACCTTGGCACGGTGTTCCCACCGAGTCATGCAGCAGGTGGGACTTATCTTGTCCGAATACTTTGCTAAACGTGGTGGTCGGTGTTGTGCTGTAGAATACTTGTAGCACAACACCGATTACTCTGCTTACCCCGATTGTCGAGATATGGCACGTGTGGTGTATATAAGGTGCTTCGTTAGTCATGTCAATAACTTCGGGAGGGTTACATACACACTCAAATAAACATGTTACTCAAAAAAAAATTATATGTTTTCAGCATTACTTTTCGAGAAATTTAACAAAACATGTTTGCTACCTAAACATTAACCTGTGTTTAACAGTAGGTAACATGCATTGTACGGGGTCACTGACCGTACTATGTTCAAACGCAGAACAGCTGTTTGTTGTAAGTGAGTCACAAGGTTACTATGATTGGTTTTTACAGCTACTTATTTGATTTTATTTTTTTGTTAGGAGAAAAAATGCTATAAACAGATGTTTTTTTTTTGCGTAAAGTGTTTGTTTGAGTGCGTAATAGTGCGTACATGTAACCCTCCCGAAGTTATTGACATGACTAACGAAACACCTCATATAAGTGTATAACATACTACAGTTTTGGCAGCCTCGCTAGCTCAGTGGTGCGGTCTGTCGACTGTCGGTCGTGTTTATAAGCACACCTGGGGGCGGTCAGGTGGATGGATGGGTGACCGCTCGACCGTTGGAGGCTACCGTAGTTCGGATTCCACCTAGCAACTGTAGCTCCATCCCCTTCTTACCTTATTAGGTGGTAGGGTTTAATCAGCCCAGGTTGCTACCGCCGCACTGAATGAAAGGTTTGTTGAAACGGATATTTAAACAGTCCAGTTCAGTGTAGACGGCACGACCGAAGCGAAGCACTGACGTGGATATCACGTTCACCAAGATGTTATGGCCTGACATCACGGACGGATGTTGTAGGTGATGTAGCCAACCGTGTCAGTTTCCACAAAAAAAAAACATCATGGTAATTACTACATGCCATGCCTTGCCCTGCCATAGAGGCCACGTTTACGACTCAACTTATTTACTTAGCTCAAGTGGCAGTGGACTGGGCATGTAAGCCGAAGAGACGACGACCCTTGGGACTAACCATGTTCTACACTGGCGGCCGTGGACAGGTAAAGGAGTGTAGGAAGACCACCCGCCAGGTGGGACGACGACATCAAGTATGTCGGCGGAAGGTTAATTATTTGTTTATTTTGGTGGTGAGTTTATTTTATATAATGCTAATTGCAGCATAGTCTGTAATTAGTTTTTGTTATTTTGTAATATTATAAAAAAATTAAAAAAGAATATTTATATAATTTAGTAATAAGACATACTTAAAAAATTATAGTTTTTAGATTGTGGCAACAGAGGTAGGCATTAGATTAGTTAAGTCAAAGTAATGATTATTTCTTGTTTCTAATTTGTGTTATCATGTTTAAAGCTGTTGTGTTGTTCTTGAAATAAAATAAAATAAAAAAAGCAGTGGTTCCGTACCGCTGAGGGCCGCGCAGGGAGGACTGGAGGAAAATTGGAGAGGCGTATGTCTAGCAGTGGACGCATACACGCTGGCTGGCTGGCTGGCTGACTGTATGACTATTGACTTGCTTAACTATTATATTATAACACTCACACGCACAGACAGACGCTACACAGCTTATACAGGTTGTTTCAGGATAGGCTTGAGAAACTTCAGGAATAGAAAGTACTCATCATTAGAAGAAAAAAATCCTTATTACTCAGATCGAAATTCCGTATTATTTTTTTTTTCATACAAAACTTGAAAATTCCACTGAAAAAAACGTCACTGGAAGCATCCTACAGCTCGAGAGCGAGACTGGTGGTTTCCCCGCGTCCTAGTCAACGCAGACTAGCTGACGAGGGCTTGATGCGAGCCGAAACGTGAAGCATGCGCGGGAAACTTAGAGTGGCCACTCGCTAGTCCCGGCCTCGATTAACACCCTCCTCTACTGCCGATGGGCCCGGATATGTTCGGTGAAGCCATCGCTAGCTTAGATCCACACCTCCTTCTAAGAACTCGATGGACAGTGAGTATGTGGAGGTGCTGTCTAGATCTAGGGAGTGCAATGACCTAGTCCAGTCCCCTTTTTCTTTTGGTGTCATTTAAATTTTAGTGTTTGGAATTTACCTACATGAGGTTCAATTCCACTAGTTAAAAATTTCAATTTATTCATTTTATTTTTATTTAATTTATGCGGGTGTTAACTGTCCACCAAATATCGATGAAACTATTTTCACCAAAAAGTACCATAAAATGACCGAACCTGGGAAAAAGATTCAGAGCTTTTCGTTTTCAAATATGGACCTCTTTCAAACCCTGAAGTTACGAAACCCTATCCTGA
Source organism: Nematopogon swammerdamellus (assembly GCA_946902875.1). Classification (NCBI taxonomy): domain Eukaryota; kingdom Metazoa; phylum Arthropoda; class Insecta; order Lepidoptera; family Adelidae; genus Nematopogon; species Nematopogon swammerdamellus. Next base: position 17,888,090 of record OX336352.1, read on the forward strand.
AACAGCCTGTATACCTTCGCACACACACCACTCCATCATCTGGCTCAGCTATGGTTACGGCCCTGCTGCTTGCCTGGTGTGATGTCCGTTGGGGGGAGCGAGCAGTGCAGTCCACACTGCCTACCCTCTCCCTCGCCCCGTGTGCAGTTAGGTAGGTGCTATTATTGTCCTTCTCTAAGATTTGTTTTCTCTTTATCTATACCGAACGATGGACCCTGTTTCCCGTTTCCCATAGCACAGGGAATCCTAAAATGGGAAACAGGGCACCACTAGAAACTACGTACAATTATAAGCAATAGTATTGTATTGTATGTATTTATTGCACTCAAATAGAATATGGGAAAAAGGCAACACTTAATGCCACTAGGCATTTTCTAACAGAATACGTACCGTGTGGGGCCGGTACTTTAAAAGAATAGCCCCACTGCATCTCTCCCCGTGTATGTCGTAAAAGGCGACTAAGGGATATGACTCCCTTCTTATATTACTAGGTGGTAGGGTTTAACCCGCCCGGGTTGGTACCACCGCACTGAATGAAAGGTCGGTCGAAACGGCTATGTAAATAGTTTGTGTTTTCCGTCCAGTTCAGTGTAGCCGGCACGACCGAAGGGAAGGCTGACGTGGCATCAAGTTCACCCGGTGTTATGGGCTGACATCACGGATGTTGTAGGTGATGTAGCCAACCGTGTCAGTTTCCATAAAAAAAAAAAAAAAAAAAAAAAAAAAATACCTTTGGGGTATGATAACTGCTGGGTGAGTGGCGGAAAGAGATATTATAAATATTATGATATGACAGATGTACGAAAGATAGATAAACTTAAATATTAATAGTTTAAATACTATACCCATGTACATAAGATAGACTAAATATACTTAATTTTTACATATTATATATATTTACTAACTCTATAGTTTTGGATCAGAAAAATTACATTGACAAAAAGTGCTTCTTTAAAAGATTTTGAAAGTGTGAATGGAAGAAGAGAGACGGAGATTGACAGGGAGCTGGTTCCACAGACGAGCTGCGTGTATCGTGAATGAGTCCGAATATGTTGTAGCGGAATGGGAAGGAATAGTCAGCACCAAGTTATCATTTGACCTTAGCGATAGCCCGTGGGAGCTGAGAAAGGAAAAACGATCACTTTGGTATTTAGGAGCATTACGATTAAACAATGTGCAGTAGACAAGTTGATAAGACATGACTATTCCAGCGAAGGCGGATATCGTAAGTAAAGTAAGTGTTGGTGAGAGCAGTGGACTGTATGAAATATATTTTAGAAATGTGAAAAGAAAATCATGCCGATGTACGATGCCGACACTGAAAAATAATACGCCGGAAAAAGGAAGGATTGGAAACACATTGGAAAGGTCGTGTATGACATGATCGACATTGAGTCCAAAATAAATCCTGAACCCTGAATGAAACATCGGTCTAAACGGCTATGTAAATAGTTTGTGTTTTCCGACCAGTTCAGTGTAGCCGGCACGATCAAAGGGGGAAGCACTGACATGGCACCTAGTTCACCCGGTGTTATGGGCTGACATCACGGACGTTGTAGGTGATGTAGCCAACCGTGTCAGTTTCCATAAAAAAAAATAATAAAAAAAAAATCCTGAACCCTGGGCACAGATTTCGGATTTATTTTGGACTCAATGTCAATCATGTCATACACGACCTTTACAAACCGATCTCTGACGGCAGAAAGTTCAGAATATCGAACCATAAATAACTCATCGTGGTCCGGATCGCTTCCTACATTTTTGGAATGATCGTAGATGGTCTGAAGTTGGGAGAATAATCGTTCCCTTATTAGAGTTAATTTATTTAATTCCGCCATTGACGCTTCAGTGACGGAAGAGTTATCTTTACTCATTTTTATTGGCAAATCATTGGCAAACTTCGATTGGCAAAGACCTCGAAGGCGAGAAATAAATTAAATAAGTAAAAATAATAATTCAGGACGCTGTGCAATAAAACAGCACGGCTGAGTTAATGCATAATGAGTGAAAATTATGATTGAAACAACATACATACATACATAACACACGCTGTATCCCGACAATCAGGGTAAGCAGAGTAATCGGTGTTGTGCTATAAGGACTCTGGTAAATTACAGCACAACACCGACCACCACGTTTAGCACAGTATACGGACAAGAAAACTATCAAGCAGCAAGTAAGACACGAAGAACCCACCTGCTGCATGACTAGGTGGAAGGACTGCGTCAAGGTGAGAAGTGGCTATCCTGTCGCCCTTTAGCGCAGTATCTTGTCCTTATCCCTTAGTCGCCTCTTACGACATGCACGGGGAGAGATGCAGTGGGGCTATTCTTTTTAAGTACCGGCCCCACACGGTACATTTTGAAACAAGTCAGAGAAAATGCAAATACGACAGCACGGCTGAAGTAATGCTAAACCTAATTTACACAGTAAATAGGTATGATATGATGTGTTCATTTATTAGGTTCGAAGTGACCAAAAATTGTTGGTGAGAGCAGTGGACTGTATGAAATATATTTTAGAAATGTGAAAAGAAAATCAAGCTGATGTACGATGCAGACACTGAAAAATAATACGCCGGAAAAAGGAAGGATTGGAAAGGACTCACAGCACAGCGGTAAGCTCTTTGGGTCGTCTTCTGGAGGCGCCTCCTGTTCTTCAATGCTGGATGCTTCAGTAGAAATGGCCAGGCACGCGACACGGTCGTTGTGCAATTATTTTCTTTTCTATAAACAGCACGGCTGCAGATTCCTTGAGAACATTTTTCGAAGAGAGCAATATTTGATGGCATTTGTTTTTTCAAGTTTTTCACGCAGGCGCGCTGGTCGCTCCTTCATTTGGAGCTTGGAGCTCCATGTTGTGCAGTGATTCCGAGGTAAATTTGAAAAAGGAACGACTGATGGATAGGATGTTTTAAAGGATTGGCGTAAAATCCAACAGTAAGTAACCCTATATGCATTGTATGTAAAAAAAACTCCTTATTTATACAATAAACGATTTCTTTCTTTCTTTCTTTCAACTATTCAATACGACATAATCTTCGCAGTGGGGTCGGAAATGTAACGATTTACTCGAAAACTGCTCTACTGATTTACATACAGTTTTCACCAAGTTCAACGAGAGCGGAGCCGCGGGCACATCATCATCATCATCAGCCTGTATCGGTCCACTGCTGGACATAGGCCTCTCCCAAGGCACGCCACCACACGCGCGGTCATCCGCTCTTCTCATCCATCCACTCCCGGCTACCTTTTTACCCGACTATGGCAGAGCCAAAAAGGAGGGTAATGTGGTTGGCTGTCTATGTGGCTGGGTATGTACGGATGTTCCACCGTAAGTGCTAAACTACTCATTCGATTTTGATGATCGTGGTGTCAATTGATTTGTTATGATGGTCCCCTTGTCATAGGGTACCAAATTTTTTTATAAATTAAAAATGGCGGCCGTGGGACCCCATATTGTCACACTTTAAAAAAATATTTTCTTCAAACCCCACCGAGTGGGGTATCATTGTCAAGAGCTTCTAAAGGCGATTTCAAAAATATAAGACACTTAATGGTTTAAACCAAAATGAATGAAATAAAAAATTGTAAGCCCAACCGTGGTTCGGATTGCACGTAAAACTGTAGGTCCCTTCAGATTCAGATTCAGATATTTATTTTGCCATATTTATTATTCCCTTCTTACCTTATAGGATAGGATAGGATAGGATGGGATTGGATGGGATGGGATGGGATGGGATGGGATGGGATAGAATAGGATAGGATCGATTTATCGTTTCCTGAATGAATCTCGGCCTTCGGCCTCGCCCATAGTTACTTACTGTCTTCGAGAAGGTTATTCGTCTTCCTGAACGCAGCTCGGCCTTCGGCCTCGCCCATAGTTCCTTACTGTCTTCGAAATGGTTTAACGTCTTCCTGAACGCAGCTCGGCCTTCGGCCACCCCGATAGTTACTTACTGTTTCGAGAAGGTTTATCGTCTTCTTGAACGCAGCTCGGCCTTCGGCCTCGCCCATGGTTACTTACTGTCTTCGAGAAGGTTTATCGTATTCCTGAACGCAGCTCGGCCTTCAGCCTCGCCCATAGTTAATTACTGTCTTCGAGCAGGTTTATCGTCTTCCTGAACGCAGCTCGGCTTTCGGCCTCGCCCATAGTTACTAACTGCCTTCGAGAAGGTTTATCGACTTCCTGAACGCAGCTCGTCCTTCGGCCTCGCCCATAGTTACTTACTGTCTTCGAGAAGGTTTATCATCTTCTTGAACGCAGCTCGGCCTTCGGCCTCGCCCATAGTTACATACTGTCTTCGAGAAGGTTATTTGTCTACCTGAACGCAGCTCGGCCTTCGGCCTCGCCCATAGTTACTTACTGTCTTCGAGAAGGTTTATCGACTTCCTGAACGCAGCTCGGCCTTCGGCCTCCCTCATAGTTACTTACTGTCTTTGAGCAGGTTTATCGTCTTCCTGAACGAAGCTCGGCCTTCGGCCTCACCCATAATTACTTACTGTCTTCGAGAAGGTTATTCGTCTTCCTGAACGCAGCTCGGCCTTCGGCCTCGCCCATAGTTAATTACTGTCTTCGAGAAGGTTTATCGACTTCCTGAACGCAGCTCGGTCTTCGGCCTCGCCCATAGTTACTTACTGTCTACGAGAAGGTTATTCGTCTTCCTGAACGCAGCTCGGCCTTCGGCCTCGCCCATAGTTACTTACTGTCTTCGAGAAGGTTTATCGTCTTCTTGAACGCAGCTCGTTTATCGTATTCCTGAACGCAGCTCGGCCTTCGGCCTCGCCCATAGTTACTTACTGTCTTCGAGAAGGTTATTCGTCTTCCTGAACGCAGCTCGGCCTTCAGCCTCGCCCATAGTTAATTACTGTCTTCGAGAAGGTTTATCGACTTCCTGAACGCAGCTCGGCCTTCGGCCTCGCCCATAGTTACTTACTGTCTTCGAGAAGGTTTATCGTCTTCTTGAACGCAGCTCGGCCTTCGGCCTCGCCCATGGTCACTTACTGTCTTCGAGAAGGTTTATCGTATTCCTGAACGCAGCTCGGCCTTCGGCCTCACCCATAGTTACTTACTGTCTTCGAGAAGGTTTATCGTCTTCCTGAACGCAGCTCGGCCTTCGGCCTCGCCCATAGTTACTTACTGTCTTCGAGAAGGTTTATCGTCTTCTTGAACGCAGCTCGGCCTTCGGCCTCGCCCATAGTTACTTACTGTCATCTAAAAGGTTTATCGTCTTCTTGAACGCAGCTCGGCCTTCGGCCTCGCCCATGGTTACTTACTGTCTTCGAGAAGGTTTATCGTATTCCTGAACGCAGCTCGGCCTTCAGCCTCGTCCATAGTTACTTACTGTCTTCGAGAAGGTTATTCGTCTTCCTGAACGCAGCTCGGCCTTCAGCCTCGCCCATAGCTAATTACTGTCTTCGAGAAGGTTTTGTCGACTTCCTGAACGCAGCTCGGCCTTCGGCCTCACCCATAGTTACTTACTGTCTTCGAGAAGGTTTATCGTCTTCCTGAACGCAGCTCGGCCTTCGGCCTCGCCCATAGTTACTTACTGTCTTCGAGAAGGTTATTCGTCTTCCTGAACGCAGCTCGGCCTTCGGCCTCGCCCATGGTTACTTACTGTCTTCGAGAAGGTTTATCGTATTCCTGAACGCAGCTCGGCCTTCGGCCTCGCCCATAGTTACTTACTGTCTTCGAGAAGGTTATTCGTCTTCCTGAACGCAGCTCGGCCTTCGGCCTCGCCCATAGTTACTAACTGTCTTCGAGAAGGTTTATCGTCTTCTTGAACGCAGCTCGGCCTTCGGCCTCGCCCATAGTTACTTACTGTCTTCGAGAAGGTTTATCGTCTTCTTGAACGCAGCTCGGCCTTCGGCCTCGCCCATGGTTACTTACTGTCTTCGAGAATGTTTATCGTATTCCTGAACGCAGCTCGGCCTTCGGCCTCACCCATAGTTACTTACTGTCTTTGAGAAGGTTTATCGTCTTCCTGAACGCAGCTCGGCCTTCGGCCTCGCCCATAGTTACTTACTGTCTTTGAGAAGGTTTATCGTCTTCTTGAACGCAGCTCGGCCTTCGGCCTCACCCATAGTTACTTACTGTCTTCGAGAAGGTTTATCGTCTTCTTGAGCGCAGCTCATCCTTCGGCCTCGCCCATAGTTACACACTGTCTTCGAGAAGGTTATTTGTCTACCTGAACGCAGCTCGGCCTTCGGCCTCGCCCATAGTTACTTACTGTCTTCGAGAAGGTTTATCGACTTCCTGAACGCAGCTCGGCCTTCGGCCTCGCCCATGGTTACTTACTGTCTTCGAGAAGGTTATTCGTCTTCCTGAACGCAGCTCGGCCTTCGGCCTCGCCCATAGTTACTTACTGTCTTCGAGAAGGTTTATGGTCTTCTTGACCGCAGCTCGGCCTTCGGCCTCGCCCTCAGTTACTTACTTATTCGAGAAGTTTTATTTATGTAATATTACTAAAAAGAATGAAATAAAAAATAAAGTTTAAAAAACTGTAACCCGACTATGGAAAAAAGTAACTATAATTAAAAAAACTAAAAAAAGTTTCAAAACCTTTACCATAAATAAAATAAACTAAAAAGTAAGAAACAAGATATTTGGGCGCCATGGCAGTGCTTCCCTTCGGACGTTGCTATCATCGTCTTATTGGGTAAGAGCAGTCTTTTGATTTTCCTGTTTATTTAGTTTTATTGAAGTCTTCTGGCAGTTTCACATTAATAACGTTATAATTAAATTGAAATGCCGTAGTCGTGCGTTGTCAGCTATAAAAAAAATTATGCTTGATTGACGGCATCTCGTTGTTAATTTTGCGAAGGGGAAGAGAGGGAGTGAGGGAGTGAGGGAGTGATGGAGGGGAAGAGGGAATGAGGGAGGGAGTTAAAGATAATATTTTGCCTCGACTCATACAACAGCAATCGGCCACAATAATATAATCCTATAACCTTTCATTTATTCATTAGAGTTACTCAGTAGTAGTAGGTAAATAACACATAATTCTGTGAAAATTTCAACTGTCTACCTATTACGGTTCCAAAGATACAGCAGTAGGAGACAGACAGACGGACGGACAGACAGACGGACGGACAGACAGACGGACGGACAGACAGACGGACGGACAGACAGACAGACGGCGTAGGCTTAAATATAATATTAAATATAATCCGTACGGGATACGGAAACCTAAAGAAAAGTATTTTCGTATATTTAAAGTTAAGTAGTTAATTTTTTTTTATAGCTGACAACGCACGACTACGGCATTTCAATTTAATTATAACGTTATTAATGTGAAACTGCCAGAAGACTTCAATAAAACTAAATAAACAGGAAAATCAAAAGACTGCTCTTACCCAATAAGACGATGATAGCAACGTCCGAAGGGAAGCACTGCCATGGCGCCCAAATATCTTGTTTCTTACTTTTTAGTTTATTTTATTTATGGTAAAGGTTTTGAAACTTTTTTTAGTTTTTTTAATTATAGTTACTTTTTTCCATAGTCGGGTTACAGTTTTTTAAACTTTATTTTTTTTTAGGTCATCTGTCCACCTAGCCGGGGGGGCGTCCCACGCTACGTTTGCTTGTACGTCGCCTCCATTCGAGCACCCGTCTACCCCATCGGTTGTCGGGTCTGCGACAGATGTGCCCAGCGCACTGCCACTTCAGCTTGCTGATTTTCTTAGCAATGTCGACTACCTTAGTTCTTTGACGTATCACGTCGTTACGGATTTTATCGGTCAAAGAAATGCCGAGCATTGCTCTTTTCATAGCTCGCTGAGCGACTTTAAAGTGGACCAGGCCCATCGTCTGGGTCCACGTTTCCGCTCCGTACGAATCTAAAAGAATTGTGAATATGAAAATGTGTTACCTGGAGCAGCTAAAACGTACAACACCTGAAAAATAAAATAAATTTATATTGAAGCATAAACATATGAGGTGCAAACCCTTTCTAGACATTTCTATTAAATTGTCTGTCTATTAAAATGCACTTTTATGCTACTAATTTATTTAATTCTTATTAAGGTCTCATAAAAAGGCAATAATGAATGAAATTCCACTGAGGCAAGGTGGCACGGTCGCATCCTTGAAATGAAATGAAATGAAATGAAAATGAAATGAAATGAAATGAAATGAAAATGAAAATATACTTTATTGCACAAAAAGTGACAAAAGGCGGACTTAAAGCCTAAGGGCATTATCTGCCAGTCATACCTGGGATTGTGAGTAGGGTAGATGGGTAGTGCGGAAAATTAAATGAGATTTTTTTTTTTAAGGTTACAAAACTAAACAATAAAACATAGATAATAGTAATAACATACAACTAAATACATTCCTGATTTACATACATACAAGTTCAAAAGTACATATACATATACGCAATATAAACAAATACATACATATATACCTAATGCAGTTTCTAAACAAGCGATAACACACATGGAAACATTAAGGGTTTGAAAACATATGTTCCCTCAAACGGGATTTGAAAATATTGTGGGAAGCGGAAGTACGGAGAGTGGCAGGCATCCTTCCACTGAGTCATGCAGTAGGTTTTTTTTTATGTAATATCCGGTGTGGGTGACTGAGTTGGAGGGGCTAAAGGGCATGCTCCAACCAGCCAATATCACCTCCGAGAAGGTAGGTGCCATACCGGAGGCTTCCCTGGATTGCTGGCTATTTTTTTCTTATGTAATTCAGTATGGGTGGCTGTGTCGGAGGGGCCAAAGCGCATGCTCCAACCAGCCAATATCACCTCCGAGAAGGTAGGTGCCATACCGGAGGCTTCCCTGGATTGCTGGCTATACTGGACTAGAGGAGAACACAACGAGGCTGCTATGCGGCCATCTTACATCCAGTACGGTGGTATCAACCCAGTCGGCTACAATTTAAGCCTACCACCTAGCAAGGGGCAAGGGAAGGGACCTACAGTTTTACACCGGTTCCGAACGGTGAAGCAGCAGGTATGTATGTACTTAAATTTTTTCTTCAGAAAAAACTCATTGGTACACGACGACCGGATTCGAACCTCGGACCTCTCGCATGAGAAGCCGATGCCTAAAACACTCGGCCACCCGCCGCTTAAAAGGTGTTCGTTAGTGCCTTACTTGCTGCTTGATAATTAATTATCTTGTCCTAAAACGTGGTGGTCGGTGTTGTGCTACCATTTACAAGAGTACTTGCAGCACAACACCGACTGCTGTGCTTACCCCGATCGCGTTTGGCAATTTATGTAATTGATTTAATGTTATATTTATTTTAAATACTAAATTCTATTTATTGTGTACTATTGTTCTAGTTTGCCACGGAACACAAGAAAAAAGCAGTTAAGTGCGAGTTGACTCGCGCACCGAGGGTTCCGTACCATCACCCATTATATTTGTGTATATCACAGAGCATGAAATGCGCGCGCCCGCCCCTACTAGAGGCGCCCTGAGCGCGATTTCTCTACAACGGCGTTGAAGCCTGTGGGCGTGGCCTATGACTTACATATGTGTGTTGTGCGTGTGCATTTGTTTTGTGCGTGTGCCTAACTTGCTCCTCTTTGTGTGTAGTGTCGATACTAGCACACACACACACATACGAAATCACTGCATACGAAGCGCTAGCAGCTCAGCGTACGGTAATTGGGTTTCAAATATCATCGCTTAGGGCGCCTCTAGTAGGGGGCGCGGGCGGTAGGTATTTGATGCTCTGTGGTGTATATCAATACTCAATACTAATAATAAATCTGTAAGGGATATGACTCCCTTCTTATATTGCTAGGTGGTAGGGTTTATCCCGCCCGGGTTGGTACCACCGCACTGAATGAAAGGTCGGTCGAAACAGCTATGTACTTAAATAGTTTGTGTTTTCCGTCCAGGTCAGTGTAGCCGACACGACCGAAGGGAAGCACTGACGTGGCACCAAGTTCACCCGGTGTTATGGTCGACATCACTGATGTTGTAGGTGATAGGTAGGTGATGTAGCCAACCGTGTCAGTCTCCATAAAAAAAAGGGGATGGTCTTGGAGTAAGTGACTTTGTTTTATGAGATACTGCGTTTGTAGAATCTATGTAGGATACTAAAACTAAATTGAAGATTTTTAGAAATATTTTCTGTATGTATGTATGTTCCTCTATAACTCTTAAACCGATCATCTGAATTTGATGCAACATAGCACAAGCTATTTAATTTAGCTATTCGAAACGCAGGATAGGCTTAAATAAAATTCAGTTCCGGTTACGCTAAGATGTGCCATACAAACCGAATTGTTCCGCGCGACGAAATAAAGGTATGGTAGCGAGCGAGCTTACTTACTTTTTTCTTTTTAAATACGAATTTCACGCGAGCGGCCAAAGCTAGCATACGGTATGTATTGTATTGTATTATATTGTTTATTGATCATTCATGTGGCAGTTAGACTGCGCTCGAACTTGTCACAATTTGTTCTATCCGGTTCGATTACACCCACCAAGAAGAACCGACAAGAAACTTCGCAGGGTATTTTTTTATACGTATTTTTACAAGTATTTAGTGACTAGCCACATAATAACACCGCCCATAGTCTATCGAAAACACAGCTTGAGAGCAAGATTAACGATTTTGCTGAGAGTTCTGACTACAAAGACTTATTAATTAAGTGAATCTGATGTAAAGAGCCTTTGCCAAACTTTGATAAGTAATTTGTATCAACATAATTTATGTTAGTACAATAAACATACTACAACGTAGTATAGTTTTATTGTCAAAAATAAAAAATGAAAATATATGAATATTAAGATACTTCTTTATTTATTAATTTATTTATTTATTTGTGCAAGAACAACAGCAACATTGTAAAGTTATATTAAATATTATAGACTACCGAACATTGTTATATCAAATTAGCTAATAAGAGATTTCTTAAATAAAATTTTCAAATATAGTAATTATATTTTCTATTCGACTAGCATCTTGCCAAAAATTATAATAATAATAATGAACCTACCTACAACAAATATACCAATTTAATAAGCAATTTAAAATTTAAAAAAATATTACAAATTCAATTAATCATAAAAGCACTTATTATTTATTAAATATAAATACAGTTACATTCAGGGGACCTCTAGGGCAGCCGGGGCTGCCGCGAACAGGGCAGAGGACCTCAAACGCAATAAATACGGTGATCTTGCAGACAGTTTTCACTTTGTTGCTTTTGCGGTAGAGACGCTCGGTCCGTGGAGTTCTGGTGCCAGGAGTTTCCTGAAGAAGCTCGGGAAGCTTCTAGTCGATGTAACTGGTGTCCCGCAATCGAAGGCTTACTTCATCCAACGAGTTAGCCTTGCCATTCAGCGGGGAAATGCCGCAAGTGTGCTAGGTACTTTTACCATAGATTCTTTTGATAACTATTTTAATATTGTTTAGTTTGAGTTTTCATTATGTTTTTATAGTTTCTTGTTCACTGTATGGCCCTAGTTGGCTGAAATAAAGTTTCTATTTCTAATGAAAGATAAATATAAATATAATAAAATTAAATAAACCATTTTAAACATTAAAAAATTCTGATAATATATCTAATAATTTTTTTTTATTTTAATACTTGAAGTATCCAGATTTTAATAAAAAAAAAAATCTACGGATAGCTTGATTCTTCCCATCAACTATAGGCTACTTACTATCACGCTAAATGGCTTATGAGGTTAGCAGTGAAGTGAAATATGAGTGCGGGCGGAGCCGCGGGCACAGCTTGTACCTATAATAAAATCCAACGTCTGCTTTCTGTCTGAGTGTCTGTCTGTCCGCTTATAACTCGAGAACCACTGAACCGATTTTAATAAAACAAAATTCTACGGATAGCTTGATTCTTCCCATCAACTATAGGCTACTTACTATCACGCAAAATAGCTTATGAGGTTAGCAGTGAAGTGAAATATGAGAGCGGGCGGAGCCGCGGGCACAGCTAGTTTACTATTAAAATTAAAATTTATAAAAATATTACAAATTCAATTAATCATAAAAACACTTTCAAATATAAATATATTAAAATTAAATAAACAATTTTAAACATTAAAAAATTCTGATAATAAATCTAATAATTTTTTTAAATTTTAATACTTGAAGTATCAAGTTGTCAATGGGTTAATAAAATACATATAGTAAAACAATAACTGACCTGTAACCCGAAGGTGAAAAGGCCCAAAAACTTCAGACCCGCCATTTTGGTCGAACTGAGTTTCCTGCAGCTAATCAACTGAAAATTTCGCGCCTCCGCCGTTCTTTAAATACCTTAATTTTGTGTAAGTAAACTTGGCTTGCGTTTTTCGTCTTTTGACATAATGAAATATGAACAAAGAATTTACAAGAAAATGTCCGTGAATACTATTTACAATAAATTGTATTGTATTTTCCGTATTTTGATTCATTTATAGTGCTGAGTCCTGTATAACAAATACTTAGAAATATACTGGCGAAGCTTCGTAAGCGAATATTCGTACCGTGTGGGGTCGGTACTTAAAAGAATAGCCCCACTGCATCTCTCCCCGTCGCATGTCGTAAAAGTCGACTAAGGGATTGTCAGCCTCGGCAGCTCAGTGGTGTGGTCAGTTATTGGATGGGTGACCGCCCGACCGTTAGAGGCTGACCGTGGTTCGGATTCCACGTTAAACTGTAGGTCCCTTCCCTTCTTACCTTACTGGGTGGTAGGGTTTATCCCGGCCGGATTGATACCACCGCACTGAGCGAAACGTCGGTCGAAACGGATATGTAAATAGTTCGTGTTTTCCGTCCAGTTCAGTGTAGCCGGCGCGAAATAAAGGGAAGCACTGACATACCTAGCACCTAGTTCACCCGGTATTATGGGCTGACATCACGGATGTTGTAGGTGATGTAGCTAACCGTGTCAGTTTCCATAAAAAAAAAAACAAAAAAAAGCAGTTAGACAAACTGCTTTTGTAGGCGTTCGTCACCCAAAACATAGGCTTAACCATTCAGCGGGGGAAGGCTGTTTCGGTTCTTGGGACCAGGGATGTTGCGGATGCGATTTATTTGACATCCGCGGATACGGATGCAGATGCGGATTTTTGGACGCTCACATCCGCGGATGCGGATGCGGATGCGGATGTTAACAAGATTGCTTGAAGAGCCGGTTAGTTTAAGTCCTTGAATAAAAGAGATTATGCTTTTAATATCTTTTATTGATCAATAAATTTTTAGTAAGAAAATTTCAAGATTGGGTTATTGTATTTAATGAAAAGTAACTTGGCTGCCTTTTCAGACATTCATTTCTGCGACACTATACTTCGCCGCACTATATACAGTGGAAGTGGAATATTCGAGTCGGAAATTCAACTTAGAAGACGCGTCGTCGCGCGTGTTTAGACACGCATGCATACACGAAACGTGACGGAATGAAATGACGCAATAATAATGGAAAAGAAAGTCGTCAGCACTGCACTGCACCGTCGCACAGCATATTCCCTTCCTATTGGTCAATTGCAGCGCGCGCCACTCGCGGACTCCGCCCAATTTCATTCAAGTCTCAACCTGCACTACATCCGCATCCGCATGAGTTCCTCATCGATTTAATGCGGATGCGAATGCAGATGCGGATGTCAAAATCAATGCGGATGCTCCGCATTTACGGATGCGGATGCGAATATCCGCAACATCCCTGCTTGGGACATGCCGTCACAGTCCCATTAGACGAGCTTTTCATTTTAATTTAGTTATTAGTTTGATTTTTTTTTTATTGACAGCGCGAAATAATATGGCTCCGAGCCACCCATAAGATGACTAAGGACGCCCGTGGACATTCGGGCGTATGCGCGGGTTGCGAATGCCATGCCGGCCTGACAGGTACCCTTTCTGGAGACTGTACTTGGGGGGAAATATATGGGCAGGGAGAGTGTTCCAGAGTTTACCGGTTCTGTAGAGGAAAGACCTGCAGAATCGATTGGTACGCATCCGCGGTAAGTCCAGCGTGTAGGGATGCAATCCCTGCCCAGTGCGCGTGGTGCGGAGGTGGAAAGAGGACGGCGCGGCGGGATCGCATTAAACAGCTCCTCCGAGCACTCCCCATGGAATAAGCGATAGAACACAATTAGGGAGCCGACATCCCTACGGTGTTGCAGTGGTTCTAGATCGCAGGACACTTCGGGGTCACCCACTAGTCGCACGGCTCGACGCTGGATCGAGTCCAGAGGCGCAAGCTGGTTTGATTATACCCATGTGGTTTTTTTACTTTATATTTTTAATAATATAATCAACTGATGTAATAAATAGTATGTACTTTTTTTATGAATAATGACACGGTTGGCTACATCACCTACAACATCCGTGATGTCAGCCCATAACACCGGGTGAACTAGGTGCCATGTCAGTGCTTCCCTTCATTTCATGTCGGCTACACTGAACTGCACGGAAAACACGAACTATTTACATAGCCGTTTCGACCGACGTTTCGTTCAGTGCGGTGGTACCAACCCGGCGGGGATAAACCCTACCACCTAGTAAGATAAGAAGGGAAGCGACCTACAGGTTAACGTGGAATCCGAACCGCGGTCAGCCTCCAACGGTCGAGCGGTCACCCATCCAAGTGCTGACCGCGTTCAGGATTGCTTAACAACAGTCGACCGCACCGCACCACTGAGCTACCGAGGCTGACAAGTAAAAGATTTTAAAAATATCCTGTAAATACGAACTGTCGAACTCACTTGGAGTGGTTTCCGCTCATCATTCGGTTTTTCGTGTAACTATATCACTTAGGATTTTAGTTTAGGTTTTCTTGTAATGTAAACTCTAGAACGATAAAAAAGGTATGGACCCCGAACCCTATCCTCGCCAGCGTAACACGATATAAGTAAAAGCATACTTGTTTCATTGGACGGTCGCGCGCTGGCCCGTCAGTCTGTCATCGGCCGCGTTCTCAAAAACCTGTTTAAAATGCCCGCATGCTCTGTGTTTACGTGTAAAAACACTGCAGCCAAGTTTAGTGTGCACAATTGTGGAATATCTTAGCATCGGTAAGTACACTCCACTCCCCGCAACTCGGCGACGCTAGTTCTCATACAAGCATTTGACAATCCGGCGTCCATACCTTTTTTATCGTTCTAGTGTAAACTATAAGACAGGCCTTATATTCCCATTTTTATGCAATTTTAGACTCGAGTAGTTCAGTCACGTTATACGTCCATGATTGGGTCATGACATGAGCAGTGATCGGCGTAGGTAGTGCTATTCCTAGGATTTGGTGACCGTTATCTTTAACATGGATAGTCCACCTTAGATTTGGTTTCTGGGGACAAAATGTTGTTGCTTTTCAATATCTACGAATAATTATTGTTGTGGTTCTAATATTTGTTTTGTTCTTATTTTCATTTCATTAGTTAGTCATCTTCATATTTCACAAATAATTTTTTTTTATTTTATGTAAACCGACACGGTTGACGACATCACCTACAACATCCGTGATGTCAGCCCATAACACCGGGTGATATGGGCTGTGCTTCCCTTCCGTACCAGCTCCACACGGTACATACGGTGATCCTATAAGGATTCCCTTTTTCCTCTTTTGATGCACCAAATCGTAAAAACTAGGGATGTAACGATACATGAATTTGCCTATACGATACCGATACCGATTATTGTAGTAAATAATCGGCGATACCGATACCGATACCGATATTGATGGTTTAGTAGATAATAAATCAAATAATGAAGTATATACCTGGGGCGTTTGTATGTCTTTATTATGCATAATACTTACCTATATTTAACAGAGACTAAACCTTGGGATGGAAAGTGTAAAAAATAAAGTAAATAAAAATGTCAATCAAAATTCAAAGAAAATATTTATTTTTAAGAATGAATTATTATCAAGCAATCAAAGTGTTAATTAAGAAAGTAATTAAGTATCATTACAAATAGTAATATTAAAAAGACAAATGACAAAGACTTTTTTTTTACAAATAGAGTTATAAATGTCTGGTACAAGCTTCCACATGAAATAGTCTGCTTAACCTCTGTGACAGAGCGGCAATGTCGCGGGCACGTCGGTTCGTGCGCTTTTCGAATAGGTATTTTCGAATAGATATCGGCTTGTATGTATCGGCGATACCGATATATTGGCCTAGCCGATATATCGGCCGATATATCGGTATCGGTATCGTTACATCCCTAGTAAAAACCATCGAAGTTTCTTGTCTGCTCTTCTTCGTGTGTGTAATCGAACCAGATATATTTTTTTATCTATTTAGAAAATCTACAGCCTAGCATTACATCATACGCCTCTCAAACACCGGTTGGCTGAGCTCAATTGGCAGTGGGCTGGGAAATTCAGCCGATGATACGACATCCGTTGGAGTGACCGTGTCCTACACTGGCGGCCGTGGACAAAACAGAGTGTGATATTTGAAAAATGTATGAAATAAAAAAAAATCGAACCCTAGAGTTAAAGGCGGTGCAAAAGAAGGCTACACAAAATCACAAAAGGATATCATCCACTCATGTTTTCTTTCATCCATCATTTTTGCTTGCTTTAGCACCGCCTTCAACTCTAGGGTTCGATTTTTTTTTATTTCATACATTTTTGAAGTCAGTTTTCATATTTTTTTAAATAGTTTTTTATTTCACAGTTTTTTTATATCGATTCATATATTTCAATACAACGACAGAGAAAATTTCAAAATATTATTTAATACTTTTTGCCCCTTTGCCCCTCATGTAAATTTCTTATTGTGTGTTTATGTTAAATGTTTTTTGGAGCAATAAAGTATTTCTATCTATCTATCTATACTTTTTAGTTCTGTGGTATGAAATGAAATGAAATGAATAACTTTTATTTCCTTGTTTAACACACACACGAGAGTTTAAATAACACATAGAACAGTAAATAGATAGACAAGAAAAATTGAACTTGACACAGCCTTGGTCCCTCCCCACCGAGCCCTGGAGCTGGTGAGAGGGACGCTGATTTTAAGTCAGGCCCAGGTATAGTATTGACGTATCGACATGCTTATGTTTTCTTGGTGTGTGGTAACCACACACCATAGTTTTTTGTTGATTTTTCAAAAACCTCTGAATCAATTTATGGAACCACCTCTGATACATGACCTGCCAACCAAAAAAAGAATTTTCAAAATCGGCCCACCATTGACAGAGTAATCGCGTAACATAAAAAAAACCGGCCAAGTGCGAGTCGAACTCGCACACCGAGGTTTTCGTATCGTGGCGTAGCACCACTCACGCCATCTGGATGGCGTGTTATGAAATGCTTCATATTAGATAAATGTCGTGATTAGTTCATAATCTATTTGGTAGATGGCGCGTGCGCATACACTTTTTGGTTTCTTCCATGGGAACCCCCGTGAATTTTTTACTTTTTCTTATTTTTATTATTTGTTGTTATATCGGCCATAATAACACATATTCTGTGAAAATTTCAACGGGCTACCTATTACGGTTCAAGGGCTACAGCCCTCGGACAGAAAGACGGACGGCCTAGGCTAATAGGCTTCCGTACGGGATACGGAAACCTAAAAAAAACATGCAGTCGAATTGAGAACCGCTTGAAAAGACCACAAGCCGAAATCAAATAAGTCGGCGGAATTCAAGCGTTCCATATCCACCGTCTCGAGGAAAATTAGAGAGGCCTATGTCCAGCATTGGACGCATTCTCGGTGACTGCCAGCCAACTGTCATTGTCTCCCTCTACGGAGACAAGCCATGCTGCATCGTCATAACGCCACTGCGACGTTGCTATCGCTTACTCGCTCTCGCTTGCCTACCTGTGACAGGAGTGAGAGAGAAACATGAAATCGCTCACCCTTCATCGGGCGACCATCGCAATCTTCGTGTTTCTCTCTCACTCCTGTCACATGGAGGCAAGCGAGAGCGAGTAAGCGATAGCAACGTCGCAGTGGGGCTATGACGATGCAGCATGGCTTGTCTCCGTAGTGGGAGACAATGGCAGTTGGGTCTGTCTAAACGGTAATTAAGCACTACACAGTACTCAGTGCTATACGAAAGGACAGGTGGTGTTATTTCAACTGTTATTCGGGTTTAAGAATAAACAGATCCGTTTTAAAATTTAATTATCTGAATAGAAAAGTGTGTTTCGGGCAAATATTTGGTTAAATACATACGTGGTTGGTTATATGCGTTGTAACGAAATTAATTTGGTAAGTGGTCATCTGCTGCGTCCGACTCCAGACACGCTCACGCACGCCGCGGCTGCTCGGCGAAGACTCGCACAGTGGGTCGAGACTGCTATATAAGGGACATAGGGATTTTTTTTACAAATTTCATTTTTTAACAACACCGATCGATAGGTCTCATCATTCTGATGAATAGTTGTCATTAAACATTTTCGTCTAAAAGTGATAGTTTGCTAGGAAAAAAATATTTTCAAATTTTGATGTATGGAATTAGACATAAAACGCTCCGTTTCGGCCAAGTCTTGACAGGTCTTGCTTTAAAACTATTTAAGCATTGTTCTGTGGTTTATTGACTATAATCCTACACTATCAGCGCGCGCCCAATGTTGCCCGTTCACGAGTTATGTGGATCCTAAAAATCAATTAAAAATGTAAGTAAAAAAATTTTTTTTAATTTCTAGAATCATAGGGCATTAATAGATTTAATCTATATAATTGTTTTATATAAAAGTACTAACAAATAGATAAAGTTCTTAATTTTAAAACATTATTTAATCGTAAAGATACATCAAAATCTAATAAAACAATTATAAAAGGGTTTATTAATCAGACAAAGTTACATAATATTAAAGATGTTTTGTACATAGAATGCATGACGCATGACAAATAGTACCTATACTCAGATGTATCTACACTGTACCCGCTAGTTCTAGCTATTTGATGGACAATGTCGCCTAAACTGGCCCTAAGACTGTTTCATTGGCGACTTTGTTTGGTCAAACCACTGGTGATTACATTTGGGTACTTAACTCTGATCTTATATTAAAAATTTTTAAACCTATAGTTATATATACATACTTATTCTAATTTATCTGTGCACGGTGAGTGAGAGAGACTCATTAGTGCAGTGTGTGCGTTAAATGTGTGAGTGCATTGCAAGACAACCCACACGATGATGCCTTAATCGAAAGGTTCCACGTTATTTTGCGGACAGCGGCTTCAAGAGAGCGAGTGGATCTTCCAAAATTCTGGAAATTTTGTGAAGATACAGCAATTTTGTATATCCAGTTATATCCGTGGTACTACATGCCCTCTATCTAGGCTCTAGCGTACATAAGTTGCTTGTGCATGGAACGGATAGAACATTTTGAACTTTTACCAATCGAGAAACTGTCGGAAGAAGCATCGGAGGCTAGAAATAAGGATTTCCGTAAATATAGAGGGAACCATTCCAGAAAAGTAAGTAGGACAGCGACAAATGAAGATATCTTGCATAATCTTCTCATGCCATCCGATCCAAAACTTACTTCTCTAAGGCCAAGAATGGCCAAACAACGGAGAATGGATTTCTCACCAGGAGCAATCGAGCTTCTGGTGTCTCTTACCCGCCCGAGTTAGAGAAGACATCAGGTGACAAAAGTGCTATGTAACAAAAACAAAAAGCTGAGAAAAATTAGGTCAAAGTTTTGACTTTTGAATAGATTTTTTTCTATACCTGATAACTAACTGACTAATTACTTTGTATGAACATGAAAAGCGTACAAAACCATGCATTAATACAAAATCATGCGTTCATGTGGATGAAGGTGTTTTGTACACATAGCTCTCTCATCGGATCAAATGATCTTTGGAGATGATCAAACTGGAATAAGGTGTTTTATGACCATAACACCTTCACCACTTGAATAACTCCTATTTCCGTCGTGATTTCGGATTTTCTGTCAGTGCCACTTGATTACTCGGCACATAACACCTTCATCTACGGTAAAAAATGCATTTCTAAAAAAATGTTACATAGTACCTTCGTCCACTCACATCTTCGAATGTATTACGAATTTATTTATTTATGATTGCTCTTGGATGATATCCATTCTCCGTTGTTTGGCCATTCTTGGTCTTAGAGAAGTAAGTTTTAGATCGGATGACTTGAGAAGATTATGCAAGTAACAACTACAGCTTATACAATATAATAAAAAAATATTAATCAATCATTTATATAAATAAATTCTAAATCGGGAGGGTAAGAGATACCAAAAGCTCGATTGCTCTTGGTGAGACTTCAATTCTCCGTTGTTTGGCCATTCTTGGCCTTAGAGTAATAAGTTTTGGATCGGATGACATGAGACGATTATGCAAGATATCTTCATTTGTCGCTGTCCTACTTACTTTTCTGGAATGGTTCCCTCTATATTTACGGAAATCCTTATTTCTAACCTCCGATGCTTCTTCCGACACTTTCTCGATTGGTAAAGTTCTAAATTTTCTATTATATCCGTTTCATGCACAAGCAACTTATGTGCGCTAGAGGGCATGTAGTACCACGGATATAACTGGATATGCAAAGTTGCTGTATCTTCACGAAATTTCCAGAATTTTGGAAGATCCACTCGCTCTCTAGAAGCCACTGTCTGCAAAATAACGTGGAACCTTTCGATTAAGGCTTCATCGTGTGGGTTGTCTTGCAATGCACTCACACATTTAACGCACACACTGCACTAATGAGTCTCTCTCACTCACCGCGCACAGATAAATTAGAATAAGTATGTATATATAACTATAGGTTTAAAAAATTTAAATATAAGATCAAAGTTAAGTACCCAAATGTAATCACCAGTGGTTTGACCAAACAATGTCGCCTATGAAACAGTTTTAAGGCCAGTTTAGGCGACAGTGTTCATCAAATAGCTCGAACTAGCGGGTACAGTGTAGATACATCTGAGTATAGGTACTATTTGTCATGCGTCATGCATTCTATGTAAAAACATCTTTAATATATGTAACTTTCTCTGATTAATAAACACTTTTATAATTTTTTTATTAGATTTTGATGTATCTTTACGATAAACTAATGTTTTAAAATTAAGAACTTTATCTATTTGTTAGTACTTTTATATAAAACAATTATTTAGATTAAATCTATTAATACCCTATGATTCTAAAAATAAAAAAAAATATTTTTACTTACATTTTTAATTGATTTTTAGGATCCACATAACTCGTGAACGGGCAACATTGGGCGCGCGCTGATAGTGTAGGATTATAGTCAATAAACCACAGAACAATGCTTAAATAGTTTTAAAGCAAGACCTGTCAAGACTTGGCCGAAACGGAGCGTTTTATGTCTAATTCCATACATCAAAATTTGAAAATATTTTTTTCCTGGCAAACTATCAGTTTTAGACGAAAATGTTTAATGACAACTATTCATCAGAATGACGAGACCTATCGATGGGTGTTGTTAAAAAATGAAATTCGTAAAAAAAATCCCTATGTCCCTTATATGGCAGTCTCGACCCACTGTGACTCGGCCCGATTTCCGTACACGTAACACTTCATACCGACACGGCAAATCTAAGAATGTATGATCCCGGTTTCAATAATAATAATTTTTGAAATTAAAAAGTTTAATTAGAAATAAAAAAAAAACCCCGCTATTTAAAATGTCAAAAGTTATTCATCGGTAAACTCAAGTAAAGACTCGTCTCGTCGCAGAGACTCAGCACCCTTTTGTTGTTGACAATGGGCTTTTGAGAACCTCTTCTCTAAATCGTTTCTTTATCGCGCACCTGGAACTGTCTTCCGGCGAGTGTATTTCCTGAATCCTTTAACCTGGGTGCCCTCAAGCGTCGTATTAACGGGCTAGACAGCCTAGCAACAGTCCGCAAATCTGCTGGCATGGCACCTAACTGAGCGTGGTTTTGCAGTGGCTGAGTCGGAGGGGCCAAAGCGCATGCTCCGACCAGCCAATATCACCTCCGAGAAGGTAGGTGCCATACCGGAGACACTGTTTTTCACACTAAATAACTTGACAATTGGATACACTTTGTATCTTTAGATTTTTAATATGACTTATTACATTTTTTGTAATAAACTTTTACTAATTGTTGTTGAATTTTCTTGACCACAGACTAGGGAAAAATAATAATTATTTTTCCCTAGTCTGTGGTCTTGATATATTTAAGTATCAAATTGACGATGGCACATACACCAGATATAGGTAATGTAAATAGGCAGAGTGGTCAGATTCTTCAGTATTCATGTTTATGCTGTAAATATTAATGCTCTTGTGAGCGGTAGTATGGGTTAATTATTTGTAAGTTACTATAATAATATAATACTTATAAGGTACTAACGAAACATTGCGACTTGCGAAATTTGTTTGTCAGTTCTTCTTCGCATTGAATTTAGAACTGGTGGAATTTTCGACATGTCCAAGCGTAGGTTACCTACCTATGGATGAAATTATACAATAAACAATAAACTTCCCTGGATTGCTGGCTATACTGAACTAGAGGAGAACACAACCGAGGCGGCCATCTTACATCCAGTACGGTGGTACCAACTCAGTCGGCTACAATTTGAGCCTACCACCTAGTAAGGGGCAAGGGAAGGGACAGTTTTACACCGGCTCCCAACGGTGAAGCAGCAGGTGTAGATCCACGTAAATTTTTTCGTCAGAAAAAACTCATTGGTACACGCCGAACGGATTCTAACCTCGGACCTCTCGCATGAGAAGCCGATGCCGAAACCACTCGGCCACCCGGCACTTGACTGAACAGTTGGATTGGAGTGAAATCGGTCGTCATTCCCACCCAACTCACCAAGCTGTTTAGTTGCAAAGATATATTATGTACTAGCGTACTAGATAAATCACTCGGCCAACTAACATGTTCCACCGAGTTGCGGTTCACGATCCTCAAGTCTCGTCGAGCGCGAGAGGCCGCAGCGCGCAGTCGTCGCCTGCTTGCTGCGATCGCGCCTCGCCTACTTTAAACTAATACATTTACACATCTTCGTCGATGCGAAGGTGCGATGGCGAATCTGGAGATGAAGTGTAATATAGAATGAAAAGACAATATGCACACCGACGCACGAGTGCGATCGTTCTCCCTACCCCTTGCCTCTCTCCTGCACGCTTCCCGCCCCGCGCGAGCCCCCCCACACCGGCCGCCGGACCGTCACCCCGCACGCTTCCCGCCCCGCGCGCGCTCCCCACTTCCGCTCGACTCTGCGCTCCGCCTCCCCGCTACCTTACCCCATACCTCAGCCGCTGGAACACCGCTTCTCTGTATATTTCTTCGGAGCGATAACTCTATATAACATTTCCTCAAAGTTTAGTTGGTGACACAGTCGGCTGTGTGGCATAGCCCTTACATAAACTAGCGACGTTGGTTTGTATGTTTGATCAGGTGCTCGTGAAAAAGGTATTAAACTTAAAACTTGCGTAGATATGTGGAAAATTTTGGCAATTTACACACACAACGCTATGCGTATTGTACAGAACATTACCCTTATCACGAGATTCAACCTACACCGCGTACTACGCTACGCCGTGTTCTCCGCATCATTTTGTATGGAGAAACGATCTTCGCAAATCTATCACTAGAGGCGCTGCTCCGTTTCTCCATACAAAATGATGCGGAGAACACGGCGTAGCGTAGTACGCGGTGTACAGAACGTATACAAAAGCCTGTAATAAAATAATAATCAAATCAAATCAAATCAAATCGTTTATTTATTCAGGCACTTGTCCCATCGCACACACAACAAATTCAAATACATCATTCAGTAAAGAATAAATTGAAAATATTAAAATAAATACAAATTAAATTAATTGAAATAAAAAATTTATAAAAAATGCGTCTTCAGTCATAGGCAAAGAGATTTGTCATAGGTAGGTACCTACATAAAAATTAAAATTAAAATTGTCTACACTTACAAAAATAAAATAAAATAATAAAATTGTCTTTAAATAAAAAATATAAATTACACCTAATACTTAATAATTTATGTTATAAATTCATAATAATTTATACAGAGTGTATCAGGATAGGTTTTCGAAACTTCAGGGTTCGAAAGGGGCCCATATTTGAAGACGAAAAGCTCTGGAACTTTTTCCCAGATTCGATCATTTTACAGTACTTTTTGGTGAAAATCTATTCTTCAAGATTTGGTGGATGGTTAACGTCCGCCTTTATTAAATAAAAAATAAATTCTAACTCATGAATAAAAATGGGTAGGTTGCATACATCACTAGTACAATTGAACTGCGTGTAGGTAAGTTCCAAACACTGAAAGTTCAATGACCTCAAAAGAAAAAGTGGACTGAATTAGTTCACTGCACTCTCTAGTCTCACTGTCCATCGAGTTTTTATTACAATTTCCAACTTTTGTATGACAAAAAAGACAACGGAATTTCGATTTGAGTGATAAGGATTTTTTTCTTCTAATAATGAGTACTTTCTATTCCTGAAGTTTCTCAAACCTATCCCGATACACCCTGTATACATGCTAACATTTTCAATAATTAAATTTTTATGTACAATTTTATTTACAATGAATACACTTTATCTCCCTTAATGTGTGGCAGGAGCGGGTAAGGTCGGTCAGTCAGTCAGCGTGTAAGCGTCCACTGCTGGACATAGGACATAGGTTTTATCCCGCCCGGGTTGATACCACCGCACTGAATGAAACGCCGATCGAAACGGCTATGTAAATAGTTCGTGTTTTCTGTCCAGTTCAGTGTAGCCACATGAAATGAAGGGAAGAACTGACATGGCACCTAGTTCATTCGGTGATATGGGTTAACATCACGGATGTTGTAGGTGATGTAGCCAACCGTGTCAGTTTACATAAAAAAACGTTTAATGAACATACGCCTCTCCAATTTTCTTCCAGTTCTCCCGGCGGCGTCCTTTAGCGGTGTACGGAACCACTGCTTTCCGCCGACACACTTGCTGTCGTCCCAACTGGCGGATGGTCTTCCCACACTCCGTTTTCATGTCCACGGCCGCCGCCAGTGTAGGACATACGGTTACTCCAAACGGTCGTCGTCTCTTCGGCCAACGTGCTCAGCCCAATGCCACTTGAGCTTAGCCATCCGGTGTCCAATATCGACTAGAGCCTTAGTCAATTTCCTCCAGTCAATCTGATGGACCATCATTTTTAGGGTTCCGTATCCGGTACGGGACCCTATTACTAAGCCTACGCTTGTGCGTCTGTCCGAGGGCTGTATCTCTTGAACCCGCATGGGTAGTCTGTTGAAATTTTCACAGAATATGTATTATTGTTGCCGACATAATAACAAATAATAAAAATAAGAAAAAGTAAAAAATGTACCGTGTGGGGCCGGTACTTAAAAAGAATATCCCCACTGCATCTCTCCCCATGCATGTCGTAAAAGGCGACTAAGTGATAAGGACAAGATGCCGTGGTGAAGGGCGACAGGTTCGCCACCTCTCACCTTGGCACGGTACTTCCACCGACTCGTGCAGCAGGTGGGTCTTCGTGCCTTACTTGCTGCTTGATCGATTTAATCTTGTTCGAATACTTTGCGAAACGTGGTAGTCGGTGTTGTGCTGTAATTCACCAGAGTTCTTGCAGCACAACACCGATTACTCTGCTTACCCCGATTGTCGGGATTCAGCGTGTGTGATATGTATGTATTGTATGTAAAAAAATCACGGGGGTTCCCATAGAAGTACTTAACTATAAAAAGTATGCGCGCCATCTACCGAAAAGACTATGAAGCATTTTAACTAATCATGAATTTTAACTAGTATGAAGCATTTCATAAACACGCCATAGATGGCGTGAGTGGCGCTGACCATGACATGGCGATGCGGAACCCTCGGTGCGCGAGTTCGACTCGCACTTCTTATTTACTTCGCACACACTTATTTACATCATACACGGGAACAGATGCAAAGGATATACTATCATTTATGATCTCTCTTACGTTTTGTTTATAGACGTCCAGAAATACCAGCCTTGCGGCTATAAAATCCAGACGTCTATAACTGCACTCCTGCGAGTACAGTGATCATGTATGCCAGATCGAGGCCCCATATCTGTGCAGTTCTTCCGAAATAAATGCCATGGGAAACACAGGCTGAAGCCTTTCCCCAGCCGGTCCGAGCCACCATCCGTCCACCCGAAGGAACCCCCGACCGAAGTCGAGAGCCGGTGATGAAACCATAACTGCCACTGGAGTCCAACAACAGCCTATGCACAGGGCCACAGCGTTTTTGTACTAGCCGACAGCTTTTCTTTTCACCAGCTATGTATATGCGTGGAAGTGCATATGACCACCACCTAATGTGTACCGGGGATCCACCGGTCTTGAAGAGCTTACAGCATCTTTGACTCGTGAGAAATCCAATCCAGATCCACATATTATAAGTGTGTGTTGCACCGACATACCGATCTACATTATTAGCATGTCTACCAATTATCCACATTGGTTACGGAGCTCTAAGTGGCTCACCACTCGCAGCTTTTGCTACTTTTTCCCGTGTTTGATACTTCGAAAGAAGCACCAGGGAATCAACGCTAAACCACATCCCCTGCGAGGCCAACACCAATGTTCCGTGCAGAACACGAAGCATTCTGGAGCTTTTAACGGAACCCCGCAGATACTCAACCCAGCGTTTAGGGTAATAACTCACTTGACCCACCGACCTGAGTGAGGTCAACAGCGTAAGCTAAGACGAGGCCTAAACCTCCATCTTAGTACTCATGTTAGACTTGCAACGTTTAATGAGTAATCGTGGAGAACAAGTTCTCTACCAAACATTATATTCTAACATTGACATCCGTTACCCGCCCAGTTGCGGGATTGGGTAGCCAGCTGCTAGTTTTAAGGGTAACCGCCGTGTGGGCTGCAAAGGGAAGCGGTCACGGATACTAGTACCCAACTCCGACAGCTTGGGTGACTGAACACCTCTGCGATCCCGCTCGAGGGTCGCTCGATACGGGATCTCCGGATCCTGGAGTATGGGCCCGACACCTTGGGCAACCGAAGTCTACCACTGCGATCGCTCCCCAACAGATGCAGTGGGGCACGAGTATCTCTCTACCGAAACCCATACACGGTTAAAATTTCGTACATAGGTAGAGTGTTTTCATTTTACGAAGGCACGAGGGGTATGAGGTAGGAAGTGGTGTGAGACCGCGCGGAGCTCAGTAGGGAACGAATCGGTTCGACGGAGCGATGCTGAGACTTGTAGAACGTGTGTACCGACCGGGCACCGAGTTCGTTCTCTACTGAGCTCCGCGCGGTCGCCTCTCGCACCACTTCCTGCCTGGTACCTCTCGTGCCTTCGTAAAATGAAAACACTCTACCTATATACGAAACGGTGGCGGGTGACCGAGTGGTCAGGGCGCCGCTGGCTTCTCTTGCGAGAGGTCCGAGGTTCGAATCCAACCGGCGTGTACCGATGAGATTTTTTCTGATTTGAAAAAATTTACGTGCATACTTTCACCCACTGCGCCATGGTTCGCATTCCATGTAAAAATGTAGGTCCACCGGGTTGACTGGAGGAAATTGCCTAGGGCAATAAGCCCGCCCTTGCCACACATTAAGTGGCATAAAGTGTGTTATTATTATATTTTGTATAGGAAGTGCGTAAGTCGTATTGTGCGCAGCAGGTGTGCGCAATGTTTAAATTGTGCGTAAAATTATAAATAGAAGAAACATTAGACATTTTCAGCTCTGAAGTGTAAGCTTAATTACCGGTCGGCGTGGTCTTGACTCGAACTCTCGATCCCAGGCAGGGTGCGTGGTTCGATTCCGGTCGACATGCATAATTCGTTTTTTTCCGCACTCGGGTGCGGTCAGAATTTGAATGGCTGTCACCCATTCGACAGTTTGAAGATGGACGTGGTTCGGCTATGGTAAAACACGTAGTCCTATTCCCCTTGCCTTACTAGGTTTGGTGGGGCTTAAAACGTCCGGTTTGATACCACCAAACCGAATGAAAGGTTAGTCGAAGCGACTATGTAAATACATATATGTTTTCCATACATTTCAGTGTAGCCGGCACGACCGAAGGGAACCACTGTCATCACGGTTGTTATAGGTGATGTAGCCAACCGTGTCATAAGTTTTTATAAAAATAACTTTGAAACAATCGATCATTGTAAACGAACATTTATTTATAGAACAAAATTGTCTCTACTTTACAAACGTATGAGTACAGGCATTGTGTTTTTCGTGAAAGTAATTTCACGTATAATTTCAAAAGCAATACATTATTACTTATTTCACTTCAATTTATAAAAATTATATTTTATAGGTAACTCTTAAAATTAATTTTATAATTACACATTATCCATAAAGTACAGATTTGAACATACAACAGACTTATATTGCGACTAGAAATAAACAACGCTCGTTGAAAATGCAATTAAAAATGTTTATGCTTTCGTTCGAGTATAGTGCCCCGATTTATGAAATTGTGACATTTGCTTGTAGTTTCGGATATATGAGAGGTACGCAGATGGGTCATAATGTCAAAATGTGCGTCTGCCAGATGGGTGTTATAGTGCAATTTAAATTAGCAAAATCGGTTTGTAACTTTTTGAGATTTTCCAAAATTTTCCATAATTTCAAAATTTTTTCGCCGACTTGGATCGAGAATTTCCTAATAACTTTTTTTGAGCTCGCTATTCAAGAAACAGAAAATGTGTTATCTCGGGATTTAAGCTACAGTTTGAGCCATCTTAGGAGGCGGGCGGACAAAAACTGTAGGCGGTAGCGGGTCCCTTACGCGCGAGGTCAGTCTGCGCTCCGTTCACTTTATCGTCAATCTGTCAAATTTTCACGTGTGCTTTATTTCTAAATAACATTTCACTTTATCGTCAATTTGTCAAATTTTAACGTGTGCTTTATTTCTAAATTACATTTCACTTTATCGTCAATTTGTAAAATTTTATCGTGTGCTTTATTTCTAAATTACATTTCACTTTATCGTCAATTTGTAAAATTGTAACGTGTGCTTTATTTCTAAATTACATTTCACTTTATCGTCAATTTGTCAAATTTTATCGTGTGCTTTATTTCTAAATTACATTTCACTTTATCGTCAATTTGTCAAATTTTAACGTGTGCTTTATTTCTAAATTACATTTCACTTTATCGTCAATTTGTCAAATTTTAACGTGTGCTTTATTTCTAAATTACATTTCACTTTATCGTCAATTTGTCAAATTTTATCGTGTGCTTTATTTCTAAATTACATTTCACTTTATCGTCAATTTGTCAAATTTTATCGTGTGCTTTATTTCTAAATTACATTTCACTTTATCTTCAATTTGTCAAATTTTATCGTGTGCTTTATTTCTAAATTACATTTCACTTTATCGTCAATTTGTAAAATTTTATCGTGTGCTTTATTTCTAAATTACATTTTCAATGCTTTTGCGCGTAGTGTGAGATCTGTAGATTTTGTAAAAAGAAACACAGACGTGATGTACAGGTTGTCCACGGACTGGTGTAGTTCCTTTAAGTATTCTACGCTTTGTAATAAACACAATTAGTAAAAGAAGTAGGGTTCTAGCATGGTTCTAGTCTAGGTACGCCTGTTGCGGAAATAGGTATAATTTTTTTAAATTATTAACGTAGTGCAATGTTGTAATGCTCTAATCCAGCACCAGCGGGCTAGTTTGTTAGGAAATCTTAAAATTTTATGAATATAGCACATATTTAAAAAATTCTTTCACCAGTGCTTTTGAACTACACTAGTCCCGGGACACCCTGTAAACAGGCTGTTTCAGGATAGGCTTGAGAACTTCAGGAATAGAAAGTACGAACTCATTATTAGATTTTAAAAAAATCCTTATCACTCAAATCGAAATTCTATTTGAATTTTTACTTTTACTTTTTCTTATTTTTCTTATTTGTTGTTATATCGGCCATAATAACACATATTCTGTGAAAATTTCAACGCGCTACCTATTACGGTTCAAGAGATACAGCTCTCGGACAGACAGACAGACCAACAGACAGACATACAGACAGACAGACGGCGTAGGCTTTGTAATAGGGTCCCGTACGACGGATACGGAACCCTAAAAATCATCAATTTAGTTTTAGTATCATACATAGAGTCTACAAACGCAGTATCTCATAAAGCAAAGTAACTTACTCCGTGACCATCCCTTACAGATTTATTATTAGTACTAGCTTTTCCCCGCGGCTTCGCTCGCGTGTAATTCGTATTTAAATAGAACAAAGTAAGTATGCCCA
Organism: Nematopogon swammerdamellus; assembly: GCA_946902875.1. NCBI lineage: Eukaryota > Metazoa > Arthropoda > Insecta > Lepidoptera > Adelidae > Nematopogon > Nematopogon swammerdamellus. Next base: position 17,918,234 of record OX336352.1, read on the forward strand.
CTACCGCGTACCTTTATTTCGGCGCGCAGAACAATTCGGTATGTATGAGAGCTACATTTTAGCGTAACCAAAAGTGAATTTTATTTAGCCTATCCTGTGTCCCGTGTAGGTAAATGTGCTTGTACGAAGTTTCATCAAATTCAGATGATCGGTTTAAGAGTTGTGGTGGAACATACATACACACAGAAATGATATCTAAAAATCGTAAATTTAGTTTTAGTATCATACACAGAGTCTACAAACCCAATATCTCAAAAAACAAAGCAACTTACTCCATGACCATCCCTTACAGATTTATTATTAGTAGTATAGTATAGTATAGTATTGATGATGATTGATATTGATGATTGATTGATGATGCGTTCGTAGGCTCTATATGTATGATAATAAAACTAAATTGACGATTTTTAGAAATATTTTCTGTAACTTACTAATGTATGCATGTTCCTCCGTAACTACCGATCATCAGAATTCGATGAAACTTGTACGAGCACATTTAGCTATACGTGACACAGGATATGCTAAATAAAATTCAGTTCCGGTTACGCTAAGATATGGCTCTCATAAAAACCGAATGAAATAAAGGTACGGTAGCGGGCTTACTTACTTTCTTCTTTTTAAATACGTATGTAATCTATGTAGATAGATCAGAGTTGCATGGTACATTTCATGTTACATTATATCGGTTTGTACCAACCCTCACATCTAGGTGTCTTACTTTAAGCATTCTCATCCGGTTTCTGCTCAGTCTGATCATCCTCTTTAGCCGCCGGAGTATCTAAAGAACTCTTGGACAGCTGTCTCAGTATCTTCTCGAATATTTTCGGCGCGCTCTTCGTGTTCGGAAGCGAAATGTCAGTTTGAGTCGTCTTCATCTCGGATCTTTTCTCTTCCTTTACAAGCGGCTGGTTCTGCTCTTTCAATTCCAATTTCAAATTCTTCCTCTCTGTCATTCTCTGCTCCTTCTCCATGTTCTCCGTCTGCTCTTTCTCTCTTTCCCTTTCTTTCTCTGCTTTCTCTGCATCAACGCTCTTGTCGGAATGTCGATCGTCTTTGACGTCTGATTCGTCGTTCTTCTCGACGACGACCTCTGTAACTCTGTCTGTGTCATCTTTCGCCTTCCTTTCGATCGCTTTCGACAGAACACTGCCGAGTATGTGTGCGCATTTGATAATGCTCTGCGTTTCTCTAGGCGTCAGACACAATCCGTCTTTTTGTATAATCTGATTGATTCTTTCGAGGTTGCTTGGTGATTTTTTAGACGCTTCTTCGCCTTCGATATCGGTGATTTCGAACTGGTTGGTGCGGTACGGTGTGGGGCATTGGTCGTAGTAAGTCTTCATAGGGACTGTCGATATGGAGTTGTTGTAGTTCGCCCAGAAGTGATTCCATTCGCCTCCCCCTTCGGTTCTGCGCTCGTCGGTGTTGGCATCGAGGGGTGCACGCTCGGAGTCACTCCAGCCTACGCAGCAACTGAAACGGAGAATAGATTTTTGACGTGAATACGTCTTTAAATTTGCTTCCATAGTGGGAGCCAATCCAGAAAACTGATTGTTGGGTACATAGTAGGTATGTACTTCATATCAATGTATCTCCTATGGTTAGGTAGGTATTCATATTTTGGTGAGTTGGTATTAGTTAATTTTTTATGTTTTCTTTCTCTTATGTTAATTTATTAACCATGTACGCACTTAATATAACTTTATGTAGAAAACTTTATTGGTCTCTGTGTAATTAATGTTAGTACTTAATCCTTTTTACGATGACTGTATGTTTTCCAAATAAAATAAAATTAATAAAAAATAAAAATACAAAATCGGAGGATACAGTTTGGTGTTGCAGCTTCATATCTATCATCTACATCCAAAATTTAATTACACCACTCGATAGCTAAAGGATCCAAGAATTCGTTACGTAATACGCTCTAGGAAAATATTACCCGTTACGTACACGTATTCACGTTAAAACACTCGGCCGGGTCCACGACACAGCCACACCCCGATTTTTTATAGACATCCGGCGCGGGTGTCTGTGTCCAATACTTCAACGGAAGATCAGACACAGCCAATAACACCATTTCTCGCGAAACCACGCTCAGAGAGGCGCCATGCCGGCTATGAGGCGGACGAAAAGGTTGTCGTCTAATTTATTGACACGCCTTTGGAAGATTCCCAGGTGGTGGGGAACACACTCACCGGAAGGCCGTTCCATATTTTCGCCGTTCGACACAGGAAAGATTTCGAAAAGGATTTTGAAAGATTTTGATAAATTATATCTATTTCATTTCATATCTATTTTATAACTTCTTATCTTTATCTTAACACAATTAATGTCTCCTAATTTATATATATTTAGTATAAATATATCTATATATTTCAGGCTTTCACAAATCCTTAGATGTTTAAATAAAAAATCGTCACATCTTATCTTTGCTACCTACATCCCTTTATTTACACATTTCACACACCTAAAGGTTGGCTGTAAGAAATCTCTCCAAGGGATAAGTCCGCCTTTGCACCTCATGTTTTTTTTTTTTTTTTATGGAAACTGACTCGGTTGGCTACATCACCTACAACATCCGTGATGTCAGCCCATAACACCGGATGAACTTGGTGCCACGTCAGTGATTCCCTTCGGTCGTGCCGGCTACACTGAACCGGTATCCATTGTGTTACACTTGTGAAATATGTGCGGAGCAATAAAGAAATTTCTATCTATAAGTCTGACCGACTTCGGATGTCACTCTCCAAAGCTACACCAACATCCGAAGGTGACTGAGGCTTGTTATTTTCATGAACTTGACATACCACACGCTGTATTCCGACTGTACTGTGTGGGGCAGGTACTTAAAAATAATAGCCCCACTGCGTCTCTCCCCGTGCATGTCGTAAAAGACGACTAAGGGATAACTACGAGATGCCGTGCTAAAGGGCGTCAGGCTTGCCACCTCTCACCTTGGCACGGTCCTACAACCGAGTCGTGCAGCGGGTGGGTCTTCGTGTCTTACTTGCCGCTTGATAGTTATCTTGTCTGAATACTTTGCTAAACTTGGTGGTCGATGTTGTGTTGCAATTTTCCAGAGCTCTTGCAGCACAACACCGATTACTCTGCTTACCCTGATTGCCGGGATACAGCGTGTGTGGTATGTATGTATGTAATGTATCCCGACAATCGGGGTAAGCAGAGTAATAGGAATTGTGCTGCAGGTACTCTTGTAAATTACAGCACAACACCGACCACCTCGTTTCGCAAAGTATTCGAACAAGATTCAATCGATCAAGCAGCAAGTAAGGCACGACCACCTGCTGCATAACTCGGTGGAAGTACCGCGCCAAGGTGAGAGGTGGCGAGCCTGTCGCCCTTTAGCACGGCATCTTGTCCTTATCGCTTAGTAAATGTATTCGGAAAAGATAACCACATCAAGCAGAAAGTAAGGCAAGAAGACACACCCGCTGCATGACACGGTGGAAGTACCGTTCAAACGTGAGAGGTGGGGTGACCAGCATGAGTGGCTGTGCCGAGAGACCAATGCAATGGAGCAGTCGACAGAGCCAAAATCACCTCTCCTCGCGAAACCACGCTCAGTTAGCTGCCACGCCAGCAGATTTGCGGACTGTTGCTAGGCAGTCTAGCCCGTTAATACGACGCTTGAAGACACCCAGGTTAAAGGCTTCAGGAAATACACTCGACGGAAGACAGTTCCACACTCTAGCGGTGCGACAAAGAAACGATTTAGAGAAACGATGGGTTTTCAAAAGCCCAATGTCAACAACAAAAGGGTGCTGAGTCTCTCTGCGACGAGTCATGCGGAGATAGGACGCGTGGCAGGGAATAAGGGATGCTAGTTTCACAGAGCAGCGTCCGTGATAGTATCTGTAAAACAGACTAAGCAAACCCACAAATCGTCTGTGACTCAGGGACTCCAGACCATCTGTAAGTTTCGGGTCACCAACAAGACGGATAGCTCGGCGCTGTATCGAATCCAAGGACGCAAGCAGATAATGGGGAGTACCCTCCCAGATGTGACTGCAGTACTCCATCACCGGCCTAATCTGACTTGTGGCCTTCGTGGTGGACATAGGCCGGCTGGGATAGCTGGAAATCGCGGGGTTTTGCACGAAGGTCTCCAACTAAGCGGGACTAGTTTGCAGGCCTAGACCCAACCCATGTTGGGCCGTGCTTCCCTTCATTTCATGTCGGCTACACTGAACTGGACGGAAAACACGAACTATTTACATAGCCCTTTCGACCGACGTTTCGCTCAGTGCGGTGGTACCAACCCGAGCGGGATAAATCCAACCACCTAGTAAGGAAAGAAGGGAAGGGACCTACAGTTTAAAGTGGAATCCGAACCGCGGTCAGCCTCCAACGGTCGAGCGGTCACGATCTTCAAGTGATTGTTCCATGATGAAGTCGTGACACAGTGTGGGTGCTATGGCCGCAAGGCTGGTGCGCTCGGATCAGTGGCGGGTGAATAGTGGTCGAACGGTCACCAATCCAAGTACTGACCGCGCTCAGCGTTGCTTATCAACAGTCGACCGACCGCACCAATGAGCTACTGAGGCTGACATAACATGGAACCCAGTTCACCGCGGTGTTATGGGCTGACATCACGGATGTTGTAGGTGATGTAGCCAACCGTGTCAGTTTCCATAAAAAAAAACCCCCAAAACAATACGACAGCAAATACCTGGAGCTGGCGGTGACGAATCTGTGATCAGGCGTGTCGAGCCTGGAGGCGGGCCGCAGCGCCTCGTGGTACAACACGGAGCCCCGGCGAGGCGACACTTCCGCGCTGGACTGAGTCGAATACTCTGGAGACACGGACCAGTTGTCCGCCGAGGAGCTCCTGGAAACCGTTCATGAGATTTTCAATCACATTTGTTTTTTTTTATGTTATCCGGTATGGGTGGCTGAGTCGGACGGGCCAAAGCGCATGCTCCGACCAGCCAATATGGTATGGCACGTACCTTCTCGTAGGTGGTACCTACGAGAAGGTACGTGCCATACCGGAGACTTCCCTGGTTTTGCTGGCTGTACTGGACTAGAGGAGACACAACCGAGTGGTATCAACTCAGTCGGCTACAATTTGAGCCTATACCACCTAGTAAGGGGGGCCAGGGAAGATACCACCTACAGCTTTACACTGGTTCCGAACGGTGAAGCAGCAGGTGTAGGTATGCACGTAATTTTTTTCGTCAGAAAAATCTCATTAGTACACGCCGACCGGATTCGAACCTCGGACCTCTCGCATGAGAATCCGATGCCCAAACCACTCGGCCACCCGCCGCTTACCCCGATTGTCGGGATAGAGCGTGTGGTACAACTAGGTATTATGTTTTACTAGAGCTATCGCTACGAAGAATGATACAGAGAAACGGCGTCCCTTCAGCTGAGGTATGAGGTAAGGTAGCGGGGAGCCGGAGCGCAGTGTTGAGTTGTTCGAGTGGTAGAGGGGAGCTCGCACGGGGCGGGAAGCGACCGGAGTAGGGCTAGCGGGTGTAGAGGGGGGCTCGCGCGGGGCGGGAAGCGAGCGGGAGAGGGGCTAGCGGGCGATCAGTGATAACGCCAGCCCATCATGTCACAATATGTGCATTGAAATATGTACTACCGGGCATGCTCGATGCGCGCAGGCGGTGGCACGTGCGACGAGTTCGGCGGCTCGCGATCGACTAGTTTCGATGTGCCCCAATTCGTAAATTGTGCGGCGGAACAATGCCCGTTGACCGAGTAAGAGCTCTAGTAAAACATAATATCTCGTTGGTGTGGTATGTATGTATGTATCTTTATTTATTGTTTATTGTATAATTTCATCCATAGGTAGGTAACCTACGCTTGGACATGTCGAAAATTCCGCCAGTTCTAAATTCAACGCGAAGAAGAAAACAAACTTCGCAAGTCACAATGTGTTGTTAGTACCATATATATGAGTATTATATTAAAGTAATTTCCAATAATTAGTCCATACTACCGCACTGCTCACAAGAACATTCATATTTACAGCATAAACATAAATACTCAAGAATCTGACCATATGTATGACTTACCTGCCAGCCGAAGTCTGAAACGTAGTATTCGCAGAACTTTCATACATGCTCTCTTTAATATACGTCTTACAGCTGTCAAAAGAGCTCTCAACAATTCTATCTCTCTGGCTCTCTCGAGAGTGACTCTTGCGCGACTGGCATTGCCTCGGCGACGTCTGTAGCGAGCTTCTTCTCGGCTTGTCCAACGCTTTTGGCGTAGATGTCTTGATGGGATGTTTTTTTACGCCATATTTGGTAGAGGCGTCTTCGAAATCGCTGACCTGAGACAGATCCAAGGACAGTTCGTCCTCCAGAGATGTCTCTCGACTTCTGGACGATGAGGACTGGAGGCGTTGTTCGAATGCGGACTTCTTAGACCGCGCCGTTAGAGACTCGAACGATTGCCGGCGGTGCTGCGACGAAGGAAGCGAGTGAGCCCGGTCTGTTCGGCGTATCTGGAGAGAAGAGAGATTAGAAAATTGTTCATTTGCTGTACACATATTTTTTACAAGATAAATTTAAAGCCATTCACCTGTATCTAATTAATACAGGTGAATGGCGTGCAGTGGCGGCCTTATTACTTGAAGAGATTACGTACAGACAACCTTTAGGTGTGTGAAATCCTAATAAATGAAGCGAAGTTTCTACGGCCGTGTAACGTACGTCAATATATGAATATCCTTATAACTCGAGAACCACTTCATCGATTTACGTACGGTTTTCACTGTCACTTTCTGTCATTTCTCAACATTAAGGGTTCCGTCTCCGTCGTGCGGAACCCTATTCCTACGCCTACGCTGCCTGTCTGTCCGAGTGCTGCATCTCTTGAACCGTAATAGGTAGCCCGTTGAAATTTTCACAGAATATGCCGATATAACAACAAATAATAAAAATAAGAAAAAGTAAAAATTCACGGGGACCCCATGAATTTTTACAAGAAACTAAAAAGTGTATGCGCGCCATCTACCGAAAACAGTATGAAGCATTTTAACGAATCATGAATTTTAACTAATATCACGCATTTCATAAAACCCGCCATAGATGGCGTGAGTGAAGCTGACCATGACATGGCGATACGGAACCCTCGGTGCGCGAGCTCAACTCGCACTTGAACGCTACGTCATCGGCGCCCTGAGCCACAGAATAGATATTAGTACTCTGAGCTGTGAGCAAAAATTCATGCAAAACGAAGCCACCGGCACAAGCTTGTTAAATAAATATATGGGACACAAAAGGAAATGGAGCATTCTTTACAAATTATCTTTTGGGATGTGGTAACAGCGCAGCTCGTAGAAGCAGATAATGTGTACAGACAGACAAACATATACCTACGTCTAGAAATAGAGGGAGTCGGACAGCCATACGAACAGGCAGACAGGCAAACAGACGCACAGACATACAAACATACAAACAGACGCACAGACATACAAACATACAAACAGACGTACAGACATACAAACATACAAACAGACGCACATACATACAAACATACAAACAGACGCACAGACATACAAACATACAAACATACGCACAGACATACAAACAGACGCACAGACATACAAACATACAATCAGACGCACAGACATACAAACATACAAACAGTCGCAAAGACATACAAACAAACGCACAGACATACAAACATACAAACAGACGCACAGACATACAAACATACAAACAGACGCACAGACATACAAACATACAAACAGACGTACAGACATACAAACATACAAACAGACGCACAGACATACAAACATACAAACAGACGCACAGACATACAAACATACAAACAGACGTACAGACATACAAACATACAAACAGACGCACAGACATACAAACATACAAACAGACGTACAGACATACAAACATACAAACAGACGCACAGACATACAAACAGACACACAGACAAACAAACATACAAACAGACGCACATACATACAAACATACAAACAGGCGCACAGACATACAAACAGACGCACAGACATACAAACAGACGCACATACATACAAACCGACGCACATACATACAAACATACAAAGAGTCGCACAGACATACAAACATTCAAACAGACATACAAACAAACAAACATACGCACCAGACATACAAACATACAAACAGACGCACAGAAATACAAACATACAAACAGACGCACAAACCTACAAACCGACGCACATACATACAAACATACAAACAGACGCACAAACATACAAACAGACGCACAGACGCACAGACATACAAACATATAAACAGACGCACAAACATACTAACAGACGCACAGACATACAAACATACAAACAGACGCACAGACATACAAACATACAAACAGACGAACAGACATACAAACATACAAACAGACGCACAGACATACAAACAGACGCACAAACATACAAACAGACGCACAGACAAACAAACATACAAAGAGACGCATACAAACAGACGCACAGACGTACAAACATACAAACAGACGCACAGACATACAAACATACAAACAGACGCACAGACATACAAACATAAAAACGGACGCACAGACATACAAACATACAAATAGACGCACAGACATACAAACAGACGCACATACATACAAACCTACAAACAGACGCACAGACATACAAACATACAAACAGACGTACAAACATACAAAAATATAAACAGACGCACAGACATACAAAGATACAAACAGACGCACAGACATACAAACATATAAACAGACGCACAGCCATAGAAACCTACAAACAGACGCACATATATACAAACATACAAACAGACGCATAGACATACAAACAGACGCACATACAAACAAACATACAAACAGACGCACAGACATACAAACATACAAACAGACGCACAGACATACAAACAGACGCACAAACATACAAACAGACGCACAGACATACAAACAGATGCACAGACAAACAAACATACAAACAGACGTGCATACATACAAACATACAAACAGACGCACAGACAAACAAACATACAAACAGACGCACAGACATACAAACATACAAACAGACGCACAGACATACAACCATACGCACAGACAAACAAACATACAAACAGACAAATAGACGCACAGACAATCAAACATACAAACAGACGCACAGACATACAAACATACAAACAGACGCACATACATACAAACATACAAACAGACGCACAGACATACAAACAGACGCACAGACATACAAACATACAAATAGACGCACAGACATACAAACATACAAACAGACGCACATACATACAAACATACAAACAGACGCACAGACATACAAACATACAAACCGACGCACATACATACAAACATAGAAACAGACGCACAGACATACAAACAGACGCACAGACATACAGACATGCAAACAGACGCACATACATACAAACATACAAACAGACGCACAGACATACAAACATACAGATAGACGCACAGACATACAAACAGACGCACAGACATACAAACATACAAACAGACGCACAGACATGCAAACAGACGCACAGACATACAAACATACAAACAGACGCACAGACAAACAATCAGACTCACAGACAAACAAACAAACACTTTACAAGAGACCCCTCTCAACTATCATAGTAATCATAGTAAAATGGTTTAACTATGTAGTAATAACCGCGTCCTATATTGGCGGCAGGGTTGCCCAGATGGTTCAGTTGAAAAACCGGACGTTATTCATTAAAGGTCCTTTGGTTTTTCAGGTAAATTTTTTTCATAATAAATTAAAGGCATACACAGTGTATGTGTATGACACACTTTGCATGATACACTTGACATACGTAGCGTCACTCACACCTTTTTCCCACTGGGGTAGGCAGAGACAACGGATCTCCACGTGCCACGATCCTGACACACCTCTGCCGCCTCTTCCACTGTCATAATGTTCTTCATGCATGCTCTTCGGTTACGGGTTACGGGTACTACTACGCACTTGACCCCGTTTTTGAGCACACGCCAGATCTGGCCCGTCGTCTGGTACGTGCGTCTAGGACGACCCTTCACGACTCTTCCGCTCCGCTCACATTCGCTCCATCAATTTATTCCGCGACGTAACTCTAAAACACCTCACCTGCTTGCCTTGCACCAGAAAATCAAGCTGCTCCCCCCTGACCGCATGCTTGGGCGAACTGTGCGCCGAGCCGGCGGCGGCGCGGGCTCCGCTGCCTGCCCCGCTGCGCCGCGGGGAGCCCGAGCCGCCGCCGCCGGGCGCTCCGCCGCCGCCGCTGCTGCGCCGCGACCCAGCGCGGCTCCGCTCGCTGTCCGGTTCGTCTCGACGCTGCATTCTGGCTGGAAATGATTTTTGAAGTGAAAACTTCTTTAGCGGCGCTTGGCACTTTTTTAGATGGGTAAAAAATGTTAAACTCGCGTCAGATCTGTAGCCTCATCGAAAAAGCGACAGATTTATTTAATTATTTAAAATGTAACCTTAAGTCATTGCATTAAGGGTTAAGTTACGAGTGGCTCGGGATGAATTCTGTTCGTCTCTCAGTGACAGTAAAGCCGAAAGCGAATCAAGGGAATCCGATATTCGTTTGGTCGTTTATGTGATTTCGTGGCTCAATGTTAAGAGTGTAGGATTTGTATTTTTTGACCATGGGTTCGAATCCCTCAAAATATTTTTTCTTTTTTTTTCTTTTGTTTTCTTTTTTAAGCAATGTTGCAATGTTTAAATTTTTTTAGGGTGTTTAGTTTTTTTTTATAACCACCTAAGAATTATTTTCGGAAATACAAAAAGGGAGGGCAAGGGAATTAAGAGTTATGGAGGAACATACATACATACAGAAACAAATTTGAAAAATTGTCAATTTAGTTTTAGTATCATACTCATACATAGAGTCTACAAACGCAGTATCTCATACGTAAAACAAAATAACTTACTGCATGGCCATCCCTTACAGATTTATTATTAGTATTGATAAAATTATTAATTACCATAATGGGCTATTGACCACGTTTTGATTTAATACAGTTTAAATAAAATAGAACAAAATGTTGTTTATTAAAGTTAAAAATTTAAAAATTACAAATACAATTCTTTTAAAAAATCATTGAAGAAATTCTACCTTAACAATTTTTTTATTATTTACCTGTGGATTAGTATAGTATAGTATGTATTATTTGTATGTAGTATATATGTTCTATACATTGTATGTATGTTTATGCTGTTTGTATTTTATGTATAATTGTAATAATAGGCATGGGTAGTGCAAACGAAAGGAGGAGGAATATGTGTTTTATTTTTATGATGAATTGAATATACCTACATGTAACATACATAATACATACATGTAACATACATAATGATGCGATATGAATGTAATTAATTAGTTATGCGATAGCGACATGTGGTGGTTTGTGACAGAAACCAGTAGTCCATACAATTTCATAGTAAAAATGTTTTCACTTTGTCATGAATTGCTGCATGTCACAAATCAGCACATGCGTGTCTAGGCAGTGGCAAACATTTTTGTATAGACAAAGTGGACATTGAAAAAATTTCCAGTCAGTTCTTCTTCGCTGTGATAATCGAACTGGCGGAATGTTACAATGTAAATATGACAAATCTGAGCGCAGTATACTGCCAATAGATGCTAAATAAACAATAAACAATGTTACATGTAGATATATTCAATTCATCATAAAAATAAAACACATATTCCTCCTCCTTTCGTTTGCACTACCCATAGTTCTTTCTCTGTATTTTATTCCTCATCAGTCATCACCCAAAGGTTGACTGGAAGAAATCACTTGCAGTGATAAGTCCGCCTTTGCGCACTTCTGTATCGGTTTGTTTTACTCGTGTACTGTTCTTCTTTCCATTGTGTGCAATAGAGAGTTTCTATTCTATTCTATTCTATTAATGAAACTGATCTTCTAAAATATTTAATTTACTAAAACATTAACAAATTAATTAAAAATAGTACTTACTTAAATTATTCAACACCAAATGTTTAAACTTCTCAACACCCGTTAAGGACTAACCGCGAATAGATCACCCCACTAGACAGCATGTGACAGACAACAGTGTAGGCGGAATATGGCTGCGTTCGTTACACGCGCGAATGGCTCCACAGGGTCGGTAGTGTGCGCCCGAGCGTTAACACAGTGGCATACACCCGGGGCGGAGTCGTCTATAGGGCGTTGGACCGTGTTTACAATATGACCACAGGAATAAATACGTGTCTGTCTGCCTTTCTGTCTACATGTCTCTCTGTCTGTCGGTCTGTCTGTCTTTCTGTCTGCCTGTCTGCCTGTCTTTCTGTCTATCTGTCTGTCTTTCTATCTGCCTGTCTTTCTGTCTATCTGTCTGTCTTTCTGCCTGCCTGTCTTTCTGTCTATCTGTCTGCCTTTCTGTCTGCCTGTCTTTCTGTCTATCTGTCTGTCTTTCTGTCCGCCTGTCTTTCTGTCTATCTGTCTGTCTTTCTGTCTACCTGTCTGTCCGCATGCATGTCTGTCTGCCTGTCTTTCAGTCTGTCTGTATGTCCTTCTGTCCGCCTATCATAACTTCTAAAAACGGTATGTTGAAATTTGCCAAAAAATTTGAGCCTAGAGAGATGACTTTAAAAAAAATATGAAAATCCCGCCCATCTAATGTGACGTTGAAATAATTTTAATATGTTTGTAAAAGCAGCAAATGCGACACGAGGACTACCGCGTGACTCGGTGGAACGACCGCATGCGCACCGCGCGCGGTGTCCATCCTGTTCACCTTTAGCACGGACTGAAGTTAACTTCCTCCATACAAAATCGTCTTTCGGGGTTTGTGTTTTTACCCCCCTAAACCTTATCCGATATTTACAATTTTTATTTTCTTGTCTTAAGGATAGTCCAATCTATGTTCCTGCCTTTTTATTTTTTAAATATCTAAAGTGATGACTCAATAAAGCCTAATGAACTTCATGACATCAAAAAATAAAAAATTCTAATGTTTTCGTTCGAAATACAAAATTTTAGCTCCGGTGTTTTATATTTCATCTAAACAAAAACGACAAAGACAGGAACGTAGATTGGACTCTCCTTAATTATAAGACAAAAAGATCGGATAAGGTTTAGAGGGGGGCTAGAAAATATAAATGCCGAAAGACGATTTTGTATGGAGAAAGTCTCTTCCGTCTCTTCCGTCTCTTCTTAAAAGAATAGTCCCACCCCACTGCGTCTCTCGCCGTGCATGCCGTCAAAAAAATATAAAACAATAATTATTGTCTACCGATTCACATGTGAACACTGTGCGGTGCGGGTGTATGGGGGTGTGTCAGTATCTAAACGTGTTAGTAAAGGGGCGGGGGGGGGGGGGAGGGGGGGCTGGAAGGGCTCGCGCGCAGATGTAGGACGAACGTGGACGCATGAACAGGGTTCCGTAATAAATCTGAAAAAAAATTATAAAGTGTTGTCTTTAAATTAAAATTAAAAATCTATATCCTTATGACTCGAGAACCACTTTATAGATTTACATACGGTTTTCACTGTTACATTCTGTCATTTCTCAAGATGGTTTTAGTTAAGCTATAAATAATAACGCGCTACGTCATCGGCGGCCTGAGCTGTGAGCAAAAAGTCACACGAAGCGAAGCCGCTGGCAAATAGGTTGTGAAAACAATATTTAAAATTTCGTTAATTTTTTAAAAGTTTATTGAACTAATATATAAGGTGTTTCGTTAGTCATGTCATTAACTTCGGGAGGGTTACATACACACTCAAATAAACACTTAACGTAAGAAAATAAAAACATGTTTATAGGAGCATTTTTTCTCCTAACAAAAAAATTAAATCAAATAAGTAGCTGTAAAAACCAATCATAGTGACCTTGTGACTTACTTACAACAAACAGCTGTTCTGCGTTTGAACATAGTACGGTCATTGACCCCGTACAATGCAAGTTACCTACTGTTACACACAGGTTAATGTTTAGGTAGCAAACATGTTTTGTTAAATTTCTCGAAAAGTAATAATATAAACATATAATTATTTTTTTTGCGTAATGTCTTTTTATGTGAGTGTGTATGTAACCCTCCCGAAGTTAATGACATGACTAACGAAACAACTTATATATTTTTTTGTTTTCAAATAAAATCAAAATAATATTCTGCCATTATACGGGGTACGCACTGTCAACAGTCAGGAGCTGCAGTTGGCTTACAGGTTTTTTCATTGTTTATTGTTGCCTAGCTGTGTTCACGACTCGGCTCGCGGTAAAGTCGGTCGAACGAATTGGTGATTTTTAGGTTTCCGTATTCTGTACGGAAGCCTATTAGGTACTAAGCCTACGCCGTCTGTCTGTCTGTCTATCCGCCCTTCCGTCCGTCGGTCTGTCCGAGGGCTGTATCTCTTGAACCGTAATAGGTAGCCCGTTGAAATTTTCGCAGAATATGTGTTACTAGCTGTGCCCGCGGCTCCGCCCGCTCTCATATTTCACTTCACTGCTAACCTCATAAGCCATTTAGCGTGATAGTAAGTAGCCTATAGTTGATGGGAAGAATCAAGGTATCCGTAGAATTTTTAACCGACTTCCAAAAAAGGAGGAGGTTCTCAATTCGTCTGTATGTTTTTTTTTTTTATTTTTTTTTTTATTTTTTTGTATGTTTGTAACACGATTTCTCCGTCAATTGAGGGCCGATTTAGAAAATTCTTTTTTTGTTAGTTAGGTCATACTTCCGAGGTGGTCCCATTTCAATTTTATCGAAATTGGTTCAGTGGTTTTCGAAAAATCAGCATAATACTATGGTGTGTGGTTACCTTCAGCAAGACTTGTGATGTGGTCGTTTTCGGCAATTTTCAGTTTGATAAATTAGTATGGTGTGTGGTTACCTTCAGCAAAACATTTGTGATGTGGACTTATTCAGCAATTTGCAGTCTGACACATATGGCGAATAATTCTGTACCACTTCAATCGATTTCGATTATTCGATTTCGATTATTCTTTTTTATGTAATATTACTAAAAAGAATGAAATAAAAACTGTTTTAAAAAATATTAAACCGATTTCCAAAAAACAAAAAAAAAAAAACTAAAAAAGTATTAAATACCTAATATTTTGAAATTTTCTCTGTCCTGTTGAAATACATGAATCGATATACTAGTGATACATATTCGGACCCTTGTTTCATGAATATTCTAAATTTGAAATTTTTTATCTTTTCCGACCGGCGCTTAATTTATTATGGTACCTGGCCAGTACCTACTGTACCGAGTACCATCGAGCTGGTTTGATGATGGAGACAGAAGGTGGCCATAGGAACTCCTAAACTACACATGATAAACCCATCGTGTTTGGGCTCGTTGCATTTGTCTTCACGAGAAATTTACTTTAGACCTAAAAGATTCTCAATTCGACGGTATGTTTTCTTTTTTGGATGTTTGTTAAGCGATTACTCCGTCAATTGTGGGCCGATTTTGAAAATTCTTTTTTTTTTATTTGAAAGGGGATAACCCTGAGGTTTTTGAAGTGAAAACTTCTTTAGCGGCTCTTGGCACTTTTTTAGGTGGGTAAAAATACTGACTCGTGGTAAAAATGTATAACTCGCGACATCGCGTCAGCGTCATTTTTAAAATGAAACCTTAAGTCATTGCGTTAAGGGTTAAGTTAGAGTGGCACGGGATCTGCCGGCACTCCCGGAGTGCAACTGTTAAGTAGGGTTCCGTAACACGTTTATGTCTGTCCATTCTACTAAGTTCTGCAAAATGAATGTAGGGTTCCGTAACATATGCATGTCTATCCGTTCTACTAAATTTTACAATTTTCAACCAAGGTCCTCCGACGGTTATTTTATAATAAAAGTAAGCTTCCGTAACACGTTTATGTCTGTCCATTCTACTAAGTTCTGCAACATCACCTACAACGTCCGTGATGTCAGCCCATAACACCAGTGCCATGTCAGTGCTTCCCCCTTTGATCGTGCTGACTACACTGAACTGGTCGGAAAACACAAACTATTTACATAGCCGTTTCGACCGACGTTTAATTCAGTGCGGTGGTACCAACCCGGGAAGGTTAAACCCTACCACCAAGTAAGATTACGAGGGAAGGGACTTACAGTTTTACGAGGAATCCGAACCTTGGTCAGCCTCCAACGGTCAGCGGTCACCCATCTAAGTACTGACCGCACCCAGCGTTGCTTAAAATTCAATAGCGACAGTTGACTGTCTGCACCACTGAGCTATCGAAGCTGACGTGGTCCTATTTTAATTGGGTCAAGATCGGATTGGAAAGCGAGGCGGAATCGCGAGGCCGAAGGCCGAGCGATTCCGCCGAGTACATTAATAGCAAAAATTACTAAAAAAAACTGTGAAATAAAAAAAAAGTTTTAAAAAACATAAAACCGACTTCCTAAAAAAAGTAGAACTAAAAAACTATTTAAAATAAAAATATAAAAACCGCCTTCAAAAATATATGAAATAAAAACCTAAAAAAAAAAAACGAACCCTAGAGTTGAAGGCGGTGCTAAAGCAAGCAAAAATGATGCATGAAAGAAAACATGAGCGGATGATAATATCCTTTGTGATTTGTGTAGCCTTTTTAGCACCGCATTCAACTCTAGGGTTCGTTTTTTTTTTTAGGTTTTTATTTCATATATTTTTGAAGGCGGCTTTTATATTTTTATTTTAAATAGTTTTTTAGTTCTACTTTTTTTAGGAAGTCGGTTTTATGTTTTTTAAAACTTTTTTTTGTTTTATTAAAATCGGTTCAGTGTTCTCGAGTTATAAGCGGACAGACAGACATACACTCAGACACTCAGACAGAAAGCAGACGTTGGATTTTATTATAGGTAAAGGATTATGGCCGATATAACAACAAATAATAAAAATAACAAAAATTAAAAAAATCACGAGGGTTCCCATAGAAGACACCAAACAGTGTATGCGCGCGCGCGCGCCATCTACCAAATAGATTATGAAGCTATACGCCATCTAGATGGCGTGAGTGGCGCTAGCCATGACATGGCGAAACGGAACCCTCGGTGCGCGAGTTCTACTCGCACTTGACCGGTTTTCCGACTTCGTTCACTTCCGACCCGACTGCTAAGCTCATATGAATAATGCCGTGATGCTATATAGTCTATAACCTGACGGAGATATGTCCCATTAGGCAAAACCGCATGTTCTTGACTTTGTCATGACTCATGTGTAATGCGCTGACATCCGTGATGTCAGCCCATAACACCTTGATGAACTAGGTGCCGTGTTACTGCTTCCCTTCGGTCGTGCCGGCTACACGAACTATTTACATAGCCGTTTCAACCGACTTTTCATTCAGTGCGGTGGTACCAACCCGGGCGGGTTAAACTCTTCCTCCTAGTAAGGTAAGAAGGGAAGGGACCTACAGTTTTACTTGGAATCCGAACCACGGTCAGCCTCCAATGATCGAGCGGTCACCTATCCATCCACGGTGTGCATATGATACGACCGACGACAGTCGACCGACCGCACCACTGAGCTGCCGAGGCTGACAAACCTTCAGTGTTCCTAGCTCCACGTCCGCTGAACTGAAGGTCGCAGCCCCGGACCCATCGACGCGTAAGTGCACTTTAGGGCGAATACAAGACGCGCAATTTTGGTTTAAAACTTGAAACTGAAATATCCGGCTGAATTTGGAAACTCATATTTCATACCTTTTTTTGTTTTTTTTTTTTATGAAAACTGACACGGTTGGCTACATCACCTACAACATCCGTGATGTCAGCCCATAACACCGCGGTGAACTTGGTGCCACGTCAGTGCTTCCTTTCGGTCGTGCTGGCTACACTGAACTGGATGGAAAACACAAACTACTTACATAGCCGTTTCGACCGAACTTTCATTCAGTGCGTTCATTCATACCTAACCCAATTTGATGTACCGGAAGGAAAGTACAATTCGCCCAGGTGGTCACAGAGCATCAAATACCTACCGCGCGCGCCCCCTACTAGAGACGCCCTAAGCGATAATATTTGAAACCCAAAAACTTCACGCAGTGCTGCTAGCGCTTCGTATGTGTGTGTGTGTGTGCTAGTATCGACACTACACAGAAAGAGGAGCAAGTTAGGCACACGCACAAAACAAATGCACACGCACAACACACATATGTAAGTCATAGGCCACGCCCACAGGCTTCAACGGTGTTGTAGAGAAATCGCGATCAGGGCGCCTCTAGGAGGGGCGCGCGCATTTGATGCTCTGTGGTAATAGTGCACCATGGTATTTCATATTTGAAAAGTAATCGTCGAGTGTTTCGAAGGCGACCGTCGATGATTATGACTTTTCAAATATGAAATATCATAGATAGACTCTATGATAAAAAAAGTATAAAATCTTGCAATGGTCAACTAGAGAGCGTTCCATATAAATCTTTCCTTCGCCGTTATGTTGGCGCCACTGTATAACTGTCAAAACAGCGTTGAGGGTTGCTATGTGTACAGATTTACCCGTAATTATCAGTATTTACCGTATTTATTATACGGTAAATACCTATTACATTATTAGGTAATATAATCTTCACAATCTGGCAACAGGATTTTATGCACTGACAGTGACACTGGCAGTGGAGCCAACATAACGGCGAAGGGAAGATTTAGTTGGAACGCTCTCTACCAGTGCAATAGTATTCCGTGTGAATAGTAGGGGAACCTAAAAAAAGCATTAGAATTTTTTTTATGTAATCTGATATGGGTGGCTGAGTCGGAGGGGCCAAAGCATATTATGCTCCGACCAGCCAATATCACCTCCGAGAAGGCAGGCGCCATACCGGAGACTTCCCTGGTTTGCTGGCTATACTGGACTGAAAGAGAACACAACCGAGGCTGCTATGCGGCCATCTTACATCCAGTACGAGATATGGAAGGAAGGAATAAGGTAGCAGTAATATTTTCTTTAATTTTTATTTGCGTCCACTGTAATATTTTAAAATATTCTGGTTTACAACATATTTCCGTCACACAAGAAATTTACAGGAGAGCACAAAAATACAAAAATGTGTTATTTATATTTTGTATTTCAGTTGTAAACCAGAGTATTTTAAAATATTACAGAGGACGCAAATAAATTAAACAAAATATTAATTCTACCTCATTCTAATTGTAAAATTCTGAACAATCTAAGTGAATTACAAAACAAAACAAAAAAACCTATAACCTATACAAAACCTAATGCGCGTAGTGCGGTAGTGGAAAGGGGACGGCGGGATCGCGTGAAAGACCTCCTCCGAGTACTCCCCATGGAATAAGCGATAGAACACCACTTACATACAAAAATTGTTTATGTCTAAAAATACAAAATACTTTAGCTGTCGCGTGTCCCCTTAACAATTAATCCCGTCTGATTGGTTTAGTCCAGCCGAGTGGTTCAACAGGTAGAAGAGTGTGGCAGGGCCGTAGCTAGCCAGAGAGGAAGAGGGCCATATTGTTGGTAGGTAGCAATCCTGAGCGCGGTCAGCACTTGGATGGGTGACCGCTCGAACGTTGGAGGCTGACCGTGGTTCGGATTCCACGTAAAACTCCCTTCTTACCTTACTAGGTGATAAACCCTACCGGTTTATTCCGCCCGGGCTGGTACCGCCGCGCCGCACTGAATGAAACGTCGGTCGAAACGGCTATGTAAATAGTTCGTGTTTTCCTTCCAGATCAGTGTAGCCGACATGAAACAAAGGGAAGCACTGACATGGCATCTGGGGTCTCATGGCACGCGGTGTTATGGGTTGACATCACGGATGTTGTAGGTGATGTAATGTAGCTAACCGTGTCAGTTTCCATAAAAAAAATTTATCTACCATAGACGATATATATAACCCACATTTATATATATAAAATTTTAAAATGTTTTTTTTTAAACTGACACGGTTGGCTACATCATCTACATCATCCGTGATGTCCGCCCATAACACCATGGTGACTTAGATGCCATGTCAGTGCACGAACTATTTAAATAAGCGCCACCCGTAAGGTGTCTAACGACGCCCATGGATATTCGGGCGTATGCGGGGGTTGCGTATGCCATGCCGGTCTGACAGGTGCCCATTCACGCCCCTCTTGATGGACCCGAGACTGTACTTGGGGGGAAATATATGAGCAGGGAGAGCGTTCCAGAGTTTACCGATTCTGTAGCGGAAATATCTGCAGAATCGATTGGTACGCATCCGCGGTAAATTCAGTGTGTAGGTGTTACTGATCTAACTAAATTAACCAAGTAGTGTACAAACACCACAAACCAAGAACGTTAGAAGATGTTGGACGTCGGACTGTCCAATGATTATATGAGAACCAGCGTCGACGAGCTCCGCGGGTAGCGGAGAGGACCGCGCGCTCTCTGATTGGGTGGTATCGGGAGGTATCGCGCTCCGATTGGGTGGTAACGAATGTTATTGATACGTTTTTACAAATATCATGTTACGCTGGCGCGGGGAAGATCCGACGTCCCTACCTCTTGTACAAACGTACAAGAGGCAGGGACGTCGTACAAACGTTCTTGGTACAAACGTTTAATAATTATGTCTATAAATTATGTCTTGTGTAATTTTTCTTTTAATATTTTATGACACATTTCTGTTGTGTTAGCCAATAAATATTGTTTTTCATGGATCCTATAATCAGGAACTTGACCAAATTTATATGGGACAACCACTGAAGTACCGCCTTTCTAATAAAAAAATAATCATCAAAATCGGTCGACATGATAAAGGATTATCGCTGAACATGCATAAAAACCCATAACACTCTTCACCTCGGGTTCTTCGAGAGAGGCGTTAATACTTCGTTCTGAAAAAGATAGATTCTCCAAATTGTGATCTGGTTAACAAGGAGGATGACGTGTACGCTTTGTTGATCGAGTGTGGTCAGAACGAGGAATTACGGACGGAATTGCAGGCGTCACTTAGGGTGGACAGACTCAATTTGTTTTTTAGCATACATAAACTGTTCGGCGAGCCCAAGTGAGAGGGATTTAGTAATTGGTGTTGAATTTCGTGGAGCGTTCTCCATCTCTTAGGGACTCTGGTCCCTAAGGGATGGAGAAGATCAAAATTATTGTTAAAAGCCCTTAAAAATAAATTAAATTAAAAAAATAGAGGCGTGAATAGGCACCTGTCCGGCCGTCATGACGTTTGCAACCCCCGCGTACAACCGAATGCGTCGTTAGACACCTTATGGGTGGGGAGGCGCCACATCTCGCGCTTGCTTAAAAAAATTACGAGGAATTGACTACCTCCTCCTTTTGTCGGTTAAAAATGCATGTAAAATAAGCCTTTCTTATTTTTATTAAAGATAGTTTTAGATTACCTAGATAAATTAATGTATATTTCATATTGTATAATTTTTATTTTTAGTTCTAAATAGTTGTTTTTTATTTAATGTCTGTTCCATGTTTTTTTAATTTAACTATTATTTCAAGCTTGAAGCCTTTCTCCACTTATACTTATTTTTATTAAAGATAGTTTTAGATTACCTAGATAATTTAATGTATATTTCATATTGTATAATTTTTATTTTTAGTTCTAAATAGTGGTTTTTTATTTAATGTCTGTTCCATGTTTTTTTAATTTAACTATTATTTCAAGCTTGAAGCCTTTCTCCAC
Source organism: Nematopogon swammerdamellus (assembly GCA_946902875.1). Taxonomy (NCBI): domain Eukaryota; kingdom Metazoa; phylum Arthropoda; class Insecta; order Lepidoptera; family Adelidae; genus Nematopogon; species Nematopogon swammerdamellus. The sequence continues at coordinate 17,939,802 of OX336352.1, forward strand.
TTATACTTATTTTTATTAAAGATAGTTTTAGATTACCTAGATAATTTAATGTATATTTCATATTGTATAATTTTTATTTTTAGTTCTAAATAGTTGTTTTTTATTTAATGTCTGTTCCATGTTTTTTTAATTTAACTATTATTTCAAGCTTGAAGCCTTTCTCCACTTATACTTATTTTTATTAAAGATAGTTTTAGATTACCTAGATAATTTAATGTATATTTCATATTGTATATTGTATATTGTTTATTAAGCATTCATTAGACAGCATGACTGTACTCGAATTTGTCACAATTTGTTCTATCCGATTCGATTACACCCACGAAGAAGAACCGGTAAGAAACTTCGCAGGGTTTTTTTTTTCATAATAATTTTTACAAGCATTTAGTGACTATCCACATAATAACACCGCCTACAGCCGATTGAAAATACAGCTTGAGAGCAAGATCAAAAACAGATTTTTGTTTTGTTTTTGAAGTTCTGACTGCAAGGACTTAATTTAGTGGATCAGGTGTAAAGAGCCTTTGTCAAATTTTTGATACGTCATTTGTATCAACTCAATAATGTTAGTAATAAGTATACATACTACAACGTAGTATTGTCAAATAATAATAAAAAAAAAATTATTATAAAAATATTAAGATACTTGAAGTATCAAGTTGTCAATCAGTTAGTAAATAAATTTGAGTACAAATAGTACCTAGTCATAATAAGTATACATACTACAACGTAGTATTGTCAAATAATAAAAAAAATTATATTATAATAAAAATATTAAGATACTTGAAGTATCAAGTTGTCAATCGGTTAGTAAATAAATTTGAGTACAAATAGTACCTAGTCATGCGCTAACTAATTATGCAGTTAGAACCTCAAGATATAGTCCTGTTGACTAATGCCTCTTTTACAGTATAGTAGGCTTTCTTTACAAGAGTTGATTTTATATGTTTCTTAAACAAAGTATCATTTAGATTTTTTACCTCTTCTGGTATTTTATTATACAATCTAACACTGTTGCAAACAAAACTTTTCGACATTTTAGATGACCTGTGCTTCGTAATTAGAACATTATTTTTATGCCTAGTATCATGCTGGTGCATATCAGAGTGAAGCGTAGCATCCTGTATATATTTCCTAGCATAGCAGATATTTTGATAAATATAAGCACTGGGTAATGTCATAATTCCTATTTTATCAAATACATTTCTACAAGAGTCCCTCGCCCTCATACTGAGTATACAACGCAGTGCTCTTTTTTGAAGAATAAATATTCTATTAGATTCCGCCGCGTTTCCCCAAAATAATAATCCATAAGACATAAGACTATCGAAGTAAGCATAATACACAGTTTTAGCAGCTTGTATGCCACATAATTCTTAAATTTTTTTTTTGTATAATTTTTGTATTGTATAATTTTTATTTTTAGTTCTAAATAGTTGTTTTTTATTTAATGTCTGTTCCATTTTTTTTTTAATTTAACTATTATTTCAAGCTTGAAGCCTTTCTCCAGTTTCATCCTTCACGGACAAACCGAACAAGAATTTGCTTGAGATATTGAGGCCCCGGTGAGCATAGTTCTAAATACGGCTCTTTCTTAAGTTAATATTTACACATACTTAAGTAGGTACTAACTAAAGCGTGCGTCTCAAATTCTGGTCTAGAATGGTCTAAGGCTTTTAAAACCTTAGAAGCTCTTCCGTTCAGTGGTTTAGGAGATTAATAAATTAGAAATTTATCTTTATATTCTATTACACCTGGTTGTAGGCATTGATACTAATAATAGTAGGTATAGATGAGCCGTATCACTCACGAAAAAAACCGGCCAAGTGCGAGTCGTACTCGCGCACCGAGGGTTCCGTTTCGCCATGTCATGGTCACCATATGGTCACAGCGCCACTCACGCCATCTATGGCGTGATTTATGAAATGCTTCATATTAGTTAAAATTCATTATTACTTCAAATGCTTCATACTCTTTTCGGTAGACGACGAGCATACACTTTATAGTTTTTTATATGGGGACTCCTGTGAATTTTATACTATTTCTTATTTTTTATTACTTGTTATTATCTCGGCCATAATGAGTTAATAGCACATATTCTGTGAAAATTTCAACGGGTTACTTATTATGGTTCAAGAGATACAGCCCTCGGACAGACGGACAGACAGACAGACATACAGACAGACAGACAGACGGCGTAGGCTTTGTAATAGGGTCCCGTACGAAGGATCCGGAACTCTAAAAATAATAACAAATAATTAATATTAACAAATTCGTTGCCCATAGTCGTTTCGGCGCATGGGCTGATAGCGAAGAGCCTCGACGACCACCTTGAGAGGCTCTCGCTGAGTGGTTGGGTCAAGGGCCAGATCCAGAAGGCAGCCCTGCTCCACACTGCACGCATCGTCCGGAGGTTCCTCTCTTTGGGACCCGACCATCGGTAGCTTGGGCTCGCCCCGCCGCCGGTGGTGGAAACTCCATTTGTTTTTGTATTAATTTTAGATTTTAAGTTTGTAAATATTATGTAAAATTAATACAAAAAAAAATGTGTAAATAAATGGATACAAATAACAAATTATTAGAATAAGAAAAGCTGTCAGGAAGAAGAAAAGCTGTCAAAATGACAGGTCAGAAAAATTTTCTTCTCTCATCCAATGACGTATCATGTATCTCTTTGCTCTCATCCAAAAATTTCATAAATTTAGTGTGAGGAGGGAAAAAGTCGAGCTTGCGCCAGATACAAAACCAGGACCAGCGGCGCAGCTGCCGCTATTGCATGGGAGCACCGTGCGGCCACCACCACCGCTGCTGCTCGGCATCCCAACACCGCTCGCCGGCTTGACAGCTGACAGTCCAGGCAGAGGACTACCGGGGACACGGCCGGCCACCTACTACTACAGCCGAGCCTGAAGAGGGCATCAGACGCTGCGTGCTGCGCGCCGCTGCCGCCGCCGTCGCATCATATGCCACCGCTGCTGCGCCGCGCGTCGCCGCGCGTCGCCGCGCGTCTTACCAACACCATCTCGCCCTCTTCGCGGTTTCCCCGGGTCCAGTGACGATAACTGCCACTTCTTGAACGACCAGCGCACGCCCTTCACCAAGGTTCGTCGCTCCATCGCCGACGTTTGCCGGCAACGACGGCGAACGTCGTCGCGCTTCCGCCACACCAACCACGACGGGACGACGACGTCCGCCACATATAACCGGTCCGCTTGGGGCTATCGGGGCTCGGTGCTCCGTCTACAGCCCCCGCTACCGGTGTGGCGGCAAAGTGCGTAACGGTGACGCACGCGCGACAATCATGATAAATGAAATGGCTGCGTGTCGTCGCCCAGCGGTCCGACGGATACGGAGCTCTCCGAGATGGGGTTGGTGGTGGCCTACGAGTCTAGTACCACCACCTATCGCTCGTAGCTTGCCTCGCGTCGTCTCGGAGAGCTCCGTAGCCACGGCCTGCACCCGCCGGCGTGCTTGCAGGCTTGCCTCCCGCCGCCGGCGCCGGCGGTATTACCGTTTTTATTTTTAATGTTTGTATTAATTTTGTGTATTTTTATTACTTTTTATAGTTAGAATATATGTAAAATTAATATAAATGTATATATAAAAATGTGAAATAAAGAACTTAGCAAATAAAAAAAAACCCCCGACCCCTTAAAAAGTCAATAATAATTTCCCTTTACTTACATAAATGAGTCGCGCGACCGCCATGGGTATATAAAATAACTCTTTAGTGAATCTCTCAATAGAAAACTCTTTACAACTTTTTGGCGAAACGACATATGAATGCACAATTTTTCTTCATACAATTGGCTATTGAATTGTCATAAAAGACTGCTTCAAAAGCAGTTCTTTCCATTAAAAACATAGTTCAGAAATTAACAGTAACAATCAAAAGCAGCACCCATCCGTTTAGTTTCAAAACTAGCACTAAGCAAAACTATCCAATAGGATAGATACATTAATCCTAACGAAGTAACGGGTCATTTAGAATAAACTGGATCTGAACAAACATTTTGTTTTTTGTTTACCAAAACTTTGAAAAAGTTTACAGAGCTGTCTTTGATTCTATACCCCTCGTATTTATGTAGGTATCGGTGTTTTGTGTTTTTACGTATTTTTATTTCAAGAGTTTCAAACATAAAATAAAACCGCCGGTTTACGGTACTTGGGTAATTTACGGTAATTGGGGAAACAACCAGCGTTCAAAATTCGAAAAAAGTTTTTGGGAGAGAATAAGCTTCGCTGTGCAGAGAGGGAATGCTGCGAGCGTTATGGGCACATTCCCGACATGCCGAACTCTAGAGGAGCTTTTTTATGTTTATTAGGTAGTTCTTATAGTATTTTAATTTAACTTATTATATTAAATAAATTATTTACTAAATTTTTGATTACTTAATTACTTGATTACAAAAATAGCTACCAAACATAGAAAATCCGTTTTTAGAGCGTCGTCACTGTCGCACGTGCGAGTTAGTGCGACAGAGATGGCGCTCTACAACCGGATGTTCTCTTTCTATAGCTCGACCGACACGCATTATTTGCTGCCTTGTACTTTCCAAATAAAAAAATAAATAAATAAAAGAAAAAAGCAAATAAAAAAATAAATAAAAGAGTTTGTATTACGACGTAATGCAAACTCTTTGGTACCTACTTTCCTTCAGTAAGTCAATCTACTATCTGCTGTCAATGCCATCTAGTAATCATCGGTGAAACCATCTGAGAGCTTTCATTCAATCTTTGTACTTTCAATTCAACATCTGTGGAACGCCATCTAGTAAGCGGCGACAGAATTGCCTGTAAACTTTCAACGGAAGCTTTGCACTTTCTTTCCACTTAGGAAACTAACTAGTAAAGAAAGTTTATACTGTCAGCGCCATCTAGTTAGCGACGACAGAATCACTTAAAAGCTTTCAACTGAAGTTTTGCACTTTCCACCACGTCAGTGACACGTCACTGACGTGGTGGGATTCTGTCGTCGCTAACTAGATGGCGCTGACAGTATCTCACTCACGCACACGCACGGCACGTGTGAAAATAGTATATACTGTGAACGCCATCTAGTTAGCGACGACAGAACTACTTGAAAGCTTTCAACAGAAGCTTTGCAACTTCCACAGTCGAGCTAGTGTTCCGTTTCTTTACTAGATAGCGTTATTCTAAGTTTAAGGCAAACAAATTAATTGTTAGGGTTGCTTATCCATACCACAGATTAAGTTGTAGGCAATCTATGTACCTGCCGTATTGTTTATTGTATAATTTCATCCTTCGCAAGACACAATGTTTTCTTAGTAAATTTTTTTCACATCAGCTGATGCTGATGCTGATATTTTATCATTGACATCAGCGGATGCTGATGCTGATGCTGATTTTAATTCTTTTCCTTAAAAAAAGGGGAAAATACTGAACTACCTATATGATATGAATTTATATCCAAAGTTTTGGTTGGTATAGAAATAAAAGAGGGTGTTTTAATAATTTTGTGATATTTAAATTTAAAAAAATAATCAATATGATACCATAACAGTTTAGTAATTATCTTAGCAATTAAATTATTAGTATTGGATGGAACTTTGGAACTATTTGGAACTGTATTTGCTGTTTTTCCCGCTTCGAGTCTGTTCCGAGAAGGTTTGTAAATACAACCAACTCAAGAACAACTGCAAGTTTGTGGCCTTTGCTGTAGAGACTAGGGTTGTAACAAATATTCGTATTCGCATTCGAAATTTCGAATATTCTATCCGTATTCGTATTCGGTTGTAAGATACCGAATATTTATCGAATATTTACTTCGCGTGTTTTACTACTGAAAGAGTGAGGCGCAACAATATGCGGATCCCTACCCTACTCTCAGTAATGTTGTAATCAAGTCGCTAATCTCAGATTACAACAAAGAGAGACGATTGAGCGTACACGAAGACCCACTAATATGGTGGAGAACTACAACAAAGTATAACCAACTAGCACCCCTAGCCCGACAGTACCTGTCTGCACCTGCTGGAAGTGTACCGAGTGAACGTCTCTTCAGCGGTGCTGGCTTAATATATGAGCCCCATCGAAACCAGTTAAATCCCGAAAAAGCTGCTTAAATTAAATAAAATTATAAATCTTTTGTAACGCACTAATTTCGTTAAATTTTTTTTTCAAAATGCAGTTTCAAGTAATCAAAAACAGAGGAAAACATTAAAACAAGTCCGTATTCATATAATTTTAGGACTCACTGTAGGTAGATCTACATTTATAATAGAAAATGTAAGTGTTTTTTTTTCATTTGGATATAAAATTTCATATAATTTTTTTCAATATTCGTATTCGCGAATATCATTTTGGAATATTCGTATTCGCATTCGTATTCGCGAATGTGGAAAAATAGGCATTCGTTACAACACTAGTAGAGAGTAGAGACTCTTGGGGCATGGAGCCCGGACGCGATCAGTTTTACCAAGAAAACGGGAAAACTACTCATTGACGCGTCTGGGGACCGCCCCGTGCCCGGGCGAATTCAAGCAGCGGATCAGCCTGACGATCCAGAGGGGGAACGCCACGTTTCTTGTATGGGGATCGCCTTAATTTTTTACTTTTTGCTGTTTTTTTTTATTATTTGTAGGCGTATCCGCCATAATAACACGTATTCTGTGAAAATTTCAACAGGTTACTTTTTTTTAGGGTTCCGTATCCGTCGTGCGGAAGCCGCGATTACTAAGCCTACGCCGTCTGTCTGTCTGTCTGTCTGTCCGAGGGTTGTATCTCTTAACCGTAATAGGTAGCCCGTTGAAATTTGCACAGAATATGTATTATTATGGCCGATAAATCAACAAATAATAATAAAAGAAAAAGTAAAAAATTCACGGGGTCCCCATATACAAGAAACTAAAGCTAGAAACTCATTGGACCCACGTACGCTACGCACGCGTACGTGGGCGCGTCGGTCTCCATACATTTTATATGGAAGAGTGCAGCACGCAGTGTGTCGCGTAGCGTAGGGTGGCGTGAGCGCAATGAAACTGCATGCTGCACTCTTCCATATAAAATGTATGGAGACCGACGCGCCAAGATTCGCGTGTGTGGCGTACGTGGGCCCAATGAGTTTCTAGCTTAAAAGGTGTATTGCGCGCGATCTACCGAAAAGAGTATGAATCATTTCAACTAATACATAGATGGCGTGAGTGGCGCTGACCATGACATGGCGATACGGAACCCTCGGTGCGCGAGCTCAACTCGCACTTGGCCGTTTTTTTTTTTATTGAAATTGACACGGTTGGCTACATCACCTACTACGTCCGTGATGTAAGCCGGGCTAACAGACAGACAGACGACGGCGCTGCAGCGTAGGCTTAGTAATAGTACCTAATAATAATAGGCGTCCGTATGTCGGCGATGGCTGAAAAAGACCCTGACGTGATTGGACCCAAATTGTACGAAAATGTTCCTGATACAATAAAATCAATAAATAGTGACAATGTGTTCCAGAGTCAGCTGAAAATATTTCTCTTAGACAATCCATTTTATAAGTTAAGTGAATTTTTTTCATACTGTAAATAAAAATCCTGCTGACTGTGATAATTCAAATTGTTTATATGCATAAACACAAATTTTATTAATAACTTGACTGAACCCTATGTTCTTTATTTTGTATTTTATTATCTTTTTAATGGGTATATTTTTGACTTAGTATTTTTAATTTTTTGCTAAGATATAGTATGTTATATTTAACATAATGAAAACTTAGTATGTAAGTTATATTTAAAAAAAAGCTGTGTAAGGTTTCTTACCCGGTTCTTCCTTATAGATTGCACTACTGAACGGGACATCACAAAAAATGATGACGAACCATACTGAATATGCATATGTCTCAATGAAATATTTTTATTGTTGTGTTAATAAATAAATATCTGAATCTGAATCTGAATCTATGAATACGGAAACCTAAAAATCAAAACATTCAAAGTTTATAGCTTATCAAAATTGGTTAGTGGGAAAACAGTGGGAGATGCCTGCATGCACCGAGCCCTGCATGCATGCATAGGCTTGCCATACGTATTTAGTCCGGACTTTTTTTTTTATGGAACCTGACACGGTTGGCTACATCACCTACAACATCCGTGATGTCAGCCCATAACACAGGGTGAACTAGGTGCCATGTCAGTGCTTCCCTTCATTTCATGTCGGCTACACTAAACTGGACGGAAAACACGAACTATTTACATAGCCGTTTCGACCGACGTTTCGTTCAGTGCGGTGGTACCAACCCGGCCGGGATAAACCCTACCACCTAGTAAGGTAAGAAGGGAAGGGACCTACAGTTTAACGTGGAATCCGAACCACGGTCAGCCTCCAACGGTCGAGCGGTCACCCACCCAATCACTGACCGCGCTCAGCGTTGCTTAATAACAGTTGACTAACCAACCGCGCCACTGAGCTACCGAGGCTGACGAATTTTCTTATCCCTTAGTCGACTTTTACGACATGCGACGGGGAGAGATGCAGTGGGGCTATTCTTTTTAAGTACCGACCCCACACGGTACATTTGGACAGGACTGTCCGGATTTGGCAACCATGTCCGGACTTTTGTCCGGACTCGTAATACGCCCGGATTTTTTTTATATTCGCGCGCAGTAGTCGATTTCTTCCGCCTATTTATTATAGAGAATTATGTTGATTTTGAGTGTTAATTTTTTTATGCACCTGACTTAGACGGATTACACCACCGCACCACCGACAATAGCGGTGTTATCAGCCCAACACACTATGGTTAACTGGGTGCCATGTCAGTGCTTCCTCCTTTTTGATCTTGAACTATTTTATTTCATAGCTGCTTCGACCAACCTTTATTCAGTGCGGTGATGGTACCCATACGGAGGAAGTGGGTTGCCCTTGTTTTTGAGGATCAGTGTGGCGTCCGGAATTGAGTCTGGAAAATTATGGCAAGCCTATGCATGCAGCTAATCTAACACAGATAATTTATTTCTACCCTCCACCAAATCGTCTCGGGAGGCGAACGAAACCGGGTATTACTGCAGCTCACACAGTACAATAGTAGAACCGTTACCAACACAATGCCTTATTGTTGTACACCGGCCCAGCCCAGACAGATACCAAGACGGACCCTTAACTTGCAGTGACGCAGGCGAGCGAGTCACTAGATCGGCAATTTTTAGGTTTCCGTATCCCGTACGGAAGCCTATTAATAAGCCTACAACGACTGTCTGTCTGTCTGTCATACTTCTGTATCTTTGGGACCGTAATAGCTAGCTGGTTGAAATTTTCACCAAATGCGTGTTATTTTTCCGGATATAACAAAACATAAAAAATTTAAAAAGTTGCAAATTAAGTGGGTTCTCCATACAAGAAACGTGTGTTTTTTTTTTCAACGTTTTTCTTTTTATGGTGCGCGAGAACGACTCGCAATTGGCCGTTTTTTTTGGATTTCCGTACCGCGTATGGAAACCAACAAAAAAAACCTACCAGTATAATCAACGTACCGTGCGGGGCCGGTACTTAAAAGAATAGCCCCACTGCATTTCTCCCCGTGCATATCGTAAACGGCGACTATGGGATGAGGACACGATCCTATGCTTCAGGGCGACAGGCTAGTTACCTCTCACGTTGGCACGGTCCATCCACCGAGTCACGCAGCAAGCAGATCGTGCGTTACTTGCCGCTTGATAGTTATTTTGTCCTTATACATTGCTAAATGTGATGATCGGTGTTGTGCTGTAATTTATAAGAGTGCTTGAAGCACAACACCGATTATTCTGCTCGGCCCGATTTTCGGGATACAGAGTGTGCTGTGTATGTATGTATGTTTTTTTTTTTATGAAAACTGACACTGTTGGCTACATCACCTACAACGTGGGTGATGTCAGCCCATAACACCGCGGGTTGACAGGCGCCGCGTCAGTGCTTCCCTTCATTTCATGTCGTCTACACTGAACTGGACGGAAAATACGTTACATAGCCGTTTCGACAGACGTTTCATTCAGTGCGTTGGTACCAACCCGGGCGGGATAAACCCTACCACCTAGTAAGGTAAGAAGCGAAGGGACATACAATTTAAGTGGAATCTGAACTGCGGTCAGGCTCCAACGGTCGAGCCGTCAACCATCCAAGTACTGACCGCGCTCAGCGTTGCTTAACAACAGTCGACCGACCGCACCACTGAGCTACCTAGGCTGACATGTATGTATAAATGTAATTTCGACATATGCCACTATATTGGTGGCAGATAGAAAACCTCACCCACAACGACGACGCCGCTCCACATGAGTACTTCTAAGACAAAACATAAAACTATTGTGTACCTGCAGCCTTGAGAGTTTTAGAAGTTTATTTATAAGATATAGCTTTTGCCCGCGGATTCGCTAGCGTGAAATTCGTATTTAAAAAGAAGAAATTAAATAAGCCTCCCAGCTGTGAGAGCCACATCTTAGCGTAACCGGAACTGAATTGTATTTAGCCTATCCTGCCTGTGTCCCACATAATGAATTGTGCTTATGGAGGAACATACATACAGAAAATATTTCTAAAAATCGTCAATTTAGTTTTAGTGTCATACATAGAGTCTAAAACAGCAATCAATCATCATCAATCAATACTAATAATAAATCTGTAAGGGATGGTCATGGAGTAAGTTACTTTGTTTTGTGATATACTGAGTTTGTAGACTCTATGTATGGTACTAATACTAAATTTATGAGTTTTAGAAATCTTTTATGTATGTAGGTAGGTATGTATGTTCCTCCATAACTCTTAAACCGATCATCCGAATTTGATGAAAATTAGTACAAGCACATTTAACTATACGAGACATAGGATAGGCTAAGTTAAATTCATTTCCGGTTAGGCTAAGACGTGGCTTTCATGCAAACCGAATTGTTCCGCGCGCCGAAATAAAGTTACAGTAGCGGGCTTACTTACTTTCTTCTTTTTAAATACGAATTTCACGCGAGCGAAGCTGCGGGCAAAAGCTAGTATCTCATAAAACAAAGTAACTTACATCATGATTATCCCTTACAGATTTATTATTAGTATTGATTAGAAGACAAATGTTACACATACCATATCCATCTATTGGTGTTATTTGTCTTACCTTTTGCCGTTGGAGCGGCCGATATCGGTCGCTTTATACATTAATAATTTTATTATTTCAAAGCTATTTGTTCGACACGGTTCAATATGGAATGCTTTCATGAAGCTGAAACAATGAAACCAGCCAAATATGTACTTAGGTGTTCGGAATTAAAATCACAATAACTAATTATCGCACATTCTTTAAATTTAAGTATCTGCTAGCTTTTGCCCGCGGCTTCGCTCGAGTGAAATTCGTATTAAAAAAAAAAGTAAGTAAATCCGCTACTGTACTTTATGTCTAATTGGTGATCCCAAGCTCACGGAGAGTCTTGAATCATTGGGCCACAGGATGGCCACAGGCGAACAATCGGTTCTCTTAGCCTGTTCTATAGGTACTACCATGGACGTTGCTCTGATGAATTGGCTTCTCTCATCCCTCCAGCCCCCATCCGTCTCCGCCACACCCGCCGGACTCGCTCGGAACATCCATATGTTGTTGACACCCAACTACTAAGAACACATCGTTTTTCGAAATCTTTCCTGTGTCGAACGGCGAAAATATGGAACGGTCTTCCGGTGAATGTGTTCCCCACCACCAGGCGTGTCAATAAATTAGACGACAACCTTTTTGTCCGCCTCATAGCCGGCATGGCGCCTCTCTGAGCGTGGTTTCGCGAGGAATGGTGTTATTGGCTGTGTCTGATCTTCCGTTGAAGTATTGGGCACAGACACCCGCGCCGGCTGACTATAAAAAAAAAAAATAATATGTATGTCTCAATGAAATATTGTTGTGTTCTTTATGGCGAAATAAATATCTGAATTTGATTTACGAAAATTTTTTTTTTTCGAACGAAAGCGCAGCTTGCAAGTTTTGATCCAGTTTGCCAATCTATTCCTGCCGACCGCGTAAGGTAGCGTTGCGCCTGCGCCGCGAACCGCGATGCGTGCAGCGAGCAAGACGCTCGCAGCTCAGCTGTCGATATGCGCACGCGCACGCGCTGATTTTGTACTTAAAGTGATGTTCCGTTACTACTTCATCGACTAACAGTCGATTTCACTATTTTCATCTAATACGTAGCAGTAATGTATGTAAACTTGATGAAATTAACCGACGGATAAATGTTAACAGAGACAAAAACCATAATTGGCGAAATCGGCCGAATTTATTTTATTTAATTTTATTTTCAACTATTAGCGAAACACACAGTCCAACTTATATTACTAATTACGAAATATGTTACATAACATAACATACTCAATCTACTAAGACCTATACCGATAAAGTTTCCACATTTAAACAATATAATTTAGGTATATCAACTAAAAACTATGGCTGCCTCGGCTGAATTAAAAAAAATATTTATAATTTCATGTTTAGTTATGTTTTGTTTGATAGGTAAGTTTTGTTTTAGGTTACTTTTAGTTTTAATTTTCTCTATAAGTTCTTTTAGTTATTGAATTTTTAGGTTCTCTTTTAGTTGATATAATTTAGTAGGTAATTCATTATTCGAATTTAGATTATGTTATATTCAGTAACAATTTACTGTAATGTAATGTAATGTGTTTACTAAAACTGTATAATAAAATAAATTTTAAATAAATGTATATACATACATACATACATAGCGTGCCTGTTACCGGTGGGGTAGGCAGAGACAACGGATCTCCACCTGTCACGATCTTGACACATATCTGCCGCCTCTTCCGCTCTCATAATGTTCATGCATGCTCGTCGGTTATGGTTACTACGCACTTGACCCTTTTTGAGCATATGCCCGATCTAGTTCAGGTACTTCTAGGGCGACCCTGGCTAAATAAGAAATAAATAAAAATTAGAACAATTTGAAGTGAAATATGGTCCTTCGAGCCGAATTATATTTGTATCTAAAGGGCAACAGGGTAGCACCCTGTTGCCCTGGCACGGTCCTTCTGCCGTTGATAGGGAAATCGTCCCTTAGGCCCGGACTTCATGCATCCGTTTCTCCCCGAAGTTGACTAAAATAGGCCACACCCACCGGTGCGAGCGACAGAGTGAGAAACGGACGCATGAACTTCTCACTCTGTCGCTCGCACCGGTGGGTGTGGCCTATTTTAGTCAACTCCCGGGAGAAACGGATGCATGAAGTCCGGGCCTTAGTATGCAAAATGCATTGTTTGGTAGAAATTATATTATCTCCGTAATTTCAGCTCCATATTCCTGTCGTAACAAGATGCGTTGTAAGTGCTTACCTCTGGCCGTTACACAGATTTGGTAGCAAGTAGTTTATATAGAGTAAGCGAAAAGCATATATACCTACTTTAATATTTCGCGGGTACCTACTTACTTTAATCGATAATGTTGCCGCGATGACAACACTAGCGCGGCTCAGACGCGGCGCCTGCGACGACGCGACGGCGGCGGAGGCGGGGCGCGGAGCGGCGGGGAGCGGTGGTGTCTGTCTGGGGCGGTTGAGTTTCATTTTTAACCGACTTCAAAAAAGGAGGAGGTTCTATTTTCGGCTGTATGTCTTTTTTTTTTATGTATGTTCAGCAATATCTTCCCCAATTTGTGAACCGATTTCGATGATTCTTTTTGTGTTCGGTTCAATCTAGCTCCAAGGTGGTCCCATTTTTTTTTTTGGTCAAGATCGGATTGGAAAGCGAGGCGGAATCGCGAGACCGAAGGCCGGGCGATTCCGCCTAGTACATTAATAGCAAATAAAAATTACTAAAAAAACTGTGAAATAAAAAACTATTTAAAAAAATATAAAAACCGCCTTCAAAAATGTATGAAATAAAAAAATAAAAATGGAACCCTAGAGTTGAACGCGGTGGTGCTAAAGCAAGCAAAAATAACCGACCGCCTTCAACTCTAGGGTTCGATTTTTATTTTTTTATTTCATACATTTTTGAAGGCGGTTTTTATATTTTTTTAAATAGTTTTTTTTATATACATTCATATTATTTAAGTACGTACTTATAATATGCAGTATAAATTATGGTATATTAAGTATTTGTAAATTAATTATTATAAGTATGTTAGGTAGGTATGCATATCATTTCCTCCAGCGGATGAGTAGTCATGGATCAGTATAATTAGAGCAATTAAAATATGTACTTAGGTGAAAAATATTTTACAAGCTTTTATTTAACTAGCCGTGTACCTATGTTGGTTTGTTAGTATGTGCGGGTCAATTCTTAGAGGATAAATTAGACCACTTCCTCTTATCCTACGAAGTTTAAATTTTTAGTGTTGGTTCAGTTCCGAAGACAATGCAATGTTATGTAAAAAAAATTATAATAAATTTAAAAAATCTCGTCGAGGCCTATCATTTTCTCCAGCCACAGACGTCGTCTGTGTCTCCAGCGGATGAGTAGTCGTGGATCAGTAGTTTCCGATATATGCCCTCTCAAGCACTTTTTCCTTTTTTTTCCGAAACGGTTGAACCGATTTGAAAAAAAAACACTATTTAAAAAAGAGCAATTTTTTCTACGAAAATAAACAAATTGCCAAAGACGTTACGTGCGACGCAATACAACCTCTTTGCAAATTGCAAGTCGATTTGACCAGTAGTTCAGGAGTTATAAGCATTTATTGATTTTCGAAGCCTTTTTTCTAAGGGCCATATTTATAGAAGGGCTTGATGTACGACTCTCGGGTATTTCGTCTTAGCAATTACGCGCGACGCAATACAACCTCTTTGCAAATTGCAAGTCGATTTGACCAGTAGTTCAGGAGTTATAAGCATTTATTGATTTTCGAAGCATTTTTTCTAAGGGCCATATTTATAGAAGGGCTTGATGTACGACTCTCGGGTATGTCTTAGCAAGTCGGAAGAACTACCTTTAGGGCGATATGCCTCACCTTCATGTAACTCTTTAACTCTTATAGTTTTCGAGATCTAAGTCGCCAAAATTGTTAAGTCAAAAGTCAATGCCAAAAGTACATACATAATTTTCGTGACGCAACTTTTTGTAAAAAACCTCCGGCAGCAGGATAAAGAAAGACGTGTCATCAAATTCACGTCAAAAGAAACGTACATAATGTACAACGCGTCCCATTCAAATTTTCCGGTCCGTGGAACAAGCTAGGCCACAATGACGTCACAGCGCCAACGGCAAACCTGAGTGAGACGCGTTTGTATAGTGTCACACACAGAGCATCAAATTCGCGCGCCCGCCCCTCCTAGAGGCGCCCTGAGCGCGATTTCCCTACAACGGCGTTGAAGCCTGTGGGCGTGGCCTATGACTTACATAATATGTGTGCTGTGCGTGTGCATTTGTTTTGTGCGTGTGCCTAACTTGCTCCTCTTTGTGTGTAGTGTCGATACTAGCACACACACACACATACGAAGCGCTAGCTGCACTGCGTGTAGTTTTTGGGTTTCAAATATTATCGCTTAGGGCGTCTCTAGTGCGCGCGCGCGGTAGGTATTTGATGCTCTGTGGTGTCACACAATGACAGAAGCAAGATGCGCAATCATGTGTGTAACACGAGGTAATCCCACGCACAGTGCAAAGCGTTTGGCCCACCGGCCGAGCTGCCCCGCATACCAGTTCCCTGGAATCGCATCTGGAGTCAAATTCGCACACACACTGCACAAAATGCAGCTTCGGTGCATCGCGCACGCTTCCAGGGGTAGAGAACCTTTTCACACGACTATGGCAAAACCAAAATGTATCTTTCAAATTTTTTTTTTTTTTTATATAGACAGCCGGCGCGTTTCTGTGCCCAATACTTCAACGGAATATTAGACACAGCCAATAACACCATTCCTCGCGAAACCACGCTCAGAGAGGCGCCATGCCGGCTACGAGGCGGACAAAAAGCGTGTCGTCTAATTTATTAACACGCCTTTTGAAGATTCCCAGGTTATAGGTGGTGGGGAACACACTCGCCAAAAGACCGTTCCATATTTTCGCCGTTCGACACAGGAAAGATTTCGAAAAACGATGTGTTCTTAGAAGTTGGGTGTCAAGAACATATGGATGTTCCGAGCGAGCCCGGCGGGTGTGGCGGAGACGGATGGGGGCAGGAGAGATGAGGGAATCCAATTCATTAGAGCAACGTCCATGATAGTACCTATAAAACAGGCTAAGAGAACCGCTTGCTCGCCTGTGTGTGGCCCAATGATTCAAGTCCCTCCGTGAACTTGGGATCACCAATTAGACGGATAGCGCGCCGCTGGATAGAGTCCAAGGACGCCAATAAGTAAAGAGGGCAACCGTCCCACAGATGACTACAGGTGCCCGAGGTCGAAGCCTCAGGCGCAACCAATTTCACCCCCAAGGAGGTGCCAGCCTGTCTTGGAGGCGGACTAACGTCGCTGGGAAAAGGCTATTAACCCGCGATTTGAAGATCCGTGGAGTGGATTGTAGGAGTAGGGAAAGAAATTCCCCGGACGGAAGCCCGTCCCGTAATATATGTATTATGACCGATTATGACCGATATATGACCGATTTGAACGTCCCCGTTTCTCCGAAGGGTCGATTTAGCTTACGAGCCAGGGTAGCACAGGGCACACAATTTTTTAAAAGCTCAAAGTGACAGACCCCTGAAGCCATATTGTAAAACTGTAAAAATTTAATTTCCCCAAAATCCATCGTGTGATGCACCATTGCTTAGTAGGAGAATGAAAAGGCGATTTAAAAATATGCCACACTAGACATCGATGACACTAGATGGATTTTAGGTTTCCATACGGAACTCTCGGTGCGCGAGTTGGACTCACACTTTTGTCAGCTTCGGTAACTCAGTGGTACGGTCGGTCGACTGCTTAGTACTTGGACGGGTGGCCGCTCGACCGTTGGAGGCGGACCGTGGTTCGGATTCCACGTTAAACTGTAGATCCCTTCCCTTCTTACCTTACTAGGTGGCAGGGTTTATCCCGGCCGGGTTGGTAACACCGCACTGAGCGAAACGTCGGTCGAAACGGCTATGTAAATAGTTCGTGTTTTCCGTCCAGTTCAGTGTAGCCGACATGAAATGAAGGGAAGCACTGACATGGCAGCTAGTTCACCCGTGGTGTTATGGGCTGACATCACGGATGTTGGAGGTGATGTAGCCACTCGTGTCAGTTTCGATAAAAAAAAACGGTTTTGATAATTATTTTTATTTTCATATAAAATAGAAATAAAAAATTATTGGCTCTGAGGACCGGGGCGCGTCGGGTTTGGTCGGGAAGCGGTTGTGGCCGGTGCCGGGCCTGGTCGATGCTCGTGCGCTTCGGCGCGCGATCGGACTCCGGACCCGCGTTCCAGCCTTCCGTGGATCTTCCAAGCTTGGCCGCCCGAATAAAGGTCAGCTCTTAGCCAACAGCATTGGGTGTCACTGGTTGCAAGGCTACTCGGTGAGCCTAAGATAATCAATTGTTTCCTTGTCGCACAACACCGATTACTCTGCTTATCCCGATTGTCGGGATTCAGCGTGTGAGATATGTATGTATGTATAGGACCCACAGTTTTAAATTGTTGGTTTAAAATTTTGCTATATATTATAAATGGCCTGAAGGTTGGCAACACCTGCATTGAGACGATAGTACAGCAATTCTATCGTGTACACGTCGCGCATTCCATCTCATGGATTAATGCTATAGAAGCATTATATTGATTTCGCGTTCGTACGGAAGTTTTATATTGCTCACAATAGGCAGTTTTGTGTGCGACCTTTTCCTTGTTGGAGATCTCATCGGATATACTTGCTACTAACATTGTTGCATAGCCCCACTGCATCTCTCCCCGTCGCATGTCGTAAAAGTCGACTAAGGGATAAGAAAATTCGTCAGCCTCGGTAGCTCAGTGGCGCGGTTGGTTAGTCAACTGTTATTAAGCAACGCTGAGCGCAGTCAGTGATTGGATGGGTGACCGCTCGACCGTTGGAGGCTGACCGTGGTTCGGATTCCACGTTAAACTGTAGGTCCCTTCCCTTCTTACCTTACTAGGTGGTAGGGTTTATCCCGGCCGGGTTGGTACCACCGCACTGAACGAAACGTCGGTCGAAACGGCTATGTAAATAGTTCGTGTTTTCCGTCCAGTTTAGTGTAGCCGACATGAAATGAAGGGAAGCACTGACATGGCACCTAGTTCACCCTGTGTTATGGGCTGACATCACGGATGTTGTAGGTGATGTAGCCAACCGTGTCAGGTTCCATAAAAAAAAAAAAAATGTTTCACTGAGATAAATTCCGCGGCGCTGTTCCGTACTGCTGAACGCCTAGTAGAGGACTAGGAGGACATTTGGAGAGGCGCATGTCCAGCAGTGGACGAATACACGCTGCATTGACTGACTAACGGACTGACTGACTAACGGACTGACTGACTGACTAACGGACTGACTAACTAACGGACTGACTGACTAACGGACTGACTGACTAACGGACTGACTGACTAACGGACTGACTGACTAACGGACTGACTGACTAACGGACTGACTGACTAAGACGGAGGTTACACGCTAGGTTTTTCATCAGTTCAGTCCATCAGTCTGGTTAAACCATGGTCTAGAGTCTAGACTAGACTGACCGTTTAATCTACTTTGATGGATGGATGGTTTGGAATGATGGGCCAGACTGATGGATTTTAAAATATTTTGATACTAGACTGATGGCAGACTGATAGTGCGAATGCATTTTACGTCTGGCGTCATACTGGCGTCAATCTGGTCGTGACCAAGGTCACGGACTGAACTGATGCCAAACCTAGCGTGTAACCTCCGTCTAACGGACTGACTATCGGACTGACTGAACGGACTGACTGACTAACAGACTGACTGACTAACGGACTGACTGACTATGGTCATGGCGGCGGTATGCTTGATAAACCATATACTATTCGCACAGCCATACACCACCATGCGAAATTGCAGGTCCAGCCAGAAGTATCGATTTTTTGTTCAATCTCCATATTGGGCAAGTCCGTTCGTAATGCAAGCGAAGCCGGAGCTAGTGGTTGCCAGAATCCAAGCCCTATTTTTTTTTTTATTGAAATCCCGACATTTTGCTCCGAGCCACCCATAAGGTGTCTAACGACGCCCGTGGACATTCGGTCGGTCGTATGCGAGGGTTGCGAATGCCATGCCGGCCTAGGAAGTGCCCATTCATTCCCCTGTTAAAGGACCCAAGGCTGTACTTGGGGGGGAATATATTATTAAATATATATGAGCAGGGAAAGCGTTCTAAAGTTTACCGGTTCTGTAGAGGAAAGATCTGCCGAACCGATTGGTACACATTCGCGGTAAGTCCAGCGTGTAGGGATTGAATCCCTGCCCAGCGCGCGTGGTGCGGAGGTGGAAAGGGGACGGCGGGATCGTGCTGAACAGCTCCTCCGAGGAATCCCCATGGAATAAGCGATAGAACACACTTAGGATGCTCTTTCAATCCATCCTTGCATTTCCCCTAGGGAGATATTCACAGACAATTTTAAACAAACCAAATTGTGATAAAGTGGCCAATTCATCCCTTGGGATTAGGTTAGGTAGGTACAACCCTTTTGAGAGAAGATAGGTCAATTGTATGAATCCCCGCCGCAGATTCGCTTCGCCGTGACACATAACACATAACTCATAACATAATGTACCATCCTTGTTCGTCAGCGTTTATATGTTCACTTCCGGATATAAGCCTCTGCAGTTTATCTCCAATCCTCCATGCCTTCAGCGGATTACGGAATCCGACGCCCGCGTATTTTTAGGTTTCCGTATCCCAGACGGAAGCCTATTACTAAGACTCGTCGTCCGTCCGTCCGTCCGTCCGTCCGAGGGCTGAATCTCTTGAACCGTAACAGGTAGCCCGTTAAAACTTTCACAGAATATGCGTTACTATGGCGAATGAAACAACAAATAAGAAAAATAAGAAAACGTTAAAAATTAAGGGGGGCCCCCATAAAAAAAAACGTTTTATTAAAATAGATTAGTTACACTATTTAATAACAGATGGCGCAAACGACTTTTATACATTGCATGCATTGTTAGGTGCTGTCGTTTTACCACCGTAAAGTGCTATCGACCTCATTGAGGCGTCTCTAAAAGATAGCCGCTTCATAATCTTTGGTCCTTAAAAAAAATAATTTTCAGAAGTTTGATGTTTGACAGATCACTTTAAAAAAATAAAGTGACGTTACTATGGTAACAGCTGTCAGTGGGCAAACATGGAGACCTGTCATACATAGCATAAACATAATATATCTGATAAATTCAAATTCGAAGACCATGCCACCTGAGCGGATAGGCGGATGTTATTGATAGCGGATAGATACGGAAACCTTCGGGCGCGAGTAAAACTCGCACTTGACAGATTTTTTATTTTTTTATGGAAACTGACACGGTTGGCTAAATCGCTCACTACATCCGTGATGTCAGCACATAACGCCTTGGTGAACTAGGTGTCCGCGTCAGTGTTTCCCTTCGGTCTTGCCGGCTACACTGAACTTAACTGAACCATCCGTGCGCAAGCAAAACTCGCAACCAATTTCTTTTATGTAATCCGTTTGATACAGAGATACCAAAGCCTTCCCTTGCCCCTTATTGAGTCGTAAGCTCCAATTATAGCCCACGGGCTGGGTTTGAACCACCGTAAGTACTGGACATTTAATATGGCGGCATAGCAGCCGCGCCTGTATCTAGTCCAGTATAACCAATCCAATACAAAGGGAATTCTCCGGTATGGCAATTACCTTCTCAGAGGTGATATTACCTGCTCGGAGTATGGACTTTAGCCCCTCTCACTCGGTCACCATAATAAAATAATGCCCCACTGCATCTCTCCCCGTGCACGTCTTAAAAGGCGATTAAGGGATAAGTACAAGTGGTACAATAAAAGTGCATAAGGGCGACAGGATAGCCACCTCTCGGCTCTCACCTTGGCGCGATACTTCCACCGAGTCATGCAGCGGGGTCTTCGTGACTTACTTGATGCTTGATTGATAGTTATCGTGTTCTAATTTGCTAAATGTGGTGGTCGGTGTTGTTGTGAGGTAAATTACAACCTGTGTACTTGCAGCACAACACCGACTACTCTGTTTACCCCGATTGTCTGGCTAGATACAGCGTGCGCGGTATGTATTATGCCACTATTTGGTGGCAGATAGAAAACCTTCGCATTACTAAACCAAACACTTCAATTTGAAATACAAAAAAGTCGTATTATGTTCAATGTCTCATTGAAACCGTTTCACCAATAAAAGTGGGCGGAAGTTGTAACTCCATTCATTCAGGCAGCGCGGATCTGCGATGGCGCTCCGCCGAATGGCGCACTGTGGCGGAGAATGGCGCACTGTGGCGGAGAATGGCGTATTATGGCGCTGAATGGCGGCTTCCGAAGCGCAAAGGCCCCTCAGTTCTTGGAAGGCGACAAGTGGCTCCACTGTGTTGAATTTGTATTATATTTAGCTCGCCACGTCGAGGCACGTCGCGCCGCCGCCGCCGGCCTCGATCGCTAGGTGGTGCGACGGATCGACGGCCGATGACGAATTAAGCACTGTACTTGGTGATTGGTTGATGTAAGGTATGTGACCACGTGGAGCCGGTAATGTACCGTGTGGGGCCGGCACTTTAAAAGAATAGCCCCACTGCATCTCTCCCCGTGTATGTCGTAAAATGCGACTAAGGGATATAATTATACGACTCCCTTCTTATATTACTAGGTGGTAGGGTTTAACCCGCTCGGGTTTGTACCACCGCACTGAATGAAACGACGGTCGAAACGGCTATGTAAATGGTTTGTGTTTTCCGCCCAGTTCAGTGTAGCTGGCACGATCGAAGGGAAGCACTGACATGGCACCTAGTTCACCCGGTGTTATGGGCTGACATCACGGATGTTGTAGGTAGGTGATGTAGCCAACCGTGTCAGTATCCATAAAAAAAAAAAAACAAAAAAACTAATATTTACCTCGCCACGCCCCGTGGCACGTCGTTAATCAGTTCTATCCGATTCGATTGCACCCACGAAGAAGAACCGGCAAGAAATTTCGCAGGGTATTTTTTTTTCATACAAGTAGGTACTTTAGTGACCCACCTAGCCACATAATAACACCGCCTACAGTCTATCGAAAACACAGCTTGAGAGCAAGATTAACAAATTTTGCTCAGAGTTCTGACAACAAAAACTTATTAATTAAGCCTTTGGTGGTGGTGCTGCCGTGCTAAAGGGCGACAGGCAAGCCAAGTCTCACCTTGGCACGGTTCTTCCATCGAGTAGTGCAGAGGTGGGTCTTCGTGCCTTACTTGCTGATAGTTATCTTGTCCTATGACATTGCTAAACGTGGCGGTCGGTGTTGTAATTTACATGATCACTGGCGGCACAACACCGTCTACTCTGCTTACACCGATTGTCGGGATATAGCGTGTGGTGTGTATGTATGGCCACAGGACAATGTTCGCACTTGTCACTTTATTTCGTCATTTTATGTTGAAGAGGCGAACAGGAGAGTCAAAAGCCGTCGCGGCGTCTTACTACCACAATACAAGAAACATGTGTGCGCATAGGCTTACCATACGTCGGGATTTGTCCTGACATGTCAGGATTTTTAGTGAATTTTGCAACTGTCATGATTTTTCGATTTTTCAATGAAGTACAACAGATTTTTTAATAATAATAACTAAATAATTAAAACCTAACTAACAAATGTTATGTTATGTTATTTTTTTTATTAGAAATTTATACAACCGGTAATGTTATTTAATTACTAATTAGATAAAATTACACAGCATATTAAACTTAAAAACAGAAACATAATCATCTTTACCAACAACTTTGGTAATATTAAAGCTTAAATTACATATATACCGTGTGTGGGCCCGGTAATACCGTGTGGGCCCGGTAATACCGTGTGGGCCCGGTAATACCGTGTGGGCCCGGTACTTAAAAAGAATAGCCCCACTGCATCTCTCCCCGCGCATGTCGTAAAAGGCGACTAAGGGATAAGGACAAGATGCCGTGCTAAAGGGCGACGGGATCGCCACCTCTCACCTTGGCACGGTACTTCCACCGAGTCATGCAGCAGGTGGGTTTTCGTGCCTTACTTGCTGCTTGATCGATTGAATCTTGTTCGAATACTTTGCGAAACGTGGTGGTCGGTGTTGTGCTGTAATTTACCAGAGTTCTTGCAGCACAACACCGATTACTCTGCTTACCCCGATTGTCGGGATTCAGCGTGTGTGATATGTATGTAGGTAAATGACATATAGATTTTTATTATCTTTGGGTGGTGTTTGAGTTGAAATGTAATGAAGTTTGAAAATTGAGTTGAAATGGAGTTCGACCAGTGAGTCCTGCCCCCGCCTTGTCAAAGCATAAACAAATATTTCTAAGTTAATTACGTATGCAACAAAATATTATCACGACTTTTCTATGGAAATTAGGCTTTTTGTCAGGACTTCTCAATTTTGGACAGGGCTCTATACCAAACAGACATTATTAACTAAGAACTCGTAGGTATGTCAAACAGAGATGATTAGAACTGGGAGTGTCCTTTGATTCCCTGCGAATAGACCTACTAGGCGGGACCACCGGCGGGACAGTGCTATTCGCAGGTATGAGGTTAGAGCCTATTTGACAAACAGAGATTATTAATTATGAACTCGTATGTATGCCAAACGGAGATTATTAACTAAGAACTGGGAGTGTCCTATTTGATTCCCTGCGAATAGACCTACTAGGCGGGACCACCGGCGGGACAGTGCTATTCGCAGGTATGAGGTTAGAGCCTATTTGCCAAACAGAGATTATTAACTAAGAACTATAGAGATTATTAACTAAGCGAATGTTTTGGTGGTTTAAAAAACCTAATGTTGAGGCGGCGCATGTCGTTTTTGTATAAAACAGGTATACCCACGAATAGACACTTCCGTACGGACAGGGCTATTCGTAGGTATACCTTCATGCAGGTATACCTACGAATAGACACTTCCCTCAATTTGCCATCTGGTAACCCTATGTGCGCACAGCCATTTCCTATAATCGCAGCGTCAAGCGAGTCCAATGCACAGGAATGCACTTCCGCTCGCCTGTAGGTAGACATGTTGCCAATTGTGGCCGGGTTAGTTGGGAGGCTGAGCTAAAAGCTGGAGTTTCAGACGCAGCCAATTTCACGCTGAGGAGTGTCGCATTCAGATTCGGATTGAGATATTTATTTCCGATTCACCAGCTAAATTCGACTGAGTGCGACCAGTGGGTCGCACTCAGTCGAATTTTCACTTTTTTGTTTCGATCCGTAGTTTTGGAATAAAACAATAAAAACCTAATTTTTTATTGATTGATTGTGTTGCATTCATCCTACTCCAACCAGCGAAAGCGGCGCCTTAAAAGAGGAGTACGGGTGAATACGCTGAGGAGTGTCGCATTCAAATTCAGAGTCTAATATTTATTTCCGATTCACCGGCTAAATTCGACTGAGTGCGACCAGTGGGTCGCACTCAGTCGAATTTTCACTTTTTTGTTTCGATCCGTAGCTTTGGAATAAAACAATAAAAACCTAATTTTTTATTGATTGATTCTGCTGCATGCATCCTACTCCAACCAGCGAATGCGGCGCCTTGAGCCGACGGGCGAGCCCAGCGCCTCCCTCAACCATATTTGAGGGTGAGAGGCGACCTATTGCATACGGAGCCCTAAAAAACATTATTATTTTTTTTTAATAAAAATATATCCTATAATTAATTTATAACAATCTGGGCCACACATTTGGTAAATCTGCAAAAGCCACTACAAAAAGCCTGCAAAAACCAGAAAGGGCGACCACCAAATATATTTCTAATTTATGTGGTAGTAGGAAGGTACATTTTTTTCTACCTGTGTGTGCCCGCCTTCCCAAAAATTCAATGGTCGATCTTTTTGGAGCTCAGCACAAAAGGCCAAGGGATTGCTCAATAGGCCAGATTCAGTCACTTGTTCGTCTGGGAATGCAATCATTAGGTTTTGGGTCACCCTGGCGCATTAATTATAATCCAGAAAGACATATAAATCAATCAATAAATCTGTAAGGGATGGCCATGGGTAGGTTACTTTGTTTTGTGAAATACTGCGTTAGTAGACTTTATGTATGATACTAAAACAAAATTGAAGATTTTAAAAATCTTTTCTGTATACGTATGTATGTATATATGTATGTTCCTCCATAACTCTTAAGCCGATCATCCGAATTCGATGAAACTTAGTAAAAGCACATTTAGCTATACAAGACACAGGATAAGCTAACTAAAATTCAGTTGCGGTTACGCTAAGATGTGGCTCTCATACAAACCGAATTGTTCCGCGCGCCGAAATAAAGGTACGGTAGCGGGCTTACTTAATTTCTTCTTTTTAAATACGAATTTAACGCGAGGGAAGCCGCTGGCAAAAGTTAGTAAAATATATATAAGTAGATGATCGGTCCGCAGAGGAGTCAGGGTGCTCTAGTAATATATATTCGGTGGACGAGTGAAGCCAAAAGCTTCTTGAAGAGGCCTGCGGGCATTGATATAAAAACCTACGGGCACGCTGCGGCCAAAAGCTAGTTCTTATAATATTATATTCTTTGTCTCACGAACGACTGACAGCACACTGACAGTGACAACCTCAGATGATCTGAGGTGACAACCTATCCGCCACCGGGCGGCCGGGCGGCGCGCCGCCGCCGCCCTTGCGCCCCAAAACCCTATAGCATTCTGTAACTATGGTTCGGGCTTTGTTACGTTCGGTTGTGGTGTAAAAACTGGGCGCCCATAATGATCGGACAGTCCGCGGTCATATGTTTTCTGTTTTTGTCCGAGATGCAGGCTATTGTGTCAAAGTTTTTATATTCTTTTTAGGTTTCCGTATTCCGTACGGTAGCCTATTTATTACTAAGCCTACGCCGTCTGTCTGTCTGTCTGTTTGTCTGTCTGTCTGTCTGTCCGTCCGTCTGTCTGTCCGAAGGCTGTATCTCTTGAACCGTAATAGGTAGCCCGTTGAAATTTTCACAGAATATGTGTTATTTATTATGGCGGATATGCGTAACAACAAATAAAATAAAATAAAAAAAAAACAAAAGTAAAAAATTTAGTGGTGTACCCATACAAGAAACGTGTTTTTTTTCATTATTTTTTTGTGGTGCAGAAACCTTGGTGCGCGTGTCCAACTCGCACTTTGCCGGGTTTTTTTTATGGAAACTGACAATATTGGCTACATCACCTACCTGTAGTGTCATCCCACATCCGCGATGTCAGCCCACAACTCGGTGAACTTGGTGCCGCGTCAGTGCTTCCCTTCGGTCGTGCCGGCTACACTGAACTAGACGGAAAGCACGAACTATTTACATAACCATTTCAACCGACCTCGACCTAGATCAGTGCGGTGTAATCAGCCCGGGCGGGTTAAACCAGCTAGTAAGGTAAGAAGGAAGGAACCTACAGTTTTACGTGGAACCCGAACTGCGGTCAGCCTCCAACGGTCGAGCGGTCACCCATATCCAAGTACTGACCGCGCCCGCATGTGTGCTTATGATCACGACCGACAGTCGACCGAGCGCACCACTGAGCTAGCGAAACCGACAAAATATGTTTGAGCGAGCAAATATTTGAACCCCTCCAAAGAACTAGGTGTATGATTCAGATATTTGTATGATTCAGATACAATTTGTATGGTTCGTCGTCTTTGTTGTTGTCTGGTTCAATAATTTCCTAATTAAATAAAGCGAAGTTTCTACGGGCGACCGACCGGCGCGGGGCGGCGGCGGCGAACTGCGACCGACCTGTAACGTACGTACTTAATTTTTTTTTTTATGTATCCGGTATGGGTGGCTGAGTCGGAGGGGCCCAAGCGCATGCTCCGACCAGCCAATATCACCTCCGAGAAGGTGGGTGCCATACCGGAGACTTCCCAGAGTCCAGTATAGCCAGCAATCCAGGGAAGTCTCCGGTATGGCACCTACCTTCTCGGAGGTGATATTGGCTGGTTAGAGCATGTGCTTTGGTCCCTCCGACTCAGCCACCCATACCGGATTACATAAAAAAAAAAGAGGAGAACACAACCGAGGCTGCTATGTGGCCATCTTCATCTATCCAGCGCCGCGCTATCGGTTCTCTTAGCCTGTTCTATAGGTACTACCATGGACGTTGCTCTGATGAATTGGCTTCCCTCATCCCTCCAGCCCCCATCCGTCTCCGCCACACCCGCCGGACTCGCTCGGAACATCCATAATGTTGTTGACACCCAACTACTAATCGTTTTTCGAAATCGTTCCTGTGTCGAACGGCGAAAATATGGAACGGTCTTTTGGCGAGTGTGTTCCCCACCACCTTATAACCTGGGAATCTTCAAAAGGCGTGTTAATAAATTAGACGACACCCCTTTTTGGCCGCCTCATAGCCGGCATGGCGCCTCTCTGAGCGTGGTTTCGCGAGGAATGGTGTTATTGGCTGTGTCTGATCTTCCGTTGAAGTATTGGGCACAGACACCCGCGCTCAATCCAAAATAAAAATATCATTAGAATAATAAAATAAAAGCAATATCGCACATAATTAATTAAAGGTAAATTCCAAATTTACACATATTCAGTAGAAAAAAAGTCAAATTCTATAATACCTATATCAAAACCGGTCAATTAACTAACTTGGCAGTACGAAAACTTCTGGTGCGCGATTCCGACTCGCACTTGGTTTTTTTCTCCCCTACCTGCCCTATCGAGCCCCCGAACATATGAAATTGTAGAAAAAAACACTTCGAGGACCATTCCTGGAAGCCGCTTGCTCGGAATGCGCCTCAAAGCCGCCGAACCTGTTGGCGGGATAACAGAATATAACGCAAAAAAAGAGTGAGGCAAAAAAAAAGCCCGGCTCAGCTGATCGCGTCTCGCCGCTTCGAGACAGACTCCCTCGTACTATGCGACGCGCGGAAACAAAACGATATCGGCCAATGATATTATATGTTAAAAAAAGGAGGTAGATAGGTTATACGAGCTCCCAAAGCGGCGCATTAAATACAAGACCACAGTCCTGTTTGAAGTTAGTCGCGCACCAACTACGCATGCGTTCAGACGTGCGTCGTCCTTCCTAAGTAGTTATCAGTTATACCAACCGCCACATAACTTGAATTACATCCCTTAATAATTGGAATAAGACTATTCGAGTCGGCGCATCACTTTATAGTTCTTTCTGTCAACGTTTCAAGTTCGCGCCGTGTGTGAGCACCGAATGTCGTATAGACAACGTATCTTCTGATCGGCAGACAGAAAGATGCGACCACGCCGCCGCCCGCCGCCGCCGACGACGACGCCGTGCGTGTAGGCTGTAGCCACAGAATATAAATAATTACTGTAGCTACACATACATACATACATACATACATATCATACACAATCGGGGTAAGCGGAGTAATCGCGTGCTGTGCTGCGAGAGCTCTGTTAAATTACAGCACAACACCGACCACCACGTTTCGCACTGTATTCGAACAAGATTCAATCGATCAAGCAGCAAGTAAGGCACGAAGACCCACCTGCTGCATGACTCAGTGGAAATACCGTACCAAGGTGAGAGGTGGCGAACCTGTCGCCCTTTAGCACGGCATCTTGTCCTTATCCCTTTGTCGCCTTTTACGAGATGCACGGGGAGAGATGCAGTGGGGCTATTCTTTTTAAGTACCGGCCCCACACGGTACACGTAACTACACGTACATTCGATTTCCTCAAAGACTCAGAGAGAGGGCAAAATAGGGCGATAGAGAGAGAATGGATGAAAGAACGAAAGGGGCAATCGTACTCGATGATGTAAGTCTACCTTTAGTAGCTTTTTATAATAAAAATAATAGTACAGCTTATGCCACTTAAGGGCGGGCTTATTGCCTTAGGCAATATCCTCCAGTCAACCCGGTGGATCTACATTTTTACATGGAATCCGAGTTGGAGTCCGAACTATGAGCAGTGAGTGGGTGAAGGTATGCAGTGCAAGTAAATTTTTCAAATCAGAAAAAAACTCATTGGTACACGCCGGCCGGTTGGATTCGAACCTCGGACCTCTCGCAAGAGAAGCCGACGCCCAGACCACTCAGCCACCAGCCGCCTTTTTTTAATGTTTTTAATTAAAAAATAAACAATTAAGTATTTTTAAAATGTAAAAAATTCAGCGAGCGCTTTCAAAAACCGACTTCCACGCGAGTGTAGCCACGGTTAGGTGGTCTGTGGGAGCCACTGACAAAAGATCTCGCAAAAGATATTTTCTATAATTATTTAAGTATTTACCCATTGAGCTAAAACGCGCATAGAATTTGAACAAAAATACCGCCAAAATACAAAACATGTTGGACTTGAAGCCCGGGTTAAATTTTCTCATAGTCTGTCGCGAGTTCAATGGTAGAGTCGGCCGGCCCATAACTAGTTTGGCAAGTCAGCTGATTTCCCTCCAAGCCCAGCAATAAAACAATAAAACAAGTTTCAAACATTGTTAGCTTGCGTCATTGTCAAAGTCTATTTGTCACCGTGACATCGTCACCGAAGATTATATTTTGTCGCTTGTTCCCACGAGGAAGCGAAACAGACAGCTGATTTTTGGCGCGAAACGACAAGGTGCGGACGCTCGCATGGCGTGCAGTGAACCCGAGGGACATCTCCATAATTTAAAAAAAATGCAACGTTTTCCGCTGTCCGATTGTACGTGTTATTATAACTTATAATACCTAGTTATATATAATATAACTCTAGAACGTCTTTCAGTCACATCTTCAGTTGCCACACACCTCGATCTGTGACACCTCTTCCATCCACATGCAGTGATAAGTCAATGTCCACATGTGGCGCCGAGCCACCCATACATAAGGTGTCCAAAGACGCCCGTGGGCATTCGGTCGGATGCGGAGGTTGCGAATGCCACGCCGCGGCCCGACAGGTGCCCATTCACGCCTCTCTTGAAGGACCCAAGACTGTACTTGGGGGGAAATATGTGTTTCCTAGTTCCTATAACGTAGGCGAACCTTATTCTCTTTTTTTTTATGGAAGTTGACACGGTCGGCTACATCACCTACAACATCCGTGATGTCAGCCCATAACACCGGGTGATTTATGTGCCATGTCAGTGCTTCCCTTCATTTCGCGCCAGCATGGCACCTCACTTAGCATGGTTTCGTGAGCAGTGGTGGTATTTGCCAGTGGTGTCTGTTTGCCCATAGGCTCTTAGAGGCAGCCACGGTTCAAGTTCTTAAGATGAGACTGGAGTTAACTTTCTCCATACAAAATCATCTTTCGGAATTCATGTTTTCTAGCCCCCTAAACCTTATCCGATTTTCAAAAATGTTTTTTCTTGTCTTAAGAACAGTCCAATCTACGTTCCTGCCACGTAAACTCTTTGGTTCCTGCCATCATAGACATCTATTTTATAGATCGAACGTCGTACGATGCAACCTGTGCTAGACGTCGGTACAAGTGTGCGTGCACACACACGCAGTATTGTGATACGTGACACGATCCCTACGACGATACTATCGCGCGCTCGCCCCCACCCGCCCACAGATGACAAGAACGAGCGAGAAAGAAAGAAAGAAAGAGACCGCCCACTCCCATCACCAGCAGGCAAGCGAGAACGAGAACGCGATACCACCGCACCGTCACACGATCCTATCCGTGACAGCATGGCTTAACGCCATAACATGCTCAGGCGAAACAAACAACAACGTTTGTCACTGTCACTCTTTATAACAGCAACCGGGCATGCTGCACACACGCATCACCGACTCGATACAGACTTGCGTGCGTTCAACACGCGCCGCACACGCCGTATGAAGCGGCTGTCCGTGAAATCTGCATTATATGCGGTTCTCGTCGAGAACATATTTTTTCGGGAGTGATGTATGGGATGGGCTCATCTATAAAATAGATATCGATGGCTTTATTGAGTTATCTTATCACTTTAGATATAAAAGAGGAAATAAAAAATACAAAGACAGTAACGTAGATTCGACTGTCCTTATTACAACAAAAAAAGAATTGTACAAATCGGATAACGTTTAGGGGGGTAAAAAACGTAAATGCCGAAAGACGATTTTGTATGGAGAAAGTTAGCTTCCGTCTCGTCTTAAAAAAAACCGGCCCAGTGCGAGTCGTACTTGCACTTAGCACTTATCACGTGCATAGTAGGTACAATACCATACCCGGTGGTAAATAATGAACATCGAGGTTTAGAAAGAGACAATCCGGTTGTAGTGTAGAGCGTCGTCTCTGTCGCACTAACAAGCACGTCTCTGTGCGACAGGGACGACGCTCTACAAGCGGATTGTCTCTTTCTAAAGCTCGACACGCATTATTTGCGAGTGCGGACCACATCCAAGGCCGTTCGAAATTCGAAAAAGCGCTCAACCCAACAAAATGCTACTCTCCCATCGGTCATAATTTGCAAAAGAATCCAAAAAGCCGTTTCTAACTTTAAAACCTAAGCGATACGGTCGATTTTAATTGAAAACTAAGCATTTATTGAATGAACGTTTTCGCGGGCTTTTTGCTCTATCCATAAGGTCATTGACGGTCGTCCTGACAGGTAAAATTCCAAAGAATGCCATTCAAATTTAAACGATATTCCTTTGCAGTAAAGTCTGTATTTGCATACACAGGTAACCATTTTTAAATGCAAGCACTTGGAGCTTGCAAAATATTTGTTAATATTGTAGAAATAGGGTTGAAAATTGTT
Source organism: Nematopogon swammerdamellus (assembly GCA_946902875.1). NCBI lineage: Eukaryota > Metazoa > Arthropoda > Insecta > Lepidoptera > Adelidae > Nematopogon > Nematopogon swammerdamellus. The sequence goes on from OX336352.1 coordinate 17,971,468, forward strand.
TATCTCATTTAATATTCTCACGGGCACACGTAAGATAAGATTATGTGGTTATGATGTGGTTACACGTGCACACTTATTTAAGCAGTTATGTATGTGTGTGTGTGGTGTCAGTTGGCTTTATATAAATAGAAGTTACGTCACACAATTTCAGTTTATCTATCAATGAATCTATACATTTATGGTCACCACTAGTAGGGTTGCCAACCGTTTTTTAGGGTTCCGTATCCGTCATACGGGGCCCTATTGCTAAGCCAACGCCGTCTGTCTGTCTGCCCGTGTGTCTGTCCGAGGGCTGTATCACTTCAACCGTAATGGTAGCCCGTTGAAATTTTCACAGAATATGTGTTATTATGGCCGATATAACAACAAATAATGAAAAAGTAAAAAAATCACGGGGTCCCCATACAAGAAACTAAAAAGTTTATGCGCGCCATCTACCGAAAAGAGTATGAATGAAGCATTTTAACTAATCATGAATTTTAACTGATATGAAGCATTTCATAACACGCCATAGATGGCGTGAGTGGCGCTGACCATGACACGGCGATACGGCTATTACGGTTTATGAGATACAGCCCTCGGACAGACAGACAGACAGACAGACAGGCGGCGTAGGCTTAGTAATAGGGGCCCGTACGACGGATACGGAACCCTAAAAACATTGCACCAATTGTTATATCACTTATTATCAAGTTGTTTCACATACTATTTGTTGTTATATCGGCCATAATAACACTGAAAATTTCAACGGGCTACCCTATTACGGTTCAAGAGATACAGCCCTCGGACAGACAGACGGACAGACAGACACACAGACGGCGTAGGTTTAGTAATAGGGTCCCGTACGATTATACGGAAACCTAAAAATTATAAAACATAAACACATACCTACTTGTCCACCCAGATAGATTTTCCCTCAAAGATCGAAACTCCACCATCAGCTTACCCTGAAACCTCGACGAACATTAACATCACAATTAATTCATATCCACGCAGTGACTATTTATAGGTACGGGTACTGGATAAATAATTTATAATTAGTTGTAACAATGAGAAAAAAAATCAAATAATGATAGATATAGATAATAATATAGTAGTGTAAAAAAAGTTACGATATAAATAGATTTTTTTTTTAATTACCGGATTAATAAAATAAAATTATTCGCACGGATACTGTACGAATAATCATAAATCATTTGTCCGATACCCGTATAAATAATACAAATTATTTGTACGGTACCCGTATGAATATATGCAGCCTAATATCCATGTCAGCGCTGTGCTGTAATTTACAAAGAGTACTTGCAGCACAACACCGCTTACTCGGCTCACACCGATTCTCGTGATACAGCGGCATGTGGTATGTATGTATGTACAATATAATATATTTACAACACACATAATTGTCCACCCAGATAAATCTTCCCTCAAAGATCGAAATTCCACCATCAGTTTACCCTGAAACCTCGACGAACATTAACATAAAATTAATATCCATGTCAGTGCTGTGCTGTAATTTACAAAGAGTACTTGCAGCACAACACCGCTTACTCGGCTCACACCGATTGTCGTGATACAGCGTGTGGTATGTATATATGTATGTACAATAAAATATACTTACACACATAATTGTCCACCCAGATAAATCTTCCCTCAAAGATCGAAATTCCACCATCAGCTTACCCTGAAACCTCGACGAACATTAACACACAATTAATATCCATGTCAGTGCTGTGCTGTAATTTACAAAGAGTAGTTGCAGCACAACACCGATTACTCTGCTCGCCCCCGATTGTCGCGATACAGCGTATGGTATGTATGTATGTATATGTACAATATAATATACTTACACACATACTTGTCCACCCAGATAGATCTTCCCTCAAAGATCGAAACTTCACCATCAGCTTAACCTGAAACCTCGACGAACATGAATTACATCACAATTGTTGCACAAAGTGTTGTGCAGTGTGCTGTCATCAGAATTTAATATGCATGTCAGTGCTGTGCTGTAATGTACAAAGAGTACTTGCAGCGCAACACCGATTACTCTGCTCGCCCCGATTGTCGGGATACAGCGTTTGGTATGTATCACAGAGCATCAAATACCTACCGCCCGCGCCCCCTACTAGAGGCGCCCTAAGCGATGATATTTGAAACCCAATAACCGTACGCTGAGCTGCTAGCGCTTCGTATGCAGTGATTTCGTATGTGTGTGTGTGTGTGCTAGTATCGACATGTGTGTGTGTGTGCTAGTATCGACACTACACACAAAGAAGAGCAAGTTAGGCACACGCACAAAACAAATGCACACGCACAACACACATATGTAAGTCATAGGCCACGCCCACAGGCTTCAACGCCGTTGTAGAGAAATCGCGCTCACGGCGCCTCTAGTAGGGGCGGGCGCGCGCATTTCATGCTCTGTGGTATGTATGTATTGTATACCCAGGAATGTGCGGTCAGACGACGGCTGCGTCGTCGAAATTTCGAAACGACTGGCTGGTCGACTCCGGCTGTGTTTGTGCGTGCCCGTGCCACGCTTGTGCGCGTGCGCGGCGCGGCGGCGGCGCGGCGCGGGAGCGACGTCGGACGGTTACAATACCGTTGCGCGATTTATTTATGGTGTCGAGTCGAACTAGCCATGTCTGGTTTTATGATTTACAAGCTGTGCCCGCGGCTCCACCCGCTCTCATATTTCACTTCACTGCTAACCTCATAAGCTATTTAGCGTGATAGTAAGTAGCCTATAGTTGATGGGAAGAATCAAGCTATCCGTAGAATTTTGTTTCATTAAAATCGGTTCAGTGGTTCTCGAGTTATAAGCGGACAGACAGACATACACTCAGACACTCAGACACTCAGACAGAAAGCAGACGTTGGATTTTATTATAGGTAAGGTTAAGGAAGGACTAGCTAGGTAGGTACCTAGCGGTTTCGTTTTTTTTATTTTTTTTTATGTGAACCAGCATGGGTGGCTGTGCCGAGAGACCAATGGTGCAGTCGACAGAGCCAAAATCACCTCTCCTCGCGAAACCACGCTCAGTTAGGTGCCATGCCAGCAGATTTGCGGACTGTTGCTAGGCTGTACAGCCCGTTAATACGACGCTTGAAGACACCCAGTTTAAAGGATTCAGGAAATACACTCGCCGGAAGACAGTTCCATACTCTAGCGGTGCGACAAAGAAACGATTTAGAGAACCGATGGGTTCTTGAAAGCGCGACATATGGCGCCGAGCCACCCATAAGGTGTCTAACGACGCCCATGGACATTCGGTCGCATGCGGGGGTTGCGAATGCCATGCCGGCCTGACAAGTGCCCATTCACGCCCCTCTTGAAGGATCCGAGACAGTACTTGGGGGGGGGGGGGGGGGGGGGGGCTGGGATATACTCGTATGAGCAGGGAGAGCGTACCAGAGTTTACCGATTCTGTAGAGGAAAGATCTGCAGATCCGATTGGTACGCATCCGGCGGCGGTATTAGTCCAGCGTGTAGGGAGGGATGCAGTCCCTGTCCTGTTCCCGCTGCTTCGCTTTTGGGGGGAAAATCTCGGGGAAAATATCCTATATCACCCTTAGATGTGTCTAGAAAACACAACATACCACGCACGCTGTATCCCGAACAAGTGTGCTCTTTCGCTTATTCCACGGGGAGTACTCGGAGGAGCTGTTTGGCGCGATTCCGCCGTCCCCTTTCCACCTCCGCACCACGCGCACGGGGCAGGGATTGCATCCCTACACGCTGGACTTACCGCCGGATGCGTACCAATCGGTTCTGCAAGTCCTTCCTCCACAGAACCGGTAAACTCTGGAATATGTGTTCAGGGAGAGCGCTCCCTGCCCATTTATTTCACCCCAAGTACAGTCTCGGGTGCTTCAAGATAGGTGTGAATGGGCACCTGTCAGGCCAGCATGGCATTCGTAGCCCCCGAATGAGACCGAATGTCCATGGGCGACGCTAGACACCTTATGGGTTGCTCCGCCGGCTCCACATGTCGCGCTAACTATAAAAAAAAGCCACAGTTGCACTCCGGGAGTGCCGGCAGAAGTGAAAATAACACCGTAACATTGCTTAAAAAAAATTTAAAAAATATATATAAAAAAAAAATTTAAAAAAATTTATGGAAAAAAAATAAAAATAAAAATATAAAAAAAAATTTACAAAAAAAAATATAAAAACAAGTTTAATTTAGTAGGACGGACAGACATGCATTTGTTACGGAACCCTACATTCATTTTGCAGAACTTAGTAGAATGGACAGACATAAACGGTTTACGGAACCCTACTTTTATTATAAAATAACCGTAGGAGGACCTTGGTTGAAAATTGTAAAATTTAGTAGAACGGACAGACATGCATTTGTTACGGAACCCTACATTCATTTTGAAATAAATGTTAAATTTAGTAGAACGGACAGACATGCATTTGTTACAGAACCCTACATTCATTTAGCAGAACTTTGAGATGTCATGTATTGAGCGTTGTCATAGCAACGATATATTGTTATCTGACGCGGTTGTCATAGCAACTATAGATTGTTATCTGACGCGGTTGTCATAGCAACTATAGATTGTTATCTGACGCGGTTGTCATAGCAACTATAGATTGTTATCTGACGCGGTTGTCATAGCAACTATAGATTGTTATCTGACGCGGTTGTCATAGCAACTATAGATTGTTATCTGACGCGGTTGTCATAGCAACGATAGATTGTTATCTGACGCGGTTGTCATAGCAACGATAGATTGTTATCTGACGCGGTTGTCATAGCAACTATAGATTGTTATCTGACGCGGTTGTCATAGCAACGATAGATTGTTATCTGACGCGGTTGTCATAGCAACTATAGATTGTTATCTGACGCGGTTGTCATAGCAACTATAGATTGTTATCTGACGCGGTTGTCATAGCAACTATAGATTGTTATCTGACGCGGTTGTCATAGCAACTATAGATTGTTATCTGACGCGGTTGTCATAGCAACTATAGATTGTTATCTGACGCGGTTGTCATAGCAACTATAGATTGTTATCTGACGCGGTTGTCATAGCAACTATAGATTGTTATCTGACGTGGTTGTCATAGCAACTATAGATTGTTATCTGACGCGGTTGTCATAGCAACTATAGATTGTTATCTGACGCGGTTGTCATAGCAACTATAGATTGTTATCTGACGCGGTTGTCATAGCAACTATAGATTGTTATCTGACGCGGTTGTCATAGCAACTATAGATTGTTATCTGACGCGGTTGTCATAGCAACTATAGATTGTTATCTGACGCGGTTGTCATAGCAACTATAGATTGTTATCTGACGCGGTTGTCATAGCAACGATAGATTGTTATCTGACGCGGTTGTCATAGCAACTATAGATTGTTATCTGACGCGGTTGTCATAGCAACTATAGATTGTTATCTGACGCGGTTGTCATAGCAACTATAGATTGTTATCTGACGCGGTTGTCATAGCAACTATAGATTGTTATCTGACGCGGTTGTCATAGCAACTATAGATTGTTATCTGACGCGGTTGTCATAGCAACTATAGATTGTTATCTGACGCGGTTGTCATAGCAACTATAGATTGTTATCTGACGCGGTTGTCATAGCAACTATAGATTGTTATCTGACGCGGTTGTCATAGCAACTATAGATTGTTATCTGACGCGGTTGTCATAGCAACTATAGATTGTTATCTGACGCGGTTGTCATAGCAACTATAGATTGTTATCTGACGCGGTTGTCATAGCAACTATAGATTGTTATCTGACGCGGTTGTCATAGCAACTATAGATTGTTATCTGACGCGGTTGTCATAGCAACTATAGATTGTTATCTGACGCGGTTGTCATAGCAACTATAGATTGTTATCTGACGCGGTTGTCATAGCAACTATAGATTGTTATCTGACGCGGTTGTCATAGCAACTATAGATTGTTATCTGACGCGGTTGTCATAGCAACTATAGATTGTTATCTGACGCGGTTGTCATAGCAACGATAGATTGTTATCTGACGCGGTTGTCATAGCAACTATAGATTGTTATCTGACGCGGTTGTCATAGCAACTATAGATTGTTATCTGACGCGGTTGTCATAGCAACTATAGATTGTTATCTGACGCGGTTGTCATAGCAACTATAGATTGTTATCTGACGCGGTTGTCATAGCAACTATAGATTGTTATCTGACGCGGTTGTCATAGCAACTATAGATTGTTATCTGACGCGGTTGTCATAGCAACGATAGATTGTTATCTGACGCGGTTGTCATAGCAACTATAGATTGTTATCTGACGCGGTTGTCATAGCAACTATAGATTGTTATCTGACGCGTTTGTCATAGCAACGATAGATTGTTATCTGACGCGGTTGTCATAGCAACGATAGATTGTTATCTGACGCGGTTGTCATAGCAACTATAGATTGTTATCTGACGCGGTTGTCATAGCAACTATAGATTGTTATCTGACGCGGTTGTCATAGCAACTATAGATTGTTATCTAACGCGGTTGTCATAGCAACTATAGATTGTTATCTGACGCGGTTGTCATAGCAACTATAGATTGTTATCTGACGCGGTTGTCATAGCAACGATAGATTGTTATCTGACGCGGTTGTCATAGCAACGATAGATTGTTATCTGACGCGGTTGTCATAGCAACTATAGATTGTTATCTGACGCGGTTGTCATAGCAACTATAGATTGTTATCTGACGCGGTTGTCATAGCAACTATAGATTGTTATCTGACGCGGTTGTCATAGCAACTATAGATTGTTATCTGACGCGGTTGTCATAGCAACTATAGATTGTTATCTGACGCGGTTGTCATAGCAACTATAGATTGTTATCTGACGCGGTTGTCATAGCAACTATAGATTGTTATCTGACGCGGTTGTCATAGCAACTATAGATTGTTATCTGACGCGGTTGTCATAGCAACTATAGATTGTTATCTGACGCGGTTGTCATAGCAACTATAGATTGTTATCTGACGCGGTTGTCATAGCAACTATAGATTGTTATCTGACGCGTTTGTCATAGCAACTATAGATTGTTATCTGACGCGGTTGTCATAGCAACTATAGATTGTTATCTGACGCGGTTGTCATAGCAACTATAGATTGTTATCTGACGCGGTTGTCATAGCAACTATAGATTGTTATCTGACGCGGTTGTCATAGCAACTATAGATTGTTATCTGACGCGGTTGTCATAGCAACTATAGATTGTTATCTGACGCGGTTGTCATAGCAACTATAGATTGTTATCTGACGCGGTTGTCATAGCAACTATAGATTGTTATCTGACGCGGTTGTCATAGCAACTATAGATTGTTATCTGACGCGGTTGTCATAGCAACTATAGATTGTTATCTGACGCGGTTGTCATAGCAACGATAGATTGTTATCTGACGCGGTTGTCATAGCAACTATAGATTGTTATCTGACGCGGTTGTCATAGCAACTATAGATTGTTATCTGACGCGGTTGTCATAGCAACTATAGATTGTTATCTGACGCGGTTGTCATAGCAACTATAGATTGTTATCTGACGCGGTTGTCATAGCAACTATAGATTGTTATCTGACGCGGTTGTCATAGCAACTATAGATTGTTATCTGACGCGGTTGTCATAGCAACTATAGATTGTTATCTGACGCGGTTGTCATAGCAACTATAGATTGTTATCTGACGCGGTTGTCATAGCAACTATAGATTGTTATCTGACGCGGTTGTCATAGCAACTATAGATTGTTATCTGACGCGGTTGTCATAGCAACTATAGATTGTTATCTGACGCGGTTGTCATAGCAACTATAGATTGTTATCTGACGCGGTTGTCATAGCAACTATAGATTGTTATCTGACGCGCTGAAGCGAACATAGATTTTTTTCCCCATATAAAAAGTGCCAAGCGCCGCTAAAGAACTTTTCACTTCAAAAACAAACAAACGGGTGAGCAGATTAGTCGGTGTTGTGCTGCAATGACTCTGGTAATTTACAGCACAACGCCGACCGCCACACTTAGCAAAGTATTAGGACAAGATAAGTATCGAGCAGCAAGTAAGGCACGGAGACCCACCCGCTGCGTGACTGTTGGGAGGACCGTATTGCCATGAACGTCAGTTAAAACAAACCCCATTTGAGTTCATTGAGAAGTTCTCTACTTATAAGCAAACGTTAAAAAGAATAGCCCCACCGCATCTCTCCCCGTGCATGTTGTAAAAGACGACGACGGCGGCATATAATTAAACTGTATAGGTATTTATTAAAATTTATATTCTCTGAAGTATCTGAAAAAACTAACTTAACAGACTTCCCTCGCCCCTTACTAGGTGGTAGGCTCAAATTGTAGCCGACTGGGTTGGTACCACCATACTGGATGTAAGATGGCCGCATAGCAGCCTCGGCTGTGTTCTCCTCTAGTCCAGTATAGCCAGCAATCCAGGGAAGTCTCCGGTATGGCACCTACCTCGGAGGTGATATTGGCTAGTCAGAACATGTGCTTTGGCCTCTCCGACTCAGCCACCACTACCGGATTACATTAAAAAAATGTTACATTAAGGGCGTTAAGTAATAATTTGTAAATAGGAAAACGGAGTGTGGGAAGACCACCCGCCAGGTGGGACGACGACATCAAATACGTCGGCGGAAAGCAGTGGTTCCGTACCGCTGAAGGCCGGGAGGACTGGAGGAAAATTGGAGAGGCGTATGTACACGCTGACTGACTGACTGACTATTCTAGTAGAACACACACCACTTTAGTGAAAACACTGGTTTTCTTATGTTCGGTGTAGCGAGCACAACCAAACACTGACATGGTGAGCTAGCTGCGGCTATGAACAAGTTGGGGCATCTAAAAGTCCATGGGTGTCGGGATTACTGACCAGTTTACAGTCGAAATGCTTACAGCATGGGTTTCCAACCTTTCGGAAGCCAGGCCAAAGTTTTGAAATAATTTTGCTTGCTGGGCCTCACAACGAAACCATTAGTTTTTAGGGATGCATATTCTTACGGAATCCTATTAGATAGATAGATAGACAGATAGATAGAAATACTTTATTGCTAAAAAAACATTTCACATAAACAAACAAGTAATTTACATGAGCGGCAAAGGCCGACTTATCCCTTACAGCTTATCGCCGCAACTAAGGACCAGTTGACCTACTTCCTACTAGATGCACGGTGAGAGATGCAGTAGCGCTATTCTTTTTAAGTACCGACCCCACATGTTGATATTACCTATTGTTATATATTCTCTTGTCAGCCTCGGTAGCTCAGTGGTGCAGTCGGTCGACTGTCGGTGGGATCATAAGCGCACCTGGGCGCGGTCAGTGGATGGGTGGGTGACCGCTCGACCGTGTGACGACGGTTCGGATTCCACGTAAAACTGTAGGTCCCTTCCCTTCTTACCTTATCAGGTGGTAAGGTTTAACCCGCCCGGGTTGGTACCACCGCACTGAATGAAAGGTCGGTTGAAAGAGCTATATAAATAGTTTATGTTTTCGATCCAGTTCAGTGTAGCCGGCACGACGAAGGGAAGCACTGACGTGGCACCTAGTTCACACCTTGGGTGTTATGGTCACGGATGTAGTAGGTGAATCAGCCAACCGCGTCAGTTTCCATAAAAAAAAAGAACAAATTTCCCCTCAACGGAACGCGGGCCGCACGGTTGGCCTCCCATGGCCTACCTACACTATTCCGTCGTCGGCCCGCGCGCCTCGCATGGCTGGAACCGGTTTATCAACCGGCCTCCACGTAGCGCCCTCTGTGGGTACCACACCGCGGTGCGCTCCTCACACAGCCAGTGCGCGTATGCACGCACGCACACACCTCGATCCTTAGATCTATCTACCCACGTTAAGATTAGCCAACACACTCGCTTTTCTTCACCGAGAAGGTTAGCGCGCGCGTTCGTGGCCTCTGCGGGCGGAGGCCGATAGATCTTTAAACTATTATCCCTGCTTTGTCTTCGTACTTCAACCACTAAAAAAGAGCTTTCGTAAACGTCGGTTTTTTTATGTAAACCAGCATGGGTGGCTGTGCCGAGGGACCAATGGTGCAGTCGACAGAGCCAAAATCACCTCTCCTCGCGAAACCACGTTCAGTTAGGTGCCATGCCAGCAAATTTGCGGACTGTTGCTAGGCTGTCTAGCCCGTTAGGTTAAAGGATTCAGGAAATACACTCGCCGGAAGACAGTTCCACACTCTAGCGGTGCGACAAAGGAACGATTTAGAGAACCGATGGGTTCTCAAAAGCCCAATGTCAACAACAAAAGGGTGCTGAGTCTCTCTGCGACGAGTCATGCGGAGATAGGACGGGTGGCAGGGAATAAGGGATGCTAGTTCCGCAGAGCAGCGTTACGTTTAGAGATTGATTCACAACACAACGGATCGTAATAACGTTATTTCGCGCAAACGTTAGGAGACTATCAAAATAAAAACTATCACTAAAAAAACGAATGCAAACTAACGTTTGAAATTTATCAAACGTTACCCGCCAAACGTTTGAAAATCGTTAAACTAACGTTATTCTATTCGTTTGTGTTAGTGATAGTTATTTCCCCCCCACACGAAAACTGCTGCCATAGCGAAATGATAATAACGAAACAAAATAACGATTCAACTAACGTTTAAACTATCAATTCAGTCTGTTAGTTAGGCCGCCGCCGCCGCGCCGCCGCCCGTGGCGCCGGCGCCGTTTGATAGAATAACGTTTGCGCGTAGGGTTATTTCTAACGTTAGTTATATGTTAGTTTGCAAACGGTTCCTATTCTGATGTTTTTGTAGCGTTTGTCTTCAAACGCTACCAAAATCAACCTATCAAAACGTTAGTGCACGGATATTTTTTCTAACGTTTACGAACCCTCCATTTTCGCTTTCATGCCGGACGGAGGCCACGAACGTACGCGCTGACTGTAGAGACAAAATGATTATTTTTTTTATAGAAAGCGCGACATGTGGTCTGTGATGTGGCGCCGAGCCACCCATAAGGTGTCTAACGACGCCCATGGACATTCGGTCGTACGCGGGGGTTACGAATGCCATGACGGCCTGACAGGTGCCTATTCACGCCTAAAGCATAAATAAACGATTCTCTATCTCCATCTCTATCTGTTCTGTGTATATGCGAAACACTGATCGCAGTACCAATTGATGAGCCTTTTTCTTACATCACTCCCGGAAAAAAAGCCTCAGGTGCACTCCGGGAGTGCCGGCAAAAGTGAAAACAACACCGTAACATTGCTTAAAAAAAAATATTAATGTTAAATTTAGTAGAACGGACAGACATGTATTTGTTACGGAACCCTACATTCATTTTGCAGAACTTAGTAGAATGGACAGACATAAACGTGTTACCGAACCCTACTTAACAGTTGCACTTCTGGAGTGCCGGCAGATCCCGTGCCACTCTAACTTAACCCTTAATGCAATGACTTAAGGTTTCATTTTAAAAATGACGCTGACGCGATGTCGCGATGTCGCGATGTCGTGAGTTATACATTTTTTACCCACCTAAAAAGTGCCAAGCGCCGCTAAAGAAGTTTTCACTTCAAAAATACATTTCATCGACAGCTTTTATACACTCGCCCACATGATGAGGAAAATTATGTAAATTCAACAAATTGTAACATTTGCACTAAAGTCGAAGATGAGTTCCATGTTTTATTGGAGTGTTAACGGAATACTAATTCAAGAAATACTCTCATCAAAGATTTAAAGCCAATATTCACCCGTCGGCTACAATTTGAGCCTACCACCTAGTTAGGAACACTCTTTTACTATCGTTTATTGATTTACGTTTTGTTTATAGACGTCCAGAAATACCAGCCTTTCGGCTACAAAATCCAGACGTCTACAACCTGCACTCTTGCGAGTACAGTGATCATGTATGCCAGATCGAGGCCCCATAGCTGCTCTGTCGAACATCCGTTCTTCCGAAAAAATCCAATGGGAAACACAGGCTGTGACCTTTCCCCAGCCGATCCGAGCCACCACCCGTCCACCCGAAGGAACCCCCGACCGAAGTCGAGAGCCGGGGGTGAAGCCTTCTAGTTAGGAACAAGGGAAGGACGTACAGTTTTATGTAAGAACCTCAATGATATCAAACCTCTCGCCCTAGGTGGCTATACATACATACACACCACACGCCGTATCCCGACAATCGGGGTAAGCAGAGTAAGCGGTGTTGTGCTGCAAGAACTTCGGTAAATTACAGCACAACACCGACCACCACGTTTAGCAAAATATTAGGACAAGATAAACTGTCTAGCAGCAAGTAAGCACGAAAACCCACCTGCTGCATGACTCGGCGGGAGGACCGTGCGGCGATGAGAGCTGGCTACCCTGTCGCCCTTTAGCATGGCATCTCGTGCTTTCGTTTAGTGGCCTTTTACGACATGCACGGATAGAGAAGCAGTGGGGCTATTCTTTTTAAGTACCGGCCGAACACGGTACAGTAATATGGACAGTTCCCGGTAGCTATTGTCAGCCTCGTTAGCTCAGTGGTGCAGACAGTCAACTGTCGCTATTGAATGTTAAGCAACGCTGGGTGCGGTCAGTACTTGGATGGGTGACCGCTGACCGTTGAAGGCTGACCGAGGTTCGGATTCCTCGTAAAACTGTAGGTCCCTTCCCTCCTAATCTTACTTGGTGGTAGGGTTTAACCCGCCCGGGTTGGTACCACCGCACTGAATGAAACGTCGGTCAAAACGGCTATGTAAATAGTTTGTGTTTTCCGACCAGTTCAGTGTAGCCGGCACGATCAAAGGGGGAAGCACTGACATGGCACCTAGTTCACCCGGTGTTATGGGCTGACATCACGGACGTTGCAGGTGATGTAGCCAACCGTGTCAGATTCCATAAAAAAAAAAAAAACTAGGGTTGCTATAAAGGTGCAGGTGCTGACCGGGACACTATGAAATCTGTACCGTGACACTCTACCGTGTGGGGCCTGTACTTTAAAAGAATAGCCCCACTGCATCTCTCACCGTGCATGTCGTAAAAGGCGACAAAGGGATATGACTCCCTTCTTATATTACTAGGTGGTAGGGTTTAACCCGCCCGGTTTGGTACCACCGCACTGAATGAAAGGTCGGTCGAAACGGCTATGTAAATAGTTTGTGTTTTCCGTCCAGTTCAGTGTAGCCGGCACGACCGAAGGAAATCACTGACGTGGCACCAAGTTCATCCGGTGTTATGGGCTGACCTCACGGATGTTGTAGGTGATGTAGCCAACCGTGTCAGTTTACATAAAAAAAAAAACTAAGAAAAGTCGGTTGTCTTTGAGCGGGGAAATGCAGCACCCGTTTTATGAATATAAAATAAAATTTTAGATAATAGGTATATTTTACATTTAAGGATACATAATGGTTTTAAATATCTATAGCCACAGAGCATCAAATACCTACCGCCCGCGCCACCTACTAGAGGTGCCCTAAGCGATGATATTTGAAACCCAATAACCGTACGCTGAGCTGCTAGCGCTTCGTATGTGTGTGTGTGTGCTAGTATCGACACTACACACAAAGAGGAGCAAGTTAGGCACACGCACAAAACAAATGCACACGCACAACACACATATGTAAGTCATAGGCCACGCCCACAGGCTTCAAAGCCGTTCGTTGTAGAGAAATCGCGCTCACGGCGCCTCTAGTAGGGGCGGGCGCGCGCATTTCATGCTCTGTGTCTATAGCCAATAAATTATAGGCCCCAGAAAAGTGTCAGATTCAGAACGATCCACGCAGCTCTGTAATCTCACAGATAGTTAGCCAAAAGTCTCCACTGAACGTTCGTTGTCTATGTATATACATATGGACACATGCGATTCAAATCTGCGGACTTAATATTTATTTATTTATTTATGTATTTATTAAGACCAACCAACAGTGAAATTAATTACATTACAGTAATACTTATGATTAAACACATACACCGGTGAAGGTTCATACAGATAAGAAAAAAAAAAACATAAAACAGATGGATGACTACAAACCATGTAGATAACTTAGAATGTGATGTATTAGATTAAAAACTAAATAATAAACTAATGATTAAAGTAAAAATGTAACCATGAATGAATATGAGTGAAAACAAAAATAACTGAAATAAGCAAAAAATCACCGAAGAAGAAATTACAATAAAACATGTGAATTTGATACGCAAGCCAATATAAAAGTTACTACGAAGAACTATGGACCAAGAAGTACTATGGCATGGTTGACAGGTACCTAGTGCATATAATTAAGTACTCGTACCAAAAAATTTTACTGATGCCAGTTTAGTAGAAATTTTAATATGCCTGAAACGCTCTGTAACGAGTGTTAGGAAATAAGATGAAACACTAAGCCCTTGTGTTGCAATTTTCCAGAGTTCTTGCAGCACAACATCGATTACTCTGCTTAGGTACCCTGATTGTCGGGATACAGCGTGTGTGGTATGTATGTATGTATATATGTACTAAACCCTTTAAATTTTTTTTTTATAATTACATACATATACATATCACACACGCTGAATCCCGACAATCGGGGTAAGCAGAGTAATCGGTGTTGTGCTGCAAGAACTTTGGTAAATTACAGCACAACACCGATCACCACGTTTCGCAAAGTATTCGAACAAGATTCAATCGATCAAGCAGCAAGTAAGGCACGAAGACCCACCTGCTGCATGACTCGGTCGAAGCACCGTGCCAAGGTGAGAGGTGGCGAGCCTGTCGCCCTTTAGCACGGCATCTCGTCCTTATCCCTTAGTCGACTTTTACGACATGCATGGGGAGAGATGCAGTGGGGCTATTCTTTTTAAGTACCGACCCCACACGGTACTTTTATAATACGGTTTTATAATTTAATAATTATAGTATGGATAAAACTAACTGGCTTTTGGTTCCCGACCGGGACATTTGGCGGTCAGGCAGGCGGGACGAGACCGGGACTGAGATTCTAAACCGGTGACAGGTCCCGGTGTACCGGGACGAATGGTAACCCTACCGGTAGCAAACAATGCGTGTCGAGCTTTAGAAAGGGACAATCCGGTTGTAGAGCGTCGTCCCTGTCGCACGAACTCTCACGTAACGTACAAACTGAAACGTCAAAACTGGCATGGCGCCACGATAGCGTGAAAGATAACGCATTTCGTAACAGTTACATACAGTGTCTGAACTCTGAACTGAATATAACGGACTATTTTTAGGGTTCCGTATCCAGTACGGGACCCTATTACTAAGCCTACGCCGTCAGTCTGTCCGTCCGTCCGTCCGTCTTTCCGAGGGCTGTATCTCTTGAACCGTAATAGGTAGCCCGTTCAAATTTTTACAGAATATATTGTGTGGCCGATATAGAAACAAATAATAAAAATAAGAAAAAGTAAAAAATTCATGGGGGTCCCATAGAAGAAACCAAAAAGTGTATGCGCGCGCGCCATCTACCGAATAGACTATGAAGCATTTTAACTAATCATGAATTTTAACTAATACGAAGCATTTCAAAACACGCCATAGATGTGGCGTGAGTGGCGCTAACCATGACATGGCGATACGGAACCCTCGGTGCGCGAGTTCGACTCGCACTTGGCCGGTTTTTAATATCAACGACTGTTTATTAGACGGATACGGAACCCTAATAATGTAGCCGGCACAGTACCTAATAGTACCGAAGTGTATGAATGGGCTAAGCTTTGCGCGCGTGGTAGCCGACATCCATAAAAAACCAAACAGTATGGTTCAAAGAAAAATGACTCCTCAATGTTCCAAGATCTTCTTAGTGCCTGCCACAGAATATACAAACAATAAACATATTCAGCACGATCACGATGTAGGAATATTCAGGCATTGAGTGAGACCTTACTTCCGGTTCGTTAGTACCGGACATACCAACATGATGATAATATTATATCCTTACCTTTAATAAAATTCAATGTCTGTTTTCTGTATGTATGTATGTATGTATGTCTGTCTGTCCGCTTATAACTCGAGAACAACTGAACCGATTTTAATAAAAAAAAATCTACGGATAGCTTGATTCTTCCCATCAACTATAGGCTACTTTCTATCACGCTAAATGGCTTATGAGGTTAGCAGTGAAGTGAAATATGAGAGCGGGCGGAGCCGCGAGCACAGCTAGTTATCTTATAAGAGACGGGTAGCCGAGCGGCTTAGGCATCGGCTTCTCATGCGAGGGGTCCTCGGTTCGAATCCGGTCGGCGTGTACCAATGAGTTTTTTCTGACGAAAAAATGTACGTGCACTTACCTACACCTGCTGCTTCACCGTTCGGTCGGAGCCGGTGTAAAACTGTCCCTTCCCTTGCCCCTTACTAGGTGTTAGGCTCAGATTGTAGCCAACTGGGTTGGTACCACCGTACTGGATGTAAGATCGCCGCACAGCATCCTCGGTTGTGTTCTCCTCTAGTCCAGTCATAGTCCAGTATAGCCAGCATTTTCAATACTGTGTTATGCTTTAGGCGTGCTGTTGAGTATTTTTAACATGTTGAATAGGTATGTCAAGTTGTTTCAATTGATATTGTTAATGTTTTCTGTTTTGTTTTGTAAAGTTTTTATTCATCATGGTCTTTCTTGCTCCAGGAGTGCTGGCAGGATATCTCGCCACGCTGACATCAACCGTATTCTAAAGCGCTCCCTTGCATCTGCGAATATGCCTAGTATGTTGGAACCTCTTGGCCTGTCTAGAGACGACGGAAAACGGCCAGACGGTCTCACACTCTTGCCGTGGAAGCAGGGGAGGGCTTTGGTTTGGGTTGTCACGTGTGCCGATACCTTAGCTCCTAGTCATGTAGTGGGCTCTAGTCAGGTTGCTGGCTATGCCGCAGCAAAGGCAGAAAAAGCGAAACATCTGAAATACAATACTATTAAGCAGCACTACGAGCTCGTTGCCTTTGCTGTGGAGACTCTTGGGGTGTGGAGTCCGGACGCTAAAGACCTCGCGAAGCAGCTAGGTCAGCTGCTTATTGAAGCGTCCGGGGACCGTCGTGCCAAAGCGTTCCTCACACAAAACATCAGCCTCGCCATCCAGCGCGGGAACGCGGCGGCTGTCCTCGGGACAATGAATGATGTCCCGAGGATGCAGGAATATTTTTATTTAATTTAAGTTGTTACATTTCTGTTTAATTTAATTTTTCTTTGTCTAATAAAGATTTACACTTTTATTTTTTATTTTATGTTCTAACTCCGATATTATGTATTTATTATTTTAAAACGGGAGCCGCTGAAAATCAGCGCGCAGTCCTACTGCGCCTCAGCTGAGCGGTTTCCGTTTCACTAACCTCGTGTATATCCTTCCTTCCTTACCTATAATAAAATCCAACGTCTGCTTTCTGTCTGTCTGAGTGTCTGTCTGTCTGAGTGTCTGTCTGTCCGCTTATAACTCGAGAACCACTGAACCGATTTTAATAAAACAAAATTCTACGGATAGCTTGATTCTTCCCATCAACTATAGGCTACTTACTATCAAGCTAAATAGCTTATGAGGTTAGCAGTGAAGTGAAATATGAGAGCGGGCGGAGCCGCGGGCACAGCTTGTTATTGTATAAAATTATTGTGTTGTACTGCATCTTATGGTGAACAAGCTGTGCCCGCGGCTCCGCCCGCTCTCATATTTCACTTCATTGCTAACCTCATAAGCTATTTAGCGTGATAGTAAGTAGCCTATAGTTGATGGGAAGAATCAAGCTATCCGTAGAATTTTGTTTTATTAAAATCGGTTCAGTGGTTCTCGAGTTATAAGCGGACAGACAGACACTCAGACATACAGAAAGCAGACGTTGGATTTTATTATAGGTAAGGATAAGGAAGGAAATATATTTTCTTTCTTTCAGCAATCCAGGGAAGTCTCCGGTATAGCATCTACGTTCTCGCAGGTGATATTAGCGTGTGCTTTGGCCCCTCCGATCCAGCCACCCATACCGGATTACGAAAAAAAAAACCGGCCAACTGCGAGTCGGACTCGCGCACCGAGGTTTCCGCACCACAAAAAAAAACATTGAAAAGAAAACATGTTTCTTGTATGGGAACCCCCCTTAATTGTTTATTTTTTATTATTTGTTGTTATATCCGCCATAGTAACACATATTCTGTGAAAATTTCAACGGGCTACCTATTACGGTTCAAGAGATACAGCCCTCGGACGGACGGACGGACGGACGGACGGACAGACAGACAGACAGACGGCGTAGGTTTAGTAATGGGCTTCCGTACGGGATACGGAAACCTAAAAAGAACATAGGTACGCGAATTAGTGTACACTGTCTATTGCACCTTTTTAGGGTTCCGTGGGCACCGACGCTAGAACCACTATAAAATCATGAAGGCGACTGTCCTTCCGTTCGTCCGTCTGTCTTTCTGTCTGTCTGTCACCCGCACACGCTGTCCGAGGAGGGACGTAAAGCTCAATTAATTAAAAATAATTTAACTTTTATTTCAAGCTTTTTAAAAAAAACCGCATGCAAATCGGTCCACTTTTTAAGATAACAATTTATTAACTTTTTCTTTCTTAATTACTTGATTACAAACATAGCTAAGAACCATGCCGATTAAACAAGCTTCCTAATAAAAACCGCATCCAAATCGGTCCATCCGTTTGAGAGCTACGATGCCACAGACAGACACACACATAGACACACACACACACGTCAAACTTATATATAACACCCCTCCGTTTTTTTCGTCGTACTAAAAAGTATAATCAAATCATCCATTTAGTCGTTAGTCGTTACATCACGAAAACTATTTTTAACTTTATATCTTACTAGCTGTGCCCGCGGCTCCGCCCGCTCTCATATTTGACTTCTCTGCTAACCTCATGTCATGAGCCATTTAACGTGATGAAATGTAGCCTATAAATTGATGGGAAGAACGAAGCTATCTGTAGTAGAAAACTGTATTAAAATCGGTTCAGTGGTTCTCGAGTTGTAAGCAGACAGACAGATATACATACAGACAGAAAGCAGACGTTGAATTTTATTATAGGTAAGGAATGGATACTGTTATTGAGATAACTCATTTTAGTTAAAAACCAACTTCAACCCCTGAAGTATCTCCTTTCCAATAGAAAAATAATCATCGAAATCTGTTGTCGCGGTATAGAACTATTCGCCCATTTGTCATGCACACATGTTTGTGCAATTTTTTTTTTTATGGAAACTGACACGATTGCCTACATCACCTACAACATCCGTGATGTCAGCCCATACCACCGGGTGAACTAGGCGCCATGTCAGTGCTTCCCTTCATTTCATGTCGGCTACACTGAACTGGACGGAAAACACGAACTATTTACATACTTAGCCGTTTCGACCGACGTTTCATTCAGTGCGGTGGTACCAACCCGGGCGGGTTGAACCCTACCACCTAGTAAAAGGTAAGAAGGGAAGGGACGTACAGTTTAACGTGGAATCCGAACCACGGTCAGCCTCCAACGGTCGAGCGGTCACCCATCCAAGTACTGAGTTAACTGTCTGCACCACTGAGCTATCGAGGCTGACATAAAATTAAAAGTTTGATGATTTTCTCATAGATCCTATCATCAGAACTTGACCAAATAAAATTTATCTATGACGACCCCTAAGGTGCCCCCTTTCTAATAAAAAAAGAATCATTGAAATCGGTCCAAGTGGTTAATAAATTATCGCTGAGCATACATAAAAAAACACATTTCGACGAATTGAGAACCTTCTACCTCCTCCTTTTTTTTGAAGTCGGTTAAAAATAACATTTTAGTGGACTTCGACCGCGCTAGAGATTCACGGTCTCAAGAACTGGTTTCTACGCCTTTTCCTATAACTCGTTTGGGTCTAAAGAAGATTTATTTACTAGAAGCTTGTGTATAAACAATACTTATAATATGTTCAAAAGCTACTTTTAGGCTTATCACTAAGTCTACGCCGCCGTCTGCCTGTCTGTCTGTCCTAATGCTGTATCTTTGGAACCGTGCAGCTAGACCAGGGATGGGCAAACTTTTTTCTACGCGGGCCAATCTTTACAAACACACCTAATCTATGGGGGGCCAGGTTTTTTTAATTTTTGGCTATATCTAATATAATACTTTATTGAAATAAAAATATTTGTATTTCCCGAAATTAAGTTATTTATTGACTCATTCATTATGTTTCAACAACATTAAAAGTTCTCTTATTTAAACAATATTAAATTATATGATCTAATTATAGATATTCGAATCAGGTACAGTGTATCTGGTGCACTATTAAATAATGAAATGTATACCTATTTATTGCAGGTAATCTATAAAATAGGACAAAGATTTATTAATAAAAATAATACCCAAGTACACTATTTTAATGTTTGCTGAATTTTTCCATGATTTATGTATGTTATCTTATTATTTACTTCTGGGTCGATGGTGGCGGGCCGGATTGCAACCGTTCGCGGGCCGGAGATGGCCCGCGGGCCGTAGTTTGCCCATCCCTGCTAGACTATTAAAATGTTTCACAGAATAATATGTAACCAACCACTCTCTTTCACGGGTCGTCCAGGGTTGCCAGGTGGTTCAGTTGCAAAAAAACGGGCATTTTTCATCACCCTTTGATTTTTCAGGTACAAATGTTGAATAAAAAATAAATGGGGAAGGGACGCTTTGATTTTTTACAAACTAAGTACCAAAGGTTTCATGATCTTTACTTTTGAAAATGAAGGGGAGATAGAGTAAAATTTATTAAATAAAAGGGTTGAATTGATCAAACGTACTGCAAAATCAAATAATACGGTAAGATTAGTATTAAAAAGTCGTAAAAAAATTATAATATTTTGCGTTATATGAAGAAAAAACGGGACGTTTTGGTGTCCGGTTTTTCATTATTTTGGAGGCACAAGACACAAACCTCAAAAGCCGGACTGTCCGGTCCAAAACCGGACATCTCGCAACCCTGCGTCACTCAGATCAGTAAAGGGAACTAATCTGAGGGGTTTCAAATGTGTAGGTTATTTTTGAAAGCGCGACACGTGGCGCCCGCCGGCCGCCGAGTCACCCACAAGGTGTCTAACGACGCCCATGGACATTCGGTCGTATGCGATGGTTGCGAATTTCATTCCGGCCTGACAGGTGCCCATTGACGCCTCTCTTGAAGGACTCGAGACTGTACTTGGGGGGAAATATATGGCCAGGAAGAGCATATTTAATGTTATTGTGTTTTCCGAATCATTCTGTCGTATCGTATAACAGGTTAGCGTCATAGCTTCCCTTCATTTCATGTCGGCTACACTGAATGGACGGAAAACACTAACTATTACCATAGCCGTTTGGACCGACGTTTCATTCGGTGCGGTGGCACCAACCCGGCCGGGATAAACCCTACCACCTAGTAAGGTAAGAAGGGAAGGGACCTACAGTTTAACGTGGAATCCAAACCACGGTCAGCATCCAACGGTCGAGCGGTCACCCATCCAAGTACTGAACGCGCTCAGCGTTGCTTAAGAACAGTCAACCGACCGCACCACTGAGCTACCGAGGCTGACAAAAACTCCTACATATTTTGTTTACAGACCGGTTACTAGTTTTATCGCTCATTGCCGCCTCTAGTATCTACTTCGGTGGTTAGGTTAGGTACTCATGAATCTCAATCAACAATCATTGACTCAATGATCGCTCCTTGAAGAGGTTTTGGCATTTCCGGCGACGGAAGACACATCCGGGATTCTTGTGTTTTTGTCGTCTCTTCACAATAATAATGGCGGTTCGCTTTAAAACTTTAAACGCGAATGTAAGTTATCAATAAGTACTAATAATAAATCTGTAAGGGATGGTCATGGAGTAAGTTACTTTGTTTTACGAGATACTGAGTCTGTAGACTCTATTATGTATGACACTAAAACTACATTGAGGATTTTTGGAAATATTTTCTGTATGTATGTATGTTCCTCTATAACTCTTTAACCGATCATCCGAATTAGATGAAACTTAATACAACCACGTTTAACTACACGCGACACAGGATAGGCTAAATAAAATTCAGTTCCGGTTACCCTAAGATGTGGCTCTCATACAAACCAAATTGTTTCGCGCGCCGAAATAAATAGTACAGTGGCGGGTTTACTACTTTCTTCTTTTTAAATACGAATCCCGGTGTTATGTGCTGACATCACGGATGTTGTAGGTGATGAAGCCAACCGTGTCAGTTTCCATAAAAAAAACGGACGGGTTGCACTCCGGGAGTGCCGGCAGAAGTGAAAACTTAAACATCAACGTTGTGCATTTTTGAATATTTTGGAATGGTTAGGGAATAATTTCGCACGAATTGTTTTATTTATCAGTATAAAAGTACTATCATTTATGTGGTAAAATACAATATTTATTTATTGCGCTATCGTAGACAAACATGACAATTTATATTACATAAAAAATTTAACACTACAGAACTATTATAATTATGTGTTTTACATCAAAAAGTTTATTTCTCAGAAAAATCAACTTTCATCCATAATTTCAACGAATCTTACGCTTTTTCATTTTTACCCATCTGAAAAAATTGCCAAGCGCCGCTAAAGAAGTTTCGAATCTTACGATTTTTCGATCAGGCTACGGATCTGACGCGAGTTCTGACGCGAGTTTAACATTTTTTACCCATCTAAAAAAAGTGCCAAGCGCCGCTTAAGAAGTTTTCACTTCAAAAATAAAGAAATCTCATGCGAGCGAAGCCGCGGGCAAAAGCTAGTATGAGATTATTAAGCTCAGTGTCTAACAGAACAGAATTTAAATCATGTCATTGCAAAGGGCTCTGTTCGTAATTAAATTTTTGACGTGATGATGTCACGTCTTATAAATTGATGGAACACCGGCTTCACGCACGAAGAAGTGTAACGTTCCATCTAAACCTGTGTGTGCAAGCGAGAGCGCGATAGAGAGGCATATACAATAGTAGAAAATATAAAATATATTTCTCCGTCTTTTGCGAGCCTCGAACCCGCGGTCCCTGCCACCATCACTGACCAGACGTGTTATCCACGCAGGCTATCGACCGTGTCCTTATCGCTGCAAATTTTCTCAACAGTATGTGAATTTCATGGAGCGACATCTAGCGTCCACATCTAGCGTCAATATTAAATGAAATACTTCAGCCAGCGGTATACTTGATTTAGCAGTTAGGTAATTGTTGCAACGTTGAACATGTAGATGGCGTTATGAACAAAAATAATAGTCGTTATTTTCTCATATTTTTTATTAGTTATTATCACATCTTTATCATGTACTTAAATTAATTTTACATGGTAAATATCCGCCGGAACTGATTTAATTTATGACATCATCACGTAAAACTATCGTCCGTAAACCAACTTTACAGACAACCAATTTTTACTTATGGTTCCATTGCAGAAAAAAAATTCTGAAAGAGACTCCATGCACGTAGCAAGCATGGAGAGAAACATATCTCCTTATTTATGTTAGAACAAATTGACCCGTTTATCTCATCTCTGCTCTGTTGGTGGGTGAGCCCATTCTTCGTACATTTTTACCCATATTCGTTGCCCATGCATGGTCCTTTATTTGGGCGAGGAATGCATGCTTTGAGATATCTTTTCCGGAGCATTTAGCTTGAAAACGGTTGGAAATTCGAATAAAGCAATATAGAATGAAAGTTGTAGAGAATTTCATGAGCTTTCATTTGGTATAAGTCCCTACGACGACGCACCGTTTTCGAAATATGTAGCTATAAGCGAAAAAAAAACAAATGTACCGTGTAGGGCCGGTACTTAAAAAAAATTAAGAGGCAAACCATTATCTATTGACCACTGCCAAGTTCGATTCAAGTCCTCGTTTATTTTAAGAATAGCGTCGTCGACTTGGTCCGCATGAAAGCAGTATGTAAGTTGACTATCATCTGCGTACATTTGACATTTCATATGACGTAGATAGATATGTACTTGTGTACATATCGGCCGTGTGAATAGTGTACAAGAGAGGTGACAAAATGGAACCTTGGGGACAGCCTCTCGTGATAGGTATTGTTTTAGAGTATGTAAAAACTTCATCTGCAGCTTTGCATTTGGTTACTTGCGACCTTTCCGTCAGAAATGACTTCATCAAGCGGCACGCGTCCGAGTTGAGTCCGTAATAAGTCAACTTAGCCAGAAAATGCTCAACATCGAGACAATCAAAGGCTTTAGAAAAATCTAGCAGCACGAGAATTCTCACCTGGCCCTGCTCTGCTGCAGCTAATATTTCATCTGTGATGTGTTGTTCATTTTATATTTTAAAAAGCCAAAAAATCCACTACATATCTACTCTTTCAGTGCAAGTTTAGTTTACCCGAGCGAAGCCGGGTTCGCAGCTAGTACAAATATATTATGGGATGGTACGGAACCCTTGATGCGCGGGTCCATCTCGCACTTGGCGATTTTTTATTAAATAAGATATAACACATCCTGTACAAAACTTTAAATTAATCGTACAGAACTGTACAACATACATAGCGTCACGCCTGTTTCCTGGTGGGGTAGGCAGAGACAACGGATCTCAACGTGCCACGATCCTGGCACACCTCTGCCGCCTCTTCCACTCCCATAATGTTCTTCATGCATGCTCGACGGTTACCGGTACTACGAACTTGACCCTTTTTGAGCACATGCCCGATCTGGTCCAGGTACGTGTGCGTCTAGGGCGACCCTTCCCGACTCTTCCACTCACATTTGCTTCATAAATTTCTTTCGTTAGTCGTTATCATCCATTCTTCCAACATGACCGAACCACCGAAGCATTCCTTTCTCAATCCTTGACACTGATATCTTCTTTCAGCCCACAAATATAATGTGTACATTATGTACAGATGTACCTCGAATATAGGTCGCGCTCTGAGGTGTTCAGAAGATGACTCTCTAGTGTGTGAAAAGTGAACTAACTGCTGCCGTAGCGCCGTATATCTACTGTAACCTGAGTGTATTGATCTTCAGCTTCGATCTGAGTTTGTAGGTGATGGTGCGTTTTCTTCACCGCCGGGCCTTCACCTGTATTCTCCGACAAATACTATTAATTAAGCTGAAAGCACCGGGCAGTAGCCCAAGCTACATCGAAATCCGCATCCAACACAGCGAGAAATAGAGGAAGCTCACACCTCTACGCAAATGTACCTCGTCTTCTACAACTAAATCCGGGAAATTGTTTTATTCCCTGATTTGTGATTTGTTTTTGACGTACAATATGTCTTAGATTTTGGTTTAAATGATTCATCCAGGTTAAGAAGTGTATTTCTATAATCTAATTATAATAGAATAACTTCAAATTCAGTGAATAGAATGGAGTGATCGTTTATTTCGCTTTGGTATATGTACATAACTAAAGTAAAAAGAAATACATTAGATATTGAGTGAAATGGGTCTAGTCATTATGCGTGCACACCTTGCTGATTGTAAGCCTATCCTTTTTCTAGTAAGTAGTAAGTAACTCCTACGTTAGGTGATAACGCTTACAATACACTTATATACAATGATTATTACACTTCTTCTACAACACGGAATTATTTTTCAAACAGTATAGCATTTATAGCATCAACTAAATAATACTCCACAGATTCGTTATACGTATCACCAATAAATCCTTTCGTTTTGCCTTCCTCATGACTATTTAACTGGTTTCCAAGTTCCTCTCTATCATTTTTCTTCATAGCAGAAACATGATCGAAAAGTGCAGCTCTTAAAAACTTTCTTATCTCAGGTTGTACGTCAAAGTCTTCAGTTCGGTATCTATTAAGAGATTCGACCATATCTTTGAACACTTTCACATGTGTCTCATTGTAAGTATTGTCTAAATATGTAACGAATTTCACCATATTCAACCTTTTAAAATTTTCGTCCTCAATTTCAAATTTATGTTTTATAAAGTGTAACGCCGCGTTCACACTTTCAGGAGTCGTTCCCATGTCTGATAGGAAGGAGTTGTATATGTGACGACGGTCAGCATATGAGTCAAACATTTCGCCAAATTTGCAACCTTCGTACTTATAATTTGTCAATTCGGCATCTAACATTTCCAAAATGTTCATCAAACGTACAGGCTTATATTCAATTAAAATTCCGCAGAAATCTACCAGGAAATTTGTCAAAAATTTTCGATTTTCAGAAAAATGGTTTCGGGAGCGTTGAATGTGTTCATTTTCAGTATCCTCTAAAAGCTTTGTATACTCAGAGACTATACTTGTAACCTTGTCTACAAGTTCTTTAAATCTCGATACATTTGTTTCCTTGAACATTACTTTTAAAATGTCTTTTGTTTTAATTTCATCAACTGAAGTTACATTGTCATTGATATTCTTTAGTGATTCTAAGTACTCGTCCATTTTATACATATTTTCCTTGCTTATGAAATCTTTTAATGATTGATGAAATTCTGTATCGCTGTCCAAGAGGTGTGAAATCAACCAGAACTGCAGTACATTATCTTTAATTATGTGTATATCTGTGTCTACATTTAGAATCGTATTTATTATATCTTCAAATAATGCATCATGTTTATAAGCGGACAATTCTTTGTTAAGAATTTCGATAAAAGTAATCAAATCATATGATTTCATTGATATAATTAATGCGAAAAATGTTTTGGCGAATTTAAAAATATAATCACAATCATTGTCTTCTTCAGAGATGATTGTTGTGTCATTATTACTCTTCGTACAATTCAAGTTCATATCTTCTTTCAGCATTTTAAGTAATAAATCTTTTACAATCATTATTGAAACTGGGTCAGTTTTGGAAAACGATAAATAGCCATACACTTGTTTGTGCAAAAGAATTGTACCTGAAAGAAATTATAACGTTTTATTTATAGTTAAAAATACGTTTTAAATTAATTAAGATGTTAACATGATTTCAATATTCTATTATCGTTACACTGACAATGTGTTGTTTGTTAGGTAAGATTCAATCGATAAACCATTAAATGGAACCAGAAAAGGACCATCAAATAGACTTTTAATGTAATAAAAGTTATTACAATGTTCCCATGGCAAGAAAGTTGGGCTTGAATACTCTTATTTTTATTGTTTTGAGGGATTTCAGCCGCGAACAAGATAGTATTCATTAGTTATATATATACAGTGTGTTTGGCACATCGACCGACAAATTTTTTTTGTAGGTAATTGGGGTAATTTGCAAGGTTTTGACCTATGATACCTTTTGTAAGGTGTCACGTGTTATCGAGAAAGGGTTTTTTTTTTCTTGATTTTTTTAAAATTACCAAAATCGTAGCTTTAACCCCTTGTAACTTTTTTATTTATTATTGCATCTGCTCGAAATAAAATTTAATTGATTTAACTATGTATCCTTGTTCTAGGAAAAAATATCATTTGATGAAGTGCCCACGACCGTTAAATGTTCTAACGGGAACCCACCACCGATAACTGGCCCTGTTAGGTACCTTAAACAGGAGTGTAGTGAAAAGGATGCCTTTTATTAGCCCGAAGAACCGATCAGACTTTCCAAATTTTCAAAAGAAAGCAATCAATTGCTTTAGGATTTGTTTTATGAATTAAGAAATTAAGAATCTGTCATATTTTTACTTGTCCTCGGGACTTTGGGAGGTCATACGTCCGTTTCATGATATTAACCTCATCAAACGATATTTTTTCTAGAACAATAATACATCGTAAAACCAAATAAATTTTATTTCGTGCAGATACAAAAATAAAAAAAAGGAGTTAAAACGTGGAAATTTTCAAAAATAAAGAAAAGAAATCGTATCTCGATACCACGTGACACCTGACAAAAGTTATCATAGGTCAAAACCTTGAAAATGTCCCCACTTACCTACAAAAAACAAATTGTCGGTCGATGTGCCGAACAACACACTTATTAAACAAATATTATGCACTTACAACAGAACATAATCACTAAACTATTAATACATGGAGACATTGTTACTTCTCAGAAGAGTCAGATGCAAGATGACGAAGCAGCAGTTTTCTAAGACGCGCGACGATATTTATTTTGCAATTTCACGCCAATTTTTAAATGTTTTATTAAAATTTAATGGAAATTTGTGTTTTGTTATCTCTAATCTTTAAATTTGTTCTGAGCGTATTTTTCACAATATACAATTAACATTTTCATCATTGTATGTAATAAAGATGCCGAGAGATGTTTTATTTCAGCGGAGTTTCTTCATGCCACTACATGAGGTTACCGCTGGAATTGTGCGATGATCTGTGTCATAAGCTTTCGCCTCCGACACTTTTCACTAATTAGCCAAACTTATCTATAATATATCTAGCGGCAAAAATTACACGTAAGCGTTAGTTTCATCGAAATCGGTTATATCTGCCGGTATATAGGTCCGGAGATATCTGCGTGTGACCGACAGACAGACAGACAGACAGACACCAGAGCGATCCCTTTTTTCGCATTTTTCGACGGGACCCTAAAAATAACCCCACTGCATCTCTCCCCATGCATATCGCAAAAGACGACTAAGGGATAAGGACACGATGCCGTGGTAAAGGGCGACAGGCTCGCCACCTCTCAACTTGGCACGGTACTTCCACCGAGTCATCATGCAGCAGGCAGTGATATGCAGCAGGTGGTTCTTCGTGCCTACTTGCTGCTTGATCGATTAAATCTTGTTCGAATACTCTGCAAAACGTCGCGGTCGGTGTTGTGCTGTAATTTACCAGAGTTCGGCACAGCGCCGATTACTCTGCTTACCCCGGTTGTCGGGATTCAGCGTGTGTGATATGATATGATGAAAGGAAACAAAAGTGGAACTTTCATTTGTGTCCCACCACCCCCACCCTCCGGCTCTTCTCCGATGCGTCAGCACTGTTCAGCACCCTGAGCAAGGTTTCTGAAGTAACTTAGGTCCTTGCTGACGAACTCTACACCTCCTTTTGGGACATTTTTTGACAGAACTATTTACCCTCTCGATGATTTACGAGAGCGCTGTGGACTGAAAGAAGATAGAGTGACAAGGATTGAGAAAGGAATGCTTCGGTGGTTCGGTCATGATGGAAGAATGGATGATAGGAGACTAACGAAAGAAATTTATGAAGCAAATGTGAGTGGAAGAATCGGCAAGGGTCGCCCTAGGCCCTAGACGCACGTACCTGGACCTGATCGGGCATGTGCTCAAAAAGGGTCAAGTGCGTAGTACCCGTAACCGCCGCCACGCCGCCCAGCATGCATGAAGAATATTATGGCAGTGGAAAAGGCGGCAGACAGAGGCGGCGCAAGCTTCGAGCATTCTTGAAGGGCGCAAGGCGTGGGCGACGTGGGCGACCCACGGCCTCGCGGCCCGAGCGGCCTCGCGCCTCGAAAGTTCATGCAGCTTTGATTCATGAAAAATAATCAGCTAGATCTATTAAAAAAGACCCCGAGTAAACATGTTTAGACCTAATCATAGGCAAACTAAAGCTTACTATAAAGCCTTTATCAGACACAAGATGGGAACGCAGGACAGAGGCAGTGAAGGCTGTATTATTGCAATTTGATTATGTTAATTTTATCGACGAAAGGTATGCTGACAAAAATGTTTGATTTGATCGGTATAGCGGAAATCCATTTCAACAGTGAAAGTCTATCAAATCCATCCTCTAGTGCAGCCATTCTCAACCAGTGTGTCGCGAGCAGTTGTCAGGTGAGTCGCTGAAAAGGTGTTTCTAAAAATTAAAAAAAATCGCCCTTTCGCCAACGAATTAAATTATCGGGAAGTGGCATACAACGAGCATACAACGCACCGAATTGAGGCGCGCTATTGGTGAGCATTCAGCACCCTCTCCAATCGTTGTCTCTCCTTTATACGTATCAAATTGCCATTTAACCGTCTTACTCTATCGACGTTCACAGAGCGGAAATGTAACGTGATGTATGAGGCGCTCGCGCACTTACGCTGTTTTAAATATTGGCAATATATAGAAGAACTGCAATCGCACCTTTCTACCGGTAAAATGTATGACGAGGGCCCGTCCAGAAAGTAGAATGTCGTTGCCTTTCGCCCGGTCGCCGCGCTGTCGTACTGCACCGGCCGCGGTGGCGCGGCTCCTTCCTACTACCTCCGCGCGCCAGTCTACTCATTGTCACGAACAGCTGGCATTATAAGATAGGGCTGATTTGAATTTCCCGCCACATTAGAATTATGTGACATTTTTGTGCGAAAATTTCGTAAACAACATATTAATCGTATGTATATTTCAAAAATCTTTAATTCTAATAAAATTACGTACATACCTACTTGTAAGACTTGTGTTTTCTTTGAGTGTGTCGCCAGTCTAAAAAAAAATATTCAGATGTGTCGCAGAGGAAAAAAGGTTGAGAACCCCTGCTCTAGTGCCACCAGAGAGGGCCTCGCAAAATATAAATCTTGCCCACATTAAATTTAGGTCTTGCACCGCCACTGGCGGCAGACGTATGTCAGGCAGGATCGTGGCGCGTGGAGTGGAGATCCGTTGTCTCTGCCTACCCCTCTGGGAAACAGGCGGCGTGACACTAAGTATTTATGTATGTATTATTTACCCCATTATGGGTAACCAGCTTTGTTAAATAGATAGATCTAACTAAATCATATGGGCACCACGACTACCACGACAGCGTGTGTGTAGGTACCTATATGTAACAATATGCGTGGGCGGTCGGCGAACACCACAGGCATTCCATTTCGATCGGGCAAGGGGCAAGGCAAGACACTTCCCATGCCATCTCGTGGCGTCTTCGAACGTACACAAACGCAGTCAGCAGAACACACACACACAAACATTATGCATATATGCGTGCTTATGTGGTCAGAAGACGCTGCCTAATTTATCGTGGCCGTTAGGCTCAATGTTAGACTACATAATTTTTTTTTTGTTTTTTTTTTATGGAAACTGACATGGTCGGCTAATACATCCGTGATGTCAGCCCATAACACCTTGGCGAACTAGGTGCCAGCCATGTCAGTACTCAGTGCTTCCCTTCGGTCGTGCCGGCTACACTGAACGGGACGGAAAACACGAACTATTTGCATAGCCGTTTCAATGGACCTAGCTTTCATTTAGTGCGGTGGTATCAACCCGTGCGGTGCACCTAGTAAGGTGAGAACGGAATGGGCTTACAGCACCAACAACGGTCAAGCGGTCCCCCATCCAAGTAACTGACCGCGCCCAGGTGTGCTTATGATGATCATATACCACACACTGTATCCTGACAACCTTGGTAAGCAGAGTAATCGGTGTTGTGCTGCAACAGATTTGGCATATTACAGCACAATACCGAACACCACGTTTGGCTAATATATTCGGAAGTCCTATCTGGCCGCATGACTTCGGTTAATCTGTGCTTCTTCGGTGGAAGAACCGTGACAAGGTGCAAAGGAGATGTGGCTATCTTGTCGCCCTTTAGGACAACATCTTGTCCTTAGTCGCCTCGTACTACATGTACGGGGAGAGATGCAGTGGTGCTATTGCTATATCATTTTTAAGTACTGGCCCCACATGGTCCCGTTAGAACTTAGACTATAAAAAGTTGTAAATTGTTTCTTGTCTTATAATATTGTGTTGTATCCTAAAGTTTCTATGGGTCAACCGGCGACGACACGGCGCGGCGCGGTGTCGGCGGCGGGGCGCGGCGGCGCGTCGGCGACCGGACATGTAACATACGTCAATATATGAATATAGTTATATATAACTCGAGAACCATTTTATCCATTTACATACGGTTTTCACTGTTACATCACTGGAAGCATCCTACAGAATATGGATAGGTAGAGAGAGGGAGGTCGAGGAAGGAGAGGATATGTTCGGTGAAGCCATCGCAAGCTGAGTCACACCTTCTTGCCACTTCTCAAGATTCTTCTATAAGTCATCGGTGGCCTGCGCTGTGAGCAAAAAGGTAAAACCCTAAACAAGCGAAGCGAAGCCGCGGGCAAAAGCTAGTGTTTTATTTAAATGTGTGTAAGACGAGACAAATAAATAAATGAAAACCGTAAACAGTATTCTCATTCTCATGAAGATAATAGCCAGAACCTTTGACCGACATGTTAATTTTGAGGTGATATCAAGCACCGCACACATATGGTCAACATTTTGGTATATGTACCAACCTCTATTAAATTATTGGACCATATTGGACCTTAGTCCACTATGATAGAGCACTGTTTAAGTTTAGTCTAATTTTACGCGCGCATTTATGACAGGAAACATGATATAATAAAAAAAATGGTACATACCTCAACCTAAATTGCATCTTATTACATTGACAGAAAGTCGATTATTCTAAAGCAACATATTGATAGGGAATAGAGACCACACACCAGTGGCGGTTCCCCAGGTGAAGCAAGTGAAGCACCGCCTCACTTAATTATCTTGAAAGTAAAGAAAAAAAAACATTTCAAAATATCAAGAAAGAAAACTTAAAAAAGTCAAGTATATCCGATCCGAACTGATCACAATATTAGCGCGGCGGCGCGGAGGAGGCGGAGGCGGCTGGTGGTGCGACGCGCGCGACGAAATACGTTAAAGATGTGTTAGTGCATCAACCAACACCACCAACACAGCACGCACACACACACAGACGTGACGTGTGACGTGTCACGTACGGCATGGCATATGGTGACTCACCCCGGTCCGGTGCGGCGACGAATCGCTTATTTTGTTAACGCTTCACCAAGCGTAAAGACAACAGGTTGACCTTGGAGGCTTTGGATGTAGGGAGCAGCTGAGGCTCTGATAAATGGCGCCGGACGAGACATCTATATCCAATTAAAAGAATGCAGAGCGAGATGGGGCGATCACGTTTTCTATAAGTCGGTTTGTTTTACCTCCGTGATTAAAATGATGGCAAAATTGGCACTAGTTACGGTAAGTTTTATAGCTCAATGGTATATGCTTCGCTATTCAATCTAGTGACGTTGGTTCGAATCTCACTTTTGCGAATTCTTTTTTTTTTTTTAGGGTTCCGTATCCGGTATGGGACCCTATTACTAAGCCTACGCCGTCTGTCTGTCTGTCTGTCTGTCTGTCCGTCCGTCCGTCTGTCTTTTTTTTTATGTAATCCGGTATGGGTGGCTGAGCCGGAGGGGCCAAAGCGCATGCTCCGACCAGCTAATATCACCTCCGAGAAGGTAGGTGCCATACCGAAGACTTCCCTGGATTGCTGGCTATACTAGACTAGAGGAGAACACAGCCGAGGCTGCTATGCGGCAGCAGCAGGTGTAAAGTAAGCATACACGTAAATTTTTTCGTCAGAAAAAACTCATTGTTACACGCCGACCGGATTCGAACCTCGCACCTCTCGCATTTGAAGCCAATGCCCAAACCACTCGGCCACCCGCCGCTTGTCTGTCCGTCCGTCTGTCCGAGGCCTGTATCTCTTGAACCGTAATTTGGTAGCCCGTTGAAATGTTCACAGAAAATGTGTTATTATGGCCGATATAACAAAAAATAATGAAAATAAGAAAAAGTAAAAAACTCACGGGGGTTCCCATAGATGGCGCGCGCGCATACACTTTTTGGTTTCAAAAAGTGTATGCGCGCGCGCCATCTACCAAATAGATGATGAATCATTTTCTAATCGTGACTAACTAATATGAAGTATTTCATAACACGCCATCTAGATGGCGTGGCGTGTTATGAAATTCATCTAGTGGCGCTAGCCGTGACATGGCGATACGGTACCCTCGGTGCGCGATTCGATAGTAGTTTTTGGTTAAGTATTGTTAGGGCCAAAAAAAATTAGGTTTAGGTTTTTCAATTTATCATAAAGTAATAGCAATGTAGGTGGATTTTTTAGTCGCCTCACTAAGATTTATAGGTCAAAGCCGCCACTGCCACACACGTATGTGTGTTCGAGTGTGTGAAACAGGATCATGGGATTTGTTGAAAATATGTCGACAGTGCTGCCAGTAGTCAGATATTTACCTAATAGG
This sequence comes from Nematopogon swammerdamellus, assembly GCA_946902875.1. Taxonomy (NCBI): domain Eukaryota; kingdom Metazoa; phylum Arthropoda; class Insecta; order Lepidoptera; family Adelidae; genus Nematopogon; species Nematopogon swammerdamellus. The sequence continues at coordinate 18,005,315 of OX336352.1, forward strand.
AGGGAAATTGACGGAAGATGACTATCTAAAAAAGTTGTACACTTTCTTTTACAGAAACTACAAGTATTTTTTGTTGTTTGCTGAAATGTATGGACTTTTGTCATCATCAGTACTACACACATACAAAAAAGGTGAGGTGTCGTGCGTGGGACACCCGACATAAGCGAAGCTTCTTACGCCTTGTATGTAAAATTTAATTCATTAATATAATTTTATTTAGATCAGGACAGCGCTATCTATTATATTCCAATCAACTTATTATTTTACAAGCTATCTAACATCCAATGCAATTGTTACACTTCAAACTTAGAACTCTCATAGATGGCGCTCAGGGCAACCATATTACTCAGCCAATGAGGAGCGTTCAAATTCCGTACTTTCGTGACGTTTCACTTTTTCTGAATTAGACCCCCATCCCAATCGTGCGATAAAAAGCTTCGCTTCAACAAGCAGAAGGGGCGCGATGACTCACTGTGTGTACCACATGTAGGCGCAGCTCCGCTCACTTGATCGCCACCCTTAACAGTTGCCTGTTATTATTGTCAAGGGCGCCAACAAACTAAAATTACTCAAATGAATACCTTATTGTGCTGTTTTACATTACAAAAGGAATAGCCTTGTGAACTTGAAGAACTTTTCCAAGGTGGTAAAATTATAACAATAGTAATAAAGTACAATAAAACATTTTGTTTTTGCAAGTATGGCAATTTGGTTAACACACACTGGCAGTCTTTAAACACTGGCGGTTTTCCCTGAGGAATATTTGAGGTGGTGGTGGCATTGATATTATATATAACCCCGGGTTACAATCCTAAAAACCTAGGGTTTATCATGAAAATAAGTAAATGATAAAAATACTAGACTATAGTTATAAGTTATAATACAATATCAATGGGTTGTGGCAGAGACATTCAAACTACTTACTAGACCGGACAACAAGAATAAAATATTACTTAACCCTATGAATTGTTACCTAGGTAATAAGTGGCTCATACAAAGGCATGACGTATGTACGTTCGAGATCAAAGTTTTTTTATATGAAAATGTTCCAAATGACTGTTCTATATAAGTTTATATTTAAATCTCTTTGGGTGGTGGTGATGAATGGGATCATTTATCTCTCCTCTCCCATTGCCCTGAATTACAGCCAGTTTGTGGGTGCTTTTACACTGGTTTTTCATACGTATAGTGAGTGCGCTACCTCCTACTGGGTTTCGTGTTCTGTTCTCAGTAGGTTCCTACCAACGCTAATAGGTACCTATGTTTCATACTAATAAGTGCGCGCGCTACTTTACTGGGTTTTATGTTCTATTGTCAGTAGGTACCTACCAACGCTAATAGGTACCTATGTTTCATACCGTGTGGAGCCGGTACTTTAAAAGAATAGCCCCACTGCATCCCTCCCCGCGCATAAGGACGAAGTGATAAGGACAAGATGCCGTGCTAAAGGGCGACAGGTGAGCCACGTCTCACCTTGGCATGGTCCTTCCACCGAGTTATGCAGCACCGGTGGCTTACTGGCTGCTTGATCGTTATCTTGTACGAATACTTTGCTAAAGTAGGTGCTCGCTGTTGTGCTGTAATTTACAAGAGTCCTTGCTTGCAGCACACCACCGATTACTCTACTCGGCGAGATACAGCGTGTGTTGAGTTTCATACCAAACGTATACGTTTACAATTTCATAATGTAATAATTTTGAAATTCTCGATGCCATGTCATTTTCAAAAGTTCATTGTCAAAATAGCATGTTGTGCGATTGCCACAATGCAAACGTAAAAAAAAACGTTTAGGGGTAAAAAAGCTTCCTTCCTACTGACAACACAGGACGTTTTCGCGCGCGCGGGCGCCTGCGCCAGGCAGGATGGAGCAACGATCCCATCGATCGAATCCCAACAACAGTCGGGCTTGGGGAGACGTTGCGTGCGCACGTCGCGTATTCCACCGGGTTGGGTGTACAGACAATACAGTGCACTCAATATGGAGATAATAGTGTAAATTATTTAGTGTAATAGTGTAATTTTAGTGTACTCTGACAATGGATATAAAAATGTGGAGCGATATGGAGAGTCAGTGCGACATTGATTGTCACTGCGATGGGTAAGTTTACCTTTTTTTTCGAGTGTGACTGTACTTACTTATTCATCCATCATTGTAAATCAATTTCATTATAAAACATAGTATTCTTTTAGCGAAGGATTATAATGGTAGGTATAAGTTCTCTGTCGTTATTGAACAAAACTGGAATTTTATGAAGTTTAAAAATCTGTTGATTTGATCAGCTGATTTGTGTTATTGTAAGAAAGACATATAGAATTAGGTAATTTATGAATCATACATAATACCTTATGTTATAAGTTTCCGTCGTCTTAGATAATCTTATATTTAATACAAGTTCCTTCCTTCATTAGGTACATTCCTTAGGTACCTAATGTAGCTACCCTACATACTGTTTCATTTAGTTCTTTCTTAGTTCGCACTACATTCATTGCAAAGTGAATGAAACAATTTCATGTCGCAGTATTCACGCTCAAATAATTTACACAATAAACGCCACGAGATGGTTTATGATGAAATTAAACCTTTACGAAATACAATTGGTCGACATGTTTTAGATTTTTTTAGACGGTTCCTTTTGTACCTACATTGTTTCCTGCTAGCCTCCTAGCTGTCTAAGGAACCCTAAAAATAGAAGACGAATACCGTATCTACAGAAGTACAAATTTGCAGCAAGCTTGTTTTGTTATAATAACCTGGAATTTGTGTTGTCAAAACTTGAATTTAATTATCAAACAGAGAGCATTCTTCATTGTTATGCTAAATTATATTTTGAAACTTATTCTTAGCCAGAAGATCAATACCATTTAAATAATCAATGTATGTACTATCAACAGAAGATATCTCATGCAATATTCAAACCTAACCGCCATGATTTAATAGCAGACATGTAGTGTTCCCGGCTGGCGCGTGTACCGTCTCGCTCTGGCGCGTGGCCACTTCCGCCGTGCGAGCGAGATAGAAATACGATCATGTGGTTCGGTTACTCGTGACGTAGGCTCAACGGTCGTTTTGAGATAGAACGTCCTGGAGCGCGCTGAGAAGATTTGATTTTGGAATTCTATTCGGTTTCTTCTTTTTATTTTTTATTTTATTCTGTTCCTTGGAAGCTAGGTTTTTTATTATGGAATCTGACATGGTTCGCTCTGACCCGTGACGTGACGTATCCATTACATTCTCGATTACATTTTATATGTAATTTATTTCCTTTAGTCGTGTCGGCCACACTTAGGGTTGCCAACCGTACTTTAAAATAAAGTATCTTACGTTATTTTAGGTCTCCGTACTTTAAACTTTTATATAGCAATAAAGTACGCGAAAATACTTTAATTCAAACAATGCGTGAAATGAAACATGAACTAACAGCACCTCAGTAATCGAATGCATTGCTACATAAAGTGTATTCAATTCACAAATACCTAATCACTGCTGAAACGTCCAGAGAGCACTAAAATATAAATGTTTTAAAATAATACTTTTTTTATTAAACTGTACTTTTTATTTGCCATCCCTGAAATCAGAAATACGTTATTTCTTTTAAAAAAAGTTGGCAACCCTAGCCACACTGCACTTCTCTTGCGAAGGTCCTTCTCGGTCAATATCTTCGCTACAAATTATTATAAAAATTAAATGTTCTTGATCTGATATTTTACATTATCTACGTAATTATTAATGTATTTAATTTTATATGTGAAAATAAGAAAATATATTTATTTCTTGTATACATAATTAAAATTAATTATATTATAAAATTTAAATCAGTTTGTTCACATATCTAACAGTGTAGTGTAGATACGCAACTTTTTTTTGTAGGTACCTACCTACTTAGGGCTCGAGCAGACGACCGATTCTTATCCAACTAAACTGTTGAGTCGTAATCAAAAAAACTTCCAAAATACATGCAAAATGACGAGGGCACGACGCACATTATGTTTTTGGCCTCAAAAACGGACATCCACATTTTATTATTCGATGGCTCAAATCATTTTGAAGCAAAGCAAGACTAAACTAAAATACTTGTGTGTCGATTTTACTTAAAAATGGAGATATAATTTTTTTTGTGTTTCTGGAGTTTTCAAAATGTTACGATAACTAAAAAATAATGCTATGTTTTTCTTTTTTCTCAATGAAATTTATTAAAATTATTAAGCTGTGTGTTTTGTACACAATACGAAGGCGGCTAAAGGCGACTCAACTGTTTAGTTGGCACCGACTCTCCACGACTCTATGTATTTAATTTAATCTATAAATAGTAATTTATACGTTTAATTAACTAGTATGTACTTATATGTAGTGTATATTATAGTATATTATAGTTATTTTCCTTATATTATATTTTACATTCCCACACTCAAGTCTTTTGCTACTACCTACTTATATCTCGCAACATACGACTCTCAAACATCCAAAGGTTGACTGGGAGAAATCCCTGTAAGGGATAAGTCCGCCTTTGCCCCTCATGTAAATTTCTTATTGTTTGTTTATGTTAAATGTTTTTTGGAGCAATACAGTATTTCTATCTATCTATGACTCTACTAAAAAGTTGGTACAACTAAAACAGTTGCTGCAACGCCTACAGCGACCACATTTTTAGTCTAAAAAAGACTAAAAAGTTGGTCCCTACGCTGCACTATGCAATGTAGAGCGAACGACTGAACGATCTTCCGTGTGCTCGCTCACCTCAACGACTAAACCGTTCTTTTAAGCGGCGGGTGGCTGAGTGGTTTGAGCATCGGCTTCTCGTGCGAGAGGTCCTCGGTTCGAATCCGGCCGGCGTGTACCAATGAGTTTTTTCTGACGAAAAAATTTACGTGCATACCTACACCTGTTGCTTCACCGTTCGGAACCGGTGTAAAACTTTAGGTCCCTTCCCTTGCCTCTTAATATGTGGTAGGCTCAAATTGTAGCCGACTGGGTTGGTACCACCGTACTGGATGTAAGATGGCAGCATAGCAGCCTCGGTTATGTTCTCCTCTAGTCCAGTATAGCCAGCAATCCGGGGAAGTCTCCGGTATGGCACCTACCTTCTCGGAGGTGATATTGGCTGGTCGGAGCATGCGCTTTGGCCCCTCCGACTCAGCCACCCATATAGGATTACATAAAAAAAAAGTTGGTTTGGAGTGAAATCTGCCGTCATGCCCAACCAAAGACATTAAACCCTCTCTTTGTGCCCAACTCAACTAAACTATTTAATTGGTGATACAATCGTCCGTGTAGCCGAGCCCAGTTTGCTAAGTGTAGTGTTTGTGGTGTGGTAGAAGTTGAATGCAGTGTTTTCGAATCTAACTGTCTTTAGTTACTGTCTCAGTAATTGATTGTGAACCTTATATTTAAGACGTTAGAGATTGAAATCGTTATCAAATGAACTCATTTCATAGCATTTCTCGGCATAGTGAATTCACTTTCGCTTGCAACGAAATTGAAACTAACGATGTTCTCGTCCTATTTAGAATCATTGTTGAATTTGATAGAGTCTGAAGATTTGATAGAGTTTGAAGAGTTCTCAATTCAGTGAACGTAACCGAATGATATCTTCGAAACCGTAGCTATGTTTCGAATGCCACATTTTCTTTTTAATTCTTTTAAAATGTAAGCATAAGCGGCCTGTCTGCCTCTGTGAGGACGACAGTACACCGCCCTTTCTCCGGGAAAAAAAAAAAAAAATAACATAAAGCGAATATCGTTCTAATAATTTCGGTGCCCTAGCTCAAAAGTCAATCCTCTACTTTTTCAACCAACCCCGTCGCTATCGAAAACAAACTTGAAGTTGGAAAAATATTTGAATGAGCATGAACACGCGTGCTATGTTTCGAATGCCACATTTTCTTTTTAATTCTTTTAAAATGTAAGCATAAGCGGCCTGTCTGCCTCTGTGAGGACGACAGTACAGTATGTATGTTCCTCCATAAATCTTAAACCGATCATCCAAATTCGATGAAACGTAGTACAAGTACATTTACCTATACGGGGCACAGGATAGACTAAATAAAATTTTCTTCCGGTTACGCTAAAATGTGTCTCTCATACAAACCGAATTGTTCCGCGCGCCGAAATAAAGGTACGGTAGCGGGCTTACCTTACTTTCTACTTTTTAAATACGATTTTCACGCGAGCGAAGCCGCGCGCAAAAGCTAGCTTTTAATGAAATCGTTCCTACTGAGACAGTGTTGTTGTGAGAAATTGCTGTGGACTAACAAGGTACCTAAGTAACGTAAAGTGTAGAGTCTCTAAATATAGGTGATGCGTAGCCAAGCTGAGGTCAGCGACCCACTAAACACATAAGAAATAGTTAATAATAGTTGTATGTAACACGTAGACGACAAGGGTGTGGTAACCCATTCATACCGGTTTTAGGCAGATGAGCGGCCCGTGACCAGGATGTTAGTACATAAATACAAACATACACACGCCTGTTTCCCAGTGGGGTAGGCAGAGACAACGGATATCCACGCGCCACGATCCTGACACACCTCTGCCGCCTCTTCCGCTCTCATAATGTTCTTCATGCATGCTCGTCGGTTACGGGTACACTTGACCCTTTTTGGGCACATGCCCGATCTGGTCCAGGTACGTGCGTCTAGGTGCGACCCTTCCCGACTTTTCCACTCACATTCGCTCCATAAAGTTTCTTTAGTCCTCCTTTTTTTTTTTATGGAAACTGACACGGTTGGCTACATTACCTACAACATCCGCGATGTCAGCCCATAACACCGGGTGAACTTGGTGCCACGTCAGTGCTTCCTTTCGGTCGTGCCGGCTACACTGAACTGATCGGAAAACACAAACTATTTACATAGCTGTTTCGACCGACCTTTCATTCAGTGCGGTGGTACCAACCCGGGCGGGTTAAACCCTACCACCTAGTATATTACTAAGTAAGAAGAGAGTCATATCCCTTAGTCGCCATTTACGACATACACGGGAAGAGATGCAGTGGGGCTATTCTTTTCCTTTTCCTCCTATCATCCATTCTTCCAAAATTACCGAACAATCGGAGCATTCCTTTCTCAATCCTTGATACTATATCCTTTCAGTCCACAACGCTCCCGCATTACACTACACCGACTGAATGTTGGTACCTACATCGTTTGCAAAAGACAGTAAGTTTGAAATTCCTTTCTTATCCCGAATCTGCTAGGTGCATTGCCGTCAAGAACCACCCGGATCGACCCATACCACCATACTGGACTAAGGTCCGCCTCTAGAGCATTCTATAGCCACTGGTAGCCACCATTCGCCAGTTGTCACCTCGATTAGCCACTGGTCGTCACTATTAGCCACATCGACATTCGCCACTACTCGCCGTCATTCGTCACTAGTCGCCGCCATTCGCCACTCGTCGCCTCTATTAGCCGCTTATGCAACCATTAGCCACTGGTCGTCACTATATTAGCCACATCGACATTCGCCACTAGTCGCCGTCATTCGTCACTAGTCGCCGCCATTCGCCACTCGTCGCCTCTATTAACCGCTTATGCAGCCACTAGCCACTGTTCGTCACTATATTAACCACATCGACATTCGCCACTTGTCGCCGTTATTCGTCACTAGTCGCCGCCATTCGTCACTCGTCGCCTCTATTAACCGCTTATGCAGCCATTAGCCACTGGTCGTCACTATATTAGCCACATCGACATTCGCCATTAGTCGCCGTCATTCGTCACTAGTCGCCGCCATTCGCCACTCGTCGCCTCTATTAACCGCTTATGCAGCCATTAGCCACTGGTCGTCACTATATTAGCCACATCGACATTCGCCACTAGTCGCCGTCATTCGTCACTAGTCGCCGCCATTCGCCACTCGTCCCCTCTATTAACCGCTTATGCAGCCATTTAGCCACTGTTCGTCACTATTAGCCACATCGACATTCGCCACTAGTAGCCATCATTAACCACTTGTCGCCGCCATTCGCCACTGATCGTCCCATCGGCATTCATCACTGGTCGTCGAAGTTTGCCACTAGTCGCCTCTATTCGTCAACCGTCGCTTCAATTTACCTCTTATGACCTCCATTGGCCACTTGATGTCGCCATTAGCCACCGTCAGTGAATGTCAGTGGACACCGTGCTGTTCCTCAATCGCTTCTTGCCGTCCATATTAACCACTTCCCGCCCTAATTAGCCACTTGGTGTAGCCATTCGCCACCTGTCGTCGCCATTTGCCACTTGTCGCCGCCACTAGCCACTTGTCACCGCCACTAGCCACTTTAACTCCCACAACTATCTGAACTTGTGTTGTGTTGCAAATTTATAATGCATACAAATTAGTTAAAATTCAGCTATAAAAGATCTCTTTAAATTACCTATAATTAATTGGGAAAGATTTATTTTTTGCCTAAAATTCACCTCCACATGTGGTTTGTTGATAAAATTCAAATTGTTTCATTAATTATTATTTGACTATGACGAATATTTGTATCGCGAAAAGGTTTTTCACACTTTTGAGAGCGCAAAGACCTGCTTTTTCTAAAGATTTGTATTTTTCTAGTGAATTCAGAAATTGGGCGTGTAGCTTACACAATTTTATAAAACATGCAATATTTAAACTAAAAAACCGGCGAAGTGCGAGTCGAAATCGCGCACCGATGGTTCCTTATCGCCATGTCATGGTTAGCGCCAGTCACGCCATCTGTGGCGTGTTATGAAATGCTTCATATTAGTTCAATGTCATGATTAGTTAAAATGTTTCACACTCTATTCAGTAGATGGCGCGCGCGCATACACTTTTTGGTTTCTCCTATGGGAACCCCCGTGAATTATTTACTTTTTATTATGTTATATCGGCCATAATAAAATGACACATATTCTGTGAAAATTTCAACGGGCTAGCTATTACGGTTCAAGAGATACAGCCCTCGGACAGATAGACGGACGGACGGACGGACAGACAGACGGCGTAGACTTAGTAACAGGGTCCCGCGTATCGGATACGGAACCCAAAAAATGGCGGGGCGAATGTGAGTGTGGGAGAGTCGGGAAGGGTCGCACTCGCATAGGATCGGGCATGTGCTCAAAAAGGGGCAAGTGCGTAGTCGCCGCCGCGCCGTGACCGACGAGCATGCATGAAGAACATTATGAGAGCAGAAAAGAGGTGTATCAGGATCGTGGCGTGTAGACAGAGGCGGCGCAAGGCGTGGCCGACGTGGGCGACCGCCCACGGCCTCGCGGCCCTAGGGGCCTCGCGTCTCGAAAGTTCATGCAGCTTTGATTTATAAAAAATATTCATCTAGATCTATTAAAAGAGACCTCGAGTAAACAGGTTTAGACTTAATCAAAGGCAAACTAAACCTTACTACTTATAGCCTTTTATCAGACATAAGATGGGAAAGGGGAGGCAGTGAATATTGAAATAATACAGTATAGTCAATGATATTTTAAGAAAGATACGTTGTCTATACGACATTCGGTGCTCACACACGGCACGGCACGAACTTGAAACGTTGACAGAAAGAACTATAAAGTGATGCGCCGACTCGAATAGTCTTATTCCAATTATTAAGGGATGTAATTCAAGTTATGTGGCGGTTGGTATAACTGATAACTACTTAGGAAGGACGACGCACGTCTGAACGCGTGCGTAGTTGGTGCGCGACTGACTTCAAATAGGACTGTGGTCTTGTATTTAAAGTGCCGCTTTGGGAGCTCGTATAACCTATCTACCTCCTTTTTAACATATAATATCATTGAGTATAGTGGCTGTATTATTCCGAGTTGATGATGTTGTTGAATGTATTGATTTATTGGCAAAATTGAGAGGGCCTCGCAAAATTTACCTTGCCCACATCAAATTAAGTTCATGCCCCGCCACTGCGTGTAGAGATCCGTTGTCACAGCCCACCCCGTTGGGAAACTGGCGTGACGTTGCGCCTGTATGTGGGTGTAGTGTGTATTGTGTATGGAATATAGTTTTCAAACGGTACTTCAGTACAAAAGGGGAATAGCGACAGCGGAGCGGACCCGCATCTCATGTTGCATTGTTCTCTCTGCTCCTGTGTTTAGGGTTGCCAACTTTTTACTGAGTAAAATAATGTAACTTGTCTTTTGAGAGCTTTTTTTTTGTGGAAACTGACACGGTTGGCCACATCACCTACAACATCCGTGATTGACATCATAATACCGGGTGAACTTGGTGCCACGTCAGTGATTCCCTTCGGTCGTGCCGGCTACACTGAACTGGACGGAAAACACAAAATATTTACATAGCCGTTTCGACCGACCTTTCATTCAGCGCGGTGGTACAAACCCGGGCGGGTTAAACCCTACCACCTAGTAGTATAAGAAGGGAGTCATACATATCCCTTAGTCGCCTTTTACGACATACACGGGGAAAGATGCAGTGGGGCTATTCTTTTAAAGTACCGGCCCCACACGGTACGTAAAATACAAAAGTGTACTCATTATAGCTCAGACCTAAACCGGCCAAGTGCGAGTCGGACTCGCGCACCGAGCGAGGTTAACGTACCAAATTGTCCGAAGGGGACAATAAAATTCAGTAGGTATGTGATATTAAAAAAAACGTTCAAATGCGAGACGCACTAGCGCACCGAGAGGGTTCCGTAATTGGTCGGTTTTATTGTTGTTTTACTTGAGAGTTTGCACTATAATCACACCACAGCTTGTATGTATTTATTACCGTTTTAGATAGATAGATAGATAGATAGAAATACTTTATTGCTCCAAAAAACCATTTTACATAAACAAATAAGTTTAATACGATAGATAGAGCAAAAAAATCTGGTCAAGTGCAAAACGCGCACCGAGGTTTCCGTACCACGTTTATTGTATTTATGTATGAATGACCCACTTAATGTTTATTTTTTATTTTTTTTATTATTTGTTGTTATATCCGCCATAATTTAATAATTTAAAACACATACTCTGTGAAAATTTCAACCGTCTAGCTTTTACGGTTCAAAATATACAGCCATCGGACTTACGCTCAGTAATAGGCTTTCGTAAGTAAGCCTAAAAACGTTGAAAAAAAAAACACTTCTTGTATGATAGACATGTATACCTTAATTTTTTACTTTTCGTTTTATTATTATTAGTTAGAATATCCGCGATAATAAATAACACATTTATTCTGCGAAGTTTTTTAACCGGCTAGCTAATACGCTTAGATACATAGAGCCCTTTCAACTTTCACTGCTCCCGCCGCGGATGGAGGGTTTTGAGTTTCGACTGCAAACTACTAAATACCTATATTTTATTTATATGTTAGTACTAAGCACGTACTCGCTTTATATATATTTTTAATTAGAAAAATGAAAATCGAAAATCATTGGAAAAAACACATCCCGACCAGGATTCGAACCTGGGTCACTGGCTTGAGCCGCCAACGCGATAACCAACTACACCACCCCGGGAGGTTACACATTAACTCCAAATTTTCGATCTATTGCACCTTCATGCATGATGTCGCATAATTTTTGCAATCAGTCAACTTGCACGGTTCCACATTGAACATTTTTTCCAATGCTTTTCGATTTGCATTTTTCTAATTAAAAATATACGACCATGGTCGTCTGAAAGCAAGGTTTTCACGGAGAAGCTGTGAAAGCTTCTCGCGGAGAGGACTGGCGACCGTCGTTCCAAAGCCTTCCTTAAACGGCGGATTAGTATTGAGGTTCAGAGGGGTAACGCGGCGAGCGTACTGGGTACACTTGGCGTCGGCAGAGACGGCGCTTCGGCGGACTTTTCAGAAATTTATTTTTTGTAGGTTTTCTGAATATTAATTTTAGATTAGTTTTAGTTTTAGTGTATTAGTGTATAGTTGTATTTACTTTATATACTTATTTTTGTTATAGTAGTATGACTTGAAGTAAAATATACTAAATACCTACATATATTAAATCTAATGTACAAACAAATAAATAAATATACATACATACATACAGTTGTGGATCCAGGTATTCAGGTATAAAAAAAATTAATTTTTTTATGTATTACTTTATAATAAAGTAAAGTTGACAACCCTACCCATACTTCGGCAGTTTTACATACAAACCGATTCTCTCAGATATTTTTATTTTATAATACAAATAAATAAAAGTGACGCTCAAAATCCAAACTATTTATAAAAAAATCGGTCAAGAGCGAGTTTTACTCGCGCAACGAGGGTTCCGTAGATCAGCTACACCGTACCTGTCAAAAAACCGTATGCGTCTATCTTTTGTCTATATGCGATGCAAACTACCTGTGGCGCCATTTAGTAGCGTGAATATGTACTAATCTATCGATAAACGTTTCTTGCACGAGGACCTCCCTTATTTTTTACGTTTTGGTTTTTTTTTTATTATTTGTTGTTACATCCGCCAAAATAACACATATTCTGTGAAAATTTGAACCGGCTACCTATCACGGTTCAAAAGATACAGCCCTCGGACGGACAGACAAGACGGACTGCGCAGTAAGCTTAGTAAATGGAAAAGCTTAGTAAAAAAAAACACACGTTTCTTATATGGGAAGCCCCCTTAATTTTATGCTTTTTCTATTTGTCATATTTTATTATTTCTTGTTATATCCGCCATAATAACACATATTCTGTGAAAATTTCAACCGGCTACCTATTACGGTTACAAAGATACAGCAGTCGATAGGACAGACAGAGAGACAGACAGACAGACAGACAGACGGCGTAGGCTTAGTAATAGGCTTCTGTACGGGATACGGAAATCTAAAAACTAGAAAGCTTTTACTATGGCTCTGTGGCCACCGCCATCGCCGGTTAGCCGATAAGGGCTCGTACCCATACTACGTGACCGATTTTACCCACTTTTTGACCCCCCTTGTGACCTACACCGTGGTATGTGCTCAGACCGCACATACCACGGTTCACTTGGTTTCACGTTGTATTTTAAATGTGCTGCCAGATTGTGAAGATTATATTACCTAATAATGTAATCGGTATTTACCGTACAAAAAATACAGTAAATACTGACAATTACGGGTAAATCTGTACACATAGCAACCCTCAACGCTGTTTTGACAGATAGACAGTGGAAACAACATAACGGCGAAGGGAACTTTTACTTGGAACGCTCTGTAGTATGGGTACGAGCCCTAAGTACTTGACGCATGCATATGCAACGGATCGAACAGCAACGGTCTACGAGGGTCTTCCCCTAGGGTTTAACATCTAGAGATGGCATTAGTCACAATATTGCATAAATGTTTCAGTTGGTCGGCATTCACACCACACCATTGGACTAAACCAGCGGTTCCCAATAATATTTTAATCGATACCCCTCATTTAATTTTTATGAAATATAAATACTCATTGATGCCCCCTTGCATCTTTAATTTAGTTGAAATATATGTAAAGTATGTATATAAGTATTTATGTATAGTATATAAGAGTTGATGTAGGTATATTATAATATTTATGTTTCTTATTGTATATATGTAAGTATTTATATTGATTGTATGTATCTTTGTACAATTTGTATGTGTGTATTTATATTTCATACTACTGTTCCCTCTTTAGCATACTGCATTGTTCGCCCCTACGTGTTTTCCACATCCCAAAGGTTAGTTCGTAAAGAATGTCTCAAGACATTAAACTCGCCTTTTGTAACCTTTTTTATACAATGGTGTACAATAAAGTATATTTTCATTTCATTTCATTTAAAATTTCGGAGACTCAAGTACCCCTGATTAAAATGTTTAAATAAAAAAAATCATAATATGGTTGTTATTTTTGCATAGGTAATAATAATGTGTATCGATAGTATAAATCATTTATTAGATTCTAACAGCTACTTAGTAATCACAACACAATATAATACGAAATGGGCCCCACTCAACCATTGGAGACAATTTTCACTAACGAGATTAGTGGGACGCTGTCTTTTTAACCGACTTCAAAAAAAGGAGGAGGTTCTCAATTTCGACTGTATTTTTTTTTTATGTTTGTCACCTCAGAACTTTCGCCTGGGTGAGCCGATTTTGATGATTCTTTTTTTATTTGAAAGCTGGTGCTTCCCGTGTGGCCCCATTACAATTTGGTCAAGATCGGATTGGAAAGCGAGCCGGAATACACCCCTTAGCTAAGGGGCATGACTCCCTTCTTGTATTACTAGGCGGTAGGGTTTAACCCGCCCGGGTTGGTACCACTGCACTGAATGAAGGGTCGGTCGAAACGGCTATGTAAATAGTTTGTGTTTTCCGTCCAGTTCAGTGTAGCCGGCACGTCCGAAGGGAGGCACTGACGTGGCACCAAGTTCACCCAGTGTTATGGGCTGACATCACGGATGTTGTGGGTGATGTAGCCAACCGTGTCAGTATCCATAAAAAAAAAATTGGTTGTTTGTAAAGTCGGTTTACGGACGATAGTTTTACGTGATGACGTGGAATAATCGTAGTACATAGAGCAAAGATCAGTAATTCTATTTCCAGTAGAAAGATTAATCATCTTGTGACTGGCCATCAATAAACTTCTGTTGTCTGATCTTGGCAGTTTTACTTTTTTGTACTTTCTTTCCTCGTACTGTAAAACACATGAATGTATCTTTTAATTTCATTTACACAATAAATGATTTTGTTTGTTTGTTTGTTTGTTTGTTTGTAAGACGTTTCCATGGTAACTTTGACTATACCGATTGTGCCTCTCTATCGCTTGTTACGCGCTCTCGCTTGCACACACAGGCTCAGATGGAACGTGACACTTTTTCGTGTGTGCAGCCGGTGTTCATCAATTTATAAGACGTGACGTCATCACGTCAAAAAAAAAACGTACTATTACCTACTATATGAAAGACCTTTTATATGTGGATGCCCGCTCTACATGTAAATTCCATGCGATATGTATTCACGCACATAGGTCGCAGTGGGGTCACACCGGGTTGGCATCGCCAACCGTGACGGATAAGGGCGGTTGCACACTGCCGCTCAAAGTTCGGTATGAAAGTGAAAGATATTTCGTTTCTCGTATAAGTGAGTACATACAGAAAAGATTTCTAAAAATCACCGATTTAGTTTTTAGTATCATACATAGACTCTACAAACGCAATATCTCATAAAACATAGTGACTTACTCCATGACCATCCCTTACAGATTTATTATTAGTATTGATGATTGATTGATGATTGACGATGATGATTGATTGATGATTCATCATTCATCATCCATAAACAGCACACTGCACTCGCATTCGTCATATTTCAACATTAAACATTCAGCATTTTGCATTTATAAAAAAAAACATATAAAAGGAAAAGCTATATCAAACTGCATAACTAAATTAAAAATATCTTCCCCCTCGGGGCTATTGTCGCTGTCCTGTAAGACCCGAAGCAGCGTTCCCCGACAAATGGCCTGCTTAAAATAGTTCCCTGTTTACCATTCAGCCAACCATTCAGGAATACAATGACATGGCACCTAGTTTACCAAGGTGTTTATGCTGTAAATATTCATTTTTCTTGTGAGCCATGGGTTAATTATTTGTAAGTTAGTAACTATAATATAATACATAATATAAGGTACTAACTAACAAAACATTGTGACTTGCAAAGTTTGTTTGTCAGTTCTTCTTCGCAT
This sequence comes from Nematopogon swammerdamellus, assembly GCA_946902875.1. NCBI lineage: Eukaryota > Metazoa > Arthropoda > Insecta > Lepidoptera > Adelidae > Nematopogon > Nematopogon swammerdamellus. The sequence goes on from OX336352.1 coordinate 18,020,907, forward strand.
TGAATATAGAACTGGCGGAATTTTTGACATATCCAAGCGTAAGTTACCTACCTATGGATGAAATTATACAATAAAAAATTGACATAACGGGTGCATTAGGCGGTGTAGCCAAATTCGGTTCCAAAAAAAAACTGCATTCGAAAGCTAATCAAATTTATGTCTCTTTCTTAGTGTGCGACCGTCCTTATTCGCCCTTGCAGACGGAACGGTCGCTTCTGTTACGTTTTTACACTGATAACGTCTCTGACAGGAGTACAGGACATGGCTTGCTAGCTTCAATAATTATCTTAGGGCTAGCACGCACAGCTAATATTATCCGCATGGATTTTCGAAAAAAAACACACACGTACTCCGAATAATACGTGTTTTGTCACATACTAACCAAAGTGCACAGAAAATCCCCGCGGTTTTGTCACGTACCAAACCAAAGTGCACAGAAAATCCCCGCGGTTTTGTCACGTACTACACCACAGTGCACAGAAAATCCCCGCGGTTTTGTCACGTACTACACCATAATACACAGAAAATCCCCGCGGTTTTGTCACGTACCAAACCAAAGTGCACAGAAAATCCCCGCGGTTTTGTCACGTACCAAACCAAAATGCACAGAAAATCCCCGCGGTTCTGTCACGTACTACACCACAGTGCACAGAAAATTCCCGCGGTTTTGTCACGTACTACACCCAGGGTTGCCAGATGGTTCAAATAAAAAACCAAACTTTTTACATCAAAGGATTACATTTTTCAAGATCACATTTTTCATGAAATATCCGACCGAACGTCCATTGGGCGTCGTCGTTAGACACCCTATGGGTGGCTCGGCGCAACATGTCGCGTTTTTTATTAAAAAAAAAGGCAAATTAGATACGGCGAAAATATGTAAGGGTCTTACCAAGAGTATATTCCCTAGCTCCTATTAACCTAGCAGGGGTCTTCAAAAGACGTATCAATATACAGCACCCCCTGCCGCCGGCTGGCTACAGCAGCGCGCCAAATCTGTATGGATTTGATATTGCGAAACAGTAAATACATGTGTGATATGCATCGATATTTAGCAAATACTAAACCTCTCATACCGTGTGGTGCCGGTACTTAAAAAGAATAGCCCCACTGCATCTCTCCCCGTGCATGTCGTAAAAGGCGATAAGGAATAAGGACAAGATATCGTGCTAAAGGGCGACGGGCTCGCCACCTCTCCCTTTGGCACGGTACTTCCACCGAGTCATGCAGCAGGTGGGTCTTCGTGCCTTACTTGCTGCTTGATCGATTGAATCTTGTACGAATACTTTGCGAAACGTGGTGGTCGGTGTTGTGCTGTAATTTACCAGAGTTCTTGCAGCACAACACCGATTACTCTGCTTACCCCGATTGTCGGGATTCAGCGTGTGTGATATGTATGTATGTAAACCTCTCATACTTCGGTATTTTCGTCATACCGAACAGTTCGGTAATAAACCGAACAGCTGCCAAGCCTGACTACTCCTCCCACAGACAGTACGCTGAAAAAATTGGTTGTCCGTAAAGGCGGTTTACGGACGATAGTTTTACGTGATGACGTGGAATAATCGTAGTACATAGAGCAAAGATCAGTAATTCCATTTCCAGTAGAAAGATTAATCATCTTGTGACTGGCCATCAATAAACTTCAGTTGTCCGATCTTCACAGTTTTACTTATTAAGACGTTTCCATGGTAACTTTGACTATACCGTTTGTGACTCTCTATCGCTTGTTACGCGCTCTCGCTTGAACACACAGGCTCAGATGGAACGTGACACTTTTTCGTGTGTGCAGCCGGTGTTCATCAATTTATAAGACGTGACGTCATCACGTCAAAAACCGCGCGTTTTATTTTTCGCAGTGCGTGCTAGCCCTTATAGTTGTATATGTGCCGAGACGTACCTTAGGCAGCAGGAAGCACAGGCAGTTGTGTTGTCATTATAGTTTAATGAACTTATAGGCGGTCACTTCGTTTTAATTTTTTAAGAGAAGGAACTGTTATTATTTTGGTTTTTAATTTATTTCACACAAGTTTTCACCATAGAAAATAGATAGACAGACTTAGGCTCATTTGCATTAAGTCGATATAATATAAAACTCTAATACTCTATTTTATGTTTATATGTTAGTACTAAGCACGTACTCGCTTTATATATATATATTTTTTATTAGAAAAATGCAAAGCGAAAATCATTGGAAAAAATACATCCCGACCAGGATTCGAACCTGGGTCTTTGGCTTGAGCCGCCAACGCGATAACCAACTACGCGTAGTTGGTTATCGCGTTGGCGGCTCAAGCCAAAGACCCAGGTTCGAATCCTGGTCGGGATGTATTTTTTCCAATGATTTTCGCTTTGCATTTTTCTAATAAAAAAAAATATACTCTAATACTCTATTAAAAATAATTAAGTGTACTTTTTACCCGACTACGGCGAAGCAAAAGGAGGGTTATGTGTTTGACCGGTGTGTATGTATGTATGTATGTATGTGTGTATTTATGTATGTTCATATGTTCCCCCATAACTTCTAAACTATTTATCATAATTTCACAAATGAATGAGGTATCGTTGAAAGCGTCTTGATCGTCCGCTGGTTATAGGCTATGTGACGTCACATAAAATTGACTATGGCGCCCTCTAGATGACAAAAAGTCATGATCTAAAAAAAAAATTTTAATGATGCCGTGTTGGGTATCAAATGAAAGGGCTTAATTAGCACATTTCAAATATATATATATATATATTGTTAGCTGTTGCTTTCGGATTTGCTTGCATGCACCCGATAATTGGGAATAATTTCTTAAATCAGGCCTCACTCCGAACCTACCCAAAATACATCCTACTAATATTATAAACGCGAAAGTTTGTGAATGAGTTGCGTTCAGGAAGACGATAAACCTACTCAAAGAAAGTAAGTAACTATGGGCGAGGCCGAAGGACGAGCTGCGTTCAGGAAGAGGATAAACCATCTTTAAGAAAGTAAGTAACAAAGGACGAGGCCGAACGCCGAGCTGCGTTCAGGAAGACGATACACCATCTTTAAGAAAGTAAGTAACAAAGGGCGAGGCCGAATGCCGAGCTGCGTTCAGGAAGACGATAAACCTTACTTTCTTAAAGATGGTTTATCCTCTTCCTGAACGCAGCACTGTCTTCGAGAAAGTTTATCGTCTTCCTGAACGCAGCTCGGCCTTCGCCCTCGCCCTTTGTTACTTACTTTCTTCGAGAAGGTTTATAGTCTTCCCGAACGCAGCTCGGCCTTCGGCCTCGCCCTCAGTTACTTACTTTCTTAAAGATGGTTTATCCTCTTCCTGAACGCAGCTCGGCCTTCGGCCTCGCCCATAGTTACTTACTGTCTTCCAGAAGGTTTATAGTCTTCCCGAACGAATATTTTCTTGTTTCAAACTTTTTAGAGCGTGATTTTTCAGTAGTGGGGTTTTAGTTTTTTGAACTAATTTTTTTACATACCTACTGTTGAATAATGAAGTATATTTTCATATAAATTGTACGAATATTTTCATGAACTGGGTAATTAATTTATGTACCCACTCTTCTTCGAGTACCCTGAGGTGCTGGCAACCCTATTCCTAACTCTGCGCGCGCGCCCACGCGTACTAAAACAACCGTTACCGATCGATGGCAACCCCCGCGAGTAACGACCCCGTTCTCCGGCGACACCCACCCACCCCCTACCCCCAGCGCGCACATGGCTCGCTCCAGTCGTTCAACTCTGACTATAAGCACCCTAAGCGTGACCCCCACCCCACCCATGTCCGCACTGGCGTGCTAGTGAATTAAACTGCATTGTTTAGGTACTACGAACATTCTCTTGGCGCGTGTGGTACAGCCTGTATGGCCCATCTTAGAACCCCATAGCTCGGTACTGTGTGGGGTCGGTACTTAATAAGAATAGTCCCACTGCATCTCTCCCCGTGCATGTCGTAAAAGGCGACTAAGGCATAAGCGGCCTGCAGACACCCCGGTCGACTTGTGGCTTTCATGGAAGACATAGGCTGGCTGGGGTAGCTGGAGACTGCGGGGTTTTGCACGAAGGTCCCCAACCAAGCGGGATTAGTTTGCAGGCCTATTGCCAAGCCCAAACCAAAACAACAACAACAACAACAACCCCATAGCTCGGAGGACCGTGCGTGCGTGAGTGAAGCCGTAATTTTTTAATAATTTGTAACAACGGCGGAAATAAAAAAAAACCGGCCAAGTGGAAGTCGTGCACCGAGGGTTCAGTATCGCCATGTCATGGTTAGCGCCACTCACGCCATCTATGTATTAGTTAAAATGCTTCATACTATTTTCGGTAGATGGCGCGTATACACTTTTTAGTTTCTTGTATGGGGACCCCGTGAATGTTTTGCTTTTTCTTATTTTTATTACTTTTTGTTATATCAGCCATAATAACCCATATTCTGTGAAAATTTCAACGGGCTACCTATTACGGTTCAAGAGATACAGCCCTCGGACAGACAGACAGATGGCGTAGGTTTAGTAATAGGGTCCCGTACGTCGGATAGGAACCCTAAAAACCCATCTAAAAACAAACCAACAACGTTCGTTAGAAACTTCTACATAACACAGATTATGTTTCAATATATTTTTAACTCTACAATCTATAGTACTTTTTTCTCCTTCACAGTAGGCAATAAAGAGTGTAGGTCAAAACAGCTTTCATCATCATCATCATCATCATCAGCCTGTATCGGTCCACTGCTGGACATAGGCCTCTCCCAAGGCACGCAACCACACGCGGTCATCCGCTCTTCTCATCCATCCACTCCCGGCTGCCTTTTTTAGGTCATCTGTCCACCTAGCCGGGGGGGCGTCCCACGCTACGTTTGCTTGTACGTGGCCTCCATTCGAGCACCCGTCTACCCCATCGGTTGTCGGGTCTACGACAGATGTGCCCAGCCCACTGCCACTTCAGCTTGCTTATTTTCTTAGCAATGTCGACTACCTTAGTTCTTTGACGTATCACGTCGTTACGGATTTTATCGGTCAAAGAAATACCGAGCATTGCTCTTTCCATAGCTCGCTGAGCGACTTTTAATTTGTGGACCAGGCCCATCGTCAGGGTCCACGTTTCCGCTCCGTACGTCATTACTGGCAGAACGCACTGATTGAAGACCTTCGTCTTCAATGACTGTGGGATGGACGATGAAAAGATGTGGCGGAGTTTTCCAAATGCCGCCCAGCCTAACTGAATCCTTCTGTTGGCCTCCTTGTCAAAGTTGTGCTTCCCTAGTTGAATGGTTTGTCCAAGATAGACATAATTCTGCACAACTTCGAGGGTCGCCTCTCGAACTGTTACGTGCCCCGGGACGACGTGTTCGTTGAACATGACTTTCGTCTTGTCCAAATTCATCCTGAGGCCGACTCGGCGGGAGGCGACATTGAGGCCGTTCAGCATGTGATTCGCTCCTCCAGCGATTCGCCTATCACGACTATGTCATCCGCGAAACGTAGGTTTGAAATGTACTCGCCGTTAATATTAATGCCGTGCTTTTTCCAATCCAGCAGCTTGAATATATCTTCCAATGCATTCGTAAACAGTTTCGGAGATATAACATCTCCCTGTCTGACTCCACGATGCAATTGGATAGGTTTCGTCTGCTGGTCCTGTATTTGTACGTCCATTGTCGCGGCACTATAGAGACATTTCAGCACCTCAATGTATCGCCAATCGGTTTGGCATCGCTGTAAGGATTCCATAACAGCCCAGGTTTCGATAGAGTCAAAGGCTTTCTCGTAGTCCACAAAAGCGAGACACAGTGGCCGATTATAAACAGCTTTAGCTGATGAAAACTAACCGCCACCAAAGAAATTAAAAAATAATATAACCGTCATTTTTAGCTTGTCAGCCTCGTTAGCTCAGTGGTGCAGACAGTCAACTGTCGCTATTGAATGTTAAGCAACGCTGGGTGCGGTCAGTATTTGGATGGGTGACCGCTGACCGTTGGAGGCTGACCGAGGTTCGGATACCTCGTAAAACTGTAGGTCCCTCCCCTTCTAATCTTACTTGGTGGTAGGGTTTAACCCGCCCGCGTTGGTACCACCGCACTGAATGAAACGTCGGTCAAAACGGCTATGTAAATAGTTTGTGTTTTCCGACCAGTTCAGTGTAGCCGGCACGATCAAAGGGGGAAGCACTGACATGGCACCTAGTTCACCCGGTGTTATGGGCTGACATCACGGACGTTGCAGGTGATGTAGCCAACCGTGTCAGATTCCATAAAAAAAAAAATAATAAAAAAAAACAATTTGTCGTCTGTATGGAAATACACATACAGAGATCGGGATTGCGCTGAAATAGGTCGTTTAAATTACGGCAGCACAACACCGACCACCACGCATAGCAAAATATCGGGACAAAACTTTATCAAGCGGCAAGAACGACTACGAACGCACGTAGTCGCCTTTTACGACGACATGCACGGGGAGAGATTGGGCCAATTTTTCTTTTTTCTTTTCAAGTACCGTCCCACACACAGTGCCACGAATGAGACGCATTGCATACAATTTACTTCGTTCCGACTCCGGCTATAATTTACAAATGAATACAATTTGCCCCTTGCTAGGTGGTAGGCTCAAATTGTAGCCGACTGGGTTGGTACCACCGCACTGGATGTAAGTAAGATGGCCGCATAGCAGCCTCGGTTGTGTTGTGTTCCCCTCTAGTGCAGTATTGCCAGCGATCCAGGGAAGGTATGGCACCCACCTTCTCGGAGGTGATATTGGCTGGTCGGAGCATGTGCTTTGGCCCCTCCCAATCAGCCACCCATATCTGATTGTTATTACATTAAAAAAAATTGCATAAGGTGGCTCGTTACATGCGTGTTGGTAGGTGTATTATACGTCACGCAGTCAGTTCTACATGCTCTGTTCCCCATAAAAGAAACGTTTTTGTTTTCCGTGGTACGCAATCCTCGGTGCGCGAGTCCGACTCGCACTTGGCCGGGAGTTTTTTTAATGTCACATAATATTTTTACCGAACTGGCAACATCACCTACTTACTATAGATGTTAGCACTTCACACCTTGTTCCTGTCTGCATGTCATACACGAGGCCTCTTTGTCAGCCTCGGTAGCTCAGTGGTGCGGTGGGTCGACTGTTGTTAAGCAACCCTGGACACGGTCAGTACTTGGATGGGTGAACGCTCGACCGTAGGAACCTGACCGCGGTTCGGTTTCCACGTAAAACTGTAGGTCCCTTCCCTTCTTACTTTACTAGTTGGTAGGGTTTATCCCGGCCGGTTTGGTACCACCGCACTGAATGAAACGTCGGTCGAAACGGCTATATGTAAATAAATAATAGTTTTCCTTCCAGTTCAGTGTAGCCGATATGAAATGAAGGGAAGCAATGACGCGGCACCTAGTTCACCCGGTGTTATGGGCTGACATCACGGATGTTGTAGGAGGTTGTAGTGTAGGTGATGTAGACAACCGTGTCAGTTTCCATAAAGAGTCGATGCCTTTTCTACACTTTTGAGTTGCCACTCCTTATCGCAGTGTAACCGTTACAATGACGTCACCAACCAACGGCCACCGCTCATGTTTCACACATTCGCAAAATGTCCAAGCTTCCTCCTGCCTGTGTGGCCTAGAAATGTTAGTCATCGCTCGAGATTTATGAGAAGTTTTTATAGGTTTAGCCTGCTGCATTCAAATGAAAGCGCGATGATGTAGGCTAAAATAACTATATACAGGCGATATCTACTGCTTATACAATTAACGCAAATAACATTTGAGAACCCGTGAAAGAAACCTGACTCACGAAAATATACGACCTAAAGATTTAAATAAACCATTTGATTTCATATACCGCGCAATGTTTTGCTTTAATTAAATATACATAGCAGTTATAGGGCTTGAGATGATTTAGTTTTTACAAAACAAGAATTTAGACAAGACACAAATGCGAAAATTCACTATAACTTCAACAGGAATCTCATCAATGCAGGGAGTGTCTCAGGGGTCAATGATGTCACCTCTACTGTACAATACTTTCAATATAAGCTGTATAGTTTCTGGGAAGTGGCATCGCCTAGTTGCTTATTTAACGTTTCAAGATAGCAGTTTTAGGAGCAAGCTAATCTTTGTTTCTACAGCGTTCTATTCTTCTCGTACTTTCAAGATGGAGTGTCAATTTGTTTATTCTTAGTCTTAATTAGATGTGAGATGCGGTCTAATGCAAAATGACACATTCACATCGAATTATTGTTACCAATCCCTACCTTTAATAAAATCCAACGTCTGCTTTCTGTCTGTCTGTATGTCTGTCCGCTTATAACTCGAGAACCACTGAACCGATTTTAATAAAACTAAATTCTACGGATAGCTTGATTCTTCCCATCAACTATAGGCTACTTACTATCACGCTAAATGGCTTATGAGGTTAGCAGTGAAGTGAAATATGAGAGCGGGCGGAGCCGCGGGCACAGCTAGTTACATATAAAACTGACGTAAGAGTTGACATTTAGTAATTATAGTGCAAATAGTAATTATATGTAATTACCGGCAAAATGGGTTCAACTGAAAATCAGTGCAATGCGTTGTCTATTGCACACGCTGAGTTGGAACCAATTTGTCGCTAATATTAGTGAAGGATTTAAGTGAAATGTAAATTGTAATCTAAAATGGCGACAAATAACCGTTCCATTCATTCATTCATTCATTGGGAACACTTTCGTGGAACTAAATTGATACCTCCTGCAGTTCTGCAGATCTTTACTCCACAGAACTGGCAAACGCTCTCCCTGTCCACATATATTTCCCCCCAAGTACAGTCTCGGGCAAGCACAGTCAGGCCGGGGCATGGCATTCGCAACCCCCGCATGTGGCCGAATGTCCACTGGCGTCGTTAGACACCTCTAATGGTTGACTCGGCGCCACAAGTCGCGCATTCTATAAAAAAAATCAACCCGCCGCCGTGTGGGGCCGGTACTTTAAAAGAATAGCCCTACTGCATCTCTCCACGTGTATGTCGTAAAAGGCGACTAAGGGATATGACTCCCTTCTTATATTACTAGGTGGTAGGGTTAAACCCGCTCGGGTTGGTACCACCGCACTGAATGGAAGGTCGGTCGAAACGGCTATGTAAATAGTTTGTGTTTTCCGTCCAGTTCAGTGCAGCCGGCACGACCGAAGGGAAGCAGGCACTGACGTGGCACCAGTTCACCCGGTGTTATGGGCTGACGTCACGGATGTTGGAGGTGATGTAGCCAGCCGTGTCAGTTTCCATAAAAATAAAAATAAAACAATTTATTCTTTTTCTCGAAGTAAGGATGCAAGCATGTAGAATCCTAAAACGTGGGCAACAAACGAACGTCTGCATTTACAATTGTATGTTAATTGTTGTAGGTAGCTTTCAAACGAGTTTATTGCTCTCGAGAAAATTCACACAGGATATTGAAAGCATTCGCAAGGAGCCGGAACAACCCTCGCACTCTCACACGTATCTTATTGTTGCGAATATATATTGTCTTATTGTTAGGTTGATCCTATTGTTGTGCTGAGGGTAGAGGTAGGCATCCGGAAGCTGTCCTTTGATACAGGATGTATTTTTATTTTTTTTTTTTGTTATGGAAACTGACACGGTTGGCTTACATCACCCACAACATCCATGATGTCAGCCCATAACACCGGGTGAACTTGGTGCCACGTCAGTGCCTCCCCTCGGTCGTGCCGGCTACACTGAACTGGACGGAAAACACAAACTATTTACATAGCCGTTTCGACCGACCTATCATTCAGTGCGGTGGTACCAATCCGGGCGGGTTAAACCCTACCACCTAGTAATATAAGAAGGGAGTGATATCCCTTAGTCGCCTTTTACGACATACACGGGGAGAGATGCAGTGGGGCTATTCTTTTAAAGTACCGGCCCCACACGGTACAATACAAAGTATGTAACTGTAACCAAATGGAAGTTGTTTATTTTACAATTCGCTAAGATGTTTAAATTTGCGAACACTCAAATTGAAGCTGTCTTTTTATACAGGCGGTACTGTACCAAATGGAAGTTGTTTATTTTACAATTCGCTAAGATGTTTAAATTTGCTAACACTCAAATTTATACTACTTAGGTGATAGGGTTTATCCCGCCCGGGTTCTTACCAACGTACTGAATGAAACGTCGGTCAAAACGGCTATGTTAATAGTTTGTGTTTTCCGCGCAGTTCAGTGTAGCGGACATGAAATGAAGGGGAGCACTGACATGGCACCGAGTTCACCCGGTGTTATGGGCTGACATCACGGATGTTGTAGGTGATGTAGCCAACCGTGTCAGTTTCTATTAAAAAAATACTTCTTGGCCGTTGCGAGCGACCTAAATGCAGTGCGGTGGTAGCAACCCGGAATGGTTGGCAACTTACAGAGTGAAAGGGAACTTTTAACCTGGACATAACCTGAGTGTCTTCAAACGTCTTATTAAATAGGTGGTAGGCTCAAAATGTAGCCGACTGGGTCGGTACCACCGTACTGGAAGATTGCTGCATTGCTATGCAGCAATCTGAACACAACTTACTGTTCTCCTCTAATCCTGTATAGCCAGCAATCCAGGCAAGTCTCCGGTATGGCACCTACCTTCTCGGCCAAATCTCCCCATACTCACTGTCCATCAAGTTTTCATTACAATTTCCAATTTTTGTATGAAAATAAAAAATACGGAATTTCGATTTGAGTGTTAAGGATTTTTTTCTTATAATAATGTGTACTTTCTATTTCTGAAGTTTCTCAAGCCTATCCTGAAACACCCGTATATGTAAGATAAATAAAAAATAAATAAAAATAAATATGATTTGAATCGTCCTGTATCTACGAAAGCTTAGTACCGTCACAGAATACTTGGTACCGTTCAAGTATTGAATAATAATAAAGATTTGAGAGAAGAATTTCCGCATCCCCTCGAGGTGGATGACCTCTCTGTCTGGAATCAAGAATTAGTTCACGCATTGTTGTCTGCTGTCGATCTGTCCCGGCATTTGTAACACTGGTATGGGCTGTCATGTGAACGTTAGTGCACTGCGAAAATCAATATGGTCTTTCAAAATTAGTTCAGTAGTACGCCAAGTGGGGGTTCTGTATCATATAGCGAGTTTGGTAATTGGAAACTATACAGGGTGTTTGGTAATTCGATACATTCATTCTAAGGGGTCATTCTAAAGCTAATTTGCAACATATTTGTCCCAATGAACTATGGGTCGAAAATCAATAGTTTTTGAGTTATTTAGGTTTTCAATTTTTTTTTTTATCTTCTGTCTTGTTACCAAAAAATGACAATTATAAAATAACTACTCCACTCTGGGTACTTAATCAGCTATTTTCTAATAGCTGACGAATGAGAGACTAATTGAAAAATATATGTGCTCTGAAAATATCCGTAATCTCAGAAATAAAAGGTCATAAATCACAGGTTATGCAAAAAAAACCACAAAATTTCATTTAAATCGATGAGGATTACTAAAAAAAATTGTATGACACGTGGCATGCAAATTATGGGAATAATTTCATCATTTCATAAGCTTTCAGAAAAGGTACAAATGTTGTACACTTGCACACACGTTAAATTTTTTTATCAGATATCAAGTATCAGACTCGTGCTCAAAATGAACGAAAAATGAAACGTCTGACACAGAGAGAACGTTTACTCGGGATCGGCCGTTTTGTCTCTCGCCAAAATGAGTAAATTAGTAATTAGTAAAACGAATTCCACGTTGTTGATTCCTTTTCTAAATTGTTCGTTATTTTTGAGTTGTGCCTGCAGTAATGGCTGCATTCACTCGTGAAGAATACGCTGATATTCTGTTTTGCTATGGATTTTGCGGCGGCGTTGACGCTGCGGCACAAAGGGAATACGCGCATCCTTACCCTGATCCTCGTATACCTAATGTAAGAGTGTTTTCTGGGACATACCGGCGCCTCCGAGAAATCGGCAGTATTAACCGAAGGCAGGCAGATGCTGGCAGACCAGGTGTTATTCCGCCTGAAGATGAGGAGGAAGTATTGGAGTTTTTCAGAAGAGATCCTACTACTTTATGGAACAATTCGGTTTGTATGAAAACCGAATTGTTCCGCCCGCCGAATTAAAGGTACGGTAGCGGGCTTACTTAGGTACTTTCTACTTTTTAAATACGAATTTTACGCTAGCGAAGCCGCGGGCAAAGCTAGTATATTTTCTAATTGGGTGAGAGAATCAGACAGCCGTCACTACGATGCCGGAGATTCCAAAAAAAGACTGGATAAAGAAATCTCTATCTCTGCTCTACATCTCATAAAAAAGGGAAGGTCTGTCTGTCTGTCTGTATGTGTGTTTTAGGTAAACTCCGGAACTACTGAACAGATTTTTATGCGGTTTGCACCATTAGTAAAGAATAGTTCTTAAGGCTCACTATAGGCTATATACCATCGCGCTAAATAGCCTTAGGGCTGAGTAGTATCAAAGAAAGTATATCATAGAACCACTACAATCCCCAAGGGACGGCGGCTCCCTAAGTGTGTTCTATCGCTTATTCCATGGGGAGTACTCGGAGGAGCTGTTTAACGCGATCCCGCCGTCCCATTTCCCCCTCCGCACCACACGCACTGGGCAGGGATTGCATCCCTACACGCTGGACTTACCGCGGATGCGTACCTATCGATTCTGCAGATCTTTCCTCCACAGAACCGTTAAACTCTGGATCGGTCTCCCTGCTCATATATCCCCCCCCCCCCCTCAAGTACAGTCTCGGGTCCTTCAAAAGGGGCGTGAATGGGCACCTGTCAGGCCGGCATGGCATTCGCAACCCCCGCATACGAGCGAATGTCCATGGGCTTCTTTAGACACATATGGCGCAAATGTCGCGATTTCAATTAAAAAAAAAGTATGAACTGAATTTAGTGTCGAATGGTAGCAATAAAGTTTGCCTCCGGCACAGTGCCGAGGCGTCGCGTCGAGAAGGAGCCGGGACCGCGTTCCCGCTCCGGATTGCCGGGACCGCGTTCCCGCTCCGGATTGCCGGGACCGCGTTCCCGCTCCGGATTGCCGGGACCGCGTTCCCGCTCCGGATTGCCGGGACCGCGTTCACGCTCCGGATTGCCGGGATCGCGTTCCCGCTCCGGATTGCCGGGACCTCGTTCCCGCTCCGGATTGCCACGCTAATCCTTTGCCGGAAGTAGGCGTGGCACTAGTGGTGACCTATGACCACCGCCTCGACCCTATCTCGTGGGCAAAAGCTGTCGCCTGCTCCGACCGTTTGCCGGGCGTTTCGACGGCGGCGATCACATTAAGGTCTGTCTACACGCTCAGTCTTATACTTGCACAAATTGTAATTTGCACAAGCGAGCATAAATTAATGTTGACGGCCAAACGCGCAAATAGCTATACACAAACGCTATGAATAAAACCGCATAAAACGAAGAGGTATTTTGTTTTTGGATTTTTTTTAATGTGTTACATCAATATCTTCCGTGTGTTGCGATTGGCTCTTTTAGAATTCCTAAGCACTGAGTGCTTAGGAATTCTACCTCCGTCCGACGGGCCGCCGGCGGTCTATTTCTGTGGAATTCGTCAGCCGCGCGAAGTATACATAGACGCTCGCCCACGCAACTGCGCGCAGCTGCAAAGCAATAACCACTTTACACTCAATCGTTGAGGTACATTTTCGCACGCAGCGATTGGCGACGTGAAACAGTAGGCTATTAAAGCCCGAAGGTGGGAACATTTTCTATGGAGTGATTTATCTATTACGAAGTAACTATTAAGTAATCTGTGGCTGTGTGCTGGCCGGTGCGAGTAGTTTCTGTGTGACTGAAAGAGTTGTTGTGCGAGCGAGACAGTAGTTATGCATGCAAGATTTCGAATGATTTCAGCAAGAACATTATTTCGGTGCACAAACGGACCGCATTCCGCCACCGGGTCGATGACGTATCCCTCTAAATTTTCGAACCGTGTTGCTTGCATGTTCTCTAGTAGGTACGACGCAATCTCCTTCGTTCAGTCAACTTGCACGATTCAATATTGAATGTTATGCTGTCTTCGTCACCAAAGCCGTATTTGGCATCGGACATGCTTAGTACTAAAATATAAAAATATATAAACTTGCTTGAACTTGAACTTGAACTTGCGGCACCTCCCAGCCAGGAGTTCTCCCACAACGGTGTAAGACCGAGGACGCCGATTTTAGGAAGACACGCTCGAGGATGTGTGAGAAAGTGAAATAATCGACCGGCTTATGTTTCAGCCTGAAGCCAATAATAAAAAAAGTCTTCAAAGCCCTCAGCTCACACCGAGACGCGAAGCGTTTGCGAAAAATGTTTGCACAAACTGTTTGCGTATGCAAGTCGCTTCGTGTAGCCGGGCCTTTACAATCATACATAATTCCGTTTGACACACACGACACGATACCTACTTGCAGTACAGCTGGGCCAGGCTACATCCGTTATAGATAAGGAGGTCCGCGTGTACTTAGCATGTATTTATGGAAAATAGCGAGTTATCTTGTATTGTAATGCCGGCTGTTAACTGTACAGTGAATTTAGAAAAAAAACCGGCCGAGTGCGAGTCGGTCTCGCGCCACAAAAAAAAACATTGAAAAAAAAAACATGTTTCTTGTATAGGAACCCCCTTAATTTTTTACTTTTTAAATTTTTTATTATTTGTTGTTATATCCGGCATAATAACACATATTCTGTGAAAATTTCAACGGGCCACCTATTACGGTTCAAGAGATACAGCCCTCGGACAGACAGACGGACGGACGGACGGACAGACAGACGGACGGACAGACAGACGGCGTAGGCTTAGGAAATAGGCTTCCGTACGTGATACGCAAACCTAAAAAACGGACCAAGTGCGAGGTAATATTCCTTCTAAAGTACCTTCCTTATCAGCCTCGGTAGCTCAGTGGTACGCTCGATCGACTGTCGATCTTATTCATAAGCGCACCTGGGCGCGGTTAGTACTTGGATGGGTGGCGGTGACCGCTCGACCGTTGGAAGCTGACCGCAGTTCCGATTCCACGTAAAACTGTAGCTCCCTTCCCTCTTTTACTGATATGATCTTTATTTCACATTTTCATATACAAGTATTAAAAAAAAAAAGTTTTAAAAAACATAAAACCGACTTCCTAAAAAAAGTAAAACTAAAAAACTATTTAAAATAAAAATATAAAAACCGCCTTCAAAAATATATGAAATAAAAACCTAAAAAAAAAACGAACCCTAGAGTGGAAGGCGGTGCTAAAAAGGCTACACAAATCACAAAGGATATTATCATCCGCTCATGTTTTCTTTCATGCATCATTTTTGCTTGCTTTAGCACCGCCTTCAACTCTAGGGTTCGTTTTTTTTTTTAGGTTTTTATTTCATATATTTTTGAAGGCGGTTTTTATATTTTTATTTTAAATAGTTTTTTAGTTTTACTTTTTTTAGGAAGTCGGTTTTATGTTTTTTAAAACTTTTTTTTTATTTCACAGTTTTTTTTAGTAATTTTTTGCTATTAATGTACTCGGCGGAATCGCTCGGCCTTCGGCCTCGCGATTCCGCCTCGCTTTCCAATCCGATCTTGACCCAATTAAAATAGGACCACGTCAGCTTCGATAGCTCAGTGGTGCAGACAGTCAACTGTCGCTATTGAATTTTAAGCAACGCTGGGTGCGGTCAGTACTTAGATGGGTGACCGCTGACCGTTGGAGGCTGACCAAGGTTCGGATTCCTCGTAAAACTGTAAGTCCCTTCCCTCGTAATCTTACTTGGTGGTAGGGTTTAACCTTCCCGGGTTGGTACCACCGCACTGAATTAAACGTCGGTCGAAACGGCTATGTAAATAGTTTGTGTTTTCCGACCAGTTCAGTGTAGTCAGCACGATCAAAGGGGGAAGCACTGACATGGCACTGGTGTTATGGGCTGACATCACGGACGTTGTAGGTGATGTTGCAGAACTTAGTAGAATGGACAGACATAAACGTGTTACGGAAGCCTACTTTTTAACCCCCGACGAAAAAAACGGAGGGGTGTTATAAGTTTGACGTGTGTGTGTGTGTGTGTGTGTGTGTGTGTGTGTGTCTGTCTGTGGCATCGTAGCTCCCAAACGGATGGACCGATTTGGATGCGGTTTTTTTTATTAGGAAGCCTGTTTAATCGGGATGGTTCTTAGCTATGTTTGTAATCAAGTAATTAAGTAATTAAGTAATAAAAAAAATTATTATCTTCAAAAGTGGACCGATTTGCATGCGGTTTTTTTTAAAAAGCTTGAAATAAAAGTTAAATTACAAATTTAAAAAACCCCCGACTCTTAAAAAGTCAAAAATAATTTCCGTTTACTTACTTAAAGGAGTCGGGGGACCGCTAAGTAAATTAAATATAAAGACTCAAAAGTTGCGCGGGAATTTACTTAGCGGTCTACCGACTCCTTTAAGTAAGTAAACGGAAATTATTTTTGACTTTTTAAGAGTCGGGGGTTTTTTAAATTTGTAATTTAATATTATAAAATAACCGTCGGAGGACCTTGGTTGAAAATTGTAAAATTTAGTAGAACGGATAGACATGCATATGTTACGGAACCCTACATTCATTTTGCAGAACTTAGTAGAATGGACAGACATAAACGTGTTACGGAACCCTACTTAACAGTTGCACTCCGGGAGTGCCGGCAGATCCCGTGCCACTCTAACTTAACCCTTAACGCAATGAATTAAGGTTTCATTTTAAAAATGACGCTGACGCGATGTCGCGAGTTATACATTTTTACCCACCTAAAAAAGTGCCAAGAGCCGCTAAAGAAGTTTTCACTTCAAAAACCTCAGGGTTATCCCCTTTCAAATAAAAAAAAAAAGAATTTTCAAAATCGGCCCACAATTGACGGAGTAATCGCGTAACAAACATCCAAAAAAAGAAAACATACCGTCGAATTGAGAATCTTTTAGGTCTAAAGTAAATTTCTCGTGAAGACAAATGCAACGAGCCCAAACACGATGGGTTTATCATGTGTAGTTTAGGAGTTCCTATGGCCACCTTCTGTCTCCATCATCAAACCAGCTCGATGGTACTCGGTACAGTAGGTACTGGCCAGGTACCATAATAAATTAAGCGCCGGTCGGAAAAGATAAAAAATTTCAAATTTAGAATATTCATGAAACAAGGGTCCGAATATGTATCACTAGTATATCGATTCATGTATTTCAACAGGACAGAGAAAATTTCAAAATATTAGGTATTTAATACTTTTTAGTTTTTTTTTTTTTGTTTTTTGGAAATCGGTTTAATATTTTTTAAAACAGTTTTTATTTCATTCTTTTTAGTAATATTACATAAAAAAGAATAATCGAAATCGAATAATCGAAATCGATTGAAGTGGTACAGAATTATTCGCCATATGTGTCAGACTGCAAATTGCTGAATAAGTCCACATCACAAATGTTTTGCTGAAGGTAACCACACACCATACTAATTTATCAAACTGAAAATTGCCGAAAACGACCACATCACAAGTTTTGCTGAAGGTAACCACACACCATAGTATTATGCTGATTTTTCGAAAACCACTGAACCAATTTCGATAAAATTGAAATGGGACCACCTCGGAAGTATGACCTAACTAACAAAAAAAGAATTTTCTAAATCGGCCCTCAATTGACGGAGAAATCGTGTTACAAACATACAAAAAAAAAAAAATAAAATAAAAAAAAAAAACATACAGACGAATTGAGAACCTCCTCCTTTTTTGGAAGTCGGTTAAAAATACAAAGTAATAAAAATACACAAAATTAATAAAAAAATTAAAAACGGTAATACCGCCGGTGGCGGGAGGCAAGCCTCCAAGCACGCCGGCGGGTGCAGGCCGTGGCTACTGAGCTCTCCGACACGACGCGAGGCAAGCTACGATCGATAGGTGGTGGTACTAGACACGTAGGCCACCACCACCCCCATCTCGGAGAGCTCCGTATCCACTTACTGCGGAGCGACGACGCGCAGCACTTTAAGTCGATGAACCATCATCATGCGCGCGCCGCGAGGGTGGTGCACTGTGGCACCGGCAGCATTATTACTGTAGGGGGTATGGTATCGTATCGGTCGACACGAATACGTAAATAGTTGGTGTTTTCCGTCCAGTTCAGTGTAGCCGGCACGACTGAAGGGAAGCACTGACACGGCATCTAGTTCACCGAGGTGTTATGGGCTGACATCACGGAGGATGTAGTAGGTGATGTAGCCAAACGCACGAGACTCGTGAGCCAAACGTATCAGTTTCCATAAAAAAAAAAAAAAAAAAAACAGTGTTGCCCACCCATACTCCTCTACCAGCCGTGAACACTCATTTTCACAATTACTCTCCAATCAGGCTAATTCTGTCGGCTACGTGATTCAATCATTTGAAAACACAAATAAAAAGAGTTTATAACAACGCCGAGAGGCCGAGCGCCATGGAAATTAAATCCAGAACATTGATGCATTACTATCATCTTGTATTTGTTACTAATATCACAGAATAGAAAAGAGTCTAATATTTGATCTGTATGCATAGACTTCATTTTCAACAGACACAAAGTATGATTTTTTTATATTCCCTTATCCCTCCCTGCCCCTCCTGTTCGCGGTCGCCAGCCCGCCATACTCACTCTCGCGGAACACACCCCTTTGTAGTCGACAAGAGTTAGATAGATAGATAGAAAATTCTTTATTGCTCCAGTAAACATTAAACAGTAACAAATACATTGGAAAATTTACATAAGGTGCAAAGGCGGACTTATCCCTTACAGAGATTTCTTACAGTCAACCTTTGGATGTTTGAGATTCGATAATATAGTGGAATGTAAGTAGGTAGTAGCAGAAGAGTTCTTCGAACTGAACGATTCTCTAACTAAATCGTTCTTGTGCCGCAAAGCAAGGGTGTGGAAGGGGCTCCCGGGGAATACCTTTCCCTCCTACAATCAACGGATTAAGTAAGTACCGTGTGGGGCCGGTAGTTAAAAAGAATAGCCCCACTGCATCTCTCCCCATGCATGTCGTAAAAGGCGACTAAGGGATAAGGACAAGATGCCGTGCTAAAGGGCGACAGGCTCGCCACCTCTCACCTTGGCACGGTACTTCCACCGAGTCATGCAGCAGGTGGGTCTTCGTGCCTTGCTTGCTGCTTGATCGATTGAGTCTTGTTCGAATGCTTTGCGAAACGTGGTGGTCGGTGATGTGCTGTAATTTACCAGAGTTATTGCAGCGCAGCACCGATTACTCTGCTTAGCCCGATTGTCGGGATTCAGCGTGTGTGATATGTATGTATATGTAATCAACGGATTTTCAAATCGCGGGTTAATAGCCTTTCCCCAGCGCGTTAGTCCACCTCCAAGACTGGCACCTTCTCGGGGTTGAAATTGGCTGCGCCTGAGGCTTCGGTCTCGGGCAAAACCACCCAGTTTGGAAGCTAGAAAAAAATGTGTAATAGAAAAAAAATCTACGCACCTAGGGCACAAATTGAACAATAGGACAAGGTGCCGTGCTAAAGAGCGACAGGTTAGCCACCTCTCACCTCGGCACGATCCTTCCACCGAGTCATGCAGCAGGTGGGTCTTCCTGCTTTACTTGCTGGCTGATAGTTGTCTTGTCTTGATACATTGCTAAACGAGGTGGTCGGTGTTGTGCGGTATTTTACAAGAGTACTCGCAGCACAACGCCGATTACCCTGTTTAACCCGATTGTCGGGATACAGCGTGGTATTAATGTGTGTATAAAAGCCTACGTGAAAAAAAAAAACGTGTGGTACCGTGTGGGGCAGGTACTTAAAAAGAATAGCCTCACTGCATCTCTCCCCGTGCATGTCGTAAAAGGCGACTAAGGGATAAGGACAAGATGCCGTGCTAAAGGGCGACAGGCTCGCTACCTCTCACCTTGGCACGGTACTTCCACCGAGTCATGCAGCAGGTGGTTCTACGTGCCTTACTTGCTGCTTGATCGATTGAATCTTGTTCGAATAATTTGCGAAACGTGGTGGTCGGTGTGGTGCTGTAATTTACCAGAGTTCTTGCAGCACAACACCGATTACTCTGCTTAGCCCGATTGTCGGGATTCAGCGTGTGTGATATGATGATATGATGTGAAAAAAAAGAGTCGAACTTTTGTACTAACCTACCAGCTTCCTAGCCGTGATGCAAACCTTGGAGTTCGACGCGTGAGTAAATTAGCTGGATAGAGATAGAATTACGTCTATTTGTTATTTAGCCTCCCTTTCACTCGCGTGTGGTCCGCGAAAATGCCGTTTCTGGATATGTATTCCCATGCCAAGCGCGCGGCCTAACGAGAGGACTCGAACGATAAAAAAGGTATGGACGCCGGACTGTCAAATGCTTGTATGAGAACTAGCGTCGCCGAGTTGCGGGGAGCGGAGTGTACTTACCGATGATAAGATATTCCAATATTGTGCACACTAAACTTGGCTGTAGTGTTTTACACGTAAACACAGAGCGTGCGGGCATTTTAAACAGGTTTTTGAGAACGCAGCCGATGACAGACTGACGGGCCAGCGCGCGACCGTCCAATGAAACAAGTATGCTTTTACTTATATCATGTTACGCTGGCGAGGATAGGGTTCGGGGTCCATAGCTTTTTTATCGTTCTAACGAGAGGGTCTGAGACTGATTGCGCCCGCGCCCGCCGCCGCCGCGCAACCACCGCCCGGTGCGGTGTGGTCGTCCGGTGCTAGCGGCTCAAATTGTAAGGAATGAGATCTCGCGCCACAATGCTTTACGCCCACTCATTGCCGCGCCCTTTGATAGGAATCCGTTTCAATCAGCGGTGAAATCATTTTTAACCCCCAACTTAAAAAGATGGGTGGTATAAATTTAACGTGTGTGTATGCGTCTGCCTGTGGCATCTTAGCTCCCAAACGGATGGACCGATTTGGATGTGCTTTTTTTTGTTTGATTTTAAACGTGTTTTTACACGAAACTAAATCTAAATTGACAATTTTTAAAAATATTTCTGTATGTATGTATGTTCCTCGGTAACTCTTAAACCGATCATCCGAAATTGATGAAACGATATATAATGAACGTGATATAGGATAGGCTAAATAAAACTCAGTTCCGGCTACGCTAAGATGCGGCTCGTTCCGCGCGCCGTAATAAAGGTACAGTAGCGGGTTTTTTTTTTTTATGGAAACTTGACACGGTTGGCTACATCACCTACAACATCCGTTATGTCAGCCCATAACACCGGGTGAACTAGGTGCCATGTCAGTGCTTCCCTTCATTTCTCGCCGGCTACACTGAACTGGACGGAAACACGAACTATTTACATAGCCGTTTCGACCGACGTTTCGCTCAGTGCGGTGGTACCAACCCGGCCGGGATAAACCCTACCACCTAGTAAGGTAAGAAGGGAAGGGACCTACAGTTTAACGTGGTATCCGAACCACGGTCAGCCTCCCAACAGTCGGGCGGTCATCCATCCAATAACTGACCGCACCATTAAGCTGCCGAGGCTGACGATCCCTTAGTCGACTTTTACGACATGCGACGGGGAAAGATGCAGTGGGGCTTACTTACTTTCTTCTTTTTATTAGGTTTCCGTATCCCGTACGGAAACCTATTTATTAAGACTACGCCGCCGCCGTCTGTTTGTCTGTCCTACTGCTGTATCTTTGGAACCTTAATAGCTAGCCGGTTGAAATTTTCACAGAATATTTGTTATTATGGCGGATAATTATGTCGCAGGAATGTTGTTATATCCGTAAACTTACAAGTATCCTGGAAAACTTGCAAACATCCGGAAATTTGTCAGACAACTTTTGCATTCACAACATGTGAATGCAAAAGAGATTTCAGGAAACTTGTAAGTTTACTGACCCGCCTCAGTATTAGTTGTAAGAGGAGATGAGAGGGAATGTTTTGGTGGTTTAAAAAAAATAAACAGGGTTTCGTTTCGAGTCATCTCACATATCTTTCCGTGTTTTGAACACGGAAAGATGTGAGAAATGATCTCCTCTTACAACTATACTGAGGCGGGTCAGTAAACTTACAAGTTTCCTAAAATCTCTTTTGCATTCACATGTTGTGAATGCAAAAGTTGTTTGACAAATTTCCGGACGTTTGCAAGTTTTCTAGGATACTTGTAAGTTGACGGATATTACAAGATTCCTACGACAGATAAAACAACAGATTATAAAATATAGAAAAAGTAAAAAATTAAGGGGTTTGTATGGGGTACAAGAAACGAGGTTTTTTCTAAATTTTTTTTTGTGGTGCGGAATCCTAGGTGCGCGAGTCCTACTCGCACTTGGCCGGTTTTTTAATACGAATTTCACATATTATTATACATTTATTATCACATTCACATAATATTTACATTAATTTTAAATATACAGATTATAAAAATACACCACATATACTCAAAATTAATATAAAAATAATAAACGGAATACCGCCGGCGGCGGGAGGCAAGCCTCCAAGCACACCGGCGGGTGCAGGCCGTGGCTACAGAGTTCTCCGAGACGACGCGAGGCAAGCTACGAGCGATAGGTGGTGGTACTAGACACGTAGGCCACCACCACCCCCATCTCGGAGAGCTCCGTATCCGCCGGACTGCACGGCGACGTCGTCGCGCAGCTCTTTTAACTTCTTCCTCTTCGCGCGCGCGTCGCCTGATGTTCGCACAGCACCACCGGTAGCGGGGGCACTAGACGGGACGTGAAGTCCCGATGACCCCAAGCTGGCCGATGGTGGACGTCGCCCTCACCGTAGATGTTGTGGCTCGGCCGACGTCAACGCTCCATCTTCGCCGTCGATGAAATGCACCGGCGGCGTGGAGCTGGGTGGTGTGGCGTGCGTGTGGTGTTGGAGAAGAAAGGCGGCTCTCGTATTGGACGACCCGGGCGCGGGGAGGCCGGGCGACGCGGTGAGCGGAGGCAGTGCTGCTGCGGGCGAGCGGTGGCGGCGGCGGCGTCGAAGTCGAGCGCGGCGGCGGCCGGCCGTCGCTGCAGAGCCTGCTCTCCATCACGCAGGTCGCGTCCCGGGTGGTCTGCAGCCGCTACTGTTACCAGGCATGTCGATTTGGGTGGAGTAGTACCAGGGGCGCCGAGCGGCGGCGGTGGTGATGCCGGCACGGTGCCTCCAGCCGTGCGGGTCGCTGCGCCGCTGGAGAAGGGTCCGCGCGTGGCGGAAGCTCGGTAGGGTCGTCCCAGGCAAGAAGTTTTTAAAAACAATTTCCAAGAGAAAAATTTTTCAACATGTCGGTTTGACAGCTCTTTTTCTTCCTCCTTATTATATTATTATTAGGGTTCCGTATCCGCCGTACGTGACCCTATTACTAAGCCCACGCCGTCTGTCTGTCAGTCTGTCTGTCCGAGGGCTATATCTCTTGAACCGTACCGTAATATGTAGGTAGCCCGTTGAAATTTTCACAGAATATATGTTATTATGGCCGATATAACAACAAATAATAAAAGTAAGAAAAAGTAAAAAATTCACGGGGTCCCCATACAACAAACTAAAAAGTGTATGCGCGCCATCTACCGAAAAGAGTATGAAGCATTTTAACTAATACATAGATGGCGTGAGTGCCGCTGATCATGACATGGCGATACGGAACCCTCGGTGCGCGAGTTCGACTCGCACTTGGCCGGTTTGTATTATACAAGCGCACGTCCTGCAACAATTCTGTATGTGTGTATGTATCTATATATAACACACACACACACACACACACGTACAGACGCGGCGTGAGAGCCTTTGCCTCTGAACCAGTTTCGGAATGTGGTCTTATGCCTACTTTAAGTGCCTACCTTCATACATACATTTCTTCCCGGGGCTGCGCTCGCGTAAAAGTTTGACTTAGCCGGTTAATCTGACTGAGATCCTACTACATACCACACGCTGTATCCCGACAATCGGGGTAAGCGGAGTAATCGGAGCTGTGTGTGCTGCAGGTACTCTTGTAAATTACACCACAACACCGACAACCACGTTTAAGACAACTATCAAGCAGCAAGTTTTTTTTTATGTAAACCAACATGGGTGGCTGTGCCGAGAGACCAATGGTGCATTCGACAGAGCCAAAAACACCTCTCCTCGCGAAACCACGCTCAGTTAGGTGCCATGCCAGCAGATTTGCGGACTGTTTCTAGGCTGTCTAGCCCGTTAATGCGACGTTTGAAGACACCCAGGTTAAAAGGATTCGGGAAACACACTCGCCGGAAGACAGTTCCACACCCTAGCGGTGCGACAAAGAAACGATTTAGAGAACCGATGGGTTCTCAAAAGCCCAATGTCAACAACAAAAGGGTGCTGAGTCTCTCTGCGACGAGTTATGCGGAGATAGGACGGGTGGCAGGGAATAAGGGGTAAGGTACGAAGACCAACCCGCTGCATGACTCGGTGGAAGGACCGTGCCAAAGTGAGAGGTGGCTATCCTGTCGCCCTTTAGCAGCGCTCTGAATGAAAGGTCGGTCGAAACGGCTATGTAAATAGTTTGTAATTAGAAAAATGCAAATCGAAAATCATTGAAAAAATACAGCCCGACCAGGATTTGAACCTGGGTCTCTGGCTTGAGCCGCCAACGCGATAACCAACTACACCACCGGGCCGTTATCTCCAAATTTTCGATCTATTGCACCTTCATGATGTCGCATAATTTTTTCGAACATCCTGGTCGGGATGTTTTTTTTTTCAATGATTTTCGATTTGCATTTTTCTAATTAAAAATATATATGTTATAGACCAAGTGATTAATAGGGCATTATACATAATGCCCGCGCATTCTGAAAAATGCCCAATATGAGAGGGCAATATGATGATTACTGTTGAAATATGTAAATAAATTGCCCGGGCATTATGAATAATGTCTATCTCGTATTGGGCAGGATAATAAAAATACGTGTTTTATTTAAGATTCTTTTAATGTCCGACAATGAAACCTACGAATAGCCCTCATGTCAAAACCTGCGCCGCCTCAACATTAGGTTAGGGTTAATTTATAGAGAGACGCATCTTCTATAAATTGTCGGGATACATTTTGATACCCCGATTGTCGGGATCACAGAGCATCAAATACCTACCGCGGGCGCCCCCTACTAGAGGCGCCCTAAGCGATGATATTTGAAACCCAATAACCGTACGCTGAGCTGCTAGCGCTTCGTATGTGTGTGTGTGTGCTAGTATCGACACTACACACAAAGAGGAGCAAGTTAGGCACACGCACAAAACAAATGCACACGCATAACACACATATGTAAGTCATAGACCACGCCCACAGGCTTCAGCGCCGTTGTAGAGAAATCGCGCTCACGGCGCCTCTAGTAGGGGCGGGCGCGCGCATTTCATGCTCTGTGGTCGGGATACATTTCGATGGCTTAATCTGCAAATCGCACAACTCACTTTTGGGTAATTTTACAGGAGAGCGAAAAAACTGATTGATGAGAAATGAGACTACTCCCAGATGAAATTCAAATTCACCATTTTACACTTTCGGAAAATCGTCCAACTCCAATACCAAATTATGTGAAGGTTATATTGATTACAATCGTAAGCACGGTCAAACATAATACTTTATAGTGATCAAATAGTGATAGATCTACTTACCGAGCACTCAATGCACACACAACAATGTCTTACACATGATACGTCATTGGTCTTACACAGTAATATTAGAATTTTTAAGAATATTTTTCTATGCTATACAAACGCACAGCTCTGTCACCAACAGCGGAGTTGTCACAATTTCGGTGTTGCAACCAATATGGGATGGGGTTGCAATATATTTGTGCGGTCTGTATTTTCTGAAACTTAGGATTTTCGGAGTTGATAGCTTTACAAGAATATAGATAATATTTAGACCAATAAAACGACATCAAAATGTCCACACCCCCCAAAAATAGAGTTGTCTGATTTGCAGATTAAGCCATCGATTTTTCGTTTTACGAAGAAGTTACCTACCGATATTGAAAGCGAAAAAAGCGAGACTAAATTGGAGCGCACTCACGAAATGTGAACTCTCATTTTCATCCTTTATCGTTTAAAGTTTAAACTAACCGTGCCCGCGGCTCCGCTCGCGGTAGACTCGGGTTAATAGCAAATCCGATTTAAACGCAAATCAATATATTTTAAAATAAATCTGTAAGGGATTGTCATGGAACTTATGGAGTAAGTTACTAAATTGTTTTATGAGATACTGCGTTTGTAGACTCTATAGTATGATACCTACTAAAACGTAATTGACTATTCTTAGAAATATTTTCTGTATGTGTTTATGTTCCTCCATAACTCTTAAACCGATCATCTGAATTCGATGAAACTTAGTACAAGCACGTTTTACTATATGGGAGTTGGGACTTTGGGACACAGGATAGGCTAAATAAAATTCAGTTCCGGTTACGCTAAGATGTGGCTCCATACAAACCGAATTGTTCCGCGCGCCGAAATAAAGGTACGCAGGAACGCAGCTCGGCCTTCTTTCTTACTTACTTTCTTCTTTATAAATACGAATTTCACGCGATCGAAGCCGCGGGCGAAAGCTAGTATGATATGATAATAAACGATCGCTACTCTTATATTCTCTCTCTCTCTCACTCTCTCCCGTTCATACTGTACTTTCTTTGATACTGCTTATCCCTAAGGCTATTTAGCTTGATGTTATATAGCCTATAGTGAGCCTCAAGAACTACTCTAACCATTGGTGCAAACCGCATTAAAATATGTTCAATGGTTCCGGAGTTTACTTCAAACATACATACAGACAGACACGTTCACTTTTATAAGAAGTAGATATATAATTCGATGCTAGTTGTGGTTGTGCCCGTGGCTCGCTCGGCTCGCGGTGAAGTCGGTGAAAACTCCTATGAGTTGCTTCGAGAAAAGGATGGTACGGCCGTGTTTGCTCGACTTGGCGGGGGCACTGCCGTGCCCCCAGATGCAAATCGGTTGAGTAGTTTTCAAGTAAACGATATGAAAGCTAACCGATGTGGTAGATTCCTGCATGAGATCTGAGATCGCAAAGGTGGGCCACACGATTGGCGAGAAACGTTGACACACATGGATCGTCGTGCGTGACTCGGTGGAAGGACCGCGCAAAGGTGAGAGGTGGCTACCCTGTCGCCCATTAGCGCGGCATCTTGTCCTTGTCCCTTAGTCGCCTCTTCCGACATGCACGGGGAGAGATGCAGTGGGGCTATTATTTTTAAATAACTACCAACCCAACACTTTCGGTACCTATAGAACCTTCCCTTCATATAATTAGGAATGATAGGCAATTGAACGCGAGCGTACCCTCTCCACTATTCTACCTCACTGCCCCCTACGTCCGGGGACGCGCCGTGATGGTATGCAGTGTGGGCAGTGAACGTGACTGATGTTTTTTTTTTGTGTTCCGCCCGACTCTGCCTATGACATCAGCTACTCAGGAACTTGAATATGTAATCTGGACAGTTGGAATAAAAAGTTTGTCTATACGTATTTTGTCTTGATCAACAATTTTTTTTTCACAATAGATTGTAGTTATGTACTAATCCTTCCTACGAGTAACATTCATTTGGTTTTTTTTTTCAACTTTTATTCATAATTTTTAGTTTTAATTTTAATTTAATATTTTATTTATAGAGTATTTATTAATGAACCAAAAAATGAAGATACAATAAAAATTAAACTAATTATCTAAGCTAAACTAATATAAAATATAACTAAGTTAAAAACTAAAATTAACCTAAAATTAAAACTAAACTAAAAAATATAAATAAAATCCTTCCTTATCCTTACCTATAATAAAATCCAACGTCTGCTTTCTGTCTGTCTGAGTGTCTGTCTGTCCGCTTATAACTCGAGAACCACTGAACCGATTTTAATAAAACAAAATTCTACGGATAGCTTGATTCTTCCCATCAACTATAGGCTACTTACTATCACGCTAAATGGCTTATGAGGTTAGCAGTGAAGTGAAATATGAGAGCGGGCGGAGCCGCGGGCACAGCTTGTATTGTATATTGCATACATACATACAGAAACATACATACCTAATACTAATTGCTGTTGACTTGATATATTAGTAAAAGTATGAAAATTTACGATGTCACTATACCTGTAACAGATGTAAAAAAAAAAAATATTATTTCCGAACTGTGTGGCTGTGCCCGAGGTCGAAACCCCCGAGGAGGTGCCAGTCCGGCTTGGAGATGGACTAAATGTCGCTGGATCCGTGGATTGTAGGAGAGGGGGGAGGGGGGGGGGAGGGGGGGGAGATATTCCCCGGGAGCCCGTTCTACACCTTTGCAGTGGGGCACAAGGACGATTTAGAAAATCAATTTTTTTTTTTTTAGAGAAAATGTGTTATCATGACGGATATGCCTGCAAATAAAAAAAGCCGGCCAAGTGCGAGTCGAACTCGCGCACCGAGGGCTCCGTATCGCCATGTCATGGTCAGCCCCACTAACGCCATCTATAGCGTGTTTTTGAAATGCTTCATATTAGTTAAAACTCATAATTAGTTAAAATGATTCTTACTCTTTTCGGTAGATGGCGCCTATAGACTTTTTAGTTTCTCCTATGGGAACCCCATTAGTAAATTAAGTAAAAAAAAACCCGTTAGTAAATATATATAATATGTAAAAACTAAGTATATTTAGTCTATTTTATGTATATATCTGGTATATAGGTATAGTATTTAATTATTCATATTTAAGTTTATCTATCTTTTGTATTCCCGTACATCTGTCATACCATAATAATTAAACTTCTCTTTCCGCCACTCACCTAGCAGTTATCATACCCCAAAGGTATCCTGTTAGAAAATGCCTAGAGGCATTAAGTGTTACCTTTTGCCCATGTTCTACTTGAGTGCAATAAATATGTACAACACAATACAATACAATACAACCCGTGAATTTTTTACTTTTTCTTATTTTTATTATTTGTTGTTATATCGGCCATAATAAATAACACATATTTTGTGACAATTTCAACGGGCTACCTATTACGTCTCAAGAGATACAGCCCTCGGCTCGGATAGACGGACGGACGGACGTACGGACAGACAGACAGCGGAGGCTTAGTAATAGGCTTCCGTACGGGATACGGAAACCTAAAAACATACATTAAACATTGAGTGCGCACGCTCGCTATACGTGCAAGAAGCAACATAATATGGCTACGAAACTCTCTGGGTGCGAAAAACGTTCTCACTTAACATAATGTTTTTCTAGCGACTGTACTTTCTAACAGATCCTCTATCACGGGATTCACGGGTAGGTACCGACAAGGTACCCCAGTCGTCGGGGCCTTTTCAAACGCGCGAAAGAGACGCACCTATTCGAGCGAGAGAAACGTACATATTAACGACTTGTCTCCTAGTCTGACCAGATTTATAAACTCATACTATCTATCATCGCACTGTTGAAGTCTTAAAATGAACTTTATTTCTATGGAGCATAACGTATAAAATGTATTCACAACGTGATCCAAATTCGTACTTCGATTTTGAACCTACAGTCCAGACAATAGAGGTGAATTTAGCATGCACTGCGGATGCGTGGAAATTATCTATCACTGTGGTTGTATTTTATTCTCCTTCGGAACCACGAAGACAGGTTTTGTTTGTTGGCTCGTAGGTACTAAGGCTGACGAAGGATATTCTAGTTAGAAAAATAGATAAAGGATTTGACCCTTTGGAGGTCAAACTATAGAGCTTCGGGGGCGCTGGGTTTTCTTGGGAAGAAAACATAAAAAAATCATACGTTTATTTCAGAAAAGAATAGCTTTATCGTATATACAGAGTGATTTCTTTGATCTATACATATAAAAGAAAAAAGAACAACCCCGGACCAGTGATATGAATGAGATCTGTAGATCGAGAGAGAACGTGACAGCTACGTAAACGTCAAATACCGGTCGAATTGAGTTTTGACGTGATAACGTCTTATAAATTGATGAACACGGGCAGCACGTACGAAAGAGTGTCACGTTGATAGTCACGTTGATATTCACGTTGATATTCAAAGTTACCATGGAAACGTCCTCGGCCCAAGCGGCAGTGTTGCCAAACGTACGGTAATTGCCGTATCGTACGGTAATCGAGGCTAGAAATCGACAAATGTACGATTGTACAATTCTTATAGCTGTGTTTCTTTATGACGTTATCACGTAAAACTATCGTCCGTAAACCGACTTTACAGACAACCAATTTTTTTATGTATGGGAGCACAATACGCTCACCGCCGCGCCACTAGAGAGCTCCGTACATAAAAACTTAATTCGATCGGTATTTGACGTTTACGTAGCTGTCACGTAAACTCGGACTAGGCCCTCAGGTTGGTAAATAAAAAATTGAGGCTTCTCTCCGATCGTCCTACATGTCTTCGAAATTAAAATTCGAAGGCCATGCCACCTGAGCGGATAGGCGGATATTATTGATAGCGGATAGATACGGAAACCTCCGTGCGCGAGTAAAACTCGCACATAACAGTTTTTTTTTTTGCTTTTTTATGTATTTGATGGAATATCAGCCATCATACATACATAACACATATTCTGTAAAAATTCGAACCAGCTATCTATTAAGTTTCAAAAGATACAGCCATTTAAAGGTATGACAGACAGACGGACGGACGGACGGCGTACGCTTAGTAATTTATAAGTATGTTCTGTGCGGGTATACTAGAATAGTATACTATACTATTCTGTATATAGTATACTATTCTGTCTGCGTTGCATACTGTCTGTGTGTGTATGTTGGTTGCGCACAGATCTTGTGTCCGTCTGACCCACATTTAGGTCAAGGCAATATAATATTTAGAAGGATAAGTGAACGTAGACCCACTTGTTGTGGTTCATAGGTCGTAGACCTTATCTGTTTGTCTCGCACATCCGCTCGCGCTTTTTTTTTTAACTGACGGCCTTAGCTACATCACCTACAACATCCGTTGCGACGAACTAGCCTCTCACCAAAGTATATTTTGTATTTATACTTCACCCGATAGGTGTTGTCGAATAATTATTCCGAAATTCCACGCTTCCGCGAGTAACCTCTAAAATAAAACATGGCCTGCTTTTAGCATTCAAGTGATCTCTAGGTAAACTCAATCAATGTATACATACGTATACACTGAATTAAGTGTAGATGGACCCTGTATCTTCCTCTCTTCGAGGAAGCGTTGTGTAACCGTATAACCCAGAGTACTAACTCAATCCCTAGCTTTCTATCCTAACCTTTGTTCTTCGAATAATATCCTAACTACATACGTAATTTTCTGCCTAAGTCCTCCTCTCCTATATTGCTATGTCTCTTCCATCACATTGTAATTGTCTGTGTTCTCTCCTCCCAGAGATTGTGTTCACCAGTAATTTTCAAATTATTCAAACAATTTCCCCCCGGAGGGGGAAGTAAGGAGCTCCACAAGTCCGGGTTTCCTCACCCGGGCTCTCCACGCTCCTCACAGTGGCCATCATCCATATAGGGCTGCTTTACTACCAGCAGCTCTATTTTGTATACCTAATGGCCCCCTTTGATTCCTATCCTGTGAAGAAACTGTTTCTCTTAGGAAGAGATTTAAAATGAAATTCGTGGTGTAATGTGGGTGATTTAGGGCCCCTACGGACCCCAAATCCTAAAGGCGTGCGTGTGTGTGTAAGTGTGTGTGTGTGTGGTCCCTATCCTAACCTCGAAGTACTTCGTCCGACGGGCTCCGCCTATCGAAAGAAGGCTACCACAGGTTTCCTCCTCAGACGGTCAGCTCAGCTTGCACCGGTCCTTAGAGTACCGCCACTCCTTCGCCCAGATAGAATAGGTATCGCTCTAACAGATCATAACAATTTGGACCTCTTCCCCTAGCAGGACTAAGGATAACCACTGTGGGGTATTTACCTGGTCTTCCTAGTACCTACCTCACTAACTACTACACGCTATGATACTACTCGTTCCCACGAAGCGAACCCTCTCTCCCTTGCAAGATTAAGGAGAATTAATTCACACAGCTACATGACTAACCTACCAATATGAATTTAGTGTTTGAAGAACCTAACTACCCACGTTATAATTTGATAATTTAGCCAGAATTCCAGTTGCTCTTCGACCTTATGTTACGTCTTCTTACCACGAGGCATTTTCTCGTGATATCATAGAGAATGAACTGAATCTTGTGCGAACAAGCGTGTATGCTTATTCAGCATAGCTAGCGTTGCCACCCAACATTCCATCGAAAGGAAAAGAACCTCGCATGAGTGCGCGCGCATGCATATTTCAGCGTACCCGCAACCCACATACAACGTTCCAAGGAAGAACCCTGTGAGATCGTGCGTGTATGCATATTTCAGCAAAACCCGCTTCCCTCACAACATTCCATGAAAGAACTCTGCGTGAGTGGGCGTGCATGCATATTTCAGCGTACCCGCTCCCTCACCCAGTGCTCCAAAAGGGAAAGAGCCCTGTAATAGTATGCATGTATGCATATTTCAGCATAGCTAGCATCCCACACAGTGCTCCAGTGATGGTCCATATAAAAATATTTCACATCCCTAATACTAGCAAATAATTTCTGAAAAGCCAGTATTGTTTCCAAAACTAGCCCAGCCACCAAAAGAAGACTTCAAGACAATGCAATTTAATAGAACTGGTCGAATTGCAACTAGAAAACTCCAAAATATCGCGCGGCGTCCAAGACTCACCGAAACGTTGCTGCCGAGAAGCAATGGCGCTCGATGCGACTTAGCGATGACCGGTGCTCAGGCAAGTTGTTCCGTCGAGGCTCGCAGCTGCAGAAAAAGTGCTCCTACCGTGTTACACGCCCTTAAATAGCCTCGCTTTCTTACTCCCACTCTTACCCCCATGACCAATCGAAAATCATTCCCAACATCATTTCCGCGTCTCCCATTGGTCGACCAATCACAATGCCTGAAGCAATTTTCCTTAAAAATGCGTTCCATATTTCCCTAAAACTTTCAGTAACTAATCTCTGAAAAATGCTACGAATTCACAAAAGTAGATGTAATACAGTCAATTCGTCATATATCTTACTGCATGCCGACGTACAATACTTATCTATCATCATTTATCGCTTATACGGTGTTGCTAGCTATTCCTGTTCAAAATGTATGCAAGTTGTATTATCTGTGCCTGACTACATGCCACCCGCTACAATTTATACGCAACGCGGTCTCTTTGCTATACTCACTACCCAGGCGCTAAACTAACTCCTACGCCCTATAACATTTTACCAGCCAGCCTTCATACGTCCTATTGCTAGCTATTTTCATTGAGGTAGGTTGTGATTCATCACACCGTGATGTCAGCCCATAACATCGCGTGAACTTGGTGCCACGTCAGTGCTTCCCTTCGGTCGTGCCGGCTACACTGAAATGGACGGAAAACACAAACTATTTACATAGCCGTTTCGACCGACCTTTCGTTCAGTGCGGTGGTACCAACCCGGGCGGGTTAAACCCTACCACCTAGTAATATAAGAAGGGAGTCATATCCCTTAGTCGCCTTTTACGACATACACGGGGAGAGATGCAATGGGGCTATTCTTTTAAAGTACCGGCCCCACACGGTACAGTACCGCGCTGCGAATGGCAAATGTTTTAGTTACGAAGAGTCTGCGTCGCATCTTCTTATATCTCTCTCTCTACTCTTATAAAACGGAACGTCTGTCTGTATGTATGTTCGAGGTGAACTCCGGAACCACTTAACAGATTTGGATGTGGTTTGAACCAATGTAAAGAATAGTTCTTGGGCCTCACTATAGGCTATATACCATCACGCCAAATAGCCTAAATTTACCGAATTTAGTGTCGAATGGTAGTAATAGATGGCGTTAGCGTCTATCTGTATGTATGTTCGAGGTGAACTCTGGAACTACTTAACAGATTTTGATGCGGATTGCACCAACGTAAAGAGTAGTTCTTGGGGCTCACTATAGGCTATATACCATCACGCTAAGTAGCCTAAATCAACCGAATTTAGTATCGAATGGTAGTAATAGATGGCGTTAGCAGTTCTGTTACGTTGCGGAGGGGGAAGGGAGGGATTTTTTTTATTATCTGTTATATCCGCCAAAATAACACATTATGTGAAAATTTCCACAGGCTAGCTATTACGATGCCAAAGATACAGCCATCGCGATCGGACGGACGGACGGACGGACGGACAGACCAGACGGACAGACAGACGTTTTAGGCTTAATGGTAGGCTTCCGTACGGGGTACGGAAACCTAAAACTGAGATGTGTGTCACGGACGCGAACAGCTTTACAACAGATTAAATAATGATTTACCTCTTAAAATCTACCCTTACCTTGTATCTTTCCACATGTATCAATCCTACGGTACAGATTACCCGGTCGGTAGCCCTATTAAGTCTAAAGCATTCGAAAAAAAGCGGTCAAGTCGAACTCGCATGGGGAGGGTTACGTAGGTACCATTCCGTTTTCTGTGAGAATTTCAAGACTTAGGATTTTCGTGTTTTTTTTTCTTCAAATTTTAGACTCATCATTACTTTTTCGGAGATAAAGATGAACGCAATTTTTTTTTTTTTTTTTTCTTTAAATATCTCAAACCTTCGATCATGCATTCCGTTTAGTTTTAAACTAAGCATTTTAAAAGTATAAATAACGAGCCCTTTTCAGTGATACGCCACATGATGCCTTTTTTTTACTCTCTAATTTGTCCCCCAAAATCCGAAATTCGTTCATTTACGCTTAAGTCCGTGATTAGGTCATCAAATATATGTACGAAATTTGAACTTTTTTCGTCTAATAGATTCGGAGATAATAATCTGTGACAGACGGACAGACAGATAGACAGACAGACACGAGCGTGATCCTACAAGGGTTCCGTTTCTTCCTCTTATGAGGTACAGAAAAATGAATTTCTGAAATCGTTCTCCAAGCCATGACATGTTTTATGAATAGCCATAGATTGAATATGAATGGCCTCACTTGTATTGTTCGTAAAACGCTTTGGATTCTAAGCCCCTTTCAATATTGTCGGACATTTTGTCCAGATTAAAAATAAAACCGTTTAAAAAATATTACAGTTTACCCTGGATTTATGACAGGTGAATAAAAAAATTGTGGGACAATAACGTGTCACTGTCGCGGCTCTGTTCGCGTTAAAATAGGACGGCGGGCGGCAGCGGCACAATCAGAATTTTATTTTACACTGCTGTCGGTGGTTTTACGGTTTTTTATGACAAGGGGGTGCGCTGTTCGCTGCTCTATGGTTTGTTTCAAATAAATATTACGGGGGATTGATAGCGCTTGGAAAATTTAGCTGTCTTTGTCTGTGGCATCCACGAGTCAGTAAGCCTGGAGGCGCTATACATAGGAGGACAGGGGTAGCCGCGCGTCGGCGCACACGCGCCAGCGCGTCAGTCTAGCGCCGGCGACCGATCTTAGTCTCCGTCCGCCGCTCAGGCGGAGCGAACGTGCGCGTCTGTCACAAAATGCCTCATTGTGCAGTGCTTTGGTGCAAAAAGTCGTCGAAAAATTCAAACTTGAACACAGATGGAGTCACCTTTCACGAGTAAGTACTTTCATTCAATTTGATAGCATTTTTCGCTTGAATTTCAGTAACAAACATCGGCGTAAATATGTATGGAGAGCTCTTTTCTGCTTACCCACCATAGGTCGACTATCGTGTTGGATGCAGTTAGCTCTTGTAATTTTTTTTGTTTATTGATAAATATGTATGTTAAATGTATACAGATATTTCATGCATTCTGCCTTATTGCCAAAGGACATTTCTTCTAGTCAACCTCAGCAGGTTTCCTCGTTCAATATTCGTTTATCGCGCTTTTTTCATTCAACCAGTACCTACCGGTTTTTACTTTTGAGCGACTCTAAAGGAATTAATTTCTTTAGGTCATGCGTCTACCGGGAATTAGTCTTGTTATGCTTAGCATTAACAAAATTAATTCATAATGAATACCCCGTTAGCATTTAGCACTGCTAAGCGCCCTGATGAATAAAAATTAATGCTAAATGCTAAGCAATAATCACATTTAATTTTAATTAGCATTGCTGTTTCGTTCGTAAAACTTTGTTGGTTCGTTTGTTTTGGAACGCACAAAGCAATGAAGTATGTGCTATTTATCTGTGGTACTGCTAAATGCTAAATGCTATATAGCGCCTGCGCTCCGCTGCTAGCTAGCTAGCTAGCATCTAAATGCGAAACGCGATGTGATCATGCGAGTGAGGGGTCGGAATTATCATCTGTCACGTGATCATTAGTTTTGGTCATATCTACAGAACCACTGGACTTAGACCCATCGTGTTGGTACTCAAACTTCAGGTCTCGGTGAGATCTATCCATCTGTCACATGAACTTTTGTTTTGGTCATAACTCGAGAACCACTGGTGCTAGACCCATAGTGTTGGTACTCAAACTTTAGGTCTCGGTGAGATCTATCCATCTGTTGCGCGACCATCTCTCGAGACACATGTTAGTTCTTTAGTTCTTTAGTTCAACAATAACAATGTAAATGTCAACAATGTAAACAGTAACAATGTAAATGTCGTAAATTGTGCTTTTAAATTTAATTCAATTGTTCAAAAGTTACCAAATGAAAATTTTAATATAGATACCGATCTATAAATAAATAATTAAGTAAATTATTGTTCTGTTTCAAATATATGTTTCTATTACAGACTACACAGCCTTTCATTTGTTATTTTATTAGCCCTTATATAACGAATTCACACCGTCAAACTGACAGAGAGACGCATGGTACATTTTATAAGGCTCTAGCTGCATGGCTGGTTAGTTTGTTAAAAAAGGCAAAGCCTGGAAAACCTCATTTTACCCTAAAAAAATTAAATATCCAGGTGGGTATGACTGGTTAGTTTGTTAAAAAGGCAAAGCCTGGAAAACCTCATTTTACCGTAAAAAAAAATAAATATCGAGGTGGGTACTCATAATTTTTTTATGGTAGGGTAGATTTTCGCGAATTTTTCGCGAAGTCATATTGCAATATAATTTGTCATATCGTTGGCTAAGTAATTAGCAAATAGTTGTTAATAATATAATAATTTTTTTTTTGGTTACAAAACTTTTCGACTTTCTAACATTATTTTTTTAATTTTGGAAAATTCCAATAACAAATACTCCAATAAGATAATACCAATGTACGAGGTCTTACATATCATTGTTTTGGAAATTTGATGTAGATTTATAATAAAGTATCCGAGGTATCTCAGAACTTAGAACTATTATCGTGTTTATGCGAAAATCTGCAAATTCGCAAAATTGTGAAAGGGGCGTTGCCTTTGTTCATTTAAGAGAAAGTTATATTATTCCCTTGATGTAAAGAAGGGTTAAATATTGTTAAATCCGTTTCATCTTTTCATCGCGAATCGACACAATGAGCGACTTATTGTATGAATCCCGTTCAAACGTATGGAAGACTGGCGTCACGTGGCTACCTACTCGCTCGGCCAATCACGGCGTTCCATGCGCCGCTCCCGCCTCAGACTTCACACCCCTTTGGCGGCTACCTCGGTTCTCATACAAACGATGCCGTATTTCGTATCCAGGCTTACTGACTCGTGGTGGCATCGCATCGCATACAACACGACAGATATAGGGTTGGAGCGAGAGTTGAAGTGATTTGCAGGTTAATAGTACATAAACCATTGATTTTATAGGGTTATAAAATCATTGATTTTATAACCCTATAAAATCAATGACATAAACAAACCAAAATTAGTTAAACAGAGATTAGCTAAATGAACACAATTTTCGGTTCGTGCAGCGTACATTTTGACGTGATAACGTCACGTCTTATAAATTGATGAACACCGGCTGCACGCACGAAAAAGTGTCACGTTCCATCTGAGCCTGTGTGTGCAAGCGAGAGCGCGTAACAAGCGATAGAGAGTCACAATCGCCCCAAGCGTCGGCTTGTACACATTTATCTCTCTGGTTCTAAAGTACTTTATGTATGACGTTATCACGTAAAACTATCGTCCGTAAACCGACTTTACAGACAACCAATTTTTTATTACATGATTATTAAATGTAATTTAACTAATTTTAAAATTAGCGCTAAATGGAGATTATACGTGTACGTTGGTGCAAGTAGCCCTTATACGATTCTAAAACAATTTTTTTCTACAATTTTATGTTTAGTGATCTTAATGAGCTTAACCCCCGCCAGAGTTCTCATAGGTTTCTAAAGAAAAACAAATATTTTAATAGGCTTAGTTATATAAGCCGTAGATTACAGGAAAAGGTTTTTTCGACAATGTAAAAGATGTGGCAAAAAATATTTTTTTTATATTTTAAGTACAAGAAGCAATGGTTTGCCTGACAGTCAAACAATTGCTGTCGTTTTTATTTAGGCGTTTCGTTATGTTTGAAAATGCAGTTATTTTGGTAAACACATAACTATAACAAAAATATATTGCGTGGTGGTACGAAACCCTCGGTGCGCGAGTACGACTCGCACTTGGCGGCTTTTTTAGGTTTCCGTATCCGTGGTACGGGACCCTATTACTAAGCCTACGCCGTCTGTCTGTCTGTCCGTCTGTCTGTCCGAGGGTTGTATCTCTTGAACCGTAAAAGGTAGCACGTTGAAATTTTCACAGAATATGTGTTATTATGGCCGATACAACAACAAATAATGAAAATAATAAAAAGTAAAAGATTTACGGGGTCCCCATACAAGAAACTAAAAAGTGTATGCGCGCCATCTACCGAAAACAGTATGAAGCAGCGCTGACCATGACATAGCGATACGGAACCCTCAGTGCGCGAGTTCGACTCGCACTTGGCCGGTTTTTTTTCTGCAACCCATAATGATAAACCCAGCAGGTGTGACTGGAGAGAACATAAGTTTATACAGATATTTCATATAATTAATTAATATTATTTCATATATATTGCTATACTATTTGCATTTAAATTGTTTTGGTGTCGTCAATGGCTTTCACTTTAGATAATCATGTTTTTTTTGCGTTCAAAACTGTATTTTTTATCATTGCAATGAAGTGCAAGGTCGTTTGTGTGAATAAATGTGTTTTTGATAAGAAATAAAGTGGGTTTTAGCATAAATAAATAATTAAAAATTAATTTGTAACAACATACCTATGTTATTTACAGATAGACAGATTGATAGGAAATGATTTATTGCTACAATAAACATTCCATAGTAATGTACATTATAAATTTACATAAGGTGCAAAGGCGGACTTATCTCTTACAGAGATTTATTACAGTCAACCTTTGGATGTTTGAGATTCGATTTATATCTCGATTTATATAAATGTACTAGCTGTGCCCGCGGCTCCGCCCGCTCTCATATTTGACTTCTCTGCTAACCTCATAAACCATTTAGCGTACTGAAATGTAGCCTATAATTGACGGGAAGAACCAAGCTATCCGTAGAAGCAAACTGTATTAAAATCGGTTCAGTGGTTCTCGAGTTATAAGCTGACAGACAGACAGACAGACAGAAAGCAGACGTTGGATTTTATTAAAGATAAAATAAAATATAAGAATAAGTATATGAAAGAAGAAACAGAGAAAGCAAAGTATCACGCGCTGAAATGAGCAGTTGGACTATTATGGAAAAAAAGCCGGCCAAGTGCGAATAGGAGTCGCGCACCGTGGTTTCGGCACGACAAAAATAAAACGTTGAAAAACGCGTTTCTTGTATGTGGGTCCCCATTTGTCCTCTAAATGTGATGGGTTCTTTTCGTACCCGCAACGCAGCTTTCTTTATGTATAGGTCGTACTTATATCATTTTTGTTTTTAGGTTTCCGTATACCGTACGGAAGCCTATTACTAAGCCTCCGCAGTCTGTCTGTCCGTCCGTCCGTCTGTCTGTCCGAGGGCTGTATCTCTTGAACCGTAATAGGTAGCCCGTTGAAATTGTTTTCACAGAATATGTGTTTGTTACTATGGCGGATATAACAACAAATTATAAAAAAAAGAGAAAATGTTAAAAATTAAGGGGGGCTCCCATACAACAAACGTCCGAAAAATCGACGCAACTGAATAATAGATGGCGCTACAGGCTTTTATACACTGCATTGCTGAAAAACAAAAGATAGGCGGATATTATTGATAGCGGATACATACGTAAACCTCCGTGCGCGAGTAAAACTCGCACTTAACAGATTTTTAGTTTACTTAGTTTAGTTATTATATTATTAGGCAAGGCTTTTAGCGCTCGACCGCGAGCCGTTCCAATGTTGCCCAACAAGTTAACAGACGGATCGGCCGGTTGCGACAAAATGGCTTCCCTCTGACCGCAGGATGTCAGTAGGTAAGCGGGGCGGATGGTTTACGCATCGGCTTCTCATGCGAGAGGTCCGAGGTTCGAATCCGGGCGACGCGTGTACCAATGAGTTTTTTCTGACGAAAAAAATTACGTGCACACCTACACCTGCTGCTTCATCGTTCGGAACCGCGTGTAAAACTGTAGGTCCCTTCCCTTGCCCCTTTAATACACCTAGTATTAAGTAGGCTCAAATTGTAACCGACTGAGTTGATACCACCGTATTCTAGATGTAAGATGGCCGCAAAGCAGCGTCGGTTGTGTTCTCCTCTAGTCCAGTATAGCCAATCGATGGTATAGCCAGCAATCCCGGAAAGTCTCCGGTATGGCACCTATACCTTCTCGGAGGCGATATTGGCTGGTCAGAGCATGTGATTTGGCCCCTCCGACTCAGCCACCCATACCGGATTACATAAAAAATACAAAAAGACGGACAGACACACAGACAAACGGCGCAGGCTTAGTAATAGGGTCCCGTACGACGGATACGGAACCCTAATAAAAGGGGCGTGAAAAGGCTTCCTGTCAAGCCGGCATGGCATTCGCAATCCCCGTGCATCACAGAATCTCCGTGAGCTTCGCTAGACAACTATACTTGTGGGTGAAAAGATGCCACATGTCGCGCTATCCATAAGAAAACCGGCCAAGTGCGAGTCGAACTCGCGCACCGAGTGTTCCGTATCGCCATGTCACTGTCAGCGCGGCTCACGTCATCTATGGCGTATTTTACTAGGTGGTAGGCTCAAATTGTAGCCGACTGGGTTGGTACCACCGTACTGGATGTAAGATGGCCGCATAGCAGCCTCGGTTGTGTTCTCCTCTAGTCCAGTATAGCCAGAAATCCAGGGAAGTCTCCGGTATGGCACCTACCTTCTCGGAGGTGATATTGGCTGGTCGGAGCATGCGCTTTAGCCCCTCCAACTCAGCCACCCATACCGGATTACATAAAAAAAAAATAATAATAATTTATGAAATTTCTTCATACTGTTTTAGGTAGATGGCGCGCATACACCGTTTCGTTTCTTGTATGGGGAACCCCGTGAATTTTTAACTTTTTCTTATTTGTATTATTTGTTATATTGACCATAATAAATAAAATAACACATATTGTTCTGTGAAAATTTCAACGGGCTACTTAGGCCCACTTGCACCAACACGAGTTTAGAGTTAAGTAGCGAGTTATGGATTTAAACGCGCTTCCCACAGTCAACGGGTGCTAGCTTAACGAGTTAAACTGGTTTATATCTTAAATTCGTGTTGGTGCAAGTGGGCCTTAGTACGGTTCAAGAGATACAGCCCTCGGACAGACAGACAGACAGACAGACAGACAGACAGACAGACAGACAGACAGACAGACAGACGGCGTAGGCTTAGTAATAATGGGGTACTGTGTGGGGCCGGTACTTTAAAAGAATAGCCCCACTGCATCTCTCCCCGTGTATGTCGTAAAAGGCGACTAAGGGATATGACTCCCTTCTTATATTACTAGGTGGTAGGGTTTAACCCGCCCGGGTTGGCACCACCGCACTGAATTAAAGGTCGGTCGAAACGGCTATGTAAATTGTTTGTGTTTTCCGTCCAGTTCAGTGTAGCCGGCACGACCGAAGGGAAGCACTGACGTGGCACCAAGTTCACCCGGTGTTATGGGCTGACATCACGGATGTTGTAGGTGATGTAGCCAACCGTGTCAGTATCCATAAAAAAAAAAAAAAGGGTCCCGTACGACCGATACGGAACCCTAAAAAACCGAAAACATTACGATAATATTATATTTCTATCTATCTTTCTCCACTATCCAACAGCTTTCAAAGGCACTCAATGACTTTACCGTGTGGGCCGGAACTTAAAAAGAATAGCCCCGCTGCATCTCTCCTCATGCATGTCGTAAAAGGCGACTAAGGGATAAGGACAAGATGCCGTGGTGCTAAAGAACGACAGGCTCGCCACCTCTCACCTTGGCACGGTACTTCCACCGAGTCATGCAGCAGGTGGGTCTTCGTGCCTTACTTACTGCTTCATCGATTGAATCTTGTTCGAATACTTTGCGAAACGTGGTGGTCGGTGTTGTGCTGTAATTTACCAGAGTTATTGCAGCACAAGTTTTGATTGGATGGGTGACCGCTCGACCGTTGGAGGCTGACCGTGGTTCGGATTCCACGTTAAACTGTAGGTCCCTTCCCTTCTTACCTTACTAGGTGGTAGGGTTTATCCCGGCCGGGTTGGTACCACCGCACTGAACGAAACGTCGGTCGAAACGGCTATGTAAATAGTTCGTGTTTTCCGTCCAGTTTAGTGTAGCCGACATGAAATGAAGGGAAGCACTGACATGGCACCTAGTTCACCCTGTGTTATGGGCTGACATCACGGATGTTGTAGGTGATGTAGCCAACCGTGTCAGGTTCCATAAAAAAAAAAAAAAAACAACACCGATTACTCTGCTTACCCTGATTGTCGGGATACGGCGTGTGTGATATCATGATATGTATATGTACGTATGTCAATGATTTACCAACAGGTACTACCTACTGTCCGGCGGCGGCGGCGGCGGCGGCGGCGTTTCTTTACAAATAACCCAACTAGTTGTGCGATAAATCCTACCACCTCGGGTTCAACCAAGTAGATAACCGGTCTAGCTAGATAGTCCGTTGAAAGGGGAATGCTCTCTCGCTCTGCGGGAGAGAGGGATGCGATGCGTGTACGCCATTCATGTGCTGTTAGGGTTTCGTAAGTTACGATTTTTGTGAGATAGCCAAACAAAAAAAATTAATTTTTTTCTTTGACGTGAATACGTCTTCCATAGTGGGAGCCAATCCAGAAAACTGATGATAACAAAATCGGGGGATACGGTTTGGTGTTGCAGCTTTATATCTATGATGTACATCCAAAATTTAATTACACCACTCGATAGCTAAAGGATCAAAGAATTCGTTACGTAATACGCTCTAGGAAAATATTACCCGTTACGTACACGTATTCACGTTAAAACACACGGCCGTGTCCACGACACAGCCACACCCCGATTTTTTTAAAGTAAGTATAACGAAGAGTTTTTTGTGACTAAAAAAATTACGTGCATACCTACACCTGCTGATTCACCGTTCGGAACCGGTGTAGAACTGTAGGTCTCTTCCCTTGCCCCTTACTAGGTGGTAGGCTCAAATTGTAGTCGACTGGGTTGCTATTGCTACCACTGTACTGGATGTAAGATGGCCGCATAGCAGCCTCGGCTGTGTTCTCTAGTCCAGTATAGCTAGCAATCCAGGGAAGTCTCCGGTATGGCACCTACCTTCTCGGAGGTGATATTGGCTGGTCGGAGCATGCGCTTTAGCCTCTCCAACTCAGCCACCCATAGCGGATTACATAAAAAAAAATTCACGGGGAAGGTACATGTGCCGTTTTCGAAATTGGGAAGTGAAGTGACCTTTTCCGGAATCCTAGCCGGTTCAAAGTGCCCTCGTCTTGTGCGTCCGTCCTCTTGATAGTGTGCATGCGTATAGATTCGTGTTTACAAGAATATTTGGCACAAATAGATAAGAAAGAATGCTGGTATTTCCGTTTTTTAATTGCATTTCGGTGTTCATTCATTAATATAATACAATTAATGCCGTAGAAACACTTGGCTTGTTGGTCACCCGACGCAAGGGCGTTCGGGAACGATCTAGAGCTTCCTGATCGATAAGTCTGATGATGAGTGATGTGATGACCGACTTTTTGTAAACGACTTGAAAATAAAAAATAAAAAAACACGTTTCTTGTATGGGCATCCCTCTTAATTTTATACTTTTTCTATTTTTTATTATTTTTGTTAGAATTCTGTAAAAATTTCAACCGGTTTTAAAGCTATTGTGGTTT
Organism: Nematopogon swammerdamellus; assembly: GCA_946902875.1. NCBI lineage: Eukaryota > Metazoa > Arthropoda > Insecta > Lepidoptera > Adelidae > Nematopogon > Nematopogon swammerdamellus. The sequence continues at coordinate 18,064,980 of OX336352.1, forward strand.
CAAAGACAGTATAGTAATAGGCTTCCGCACGAGGGGGTACGGAAACCTCAGCTCAGCATAGTAGGGACGAAAGTAGGGTGGTCCGAATATTGCTCACACATAATTCCACTCCACTGCAGTATTATCATTTATCATATTCGTCGAACAGTTAATAATGAGACCACCCACTCGCCGCTTCGAATTGAAAAGTGATAAACCGACTTTTCACTTGATTTGAAAAAAACCGGCCAAGTGCGAGTCGGACTCGCGCACCTAGGGTTCCGTGCCGTCACGTAATGGGTCCGTTTTTATTATTTGCTGCTTTATGTTATGATACCACCTTATTTGACGTGTATGTACGAGTATTGCCGTTTAATACGATACAAGCTGTGCCCGCGGCTCCGCCCGCTCTCATATTTCACTTCACTACTAACCTCATAAGCTATTTAGCGTGATAGTAAGTAGCCTATAGTTGATGGGAAGAATCAAGCTATCCGTAGAATTTTGTTTTATTAAAATCGGTTCAGTGGTTCTCGAGTTATAAGCGGACAGACAGACAGACAGACAGAAAGCAGACGTTGTATTTTATTATAGGTAAGGAAGGAAGGATAGAGCAAAAACAAACAAAAAAACTTAAAAATGACACGTTTCTTGTTTCCGTAATTGGTTTACTTTTTTTATTCATTTATTTACACGTCTTTTCTTAAGTATATTAATTTTACATATTTACAATCAACTTAAATTAATATAAAAATAAACGGACTTTCCACCACCGCACCGGCCGGCGTGGGGCGAACCTAGCGAGGAACCCAGGCTACCGATGGTCGGGCTCGGGCCCTAGGGAGAGAAACCTCCGGACGATGCGTGCAGTGTCGAGCAGGGCTGCCTTCTGGATCTGGCCCTTGACCCAACCACTCAGCGAGAGCCTCTCAAGGTGGTCGTCGAGGCTCTTCGCTATCAGCCCATGCGCCGAAACGACTATGGGCACAACGATCGTCTAGTCGACGGGCCACATTTTGGTAACCTCGTGCTGCAGATCCAGATACTACTTGCTTACTTTTTCTTTACTTTTTTTTATTATTATTATTGGGTACGATACGATATCCGCCAAAATAACACATATATTCTGTGAAGATTTCAACCAGCGACGACGGCTACAGCCGGTCCAAAAGATACAGCCCTCGGACAAACAGACCGTACCGTGTGGGGCCGGTACTTTAAAAGAATAGCCCCACTGCATCTCTCCCCGTGTATGTCGTAAAAGGCGACTAAGGGATATGACTCCCTTCCTACATTACTAGGTGGAAGGGTTTAACCCGCCCGGGTTGGTACCAACGCACTGAATGAAAGGTCGGTCGAAACGGCTATGTAAATAGTTTGTGTTTTCGACGTCCAGTTCAGTGTAGCCGGCACGGCCGAAGGGAAGCACGGACGTAGCACCAAGTTCACCCGACGTTATGGGCTGACATCACGGATGTTGTAGGTGATGTAGACCAAGTGTCCATAAAAAAAAGACACGTATCTCGTACGGATACAGAACCCTAAAATGACAAATCAAACTTGCTATTCGCAAATACACCGGAATCGAAGGCAGGAAGTACAGTTTCAGATACTGAATCGGATAGGCTAGTTTTTTTTTAATTCGGACAAAATTTTTTAATTAAAAAAATTAATTAGTATCACGCCCTTTTACTTCTAATGCAAAATTCTCTAGGAGGCGCGACACAAAGCGCCTGCCGCCGCCTCCTCGCCACCGCCAGTGTCATCATAAATTATCTTGATGAAGTGAAGGCAGAGAGCGTGTTCTCATGTCTTTAGTGAAAATCTTTGTAAAATAATTTGCCGTGTATAGTATATGTCGCCCATACCACTACCACCCCATATTATCCCATACGTAAACTACCACCTACCACACGGCACACCACACCCACACCACGCATTCATGCTTCAACGCTCCTCGCCTCCCGCGTTGTCAATCTGAACACATGGCGGGCTGCTGTTAATTTTTTTAGTTTTGGCTTGGATTCCAGGTCCTCTGTCCTCCTGCCAAACAAGCGATGATGTCATTTTGCACAAGTGGCGGTTGCCAGCGGGTAAAATGTGTGTCTCATGTATGAAATAGACCGGTCGTATTTCGGTTGACACAAAAAGTGTCCATATTTTCGAAAAATCCTAATAAATATAGCGAAATTTCTACGGACTTCTATGAGTATCCTTATAACTCGAGAACCAGTTTATAGATTTACGTACAGTTTTCACTGTTACACTCTATCACTTCTCAAGATGGTTTTAGGATATAAATCATAACGCTACATCATCGGCGGCCTGAGCTGTGAGCAAAATGTCACGCAAAGCGAAGCCGCGGACAAAAGCTAGTGTGTGAATATTATATTAAATTATTCGTCACACACGTAATCGTGTTTCCACGAGCAAGCCTAAGCCGTTGTTGCGTACAAGATTAACTGGAACTATCTGCATTCATCAATAAGCCCGCCATATACAAAGAAGAGACCAATTGTTATTTTTGAACCGTAATAGGTAGCCGCGATTGAAATTTTCACAGAATAGGTGTTATTATGGCGGATATAACAAGAAATAATAAAAAAGTGAAGGGAGGTCCCTATACACAGTGGCTCCCATGCTTTTTTCTACCTACAAAAAAATTTTGGTTGTGAGATCGACACTTGTACCAAAAGTTTTCGTTGTTCAATAATGTGTAGTCATTTTTGTTTGAATTGAAAACTATGTTCATAACATATTTATATTTCTTACTATTGCGGTCCTTGCGGAAGACGACACCACCCGGAAAATGCTAGTCACATCACATCCAAAGAGTTTGTTTTACGTCGCTGCGCTCCTTTCAGCGACGTAATACAAACTCTTTGGTCACATAAAATATTATGAAATGTTCTGATGTTTGCTTCTACAAGTCACTTTTTGCCAAGAACATTGTTCTTGCTTTTTGCTCTACATATTTTCAGCGATCGACCTAAAAGCCTCTTGAGATCGACTGATCGATCGCGATCGACCGTTTGGGCACCACTGCTATACAAGCAACGTGTTTTTTTTTGCTCTATATTAAAAACGATTGTACAAATAAGCTTAAAACTTGGTGTGATTTTAGTGCAAACTCTAAAGTCAAATAACAAAATATTAAAAATTTGTCAAGTGCGAGTTTTACTCGCGCACGGAGGTTTCCGTATCTATCCGCTATCGATAATATCCGCCTATCTTTTGTCTTTCAACAATGCAATGTATAAAAGCCTGTAGCGCCATCTATTATTCAGTTGCGTCGATTTTTCGGACGTTTGTTGTATGGAAGCCTCCCTTATTTTTTAACATTTTCTTATTTTTCTTATTTGTTATATCCGCCATAGTAACACATATTCTGTGAAAATTTCAACGGGCTACCTATTGCGGTTCAAGAGTTGCAGCCCTCAGACAGACGGACGGACGGCGGAGGCTTAGTAATAGGCTTCCGTACGGGATACGGAAACCTAAAAACCGACCAATTACATGTTGGTAGAGTGTTTTCGTTTTACGAAGGCACGAGGGGTACGAGGTAGGAAGTGGTACGAGAGGCGACCGCGCGGAGCTCTGTAGAGAACGAACTCGGTGCCCGGTCGGTACACACGTTCTACACGTCTCCGCGTCGCTCCGTCGAACCGAGTCGTTCCCTAATCCCTACTAAGCTCCGCGCGGTCTCACACCACTTCCTCGTGCCTTCGTAAAATGAAAACACTCTACGGAGACCTCGGTGCGCGAGTTGAACTTCGCACTTGGCCGGTTTTTTTATCGCGCGTGTGTGTATGCGACAGCGTGTATTGTGACCCTAATTCGCCGGATGGGAGTTTATTTTGATTGGCGAATGTGTTTCTTTGTTCTTGTTTACAACGAGGAGTTGATTTGTAGGGTTCCGAAGCAAGACACGATGATGTTAGCAGTGACATCGATCAGATGTCCGTCTGTTCGTCTGTCTGTCATAGATTCTTCTGCTTTCTTCTTTTAAGCATGTTTTCTCCACTTCGTTGTCCTCGAGGTTGTCCTACTTCTGGTATTTTTAACCCCCGACGCAGAGGGGTGTTATAAGTTTGTGTGTATGTATGTGTGGGTAGATGGGTGTGTCTGCCTGTGGCATCGTAACTCCCAAACGGATGGACCTATTTGAAAGCGGTTTTTTTATAATCAAGTAATTGAGTAATCAAAAAATTCAATATCTTAAAAAGTGGACTTATTTGCATGCGGTTATTTTAAAAGCTTGAAATAAAGTTTAATTACTAATTAATTAAAAAAATCCCGACCCTAAAAAAAGTCAAAAATTATTGCCGTTTGCTTACTTAAAGGATTCGGGGGACCGCTAAGTAAATAAAATATAAAAACTCAGAGCTCCGCGAGGAAATTCTTTATGATTTTTAGAGAGTCGGGAGTTTTTTTTTATTTGTAATTTAACATTTATTTAAAGTTTTTTTAATAAAACGCACCCAAGTCGGTCCATCCGTGAGACCTAATTTTCTTTTTATCATCTGAGAGCCATCTTCGCTGGTTGGATACACAACGATTTACGAGTTGATGGCAAACTAGTGATAGAAAATTATATTGTGAGTAGTAGAAATCACGCCCAGTAGGTATAGTCCGCGCGCGAGCTCCGAGGAATCGGTATTTGTGGAAATTAATTTATTATAGAATTTGTATAGAATTTTAATATTATACATTTGTATAATATTACTCGCCTAGTATAGTATAATCATCACAAAATGTGAATCTCCATAAAAATTCTATACAAGTCCTATAATAAATTAATTTCCACAAATATCGATTCCTCGGAGCTCGCGCGCGGACTGTACCTACCTAGTTAGGTGAATTTAGCGTATAGATAGAGCTAGCGAAATACGTTACATAATAGGTAAGTACGTAGCATCCGTAAACGTGATCTTCGGATCCGTTGAAATACTAAATTCAAATACAGAAGGTCAACTTGAGGTTAGAAACGTATGCGCCGCAGATGTGATTTTATAAAAAGGTGCAATGTTCGATGCGCGGTGCGCTAAATCGGTCGCAGCTGCAAACGTCTTGATACTGTTACGTAGGGTGTCGGCACAGCTGGCAACACCGGACTTTTTTTTTCAAGACATGGATGCAAGGATTGCAAAGACGGTTGCACCAAGCAGGGGACTGTTTATTGTCGTCGTGTATTTGTAAACCGGAGTTCAGTGCCCTTAAATTCAACTATTGTATTTAAGTCCTCTTTGTGTTGAGTGAGAGTCAGCTGATTTTTTTCGTATTTATTTTACAAAATATGTCAATGAGTCACCTCTTTGTTTTTTGTAACTAAATTTATAACAAATCGCTGGTACCTACACAGCGTTTTAGATTTGTTTTTGGTTTGCATTGAAGAATCGTAAATGACGTATGAAATATTTGGGTTTATAATAAATAAGTCACAATATATTTTTAAATACGTTTTAAATACGCTTGAATAAGTTTTGACATCCCTAGCCGTGAAGAGCTGAAGATGTTTGTTATATATTATATATAAGTAATTAAGAAGCATCTGGCGGTTAGCTTGTGGTGATTCGCCCCGTGTCCCCCCTCGCGACACAAAATTTAAGAAATGTGTCGCCTTCTCGGCCTGTTTGAGTTAGCGAGTGAAACATCTGATAAACAACTTAAACATAAAATACTTTAATACTCAAAAAAAAAATCACAGAAACAATCTAAATATTAGAATATTTACATGATGTGCAAAAGTGGACTTATCCCTTACAGATATTTCAAATACAATTTAAAAAATGGAGACTATCCGCACGGACGGAGAACTGGCAGTTCTCTCAGAGAACTGTCAGTTCGTCGGAGAACTTCTCTGTCAACCGTCGTCGCGCGGGCAATACGCTCCTCACTCATAGTCCGAAACGCCGAGCATCATAGCTCGGAGACGACTGTGAGTAAAACCGTTAAATTTTCTAATGAATTAGAACCTACTTGTCAAAAGAAAGTATCTACCTAGTTTAATCAAGATTTTTTTTTAAATAAATAGACAAAATAAAAATCCCAACAGCCCCTAACCTAACCTAACTTAACGCAAACCGAAAGCGAACGCTTAATATTGCTGTCTCTGTCAATACAAGTGTGATATCGACGACGAGACGGAAGCGAGAACAAGTGCGCTATTGTGAACGCAGCCGCGCGCAGCTGCCCCGGCCCCGTCATTCTGCGCGGGAGCCGCTATTCGAAATGTTATTCGAAATTCGAAATGCTATGAAAGTGACAGTTGAGCGTGCGCGAGCGAGCGCACGTGCATTTCCGTTGAGATCTATTCCGAGTTAGGGGCCCGTTGTTGGCTTTTAACTGTTTTCTTTGTTTGATTTTGCTTTAAATTGTATTATTTTAATTATTGCATTAATAGCATTACACTATATAGAGAACAAGTATTACACGTACGATACAATGCAAAATAATTATTATTATTACTTAGATTGAAACACATCTAAAAAATACAAAAAACTTACATTACAACCTAAATGTACAAAATATCATGAACGTGGGTAAAATTAAAAACAACCAAATTAAAAATAGTACGTAAAGATGTAAGACTGGGATAAATCCATGTACTAAGTCCGCCTCGCCCCTCATGTAAATTACTTATCGTTTGTTTCTGTAAAATGTTTTTGGAGCAATAAAGTATTTCTGTCTATCTATCTATCTACTTCGTATTTACTTTAATTTATACAAAAATCTAACGCAATGAAATTTATGAAAAAAAAAACTTTATTCAGTTTTTCGAACTTATTTATTATTCCAAATCGTATCAAATTATTTTCATATAGGTAGCTAGTTATAGTTCGTAAAATATAGCTTGATCTCTGTGACAGATGTCATCGAAAACACGCGCATTTTCCGTATTTTTTTACAGTGAAATGCACATTACTACCTCATCTGTGGATATGCATGCAAGACAATGCCATACTTTATTGGTGGTAGTTGTAGCACACGAATAATGATGTTCGATCTTGAAAATATAATAAATCGAATCTTGTTCGATAGAGGATGTAAAATGTAAGTAATATCTTTGTAAATTCAAAAATTGTTTTTTTATCCAAACGTTCATACATAATTCACAAAAAACAATAAAAAATAAACAAATTCGACCAACATCTAAATGATCGATTTTTAACATCGTTCTAACTAATTCCCAACTCTATCCTAGAATGTCACTCTGACATGTAGGTATCACAGAGATCAATTTTACGAACTGTAGTAACTATAATAGTATCTCATCTGTGCTTTAGGTAACCACCACTCAGAAATCCCACTTCTGAAGTCCGGAACCCTAGCGACCACCGGAACCACGCGCGTCGCACGCGCATGGACCGCCGCCTCCGCCCCCACTTTCATTACATATACTGTTGTGTGATTGTTGTATATTATGTTCTTTTGTTTATTCTAATTTTTTAATATTGTTTTCTTTCTCTGGTCTAAAATGTTTTGAACATGTGGCATTTTCTTTTCATAGAAGTACAAACGCGCAAGTACAAACTTTACTGCAAGACAAACTCAGCTCGGACGTCCGTGTGTTCCTCGGCCTCCCCGCTCGTACTTTATTTTTGCGATTAGTATAAGTAATTAGTATTATTGTATGTAAGCATGTCAGGTCGCATCGTATTAACTTTATGGTGTGATTATTTATGTTGTGAACTCAACAGGAGCACTTTCCTTATACTTTACAGTTTACACATATCTATAATTTTTCAAGGCCATAATTTGCAATACAAATACATAACTATTATCTACACGGAAAACCACAACACAACACAGTTAGTTGCCTACTGAAGTATTGCCATGCGGAATATAGTTTGGTTTCTCTCATAATTGACAGCTTATCTAACGGTTTCGTCTGTGGTTCGAATTTCGAATGCACTTCAAAACAGACACATCCAAGTCATCCAAACGCACTTGAACGCATCTTGCCATTGCAAACTTTTAAATTGAGTTGATGAAGCTATTTTAGTATTACGGTTTACCAGAAAATATGTGCTCTTATCTTAACTTTCAAAATGCATGGGGAATGTTAAGGGGTTTTTTTACATAATATGTAATTTTTACATAATAAAGAAGATAAGGTGTCGTGCGTGGGACATCCGACAGAAGGGACGCTTCTTACGTTTTGTATATAAAATCAAATTTATTAAATATAATTAAATTTTGATCGGTATAGCGCCATCTATGCGATTGTCCTTCCAACTTATTCTTTCACAGCCACAACCTAGCTAACAACCAATGCAATGGTTCAACAACAAAATTCAAATGCAAAAGTTTATTTATTAAAACACACACATTACAGTACAGAGATACAACGACAAACGAATACAATACAATATAACAACAAACAATAATTTAAACCTACCCTGCATTTTCTTAGTCCTATCACCAATGATATTTTAAGAAAGATACGTTGTCTATACGACATTCGGTGCTCACACGCCACGGCACGAACTTGAAACGTTGACAGAAAGAACTATAAAGTGATGCGCCGACTCGAATAGTCTTATTCCAATTATTAAGGAAGGGAATTCAAGTTATGTGGCGGTTGGTATAACTGATAACTACTTAGGAAGGACGACGCACGTCTGATCGCGTGCGTAGTTGGTGCGCGACTAACTTCAAACAGGACTGTGGTCTTGTATTTAATGTGCCACTTTGGGAGCTCGTTTATCCTATCTACCTCCTTTTATTTATTTATGTATTTATTTATTTACTCAAAAACCTCCTATTTACAGATAATATATCCAATTCTTAGGTTAGGTTATTAATAATAATACAGATAATATAATCTAATACTTAGGTTAGGTTAATAATATGATAATAATAAATGGATAATAATGAATAATATAAAGATAACATTATATCCACAGTACCTGATTTATACATTAGTCTGTTTAAAATATTCTGTGGCTAGTTTTATAAACTGTCTACGGTTACAGTTGAAGATATCCAGCTCTGGCAGTTTAGCCACCATTCCATTGAACCCGTTCAACGCCCGAGGTACCGGAGTCTGCTGATAGTGGACGGTACATATAATATCATTGCTATAGCCCGGAGGCTGTATCGTAGGTAGACAGTAAGTAATACATAAAATGTTTATGTCGGACGATCAATCGAGGCCGGAATTTTTCCACTCAAATGGAAGGAGGCTTTCTTGGTGCCGATACACAAGAGCGGACCGAGGCATCGAGTGGAGAATTATAGGCCAGTGTCGATCCTGTCCGTCTTTAGCAAGTTATTTGAGCGGGTCGTGTACGACCAGGTGTACCCGCTCATCTCATCCAGCATTACGACGGCACAGCACGGTTTCATGCGCGGTCGATCGGTAACGACCAATTTAGCCGTGTTTGTGGACTACGTCGCTGCCAAGATGGACGAGCGGGTGCAGGTGGACGCGGTGTACACGGATTACGCGAAATGCTTTGACAGGATCAATCACGATATTCTCACCCGTAAACTCGCTGAACTCGGTATTCATGGAGGCCTCCTTAGATGGTTCGTGTCCTATCTAGGAAACCGCTCACAGGCAGTACGAATCGGTGCATTCCGTTCTGACTTTGTCACAATCCCCTCAGGTGTCCCGCAGGGATCGCACCTGGGTCCCTTGCTCTTCAACGCATGCCTGTACGACATCCCGCGCTGTTTCCGTTTCGCCCTGTTCCTGCTGTACGCTGACGATATGAAGGTTTATATGACGATCGAGCGGGAGTCGGACTGCGACAGGCTGCAGGAGGATCTCGACAGGCTGTCGGAGTACTGCGAGCGCAACTGTCTCGATCTTCATGTACAAAAATGCCAGGTCATCACGTTCAGCAGGCGCAGACAGCGGGTCATTCACACGTACAGGCTCAACAGGATCGCGTTGCAGCGCACGGATCTGGTGAGGGACCTGGGCGTCATGTTAGACCAGTGGCGGTTCCCCAGGTGAAGCAAGTGAAGCACCGCCTCACTTAATTATCTTGAAAGTAAAGAAAAAAAAAAACATTTCAAAATATCAAGAAAGAAAACTTAAAAAAGTCAAGTATATCCGATCCGAACTGATCACAATATTAGCGCGGCGGCGCGGAGGAGGCGGAGGCGGCTGGTGCGACGCGCGCGACGAAATACGTTAAAGATGTGTTAGTGCATCAACACCACCAACACAGCACGCACACACACACAGACGTGACGTGTGTGTGACGTGTCACGTACGGCATGGCATATGGTGACTCACCCCGGTCCGGTGCGGCGACGAATCGCTTATTTTGATATCGCTTCACCAAGCGTAAAGACAACAGGTTGACCTTGGAGGCTTTGGATGTAGGGAGCAGCTGAGGCTCTGATAAATGGCGCCGGACGAGACATCTATATCCAATTAAAAGAATGCAGAGCGAGATGGGGCCATTCACGTTTTCTATAAGTCGGTTTGTTTTACCTCCGTGATTAACATGAAGACGAAATTCGCACTAGTTACGGTAAGTTTCATAGCTCAATGGTATTTGCTTCGCTTTTCAATCTGGTGACGTTGGTTCGAATCTCACTTTTGCGAATTCTTTTTTGTTTTGTTTTTAGGGTTCCGTATCCGGTACGGGACCCTATTACTAAGCCTACGCCGTCTGTCTGTCTGTCTGTCTGTCTGTCCGTCCGTCCGTCTGTCTTTTTTTTTTATGTAATCCGGTATGGGTGGCTGAGCCGGAGGGGCCAAAGCGCATGCTCCGACCAGCCAATATCACCTCCGAGAAGGTAGGTGCCATACCAGAGACTTTCCTGGATTGCTGGCTATACTAGACTAGAGGAGAACACAGCCGAGGCTGCTATGCGGCAGCAGCAGGTGTAGGTATGCATACACGTAAATTTTTTCGTCAGAAAAAAACTCATTGTTACACGCCGACCGGATTCGAACCTCGCACCTCTCGCATTTGAAGCCGATGCCCAAACCACTCGGCCACCCGCCGCTTGTCTGTCCGTCCGTCTGTCCGAGGCCTGTATCTCTTGAACCGTAATTTGGTAGCCCGTTGAAATGTTCACAGAAAATGTGTTATAATGGCCGATATAACAAAAAATAATGAAAATAAGAAAAAGTAAAAAACTAACAGGGGTTCCCATAGATGGCGCGCGCGCATACACTTTTTGGTTTCAAAAAGCGTATGCGCGCGCGCCATCTACCAAATAGATGATGAATCATTTTCTAATCGTGACTAACTAATATGAAGTATTTCATAACACGCCATCTAGATGGCGTGGCGTGTTATGAAATTCATCTAGTGGCGCTAGCCGTGACATGGCGATACGGTACCCTCGGTGCGCGATTCGATAGTAGTTTTTGGTTAAGTATTGTTAGGGCCAAAAAAAATTAGGTTTAGGTTTTTCAATTTATCATAAAGTAATAGCAATGTAGGTGGATTTTTTAGTCGCCTCACTAAGATTTATAGGTCAAAGCCGCCACTGTGTTAGACTCTAAACTGCTATTCGATAAACATTTAGACCGCATCATAGCCAAGTCATACAGGACGTTAGGTTTCCTCATACGGACCTGCAAACCGTTTACTGATATTACAACGTTAAAATTACTCTATTTTGCCTACGTACGCAGCGTGCTGGAGTTTGGTTCGCCGATATGGTCCCCAACATATATAACCTACATACGACGGCTCGAGTGGATTCAAAACAAATTCCTAAAACAGCTCATGTTCAGAACCAAGGTGCAACTCGATTATAAAGGGGCGGCAGAACACTTTCGGATGCAGACTCTTGAGCAAAGAAGGACAATAGCAGACGGTATGTTTTTATACAACATCTTAAACAATAAAGTCGACTGTCCGGACCTTCTTGGTCGGATTTCACTGCGAGCTGCTCCAGTGCGAACTCGTGATCCGCCTCTGTTCTTTATCCCTAAATGCCATACTAACTATGCCAAAAACTCCATAATCAATAGGTGCATGGCTACTTATAATAAATCGTTTGGCACAATTGATATATTCAACAGCATCTCGAAACGTGCATTTTGTAACAATTTAACTGAAGTAATAACCAACTAATTCATACAAATACACACATACACATACCCTCACACACACATGCTCCTTCACACACACACACACCCTCACATACATACGCACACATAGCCTACTACAGCTCATAGACACACGCACACACCCCAACACACCCTCACAACACGCTCCCCTTTGTAATTAAAATCTAGTTTTTTTTTCGTTTTTGTTTGTAGCATAGGAAAATAACAGTAAGCAATCTTGTAAAAAGTGGAACTTTGTTATTGGCTATATTGTTTTTTAATCTATTATTGTAACTTTGTACATTGTAGCTGTTAAGCTTCCCAAATAAAATAAATAAATAAATAAAAGTAGGGTTTCTGTCGTGAAGTGATTTGTAGCTTTTAATTTTTAATTGTTTTTCATTAATTTTTGTGTGTGAGTGAATATGCGCTGCCCAGCCAATAATGAGGGGTGCTGCAACTTCCGTTCGTACTTTCGTGACGCTTCACTTTTTCTGAGTTAGGTCCCCAGCCCAAACGTCCGTTAAAAAGCTTCGCTTCAATTATGTACCACATCAGTACCAGGCAATAAGTATTGTCTTTCTAAAGTTCGATGTTCATTACTTGTTGCCGGGCATCTTGACGGGTACTTTACGCCAGTTTCTAAATATGCGTTGCGCATTCAACCTTAAGGGGCCACCTCCCTAAATTGTGCCTCTCACTCTAATAATGCGCATTTTATTTTATTATGAAGAAATTATACAACTTATACAAAAATCCTATGGGAGAAACATGCATGATAAAATTTATTAAGTAATGCTTTACAATAAAAATATTTGGTACTCTACATATAATAATAAAAAAATATAAAAAAAACTTAATAAACTTTTAGTTTTTTTTTTTCAATTATACATGCAGAGTACCAAATTGTTTTATTGAAAAACATTAATAATTTTATCATGCATATTTCTCCCATAGGAAGTTTTTATAAGTTGTATAATTTCTTCATAATAAAATAACATGTACGAAAAACGGCCAATGTTAGAAAGAGAGGGTAGATTTAGGAAGGAGCCCCCTTAAGCAACCATGCAAACAATCCACTGTAAAATTACGAGAGCGCAGTCCCGAGTTCCCGAGTCCCGTACCCGACGAGATTCTCGTCTCGCTCGCTATTGACTGGGCGCGTCCGCTTGCATTAGGGTTGCCAACCTTACTAATAAAGTATCTTACGTTATTTCAGGTATCTGTACTTTAAACTTTTAGATATCAATAAGGTACACGAAAATACTTTATTTCAACAAATTTAGTTCAAACAATGCGTGAAATGGAACGTAAACTTACAACACTACGGTAATCGAATGGAGTACATACATCATACAGTTTATTCAAACATACCTCATCCATCACGGCTGAAATGTGCAAAGAGCATTAAAAAACTTCACCACGCAGGTCATTGGCAGGGTTATAAAATCATTGCCACAGGCAATGATATTTTATGAAAGATAGGTTATCTTATCTATATGACATTCAGTGCTCACACATGGCACGTCCTTGAAAAGTTGAGAGGAAGAAAGAACTATAAAGTGATGCGCCGACTCGAATAGTCTTATTCCAATTATTAGAATTACTGAATCTCATTACACACGACGGAATTTTTGATGTGTTAGCGGCTCGTGGATAGCGGTCCGAACGCGTGCGTAGTTGGTGGGCGACTAACTTCAGACAGGACTGTGGTCTTGTATTTAATGTGCCGCTTGGGAGCTCAGATAACCTATCTACCTCCTTTTAACTTATATAATATCATTGGCCACAGGTACTTGACAAGCCCCTGGGTAGTATGTGTTAGATAATTTTTTTTAAGACAGAATTTTTTATTTACCATCGCTGCAATCAGAAATACACTATTCCTTCTAAAAAAAAAAATTGGCAACCCTAGCCTGCATGCCTGTTAGCTCTCTGGAACAAACGGCGCGCCGTTCTTGGAAACGTGTCGCCCTCCCGCGCTGCTCGCCCGTCACGAAGCCGCTTCCCTTCGAGCGCTGGCAACATTCATGTAAATATGTATAAATATATACAATATTCGTTTCCTTTGTTTTACATAGATACATAGATATAGATGGGGAGAAATGCAGTGGGGCTATTATTTTTAAGTACCGGGCCCCACACGGCCTCTCACCTTGGCACGGTACTTCCACCGAGTCATGCAGCAGGTGGGTGGGTCTTCGTGCCTTACTTGCTGCTTGATCGATTGAATCTGGTTCGAGTACTTTGGGAAAGGTGGTGGCCGGTGTTGTGCTGTCATTTACCAGAGTTCTTGCTGCACAACACCGATTACTCTGCTTACCCCGATTGTCGGGATTCAGCGTGTGTGATATGTATGTATGTAATGTACATACATTATAGCTTCACGCCTGTTTCCCGTTGGGGTAGGCAGAGACAACGGATCTCCACGCGCCACGATCCTGACACACCTCTGCCGCCTCTTCCGCTCTCATAATGTTCTTCATGCATGCTCGTCTGTTACGGGTACTACGCACTCGACCCTTTTTGAGCGCATAGTAGAACGATCGGAACATCGGTAGAACCTCAGTACCCTAATCACGAGATTTAACCTACTACGCTACGCCGTGTTCTCCGCATCATTTTGTATGGAGAAACGAAGTTCGCAAATCTTCACTAGAGGCGCTGCTCCGTTTCTCCATACAAAATGATGCGGAGAACACGGCGTAGCGTAGTAGGTTAAATCTCGTGATTAGGGTACAGATCAGTAAAGGAAGTTTTTTACTGATCTGAGGGTAGAACGGCCGGCGGCGGCGGCGGGGAGGTGACGATGACGGTGCGGTGGCGGGCCAGCCGCGGCCCGCGGCCTTTCACGAGCGAGGTCGGAGGTTCGAAACTCAGGTGTCCCAACAAGTTTTGTTAAGGAATTTATTTGCATTATTAACTCATCATTCGGACACTACATAATTGCCATGTTATTTATTGCGTTGTATGCTAAAGCCTGGTGTACACCGCTTGTTAACATTTTGTTAATAACTATCTTTTGAACAAAATGTTACGGAATCCGTTTATAAAATTATTAATTAGTAACATTTGTTTTTAACATGATACCATTTTGCTAAAATTTTGTTAAGGAATTTATAAATTCCTTAACAAGTTTTGTTAAGGAATTTATTTGCATTATTAACTCATCATTCGGACACTACATAATTGCCATGTTATTTATTGCGTCGTATGCTAAAGCCTGGTGTACACCGCTTGTTAACATTTTGTTAATAACTATCTTTTGAACAAAATGTTACGGAATCCGTTTATAAAATTATTAATTAGTAACATTTGTTTTTAACATGATACCATTTTGCTAAAACTGTGTTAATATCGAATTTTAAACGTTTTCAAATAACATTCGTTGTCAATATTATGTTACAAAATTGTTTTTTAATGCAATGATATGTTTTTGTTTTAACAAAATGATTGCATAGATAACTTTTTTGTTATAATTTTGTTTTTTTATTTTCCACAGAAGAACAATAAATCATTTCTTTCCTAAAAATTTACTGATTACCTATAAATTTACTGAAATTGTCTGATTGATAAAATATAATATAAAATATACCTATTTTTGAACGTTTAAAATTACATTCTGGAAATATTCGCTATATGAGGATATTTTCCAGAATGTAATTTTCTCGTAAAACCTTCATTCGCATTTTATGCGAATGAAGGTTTATAATTTCCGAGAAGAACATTCTTGAAAAAATGTCTCTTCCTTCCCATATTTGAGGAAACAGCGTAATCTAACCGCTACGATGCGCAGATTTACTTACGAAACCCTAAAAAAAATCTACAATAAAAATGCCCGAGTCCAGTACAGCTGTTATATTAGAAATTGCCCGAACTAATTCGCACGCATCGCCGCAGTCCCGCCGCCGCGCCGCGCCGCCGCGCCGCCGCCTTTCCAATCGGTATGCAACATGAACGCACTTTATCGAGACTTCCACGCAACTTCCGCAATCAATGTCACCTGCTCAAGTGCGGTATGCCGAGAGGTTGCTGACCGTCAGACCGGTTGACGTCTGGCCACACCGACCGTGCTGCCAGTCAAGCGGCTTTCCATAATATCTAACGAATTTTGTTGTCTCTAACGGAACAACATAAAATTGATAAGGAACTTTTTGAAAGGAACAGGTATTTTATAAAAAATTGCACGATCTACATTGATGTAAATTCAATTAAGTAAGATACCAAAAATACCTAAAATATTACTCTTTGGGTCTCCCTCTATCAAGGCGAATATTTTTTCAATACGTATACTTTTATGTTATTTTATGTTATTATGTTGTTAGTACTAAGCACGTACTCGCTTTATATATATATATATATATAAATGCAAATCGAAAATCATTGGAAAAAATACATCCCGACCAGGATCCTAGTTTAATATTTTTTACACGTAACTATCCTATCGTGAACAAGACGTTTAGTTATTTATTCGTAACGATTTTACGTCGACTGTTGAGCAGAGAAAAAACGACATGTTTAAAGGGAATTTTAAAGTCTTACGTGGCAACACTGCGCACCGACCATATGTTTTTTGCGCGCGCGAATTTGTTCTCATCTGTCAATTCACCGGCCGCCTTGCGCCGCCTTACTCGTGGCGATTTTGCGTTTTCATCCCATATTTCGTGCCAAATATCACATTAATTTTAGTGCAGTGGCTTTCTAATAGTTCAATAATGGTGCGGCTGCGTTATGGCATTTATCTACGTAAGTTTATCACCGATTTTTAACCTAACATTGTGGACGACCTACGCCCATTTTCTATAGCGAAAAATCGAAATATATTCATATTTTCTTGACAAATTGAGACCTATTACGCTCAACCAACTACCTCAACTCAACGCTACACCAACTGAAATGCTATGAAACTAGTCCAAAATCGTCGCAATAGTAAAATTTAGGTCCTATTGCACAATTCATCGCGTAGTTCTATTCACATCGGACTTATGCCCACTTGCACCAACACGAGTTTAGAGTTAAGTAGCGAGTTATGGATTTAAACGCGGTTCAAACGCGGTTCCCACATACAACGGGTGCTAGCTTAACGAGTTAAACTGGTTTATAGTTAAATTCGTGTTGGTGCAAGTGGGCCTTAAAAACGACATGCGCTGCCTCAACATTATTATTATCTCTATAAATTATCGCATCTTCTATGAATTAACCCTGGTTATTTTTTTTTAACCACCAAAACATTCACCCATACCACTTCCCTTGTTTTTACATACATTTATATACAAAACCAATGTTTTTGTGCCTTAAAAAAATAAAAAAATTATTTTGTATGAAAAATTAAACGTATTTTTTAAAAAAAAAATTTCCTCCGAAAGTGCAAGTCTCCGCACAAAATTTTTTTTTGCTAATAGCTCCTTAGACCCTCGCCTACCAGTCCCAGCTACCAGAAATCTTCTAAGAATGCCGCGCTATACTAACTCCCACCACTGGCGGCTATTACACGTAAATGAACGGCTAAAGTGCAGGGCGCAGGACTTGATTCTTTAATCTTTATGCGTTATAAACGCTTAGAAAGTTGAATGACTGAACTGTCAACATTAGAACGAGATTCTTGAACACACAATGGAGAGGGTTGAATGTGACAATGGTTAAACTTTTTTTTTTACTGGATTTTAACGTTCTTCCTCCCCGTATGAAACGGTGAAATATATTCCGGTTTTATTATCATTTATAATGCAAGGGGTTATAAATTTTTGTTTTGTGTTTAGAAATCAGCATTTCTTCTGTTTAAAGGGATAGTAAAATAATAAAGTTCATTGCATTGTCAAGATAAAGCAAATTATTGTTTATATACTATGTTGTTCGAATACTTCGCGAAACGTGGTGGTCGGTGTTGTGCTGTAATTTGCCAGAGTACTTGCAGCACAACATCGATTACTCTGCTTACCCCGATCGTCGGGATTCGGCGTGTGTGATATGTATGTATGAATACGAACAATCACTTACGTGGACACTCATTAAAACTAAACCGAACCTCAAGTAAATCAAACCCAAGAAAACACTTTATTACCAACCGGGTAGTTGACTCGTGGACCAGACTCCCAGAGGAAGTGATTAGTGCTACTTCAGTGAACAGCTTCAAAAACATACTTGATATCAATATAAAAAACCACAAACCTTAGAAGAACGTAAAAAAAAAACAAGTGCACCACCAATTTACCAACTTCGATGTACATGCATCAGCTTTAACACTTTAACGGCGGTTAGGACGCGGGCGATTTTCAGCATTATTGGTTAGCTTATAGAAAAATAACTAATGAAGATATTGGTATACATTTTTTTTTAAGTAACAGTTCAATCTTTGTGTTTTAGCATAATAAATAAAACAACTGTATTTATATTCTTATTTATTTACCACAAGCGATACAAAAATGTATGTATTACAAAAAAAAAAAACTCTTACGTAACAGACCTACCCATTACAACATTTATAACTCGAAAACGGCTGGACCGATTTTTTTAATTAATATTTTATTGGATTTACCAACTATATGAAAAAAAAAAAAATAAAAAAAATTTAAAACAAAATTGTATTATTAAAAAAAAAAAATTACTTTATACCGAGTGTAATTTTTTTGTGGGTGCTATTTTTTAAAACAAGAGTAATTACAGAAAAAAGAAAATGAAAAATAATAAAATAAAAAAAAAAGAACAAAACACTTTGGAAAGGCTCGTTGCGCACTGAGTAAGCAGCGGCGCTCGCTCTCGAGAGTCGCCCCCCTGCCCCACCCGCTCACTCAATATAGATGAATTTTATATGTGTGTGTAGTAGCTAAAAGACTCAGCTACAGTATCCACGAAACACGGATCACGAAAAGTGACTTTAGAACAAACAGTACAAAGAGTTAAAACGAGTCACGTTCGTGATCCGCGAGTTAGAGAAAATATACCATCACGGGCGCTGCTCGTGATCCGCTGTTAAAGTGTTGCCTCTACTGCCGATGGGCCCGGATATGTTCGGTGAAGCCATCGCAAGCTTAGATCCACACCTTCCTTCTGCTAGTGTATCTAAACAATAATAATATCATTTAACACAGTACTGTCTCGGTTGTCCTCAGGTTGATAACGGACAAGTTCCACATTGAGCCGGCGCGCTCCACCGGCAAGCGGCGTCGCGACGCTAACATGAGCCGAGCGGACGCGCTCTCGCCTCTAGCACGCACCGCTCTGCACAGGTGAGGTGCCATATTCCGGTGCCGGTGTAAAACTGTAGGTCCCTTCCCTTGCCCCTTACTAGGTGGTAGGCTCAAATTGTAGCCGACTGGGTTGATACCGCCGTACTGGATGTAAGATGGCCGATAAAAAATACAAGAAACTAAAAAGTGTATGCGCTGCGCGCCATCTACCTAAAACAGTATGAAGCATTTTAACTAATACATAGATGGCGTGAGTGGCACTGACTATGACATGGCGATACGGAACCCTCGGTGCGAGATTTCGACTTGCACTTTTTTTTTTTTTTATGGAAACTGACACAGTTGGCCACATCACCTACAACATCCGTGATAACAACCTTAAACTAGCCGCTGAAAACAACACAGTGGTGATTGCCGGAGACTTCAATTATCGAAACATAATCTGGCCATTGACAGCATCACAGAGATGTGACGCTTCCGCTGAGTTATTCCAAGACATGTTTTTGGACAGTAGTCTAGCTCAGCTTGTGACCCAACCGACAAGATTCAGGGAAAACAACACACCATCGCTGCTTGATCTAATCCTATGCAATGATGAATGTCTGATAACCAATCTTTGGACAGAAACACCAATAGGAAAGAGTGATCATGTATGCCTGTATTTCCAGATTCAGTATCAAAATAATGTTAACACAACACATAATCCGGAACCAAGGAGAGCACTGCACAATATTGATTATGAGAAACTCAGAACAGATTTGAATTCAGATCTCGACATTAATCTTCATGACGCAGACGCACAAATAAAATGGTCGACATTTGAGAAAATCATGCATATAAACATAGAGAAGCATGCTCCTCTAATGCAGCATAGGAAGCAGCGTAATAAACCCTGGATTGATGCAGAAACCATAGCTTTGATTAAAACAAAATCAAAGTTGTGGAAAACCTATACCAAAAATAAAACTACTGCTAACTACCAAGAATACAGGCTACTGAACAATAAATGTGTTACTCTTACTAGAAGACGAAGAAGCGAGTTTGAATCGAGAATAGTTCTCTCAGGGCAAAAAACTTTTTATGCACATATGCGCAGCCAGATTTCATCTAAAGTCACTATACCTCCAGCTATGCGCGACGCACAAGGCAACATGACAGTAGATCCAAAAACCATTGCCAACTGTTTTGCTGACGAATTCCATAAAGCTTATTCACATGAACCTGCTATTATTGCATCAGTCACCCTTGACCCGCTACGTAGAGTAACCAACTCCATCTCTGACATTATTTTCTCTCAGGATTCTGTGCAGAGCGCTCTCAACAACATAAATCCAGCCTCGTCATCTGGTCCCGATGGTCTGCCGGGCGCTGTATTAAAGAAATGCTCGGATATTGTCCTACCAGCTATACATGACATCATGATGTCATCTTTTGAATCTGGAATTGTACCGATGAACTGGAAGCACTCAATCGTAACCCCGGTATACAAGAAAGGTGACAAGATGATGGCAACTAACTACCGACCCATAAGCCTGACCAGTATAGTATGCAAATGCATGGAAAGAATCATTGCGAATAAACTGCAAGGTTTCCTAAAATCAGAAAACATTATACCTTACCAACAACATGGATTCGTTCCTAATCGATCAACTATCTCTAACCTCCTACTTTGCCTTGACTATTGGACAAAACAATTTGATGCTAAAATTCCTGTCGATGTTATCTATCTTGATTTTGAGAAGGCATTCGATACGGTGCTACATCGCCGATTACTTGCAAAATTAGAGCATCTTGGAATACGTGGTAAACTGCTGACATGGTTGGAAAATTATCTAACGGGACGTACATACCAAGTGAGAGTGGGAGGATTACTATCAGATGTTCGTAAAGTGCTCAGCGGTGTACCTCAAGGATCTGTCCTGGCTCCGACACTGTTCGGGATCTTCATCTCTGATCTTCCCCAACCCCTTGGAATATCAACGAGTCTCTTTGCTGATGATGTTAAGCTCACTGCTGATGCTGTTTTGAATTGTGGAATATTAAGGGAAGCTCTGGATGAAATCACAAAATGGACTCAAGACTGGATTATTAAAACTAACCCCAACAAATGCACAGTTCTACACCTTGGTAGAAACAACCCCAAACACGACTATCAACTGGGTTTGATCAGCTTAACAGGCACAAACACACAAAAAGACCTTGGTATAACAATAACAGATAACCTGAAATGGGCAAACCATATTGAAATTATTGTAAAGCGAGCAAATTCACTTCTATATTTAGTAAAGAAAGCTTTTCAAGCACTAACAATGACAACATTTATAAAGATTTACAAAACTTACATTCGCCCTCTACTTGAATATGGTTTTCAAATCTGGAACCCTTATTTTACCAAAGACATAAATTTACTTGAAAGTGTACAGCGCAGAGCGACAAAATTGCCAAAAACTCTAAGAAAAAAACCATATGAACAAAGATTAAAAATCCTCAAACTAACAACGCTGGAACAACGAAGACATAGAGGAGATCTCATAGAGACATACAAAATACTGAAGCGGCACTATGACTGCCCAGAGCTAGAAAGCATGTTTGTGTTAAACTCAAACACTCACCTAAGAGGTCACAGCTTGAAACTCAATTTAACAAACTTCTCAACCGAAGCAAGAAAACACTTCCTGACTAACAGAATCGTAAACAGCTGGAATAAACTGCCCGAGGAAGTTATTGAAGCACCCTCAATAAACACATTCAAAAATAGGCTTGACAAGTACTTAAAAAGCGAAGAAATATAACAATTAGCAACACCAGTGATCATCATAGACATGAACCCATCAGCATATTAAGCTGCTAGTTCATTACCAAATAATAATAATAATAATAATAACACCGGGTGAACTTGGTGCCACGTCAGTGCTTCCCTTCGGTCGTGCCGGCTACACTGAACTGGACGGAAAACACAAACTATTTACTGCACTTGGCCGGGTTTTATTACTTAGGATATCCTCCAGAATAAATAACACATATTCACTGAATTTCAACTGACTAGATTTATTTATTTATTTATTTTAGACAGGCAGCCTTGGCTGATACGTCTAAATCAAGTTAAAATTTGTTGTTTTTGTCATTATCTTGGACTTTAATTATTATTATTATTTATTTTTTTTATTATCGCTCTTGAGCACTCTATTTTTTTATTTATTTATTTTTTTAATCTTAATTTAAGTTTAGGGCTTCAGCCATATTCGAAAATGTCAGCCCCATGGTGACTTTCAAGTTGATAGAGTTCAGAAATAATTTAAACATCCCTCAAAGTGAGAGAATGTTTAAAGAATTTTATAACTTCTTGACAGTGCGCGGAGAGTGGATCACTCAGTGCACAATGTATAGCACATACCAAGTTCACCCATCTGTCTGTAAATCCGTCTTTTTAACCGACTTCAAAAAAAGGAGGAGGTTCTCAATTCGACTGTTTTTTTTTTTCTTTATGTTTGTTACCTCAGAACTTTCGACTGGGTGAACCAATTTTGAAAATTATTTTTTTATTTGAAAGCTGGTGCTTTCCGTGTCCGGTCCCATCTCAATTTGGTCAAGATCGGATTGGAAAGCGAGGCGGAATCGCGAGGCCGAAGGCCGACCAATTCCGCCGATTTTTTTAAACTTATGCTATTAATGTACTATTAATGTACTCGGCGGAATCGGTCGGCTTTCGGCCTCGCGATTCAGCCGAGTACATTAATAGCGAAAAATTACTAAAAAAAACTGTGAAATAAAAAACCATTTAAAAAAATATAAAAACCGCCTTCAAAAATAAATATAACTTAATAATAGTAAACAATAACTTTTTATGTATACAAAATAAGTTTAAAAAAAATGTGTGTATAAATGAATAACATAATAATAATACCCGACCATCGGTAGCCTGGGCTCGCCCCGCCGCCGGTGGTGGTTTTAAGAAATGTGTGAATAAAGGAATAATAATAATAGGCTTGCGTACGGGATGTTGTTGTTGTTGTTGTTGTTTTGGTTTGGGGTTGGCTCTAGGCCTGCAAACTAATCCCGCTTGGTCGGGGAGCTTCGTGCAAAACCCCGCAGTCTCCAGCTACCCCAGCCGGCCTATGTCTTCCGTGGAAGCCACAAGTCGACCGGGGTGTCTGCAGGCCACTTATCCCTTAGTCGCCTTTTACGACATGCACGGGGAGTGGGACTATTCTTATTAAGTACCGACCCCACACAGTACTTGCGTACGGGATACGGAAACCTAAAAATGACATCATCTCCCGGGCCGCAGGTCGCCGTACTTCACCCCGCCGGAGCGTACCGCGCTCGGCTGCATACAGAGCTCGCCGCGGCGCACCGGTGGCAAGATCTCGCGGCTACTCGACGACAGGAGGAAGTTCACCGGCGCCATGGACAAGGAGAATGTTCCAGACAACTTCTCGCATCTCCGCAAGGTAATGGAAAAAATCGTTTTTTTTTCTTTTGTTTATGGAAACTGACACGGTTGATTTGAACCGCCCGAAGCTTGCGTCGATCACTCGAGGATTATCCCGATGTTTCTAACTGCAGACACGTCTGCTGTTGAAAGTGATGAACAGAAACGAGGTTTTGTTGAGTTGGATACTGACGTTGAACCAACAGAGGTGAAGCTACCGAATGAAATGTTACAGAGTATGTGTGATGGCAAACTTCTTTGAAGTGAGTACTTTTTTTTTATGGAAACTAGCACGGTTGGTTACATCACCTACAACTTTTTTTTTTTTTTTTTTTCTATGGAACAACAACATCCGTGATTTCAGCCCATAACACCGGGTTAACTGCGTTGCTTAACATTCAATAGCGACAGTTGACTGTCTGCACCACTGAGCTATCGAGGCTGACAGCCTTAGCCAGGAATGGCTAAAGCCTTAAGCAAAATAAAGATTTAAAAAAAAATTATCATCCATAGACAGTACGCTGCACTCAGATTCGTCATATTTTAATATATATTATTTTGCCCATTCGATTATCACAGCGAAGAAGAACTGGCAAGAAACTTCGCTGGATACTTTTTTTTTTACGTCCACTTAGTCTACATTTACAAAAGCGTTTGCCCACCGCCTATTGGTGAGGCCGAAGCACTTGATGCGGGAATTACTCGACAACACTTCACCTCCCATGACGACAGACGGTCAGTCTCCATTTAAGTACGAGTTTATACTCATTTTTAAGTTTACCGATTAACAGTTTGACGTCTGGTACAATGGACACCAGACGTCGGCTCCAGGAACTGAAGCCCGCGACATACAGTAATACCCCGCTTTACGCGAGGGATGCGTTCCACAAGAAATCGCGTTAAGTGAAATTCGCGTATATCGGGGCTTGATAAAAAGAGACATAAATATGCACATACATACATACATAATCAATCTTTAATTAAAAAATTACTAATTGCTTAATACAATTTTAGTTTCACACGAAAAAACAAATAATTACTAATTAGATAATAGAATTCTAATTTAGCAACTAAATGCTTAACATAAGCATTAGTTTTACGAAAATAAACATCCAAATTTTTTTGAGTTTTCTCTTCGTTCTTGCAAAATGGGCTCGTAAAATTCAACACTATTTTTTTTAATTATTTGACGCACAGTTGAAATACGATCGACAATACTGTCCAAGCTCTGCAACAAGTCCAACCCTAAATAAATAGTTGAGGTGCTTCTTGAATTGGTCGATACCTATTGACTGGGTGTCGGGTCACGCCACGCCGCATTGACCAATCGCGTCAAGCCCAAGCCATGCGTCGCATTGGACAATCGCGTAAAGTATAAAGCATTTTAGCGCGAAATATGAAATTCGCGTAATACCGAATCCGCACAAAGCGGGGTCGCGTAAAGCGGGGTATTACTGTATCGGGCGCAGAGGCGGACTAGCAGCCTTAGCCGCCCTAGGCCGTTTAGTACCAGCCGCTCCAATTCAATGCAGCCGCCCCTTTCAAGTTTACAGCATAGATACAAATGTGAAGTTGTACGAAAATTAGTATTGCGTTCGGTTCAACCTGCCAGAAATATATTATTTCTCGGTTTATTTTACATATAGCAAAAGTATTTTTTATAAGTTTTGCGGTAATATTGACCTTATCGTCATAGCTAAATTATTTTGTCCGCGTAAATAGTGCGTCGTCTCCGCCGACGCGCTCACCACTCCCGCACGTCGCACGCACTTGCTCCGGCCGGCACCCTTTCTATTCTGTACCTGCGCTCACTGCTTCCAGCAGCAGGTACAGATTGGCCGCCCCTAATATCTGGCCGCCTAAGGCCCGGGCCTAGTCGGCCTTAAGGAAAGTCCGCCTCTGATCGGGCGAAACGTCGACTTATGTCTAAGTCTTCAATAACCACTGTTAAACTGTTAAACTTAAAAATGAGTATAATTAATAATAATAACTTAAAAACATTTGTAAGTGTGAGTTTTTTTTTTGTTTTTTTATGGAAACTGACACGGTTGGCTACATCACCTACATCATCCGTGATGTCAGCCCATAACACCGGGTGAACTTGGTGCCACGCCAGCGCTTCACTTCGGTCGTGCCGGCTAAACTGAACTGGACGGAAAACAAATACTATTTACATAGCCGTTTCGACCGACCTTTCATTCATTGCGGTGGTACCAACCCGGGCGGGTTAAACCCTACCACCTAGTAATATAAGAAGGAATCATATCCCTTAGTCGCCTTTTACGACATACACGGGGAGAGATGCAGTGGGGCTATTCTTTTAAAGTACCGGCCCCACACGGTACAGACGGGTTTATCGAAATAAGAAATTTATTTTTTCTTTAGGACTGCAAGAGGAAACCAGCCAGCTTCCAGTCCAAACTGCGCTTTCAAGAAGAAGAAAATACCGACCACCGCTCGACCGCGACGACCGGCCCGTTACACTCGGAACTGCAGACGGCGTCGTACTCGAGCGACGTGTTTCGTGCGAAAAGCGGCTTCCTACAGTCCGAGACACAGACGAGAGCGTACGAAACGGAAATATTTCAAAAACAAACCGGCCGCGTGCAAACGCAGAAGACGAACCTTTTTCAGACCGATATAGAGACAAGATATTTTCAAACGGAGACGCAGACGGACTTTTTTAAGTCCGAGAAGCATTTTCAAAGGTGAATATTGTGTTTAATTATTTGTGAATGCTTTTTTTTTCTTTTTTCTTTTTATTGAAACTGACACGGTTCGCTACATCACCTACAACATCCGTGATGTCAGCCCTTGGTGAAGTAGGTGCCATGTCAGTGGTTCCCTTCATTTAATATCGGCTACACTGAACGGAAAACATGAACTATTTTTAACTAACTATTTTTTGAACATAGCCGTTTCGACCGACGTTTCGTTCAGTGCGGTGGTACCAACCCGGCCGGGATAAACCCTACCACCTAGTAAGATAAGAAGAGAAGGGACATACAGTTTTGCGTGTAATCCGAACCGCGGTCAGCCTCCAACGGTCGAGCGGTCACGCATCCAAGTACTGACCGCGCTCAGTGTCCTACACCGGCGGCCGTGGACAGGAAAACAGAGTGTGGGAAGAGCACCCGCCAGGTGGGACGACGACATCAAGTACGTCAGCGTAAAGCAGTGGTTCTGTACCGCTGGCTGAAGGCCGGGATGACTGGAGGAAAATTGGAGAGGTCTATGTCCAGCAGTGGACGCTGACTGACTGACACACATTTTCGTAAAAATTTAACCTCAAAATGTATGGAAAACTAAACAGTTTTTTCACAATTTTGCCTCCATTTTTTTTTTTAATTACTTATTTTATTTTTATTTTTTTTCTATTGATACAGATTTACTGCCTGAAGGGCCCGACATGGTAACAAAATCATCCAGCACAACAAAAATAAATTAAACCGCTAGTGAACATGGATATCATTAACACACCGGCTTGCGCTGATCGTTCTTCTAAATAAAATGATAAAATAATAATACGATAAAATAATAAAATGAGAAATAATAAGATGATATAATAATAAAATTATTTAATAATAAAATTATAAAATAAATTTTAGGGTGTATTTTTTGACCCAATGCCGTTCGTCACCGGCTTCGATTAAGTTGACCTATATCAATAAACACTTTGACAGGAGTTCGTTCTACAAGTCGGCGATGAGCGTGGAACGGACGGACGGAGCGGGCTCGAGTGCCGCGAGGGAGCCCGCCGAGTGCGGCCACGGTCTCATGAAGATGAAGAGCCTCACCAGTTGGACCCTGGCGCAGGTGAGCCGTTCTCTCTATATAAGGTGCTTCGTTATTCATGTCAATAACTTCGGGAGGGTTACATACGCACTCAAACTAACACTTTACGTAAGAAATAAAAAACATATGTTTATAGGAGCATTTTTTCTACTAACAAAAAAATTTAATCAAATAAGTAGCTGTAAAAACCAATCATAGTGACCTTGTGTCTTACTTACAACAAACAGCTGTTCTGCGTTTGAACATAATACGGTCATTGACCCCGTACAATGCAAGTTACCTACTGTTACACACAGGTTAATGTTTAGGTAGCAAACATGTTTTGTTAAATTTCTCGAAAAGTAATGCTAAAAACATATAATTTTTTTTTTTGCGTAACATTTTATTTTAGTGTGTATGTAACCCTCCCGAAACATTTGACATGAATAACGAAGCACCTTATAGAACCAAGACGGTGGGGTGTGGGGCGAGCCGATAAAATGGAGCTAAGGATGGAGCTGAAAATCCACGCATCGGTCCAGAGCCGATACTTGGTATTAAACCTAAACCGGAACGACATAATAGTCCTAACAAAGACATTAACAGGACACAGCAGACTAAACAAACACCTACACCGAATGGGACTTAGCGACACACCGGTGTGCAGGTTCTGTATAATGGAGGAGAAATGCCTGTACACATCGCCATCGCAGAGGATGAAACGCCTGTACACATCCTTTGTGAATGTGAAGTGCTCATTCACAGTAGACATTCACACAGAAAATTCTTGGGTGTTATATTTTTAACCCATGCCGAATACATGCAATCAACCCCAAGAATATAACTCGGTTCATAGAGGAAATCGAACCTGGGGGTGAGCTCTAAACTTTTGAGAGATCACAATAGATCTTCCTAGGCCGCAGTGACAACAGCGCTCGGGGGCCCTAATTTTCACACTTTAAATCCATAATCATAGTACCGTGTGGGACCGGTGCTTAAAAATAAAAGCCCCAGTGCATGTCGTAAAAGGCGACTGAGTAATTTTTTTTTTTATGGAAACTGGCACGGTTGGCTACATCACCTACGAAGTCCGTAATGTCAGCCCATAACACCCGGGTGAATGACATGGCACCTAGTGCCATGTCATTGCTTCCCCCTTTGATCGTGCCGGCTACACTGAACTGGTCGGAAAACACAAACTATTTACATAGCCGTTTCGACCGAGTTTCATTCAGTGCGGTGGTAGCAACACGGGCGAGTTAAACCCTACCACCAAGGGAAGGGACCTACAGTTTTACGAGGATTCCGAACCTCGGTCAGCCTCCAACGGTCAGCGGTAACCCATCCAAGTACTGACCGCACCCAGCGTTGTTTAACATTCAATAGCGACAGTTGACTGCACCACTGAGCTATCGAGGCTCAGTCATAACGACAAGATGACACGGTAAAAGGCGCAGGCTTAGTAATACGAGCTACAACTTAGTAATAGGCTTCCGTATAGATAAGAAACCCTGAAAAGTGCAATAATGAGCTTACAAGGCTCTTATACTGTGTTCGTTCGATTTCAGATCGCCGCGGACAGTCCCGAGCGTTCGGCAACGCCCCAAAAGAACTTCGAAGAACTATCCAGCGATTCGGGCTACCCGCCCTCCGGTCACAAGCCCTCGTCCCCTCTCCTCCACGACGAGGCAACGCTGGACTTCACGCACGTCCTGCCGCGAGAGGAAACCTACGTCCCGGGCAACGAACCCGCCGACCTCGACGCGGACTTCGAGACGCTGCACGACCTCGAGGACGAATTCGAGACGGACAACTTCGACAACTGCTCCAAGTACGAGATCATATCCACCGACAGCCCGAATATTATATCGAGGGGCAGGTCCGCGAGGACTATAACGGCGAAAAATCTGGTCTTCGGTGCGCCGATCGCGGACACGGAGCAAAGCACGTCGTTCAACTCGCTGCGCACGAGCGCGTCCGCGACGCGCATGCTCAACTTCGACGAGGAGCCGAGTTTCGAATTCACGTCGCCGGCGAACGTGCCGCGCGCCGCGCACGCGAGCGTGTCCGTGAAGAAGGCGCTGAAATTCTCGGAGACGCCGAAGAAGAACGCGCTGCGGCACGAGAAGAGCGACTCGAGCATCGGATCGATGTCGAACGCGTCGCCGGTGTCGACGCGGCAGTGCGAGCGCAAGCTGCGGCTGTTCAATTCGGAGTCGACCAACTCGGTCGAGAGCGGTTTCGCATCAGAAGTCGAGGATGCGTTTTTGTTCGACGCGCTTGAGCAGGATACGCTCTCGCCGAAGGTCGCGAACTTCGGCGACTTATTGTCGGGACAAATCAAGGATACGCTGCTTCCGGTGACGGAAGAGTCTATGGATTTGTCCGATGGGACGCCGAATAGGCCGTCGTTTTTCCGATCGCTCAGCTTGAATCCGGACGCTGCGCAGCTGGATAAAGTGCGCATGTCGCTGTTCAAATCGAGCTTGGAGAGTCCGACGGAGGTGAAACTGCGCGGGTTTAAGCGTCCCGAGCCGCCGCTGGCGCCCACCGAGGAGGAGCTCGAGGACGGACAGACGAAGCGGAGGAAGTCGAACTGCGAACCCTTGAAAGGCGTGAGGAGGCCGCTGCTTCAGAGGGCGCTGTCGGAGAATTGCGCTTCGATTATGTCCGCGCTGGCTCGTTGTAAGTGTCTTTAATATTATTAAAAATTTAGGATTACCTCCGAGGAAGCAGGTGCCATACAGGAGACTTCCCTGGATTGCTGGCTATACTGGACTGGAGGAGAACACAACTGTGGCTGCTATGCGGCCATCTTACATCCAGTACAGTGGTATCAACCCAGTCCGCTACAATTTGAGCCTACCACCTAGTAAGGGGCAAGGGAAGGGACCTACAGTTTTACACCGGTTCCGAACGGTGAAGCAGCACGTGTAGGTATGCACGTAATTTTTTTCATCAGAAAAAACTCATTGGTACACGCCCACCAGATTCGAATCTCGGACCTCTCGCACGAGAAGCCGATGCCCAAACCACTCGGCCACCCGCCGCTTCATTCATGTATTGACGTACGTTACACGGCCGCTGGTCGCCCGTAGAAACTTCGCTTTATTTATCAGGAATTCAAAGACTCAACTATTTATATATCAAACTCAATAATGTAATGTTCTCCCACAGCGGCACAGAACCCGGACCTCATCGGAGACTTCTCACAGCCATTCGCGCTGCCGCTCACCGCGGGCGGCCACCGCGACCTCAAGTCCATCTCCTGCGACACGCTCGCCGGCCTGCTCACCGGCCGGTACCGCGGCACCGTCGCACACTATCAGGTATGCCACAGAACCCGCACCTCATCGGAGACTTCTCACACCCGTTCGCGCTGCCGTTCACCGCGGGCGGCCACCACGACCTCAAGTCCATCTCCTGCGACACGCTCGCCGGCCTGCTCACCGGCCGGTAACGCGGCACCGTCGCACACTATCAGGTATGCCACAGAACCCGCACCTCATCGGAGACTTCTCACAGCCGTTCGCGCTGCCGCTCACCGCGGGCGGCCACCGCGACCTCAAGTCCATCTCCTGCGACACGCTCGCCGGCCTGCTCACCGGCCGGTACCGCGGCACCGTCGCACACTATCAGGTATGCCACAGAACCCGCACCTCATCGGAGACTTCTCACACCCGTTCGCGCTGCCGTTCACCGCGGGCGGCCACCACGACCTCAAGTCCATCTCCTGCGACACGCTCGCCGGCCTGCTCACCGGCCGGTACCGCGGCACCGTCGCACACTATCAGGTATGCCACAGAACCCGCACCTCATCGGAGACTTCTCACAGCCGTTCGCGCTGCCGTTCACCGCGGGCGGCCACCGCGACCTCAAGTCCATCTCCTGCGACACGCTCGCCGGCCTGCTCACCGGCCGGTACCGCGGCACCGTCGCACACTATCAGGTATGCCATAGAACCCGGACCTCATCGGAGACTTCTCACAGCCGTTCGCGCTGCCGTTCACCGCGGGCGGCCACCGCGACCTCAAGTCCATCTCCTGCGACACGCTCGCCGGCCTGCTCACCGGCCGGTACCGCGGCACCGTCGCACACTATCAGGTATGCCATAGAACCCGGACCTCATCGGAGACTTTTCACAGCCGTTCGCGCTGCCGTTCACCGCGGGCGGCCACCGCGACCTCAAGTCCATCTCCTGCGACACGCTCGCCGGCCTGCTCACCGGCCGGTACCGCGGCACCGTCGCACACTATCAGGTATGCCATAGAACCCGGACCTCATCGGAGACTTCTCACAGCCGTTCGCGCTGCCGTTCACCGCGGGCGGCCACCGCGACCTCAAGTCCATCTCCTGCGACACGCTCGCCGGCCTGCTCACCGGCCGGTACCGCGGCACCGTCGCACACTATCAGGTATGCCACAGAACCCGGACCTCATCGGAGACTTCTCACAGCCGTTCGCGCTGCCGTTCACCGCGGGCGGCCACCGCGACCTCAAGTCCATCTCCTGCAACACGCTCGCCGGCCTGCTCACCGGCCGGTACCGCGGTACCGTCGCACACTATCAGGTATGCCACAGAACCCGGACCTC
The DNA here is from genome assembly GCA_946902875.1 of Nematopogon swammerdamellus. Lineage (NCBI taxonomy): Eukaryota > Metazoa > Arthropoda > Insecta > Lepidoptera > Adelidae > Nematopogon > Nematopogon swammerdamellus. The sequence goes on from OX336352.1 coordinate 18,096,975, forward strand.
ATCGGAGACTTCTCACAGCCGTTCGAACTGCCGCTCACCGCGGGCGGCCACCGCGACCTCAAGTCCATCTCCTGCGACACGCTCGCCGGCCTGCTCACCGGCCGGTACCGCGGCACCGTCGCACACTATCAGGTATGCCACAGAACCCGCACCTCATCGGAGACTTCTCAGGGCCGTCCGTGCTGCCGCTCACCGCGGGCGGCCACCGCGACCTCAAGTCCATCTCCTGCGACACGCTCGCCGGCCTGCTCACCGGCCGGTACCGTGGCACCGTCTCACACTATCAGGTATGCCATAGAACAGTGGCGCCCATAATTTTTTCTATGAAGATCTACCTAAAAAAAATTTAAGGTTGCGAGATCGACACTTGTACCAAAAGTGTTTTTTGCATAACGTGTTAATTTGAGTGTGTATGTAACCCTCCCGAAGTTAATGACATGACTAACGAAACACCTTATACACGGTGAACAAAAAACCTGTCGAACACCCAAAGGCAGGAGTACAGTTTCAGATACTGAATCGGATAGGCTAGTTTTTTTTTCGAAATTTATATGAAAATATGCCCTTTTTCAATTATTCCTAAGTATCAAGATGTCTTATCTAAATTATGTCTGCATGCCATCACAACAGTGATGTGAAGTTAAACCTACTACCATATGTCTTAAGCACGTGATATCAGTCTTCTAGGTAACCACCTAGGTAATATTCTAAAACTTATTAGGTATACAAAATAATAGTTTGTTGCACACTAACTGACCTCAAAGCACTTACCGACTTAACTTTCAGTACAGAAGACATAAAAAAATATTTAAATCGGCAAATTATTTTACAAAGAATTTCACTAAAGACTGAACACGCACGTGCCTTCACTTCATTCGATGCCGCCTCAAGATAATTTATGACACTGGTGGTGAGGCGGAGGCCGGCCGCCTCGCCGCCGCACCTCCTAGAGAATTTTGCATTAGATGTAAAAGGTCATGATACTAATTCTATTTTTTATTGAAAAATTTTGTCTGAATTTTAAAAAAAAACTAGCCTATCCGATTCAGTATCTGAAACTGTACTTTCTGCCTTCGTGTGTTCGACAGGTTTTTTGTTCACCGTGTATACATGATATGTTTATACATACAGACAGTAACTGACAATATACCTTTGGCAGGTGATCGACTGCCGTTACCCGTACGAGTACGCCGGCGGTCACATCCGTGGCGCACGCAATCTGTACACGCGTGACCACATGCTCACACTTCTCCCGTCCGAGCTTCGACCCGAGGCGACCCAGGTCGAAACAACGGAGCAGGCCGGAAGAACTCTATCTGAAACGACGGGGGCCGTAACCGCGAAGTTTGACACAACCCCGGCTGATGGGACGAGTCCTGAAACGGTGTGGGCCGTGTCGCAAAGTGAAAACACCGAGGTCGAAACGACTCAAGCCGTAACGGATTGGAGAGAAAGTCGGGTCGAAACGACTGAGGCCGCGACGCCAGAAGCGGCCGAGCTCGAAACGGCAGATAAGGGCCGGAGTATACTGATTTTCCACTGCGAGTTTTCGGTGGAGCGCGGCCCTAAGTTGTAAGTTCACTTTTTATTTTTATATTTTATTTATTTTATTTTAGACAGGCAACCTGGGCTGACTGATGTACGAGTATATCCACAATTTTTTTTTTTTTTATGGAAACTGACACGGTTGGCTACATCACCTACCTACAACATCCGTGATGTCAGCCCATAACACCGGGTGAACTAGTTGCCATGTCAGTGCTTCCCTTCAATTCATGTCGGCTACACTGAACCGGACGGAAAACACGAACTATGTACATAGCCGTTTCGACCGATTTTTCGTTCCGTGCGGTGGTACCAACCCGGGCGGGACAAAACCTACCACCTAGTAAGGTAAGTAGGGAAGGGACCTACAGTTTAACGTGGCATCCGAACCACAGTCAGCCTCCAACGGTAAAGCGGTCACCCATCTAAGTACTGACCGCGCTCAGGGTTGCTTAACAACAGTCGAACGACCGCACCACTGAGCTACCGAGGCTGACAAGTTTATAGTTCATTTGTAGTTATTTTTCGTTTTTGTTTTTTTAACTTATTCGGTTTTGGTTCACTTAGTTACTTTTTATCTTTATTCAGACGAGTGTTCAAACGGTTTTTAAATTGGTTTACGTTGTTTGCACTGATAATGTCCACCGGAAGTTGGTTGCAATCTTCGACAACTCTGTTGCTTATGAAGTGCTTGCGAGTTTTATTATAGTATTTATTTTATGTATGGATCTATGTATATGTTTACGTCCATTAATTTAATCTTTTTAATTCTTTACTCTTATAGTTTATTTTTTTATTTTTACTGCATTGTCCGCCTCGTTCGCTTCTCCACATTCCAAAGGTTAGTTTGTAAAGAATGCTGCACGGCGTACAGCAAGACGGTCATGTCAGTTCCTATAAAAAAACATTAAATCGTATGTCCAATCGGTATACAGAATGTTTTTCCCCATCCAGGGTTCCGCTGTAAAGATCTGGGCCGAATTTGGCTACAAGTCATGTTCCAGATTCGAGTTCAATTGGTTCCAAGTTGTGTGCGAGATTGTGAAGCTATGTAGGATCAGATTGGTTACAAGTTGTGTGCGAGATTGTGAAGCTATGTAGGATCAGATTGGTTACAAGTTGTGTGCGAGATTGTGAAGCTATGTAGGATCAGATTGGTTACAATTTGTGTGCGAGATTGTGAAGCTATGTAGGATCAGATTGGTTACAAGTTGTGTGCGAGATTGTGAAGCTATGTAGGATCAGATTGGTTACAAGTTGTGTGCGAGATTGTGAAGCTATGTAGGATCAGATTGGTTACAAGTTGTGTGCGAGATTGTGAAGCTATGTAGGATCAGATTGGTTACAAGTTGTGTGCGAGATTGTGAAGCTATGTACGATCAGATTGGTTACAAATCGTGTACGAGCTTGTGAAGCTATCTAGGATCAGATTAGTTTTTATTTTTTATTTATTTATTTTAAACACCGACAGCTGACAGCTGGTTTGTGTATTCTGTTTTTTAAATTATGAGTGCACTTGTATTGTTTTTTTAGTATTTTTGTTCTTTTGTTGTTTTTTTTTTTTGTCTAATTGGTATTTTAACAAAATAATTGAGGGGGCCCTGATGGTGTCTTCAGATAATTTGCTCCAGGCCCTTACGACCCGATGCGTCAGAAAATGCTTCGTAGGGTTGATTCTATGCGTGGGCCATTTTAGTTTTATCGAGTGACCGCGAAGACGTTCTTCGGCGCTCCTTTCGTACACTGACTGTAGACTTGGTACATCGTGGCATTCTTTTAGGATTTTATAGATTTCTATAATGTCTCCTCGTTGCTAAGATTGTTTTCAAATATCTAAAATCAAATCTCCATTCGCAGATCCCGATTCCTCCGCTCGATCGATCGCGAGACCAACAAGGATGCTTACCCGTACCTGCGCTACCCCGAGATCTACCTCCTCCACCAGGGCTACTCGCAGTTCTACCTGCAGCATCCGCATCTGTGCGAGCCCCGGGCTTACACGCCGATGCTCCATCCGAGCCACAAGACAGATCTGATCCGGTTCCGCGCCGCCGGCGAGGCGGTGCCGCTGCAGAAGTCCTACAGCATGGACGAGAGGAGGTATAAGTCGCGGTCCAGGCTGCCGCTGTAAACATCACAGTCGTATTTGGTTACAAGTCATGTTCCAGATTCAAGTTTGGTTACAAATCGTGTGCGAGATTGAGAAGCGGCGTACGATCAGATTGGTTACAAATCGTGTGCGAGATTGAGAAGCGACGTACGATCAGATTGGTTACAAATCGTGTCCGAGCTTGTGAAGCGACGTACGATCAGATTGGTTACAAATCGTGTCAGAGCTCGTGAAGCGTCGTACGATGAGATTGGTTACCACTCGTGTTGCCAGTTTCAAGTGGAATTGGTTACAATGCGTGTCCCGAGACTGTGAAGCTTGTGTGATCGGATTGGTTTGCAAGTTATGTACTAGTACTGCCGCTGTGTAGCTGTGCAACGAATAAGCGTAGTACCGCACACTCAAACTCTGCCGAAACCGTCAGGCTGAAAATGCAAAAAATCTATATTGCACTATAATTACAGTTATAAAACCGTTAGCCAAACAAACAATATGTCTTAATCTGATGAATAATTACTTGGAGGTATGATAGATAACGCACACATATCTTGTATAGAAACATGCTTAAACAACTTCATACTAATAAGTCCTCGCGCTCCTTCACGTTCCGTGGTCGTAACACAGGTCGCATTGGTTACAATTTGTGTTCTGGACTGTCACCGAAAGTCCGTTTGTTCGTTTGTTTGTTTGCTGCCCAGCCTCTTGGGAAGGCGGGTGGGCCATTCTCCGCACTGAGACCTCAAGTCGGTCCGTTCTACGTTGGCGCTCGGGTAGTGCTACTCCAGCCACCCGAGCTCTTTCATGAAGTGGAGCACTCTTCTCGGTCGCTTCCACACTCCATGTGCAGTTCCCACCTTCCCAAGAAACTGCAGTCGTTCTTCCGCCACCACCGGGCACTCCAGGAGCACGTGGGTGGCTGTTTCATCCTCCGCCATGTAGCTTCTGCATAGGGGGCTGTCGGTGACATCTATAGCCGCGTACTGACTGAGCGCGGCTGCCTCGCGAGGCAGCCTCGGCTCGCATACTTCGGTCAGTCAGGACGCGTTGCCTCGGCCGATTCGCCCGCGGTCGGTTTTTTGTCGCGCTCAAAGGAGCCTCAGTCCATTTGCCGCTCAAGACGGACGTTGTGTGCCTCGCTCGCCTCGCTCGTTCGCGACATGGATAAGGAGCTGTGCTGTGTTGAATTATGGCTCGGCTTTTCCTCGCGAGGCAGCCTCGCGACAATTGGTTTTGTAGCGAGGCGGCCTCGCGCGCCAAATCTTCGCGCGGCATACGGCCGAGGCAGCCTCGCCGTATGCCGCGCTCAGTCAGTACGCGGCTTATAATGAACAAGTTGAGTGGGCAGTGTTCTCTCCCACCGCTTAGATCGCAGTAACAGCTTAGATCGGATCGGTAGATTAAATAGAGTTGTACGGCAGGGGCGACGCTCTACGACCGTATTGTCACTTTGTAAAGCTCGACACGAGTAATTTTCTGCCGGGAACTGTACTCGAATAATTGTTGTAAATGTTGTATTGATATAATATGAACCTATGAACTTAGTAAACAGCAGACGAAATGTGTGTGTGTTTGTTAAATCTTCATTAGATAAATTGCAAAGCTGAAAATTAAGAGCAAAAATACGTCCCGACCGGAATTCGAACCTGGAACTGCGGCTTGAGACGCCGACACGTTACCAGTTTTGCCACCGGGTCAATAGCGTATTCGCTCCAAATTTTGAAAAGTCGCATCTTCTGTAGTGGGCAGCACTGGTTCCAACTGCCCGGGCAGAAGCACGCGATAGCCGTACTATCTGGGTACTTGCGTAAATAAATTTCCGAGGTATTATGTAAACCTAAAACTGAACGACTTAAGAGTCCAAATAAGGGCATTAACAGAACACTGCATACTAAACAAACACCTACACCGAATGGGCCTTAGCGACACACCGGTGTGCAGGTTCTGTATAAAAGAGGATGAAACACCCGTACACATCCTTTGTGAATGTCAAATGCTCATTCACAGTAGAAGCCGTAATCTTGCGGGTTATATTTTTAACCCATGCCAAATACAGGCACTCAACCCAAAGAATATAACTAGGTTCATAGCTGAAATCGGACTTGGGGGTGAGCTGTAAACTTTTGAGAGATCACAACTATTCCTGTTGTATAAAACACAGATTAGGCCGGTGATGGAGTACTGCAGTCACATCTGGGAGGGTAGTCCGCATTATCTGCTTGCGTCCTTGGACTCGATACAGCGCCGAGCCATCCGTCTTGTTGGTGACCCGAAACTTAAAGATGTTCTGGAGTCTCTTGAGTCACAGACGATTTGTGGGTTCGCTTAGTCTGTTTTACAGATACTATCACGGCTGCGGCTCTGCAGAACTAGCATCCCTTATTCCCTGCCACCCGTCCTATCTCCGCATGACTCGTCGCAGAGAAACTCAGCACCCTTTAGTTGTTGACATTGGGCTTTTGAGAACCCATCGGTTCTCTAAATCGTTTCTTTGTCGCACCGCTAGAGTGTGGAACTGTCTTCCGGCGAGTGTATTTCCTGAATGCTTTAACCTGGGTGTCTTCAAGCGTCGTATTAACGGGTTAGACAGCCTAGCAACAGTCCGAAAATCTGCTGGCATGGCACCTAACTGAGCGTGGTTTCACGAGGAGAGGTGATTTTGGCTCTGTCGACTACACCATTGGTCTCTCGGCACAGCCACTCATGCTGGTTTACATAAAAAAAAAATCTTCCTAGGTCGCAGTGACAACAGTCTGACACTTTAACCTCACACTTTAATTAAATCATAATATTTTATAGTGCGATGCAAGCTAATGTATTGTTTTCGGCTTTGCATTTATCCAATGAAGAAATATAATGTGTGTATATAATTTTGTAAAATAATATTTTTAAGAGCGTCATTATATTTTAACACTAACTTTTGTTCGCGGCTTCGCTAGCATAGCCTATGTCCATCCTGAAGGTCCGTTCTAAATATTGGTCAAAGAATTTTTAAAATCGGATGAGTATTTTCGGAGATTACCTGCCTGAGATTACGATACATCCAAACTTGCAAACTTTACCTCTCAGAAGGTGTGGAACTAAGCTTGCGATGGCTTCACCGAACATATCCGGGCCCATCGGCAGTAGAGGAGGGTGTTAATCGAGGTCGGGACTAGCGAGTGGCCACTCTAAATTTCCCGCGCATGCTTCACGTTTCGGCTCGCATCAGGCCCTCGTCAGCTAGTCTGCGTTGACTAGGACGCGGGGAAACCACCAGTGCCGCTCTCGACCTCCCTCTCTCTACCGATGCATATTCTGTAGGATGCTTCCAGTGACGTTTTCGAAGCTCTCTCCATGTATGAGCTTAGCTTTGATCTTGGCAGCCCTAGATTCTTGAAGTAGTCCTCTTGCTCCGACTTCCACAGCGAAGAGATCAGTCTTGAATCCGTTTCTCACAATCCGGTCTACTAAGTTGCAGTACTTGTTAAGTTTGATGTTGTGGTCCTTCGGTATGTTGCTTTCCCATGGAACTGTAAGTTCAACAAGTACTACATGCTTGGTCGCTTTTGAGAATATGAGTATATCCGGTCTTAATACGTCACGGGCCGGTGGCATATTTGGTTATCGCGTTAACGGCTCAAACCAGATACCCAGGTTCGAATCCTGGCCGCGGTGTATTTTTTCCAATGATTTTGGCTTTGCATTTTTCCAGGCTTTTTTATGTGAGAACTTTTTAAAATTTCGATATGGCGACCCTGTTACGGGCTATAGGGTGACCATTGCCGACCCATCATGTGAATTATTGATGGAAGAAAACTTAGGACACGATTACGCTAGTCTCGTACTAGTGGACAGCTTTAATTTGATTTCGTTTCGTATTTTTTAACATTTGTTTTATGGTTTGTGACATTTATTGTAAATAATTTAAAATAAAGAGAAATATATATGTTTTAGTTAAAAAAATAAATCTAATTTTACCAATAAGTTACGTCAGTATAAGTATAAGCACGATGGGATATTCTGAGAGGGCTTGTGTAACTTTACTAGGTGGTAGGGTTAAATCCGTAATCCGGATTAGCACCACCGCACCGTATGAAGATTGTTTTTATAGACGCTGACATGGCCGGCCAGTGGCTCGACTGCACCACCTTCGGGTCAAATTTACCTGCCGGTTAAATCCTGCCAACTATTTGACTTAACCGGTTGAAATTTGCACAGAATATGTGTAGTATTGATCATGGCGGATATTCTAACAAATAATAAAAAAAAGTGCGAGTTTTACTCGCGCACGGAGGTTTCCGTATCTATCCGCTATCAATAATATCCGCCTTATCTTTTTTCTTTCAACAATGCAATGTATAAAAGCCTTTGGCGCTATCCCTTATTCAGAAGCGTGACTAATTGATTTTTCGCATGTTTGTTGTATGGGAGCCCCCCTTAATTTTTAACATTTTCTTTGTTTTATTATTCGTTGTTATATCCGCCATAGTAACACATATTCTGTGAAAATTTCAACGGGCTACCTATTACGGTTCAAGAGATGCAGCCCTCGGACAGACGGACGGACGGACAGACAGACGGCGGAGGCTTAGTAATAGGCTTCCGTGCGGGATACGGAAACCTAAAAAACATTGGTTTAATAAATAAGGGGGATCCCCATACAAGAAACATCTTTTTTAGGTTTACGTACCCCGCACGGAACCCTATTGCTAAGCCTATAACGTTTATCTGTCTGCCTGTCTGTCTGTCCTACTGCTTGGAACCGTAATAGGTAGCCGGTTGAAATTTTTACAGTATAATATGTGTTATTATGCCGGATATAATTAACAAAAAATAAAAACTTAAAACTATCTGGGATCCTTCAAACATAATGTGAAGGTGCACCTAGCCGGCCGACATGGTATTCGCAGCCCCCGTAAATATCCGAATGCCCGTGGGCGCCATCGGACTACACCTCTGCGTTAGTCTGGCGCGCACGCCATATGTCGTGCTTCCCATAGAAAAAACCCGGCCAAGTGCGAGTCGAACTCGCGCACCGAGCATTCCGCACCACGAAAAAAACATTGAAAAAAACACGTTTCTTGTATGGGAACCCCTCCTTAATTGTTTACTTTTTTATTTTTTATTATATTTTGTTATATCCGCTGGTTGATCTCTGATCAATGAGAGACAGTGGATTCAAATCTCGCGGGTATTAACATTTTTCCTGCCTACCTACCTGTCCTCCCAACCAACAAAATTATTTCCTTTCACCTACCCGTCGCTGGTGAAAACTTCTACGAGATCTCCATCAACCGGCGTCCGGGAACGACGAGCCGTGCTCTCCCGCGTCGGAAAACGGACAATCAGCGAGCTTCTCCAAACCATTTTGAATACGCCGTGCGTATCTGTGCGCTCCCGCCGAGCCCAACTTCGCGTTTCGCGTGTTTGCGGTCGAGCGCACCCCCCGCGGCTGTTAGTGCGGTCGCGCCGGAGTCTCCGGCGAGTGCTGCAGCCCCAACCCGGTGGGAACGGAAGAAGGAGCCGAGCAGGCACGTTTGCGCGCGCCTCCTCGCCGCATCGGGTGAGCCAGCGTCATCCTTTTCTCGCCCCTTTCCCACCATCCGCCATAGTAACACATATTCTGTGAAAAATTTCAACGGGCTACCTATTACGGTTCAAGAGATATAGCCCTCGGACAGACGGACGGACAGACAGACAGACGGCGTAGGCTTAGTAATAGGCTTACGTACGGGATACGGAAACCTAAAAACGGGGGTGAAACTTGTTTTTTCAAAGTTTAGTTTTTGCTCTAATGTAAAAACGGTAATACATGCAAGCGTCAAACTTTGTGTGATTATAATGCAAACTCTAAAGTAAAACCACAAATAATACAAGCCGGCCAATCACGTGGCGCTACGGTAACCTCGGTGCGCGAGTCCAACTCGCACTTGGCCGGGTTTTTTTTTATATCGTCGCTCCCATGCCAAAACGACGAATGTGCAAAAAGGTCATTCTGAGATATTTGCCTTTTATTGTCAGTGCTAAATTGACTATGGCATGGCTAAAATTCAAGGACTTCTAAATTATCTTAGAAATTATTTCACGAATAATAAACATTAGTGTGTTTGGCACAGTAACATCGAAAAAAGTCACATTCGTTATTATTTCACAACGAACCGATGCACACAACTGAGTACCGATAATTTAGAGATTCGTGACTTTGGCATTGCAAAGATTTGATAAAAATTTATGAAACTACATGAAAAGGTAATTTTCGCCAAAATTGCACATTCGTTGTTTTGGCATGGGAGGGACGATATTATGTAAAGTTATACCTTCTTAGAACATCTTCACTAGTGCAACTTGCCTAATTCAAAAGCAGGCGAAGAGCGATATAACCATTAACTGTTTCCCAGTGGGGTAGGCAGAGACAAAGGATCGCCAAGTGCATAATTCTTTATTATTTATTCATCATTCGTATGGTATAGTCTCACTAGTGGTGCAAAGCGTGCAACACTCTAATGTCAGTCAAACGTCAATTTACTCCGTCTTCCAAAAAAACAGACTATAGTACACTACGCTTGAATTTGTCCTGTTTAGTTTTTACAATCCGGTTCGATTACACCCACAAAGAAGAGCCGGCAGGAAAGAAAGAAAGAAATAAATTTTTATTGTTCTTACATATTAGAATACTTTCAAATGATCCCTGTTTCCCAAAATAGGATTCCCTGAGCTATGGGAAACAGGGTCTCTCATCCGGTCGTTCGCTTACACATATCTGCCTACTGTATATTACATAAGTTACAGCTTTGTTCCGATGTTTGTAAACATTCTAATGAGTATGTAGGTATAGGTAAGTAACTTGAATTTTTACATGCTAGTAGCTACCTGCCACCGGACTAGAAGAAAAGAAACTGAATAAAAGAAACTTGCCACCGGCAAGAAACTTCGCAGGGTTTTCGATTACAATACATTTTGACTAGCTGCACAGTAGACACCGCTTACAGTGTTCAGATACAGTTTGAGAGCTAGAATAACCTGTAATTTAAGCTTGATAATTCTGTCCACATTTAATCTAACATAAAAGTATAAATATAAATAAAATCAGGTGTATTGGAGCCTTTGTCGGAAATTGTTGATACCTGGTACATCTCTTTTTTATTTTGTTGATTCCGAATCGGATGACTGCGCCCCGAGGTCGAAGCCTCAGGCGAAGCGAGTTTGACCGCCCGAGGAGGTGCCCAGTCCGGCTTGGAGGCGGACTAATGGCGGGTACACATTGGTGAAACGTAACATGTAATGAAGGTGTGGAACTGAGCTTGCGATGGCTTCACCGAACATGTCCTGGTCAATCGGCAGTAGAGGAGGGTGTTAATCGAGGTCGGGACTGGCGAGTGGCCACTCTAAATTTCCCGCGCATGCTTCACGTTTCGGCTCGCATCAAGCCCTCGTCAGCTAGTCTGCGTTGACTAGGGCGCGGGGAAACCATCAGTCCCGCTCTCGACCTAACTCTCTCTACCTATCCATATTCATGCAATTAAAGAATATGCCGTACACATTGTTGTAGTGTAACACGCAAGGTAATCGACGAATGATGAATAAAGAATAAAAATAATAAATTGAATTCGCATAGTCTGGACGTGTTTGCGAGCACGAACTGAGCCTACATCGAGCACGATACGAGCATTTCAAGCGAGCCGGTTTCTTTCATTTTCATCCACATTGCGCGCAACTTGGCTACAAGAAGGGATATACCGACGTCGAGGTTTTTTTTTTTTGAACTGATGAAATTTCATTGCATGTTACATTGCATGATACATTACATGTTACGTTTTACCAATGTGTACCCGCCTTAATGACGCTGATGAAAGGCTATTACCTGTTCCGCCTCTTTGGCTCTCGTAATGTTTTTGACGGGCGTTGGTTCATTATCGCTTTTCGCCTGCATTGAATAAGCGGTAGTGTTATTCAAAACAGCAATATAACATTGTACGCTTATATATGTATAGATCTTGTATATAATTTTCTAGCATCGTAACCTAATTGAGAGACAAATTTTAAAAACATAATACAGGGTTATTTTGTGAAGACACCGAGTAGTACAGTTGCTTTCACGAGTGGTGAGCGCACTTTTCATTGGTCAGTTTGACGGGATGCGACGTCGACGGCGCCGACGCTTCACGCGATTGGTTCGTCAGTCAGCGTCGGTCGACGCTCGTCGCCTATTGGGCTCACACGCGTCGTTCGACTACTATACACTTGCGCGCAATGTTAGTCCACTGTCCATCTGTGCTCATGACTCGTGAAAGCAACTATAACAGAGGTGACTCAATATGTATCAGGGTGTCCAGCGACCTAGAAAACCGGGATTTACCAGGTAATTTAGTCAGGCGGGGAAAAAAAAACACGAAAAAATTTTAAATGTGTGCGAAATTCAGGAAAAACGACAAGTTCACCTATTAGCGATACGAAAGTATTCTAAGAGTGTAACGGTTGTGTGGAAGTGATTGTCAACTATGGCAATAAGTCCGCCTTCTGCTCAGCAGAAAATTAATTTAACCTTAAAGAGTTAAAAAAAAAACGTGCCACGTTATGTATGGGGTGGAAGATGGAAAAAGGTACAATATTCGGGGGGAAGGAAAAACCGCAAAAATGGCTCTGAAAAAGTCGGGGAATTTTTTATTTCAGATTCGCTGGACACCTGTGTATGTATGTACATATTCTTTATTGAACACCAGTTTATACAAATTAGGCACAATAGGCGAGCTTAATGCCGTGAGGCGTTCTATTCTAACTAACCTCTGTTAGCCCGCGGAATCTTTACAAAATAACCCTGTATGTCTCTGGACAAAGAATTAGAATAGAATAGAGAGCAGAGCGAGTTAGAAGTGCCGCGATTACACGTTGCGCGTGTCAAAAGTATGCGTAGCTCCGCGCACTTGAACTTTTTTTTAATGTAAACCAACATGGGTGGCTGTGCCGAGGCTAAATGGTACAGGCGACAGGGCTAAATTCACGTATCCTCAAATAAGTTGTCTCGTCTGTGCTGTTGTGTAAACTGTCAAGACGTGTGCCTTGGCCCCTCTGACTCAGCCACACGTATCGGATTACATAAAAAAAAAATATAAGAAAATTAAGATGTATATGCTTCGATCAATAGTTTCTACTTAAAAATGAGCTAACCAACTCGAAAGACGTGGAGTGTGTTTGCTCGCGATGGCTTCACTGAACATATCCGGGCACATTGGCAGTAGAGGAGGGTGTTAATCGAGGTCGGGACTAGCGAGTGGCCACTTTGTGTAGTTCTCCAGCGTGCGTTATGTTTCGGCTCGCTTCAAGCCCTCGTCAGCTAGTCTGCGATGACTGGGACGTGGAGAACCACCAGTCCCGCTCTCGACCTCCCTTTCTCTACCTATCTGTATGAGGGAGGTCGAGCGCGGGACTAATTCTGCACTGCGTCCTAGTCAACGCTGTAGGTCCCTTCCCTTGCCCCTCACTAGGTGGTAGGCTGAAATTGCAGCCGAATGAGTTGGTACCGCCGTACCGGATGTAAGATGGCCGCATAGCAGCCTCGGTTGTGTTCTCCTCTAACCCAGTATAGCCAGCAATCTAGGGAAGTCCCCCTGTATGGCACCTACCTTGTTAGAGGTGATATTGGCCGGTCGAAGCATGTGCTTTGGCCTCTCCGACTCGGCCACCCATACTGGATTATATAAAAAAAACTCAGACTAGCTGACGAGGGCTTGACACGAGCAGACATATCTAGCGCTCTGTACGACCGAAGGGAAGCACTGACACGGCACCTAGTTCACCCGCTCTTATGGGCTGACATCACAGATGTTGTAGGTGATATAGCCAAACGTGTCAGTGTGCATAAAAAAAAAATTTGCAAGACTGGTCACTTCCCCGGTCTCGTGCTTGACTGAAGTCTTCTCCTACCTGCAGTGAACTCGGATGTGTCCGATAAAGCGCTGTGTTCGGTGCAGGATTGTCTCATCTCCTCTCGCATGTATTTGTTCACTCGCACACCATCTGATGGTATTATGATGGTAAGGTGAAATGTATGCAATTGTCTTTTGGTGTTTGTGTCATAACGACCAAATTATGGTAAGGTGAAATGTATGCAATTGTCTATTGGTATTTAGTGTCATATGGTTTTATGTCGTGGAAGGCGACTTTCGTTACGCTTATTAAAAACATAGTTTAAATGTGTAAGATTTTCTTTCTTTGTAAGTAGATTGTATCTATAATCTGTGTTGTCATTCCATTAGCCGTAAAAAGCATTTAAATTAAAAAAAAATTAGCAGCCAAAATAATTACTTACAAAATTATTCCTCCAAGTATTGTGCGAGTATGTTGGAAATATTTTTTTTTATGGAACCTTAACACGATTGGCTACATCACCTACTAATGTCAGCCCATAACATCTTGGTGAAACTACTTAGGTGCCATGTCAGTGCTTCCCTGCGGTCGTGCTGGCTACACTGAACTGGACGGAAAACACGCTCAGTGGTGCAGTCAGTCGTGATCATAAGCACACCTGTGCACGGTCAGTACTTGAATGGGTGACCGCTCGAATTTTGAAGGCTGACCGCAGTTCGGATTCCACGTAAAACTGGTTTTCCCTCCTTTTCAGTGTAGCCGGCACGACCAAAAGGAAGCACTGACATAGGCACCCAGTTCACCAAGGTGTTATGGGCTAACATCACGGATGTAGTAAGCGATGTAGCCAACAGTGTCAGTTTCTGTAAAAAAAAAAAACTTTTCAACCAACTCCAACATATTCTTTTGATTTATATCTCAAAACGTCCGGGAACAATCCATTGAAACGGTGGTTACCCTACCGAAAACTCGTCTCAAACAATGTAAACTATAGAAGGATATTAAGTCTAAAGCGAGAGTAAACGCAAGCGCTGCGTTAGGTCTCTGAAGCGCTTGAAGCGCTAATGTGGTTTTTATATTATTTCATATCGTCTTAAAATATTATCTGCTGTGAAATATAGCCCACAGACCAACGTGTCGAGTGTTGTAGTATGATAAAAAACACGGAATGTCGTAGATTTTTGTAATTTAAATGTAAGCGTAAGAGGAAAAAGAAAAAAATGGAATGATTTAAAATAATTATATGATTGAAATTAACTATAATTATTACAGATGAAATGAAATATGTTCTGGTTAATTTAAGGAATTTTAAAGAATAAATATATGAAATTTTTATTTGGGTTTTCTTTTTATCAACATCCATTTTTACACCTATCTAAGCTAAGCCGTCTGTCCTACCTTTAAGTGAACCGGGAAGTCCAATTTTCTCATACACCAGGGGAAGTCTCTTTCCAACCCGTAAATCTTGCACAATTTTAAAAATTGTTGTGTGTAACAAAAGATATCAATGTCTATGTCCCTATATTGTTCTTTTTTCGTTATTTTATTTTAAATGAAATATATTTGATTATGAAAATGTGAAAATATAGCAATTTTAGGTCTAACTTCACATTATTTTTTTTTTTTTATGGAACCTGACACGGTTGGCTACATCACCTACAACATCCGTGATGTCAGCCCATAACACGGGGTGAACTAGGTGCCATGTCAGTGCTTCCCTTCATTTCATGTCGGCTTCACTAAACTGGACGGAAAACACGAACTATTTACATAGCCGTTTCGACCGACGTTTCGTTCAGTGCGGTGGTACCAACCCGGCCGGGATAAAAAACATATATTTTTATATGGAAAACTATAAAAAAAATGTACATAATTAAGACAGGGACATCCAGTAGGCTTTTCTTAATGGCAAATTCTATGCACTCCTCTGAATTACTGGCATCGTGAAGTGAACATAATCATAATATTTAATTTTAGAACTCTATATTTGCCACACTTTTTGCATGGCTTATAGTTTTTGTAGTCAGAACTCTCAGTAAAATTGTTAATCTTGCCCTAACTAAAGCTGTGTTTTCGATAGACTTGTATTAATATGAAAAACAAAATTCCTTGCGAAGTTTCTTCCCGGTTCTTCGTGTGTGTAATTGAACCGGACAGAACATTATTTGTGACAGTGCAGTTTTCAAGTGCGGAGTTCGAGTGCAGTCTAACTGCCCCATATGAATGATTAGTAAACAAACAATCAATTTTATTCCAAATTATTTATTGTGTAGATGGTTAGTAACAATTTGATTTTCTAATGTCTATGTTAATATCAGAAAAGGTTTAGAATATAAAGAGAAGAAAAGAGTAGACACAGAAAACGAAAACACATTGGACTGATATCCCATCGTCACTGTATACTGGCAGTAATAAACAAATTCCCTATTCGTTTGGTTGTCACCTTTAAAAAAAAAAAGAAGAAAAGAAGACAGATGTCCCGAGTGCACTGGGCTTTCACCTGTGTCCGTGCAGTCAGGTTTATCTTCCTCACAAAACAAAAACAAATAAAACACATAGATGATAATTAAATTACAGTCTAAATTATACTATTAATTAAACATATTAATTTTATTCAAGATTAAAATAAGCTAAAAATAAAAAATAAATTATACAAAATAGTAAACTTCCTTCCCTTCCCATAGCAAAGAAATAGTTTTACTTCCGGCTCAAATTCAATTTTCTCTTATTCTTTTTTTTTATTCCACCATTATAGGTTGTGCAGGAGTGCGATGTTAGTAATGATTTCTCCGCACACAATTTATTACAATTATTACATTTATAAGTTCGCTGGCAGGCATCAGCCAGCACATGCTCGTTTAATCTTCTTTTATGGTCAAACATCTTGTTACAGATAGTGCACGCGTATGGACGTCCGCCGGTATGAATTGACATGTGTGAAGACAAACATTCTTTCCTCGGAAATGAATCGTTACAAACATTACATTTATGCGGTCGTTCCAGGGTGTGAAGCAAAATGTGGGAAGCCAATTCATTCTCAAGCGAGAAACTTGCGCTACAGATGTTACACTTGTGATGTAGGATTGCCTTGTGGGTTAATTTGTGAGATGCAAAGTGACCTTTTGCATTAAAAGTTTTGTTACAAATATCGCATTCATACATCCGCTTCTCTACGTGACTCGTCAAGTGAAGGATTAATTGTACTTTATTCATAAACGTTTTCTTACAAATATGACAACAATGTCTGCTATGGTTCTGCATGTGACTATCTAGGCCATGTTTATCCGGAAGCTTCCTACAGCACTCGTTTTTGGCTGAAAAATGTTCGTTGCAAACATCGCAGCCGTATGGCTTCTTCCTGAAATTAGAATGGTTCAGTTTTACAAACAGGTTTAACATATTGACTTGCTCATGCAAGCTGGCTTCTAGAAAGCTGGGCGTACTCAATAAGGTTCGAAGGTACTTCACGCGGGGCCAAAGGCTGCTTTTGTATAAATCACAGATCAGGTCCCGCTTGGAGTACTGCTCGCATTTGCTTGCTCAGCTAAATACCAGCTTGCGTCACTGGACTCGTTCCAGTGTCGAGCCGTGCGTCCCCTTTCCACAACAACACGGTGAATTGGCACCTGTCAGGCCGGTATGATATTCGCAGCCGTCGCATGCGACCGCATGTACATGGGCGTCGTTAGACACCTTATGGGTGGCTCGGTGTCACATGTCACACTTTATATTAGTCGAAGAGCAAGTTTCTTTCCACGTGCATGCAGTGTGCACTGAGAGTCAGTGTAAAAGATTCACAGCCTCGCTAAGATCACCGCAAGTGGTTTCTTCCAGTCAACCTTTGGGTGATTAGGAATTTTTATTTTTATTCTTATTCTTTATTCATCATCCATAGACAGTACACTGCACCGGATTCGTCATAATTTAACATTTAACAGTTACCATTTGCCAGTTCGATTATCACAGCTATGAAGAACTGGCAAGAAACTTCGCTGGATACTTTTTTTTTACGTCCACTTATTCTACATTTATAAAAGTGTTTGGCAGTGCCTACATAGTACGAGTCATCACTATTTTTAAAAATGAATCACAAAGAATGTGTGGAACTAAGCTTGCGATGGCTTCACCGAACATATCCGGGCCCATCGGCAGCAGAGGAGGGTGTTAATCGAGGTCGGGACTAGCGAGTGGCCACTCTAAATTTCCCGCGCATACTTCACGTTTCGGCTCGCATCAAGCCCTCGTCAGCTAGTCTGCGTTGACTAGGACGCGGGGAAACACCAGTCCCGCTCTCGACCTCCCTCTCTCTACCTATCCATATTCTGTAGGATGCTTCCAGTGACGTTTTCGAAACTCTCTCCATGTATGAGCTTAGCGTCGATCTTTCCTTTTCCATAAGCGTAAAACATTCGTATAACATGTTGGAGCCAATTGCAGCAGGCCAGTCTCCACAAAAAGCACCCGTTCACGAGTATCACGCCGCCAAGGCCTGCCATCGCCTCCCTCAACCATATTTGACTGTGAGAGGCGACCCGGACCAAGCTTCACCGTAAACAAAAGACCTTAAAGCGATGAATAAAATTACAAAGAAAAAATTGGGTAATTAGAATCATAAATCATGGGCAGAGCAATATGAATTTTATTATATATTGAAACTGTCAGCCTCGGTAGCTCAGGTGCGGTCGGTTGACTGTTGTTAAGCACACCTGGGTCCAGTCAGTACTTGGATGTGTGACCGCTCGACTGTTGGAGGCTGACCGTGGTTTTGATTCCACGTTAAACTATAGGTCCCTTCCCTTCTTACCTTACTAGGTGGTAGGGTTTATTCCGCCCGGTTTAGTACCACCGCACTGACTGAAACGGCAATGTAAATAGTTCGTGTTTTCCCTCCAGTTCCGTGTAGCCGACATGAAATGAAGGGAAGCACTGACATGGCACCTAGTTCACCCGGTATCATGGGCTGAAATCACGGATATTGTAGGTGTTGTAGCCAACCGTGCTAGTTTCCATAAAAAAAAGTACTTACTTCAAAGAAGTTTTGCCATCACACATACTCTGTAACATTTCATTCGGTAGCTTCACCTCTGTTGGTTCAACGTCAGTATCCAACTTAACAAAACCTCGTTTCTGTTCATCACTTTCAACAGCAGACGTGTCTGCAGTTAGAAACATCGGGATAATCCTCGAGTGATCGACGCAAGCTTCGGGCGGTTCAATCTTGATATTGCTCATAGTCGCGTATACGTCACCCACATCTTGAGGTTCAGTCTTAACGGTGATCAAACTATTTGATGAACTGACGTCGAACGGTTCAAATTTGAGATCGACAGCCATTGTTAGAGATCCGACATCATCAGTATTCCTGCTGACATTGTACTCTGTGTCCGCACGCTCTGTCTTCACAGTGAGTGGTATTTTCGGGCACATATTTACGTTGATAGGGTCCATCGTCGATGACAAGTATCACCGGTAGGGATTTTTGTAACTGAAAAAAAAAAACAATACTTACTGAATCATTTCTGTTTATTAAGCGACAACAATTTACTTTATATATTATGTTTTTTGTTTAACTGTTCGTACTTCAGAACAGAACAGAACAGTGGCTCCCAACTACCCATAAGGTGTCTAACGACGCCCATGAACGTCTGACCGCATATTTCATAAAAAAAAATACTTGACAAATCTAAGGGTCCCTCCCCCCTTTCACGTAAATCGTTTGTTATTTTTTTAAATGGATCATCTGGCAACCCTTGTCAGCCATTCAAAGGGAAGTCTCCGGAATGGACCTTCTCGGAGGTTATATTGGCTGGCTGAAGGGTGTGCTCTACCTGCCTATTCTGTATCAGCCATCATCGCAAAATTAGCGGTAGACGCAGCTCTGTCTCACTAGACGCATTGTGAAGTCCATTGGAGCGAGTGAGATGGATCATGACAAATTTCTAGTAGCGATTAACTGCTAAGGCGGCATGCATAAATTACGTTATCGGTTTGGGGGGGAGGGGTTGGACGAAAAGTGACGACTGATAACGGGGGGGGGGGGGAGGGTTCGTGCAGCGATGACGTAGTTTTCTGTGGGAGATACTCCGCGCCGTCGGTACTCTGCCGGTTTTCCTGTCCACGGCCGCCAGTGTAGGACACGGTTACTCCAACGGTAATCGTCTCTTCGGCTAACGTGCCCAACCCACTGCCTCTTGAGCTTAGCCACCCGGTGTCCAATATCGATTGGTGCATCGGCGGATTGCCTCGTTACGCATCATATCACGTAGCGATATGCCCAGCATGGCTCGCTCCATTGCTTTCAACCTTTGGACAACACCGGCTGTCAGCGTCCACATTTCACACCCGTACGTCATCAATTCTGTCACTTCATTTCATCTTTCAACTCGGCCTAGTGTGCTAAAGATGCAGTGATCCATGGTGACCGATCAAACTTTAGAAACTATTGTCATGACTTAATTTGTTTGCCTCAGGGTTATCAACAAAAATCTTGGTCTAAGGCTTGACATAGGACAAGTAAATATAAAGGAGCATTTTATGCTAATATCCAGCCTGAGATCCCAGCCAAGCCATGGTTTTTCAAATTAAATGTGAATAAAACAGTTGCTTCAGTAATATGTAGGCTTCGAATTGGTCATGTTTGTTCTCCTTTTCACCTAGCTAAATTGCATATTAAGGACTCTTCGCTATGTGAGTGTGGTCTGGACGAGGGTACGGTCGAGCATATTCTACTTGCTTGCCGGCTTCGTACGCCTCCTCTTTATGATTCTCTCCCTAGGCTTAAGGTTCCTCTTCCCACTAATGTTTCATCCCTTCTTTGTTCAATTAATTTCAAAATTCTTAAACTATTAGCCTCTTTTATTAGAACTCATGATAATAAGTTATAAATTTACTTATTTAGATCTATTTGTATAATTATATATATCGCCAGAAATAAAAAGAAGAAGAAGAAGAAGAACTCGGCCTACACAATAAGCATACCAGCAATATTCGATCTTACCCCCCGCTATGCCAATCCCTCCCCCCCCCCCCCCCCCCAAATAATAGCCCCACTGCATCTCTCCCCGTGCATAACCAGCAATTTGCGATCCTCCTAAACTACAGATATAGATGTGCCTAATTTGCTACTCGTACCCAAAGCAAGAAGGTTATAAGAAACTTACACAAAGGTGCAATGTTGCATTCTCCTTATCAAGTATTGAAAACGCGAAAGCGAGGAAGAGTACTCGAGCACAATGAACTGTCGAGTATTGCCGATACTACGTAAGTACGCCACTATAAAAATTATTCACACATAGCACTGGATGAATTCACCACAGAGAAAGTAGCAATTACAGATTATTAAAGATGCTAGAGATGCAGTGTTGCCAGATGATATTTGGGGTTTGCGGATTTAGCATCTGCAGAATGCGGATTTTTGGAAAAAAAAGCGGATTTGCTATTTTTTACTTAAAATTTTCATAATGGTGTATTTAATTATTGGTTGTGGCGAATTATTGCCAGACCTTCCTTACGCTTTTGGAGTGCAAGTCAGCCAGTCAGTCAGTCAGTTCAGTCCCGCTCGACTTAATGAACTTTTAAATATTTTGGACAACTTCCACAGAAAGTGGAATCCGGATCCCCGTTAGGTTAAAGCGGATTGCGGATTCATTTTAGAAATGCGGATGAAAATGCGGAAATGCGGAGGGTCTGGCAACGCTGTAGAGATGATATAATTTCACAAAGAAGAGAATATTCACTCACCTCACTCACTGCAAGCAAGAGACGCGCGCGAGCGAGGTTGTTTTTTATTTTTCTATCGTTGCGGAAGGGTGAGGTGTGGGTCACATGACCGTACAGCCAAGTCGTGGTTTAATTTTAGTGTTTCTTAGATGAAAAAATTCTGGATGCAGGAAGGGTGCTGTTCTTTAAACGTGGATTCACGGTGGCAAGTGCAGAATGCATATATGTATATACTCTTGATAAACATTTAACGTAAAAAAATATCAAAAAAATTGGTTGTCTGTAAAGTCGGTTTACGGACGATAGTTTTACGTGATGACGTCATAAAGTATATAAAGTGCGAAGTCAGATACAAAATCACTTTATAAGAAGAAAAGCTGTTAGACTGACAGAGAAAAAAAATTAATTATAAAAAACCGGTTACCCGACAGCCTCGGCAGTGGATTACCGGCGACACCGCCTCAGCGCCTCACCACCCCGCTATGTCAAAGGAGGAACAAGTGACGTCGCGCGTCCCAGCCCAGTCAACACGCCTCGCCCTCCTCGCGGTTTGGCCGGATCCAGTGACAAGACCTGCTGCTTCTTTCGCAACCAGCGCACCCAATCCATCACGGTTCGCTGATCCATCGCCCGCGTCTGCCGGTGAGGATGACGAACCAGGGACACGCCCCGCCATACCAGCTACGACGGGACGTAGTCCGCCACCACCGGTTAGCTTGGGGCTATCGCGGCCCTATGTCGAGCTTGCAGCCTCCGCTACCGGTGCAGCGCCGTGCGCAACAGCGACGCACGCAAGAGGGCCAACAAAGATAGAAGAGTTGTGTGACGTCGCCCCGCAGTCCGACGGATACAGAGCTCTCCGGGATGGGGGTGGTGGTGGCATACGTGTCTAGTCTAGTACCACCATCTATCGCTCGTAGCTTGTCTCGGGTCGTCCCGGAGAGCGCCGTAGCCACGGCCTGCACCCACCGGCGTGCTTGGAGGCCTGCCTCCCGCCGCCGCCGGCGGATATTTACCGTTTTTATTTACATTTTTATAAATTTTGTGTATTTTTATAAGTTTTTGTAGAATATAAAATATATAAAATTAATTTAAGTACATGTTAAAAATGTGAAAATAAAGATAAATTATCAATATAATTTTGTGTATTTTTATAAGTTTTTGTAGAATATAAAATATGTAAAATTAATTTAAGTACATGAAAATATGAAAACTCAGAGCAGCGCGGGAATTTACTTAGCGGCCCCCGACCCCTGTAAGTAAACGGAAATTATATTTGACTTTTTATGGGTCGGGATTTTTGAACGGTCGGGATTTTTTAAATTTGTAATTTAACTTTTTATATACAAAACAGAAATTACCCGCACTACCCATCTACCATACTCACAATCCCAGGCATGACTGGCAGATAATGCCTATAAGCATAACGCCATCTACATATTATCAAAGCGCATACTACAACGTTACAACACTTACCTAACTGCGAAACGTAAAAAGTATTTCGTTTACTATTAACGCTAGATGTTGACGCTAGATGTCGCACCATTAAATCTTCACGTACAGTTGAGCAAATTCGCTTCGATAGGTACATGATGGATTAGCCCGGGTGGTTAAGACGTCTGGTCGGTGATGGTGGCAGGGACCGCGGGTTCGAGGCTCGCAAAAGACGGACAAATATATTTTGTATTTCCTACTATTGTATATGCCTCTCTATCGCTTGTTACGCGCTCTCGCTTGCACACATAGGTTCAGATGGAACGTGACACTTCTCGTGCGTGCAGCCGGTGTTCATCAATTTATAAGACGTGACGTCATCATGTCAAAATATGGTTGTAAGTCATGGTTAACCGTCTAACTTTGATGACTCACAGTGCCTGCAAATAATAATAATTATTATTATTTTAATTGTTGTTGCATTTACACCACCTTCTTCATTTTGCCGATATATGTGTTTTGTATGTGTGTTACTTGGAAACTGAGCATTGATCATTTTCCCGGTACATGTTTCGTGTCAGTGACGTCCTATTTAAGCTTATATCGATCTCATTGTACCGAGTAAGACGTGATTCCACGTCAAAATCCGCAGTGATTCAAAGATACTTGCTTGAGCGACAACAACCAAGAAAGTTGCTTTCTAGCGATTAGCGAAAAATCGTGAAAAAAAACATATTTCTCATACAAATGTAAATAGTTTAGTAAAGAACGAGACAAGACTAGACTTTTGTCATTGCATTAATGATATTTCGTTCACGGACACAAATTTTTCACCGGCTCCAAATTTGGAGACAGGCGCCAAATTTGTAATTTTTGGTTTATAATAAATAAATAAAACAATGGGTACTAATTGTGGAAGTGGGACCGAAATGAATGAAGAAAACATATTTTACTAGTTTTATTTTTAGGACTTATATAATTGGACACATTTATTTTAATTTTAAACTGCTTATATATTCTCTAATATTTTTAAAATTAGACTTACGTACGAAATAAAAAAATTAAATTTTTATCTATTTCTCCAGTGAAACCTCAAACAGTCCATTGTATGCTGACGCTCGGGTTGTGCTACTCCAGCCACCCGAGCTCTTCCATGAAGTGGAGCATCCTTCTCGGTTGCATCCACGCTTCAAGGGCAGTTTCCGAATTGTCAAAAACTGGAGCCGCTAGACACCTCATGGGTGCCTCGGCGCCATATTATGTAGAGCTTACAATACAAATTAAAAAAAATGTGGTGGGCAGCTGTTTCGTCCTCACCCATGCATCCTCTGAATAGGGGTGCCGCCGATGACACCTATGTTATTTTCCGACCAGTTATGTGTAGCCAGCACAACCAAAGGGAAACACTGAAATATCACAAGGGCGTGATGGGCTTGACACATACACCCCCTTACACACACATACACACTCACATAGATACCTGCACTGAATACATAATTTGTGGTGTTAATAATTTGTGTAAGGTAGTATATCTATATCTATCTTCTAGTTCAGTGTAGCCGGCACGACCGAAAGGAAGCACTGAAATGGCCTAGTTCACCAAGGTGTTATGGACTGACAACACGGATGTAGTAGATAATGTAGACAACCGTGTAAGTTTCCATAAAAAAAATATATATATTTTTGGTATTACTCAAGGACATCTGCCATTTGCTTTTTTTGTTTTTGTTTACATAATTGTTACTGTATTATTTAAGAAATACAGATTTCTCCTTAGAATTAAATAAAGAAAGTTATGTAGGCCAGACTAAACACTAGGTATATATACAAATGCAACGAAAACAATAACTAAATATACACACAATTAACCCTAAAAATGAAAACGATTATAATTTAATCAAGCCTGATTAAGGGGACCGTTTCCATTGTCATCATGCTGAAAGCCGCATTCTTTGGACCAGATGGTGAGACACCCCATGCAGGAAGACTGAATGAAGCAGTTTTATTTTGACAAATAAAATACCAATAAACTGTAAACAAATAAATTTTTATCCTAAAGCCAACGTTAAATTCCTTCCTCTCTTGATACCGGCAAACTAAACTGAGCCGGTCGATCTACTTTGTGTACCTTCCTCAAATGTAACTTCAGGTTGGACTTCATGGCGAACCGCTTGCCACAAACTTCACACTCGTGCGGTTGTTCACCGGTGTGCGTGAACATGTGTCTCTGTAAGCTCTGTTCGTATGTGTAACGCTTGCTACAAATTTCGCAAACATACGGCCGCTCTCCCGTATGAATCATCGAATGAAGTCGCAAGGATTTAGCTTGCGTAAAACATTTCTTACAAACATCACACTGGTTGCGTGGATCAAACGAATGCAGTATCATATGCTGCTTCAAAGTGGCTTTCAAAGGATAGCGCTTATTACAAACTTTACACTGATAAGGTTTTTCGCCCGTGTGAATTATCATATGCTGCTCCAAGTTTGATTTAATCGGAAAGCCCTTACTACAAATGTCACATCGAAAAGGGAGTTGTCCTGTGTGATATAGCATGTGTCGTTTCAGACCCAATTTCATTGTAAACCCCTTGCTGCAGATTGGGCACCAGTATGATTTTTCACCTTTGTGGGACAACATGTGCTGCTTTAGATTTCCCCTTTGTCGAAAACACTTGCTACAAATTTCACATTGATGCTGAGGTTCAACGGTGTGAAGTAACATGTGCTGTTTCAAGTATCCCTTCAGAGTGAACCTTTTGTTACAAATATTACACTGATGTGATTTATCAACAGTATGCGTTAACATGTGTTCCTTGAAGTGCTTCTTGCTAAAACTTTTATTACAAATATCACATTCGGGTCGCTGTTTTTTAGTGTGTGCAAGCATATGTTTTGTGAAATTTCCTTTGAATGTGAACAGCTTATTACAAATATGGCAGCAATAATCTTTATGAATTGACGGATGCTTGATATATTCAGCTACATTTGGTACATCTTCGGATGCTGCAACCGATTTGTCGCTACCGTGATTATGTTGATCTTTCCTGTAAATAAAAACACAAAATTAATTAATGCAAAAAGTAACACGATTCCAGAGCTTAAATGCCCATTCGCAATTTGTTATTCTGTGATAACAAGGAATTATCTAATTGTCTACATACTTATAATGTCGGCACGCCGCATCCCTTTCTAAAAACAGCAGACCACATTTCTTGCACTTGTAGCAGAAGTAGTGGCCCCTCTGGTGCCGCTCCCGGTCCGCCTTCGTGCCGAAGTTTTTGCTGCACACCGCACACGCATTCGCCAGCTTCTGTAATAATGATGAAGGTGTAGAACTGTACCTACTCGAAATCAACGAGCGTGTTTGAAAAGTAGTATAAGCGTGGAATAGCGACTGTTGGGTACTGCCAGTCCAGGCTGTCAGTCCTAGCTAAGTGTTTTCCCATTCCAAATTGATCCTTGGGACCACCGCATAAAAAATGTTGTGTCCCCATATAAGAAACATGTTTATTTCAATATTTGTGTTTTTGTTTTTGCTCTATCGTAAAAAAAAGGCAATACAAACAAGCGCCAAACTTGTTGTGATTACAGTACAAAACCACAAATAATAAAAACAGCCCAAATGTGAGTCGGCATTGCGCTATGAATCACAAACTGAGTGAAAGAAAGGACCATTTTATTTGGTAAAGGCATAACGCAAGTAAACTGTGTGGTGGTAGGGAATCATCGGTGCGCGAGTGCGACTCGCACTTGGCCGGTTGATTAAGAATTTTGTTGTTGTTTTATGTACTGTATTTGAAGTAATTGTATTTTGTTTTTGTAAAATTTTTAATTCCATATATAGTATATATGTCGTAGAATTTGCTAAACAATAAACTCATTTATTTTCGAGTCAGGCAAGATTGGGGCATGTGCATATTAGTTGTCTCTGCCACTGTAACTTGACCTTATGTATATTTGGTAACACAAACAGATAAATAAAGTAATTTCATGGAATTATCCTGTCTATCGGAAATTTAATGGAATGATATCCTAAGGACTATGTATTCATCTTCTCGAAATACAAATTGAACACAATTTTAACAAGAAATGTAAGACGAATTCTCTGAAAAAAAAAAATTTGTTCTGCGAATGTCAGAACTTGTATTTTTGTTTGCAAATTTAACTAATTGTCATGCCGAATTTATTCAAAAGATTCACCTCAGAGTGCTGCATGGACTTGTGTTTCGTCAACATTGTTTCGCATCTAAACGCCTTGATACACGTCTCACACTTTAGAGGAGCATCGATGAAGCTCGGTTCCCTCTGCTCCTCCTCACGCATCTTCCGCAACTCCTTTGAGCTAATTTTCAACTTGTCATACATATACCCATATTGAATGCCTTTCCTTTTAGATTTCTTTACTTCCTTCTTCTTGGAGTTCTTTTTTTTGGCACTAGACGGTTTAAATTGATCTTCTTCACTCCTCATATTTATTTCAAGCTCAAATACTTTTAAATCACATTCTACGCTTTTACTGTCGCAGTTGGTCTCTTCCTCAACATGAGGTAAGTGCTCTGCAACATTTTCTTCTTCAAAATCGTCCACGGTTGGCTCCGACTTGACTTTGACCTCGTAGCTTTCCAGGTCGACATTCCTGCTTCCATTTCCTTCTGTATGTTCTTCGCATGTTACCCTTGATGGTATGATTTTGAGTACAGCATACTTTTCGATTTTTAATGAAGACAGAGAAATTACGTTCTTCGTTAGCTGAAATTAAAATGACATTAATAGTACAAATCTAGATTTATTCCAGAACCGAGTCTTGCGAACTATTAGCAAAGCCCAATGTCAGTCTGCGTGTAAGCGTCTACTGCTGGATATACGCCTCTCCAATTTTCCTCCAGTCCTCCCGGCCTTCAACGGTACGGAACCACTGCTTTCCAGCGACGCACTTGATGTCGTCGTCCCACCTGGCGGGTGGTGTTCCCACACTCCGTTTTCCTGTCCACGGCCGCCAGCGTAGGACACGGTTACTCTAACGGTCGTCATTCGGCTGACGCGTCCAGCCCACTGCGACTTGAGCTTAGCCACCCAGTGTCCAATATAAACTACTTTGGTGCGTCCGTCGGCGAATAGCAAAGCCCCATGGTTCTTCCGAAATGAGGAGATCCACCAATACCTTGAAGTCCGAACTATAAAAGAGGAAACCCGGATACGGTTAAAAAACTATAAGATCTATGTCCAGAGATATGTAAATACTCTGGCGCTGGTTTTTATTGGACAGGACAAATGTTGTGTCGCAACTGAAGAGGTGAAATTTACCGGCTGAGCATCTGTGATGTAGTTGCACCAAATCAATAGTTGAAGCTATAGTCGATGTACTGCAGCTTCCAAAAAACAAATACTGCTCTATAATAAGTACTCTATAAGATATATAATATTCTCTATATTATATCTTTGAATGTACCCTGTGGGCCGGTACTTAAAAAGAATAGCCCCACTGCATCTCTCCCCGTGCATGTCGTAAAAGGCGACTAAGGGATGAGGACGAGATGCCGTGCTAAAGGGCGGCCGGCTAGCCACCTCTCACCATGACACGGTCCTTCCACCGAGTCATGCAGCAGGTGGGTTTTCGTGCTAAGTTGCTGCCTGATAAGTTATCTTGTCCTAATACGTTGTTAAAAGTGGTAATCGGTGTTGTGCTATAATTTACCAGAGTTCTTGCAACGCAACACTGATTACTCTGCTTACCCCGATAGTCGGGATACAGCGTACAATATTTATATATGTATTTATATACAGGGTGTTGTAACGGCCAGTACATTAATTTCGCCAGCGCGCGCACTCCTCGTGTTTTTCCGAGACAAAAAAGGAAATAAAGTTTTTCTCTAGAGTTTTGGAGATATAAATTTTTGAAATTAATGTTTTCGTCAAGTGTAATTTGACGCGCGGGTGGAGGGTGCTGGCGCAGGAGCGGTCGGCGTCGAAAAACTCACGCCGCGCCGCCGCCGCGCATCTCCTCTTTCAGCTCACTCGTCCCTGCTCGCTCGCTCACCGTCTGCATTTCATTCCCACGTTCGTGCGGAATATTAGAACCTTTTTACACTAAATTAATCAATTAGTTTGTATGAAAACTCAAACTTTTTATTTAAAGGGAATTCAGAAAAAAGTTACCTACTTGACTTTTTTTGTTTCTATTGATGCCAATAATCATTTCCTAAATTTAATGTAGTGGCCGTTACAACAGCCTGTATTTTTCACCTACTTCAGTGTCCTGTTGCATGTGCGCCCACTCGAGCCACCGCTGCGCGCGCGCGGTGCGCAGTTTGAACTGAGACACCCTCTTGAGTACCGCCGTGCACTCCCAGCAGATGTTCATATTGGAAATTTTGTCACAAACGAAATCCTGTGAAAGTAATATTTGAATAAAATGTAATACCGCAACTGAAGTAAAGTGGAGGGGGGGGAGTGCGAAATGCTCTCGGTCGGTCGGGGTGATTTGCAATTAGTAAAACATAACTACAGAATGTTTCAGATGTGTATGTTATTTATTATATGTAAACTATTTTGTATGTATGTGAGTATATTGTACTGTATTTATCTGTATCCCTATCGCAATTGTGTTTGTTACGTTTTTTTTAATAATATATAATGAAAAGAGGGGTCTGTCGGAAAATCAGTGCTGCGGCAGAAGGCTCGCCCGCTGTCGCAGCAATAAGCTGAGACAGACACCGATTTATCTTATTGTTTTTTTAAGTTAAGTTAAGCTATTCATTCAATTGTATAATCGTGTAAATAAGATAAATAAACATAGGTATTTCATTTCATTTCAACTTAGGTCTTACTCTTCGCGCTGTGATCTTACAGTCATAAAACTATATAAACGACAAAGGTTTATGTTTTATCTTTATTTTATAGCGTCTTTGGTGCACGTAGTAACCATATTGGCTCCATTGGAAACATTAGTCTTATGTCCATGCATTTCGAACACTTTAATTTTGCATAATAAAGTGTTTTGAAATTTGGGCACGCACATAAACTCTACCATTTCGTAAAACAATAGAGTCAGATCAATAAATTCTGGCATTTATATCCAATGAAATTATCTACAAAACTATGTAAAACAAGTTTAGTGAGGATTCACTCATTTAGAAGCACAGATGGATTTTTTCAACACCGGGAAAAACAAAATACGCTTGACATTTTTTCCGAATTGTTTACCATCCAGAAGGACGGTGTGGAACTAAGCTCGGGATGGCTTCACCGAACATATCCGGGCCCATCGGCAGTAGAGGAGGGTATTAATCGAGGTCGGGACTAGCGAGTGGTGGAGCGAAAGTCTGTGCACGTCGCCAAATTATGTGCGGACGAATTTGGTGTCACGCCTTGAACACTGACTGTTATTGTTTTTTTTATGTAATCCGGTATGGGTGACAGAGTACCGTGTGGGGTCGGTACTTAAAAAGAATAGCCCCACTGCATCTCTCCCTGTCGCATGTCGTAAAAGTCGCCTAAGGGATAGGGGTTTTGCAGGAAGGTCCCCAACCAAGCGGGATTAGTTTGCAGGCCTAGAGCCAACCCCAAATCAACAACAACAACATGGGTGACTGAGTCGGAGGGGCCAAAGCACATACTCCGACTAGCCAATATCACCTCCGAGAAGGTAGGTGCCATATCGGAGACTTCCCTGGATTCCTGGCCATACTGAACCAGAGAACACAACCGAGGCTGCTATGCGGCCATCTTGTAACCAGTACGGTGGTATCAACCCAGTCGGCTACAATTTGAGCCTACCACCTAGTAAAGGGGGCAAGGGAAGGGACCTACAGTTTTACACTGGTTCTAAAGGGAAGCAGCGGGTGTTGGTGTGCACGTCAATTTTTTCTTCAGAAAAAACTCATTGGTACACGCCGACCGGATTCGAACCTCAGACCTCTCGCATGAGAAGCCGATGCCCAAACCACTCGGCCACCCGCCGCTTGATTTACGGTGTGATATTTTTAAATTATAAGGTAAAATATCACGTGGTCAATCTTACCTGCCGGGTAACAATTAGTTATTAATGCGTGTGTGGTTTCCTTTTTTGCACTGGATTTCGAGGGCCTGACACATTATATCGTGCCCCACAATCACGTCTCCGGTCTCCCCTAATGTACAGTGGGGTGTGCATTAGTAGACGACTACACAGATCGCAAATTGCTGGTATGCTTATTGTGTAGGCCGAATTGAGAGATGAATTATAGTGAAAGAATTGTTTGCCGCAAGAGAAAACAATTTTTGAAAAACATATTTTCATACATTTATTTTGAATAGGAATTTATGCAAAAACGACACGCGCCGCCTCAACATTAGGCTACGCGACCCATCTTCTATAAATTAAGCCTGGTTATTTTTTTTAAACCACCAACACATTCACCCATACCACTTCCCTTGTTTTTACATACATTTATATACAAAATCAATGTATTGGTGACTTAAAAAAAATAGTTTTTTTATTTTGTATGAAAAATTAATTTTATATGGGAATTAGTTTTCCCTCCGAAACTACGCATTTGCGGCAAACAATTCTTTCACTATAATTCATCTTTCAACTCGGCCTACACAATATAATAAGCATACCAGCAATATTCGATCCAGGGTGAAAGTTACTAATCCCCCCCCCCCCCCCCCCCCCCCCCCCCCAATCACGTCTCCCCCTCAATGTACAGTGCACAGACCGACTGACCTGCGCAGAGTCGCTCAGGAGAGCGGCTAGGAGGCGGCGCAGCGAGGGCTGCACGCGCGACAGTCCGCGGCCGCTGCTGAGACAGCTCTCGCACACGGCCGCCATCTTACATCACACACCCTCCTCCCGTCCGCACGCAGCCGCTAGTGCCGCTACATATTACTATACTCTTTGGTGCCGCGTACCGAATGTCGTCGTGTGCATCTGTGCACTAAAGAGTTGTTATCGACCACGCCAGCAGTAACACCTCAAACATAGCCTTCTGTATTCCGTCCAGAATGGAGAAGGCTATAAGCCTCAACTCAAACAAATCATTGATTCAGAGCAAGTAAACATCACACACAAACACAATCAATTCAATACAATATTTTTTACTTTTTTTGTAATGTTGTGCTGTTATTGTTTTCGCCATATATAGGCAGGCAAAGATCATTTGACCATACAGTGAACATATAGTGCCCGGGACGGATCTCGGCGTGTCGTCGCCGCAGCGGGCGACCCGCCACGCGAATAAACTATACAAGTACGGTGCGGGTGCGAGGGAGAACACCGACGAACCGCTGCGGCGGCGACACGCCAAGATCCGCCCCGCGCATTATACATACATACATACATATCACACACGCTGAATCCTGACAATCAGGGTAACCAGAGTAATGGGTGTTGTGCTGCAAGAATTCTGGTAAATTACAGCACAACACCGACCACCACGTTTCGCAAAGTATTCGAACAAGATTAAAGCAGCAAGTAAGGCACGAAGACCCACCTGCTGCATGACTTGGTGGAAGTACCGTGCCAAGGTGAGAGGTGGCGAACCTTTCGCCCTTTAGCACGGCATCTTGTTCTTATCCCTTAGTCTCTACTCATAGAGCCTGGTAACACACAACATGTACAAACATAGAACAAACATAAAGGAATAATGAAATACACAATTTTATACAGGCTTATGAGAGAAAGAGTACAACAGAATATAAATGAATATAATATCTAGAAATTGGATTTTGCCGGAGCCATTTTGCAAAAATCATAGGCAGGCAAAGATCATTTGACCATACAGTGAACATATAGTGCCCGGGACGGATCTCGGCGTGTCGTCGCCGCAGCGGGCGACCCGCCACGCGAATAAACTATACAAGTACGGTGCGGGTGCGAGGGAGAACACCGACGAACCGCTGCGGCGGCGACACGCCAAGATCCGCCCCGCGCATTATACATACATACATACATATCACACACGCTGAATCCTGACAATCAGGGTAACCAGAGTAATGGGTGTTGTGCTGCAAGAATTCTGGTAAATTACAGCACAACACCGACCACCACGTTTCGCAAAGTATTCGAACAAGATTAAAGCAGCAAGTAAGGCACGAAGACCCACCTGCTGCATGACTTGGTGGAAGTACCGTGCCAAGGTGAGAGGTGGCGAACCTTTCGCCCTTTAGCACGGCATCTTGTTCTTATCCCTTAGTCTCTACTCATAGAGCCTGGTAACACACAACATGTACAAACATAGAACAAACATAAAGGAATAATGAAATACACAATTTTATACAGGCATATGAGAGAAAGAGTACAACAGAATATAAATGAATATAATATCTAGAAATTGAATTTTTCCACACATTTGTTATAGACTGATTTTATTTGTATGTATAAATGATGTTAGGGTTCTAATAATAGTAGGGTGGGGGAAAGTTAACAGGGAGTTTATGTTTATAGGGAATTGTACCTCTATATCTAGGTTTTGTAAAAGGTCATAAAGAGGAGGAGTTTTATTTTGTAGTGGGCAAGAAAATAATATGTGGTTAAGATCTCCATCCGCGAGACCAAACTCGCAGATGGAGGAGTCTCTGATGTGGAGTCGAGCCAGGAAGACCGGGGAGCAACAATGTCCCAGGCGCATTCTACTTAATATGGAAGTCTCTTTCTTGGCATAAGTGTTACATTTTGAGAACCATGGTTTTCTTGTGACATCAGGTTGAAGAGAAGCGTAATGTCTACCCTTCCACCTGCTGGTTCTCATCCATTCCATTGACCAATTTTCTTTAAGGAGTTGTTTGGGAATAGAGACCAGATCTAAGGGCTGGACAGAGAAGAATGAATAGCCATCAGCGGTGGCTTCTTTAGCGAGCGAGTCCACCTGCTCGTTGCCAGTAATACCAGCATGGCTGGGGATCCATGCGAGGTTCACCTCAAGCAGGTCGGAGGAACACTCAGCAAGGATGTTTTTTTATTTCGAGCACAACCCTGTGCACCTTTGATGAGAAGGTGTATTGCTGGAGAGCTTTGAGGCAACTCAAAGAGTCTGTGAAAATTACAGATTTTTTAAATTTATGGGCTTTCACATAGTAAACTGCTCCCAGTATTGCTGATCATTCGCCTGTGAACACGAATGTCTCAGGGGGGATTTTCCATTTTGTCCACACGTTAAGGTTAAAATGCAGCATTGCAGCTCCGACGTGTCCATCGGGAGATAATTTTGATGCGTCAGTGAAAATATATTCAAAAAGTGGCCGATTTTTGGAGATGTATAACCTAAATTTCCTATCGGCATTGGGAGTATCCTTATCTATCCCAATGATGAGGTTGATCGGTGGTTTAAAAATTATTATTTTAGTGGTGGTGGTTTAAAAATTATATTATAATTATTATGGAAGAGAAGGGGAATGTATAGATAGGCAGGATCGGCGAATTTTGGATCGTTGATGTTAAAGTTTTAAGCCTATTAAGGCTTGTTACGAGAGGGGGATTAGTTTTAAGGGCCCAGTATTGATGAGAGTGACAGAGTTCCTCTAGCAGTTGGAGCTTAGGGAAGATAGGGTGGGTGGAAAATTGGGCCGAACGGAACAGATAGTTATCTGCCAAGTATTGGCGTCTCAGAGCGAGGGGGGGTTCAACACATTCTACCTGCATGGCATTAATGGGGGAGGATTTCATGGCTCCGAGAATGATACGCATGCACTTGGATTGGATGCGCTCTAATTTGTCCAGGGCCATTTTGCTGCAGGGTTCCAGGACAAATGAGCAGTAATCCAATTGGCTGCGTATAAGGGCGTTATAGAGGAGTTTTTGTGTAAAGGGGTGGGCTCCTCACCACACCTGAAAGGGTTCGGAGGATATTTATATTCTTTTCACATTTACTTGTGGTGTAATTGAGATGTTGGATGCCAGTCAGCTTGGAGTCTAGGATAACTCCTAAGAATTTTACTTCTTCCCTAATAGGTATTGGAGTGTTGTTGAAAGTAATTTGGAAAGTGGGGATTGATCGTTTTCTTGAGAAGACAACGACACTGCTTTTGGCTGCCGACAGCTCCAGGCCATGATCAGTGAGCCACTCGCCAAGAGAATCGAGGGCCAATTTGAGTAAAGCCGAGGCCTTGGTTATGGACCGGTCAGAAAAGTAGAAGAGCAAATCGTCAGCATATTGAAGAATTTTGCATTGGGGAGAGACACCGCGATCTAGATCACTAGTGTATATGTTATAAAGGAGAGGGCTAAGAACCGAGCCTTGGGGCAATCCTTTCCAAACAGTTCTAGGATTGGTCTGCACTAATTTGATTGGAAGAGTTATTGACCTGGCAGCTAACATATTAGTTATGAAATTAATTACCTTATCCGGGATTCTCATCGCGAATAATTTCTTCCTGAGAATGGGAATCAGGACATTATCGTATGCTGCCGTTATGTCCAAAAAAGCCGCAGCCACAAACTCGTTGTGGCTATGTGCAATGCGAACGTCAGATGTAAATATGCTGAGGCTGTCAGAAGTGCTCTTTCCCTTTCTGAAACCATACTGGTTTGAGGCTAGAAGACCCCTGCTTTCCACAAACCAGTCCAGACGGTTCTTGATCAGGTGTTCCGCTATCTTCGCCAATACTGACGACAAGGCTATAGGTCGGTATGATGAAGGGTTGTCGGGTTCTTTGTTAGGTTTTAATATGGGTATAACAATTTGCAACTTCCACGAGTCTGGTACAGAGCCAGAGTTGAATGCTAAATTGATAATGTTCAGGAAGTACTTCAGGGTATTAGTTTGGAGTTGATGATAAATGAGTATGGGATTCCATCGGCCCCAGGAGCTGAATCCCTCACCTTGGAGAGAACAAGGGAGAGTTCATCCAAGGTGAAAGGGGTTTGCATAGGATCCTCAGGAAAAGGGGCGGGGGATCTGAGTGAGGAGTGTGTGCTTGGTTGTGGGAGTTCCTCAAAGTGGGGAACAGAAAGGGGAGCTAATTTATCCAGGAAGGGCTCAGCCCAGGAACTTGGATCCGATCTTTGAGTATTTTGAGGAGAGAAGGCTGATCTATAGCGTCTAATATTTTTCAAAACAGTGGAAGGTTTTGTTGTTGGTGATAATGACAAACAAAAACCTTTCCAGCCGTCTCTTTTGTTTTTATGGAATAAGCGTTTGGATATAGCGGTATCCTTTCGAAATGCTAAGAAATTTTCCATTGTCATTGATCCACAGTATTTTTGTTCAGCGTCGTTCCTAGATTTTATAGCCCTCGTACATTCCTTGTTCCACCATGGTGGGGAAGAAAGTTTGCCTGAGCCTGCATTCTTTAAGGGTAATAGAGCATCCGCCGTGGAGGTAAGTAGTTCCGTGAACCGCTCGGAACATGTGGACACTGACTCAGTGGTGGCCTCAGGCAATGAAGATATACTATTCTCCACGGTAGAACCGTAAATATCCCAATCTACATCGCTCCGCCTGTACTTGAACAGGGGAGGAAGATTTGGTTCCGGAATGGTCTTTAGAGGGAGGGTTATTGAGATTGGGACGTGATCGCTTCCATATGATAAATTGGATATATTCCACGACAGTACGGATGATAGAGAGGGGGTGCAGAGTGAGAGGTCCACCGCACTGTGACTTTGAGTCGGTGATACCCTACGGGTAGCAGAGCCATTGTTAAGTAGGCATAAGTTAAAGTCATCAATGACTTCTGTGACCTTGGTTCCAAACGAGTCACAGTGTGGAGAGCCCCACATGAAATGGTGGCAGTTGAAGTCTCCGACTATGAGCACAGGAGGGGGCAGGGAGCCAAAGATCGCTCTCAGTTCTAAAACAATTGAAGTATGGTGGTGGGGAATATATATACATAGGAAGGTGATGTCATTCGCCCTCACTGCAACAGCGTTTAGTCTGTCACTGTGAGGGGGACGGTTCACCTGGGAAAAAGGAGTAGGATTCTTAATTAATAGGGCGCAACCGCCCCAACCATCATCTCTGTCGTCGCGCAGGCAGGCATAGCCAGGCAGTCTGAAGAGAGCACCAGGCCTTAGCCATGTCTCCGTGACGGCAGTGATGATGGGGCTCAGCTTGTTACTCAGGAATAAAAAATAAGGTCATGTTTTTTAATTCGTATGCTCCTTATATTCCACTGCAGCATTGTTGTGGTGGCCATTATCAACTAATTGGCTAAGAATTTTCACTTTGGAAGCAACGTTGGGCGGTATTAGGGTTGAGGACAGAAGAGATATCAAGGAGGTTAAGAGAACCTCCAAGATTGAAGAGACATGAGTATCATTATTGCCGGATCCGGTTGGATAACCAGAACCATTTGGTGAGGAGGGTATTGGCAGGCCGTTGATAAGTGCCTGATGGGCAATCTTATCATAACCGGGGGTCAATAGAGGCCGTGGCTTAGGTTTTGTGAGGATTGTTTTTCTGTTAGAAGTTGGAGTTGGGCTTTTAGCGGTATCGGCGTAAGACTTTTTAACGGGAGACAGCTTTTTGGCAACTTCTACATAGGAAATTGACTCTTCTGCCATCATTCATTTGATTCTTTTTTGTCTCTCCTTTTCAAGGCAGGCCTTGCTAGTAGAAATGTGGTTTCCCTTGCAGTAAAGGCAGACTGCCTGTTCCCGTTTGGTTGGGCAAGAGTCTCCGGTGTGCTCCTCACTGCAGACGAAACACCTGGGTTTGGAGCGGCATTGCGTCTTTGTGTGGCCAAAGCGACAACAGTTGTAACACTGTATGGTTGGAAGTTGATAGA
This sequence comes from Nematopogon swammerdamellus, assembly GCA_946902875.1. Taxonomy (NCBI): domain Eukaryota; kingdom Metazoa; phylum Arthropoda; class Insecta; order Lepidoptera; family Adelidae; genus Nematopogon; species Nematopogon swammerdamellus. Next base: position 18,134,335 of record OX336352.1, read on the forward strand.
ATTCTACGGGGAAAGCGGAGTAACAGCAGAACACCCGCCTAGGCAGCACCTGGCCATCAAAGGTGAGGACGACTGCCTGAGACGGCTTCCATACTACGATACCGTCTAAGACGGATTTAAAATTTAGTCGTCTAATTTTAAGAATTTTTCCACATCCTTCTGGAACTTTTATGTGCTCTAAAATTTCTTCCGGAGACCAGTCGGCTGGTATTCCCTTCACCAGGCCAATCCTGGTGAGGTTGAATGAGGGGATGTTGGCCTTGTATTTACAGGCCTCCAATCTTTCATATTTTAGAAACGAGTTAGCACCTTCTTGAGATTTAAATTCTATGGAGATGCGATTGCGGCCTATACTCTTTACTCCGTCTGATTTAACGTCGTTACGGAATTTATGTTAACGGATATTATGTTTTAACATGAACAGTCCGAAATTTATGGGTTGTATTGTTGTACCTGACTTGGCATCGGCTTCCGTTCTGGATACATGATTCAGATTCAGATTCAGATATTTATTTCGCCATAAAGAACACACAACAATAACAATATTTCATTGAGACATATGCATATTCAGTATGGTTCGTCATCATTTTTTATGATGTCCCGTTCAGTAGTGCAATCTATAAGGAAGAACCGGGTAAGAAACCTTACAGAGCTTTTTTTAAATATAACTACATACTAAGTTTTCATTATGTTAAATATAACATCTAAGCAAAAAATTAAAAATACTAAGTCAAAAATATACTCATTAAAAAAGATAATAAAATACAAAACAAAGAACATAGGGTTCAGTCAAGTTATTAATAAAATTTGTGTTTATGCATATAAACAATTTGAATTATCAAAGTCAGCAGAATTTTTATTTACAGTATGAAAAAAATTCACTTAACTTATAAAATGTATTGTCTAAGAGAAATATTTTCAGCTGACTCTGGAACACATTGTCACTATTTATTGATTTTATTGTATCAGGAACATTTTCGTACAATTTGGGTCCAATCACGTCAGGGTCTTTTTCAGCCATCGCCGATTTATGCGCAACAGATTTTAAACGCTCTGAGTTACGTGTGTTATAATTATTATGACTTGCGCCATTTGACTCAAAAGAATTCATGTTTTTGCGTACATATACCACTACTTCATATATATATAGAGAGCACACAGTTAATATACCAAAGGATTTGAAAAAGTCTCTACAAGATGTTGTTCGCGGTACACTGGCTAATACCCTTATCGCTCGTTTTTGCAGTATCAGCACTCTTTCAGCATCGGTTGAGTTTCCCCACAGGAGCACAATGGAGCTTTATCACTTGCTGAGTATTCCTGGCGTCCTAGTTGTGGTCTCTGAGTAAAATTTGTCGCATTGGGATCAGTTGGGGGCATATGTTGAGTCTGAGAGGCTATATTAGGTGTGTTATTTACGTTAGTCGGTGGGGGATCGAAATTGGTAACGAATGATCTGCGTCGCAAGGGAGGTAAGTCCTTATTTGGGGAGTTCTCCGGGTCTTCAGAAGAGCGTTTTTTACCCTTTTTTATTTCTCCTTGAGCGGAGGGCAGAGAGCAATCCATTGTTTCTACTTCTACCTCATTGGAGGCGAGAGGAGAAAATTGATTGATTAAGTTGAAAAGGTTGGTTGAGTTGGGAGAGGGGAAGGCCTCTAGAGGCTTCGCGTGCCGCCTGCATCGCGGCGAGCTCGACCTCAAGAATGGAAGAGGTATAACCTCCGCCGGGGTCAGGCGGCCTCCCGTGGGTGTCATTGTTATTCATAGTAACTTGCCGTATTACGGTTGGTTAGCGGACGGCACAAACAATTTGTTAGTAAACGCACAGCAGGTCTCTACGATCTTTTTCTAGGTGAAAAACCCGATTTATAAAGACCGAAACACAAAACACATGCGGTAACCACAGACAATCATTCACCGGCCATTTCACAGACACAGGCAAAGATTATCGACCGTACAACCTTTTCATATATATTTTCCATTCAAAAATGTTTCCTCTAAGTTTATAATCTTGAACTAAATCGAGTACACCTACGTTTCGGTCGGCCCTAGTCTTCGACACAGAATATTAAGCCCCACATAATCACATCCACATAAGCACATGATCGCATGTACCTACATTTTGGCTTTTATTTCCCAAGATGTGTTGATCAGTGTTGCCATGTTAGGAGATTTTCTCCTAGATTCAGGATAATTTCAGCAGTGTTAGGAGAAGTTTTTGCCTGTCAGGAGAGTAGGAGAAAATCTAGGAGAAAGAAAATCATTACAGGAGAAGGTTTAGGAGTGAGAAACATATATTTACTAGTAACTTTGTTACTAGTAAATATATGTTTCTCATAAATATATATGTCGGTATGTACGGTGACAACACAATGAATAAACTGTATGTGAATTAACAACCATCTTCTCATATCAAGTCACACAATATACCATAGGATTTGTCTTTTGATAAGAGCAAGGTTCCCCTTCTTGCTCTTTCGATAGGATAATGTGAAACTCTGAGTGTGTGATCGACCAACAAGCCGACTACCGGACGGGCCTAACCGAACGAACACTTTGTTATCAATCAATGTTATTTACATGTATTCTTTGTAATAATCAGTACATAGTATTACTAAGCCTACGTCGACAGTCTGTCCGTCAGTTCGCACTACTTTAACGGCTGTATATTTTGTACCGTAATAGGTAGCTGGTTGTGATTTTCACAGATCATGTGTTACATATTTATTATTGGCGGATATCCTATCAAATAATAAGAAAAAATAAATAAAAATTAAGGGCTTCCCCATACAAGAAACGTGTTTTTTTTTTTCAAAAAATAATTGTTTGGTTTTGCTCTAACTTAAAAACGGTAATACGTACAAAGTGTCAAACTTGGTGTGGGTAAAAACTAAAAAAAAAAATTAAAAAAAACGAATTACGTGGTGGTTATAATGGCAATCGTGGTTAACGCGGGAGGACAAATCATTATTGGCGGAGAAGTGATGGAACAGATTGAAGGAAGAGTATGTACGTATATCTTGGTTAAATACTGCTTGGTAGACAAGATCTGCTTAAGGAGGTCGAGGGAGGAATTCAACTGAGTAGCGCTGCCGCGGAAATTTAAAATTCGCCCCGACGTCTAATCTGTATATATTATGACCAGTGCGCCCTACCGTTTATGACGTACGGGTGTGAAACGTGAGCTCTGACTATAGTTCTTTTCCAAAGTTGCCCAGCGAGCGATGGAAGTAGCCATGCTGGGCGCGCCTGGGAGTATAGCTAAGCGAAATGGTGCGTAATGAATGACTAATGAATGAGGCAATCCGCCGACGCAACAAAGTAATTGATATTGGGAACCAGGTGGATAAGCTAAAATGGCAGTGTGCTGGGCACGTTAGCCGTAGGGATGACGACCGTTGGAGTAACCATGTACTACATTGGCGGCCGTGGACAGGAAAACGGAGTGTGGAAGACCACCCGCCAGGTGGGACGCCGACATGAAGTATGTCGGCGGAAAGCAGTGGTCCGTACCGCTGAAGGCCGAGAATGGAGGAAAATTGAAGGCGTATGTCCAGCAGTAGACGCTTACACGCTGACTGACAGACAGAGAACCCTCGGTGCGCGAGTTCGACTCGCACTTGGCTGGTTTTCAGGGTGCAAAAGATACAGCTCTTTACAGGTAAGACAGACAGACGGACGGACAGGCGGCTTAGGCTTAGTAATATGATCCCGTACGTATAAGGAACACTAAAAATGTGGTGAAATTTTTATAATTTGAATAACAGGAGAATTTTTTAGGAGGACGAAAATTTTCTAGGAGATTTTTAGGAGATTTTTGAAGTCAATCTAGGAGAATTTCAAAATTTGAGTTGGCAACACTTGTGTTGATTTGCGCATCTTCGGTCGCTCTCCATAAACCTCCGATCCTGCGCGACCATCAATTTTGGACCCATCAGTATTCTACCTATAAACTTAACTTACTTTATCTTGTTCGTCGTATCGTACGATCTTTCACTTCATAGTACGATCCTTTTCAACTTCGAATACTATAATTTTATAAGCTGGAATCCAACCCTGCACTGGATTGATTGTCGCGCTCGCCTCACTCGCTCACTCTATGGTCGCGCTTGCTGACTGACTTGAGCTAGACCTAAACCACACGAGTAAAGAAGGGACTTCGCTTCTCTATTCATGTGCCTAAACGGCGCATAAAAGTGATGTACTTACAACTTACTAGTTAAGTTATTCTCTTGGATTTTGACGGCGACGGACGACCGACGTACCTACATGTTCTGTAAGATGGCGGCCGTGTGCGAGAGCTGTCTCAGCAGCGGCCGCGCACTGTCGCGCGTGCAGCCCTCGCTGCGCCGCCTCCTAGCCGCTCTCCTGAGCGACGCTGCGCAGGTGAGTTTAAATTTATATTGAGCGAGAGTCGTGAACACGACGTTCGAACAAATGCTCCTAGGTTCTGAACTGTCTGACTCGAATATAACATTATTTTGATATTCGTTCCATATCGTTGCGTATAAGTAGCGTGTTCAACTAGGTATTTGTACAGTAATTTTTATTTATTTTATATTAAAATACGCATTTTCTTCATAAAAATATATATTTGTAGGTACGCAACAAAATGTAAAAAAATCTAATTATCATCCCTCTGATAGCAGATATTACCTACAGCCTAGAATTAAAAGAAAACCTGCAAAGTGCGATTCGTACTCCCGCACCGAGGTCCCCGCACCACAAAAGATACAACGTTGAAAAAACTTTTTTCCTGTACGTGCCTTAATGTATTACTTTTGTTGTTATATCCGCCATAATATGAATGCCGCCGGCATCCATATTAGGTCACACTGATTGCCCGTTTTTTAGGTTCCGTACCGTAGGGATACGCAAGCCTATTACTAAGCCTACTCCGTCTGTCTGTCCTACTGCTGTATCTTTGAAACCGTAATTAGGTAGCTTGTTGAAATTTACACAAAATATGTGCTTTTGTAACAGATATCCTAACAAATGATAAATAAAATAACAAAAAAGTAAAAAATTAAGGGGTCCCCTTACAAGAAACATGGTTCTTAGTTTTAGTTTTCTAACGTGTAAGAAGTGTCAGGATATCGAAACAATTCTTTCACAGGGCTTCTCTTGTGAAAAAGTGACCGACATAAATATCTGCTGGGAGTGCACGGCGCTGCTGAAGAAGATGGTGCAGTTCAAGCTGCGCGCCGTCCGCGCGCGAGAGTGGCTTGAGCAGGCATACGGCCAAGGGGATACAGAGGTATCTAAAAAAATCCACACGCACACATATTTATTTGGGTGTCAGTGTGAAACAGTGATTTGAGAGTGAATACTGCAAACTCAAGGATATGTTTTGGTTTGGGGTTGGCTCTAGGCCTGCAAACTAATCCCTCTCTCTCAAGGATATGATGCCGTGCTATTTTTTTTTTTGTAAACCAACTTGGGTGGCTGTGCCGAGAGACCAACGGTGCATTCGACAGAGCCAAAAACACCTCTCCTCGCGAAACCACACTCAGTTAGGTGCCATGCCAGCAGATTTGCGGACTGTTGCTAGGCTGTCTAGCCTGTTAATACGACGTTTGAAGACACCCAGGTTAAAGGATTCGGGAAACGCACTCGCCGGAAGACAGTTCCACACCCTAGCGGTAAGACAAAGAAACAATTTAGAGAACCGATGGGTTCTCAAAAGCTCAATGTCAACAATAAAAAGGTACTGAGGTGGCAGGGAATAAGGGATGCCAGTTCCACAGAGCAGCGCCCGTGATAGTATCTGTAAAACAGACTAAGCAAACCTACAAATCGTTTGTGACTCAGAGACTCCAAACCATCTGTAAGTTTCGGGTCACCAACAAGACGGATGGCTCGGCGCTGTATCGATATAGGGCGATACAATAGCCACCTCTCTCCTTGGAGCGGTCTTTCCACCGAGTCATGCAGTAGGAGCTCTCCGTTCCTTTGTTGTTGTTGTTGTAGTATTAATAGGGGTTGATTCTAACCCTGCAAACTAGTGCCTCTTGGTCGGGGACCTTCATGCAAAACCCATCGATCTCCAGCCACCCCAGCCAGTCTATGTCCTCCATGAAGGTCACAAGACGGGACATGATTTAATTTTAATGTAAACCTTAAATGTTACGTCTTTAAACTTAGCACTTCAAGTGCCTGGCGCAGACATCGAGCGAATAAGATGGAAAGGCTCTATACATCTGATTTTATTTATACTTTTACTTTTGATTTTATGTGGTCAGAATTATCAAGCTTAAACTATAGTTATTCTAGCTCTCAAACGTATCTTAACACTCTAAGCGGTGTCAATTGTGTAGCTAGTCACAATGTATTGTAATCGAAGATGTTAAAAAAAAACCTGCGAAGTTTCTTGCCGGCTCTTCTTTGTGGGTGTAATCGAACCGGATTGTAAAAACGAAACAGGACAAATTCAAGCGTAGTGTAATACCATACTACCATATGAATAAAGAATAAAGGCTTCTGCTCATTTATACCTTCCTTAGATGGCTCCGTTTTTCAAGTGGATGTCGGGGATAAACCTACAATTGTTTTATCTAAGAAAATTTCTATTTCAGGTTATAGTGAATGCAATATCCCTATCATCTTTAAAAGTGGACAGATCCACAATACTCGACATTCCACCGGAGCTGATTACATTCGAAGAATGCTCTGAGCCACATTACTACAGCGACGATGACTCAAGTAACCTTAGAGAAATTAAATTGGAATCACCGTTGGATGAAATATTAAATAATAAAAATATAACCCAAATGTCAACCAATGTAGGTACTAAAGACATAAACTGCGATGTAAAAAATATCAACATTTTAAAAGTTGAAATAAAAATGGACGAATCAATAGAATTTGAACCGACGACTAGCGCAAGACGGAGAAAGGACTCGACTAAAGATGCACCCAAAGAAAGATCGAAAAGGAGAGGTATGCAGTACGGTTATATGTATGATAAGCTAAAAATCAGCGAACTGGAGCTATGGAAGATGAGAAAGGATGAAAAACGTGAAGTTGGTTTCGCCAGCGCTTCTCATAAGTGTGAAACGTGTATCATAGCTTTCAGATCGGAAGCTATGTGGAAAAAACACAAATCCATACAACACTCTGAGGTGAGTCCTGTACAAAAGATAGTCCCACTGCATCTCCCCCTGTGCATGTCTAAAAAGACGGCTATGTGATAATCACAAGATGCCATTCTAAAGGGCGACAGGCAAGCCACATTTCACCTCGGTCCTTCTACCGAGTCATGCTGTTGGTAAATCTTCATGCCTTACTTGATGCTTGATAAATATCTTGTCCAAGTACTTTGCGGACGGCGATGGTTGGTGTTGTGCAGTAATTCTTGTAGTACAAAATATACTCTGATTACATGTATACTTGTATGTAAGTATATATTTAAAAGAAATACAACTGAGTCATGGAGCTCCTATGAAGAAGTTTTTTCTAGGGCCTTTTGCGAACTTAAAGCTCTTGATTACAGAAACTGGCGAACGCTTGTGCGGTGTGCAGTAAAAAATTCGGCACGAGGGCGGACCGGGAGCGGCACCAGAGCGGCCACTACTTCTGCTACAAGTGCAAGAAGTGCGATCTGTTGTTCTTACAAAGAGATGCAGTGTGCCGACACTATAAGTATGTAGCGAAGCATTTTTTTCTATTACAATCCAGCTGATGATGGATCGCCACTGATGTTTTAATTTAATGTTTTTTTATTTGACCAGTTTTCTTTACTGAGTCACTTTTTAAAATTATTGAGATGGCGTCCAAACAGTTTAAAATTGATTTACGTTGTTCCCATTGATTATGTCCATTGAATGTTGGTCCAATCCTCAGCAGCTCTCTTATAATTGAATACTTTATCAATTTGCTTAGTTAAAAAGTTATGAAACATTTGTTAAGTTTCAAGTGTTTAGTTGAGACAGGGGCATGATGTTATGAGCATATGTTGTCATGCAATTGATACAACAATGTCATAGTACATACAAAAATAACTGTAGTTTTAATTTATAGGAAAGATGAACACCATCGCAGCAGTGACAAATCTTGTGCAGCATCTGAAGTAGCAGTAAAGTCTGCAAGCTCCAGCGAGTGCATCAAACATCCGTCCATCCATAAAGACTACCGCTGCGCCATTTGTAACAAGTTGTTCACTTTAAAGGGGAATTTTACGAAACACATGGCGCTTCACACTCGTAAACTGCAACATCAGTGCGATATTTGTAGCAGGCATTTCAAAAAAAGAGCTTACTTAATAGCTCATATGTTGACACACACGGGTGAGAAACCACATCAGTGTAATATTTGTAGTAAGCAGTTTTCCCTAAAGGCGAACTTAAAGCAACACATGCTGGTACACACGCTCGAGCGACGACATCAGTGCGAAATTTGTAGCAAATGCTTCTCGCAGAGAGGAACACTGAAACAACACATGGTGACTCACACAGGTGAGAAAGCGCATCAGTGTGAAGTTTGCAGCAAGAGCTTCACAATGAAACAATATTTAAAGCAGCACATGTTGTTCCATACGGGTGAGTTACCTCATCAGTGTGATATTTGTAGTAAACGTTTTGGACTCAAGTCCAAATTAGAGAGGCATATACTGACACACTCAGGTGGTAAACCGTATCAGTGCAATGTTTGTAGTAAGAGCTTCGCTTATAAGGCGACGTTGAAGCAGCACATGATACTTCACACGTTTGAACCGAAGCATCAGTGTGATGTTTGTAAGAAATGTTTTACGCAAGCTAAATCCCTTCGGCTACATTCAATGATTCATACTGGTGAGAGGCCATTTGGATGTGAAGTTTGCGGCAAGCGATTTTCCTACGAGCAGGCATTACAACGTCACATGTTTACTCACACAGGAGAGCAACCACATTCGTGTGAAGTTTGCGGGAAAAGATTTTCATTGAAAGCTAACTTGAAGATGCACGTATCGAAAGTTCATAAAGTTGAGCGGGTGCAAAATGTTGTATTGCCAAGGTCGGTGCGGGAAAACTAAAGATAGTTTTTCATTTATTTAGGGGAAAACAGGAAAGATTCATGATTATAAAAACACTAGAAAAACTTATCCACTCATATTCCTGCCTGTCTAACTTGAAATAGTGCATAGAAAGGTGTATTTTGTGAGGTAAGTACTGTGTGAGTTCGGTACTTAAAAATAATAGCCCCACTGCGTCTCTCCCCATGCATGTCGTAAAAGGCGACTAAGGGATAAGGACCAGATGCCGTGCTAAAGGGTGACAGGCTTGCCACCTCTCACCTTGGCACGGTCGTGCAGCAGGTGGGTCTTTGTGCCTTACTTGCTGCTTGATAGTTGATTTTGTCCGAATACTTTGCTAAACGTGGTGGTCGATGTTGTGTTGCAATTTTCCAGAGTTCTTGCAGAACAACACCGATTTTGCTAAACGTGGTGGTCGATGTTGTGTTGCAATTTTCCAGAGTTCTTGCAGAACAACACCGATTACTCTGCTGACCCTGCTTGTCGGGATACAGCGTGTGTGGTATGTCAAAGTGTAGGTTTTTTTGCAAAAATAAGAGTTATATACTTTTTGGAAATACTTAATATTTCATATAGAATTTAACTTTACTTCATCATAAATTGATGAAGTAATCAATAAAATACATGCTGGTCGAATTTTGAACATCCCTTTTTAAAAACGGTTGGAAGTGCACCCTGATGCAATGACTCTCAGGGTACATATTTTGTTAAAGGATTTATCTATAGTTGAAACTGTAATTTTTATTTTTATTTTATTTATTTAATAAAGAAACTTAACAAATAACATAACTGACAAACTTCTGACACAGATTACTTAATAGTTACTTCGTAACAGATAAATCACTCCATAGAAAATGTTTCTACCTTCGGGCTTTAATAGCCTACTGTTTCACGTCGCCAATCGCTGCGTGCGAAAATGTACCTTATCGATCGAGTGTAAAGTGGTTATTATTTTGCAGCTGCGCGCAGTTGCGTGGGCGAGCGTCTATGTATACTTCGCGCGGCTGACGAATTATCACTGAAATAGACCGCCGCCGGCCCGTCGGGCGGTAGGTAGTTAGCGCGCGCAAGTACATAGAGTGCGCGAGGCCTGCTTCCGAGTCAATAACAGAATATCGCCTTTTTATAAAATCACTGCAGTGTGAGGCCGATACTTAATAAGAATAGCCCCACTGCATCTCTCCCCGTGCATGTCGTAAAAGACGACTAAGGGATAAGGACAAAATGCCGTGTATAAGGGCGACAGGCTAGCCACATCTCACCTTGGCACGGTGTTTCCACCGGGTCATGCAGCAGCCTTCATGCCTTACTTGCTGCTTGATCTGAGTTATCTTGTCCGAATACTTTGCTAAACGTGGTGGTTGGTGTCGTGCTGTAATTTACCAGAATACTTTTAGCACAACACCGATTACTCTGCTTACCCCGATTGTCGGGATATGGCGTGTGGTGTCTAAGTATAAAATCACTATTACTACACATAAAAAAATATATATATTTAAGGTGATCTGGGAACGTTCAAACGATCAAACGTTGGTGACAATAGCCATTCAGCGAGAGAACGCTGCACGGTTTTTGGGGCGATAGATGTTCAATGTCCTTGCGGAAGAATTTTACTATTTTATTTTATTACTTTTTTAAGTTTGTAAATATTCTTTATTTATATAACTTTTTCTTGAATACAGCATTTCTTTAAGGCGTTTGTGTGTGGGGTTCGTGGTGGTATGTCTGTGTGAAAACCAGCATGGGTGGCTGTACTGAAGGACCTGTGGTGCAGTCGACAAAGGCAAATTAACATCTCGCCACCGCTTGAAACCACGCTCAGTCAGGTGTCGTGCCAGCAGATTGGCAGACAGCAGCAGATGTTGCTGGGCTGTCTAGCGTGTGAATATGACGTCTGAATAACCCAGGTTAACCCTCTGAGCAAATTTCCGACTTTTTTTTAAAAGCCGCTGAGCAAACTTCCAAAGGTACCCGCGCGCAACTTTCTCCGCACTTTTCAATTATAAAATCATAACTCTAATATTTACTTCGGGACCCATATTAATTTGCACCTCATTACAATCTAGATAAAATTATCGTTCATATGATATAGGTTTGAGTTAATTAGTTTTCAATTGGAATTAATAAAAAATAGGTAAGGTTAGATATAGAATTTTATGGGTGTACGAAGGAAAGAACGAAGATACCTTGAAAAGTAAAGTGACAACATATCTTTTTTTTATTTTAGAATATAACTATAATACATTTCTAATAGAACAGCGTCAAATTCTGTTGACATCTTCTTGAAAAAATGTTTACCAGAACCCACTTACCGCGCACACAGAACGGTACGAACTTCACGCGAATATGCAAATATTTGTTTCATGGACCACGCATATGACACCATCGCTGCGAACATTTTTTGTTGCGTTCTTTCATTACTCAAGTATTCATTAGAGGAACAGAGATAGCCCTAAGTTCAAAGCTGACAGAGTAAGAAATAAAAAACCAACTCCGGACGTCAAGTCGATTAATAGATCGCTGTTGCTCAGCGGTAAATTTCGGCTGGTCAGTTGAGTGTATCGGGTTTGCTCAGAGGGTTAAGGAATAACAAAGGATTCGAGAAAAAACATTTGTCTTAAGACAACAGGTTTAATTCATATATTGAAATGTAAATAAAAAATATGATTGCAAATTTTATATCTAGTTTCATTTTAAAAGTACATAATGATAACTTGTTTTCAATTATATTGTTTAATATTTGACTTTTGACTTGTTAGTGTTTCGACCGTCATGTAAATAATATTTACATATGCACAGGTTTAATATACAGCTTGTGTTAAATAATAGGTGATGGGTAGAGATAATTACTTGATGCAAAAAGAAATGGTGACAGTAAATTAGATTTTTTTTATTGAATTAAATATTTTAATATGAGTATAGCCTCAAATTTAAAATAGCATAAATTTTAATATGCAGTTTATAGAAACTTTCAAATCTAGTCTTATATTTATAAATTATATTGAGGCAGTTTGTGCAATCTAGGCGCAGGCTTGTGCTCCGGTGCGTGGGTATAAATAAGAACAATACACAGTATTAATACTGACCTTTTCGCGACATGGCATTTATACACAAAAATTGTGTATGTTGATGATACAAAGATATGATATATGAAACAATGTATTACGCTATTAATAAAATAAAATTTATATTTAAAATTTATTTTATTTTGAAATCCTTTCAGTTCGGCCTCTTATAACTTAAGCATTTTTGGAGGGACAGTGTTACAATGAAGACAATATTTTTACTTTCAATCATCATTGCACACTAAGAGTTTCTAATAAAAAAGGGAGTACTCTTTACAGTAACTTATGTTGTACAAGCGAACATGTGCAGGGAATTTAATTCCCCCGTCCCGACATAGCCAAGCCAAGGTCATGCGATTGTTCCACTTTGTGAACTTTCGTCACATGTTTCTTCATATTAGCCTTTAATGCAAATCTCCTACTACAAATGTCACATCCATACGGTTGTTCGCCCGTGTGAGTGAGCGTGTGCTGCTGCAAAGTATGCACGTACGAAAAACGTTTTCCACATGTCTCACATCCATACGGTCGCTCGCCGGTATGAGTCATCAGATGAAGGCGCAAGGACTTCGCCTGCGTGAAACACTTCTTACAAACATCGCACTGATTTCGCGGATGGAATGAATGAAGTATCATGTGCTGCTTCAAAGTAGCTTTTAACGGAAACCGCTTACCGCAAACATTACACTGGTAAGGTTTCTCGCCCGTGTGAGTCAACGTGTGAAGCTCTAAATTTGATTTAACTGGGAAGCCCTTACTACAAATATCACACCTAAAAGGTAGATCACCTGTGTGATACAACATGTGCCTCTTTAGGCCAGTTTTTAATGTAAAACATTTGCTACAAACTTCGCAACGATGCGCTTTTTCGCCCGTATGAGTAACCATGTGCTGTATTAGAGTTCCTCTCTGCGAGAAACACTTGCTACAAATTTCACACTGATGCGTGCGCTCTTGCGTGTGCACTGTCATATGTTGTTTTAGATTTGGTTTCCTCGAAAATGTTTTGTTACAAATGTTACACTGATGCGGCTTCTCACCTGTGTGAATCAACATGTGCACTGTTAAGCACGCCTTCTTTTCAAAACTTTTATTACAGATATCACACTGATGTTTTGGTTTACGTTCGTGATTCAAAATGTGTTTTGTAAAATATCCTTTAAATGTAAACATCCTGTTGCAAATGTGGCAGCGATAATCTTTGTGGATCGATGGATGTTTGATGTATTCATTTGACGTCGGTTTTTCGGGTGTTGACAATTTATTACTTTGATTGTGTTCGTCTTTCCTGTAAAATAAAAGTAAAATTTGTTCAAATTTAAATAATTTAAGACCAATGAACAAAATCTCAAGCACTAAATCTTAGATATTATGTTCTCCAAAGTTATTAACGCTAACATACTTGTAGTGTCGGCATGCTGCATCTCTTTCTAAAAACAGCAGACCACATTTCTTACACTTGTAGCAGAAGTAGTGGCCCCTCTGGTGCCGCTCCCGGTCTGCCTTCGTGCCGAACCTTCTGCTGCACACCGCACACGCGTTCGCCAGTTTCTGTAAACAGGAATTTTAAGTTAAAAAACGGCTATACGAAAAACGTCTCCATTTAAACTTCATGGCTCGATTGCCTTTTTTTTTCAAATGAACACATACGAAAATACTACACATGCTGTAATTCGACAATCGGGTAAGCAGAGTAATCGGTGTGTGTCCCGGCTAAATTACAGCACAACACCGATCACCTTTAGCAAAATAATAAACAAAATGATGAACTCAACTCGCATATATTTCTACACATTATAAAAAACATGTATTTTATCTGTATGTATGTTTGCATAAAGTAAATTAATTTATTAGAACAAATAATGAAGAAATTAACATTTTCCATTCAGTAAAACTAATTAAATAAAATTAACCTAATAAATAATAAAAACTAAATAATTACACTCTTACTGTAAGTAAAAAATTTCGTCCAACTCAGTCGACTCCGCCACAGTACCCAATACGCTGGCTGCGTTGCCCCTTTGAATGGCTAGCCCTATTCACTGAAAGAAGAAAGACTTGGCACGTCGGTCACCAGACTTATCAATAAAGAGATTTCCTAAGACATTTCCGAAAGTCCTTGCGTCGGGTGACCACACGCCAAGTGTTTCCACAGCAAAGGCCAGGAATTCGAAGTGGCCGCGCATATATGTAAGTCGATAATGGCTCAGTTGATTTAGATTGGTAGATTATATAGGTTTGGATGCATAGCACCAGCAAGTTACCGAGGCTGACGAAATGTGTGCAATAATAATTATTATTCTATTACTTATAATAATAAACAAAACACTAGACATGAAAAAACACTTAAAACTGTATTATCTCAGTGTGAATTCAAAAACTGAAATAAACCTCGATGGCCAAGTATGTTTTTTTTTATGGAAACTGACACGGTTGGCTACATCACCTACAACATCCGTGATGTCTGCCCATAACACCGGGTGAACTAGGTGCCATGTCAGTGCTTCCCTTCATTTCATGTCGGCTACACTGAACTGGACGGAAAACACGAACTATGTACATAGCTGTTTCGACCGACGCGACGTTTCATTCAGTGCGGTGGTAAAAAAAATCTATCTAGACGGACTCACCTCCGAGTGTTGTACGGTGTTGTGTTTCTTCAACATTGCTTCACACCTAAACGCCGTGATACACGTCTCACACTTGATTTTAGCACCAGCGAAGCTGGCCTCATTCCTCTCCGCTTCCCGCAGCGCCCTTAGCTTCCGCGAGCTCAGCTTTAGCTTGTCGTACATCTGGCCATACCGCACGCCTTTCCTCTTAGCTCTTGGCACTTTGCACGCTTCTTTTATTGATCTAGCTTCGAGTGATTCTTTCGCTATTTCTTCGTGCGATAACTTATTCTTTCTATAGTGCACGCCTTTCTTAGCTTTTGAAACTTTGATATTATCATCTGTGCTCGTACTACTTTGAACTGTTGATTCTTTCGTGTCGTTTACATGTAATACATTAATATCTTTATTATCTAGTTTCTCATGCATATAGTCCGGTTTACATATATGATATGCATCTCCAGATTCTTCCATACTGTTCTGTAATTCCACTGCCATCGGGGACTCCAATTTAACAATCTTAAAGTCGCAGCTGTGAAGATCATCGTCGATGTTCTCTCTCCCAGTGCAGACTTCATTGCTTGTCAACTCTGATTCAATTTCCAAAATGGCGCATATTTCTGTTTTTAATGTTGACAGAGATGCAACACTTTTTGAAATCTGAAAGCGTAGGCGAAATTATTATTGGCTGATAACTTGAACCTACAAATTGGAATTCAAATGTGTTCTGCGCGTAACAAAATTAAAAATATTCTTCGCTCGGTAGTTCAGTGGTGCGGTATATTGGCGTTCAATTGTTAAAGTTAAACACACTTAACGCAATCTTTGTATGACCGATCGTCAAACCATTGAGGGCCAGCCGTGGTTCGAATTAATTACAGATAAAACTGTAGGTCCCTTCCCTAACCTTACTAGGTGGTAGGTATGATTTATATCTTCTGGATTGATACCACCGCACTCAAGTGGAGGTTCGTGGTGGTCAGCTGTAATTAATCGGATTTTTTGCAACACAAATTACTCTGCTTGACCCGATTGTCGAAATACAGCATGTGTGCTTTGTATGTTTGTGGCGCTTTCTAAAGAAAAAAAAAACGGAATCTACGAAAGTTGGATGTCGGCCTCAGGTGGTGTGATCAGGGCTCAGGTGATGTGAGTGGCTCCGCTACAAGCTTCGACGTACAATAGACTGTTAAGTACATAGATCCATACCCTGTATCCTGACAATCGGGGTATGCAGAGGAATCAGTGTTGTGCTGCAAGAACTTGCGTGAAATATAGCACACAACACCTATCATTTCTTGCACGTTTAGCAAAGTATTCGAACAAGATAACTATCAAGCAGCAAGTAAGGCATGAAGACCCACCTGCTGCATGAGTCGGAGGAAGGACCGCGCCAAGGTGAGAGTTGGCTAGTCTGTCGCCCTTCTTGCGCGGCATCTTGTCCTTATCCTTTATTCGTATACTACATGCACGGGGAGCGGAAGGGATGCAGTGGGCTCATACTTATCAACGCGCACTGGACAGGGATTGCATCCCTATACGCTGGCCGCTGGACTTACCATGGATGCGTAGCAATCGGTTCTGCAGATATTTCCTCCACAGAACTGGTACACTTTGGAACGCTTTCCCTGCTCACATATTTCCCCCGAAGTATAGTCTCGGGTCCTTCAAAAGAGGTGTGAATAGGCACCTGTCAGGCCGGCATGGCATTCGCAACCCCCGCGTACGACCGAATGTCCATGGGCGTCGTTAGACACATTATGGGTGGCTCGAGGTCACATGTTGCGCTTTATATAAAAAAAATAAAAAAGTACCAGGCCACACACGGTACTATTTTTTTAAATGGAAACTGACACGGTTGGCTACATCACCTACAACATCCGTGATGTCAGCTCATAACACCGGGTGAACTTGGTACCACGTCAGTGCTTCCCTTCGGTCGTGCCGGCTACACTGAACTGGACGGAAAACACAAACTATTTACATAGCCGTTTCGACCGACCTTTCATTCAGTGCAGTGTACCAACCAACCCGGGCGGGTTGAACCCTACCACCTAGTAATATAAGAAGGGAGTCATATCCCTTGGTCGCCTTTTACGACATACACGGGGAGAGATGCAGTGGGGCTATTCTTTTTAAAGTACCGGCCCCACACGGTACTATGAGATACAGAAACAACAAACAGTACACACGTCAGTGTCTGCTGGGCTGCGCGCCCACGTGAGCCATTCGTGTGCTTGAGCCGCGCGCCGTCGGAACTGCGACACCCTCCTCAGCAACGCTGCACACTCCCAGCACACTTGCATGCTGGCCGCACTCACACTCCAGTCCTGCATAGGAAAATGGGTGAATCAACTTTTTCTTGTAACGTAAAAACCAGCTGCAAAGTCAAATAATAAAAAAAAGTTAATTACAATTTATTACTTAGTTTAAAATCAATAAGTATGTAATATACTTAGGTTGATAGGCAATTGAAATAAAAGTAGAGAACTATTTAAAATAAAACATTAACCAAATTTTTTGGGGTGACCCAGGGGACAATTTCGTCCCCAGTTTTGTATGGAAAAAAGGAGTTGTCCACCGGGTAACCAATATATATTTTTTAAATTACTCAAAATTCTTTGTGCAGCTTCTTTCTTATTAAACAATTACTTATCTGAGAGTTGCTGTAACTATTAAAATAAGATGAATTTATCAAGATAATATCCTGTTTTTAGACAAATACATAAAACAAGAAAAAGTTGACTCACCCACATACAAATTATTGTCTACTTTTGATGTGGAATCACGTCTTACTCATATGGTACAAGGTGGGATGCATGTTAGCTAAAAATTTCAGCCATCATTATTTAATACTAGCTTTTGCCTGCCACTTCGTCCGCGTGGATTTTAAAAAAAAGAACAGAATTCGAAATTGAAGTTTTTATGTAACGTTGATAGGCTTTTGTTTTTCTTGTCTTTTATATTCTCTCTCTCCCGTCCATACTATACTTTATTTGATACTGCTGATCCTTAAGGCTATTTAGCGTGATGGTATATAGCCTAAATGTTATTCTGATGTATAAGCTATAGTACTGTAAAGTCTCATCAAAATCCGTTCAGTAGTTTGTGCGTGAAAGAGGAACAAAGATCCATACATTCATACATCCTCAAAAACTTTCGCGTTTATAATATTAGTAGGATGACGTCACCGATACGAAACATATACCAGGAAAATGGCCAGTGCTCAGTTTCTAAGTAACGCACATACAATACACCTATTGCACTGGCTTGAATTGTGATTTATTACTACATGCACGGGGAGAGATGCAATGGGCATTCCAGCAAAATAAGGAAGGTGGTGCAAAAATGAAACAATAATAACCATTGGTAGCTTGGGTTCGCCCCGCCGTCGGTGGTGGAAACTCCATTTGTTTTTTGTATCAATTTTAGATTTTAATGTTTAGTTGTAACTAATGTAAAAATGTAAAATTGTTATAAAAAGAAAATGTGTAAGTAAAGATATAGAATAATAATAATAATATTATTTGCACACACAGTGAGTCATCAAAGTTAAATGATTTTTTTTCGACTAGTTTCAAGAGTCGAGTCATTAAGTGACCATGACAATCAGATTTTTTTTTATTTTTTGACATTGTTTATCAAGAGAACATACATACATGCATTCTCCACATGCCACTGTGATTACACGTTTAAAGAACAGCGGCAGGGGTGCGAAGCCACTCCTACCTCCAGATTAGTGTTGTAAAGGCAGAAAAATACCGACAAATACATTTTGAATAAAACGAAAAACACGGGGTTTTTCCGTTTCTTTCATGCATGATACCAATACTGGATGAAATTTTCGCCGCGATGAAAGCTCCGCCCCCTTTCCTGATTTAATTTCTCGAATGTTGTAATTTTTTCGCCTGAATCTTATTACTAGACGAAATATAAGACACTTTTATTCTTACACATTTTACAATAAAATCGATATTTCGGGAGAAAAAAAAAATCTAAAATTATTTTTTCCAAAATGTTCTCGATTGCTGATGTTTTTTTGGCGGATTCTTATTTCTAAACGAAATATAAGACACTTTTATTCTTACACGTTTTTCACTTAAGTCGATATTTCCGGAGAGAAAAATAAAACAACTTATTTTTTCATATTTTCTCGAATGTTGATATTTTTTCGCCTGAATCTTATTTCTAGACGAAATACGAATCTGTAGTGAACATTTCAAAAAGTGGCCGCCATTTTGAACTTTTTAGTTACTGGACCGATTGCTTTCAAAATCGATATCTGGGTGTCTGTGTGGGCTCTGAATACGAATCTGTAGTCAAAATTTAAAACAAGTGGCCGCCATTTTGAACTTTTTAGTTACTGGACTGATTGCTTTCAAAATCGATATCTGGGTGTCTGTGTGGGTTTTGAATACGAATCTGTAGTCAAAATTTAAAAGAAGAAGCCGCTATTTTGAACTTTTTAGTTACTGGACCGATTGCTTTCAAAATCTATATCTGGGTGTCTGTGTGGGCTCTGAATATGAATTTGTAGTCAAAACTAAAAGGTTCAAAATGGCGGCCACTTTTTTAAAATTTTGACAACGGATTCGTATTCAGAGCCCACAGAAACACCCAAATATAGATTTTGAAAGCAATCGGTCCAGTAACTAAAAAGTTAAAAATAGCGGCCACTTTTTATAAATGTTGACAACAGATTCGTATTCAGGGTCCACACATACACCCAGATATCGATTTTGAAAGCAATCGGTCCAGTAACTAAAAAGTTCAAAATGGCGGCCACTTGTTTTAAATTTTGACTACAGATTCGTATTCAGAGCCCACACAGACACCCAGATAGCGATTTTGAAAGCAATTGGTCCAGTAACTAAAAAGTTCAAAATGGCGGCCACTTTTTTTAAATGATTCTGAAAATAATTTAAATGATTGAAACTACAGATTCGCATTTCATCTAGAAATAAGATTCAGGAGAAAAAACATCAACATTCGAGAAAATATGAAAAAATAGGTTGTTTTATTTTTCTCTCCGGAAATATCGACTTAAGGGAAAAACGTGTAAGAATAAAAGTGTCTTATATTTCGTTTAGAAATAAGAATCCGCCAAAAAACATTAGCAATCGAGAACATTTTGGAAAAAAATATTTTAGATTTTTTTTTCTTCGGAAATATCGATTTTTTTCAAAAACGTGTAAGAATAAAAGTGTCTTATATTTCGTCTAGAAATAAGATTCAGGCGAAAAAATATCAACATTCGAGAAATTAAATCAGGAAAGGGGGCGGAGCTTTCCATACAAATGCTGTCCTTGGATAATTCAGAATCGCGGCGAGCAATAAATCGAGAACCAATGATGGTACGACAACAAATTAGGTCTTGTTTTGTAAGCAGTTCGATACACTCTTAGATTATTTTTTAACATCTTCCCCTGTTTTCCTGTAAATTGAGTACAAATAAAAATTTATGAAAAAAATTATATCTCCATAAGCGGCCACTCTAGAAAAAATCATCTAAGAACAAAAGAAGCTTGTATTTAGTCAATAAATACGATCCCAAAGAAAAATCCAGTCCCGGAAATTTCCGAGGAAATTTTCAGAATTCCCATACAAAGTGCTGGTTTTAACAACTCCATATTATATCCTCTCGCGAACTTTACCTACTTTGGTACCAAATCACTCTACCTACCTAATTCCGATCCCTGATAATAACACATACCTATTATGTGAAAATTTTCACGGGGTACCTACCTATTGCGGTTCAAGAGATACAGCCCTCGGACAGACGGACAAACAGACAGACAGACAGACGGCGTAGGCTTAGTAATAGGGTAACGTACGACGGATACGGAACCCTATAAAACACAAATTAAAACAAAGATTCCCTTGCCCCTTACTAGGTGGTAGGCTCAAATTGTAGCCGACTGGGTTGGTAGTCGTGAGTGCTACAATATAAATACAAACGTGCCCGAACCGCCCGAACGTAAAGACAGACGAGAAACGAATGAAAAATAAAATTGCACTGTCGAAACGAACCTACGTAAAAAAAAATTCATTTTACGTAGGTTCATCAGCGGCCGGCGTCAACGTTTCAAAAGTACAGCGAATTTTAGATCATCTTGTCTTAATTATTAGGTTCATCTTAGCTTGACGAAATGGACTTCTTGCTTCGTGCCTTCACAAGTAATTGCAATATGATTCTTAGACAGATATACATAGAACACAAAATTGCATACTACGCGGCAGTCGGCACCGCTCTTTGTTTGCCTTCAAAGAAAGCCGCGCGTCTTCAAAGAAAACCGCGCGTTAAGCCCATTCCTTTGTCGGCAAATCACGGTGCTGCCGTATTTTAGTACCTAAAACATTCACTTTAAGAGTCAAATTCAAGTGACATTAGAACTTTAGGTTTGTTGCACGCATACTATACAAGTTCAGAACAGAATATTAATGGAAACGATTGTTTTTAAGTTTAATAATGATTATTTGGTATATTATTTTTTTATGATTACTTTGAAATCGGAAAAGTCATACATAATCATCTTCTTCTTTTACGCGACTTTAGTATTGATGGAAATGTGACAGCTAATCTGTCATCTCATCATCAGTCATCCATCAGTGATCATCACATAAATAAAGGTTAACTGAAATTAGTCAGCATCAGCACGGAAATCACACGCAGGCAGACCATCGATCTGATACCTATTTGAGTTAGGCAAGTAAGTAAAGATGTTTTATGATTAGGTATGATATTATAAGATATTCCTATTTATTGAGTAGTTAACCAACCAATTTACTAAAAGGTAAACAATACCGTATAATTAAATGTTATGAAATTATGTTACGGCATAGATAAATAGTTGAATTAAAACAAAGAAGTATTGTGAGTACCTACATAATTTTTAAATGATAGGCTTCTCTGCGATAGAGCTGTTCGCGACTCTATTCCCTTTTCCTGTTGAATCTTTCCGTGTTTTACGGTGTTCGATGCGAACATTGGTTTCGGAAATCTGTACCACAGCATTAAGACCGGATATACTCATGTTCTCAAAAGCGACAAAGCATGTAGTACTTGTTGAACTTACAGTTCCATGGGAAAGTAACATACCGAAGGACCACAACATCAAGCTTAACAAGTACTGCAACTTAGTAGACCGGATTGTGAGAAACGGATTCAAGACTGATCTCTTCGCTGTGGAAGTCGGAGCAAGAGGATTACCAGCGAAGTCGCTCTACAGTCTCTTCAAGAATATAGGGCTCCCAAGATCGACGCTAAGCTCATATATGGAGAGAGCTTCAAAAACGTCACTGGAAGTATCCTACAGAATATGGATAGGTAGAGAGAGGGAGGTCGAGAGCGGGACTGGTGGTTTCCCCGCGTCCTAGTCAACGCAGACTAGCTGACGAGGGCTTGAAGCGAGCCGAAACGTGAAGCATGCGCGGGAAATTTAGAGTGGCCACTCGCTAGTCCCGGCCTCGATTAATACCCTCCTCTACTGCCGATGGGCCCGGATATGTTCGGTGAAGCCATCGCAAGCTTAGATCCACACCTTCCTACTCAATTTTTGGTTTCAAGCAAAGAACAGGAATAAAATGCGAAAAGAGCAAGTATTTCATATGAAAATACGCTTCGTATTTTTCCGTTTTTCATGGTACCTAAGTCAAATAAATCCGTATCAAAGTGCAAAAAACGGCATCTTTACAACTCTACTCCAGATTAGTCTGTGCCGAGGACCAAAGGTACTAAGGTATGGTAGGTAGAGTTTAACTGACAATACTGGATCAATACCACCGCACTGATGAAAGGTCGGTCGAAAGGGCTAAGTTTTCCATCCGGTCCAACGTAGTCGCAATGGAGATAAACCAGTTCACATGGATATGGACTAGGCTTGCCAGATCTGATGTTAGCCATCCCGGGACATAAATCTACTATTGCAGTCCTTCATAAATATGGTAGAGAAAGAAGAGCGCCACTGCATCTCTCCCCGTGCATGTCGTAAAAGGCGACTAAGGGATAAAGACAAGATGCCGGTGTTGTGCTGTAATTTAAGAGTACTTGCAGCACAACACCGATTACTCTGCTTACCCAGATTGTCGGGATACAGCGTGAGGTGAGTATGTATGTATGTAAAGAAAAGATCAATATTTTTCTATTATAATTTTTTCGGCGAACTCTTAACGATTGTTTTAAAGCGAACAACTTTAGTAAGCAACACTTCACTAAAATGAAATAGGGAAATGGTTGGGAGTTAATATAGCGCGGCATTCTTAGATTTCTGGTAGCTAGGACTGGTAGGCGAGGGTCTAAGGAGCTATTAGCAAAAACAAATTTTGTGCGGAGACTTGTACTTTCGGAGAAAAAAAATTTTGAAAAAAAATTTCATACAAAATAAAAAAAAATTTTTTTTAAGGCACATAAACATTGGTTTTGAATATATATGTATGTAAAAACAAGGGAAGTGGTATGGGTGAATGTTTTGGTGGTTTAAAAAAAAAATAACCAGGGTTAATCGCGACGCATCTTCTATAAATTAACCCTAACCTAATGTTGAGGCGGCGCATGTCGTTTTTGCATAAATTCCTATTAAAAATAAATGTTTTGGTGCATTTAAAAAAAAAAATCGAAAATAAATTTTGTATCAAAAATATTTTTTCTCCGAAAGTACAAGTCTCCGCACAAAAATTTTTTTGCTAATAGCTCCTTAGACCCTCGCCTACCAGTCCCAGCTACCAGAAATCTTCTAAGAATGCCGCTCTATACTAACTCCCACCCAGGGAAATTTCTAATTTGAGCACTTCATCAGCATCTGAACTCTTCCCGGGACAAAATGACCCTACGCCCGGGACACGGGATATTGGAGCCTTGCCCGGGACAATCCCGGAAATCCCGGGCACCTGGCAAGCTTAATATGGACACATCACCTTCAACCTCACCTGCGCAGTGTCGCTCAGGAGAGCGGCTAGGAGGCGGCGTAGCGCGGGCTGCACGCGCGACAGTACGCGGCCGCTGCTGAGACAGCTCTCGCACACGGCCGCCATCTTACATCACCACACGTTCGGCTGCAGCACCGCCGCCGCCGTAAAAATGTTCTTTATAAGATCACCACAACACCAACCAAGTCAAGCTATTTGTTTTGAGCTCATGTCTGCACTCTGCAGTGTTGCCAGCGGGGTCTTGTCAAAAGTTACCTAAAATAGAAAAAAAGTAACCTTTTAGTGTGAAAAGTAACCTTTAATTATTTTTTTTCAGTATTAAGTAGTGTTTTTCGGTTATCCTTATCCGCGTACGTATTTATTTGTACACTTACCTAGTTTTTCAGTCGTTTTTTTTTTTCAATTCAAACCACTATGTGAGTACGCCCGACCGACACAAACAAACAAAACTAAACTTTCTTTCATTCATCGACATGAACGAACGACAGCAAACGAACTCGGAAAGAGCGAATTAGATTGAAGCGAGACGCTTTTGTGATTTGGTTATTCACACCCTTTAGTGTGAGAGAGAAAGTCGTATTTTCAACATGTTTTTAGAATACACACAGAACCACGACGATTTAAGAGCGAAGTCTTGCGTTGCCAACATGAAAAACATATAAAAGAGTTCTGCCCACAGAACTCGCATTGAATCCACAGTAAAACATAATAGTCTGTGGCACAAAACTAGATATATTTCCGCCGTTTAATCGGTTTCGTGTAAGAAAAGAAATTAAAAATCTATTATACAAATTAATTCTGAAAAATCACCTAAAAGTAACCTTTTGAGTCGTGTAACCTAGAAGTAACCTTTCAGCGTTAAAAGTAACCTAAAAGGTTACAAAAGTAACCTTCTGGCAACGCTGGCACTCTGCTCGTTCGTAAATTACAATACAATACAATACTAGCTCTCAGTGTTGCCAACTCAAATTTTGAAATTCTCCTAGATTGACTTCGAAAATCTCCTAAAAATCTCCTAGAAAATTTTCATTCTAAAAAATTCTCCTGTTATTCAAATTATAAAAAAAATCACCACATTTTTAGTGTTCTTTATTCGTACGGGACCATATTACTAAGCCTAGGCCATCGGTCCGTCCGTCTTTCTGTCTTAGATATAAAGAGCTGTATCTTTTTCAGCCTGAAAACCGGTCAATTGCGAGTCGAACTCGCGCACCGCGGGTTCTCTGTCAGTCAGTCAGCGTGTAAGCGTCTACTGCTGGACATTCGCCTTCAATTTTCCACCACTCTCTCGGCCTTCAGCGGTACGGGCCACTGTTTTCCGCCGACATACTCCATGTCGGCGTCCCACCTGGCGGGTGGTCTTCCCACACTCCGTTTCCTGTCCACGGCCGCCAATATAGTACATGGTTACTCCAACGGTCGTCGTCCCTTCGGCTAACGAGCCGAGCCCACTGCCATTTTAGCCTATCAACCTGGTTTCCAATATCGATTACTTTGCTGCATGGGCGGATTGCCTCATTTATTACGCACCATTTCGCGTAGCTATACTCCCAGCCCAGCATGGCTAGTTCCATCGCTCGCTGGGCAACTTTGAAAACAACTATAGTCAAAGCTCACGTATCACACCCGTACTAGGAGGACGCACTGGTCATAATATATACGGGTCAGACCTCGGGGCTAATTTTAAATTTCTGAGGCAGCCCAACTCAATTGAATTCATCCCTCGACCTCCTTAAGGAGACCTTGTCTACCAAGCAGTATTTGACCGAGATATACGTACTACTCTTCCTTCAACCTGTTCGATCACTTCTTCGCCAATAACGATTTGTCCTCCCGTCATAGCCACGATTGCCATTGCAACCACCACGTAATTCGTCTTAATTATTAGTTTTTGTTTTGTTTGTCACTTGTACGTATTACCGTTTTTACGTTAGAGCAAAAACAAACAAATATATATATTTTTTTAAACACGTTTCTTGTATGGGAAAGCCCTTAATTTTTTTCTTATTATTTGATAGGATGTCCGCCAATAATAAATAACACATAATCTGTGAAAATCACAACCAGCTACCTATTACGCTACAAAAGAAAAGTAGTGCGGACTGACGGACACGCTGTCGATGTAGGCTTAGTAATACTACTGATTATTACAAAGAATACATGTAAATAACATTGATTGATAACAAAATGTTCGTTCGGTTTGGCCCGCCCGGTAGTCGGCTGGTTGGTCGATCGATGCACGCACCGCACACATTCACAGAGTGTCACGTTATCCTATCCAAAGAGCAAGAAGCTGAACCTTGCTCTTATCAACAAATCCTATCGTATATTGTGTGACTTGAGAAGTTGGTTGGTTGATTCACAGGCAGTTCATTCATTGTGTTGTCACCGGACATTCCGACATATTTGTTTGTTACTAGTAAATATATGTTTTAATTTTAATTCCGAGTTTCTCACTCCTAAATCTTCTCCTGTAGTGATTTTCTTTCTCCTAAATTTTCTCCTACTCTCCTGGCAGGCAAAAAGTTCTCCTAGCACCACTGAAATACTCCTGAATCTAGGAGAAAATCTCCTAACATGGCAACACTGCTAGCTCTATGACAATACTCTTCGGTCGGTCTTCTCTTCAGGCCACTCAACCAACGCTCAGTCTAGATCAGGGTTGGAATCGAGCTTACTATAAATTATTGTACGACGTGAAAGATCGTACGACGAACAAGATGGATATTTAAAAAAAAATATCATACAGACATCATCGGATCATAGGTTGACCGAGATTCATAACAAACTAATGAATATATAAATTCTACTTACAGTATACAATTTATGCACATTTAACTATGTAGGTTACCAAGTGTGTGCTTCAATTACATAAAAGCTTTCTTTGGAAACTTATACTTAGTACTAAACTAAATAAATTGGCACATTTTATTCTGACATTTTCTTCCTTTATATTTTCTGCGCAGCGTCGGCGCTCAGGAGAGCGGCTAGGAGGGGGCGGCGTCGCGTCGCGCGAGCTGCACCACGCATGAAAACGAACCCTTCAATGCAGGAGAGCTTTGACGCAGCTGTGAGAGAGAGAAGATGTCACGTGACTGCTGCAAACTGTCTCTCTCAATGTCACACACAAATCAGTTGCAGTAACGACTTAGGATTGCCTCTTCTCCGGCGCTGCGGGAAGTGCAGCCCTTACTTCCTTGCGTAACAAAACGCAGGCACCCGTACTCGCCTCCGCGCCAGGCGACCAGCCTCAGCCGCTCCAGCTCACACGGGTACCTGCGCTTTGTTACGGCGGACGGGGGCTGCATTCATTCCTCCCCTTCGGCTTATAAGAACACTCTAGAGAATAGCCATACTAACAGGTTTTGTCGGGGCGGTGAATTTAGTTTTCCGTAAAGTATGCTAATTACCCCATTGTCCTATCAAAGTTGTCTATATGGCAACACAAACCTTATCTACACCAATTACCTAGAGCACAGAGGAGATGCAGGAAATACGCATGTCACGTGACATCTTCTCTCCCTCACAGCTGCGTCAAAGCTCTCCTGCATTGAAGCACTCGTCGCATGACAGTCCTTCCCGCAGCTGAGACAGTTCTCGCACAGGGGCGGCGCGCAACTTATCCTCAACTACTCCTTATCTTAACTACTCCTCACACTTTCTCTCTCGGTCGGATAAGTGATGGTGCTCGCGCAGCCTGTATCCAACCACAGATTAAGTTGTGCAAGTAAACAGAGAGAAATATATACCTACATACAAGTGTATTGTTCCACAGGAAATTAGTGGCCTCAGCTCCCTCACCTCTCCATAGAGATAGGTAGGTAGGTACCTAAATTACGGACAAATTGTAATTGTAAACTAATTATCGTACGATTTTAGGCACCCGTATGCTTGGGTGCTCAAAACAGTATAAAGACAGTAGTATTATAATATTCTTTCATAAAGACAAAGTGGAATTTGGCACTTGCAATACTCGTCAATTAGACATCAAATCAGGGATTTTAGATGCATGAGAATTCTCACGCACTTGTGAGAATTACGCCTCCGACATGAGCTATGAGGCAAAAGGTAGTAAGCATGAGGATTTCACGGACTGTGGGCAATTTATTTCTTGCTCTTATCTTAGCTCTTAAATGACCAAGCCTTCTGCAAGTCTGTGGGACGGCACGCACGCAGCCAGCAGCATAGACTGACTATATATTAGGCCACCAGTACGCACGCACCGCAGTGCAACCGCAGGGTACTAATCATACACAGACAGAACTTATAGATAGTTACTTACTCTTGCACCTATCCAATTTTATTTTTTTATGTTCATTCATCTGCTCCCGAAACAGGAAAAACTCATTAGAGTATAAAGCCACTTCTGTTGTAGCTTTTAACGTCTGTTCTATAAATTCTCGCACCGCATGCAATATTAGGATTATTTCTGACAGAACAAACCCGCATGAGCATTTTTTATTAGATTTTAGAACATCCGTACGAAAATTCATTATTAGCTGTCTAACATCCCTGCATCAAATTATGTTAGAATAATCTATCCGGGGGGCCCTGGCCCTCCCTACCAACCTCGGTCCTACTATAGCGTGCGTAGTATTATATTCTTTGTACTTTAGGTAATCTGTGATTCGGGTTCGGTCGGGCCATCGTCGTATTAGGTGCCGAGCACCCACCAACTCACCAAATTAGTCTCACTCGTTTAACGTCATAATCAAAGGTACAAGACTCGTCCAGGACCAACCGTGTGGAAAAAAGAGGTTCACTCAATATACCTGTACTCACAATTTTATATAGGTATGATGCATGAGACAAACATGTATGAACCCGTACCGCCGCCACCGCAAGAACTGTCTCTCGAAGGTGACGTGAGAGCGAACTGGCACCGTTTCAAAGGCCAGTTCGAGACATATTTGTCGGAATCGGGAAACAGTGCGTTATCTGATAATATGAAGGTGCGTTTGTTTCTCGACATGGTCGGTAGCGAGGGAGTGCGATTATACAACTCCCTCAAAATGCTAAAGGCGGACAAGCGAACACTGCGGCTGGTATTGAAAGAGTTTGGACGAAAAATCGTTCCCGTCAACGTCGTGTACGAGAGGTTTGTATTTTACAGTCGCAAACAGAATAGTGGCGAGCATTTTGACAGCTTCTTTCGAGATTTAAAGCGTTTAATAGCTTCTTGCCGGTTCGGAGAGCTTGAGAACTCGTTACGAGACCAGATCGTACTTGGAGTGAGGGATCGGCGCATTCAGAAGAAGCTGCTCAAATTGGACGGCCTAAATCTGGAGACTGCGGTTGAGATCTGTCAGAACTCTGAACTTCGAAAGCGGACTAAACTAATTTGCGGCGAGCTAACAAGAAACACGCGAAATGGGGTGGCCGGTACGACGGAGCTGATGAAAATAGAAAAGAAATTTTGTGCCGGTGAGGGAATGCTCATTCATCCATATTAATTTTATTTTGAATCACACTTTAGTCCCCAAAATCGTGTGGGTTCGGTACCTTAGAAAGAATAGCCCCACTGCATCTCTCCCTGTGCATGTCGTTAAAGGCGACGTGAGGTATGAGGACAAGATGCCGTGCTAAATGGCAACAGGCTAGGCACCTCTCACCTTGGTGCCGTCCTTCTGGAACCATACTGAATATACATATTTCTCAATGTAGTATTGTTAGTGCATCGACGGTACATATACATCGATGTGTTAGTGTCCTCTATGGCGAAATATATGTCTAGAGCTGAATCTGAATCTGCAATTACAGATGACGGATCAACAGACGTCACTCTGAAGAACGAACCTGCCGATGATGATGACGGCATCATCTCGTCAGACGCCACCTACCTGGAGCAGGAGACGGAAGTAGCAGGCGCGGCAGCATCAAAACACATTAACCCGTGTGAATTAAATGCTGATTCCACCGAAGTCACACCTTCGGAGTGAGTTTGAATTGTATAAATGTTTTTTCTGGAGGAATAAACATGTAAGAATATATTAACACCTCAGAAGTCGTCTGTTAGTCACATGTGTGACCCGGCAACAGCGGTGTTGAAATATTCGGTCTTCGATTAAAGATATAAGCTTCAAATTGTAGTTCTAAAGTAATGTGAAGTGAAGACTACTTTTCAATGCAATCAAATACAGTTTGCCAATTTTGAAAAATAAAAAACCAAAATTTAATTACTGAGGCAATAGCCATTCCGACTTTCATGCGACGCCAACTTAGTAAGTGGTCGCATATAAAATTTTTTTCAGTCTGTTTAGTTGTCTTAAGTAAAAGGATAGACTTTTGCACTTTTTGAGTCAAAACCAAGGCCAGTGCAATACATGTTATATAAGAAAGATAGACATTTTGTCAAGATCACTTCCATATCATTTGTTATAGGTGTTCATATGGGCATCGATGTTCGGACGTCAAAGATTTAGATGGAGAATCTTATGAGCAGATTCCCCTCATATTTATTTAATTTAATAAATAAATAAGAAACAGAAGATAACTTGAGATAGTAATGCGTGCCTTATTTACCAATTTCAGATGTTATAACAAATTTATCAAGAATACGCCTTCAGTAAATGGACCGAACGAGACATATTTATTCAACAGTACGTCCACACCATATAACTTTAGCATTCGCAGACCCAGTTCCGTGAACGACCAAGCAATGAACCAGTTGACGATTTCGCGACCTTTTTCCTGTGAAGAGTGTAATAAGTGTTTCAAAACTAAAGAGCATTTAAAAAAGCACACCTTCTTACACACTGGAGAACGTCCTTACAAGTGTGAAAACTGTTCTAAGAGTTTTGCATTGAAATCTAACTTGAACAAACACATGTTTCTTCATGAAAATCAACGCCACAAGTGCAACTTCTGCAAGAAAAGTTTTATTACGAAAGAGTATCTAAAAAAGCACTTGGTGATTCATAAAGATGAATGCAATATCAAGCCAGACAAACAGTATGAATTTAAATGTGAGATGCGCAAGGGCGACCGTCCATTTCAGTGTGACATATGCAGTAAGCGGTTTTCCAAAAAAGGCAACTTTAATGAGCACATACTGACGCATACGGGAATACGACCTTATCAATGTGACATTTGTAGTAAAAGTTTTTTGAAGAAAGGAAACTTTAATCAACACACTTTGACTCACAAGAACGAGCGACCCTATCAATGTGACATTTGTAGTAAAAGTTTTTTAACGAAGCAACATTTGAAAATGCACATGATGACGCATACCGGTGAACGACCACAGCAATGCGAGCTCTGTGCAAATAGCTTCTCTACTAAAAAGGCACTAAAAATACACATGTTAGTTCATACGGGGGAAAGGCCACATTTGTGTCACATTTGCAACAAAGGGTACTCGCAAAAAGGTTCCTTAAAAATGCACATGCTCACTCACACAGGAGAACGACCTCATCAGTGTGATATATGTAGCAAGTGTTTCTCCACGAAGGAATATTTTAAAAAGCATATGTTGACACACACAGGGGAACAGCCTTATAGCTGCGAAAGCTGTGGTAAACGCTTTGCAGTCAAGTCGAACTTGAATAAGCATGCCTTGATACACACGAATGAAAGACCGCATCAGTGTGACATTTGCAGTAAGTGTTTTACGAGGAAACAAGACTTAAAAAAGCATTCAGGTGTTCACGAAAGACCTCATCGGTGTGACATTTGTAGCAAGAATTTCGCTAGGAAGGAGCGCTTGAAAAAGCACATGTCTGTTCATAGAGTGAAATAAAATTAACATTCCTGCATAACGCAGTTGAATTATATGGGTATTCATACTCTAATCTAATGTATCAGCGCAGTGGATTAGTTTAACTCCAATGTATAAAATATAGGGTATTGATTGTCAAATGTTGATGTAAATACGATTGACTGGATGACATTAAGCGGCGCCAGTTCGACATGTACCGATCAGCTCTTCTAGCGTTACTCGACACAAGTTTAAATTGTCTGTAAGGTTTGATATGTGCAGGTAAATATCGATATAAAAATATTTCTATTTGTAAAGTAATTTTTTATTTTTTTTTTATTTTATTAAATTTTTTAGTTATAATTTATTTAATTTTAAATAATAATTTAATTATTTTTTTAGAGTGGGAAATAGTTACAATTGCCTGAGTCAATGTGACTCATGTATCGATTAGAATGTGAATGTTTTTCTATACGTAAATGAAAAGGTTTATTTGATGACAAAATACATTCTGTAAACAATTTATTTTAATTTTTTCCAGTCATATTAATCTCTTATTTATAATTATCTGACTACTTCTCTATATTCAATCACTTCTGTTATCTTTCAACCTAATACTGATATTCATGTATGTGTACATTTACAGGTACCTATGTTTGGGTCCATTTATTAAACAGTTTTGACATGAATTTGATGAAACGTCTTTATCCTGCTGCCGGAGGTTTTTTACAAAAAGTTGCATTACGAAAATTATATACTTTTGGCGATTTCGATCTCGAAAACTATAAGAGTTAGGTACGAAAGTGAGGTATATCGTCCTAAAGGTAGGTCTTCCGACTTGCTAAGACATACCCGAGAGTCGTACATCAAGCCCTTCTATAAATATGGCCCTTAGAAAAAAGGCTTCGAAAATCAATAAATGCTTATAACTCCTGAACTACTAGTCAGATCGACTTGCATTTGTTTCTTTTCGTAGAAAAAATTGCTCTTTTAAATAGTTTTTTTTTCAAATCGGTTGAGCCGTTTCTTAAAAAAAAAGGAAAAGTATTTGAGAGATATGCCATCTCGGAAACTACTGATCCACGACTACTCATCCGCTGGAGGAAATGATAGGCCTTCGACGAGATAATTTTAATGAATAGGTTTAAAGGATGGTGAATTGGTGAGGCATATCGTCTTAAAGTTAAGACGACATACCCGACAGTCGTATATCGATCCCTTCTATAAATATGGCCCAGAGAAAAAGTGCTTCGAAAACTTCGAAAATCAATAAATGTTAAAAGTGTAAAAAATGGAAAAAGGAATATCTTGGAAACTACTGATCCACGACTACTCATCCGCTGGAGGAATGATAGGCCTCGATAAGAAAAACCTTTTTTTTTCGCAAACTACTGCTCCCAAAACTACTCGTGTGGTGGGTGGGACAAACAAGGATAGGCATCGATGAGATCTTCATCAAATTCACGAATCTGCGGCCGTGTCTCCGACACAGCCCACTCGCTTTTTATTAAGCCGCGTCTCCTGCGAATGTTTAATTTTTTCGAAACATTACACAGAATTCAGAAACATCGAAACATTGGGGCGTGGCCATACACATTTGTATGAAATCAAATGTTTGTGTGTAATACCTAATATTTCTTGTGTAATGTTTCGAAAAGACATGCGCAGGAGACGCGGCTTTAAGCATAAACTTACCTAATTTTTAAGCCGCGTCTCCTGCGCATGTTTTTTCGAAACATTACACATAACCATTGGTTTTCATACTAATGTGTATGGCCACGCACGCCCAGGGTTGCCAGATGGTTCAGTTGAAAAAACCGGGCATTTTTCATCAAAGGGTCTTTGTTTTTTTAGGTACAAAATTAAAGTTGATTTTATGTACCAATTGTTTCGTGACCTTTACTTTTGAAAATAGATGGGAGATAGAGTAATAAATAAAAGGGTTGAATTGATCGAACTTACTGAAAAATCGAAGAACACAGTAAGATTAGTATTAAAATGTTCTGAAAAAGTAAATATTTGCGTTATATCAAGAAAATCCGGACGTTTTGGTGTCCGGTTTTTCATTATTTTGGAGACCGGACACAAACCTCAAAAACCGGACATCTGGCAACCCTGCGCACGCCCCAATGTTTCGATGTTTCTGTGTAATGTTTCGAAAAAAACATTCGCAGGATGTCCGCCCTATGCGCTTTTTCTAATCCGAAAGGGATTTGAAAAAGCGCATAGGGCGTAGCTTGTTTTTTTTTTTATGGTAACTGACACGGATGGCTACATCACCTACATACATCCGTGATGTCAGCCCATAACACCGGGTGAACTTGGTGCCACGTCAACGTCAGTGCTTCCCTTCGGTCGTGCCGGCTACAATCAACTGGACGGAAAACACAAACTATTTACATAGCCGTTTCGACCGACCTTTCATTCAGTGCGGTGGTACCAATCAGGGCGGGTTGAACCCTACCACCTAGTAATATAAGAAGGGAGTCATATCCCTTAGCCGCCTTTTACGACATACACGGGGAGAGATGCAGTGGGGCTATTCTTTTAAAGTACCGGCCCCACGCGGTACCTACAAAGTTTGTTAAGAATGCTAAATTGCGTAAATTGCATTTAAACTCGCCTTATAAGTTCCATGTTTTTATGGTGTAAGTAAAGTGGCGGCTCTGGCCAATGAATTTTAGTGAGGCACCACCTACATAATAGCATTTTATTAATGTTGTATTGCAGTTTTTATTTCGAGGACAGGACATGCCCAAAGTCTAGCAATAAATAAACATCCATGTTGATTTTTTTTTTCTTTGCCTTCAAGATAATTAAGTGAGTGAGGCGGAGGCCGGCGCCTCACTTGCTTCACCTGGGGAACCGCGTAACTAAGTACAATAAATTACATTTGATTGATTGATTGAAGCTTGAGAAAACAAACTGGAGTAACATGCATTCAGTTCAAGAGACATAAGCCAACTTCAGAATGAGAAGGCAATAGCAGCACCCAGATTAACGGCCGCTACATTATACAGAAACTACGGACCGGACCAAAGGACCGGACTGGCGCTTTTAATTGCTAATGCCATTGAATTATAATAATTTCAATTGACTAAAGGACTAACGCTAATGCGAATAGAATGCCCAATTTATGATCACGAAGCTGCGCTATATACTTCTCACTATTGATATGGTAATTTTATCCCTGCCGCTCAGTTGCAAAAGAAACGCCTTTTAAAGTTCGTCACTTATGTGTTCATATTTTGTGAGTTGTTTGTTGTGTGACGAATAAATCATTTCATTTCATTTTCCTCACCCAACACACGAACGAACCACCTTTAGGACGAGTGTCTCTTTGTAGTAACGTTAACTTTTTTTTCTACGGAAAGGCAAAGATAGTGTGACCATATAGCCACAACAACCACAAAACACAGCTATTAGAAATGACTTAGGCCGACTTGCACCAACACGAGTTTAAAGTTAAGTAGCGAGTTATGGATTTAAACCATATTTAAACCGGTTCCCACAGTCAGCGGGTGCTAGCTTAACGAGTTAAACTGGTTTATATATTAAATTTGTGTTGGTGCAAGTGGGCCTTAGCCTGCGGAAATCAAAACTGGGGCCAACAATAAAAAAATAAAACTTCACGAAAACAATTTATTTTCAATAGCGACTTAGGATCATCGATGTCTAATTTTATAGATCGAACGTCGCGCGATTTAACCTGTACTATGTTTCGTCTTAACAAGTGTGCGTGCATTCACACACAGTATTGTGATACTCACACAAGCACACACTTTTACATCATATAGTCGTTTCATGTCCGTAAGCGGCGGGCATCGGAGCGCGCCGCGCCTCCTGCCACGAGATACTTTCGTGTTTGCATTTTACACGCCGCCATGCTGTCACGTGACGCGATCCCTACGACGTTACTGTCGCGTTCTCACTTGCCTACAGGTGATAAGAGTGAGCGAGAAAGTTGTCATCGCTCGCCCATCGGCGCGATTGTCGTATTTCCGCTCACTCTTATGATCAGTAGGCAAGTGGGAACGAGAACGCGATAGCTACGTCACACAATCCGTGACATGTCAGCTTGGCTTCTTAACACGTCATAACATGCTCAGGTGAAACAAACAACAACGTTTGTCACTGTTACTCTTGCATAAAACACAGCTTTACTCTTTCTCGTTCGCTCTTTATATTAATTACGTATACAAAAATCTGTTTAACATAAAATTTGAGAAAAAAACCAGCAAAATAAATACTTACTGATGGAAGGAGACGCCATTCTTTACGTAATTTCGATCTGAGCTGTTACAATACTTGTTACAGCAACCGGGCATGCTGAACACACGCACTTTTGCGCCACAGACTCGGTACAGTAAGACTTACGCTCAACACGCGCTGCACACGCCGTATGAAGCGGCTGTCCGTGAAATCTGCAATTTATGCAGTTCTCGTCGAGAACAAATTTTTTCGGGAGTAATGTATGGGATGGGCATATCTCTAAATATACATCAATGCTTAGGATTGCCTCTTCTCCGGCGCTGCGGGAAGTGCAGCCCCGCCGTCCTTGCGTAACACCGCGCAGGCACCCATGCTCGCCTCCGCAGCTTGGGCAGGCGACCACTAGGGCATGCAGTCTCGGTACCTTAATAATTCCCGGGAAAATTTCGATACTTTTGAGACTTCCCGGGACTCCCGGGAATTTCGAGACTTTCGAGACTACTGTATAAAAATGCTACAGTGTATGTTTTTTTATGGAAATCTACATAAATTTACCATTTTTGGAAGATTTTCACATGGTTCTTCAAAGGAAGCCATAAAAATATAACCAAAGCTATAGAAAAAATAGTGGATATAAGTGGATAAGTTTCACGGATGTTCGAAAAAAAAGACATTACACCATCTATTATAATTAAATTTTTTTCGCTAGCTAGCTTTTACCCTCGGCTTCGCTCGCGTGAAATTCGTATTTCAAAGGAAGAAAGTAAGTAACTAAGGGCGAGCTCGGTTCAGGTAAACGATAAACCGTCTCGAAGAAAGTGAGTAACTTTTTGAGGCCGAAGGCGGAGTTGCGTTCTGGAAGACGATAAACCTTCTCGAAGTCAGTAAGTAACTATGGGCGAGGCCGAAGGCCGAGCTGCGTTCAGGAAGAGGATAACCTTTTCGAAGAAAGTAAGTAACTATGGGCGAGGCCGAAGGCCGAGTTGCGTTCAGGATGAGGGTAAACTTTTCGAAGAAAGTAAGTAACAGAGGGCGAGGCCGAAGGCCGAGCTTCGTTCAGGAAAACGATAAACCTTCTCGGAGACAGTAAGTAACTATGGGCGAGGCCGAAGGCCGAGCTGCGTTCAGGAAGAGGATAACATTTTCGAAGAAAGTAAGTAACAGAGGGCGAGGCCGAAGGCCGAGCTGCGTTCAGGAAGACGATAAACCTTTTCGAAGACAGTAAGTAACTATGGGCGAGGCCGAAGGCCGAGCTGCGTTCAGGAAGACGATAAATTCTCGAAGACAGTAAGTAACTATGGGCGAGGCCGAAGGCTGAGCTGCGTTCAGGTTAATGATAAACCTTCTCGAATAAAGCAACGACATTCTACTTTCTGGACAGGCCCTCGTTATACATTTTACCGGTAGAAAAGTAGCAAATTCGTAGGAAGGTAATGTAGGAAATTCGTATTTAAAAAGAAGAAACTAAATCATTAAGGGCAAGGCCGAACGCCGAGCTCTTTTCACGTAAATGTTGTTTTTCTCGAAGAAACTATGGCGACGCCGAAGGCGGAGCTCCGTATAGGTAAACCATATATTGCGTTCAGGAAGACGATACACCTTTTCGAAGACAGTAAGTAACTATGGTCGAGGCCGAAGGCTGAGCTGCGTTCAGGAAGAGGATAAACCATCTTTAAGAAAGTAAGAAACAAAGGGCGAGGCCGAAGGCCGAGATGTGTTCAGGAAGAGGATAAACCTTTTCGAAGAAAGTAAGTCACAAAGAAGTTACTTTATTCGAGGAGATTTATGGTCTTCCTGAACGCAGCTCGGCCTTCGGACTCGCCCTCTGTTACTTACATTCGTCGAAAAAGTTATCCTCTTCCTGAACGCAGCTCGGCCTTCGGCCTCGCCCTTTGTTACTTACTTTCAGATGGTTTTATCCTCTTCCTGAACGCAGCTCGGCCTTCGGCCTCGCCCATAGTTACTTACTGTCTTCGAAAAGGTTTATCGTCTTCCTGAACGCAGCTCGGCCTTCGGCCTCGCCCTCTGTTACTTACTTTCTTCGAAAAGGCTCTTCCTGTACGCGGCTATAATTAAAACTATTCTCGTACGGATGTTCCAAAATTCTCATATCTGATAAAAAATTCTCGAATGCGGATTTGTTCTGCCAGAGATAGTGCTACTAATATTACATGAAAATAGGTTTGTTTAAATTATTTTTACAGTTTAGTTTGATTCTCGAAAGTCTCGAAATTCTCGGGAAAAGTATTTAAATTTCTCAGTCTCGATTAGTGTTGTAAAGTCTCGAAATTCTCGGACTTTCGAGAGTCTCGATTCCCGGGATGCATCCCCTAGCGACCACCCTCAGCCGCTCCGGCTCACACGGGTGCCTCCGCTGTGTTACGGCGGACGGGGGCTGCACTCCCTACGCTCCTCCGGCTTATAAAAACACTCTAGGGAATAGCCATACTAACAGGTTATTTTGGGGCAGTGGATTTAGTTTACCTCCATTGTCCTTTCAAATGTTGTCTTATACACACCTGATCTATTTACACCATTAGCCCAGTAGAAATCGACACTAAAAAAGGCTAAAATCGCAAAGCACGATGTAGTTCTGATTTTTTGGTATGTTGTATGGACCAGTTAGGGCAGTGTGAATCCAAATTTGCAACTTCGAAAAACTTGTGCTCGCTGCGCAACACGCGAAAAACTGCGAAATTTTGGGACTTTTTTCACTTTTTGCTCTAAAAGTCATAAACGTTTTTCGACAAACATGATACAGTACTTTTTTAAAGCTAATTAAATTTAAAACAATTTAAGTCCAACTGCAGCTCTATAAACCCTATAGGGACCAAGCTATGACCCTTCACAGATGGTAAATTTTTTCCGAAAATTTAAAATTTTAAGTTTTGCTTCCGTTCGGAGCAAAATATTAGCCAAATCCCTCACCCTATGAGAAAAGTCATCAGAAATAAAGTTGTAGTATATTTAATTTGCTTTCATTAAAGCACAGAACGAAGTCTGTGAGACTAATAGTTCACTCACAATCTCGAAAAAACGAAAAGATGGTAAAAATTGATTTTTGAAGAATTGAGACAAACTTTTTTATGGAAACTGACACGCTTTGCTACATCACCTACAACATCCGTGATGTCAGCCCATAACACCGAGTGAACTTGGTGCCACGTCAGTGCTTCACTTCGGTCGTGTCGGCTACACTGAACTGGACGGAAATCACAAACTATTTACATGGCCGTTTTGAATAACTATTTGTGTGCATGCATAGTAAGTTCATTCTTCTTGAGACTACGTTCCACACTCGCGGTAATTAGCGTTTGGAAAGCACGTTTTTTACTACTACCACTGTACTGTCACCTTCCTCGAGTGCCCGCCGACACACAAAACAGACTCCTGGCGAAACCGACATTGTTTCATTCGTTGTACCAGTTTCTAGTACCTGAGAACAAAGAAACAATATATGTATAATATGTAATATAATATGTATAATAATAATAATAGCCTACAAATTTAAAAGTAATTATCCTTTTTATATGTTTTTATTTCTTTTCCTTTGGTACTATGCACACAAATAGTTATTCAAAAGGCTTTGTCTCAATTCTTCAAAAATATATTTTTACCTTCTTTTCGTTTTTTCGAGATTGTGAGTGAACTATTAGTCTCACAGACTTCGTTTTGTACTTTAATGAAAGCAAATTAAATATACAACTTTATTTCTAATGACTTTTCTCATAGGATGAGCGATTTTGCCAATATTTTGCTCCGAACGGGAGCAAAACTTTAAATTTTCAATTTTCCGGAAAAATGGACCATCTTTGAAGGGCTATAGCTTGGTCTCTATAGAGTTTATAGAGCTGCAGTTAGGCTTAAATTGTTTTAAATTTAATTACCTTTAAAACAGTACTGAATCATGTTTGTCGAAAAACGCATAGTTTATGACTTTTAGAGCAAAAAGTGTAAAAAGTCCCAAAATTTCGCAGTTTTTCGCGTCGTGCGCAGCGAGCACAAGCTTTTCGAAGTTGCAAATTTGGATTTACACTGCCCTAACTGGTCAATACAACATACCAAAAAATCAGAACTACATCGTGCTTTGCGATTTTAATGTCAATATCTACTGGGCTACATTCTGTACGATGAACGACGAACTTGCTTTGCTTCTCGACTTCGTTAAAAGCGTTGTGCGTGGCAAGGCAAGCGTGTGCGTAGTATGGTAATTTTTTTTTTTTT
The DNA here is from genome assembly GCA_946902875.1 of Nematopogon swammerdamellus. Taxonomy (NCBI): domain Eukaryota; kingdom Metazoa; phylum Arthropoda; class Insecta; order Lepidoptera; family Adelidae; genus Nematopogon; species Nematopogon swammerdamellus. Next base: position 18,174,079 of record OX336352.1, read on the forward strand.
TGGCAATCACACTTAATTCGTGTATTTATGCCAAAGTCCCGTATTTAGAGTTATATAGAAGTTGCATGAGCAAAACATTTATATTTAGTCATTAAAAACAATCAAATTGAAGAGGTTAAAAAAAAACGCGCATACTACGAAACAAGCGAACAGTGAACAGCTTGCATGCATGAAAATAATAAAAGGAAGTAAGTAGGTATACCTAAAAAGAAACACAAAATATACAACTACAAAAGAAAATACACATTATTTCTATATTTACAGTTTTATGTTGTTCTCTGCAATAAATTTAGCTATCAATTTCAGTATTTTGAGATTGTTAATAATCAGTAGACAATTAATGTTAGTGGGGAGGGGAACTTTAAATGGTGGTAATGAAGAGTACAGTGGCGGAGTATTATTATTTAAGGGACATGTAAAAAAAATATGATTTAAATCACCCTCTTCCAAGCCGCATTCACACACGGATGAGTCTAAGATGTGGAGCCTGGCCAGGTGGACGGGAGAGCAACAGTGGCCGAGCCTAAGTCTGCATATAACAGAAGTGGCAACTTTAGATATGTTTAATTTATAAAACCACGGTCGCGCTGGAATACTTGCCTGGAACTGGGCATAATGTGAACCTTTATGTTTACTAGATGATTTCCAGACATTAGACCAGGATTGGGATAAATAAGATTGAGACAATGAAACCAAGTCATGAGAGTAATTTACATATGGAAATTTGTCCCCCCGGACCACAGCATCCTTAGCAAGGGCATCAGCACGCTCGTTGCCTACGATGCCGCAGTGCGATGGAATCCAGGCCAGGACGATCTCCTTTTTATTAAGGCAATTAAATATTAAAGACTTTATATTAAAAATTATGGGATTATGCAATTTGGTGTAAAAAGGGTTTTGCACAAGGGCCTGCAGTGCACTAAGTGAATCTGTAAATATGAAAACTTTTTTCAAGTTTTGAAATACATTCACAAATTTAACTGCTTCCAGTAAAGCTGTGCACTCTCCTGTATAGACCGAAGTCTCGGGGGGGGGGGGGGGGGGGGGGGGGGGGGGCATTTAATTATTTGATAAGTATTGCTACTTTTATGATAAACTGCGGCCCCTACACTACCTTTCTCTGATAATTTTGAAGCGTCGGTAAATATAAGATCCCAAATTTTTGTTCCAGCAGCGTCAGACAAAGAATGTAATACTAGCTGTCAGGTTCAGGTTTCCGTTTGCTCAAACAAATTAATAATCTGTGTAAAAAAAAAGTTAACTGTTACTACAAAGAGACACTCGTCCATGGCTCTTCGTGATGGCTCTCCAATCGTCATACAAAACAATTCATGTCACGTCCAACATCATTCTCATCTCTTCTAACTTAGGTATAGTTATTCATGAAGGAATAGGCTAGCTAGAAATCCACACTTCCATATGCTTGTCACTTTAAAACCAGTGCTGTCATGTTAGAAGATTTTATCCTAGATTTAGGAGAATTTCAGTGGTCTTAGGAAAAGTTTTACCAGTCAGGCAGGAGTGTAAGAGAAAATTTAGGAGAAAGTTAATTTAAAAGAATTACTACAGGACAAGATTTAGGCATGAGAAACTTTAGATTAACATAAAAATCTACTAGTAACAAACAAATATGTCGGTATGTACGATAGCAACACAATGAATAAACTGTCTGCATTCATTCACAAACAACTTCTCAAGTCACACATAGGATAGGGTTTGCTCTTTGGATAGGATAACGTGACACTCTGTGAGTGTGTGCGGTGCGTGCATCGATCGACCAACCAGCCGACTACCGGGCGGGCCAAACCGAACGAACATTTTGTTATCAATCAATGTTATTTACATGTATTCTTTGTAATAATCAGTAGTATTACTAAGCCTACATCGACAGCCTGTCCGTCAGTCCGCACTACTTTAAGGGCTGTATCTTTTGTAGCGTAATAGGTAGCTGGTTGTGATTTTCACAGATTATGTGTTATTTATTATTGGCGGACATCCTATCAAATAATAAGAAAAAAATTAAGGGATTTCCCATACAAGAAACGTGTTTAAAAAAATATATATATTTGTTTGTTTTTGCTCTAACGTAAAAACGGTAATACGTACAAGTGATAAACTTGGTGTGGTTAAAAATAAGAAAAACAAAAACTAATAATTAAGACGAATTACGTGGTGGTTACAATGGCAATCGTGGCTATGACGGGAGGACAAATCGTTATTGGCGGAGAAGTGATCGAACAGGTTGAAGGAAGAGTAGTACGTATATCTCGGTCAAATACTGCTTGGTAGACAAGGTCTCCTTAAGGAGGTCGAGGGATGAATTCAATTGAGTTGGGCTGCCTCAGAAATTTAAAATTAGCCCCGAGGTCTGACCCGTATATATTATGACCAGTGCGTCCTCCTAGTACGGGTGTGAAACGTGAGCTCTGACTATAGTTGTTTTCAAAGTTGCCCAGCGAGCGATGGAACTAGCCATGTTGGGCTGGGAGTATAGCTACGCGAAATGGTGCGTAATTATTATTATTATTTATTCGTTTATTGACACATTTCTTTTTTATATTAATTTTACATAAAAAACTTAAATCTAAAATTAATATAAAATAACAAAATGGAATTTCCACCACCGGCGGCGGGGCGAACCCAGGCTACCGATGGTCGGACCCGAGAGAGAGAAACCTTCGGACAATTCGAGCGGTGTCGAGCAAGACCGCCTTCTGCATCTGACCCTTGATCCAAGCAAGTGACTCTAGTGAGAGCCTCTTGAGATGATGGTCGAGGCTCTTCGCTATCAGCCCATGCGCAGACACGACTATCTATGGGCACAACGATCGTCGAGTCCACGGGCCACATGTCGGTAACCTCATGAGACAGATCGATGTATTTTAACATCTTGTCTTTTTCTGCCTTCACAAGGTTCTCGTCATGCGGCACCGTGATGTCGACGAGCGCTGCGCGCCGCGCCTCCCGGTCGATTATTACTATGTCAGGTCTATTAGCCATAATAGTCCTATCAGTGATAATCGACCGGTCCCAGTAGAGCGTGATGTGAGCATTTTCGAGAACTGGCTGTGGGTTATACTTGTAGTAAGGCACCTCCGAGCCGACAAGGTTGAACTTCAAAGCAAGTTGCTGATGGATGATCCTGGCTACTAGGTTGTGCCTGTGCAAATACTCGGAGTTGGCAAGTTGCGAACAACCGGAGATTACATGTCTGAGGGATTCGCCAGGTTTGTGGCAGGCGCGGCAGATGTCAATGGTGCCATCTTTCATAATGAATCTCCTGTAATTGTTGGTCTTGACAACTTCGTCTTGTATTGCACAGACAAAACCCTCGGTTTCCCCAAAGAGGTCCCCGAAGCGTAGCCAGTGCACGGAGGCGAGTTGATCTACATCCGGCCCCGTGAGAGACCGGAAGTACCTACCGTGCAGCGCCTTGCCTTTCCATACTTCCAGGTGGTCCTCGGTGCTCAGTACAAGTGGCTTCCGCCAGTCCTCTTTTCCCATGTCCAACGGGGTAAGGCCTTTATCACTGACGACGACATCGCGGTGCATCTCACAAACATCAGTCTTTTCCATAAAATACTGACGGAGATTGCATACCTCGCGGTTGTGTAGGTTTTTGGCATTTAGCATACCTCTACCCCCACACTTCCGCGGGATATACAATCTCATGACCGATGATCGTGGGTGATGCATCCGGGACGTCGTCATCAGCGTTCTGACCTTTCTGTCCAGGGCGTCCAGCTCAGTCTGAGACCATTTGAGTATGCCAAAGGTGTATATAAGAACGGGCATGACCCAACCGTTGTAGGCTCTGATTTTATTACCGCCCGACAATAGACTTTTCAGTACTATTGTGAGACGGTGATAGAATTTAGCCTTTGCATGTTGTTTCATGACCGTATCCTTGATACCAAGGCACTCCTGCATACCCAAATATTTGTAGGTTTCTTCGTCAGAGAGGGCTCGAATGTTCACCGACTCCGAGAGTTGAATCCCGTCGGAGGCCATGACCCTCCCTCGTTTTATATGGATGCTCGCACACTTGTCTATTCCGAACTCCATTCCAATGTCCGTGCTGAAATTTTCAGTTGTCTTCAGCATCGACATCAGCTCAGAGTCCGAACTAGCCAGTATTTTTAGGTCATCCATATAGAACAAGTGAGAAATCGAGTGGCTCCCTCTCCGCAGAAAGTAGCCCAGTCCCGAATCCTCCAGAAGCGAACTGAGAGGGTTCAGAGCTAAGCAGAACCAAAGCGGGCTCAGGCTGTCACCCTGGAAGATGCCCCGCCGTATATGAATGCAGTCGTCCACATCAGAAAGCTGTCTTTCACCTGGAAGGCTGAGAACTGTTTTCCATTGTTCCATACATGCACTCAGGAATTGACAGATGTTTTCATCAACTTTGTATATTAGTAAAACTTTCTTGAGCCATGTGTGGGGTACAGAATCAAATGCCTTTTTATAATCAATCCAGGTGGCGGACAGATTCTTTCTGCTGCGGCGAACCTGCTGGAAAATAGTCGCATCTATGAGAAGAAGCTCCTTAGTACCGCGGGATCCAGCCCGACATCCATTCTGAGTAGCCGACATGATGTTATTTTGGCGGTCGTGAACATTTATTTTGTTTGTCAGAATGGATGTCAGTAGTTTATAGATAGTGGGCAAACATGTAATTGGTCTGTAATTTTTTGGATCCGCGGTACTACCGGTTTTATGGAGCAGGTGGGTGATTCCTGTGGTCATGAACTCTGGTAGCGCTCGTTGGTCTATGGCTTCTTGGTATTGAATTGCCAAGCGAGCATGGCAGCAAGTAAGCCATTTGAGCCAGAAGTTGTGCAGTCCGTCGGCCCCGGGAGACTTCCAATTGTGGGCACGACGGATTGCCGAACTAACATCAAGCTCTGTCAAGTTCACTGGCTCCATCGGCTCTATGTCTTGACATGCTCGCTCGACAGTCCTCATCCATTCACCTTCGACGTGGCAGACGGGCTCTGACCATATTTTACTCCAAAATTGATAATTTTCTGCTTTGGTAGGTTTAGCCTCATCTGCCACTAGCTGTTTAGGCTGCTCCCAGTTTCTATACACCCGCCTTTGGTCACTCTGGAACTGGCGATTCAGTTGATATCGATCGACACGCTCTCTATAGCGGCGGATACGCTTTGCCCACGCGCTGATCCGCTGCTTCAGGTCGTCTATGCGCTCCGTGACCACTGACTTGAAGTTGGGATGGGAGGGCCTTATTACAACCCCTTTTAGAACTTTAGTCACGAACCGCATAATTTTTGGTCGCATATTTCCTGACCTGAAGCAGCAAAGCTTCCCTATGAGGACCCGTGCCTCGTCGATACGTTTCTGTATTCTCCTCTGCCAAGCGGGGACCGCCAACGTTGGGCCTGTGTGTCTCGCGCGGTTGTTGTTTTCGAATTTGAATAATTATTATTATTAAACGTTTATTTCAGGTATACACCCATATTTGTACACAAACAACACGGAAACATAATGCACTCAATACACAATAAACAATTTACTATTTAAATATATATAAATTAATTACAATATATCCACAATTTCGTCATTAATGTAAAATAATTTGCGGGAGATAACACTTATAATTGGATTTTCACATTCACAAATACGTTTCATAAACCCTGCTCGCCGCTTCCGCATTATGGCGTAGAAATCGTCAATGCGATGTTCGGCGAACATGCCAGACGAACTACACCTCCAAGGTAGCCCCAACATGCACCGAAGTGCATTGTTGTACTGCACACGCAGCGAGTTATAAGCTCGCTGCGTGTACTGAAACCACAGCTGGTTGGTGTAGAGCGCCTGGCAATAGGCACGGAACAGCGTTATCTTAACCTGTACTGAACAGAATCGGAAACGTCTAGCCAACATGTTGCTCTTCATCGCCAGCACTCGACGCTGCCTTTCCAGGTCCTCGTCATCCTTCAGTCTGTCCGTTAGGATGTGACCTAGGTATTTAAACCTTGTTACGGCTCTCAAAGGAGAGCCGCACAAGGTTATCGTGGGGATGAAAGCGGGCCCACCTCCCTGTCTAAAGACCATCACCTCCGTTTTTTTGACATTGTATGTCAACCCATGCTCACATGCATACCGCTCACAGATATCCAGCAGTGTTCTTAGTCCTTTGACAGAGGGGCTCAGCAGCGCCATGTCATCTGCATAACTAATGTTGTTGATGCAGATATCACCTAAATGGCATCCGACCTTGGCGCTGGTGAGCTCCTCTAGCAGCTGGTTCACGTATAGGTTGAACAAGTCCGGAGACGTCAGGCCGCCTTGCCGCACACCACAAGTCAGCCTATACTCTTCCGATGTCACATCGCCCCAGCGCACTCCGTTCACCTGGCTCCCGTACCAGTATCTCAACAGACATGTAATGTCATCCGGGACCCCAGTCGCTTGTAGCTTCTTCCACAAAATTTCATAATTTATTGTGTCAAAAGCACGACTGAGGTCCAGGAAACATCCATACACTGCTGTGCTGTTCTTCGTGTAATATCTGACAGTCTGCTTCAACGCTAGTATAGCCATATCTGTTGAGAGACGGGGGCGGAAGCCAAATTGCGCTCTGTGTAGGTGCAAGTGCTTATACAGGGAAGGTTGAAGCAGCCTTTCGAATACTTTCGATGTAACGGTCGCAAGCGATATCGGTCGATAGTTAGACAGGCTTGTGACGTCCCCGGTCCTGTTCTTCACTATAGGTACGACAATGGTCTTCGTGAAGTCCGCAGGTAAGTAGCTGTGAGCGATACACATGTTGAACAGAGATGATAGCCTGTCATACAGAAGAGGTCCAGCAAACTGCAGGTGCTCGATGCTCAACGAGTCGTGGCCCGGAGACTTACCTCGCCGCATGCGACGAACGGTAGTGGCGACCTGCTCGGGAGACATGCGCAGCACCTGCGGAACACGCTTTTCCTCTCCCTCTCCCACTCCCTGCACCGTCAGTCCCGCTGCTGGACCGTAGGTGAGCAGCGGGCATGACGTAGGCTGCACTGGGGGCGGCAGCACCGAGGGCGGTGACGGTGACGGCGACGGCAACGGAGATTCTACCTTGAAGTGATCAGCAAACATGTTGCTATTCGCCTCCGGTCCTGGACGCCATTTACGGATATCGGTAAGCAGGGTTTATGATTCAGTTTAGTGGCCTTCCAAAATTTCGAAAAATCTTTACTTGCCCTATGTTTCGCTATTATATCCATTTTGATTTGCTCCGAATTTCTTTGACACCATTTTATTTTATTTTTAAATTCGCTTCTAGCACTTTTCATATTTTCATATACACTACCTATGTTAGGTTTTCCGTGCAACAACCAGAGTTGATATTTAATTCGGGCGATACGGTGTTTCTCCTGGACGTGATAGTTCCAGCCGACTACATGATGTTTTATTTCTTTCTTACTGTGATGCGTTTCCACGGCAGCAGAGCACAGCGCGCCAATAATTTTAATGTAAAAATCATCTATACACCTAGCATGCTCTTGATTGTTGCACGGAAAACCAGTACAATTACTACGAGTACATTCCCACTTACTTTAGTCAAATATTCGTTACATAAATGTGTATATCTCCCAATCTGTGCTTGAGATCTTTGACCCCAAAGTATTCTGTTTACATTCGAAAATGTAACTTCAGTCTTACAAACAACTACGTCTAGGTTAAAATCTATACAGAGCGGGAAATGATCCGACCAATACACATCATTTATCACAGACACATTTGTAACAGCTTGCCACGCTGAGCGCGTCACAATACAATGGTCCAGCCAACTGGTGGTACCGTGCGCATCACTAAGATAAGTGTAGGTACCGGACTGTTTGCCGAGCATTCGTGTGTCCGCACACTCCCACTGCTGCTCGTCACAGTATTTAACCAATTCACTATCGAATAGACTATTAATATCTGCATTGAAATCTCCTAACGCGACTGCACATTCATCATCACCATTTTCAATAATAGCTGTCATTGTTCCTAGCACTGAGGTAAATTCTGGTAAGTTATCGCTGCACTGAGTGGGCATATATACTGACATCACTATAACACTACGATCACTACGATCCTCTAGCTGAATACGCACTGCCGCCACCCGCGTACTTCCGGTGTCGATCGGCGAGATGCGGGGGAACGTCCGCTTCCTCCACAGTAGGGCTACTCCTCCGTACGGTCGTCCCTTCAGAGTGCCGGCCGATGTGTCGATCGCCGAGATGCCGTGGTAGCCGAAAGAAGGGTCGATTTCGCTAAGCAGGTCAATATCATCCGGCAGGAGCCAGAGCTCCTGCAGAGCAATCAGATCGCACGTCTTGTACAGCTCGCGAACGTGTTCAATGGAGCGCCTGACTGATCTACAGTTGAAACTCACGAACCTGACCTTGACTACATTAAGGTCATCTGCTATCGCCGCTGCTGACCATCGCCATCCGTTGTGGCGGCGGTGGCTGGGGGCCGGGTCGAGCGAAGATGCGACCTTCTCTGCTCCAAGTATCTCCTGAATACTATACCCTTTGGCCATAGATTGCTGTCTAAGAAAATATCAACTTTTTTAATTTAAGTAATAAATGAGGCAATCCGCCCATGCTGCAGCAAAGTAATCGATATTGGAAACCAGGTTGATAGGCTAAAGTGGCAGTGGGCTCGGCTCGTTAGCCGAAGGGACGACGACCGTTGGAGTAACCATGTACTATATTGGCGGCCGTGGACAGGAAACGGAGTGTGGGAAGACCACCCGGCAGGTGGGACCCCGACATGAAGTATGTTGGCGGAAAACAGTGGCCCGTACCGCTGAAGGCCGAGAGAGTGGTGGAAAATTGAAGGCGAATGTCCAGCAGTAGACGCTTACACGCTGACTGACTGACAGAGAACCCTCGGTGCGCGAGTTCGACTCGCACTTGACTGGTTTTCAGGCTGAAAAAGATACAGCTCTTTATATGTAAGACAGAAAGACGGACGGACCGATGGCCTAGGCTTAGTAATATGGTCCCGTACGAATAAAGAACACTAAAAATGTGGTGATTTTTTTATAATTTGAATAACAGGAAAATTTTTTAGGAGAATGAAAATTTTCTAGGAGATTTTTAGGAGATTTTCGAAGTCAATCTAGGAGAATTTCAAAATTTGAGTTGGCAACACTGCTGGGAAGCATTATTTCTTTCATTCGGCCGTTCGCTCGCCTCGCTGACTCGCTCGCTCATTCATTCCTTATTAATCTGTTTGTGTTCGCGGACGGACGGGCGACGGCGGAGTACGCCTAGTAGTATTATATTCTTTGGACGGAGCGGTAAAGGCGTTAAGTATCGTGTTTTAATCGTGAATTTCGGAGAATTTTTGGTGTTTGTTACTAAATAACAATGGAAGGGTGAGTAATCTTTATTTTACAACAGTTTCACGGAGCCTAAGAACGATTTATTTGTGAAATATCGTGATTTTTGCAACCCGCTATGAAAAACGGTTACGAATTATTTAGAATTTGAAACGGTCGAAATTGTATTTATTTTCGCCAAAACCGGTAAAAGTTGATTGATATTGTTGAATTATTTCATTGTAAATGTTGTAAGAACTTTAGATTTGTCCTAAAGAGGACGAGTAATTCTAATTTTTGAGATATACGAGCCTTATACAGGCGGCTCGCTCGCACTGTCGGGTGCGAGGTCACGTGACCACGTCGGTGAGCGCCGCAACTATTAAGTAGGCAATCTGTGGCGCCGGATAGCGGTTTCATTATTTTTATGAAATAATATTTTTATAATGGTAATATGTGTTTTGATTGGTATATTGATGAAATTTCATGCAATTAACTTTTGCCGTAATATGGAATTTTGAGTATGATTTGTTTCTACCTATTGTCGATAATATTTACGATTTACAGTTTGTGGACGTTTACATTTTTTTTTTTCAATTATATTTATGAATCCCGACAATCGGGGTAAGCAGAGTAATCGGTTTTGTGCTGCAAGCACTCTGGTAAATTACAGCACAACACCGACCACCACCTTTCGCAAAGTATTCGAACAAGATTCAATCGATCGAGCAGCAAGTAAGGCATGAAGACCCACCTGCATGACTCGGTGGAAGTACCGTGCCAAGGTGAGAGGTGGCGAGCCTGTCGCCCTTTAGCACGGCATCTTGTCCTTATCCCTTAGTCGTCTTTTACGACATGCACAGGGAGAGATGCAGTGGGGCTATGCTTTTTAAGTACTGGCCCCACACGGTACCACGGTATTTATATAAGGTATTTCATTAGTAGGTAACGATACGCTAAGGGGTGTATGTGTATCATTTCAAAGCAAAGCTTAGGAGAAGGAAGAGAGAGTTGATAAAGCAGCTAAGGAAGGCTAAAGCCTCAGGAGACAGAAATCTATGCCACCAATTAGCCAGAGCGATGAGATCTATCCTAAAACTCATCCAGAAAGTATCTGAGCAAATTACGGTTGCTGGCAATGAATTTCGAAAGGCTCAGAATATAGCAGCTTTCGAGAAGAACCCCTTTTACTTCGCCAAAAAAGCTTTTAAGGAACAGCAGGGTACAATTAGGTTAAGTACGGACGAGATGTTCAACTACTTTAAATCCACATATACCACCCCGGAGGCAGATATAACTTACAGGGATCCACCAGCTCCAAAACCCAAAGAACCTGCTCTAGCATTTGATGCTGATTCACCGACGATGGAAGAGCTGGAATACCACATAAAAAGGAAACCAAATAGTTCCGCCCCGGGACCCGATGGCATACCATACATCATATACAAAAAATGTCCATCAGTGCGGAAACACATGTTGAACATCTACAAAAGAATTTGGACGAACAGAGAAGTGCCAGACTGTCTTGGTAAAGCCGTGTTTGTTCTTCTACCAAAAAAGAAAGAAGTTACTGATCCCAAGGATATTAGACCTATAGCCCTTACGAACACAATTTCGAAAATATTCTTCTCCATTATACAGGCCAGACTACTCAAACACATGTGTACCAACGACTACTTACCGAAGAAGTACCAGAAAGGTTTTCTCCCAAGAGTTGCAGGATGTCTCGAACATAATTCTTTGCTGACTGAATGTCTTAGAGATGCAAGGAAGAATGAGAGACAATTAACTGCCACGTGGTTAGACTTTGAAAACGCCTTCGGTTCGGTGCGCCATGAGTTACTATTAAAGGCGCTAGAATGGTATAATGTGCCACCTCTGATCTGTAATATAATAGCCTCCTACTACAAAAAACTTTCCTTTGTAATACAAGTAAAAGGCGAAACGGAGAAGATACCGGAAATTCGTTACGGCATAGGACTTTTCCAGGGTTGCTGCCTCTCTCCTGTTACATTTAACATTGTTATCAAGATTCTAATTGATACGCTTGTCGTAAAAGAAAACAAATGGGGATACAGGTTCAAATATGGAGACACATATATGGCGGCCATCCTGGCATTTGCGGATGATATTACGCTGTTAACCCGCAATCCAAAACAAAATCAGGCGCTTCTTAAGGTGGTAGATGACTATTGTGAATGGACTAAAGGGATGAAGATAAAACCAGCGAAGTGCTACTGTTTGAGCTTAACCAGGAAAGGTTCAAAGTTTACCTCGAGCAATCCAGGTCTGACAGTAGCCGGAAAACCAATCGCAACCGTGGCTGATGAAGCTCCTTTTAAATTCTTGGGAAAAAGGATCACCAGCAGAGGAAAGGAGCATCCTACTGATGATATTGTCCAACTTTTCGAAGAGAGCCTCCGCCAAACTGACAATCTTCCCCTCCTGGGTACACAAAAGGCATGGATTTACGATAACTACCTGACATCAAAACTTTCATGGCCATTTCTCGTCTACGACTTCACAAAGCAAAACCTGACTAAATTAGACTCGTATGTGACCAGATTCCTGAAATCATGGTTTGGACTGGCTCACCCGGCTGACTCGTCAACGCTATACAGATCTCACAATAACTTTGGACTGAACATTAAGAAACCGTTGATATTTTATCAAAAGGCGAGAATAGCCAAACGATGTATACTCAAAGACTCCAATGATAGCGCTATTCAAGCCTTACCCAACACATCACTATCAGATGAACTGGAATCGAGACTCGACTTCTACAAATCATTCCAAGTTGGTACACGCACCAATAGATCTGGATTGGGCATAGAAACAGCAAAGTCTGATAAAGAAATACTGAAAGGTTTTGCTCAGGAGGACATGGAACAAGGCTTCAAACTTCACGCCTTAAACCTAGAAATGCAGAATGATTGGCTAACAGTGGGTGACTTCTGCATCCCTCCTGCATTGAAGTGGAAATCCATAATATACAACTGGTCCCCTGAGCTGCTTAAGTTCTACTTAAATGCATTCCAGCTTACTCTCCCCGACCCGAGTAACCTAGTTAGATGGGGGAAATCTACAAATAGACTATGCCCGTCATGTAAGGAGTTCGTAGGCACGGCCAAACATTTGTTATGCGGATGCAAAATACTACTTGAGCGAGGCCAGTATTCCTACCGTCATGATAAAGTCCTCCAAATCATCAGAGAGGCCATCAACCTGTCAATTGCACGGACCAGGAAAGGGCAAACCAGTAGCGGCTTCCAGAAGGTCAACTTTGTGAAACCTGGAGCCAATAAGCTGCCCAAAGATAGGACTAAACCTTCTTCAATTTTGGGAGCAGCAAAGGATTGGGAATTGTTGATGGACACACATGAGAAGCATTACCAAATGCCTTCGGAAATCTGTACCACAGCATTAAGGCCGGATATACTCATATTCTCAAAAGCGACAAAGCATGTAGTACTTGTTGAACTTACAGTTCCATGGGAAAGTAACATACCGAAGGACCACAACATCAAGCTTAACAAGTACTGCAACTTAGTAGACCGGATTGTGAGAAACGGATTCAAGACTGATCTCTTCGCTGTGGAAGTCGGAGCAAGAGGACTACCAGCGAAGTCGCTCTACAGTCTCTTCAAGAATCTAGGGCTCCCAAGATCGACGCTAAGCTCATATATGGAGAGAGCTTCGAAAACGTCACTGGAAGCATCCTACAGAATATGGATAGGTAGAGAGAGGGAGGTCGAGAGCGGGACTGGTGGTTTCCCCGCGTCCTAGTCAACGCAGACTAGCTGACGAGGGCTTGACGCGAGCCGAAACGTGAAGCATGCGCGGGAAACTTAGAGTGGCCACTCGCTAGTCCCGGCCTCGATTAATACCCTCCTCTGCTGCCGATGGGCCCGGATATGTTCGGTGAAGCCATCGTAAGCTTAGATCCACACCTTCCTTCCTTCTGATCACGTTCCCATACCATTTTTTTTACGATATAAAAAACATACTTATTAAGGTGAAATACGGGCACTTCACGTATTAAATTTGAGGAGTGAGTACGTTTTTTATATCTTAAAAAAAAATTGGTATGGGAACGTGATCAGTATCTGATACACATACACCCCTTAGCGTATCTTGTGACCACAGTCTAGGAGTAAACCTAAAAACTATTCATTACGTACTAGCTACATGTCTCCTCTACTTCCATGCCAAATTTTATTCGATTTTGTGGAATAGATATCCAACTAGAGCGGTTAATGTGACTAAAATAGAGAAATTTCAAAGAAAGTTTAAAAAAATCATAACTTCTGAACTATTGATTTTCGCGGAACTAATGTTTTTTTTAAATGAGTCAACATGATGTCCTCCATCTAAAAGAAATTTTTGGACCACTATAACTGGGCCAACCTGTATATATATTTTTTTATGGAAACTGACACGGTTGGCTACATCACCTACAACAACATAATATAATGTATGTACCAATGTATATACCACACGATGTGTCCCGACAATCGGGGTAAGCAGAGTAATCGGGTGCTGTGAGCGTGAGTGTGTGAACGTGATCAGTATCTGATACACATACAGCCCTTAGCGTATCGTTACCTACTAATGAAATACCTTATGATTGATTGATTTAAGGGTGAGAGTTAGGACCCGTGAGCCCTGTTGTCACTGCGACCTGGATAGATCTATGAAATACTTTATATACATACCTATATAAATTTATTCTTTAATGTATTTATTATAGCAGCGGTTCTCAAACATTTTTGGCAACGGAACCGTTTTTTTTATTTTTTTATTTTTTATGGGAACTGACACGGTTGGCTACATCACCTACAACGTCCGTGATGTCAGCCCATAACACCGGGTGAACTAGGTGCCATGTCAGTGCTTCCCCCTTTGATCGTGCCGGCTACACTGAACTGGTCGGAAAACACAAACTATTTACATAGCCGTTTCGACCGACGTTTCATTCAGTGCGGTGGTACCAACCCGGGCGGGTTAAACCCTACCACCAAGTAAGATTAGGAGGGAAGGGACCTACAGTTTTACGAGGAATCCGAACCTCGGTCAGCCTCCAACGGTCAGCGGTCACCCATCCAAGTACTGACCGCACCCAGCGTTGCTTAACATTCAATAGCGACAGTTGACTGTCTGCACCACTGAGCTATCGAGGCTGACAAGGCCTTTTGAAATACTAAATATTTTGCGGAGCCCTAAAATAAGCAACACCTTGTTTTATGAAATTTTTGATGAAATTCATACAAAAATAGGTACTTTACATGAGACTGTATTGCTTCCACTGTAAATGGATAAAATTGTTTGAAGTTTTTGATCGCAAATCTATTGTAGATTTTCGGCTCGGTAGATTACATGACAAGACTTGATGTGCTTCTTCTTCTTCTTTCGATTAATATTATTTCGGCTGAGCCCTCAAAGAGGCCTTGCGGAGCCCTAGGGCTCCGCGGAGCACACTTTTGAGTATGGCTATATAATAGTATTACTATTTCCATTAAAGTCCACGCACTCGAGGCCGCTGTGCGCAAAGGCGAGGCGGGCTCCTAACGCGCGGGGGACGAGGCGGCGGCGGCGCTGCGTTATCGTCCGACTGCGCCGGGTCTCGGAGCGACGCGCGCGTTGAAGGGGCGGCAAGGGGAGGGGACGTCGAACCGGTCGACTTCCATAAGTAAGTACCAGTTAGTTTTATTTTTATTTAATATACTTTATTGTATAAATTATATAACAAATGGCGGACTTATTGCCTAAGGCAATCTCTGCCGGTCAACCACCCTATTACAACATTTATTGTGGATATTTATGGAAACTGACGCGGTTGGCTACATCACCTACGACATCCGTGGTGTCAGCCGATAACACTGGGTGACCTAGGTGCCACGTTATTGCTTCTCTTCGGTCGTGCCGGCTACACTGAACTGGACGGAAAACATGAACTACAGTGAACGCTCTCTATTCCGAAATTCTTTATTACGAAGAACTCTATAAAAAAGTAATCATTAATCTGGCTTGTTTGTTTTGTCATAAGATCCAATGTACTTATTCACTATATGTAAGTAAGGTAATCGGAGACGAATTAATAATCTAATATTCTTATCTATAGGGCGCCGACTTTTAGAAATCCTCGTGGGTGCTCATGCAATTTTTTTTTATTGAACAATCATCATCATCATCAACGTGTTGACGTCCGCTGCTGGACATATGCTTCTCCAATTTTTCACTAATTCTCCCGCCACCCGGTAGCATGGATTCGCAGAACGTTCGCACAATGTTTTGCATTTGCCACATTTGCACATTTGCACGATGTACCTACGCATGTAGTGCCCCTATATTATATTGAATGGTATGGAATAATATAGGAGTACTGTAGTAACGTTCGTTATTCGTCGCGCCACTAGTGCGAATGTGTAAATGTGGCCGCTCAAAGGCTTGTAAGTAAATAAGGCACTTTTATCGTAGCTCAAATCCTATTACTGATCAGTTTTTATATCTATCGTCGTGGGTGCTCCGCACCCACTGCTCACACCTCGTGGGTGCTGGAGCCCCCGAGCACCCACGTAGTCAGCGCCTATGTCTATATTTGTTTATCTATACATTTTGTCTATCTATACTAATTGATGATGGCACTATACACCAGATATAGGTAAATTTAAATAGGCAGTGTGGTCAGACTCTTGAGTATTCATGTTTATGCTTTAAATATTAATGTTCTTGTGAGTGGTAGTATGGGTTAATTATTTGAAATTACTTTAATATAATACTTATAAGGTACTAACAAAACATTGTGACTTGCGAAGTTTGTTTGTCAGTTCTTCGCATTGAATTTAGAACTGGCGGAATTTTCGACATATCCAAGCGTAGGTTACCTACCTATGGGTGAAATTATACAATAAACAATAGATTAGGGTTGCCATAAAGGTGCAGGTACTGACCGGGAGACTATATCAAAACCTAAGAAAAGTTTGTTGTCTTTGAGCGGGGAAATCCAGCACCTGTTCTATGAAAATAAAATATATTAGATGATAGGTATCTTTTACATTTAAGGATAGATAATGCATAAATTCTATTAGATAATTAGGTAGGCAATGGTTTTAAATGTCCATAGCCAATAAATTATAGGCCCCAGAAAAGTTTCCGATTCAGAACGATCCACGCAGCTCTGTAATCTCACAGATAGTTAGCTAAAAGTCTCCACTGAACGTTCGTTGTCTATCAATACACATAATTGACCTCTGCGACTGAAATCTGCGAACTTATGATGCGTGAAACGCTCTGTAAGGAGTGTTAATAAATAAGAAGAAACAGTCAGAACGAAACAATCACAAGAGCAAGTCGCTTCCGTTATTCAAAAAACACTTATAAAGTTGTACTATCTCCGTCAATGTGAAGACAAAAGCTAGAAAATCCTTTAATTCTGAATGGACAAGTATGTATGTATATATTTAGGTATTATGTATTATGTAAATTGTAATTCATATGTATTTAATGTAATTTATAAATAGTAATTTATATGTTTAATTAACTAGTATGTACTTATATGTAGTGTATATTATAGTTTATCATAGTTATTTTCCTTATATTATATTATACATTCCCACACTCAAGTCTTTTGCTACTACCTACTTATATCTAACAACATACGACTTTCAAACATCCAAAAGTTGACTGGGAGAAATCCCTGTTAAGGGATAAGTCCACCTTTGCCCCTCATGTACATTACTTATTGTCTGTTTGTGTAAAATGTTTTCTGGAGCAATAAAGTATTTTCTATTCTATTCTATTCTAAACCCTTAATGATTGTTTTTGACAATATTAGTATAGATAAAACTAACTGGCTTTTGGTTCCCGACCGGGACATTTGGTGGTCAGGCGGGAGCGGAACGACCGGGGCTGAAATTCTAAACCGGTGACAAGTCCCGGTGTACCGGGACGAATGGCAACCCTAATATAGATAGATTATCCACAACGACATTTTCTGACTGATTTGTTTGAATACCTCAACAAATTAAATGCGAGTTCGCAGGGAAGCAATGAGAACATTTTGACATCCTCGGATAAAATGACAGTTTTCACTGATAAATTGCATATACAGCGTACATTACGTACAAAGTTGTGAATAGTTTTTAGTTATGTAAATTTCATATGCTTTCTGTATGAACATATTATGTAAATGTTGTGTGTCGTGAAATTTTCGTAGACAAAAAAGGTTGAAAAACCCTGTTCTATAGCGTAATAAATAATATTACAATGTTTAAACTGAGAGTCAGCGTGAATCATCCATCACATCACATGCCTTGTTGGGGGCAACGACATTCTACTTTATGGACGGGCCCTCGTTATACATTCTACCGGTAGAAAGAGAATCTCTCTCACAGATGCACACTAAGCTAAAATTTTACACACACACGTAACATAGGCTAGAATAAGAAGTGCATATGCAAACTCCGTGAACGGAAAAGGGATAGTGCGATTGCAGTCATTCTATATATTGCCAATATTTCAAAGAGCGTAAGTGCGCGAGCGCCTCATACATCACGTTACGTTTCCGCTCTGTGAACGTCGATAGAGTAAGACGGTTAATGGCAATTTGATACGTCTAAGGGAGACAACGATTGCACATTCCAAATTAGAATTCGTATACTTTAACTTTGCACGTCGCGGCTTGCGCGTGGGCCTTTATATTCATATAAATACTTGTGTCATGCGTTACAAGATAGGTTTAGAACCCTGCATGTCGCCACTGCATGTTCTCAGTGACTGACTCTCGTATGCTCTCGTCTCGAACCGAGTAACGTATAACTATCAAAACTGGTATCTCGAAAACTGTTCAATAAGGCGAAGGTGAACGGCGACTGGGAAGCCTATCGCAGTGCCTTGACGGCGTTCAATCGAGAACTAAGGAAGGCTAAAAGACAATCTTGGAGAAGGTTTTGCGAGGAAATAAGTTCCAATTCGCACGTTGCCAAAATTCACAAGATTCTGTCAAAAGGCCCTCCCTCCTATCTTGGTCTACTAAAAAGACCTGACGGGACCAACGCTGAAACTGTGGAGGAATCATTGGAGCTACTATCAAGAGCACACTTCCCAGGCTCACAAAAAATAAACACAACCGAGGGCCCGCTAATACAAAAACCTAAAAGGCCTCACAGTGAAGACTGGCGACAGGCATCAATTGTTTTCAGACCTCACCAAGTAGAATGGGCCATCGACACATTCAAGCCCTTCAAAACTGGTGGGGAGGATGATATCTTCCCGGCTTTGCTCCAGCAAGGCAAAGAAATCATCCTACCAATACTGATTAAGATTTTCAGAGCAAGCTATGCATGGGGATACTTACCAGTAACATGGACGAAAGTCAAAGTGACGTTTATTCCTAAGGCCGGAGATAGAGACAAGTCCCAGCCAAAGTCCTATAGACCAATAAGTCTGACCTCCTTCCTACTGAAAACCATGGAGAAGGTCATAAATGTTTATATAACAGAGATCAGTCTGCATACTAAGCCTCTTCATGTAAAACAGCACGCTTACCAAAAAGGCAAATCCACTGAATCTGCTCTATTAGAGCTTACCGATAAAGTGGAAAAGGCACTTGAAGATGGCGAAGTCGCCTTATGTGCCTTTTTGGATATTGAGGGAGCTTTCGATAACACCTCAATAGACATCATACTTAAATGTATGAATAATCGTAACATCGATGCTACGGCTCTGCGTTGGATCGAAACGATGTTGACGACTCGAGTGGTCAAAATGAAACTACTCGATAAAACTGTTGAAGTGTCGATAACGAGAGGTTGTCCCCAAGGTGGGGTTTTGTCCCCACTTGCGTGGTCGTTTGTTGTCGACACTTTAATCTGTGACTTAAATGACGCCGGCTTTGAGACGCAGGGCTATGCAGACGACTTGGCTATTGTAGTGGTAGGCAAATGCCTGGACACAATATCCAACTTAATGCAAAGGGCTCTACTCAGAGTAGAAAGATGGTGTATGGACTACAAACTGTCTGTTAATGCTGATAAAACAGTTATAGTTCCATTTACCCGCAAAAGAAGGTTAGATAAGCTCAAAGAACCAACACTTTTCGGAAAAACTATACAATTCTCCAGTGAGGTTAAATATCTAGGAGTAATTCTAGACCAAAAACTCACCTGGAATAGTCACATTGACTATATAACCCGAAAATCCAAAATAGCTTTGGGCACCTGCTCTCGACTTGTGGGATCAAGATGGGGCCTACAGCCAAAATCAACATTTTGGCTGTATACAGCCGTGGTTAGGCCGGTGGTGACCTACGGCTGTATAGCATGGCATAAAAAGACCCAACAGAGAACATGCAGGGAAAACCTCGATAGTCTACAAAGACTAGCTTGCTTATCAATTACTGGAGCTATGTCCACAACACCGACAGCGGCGATGGAAGCTATGCTTGACCTGCATCCTTTGTACATTCATGTGCAAATGGAGGCAAGGATGGCCATGGTACGGGCAGCTGTCGGTGGGAGGGACAAATGGCACTCTAAAATAACGAGGGACCTTTATAGAGATCTCTTAGAAACCTCTACCGTGAACATGCCATCAGATGCCATGATGAGGGAGTATAATTTCAGAAGACTCTATAAAATAGAAATACCAGGAAGGGACGAATGGGAAACGGAGTCCCAAAGATCATTCAGGGATGGAGACATTGTGTGGTATACTGATGGATCCAAAAAAGATGGTCGCGCCGGATCGGGGGTATATGGAGAGCGTCCGAAGATGCGCAAATCGACTCACCTTGGGAAATACGCCTCTGTGTTCCAAGCCGAAATGTATGCGATCATTGACTGCATACATGAAAACCAGCGGAGATCATATTCTGACAAAAACATCTATATTCTGTCAGATAGCCAGGCAGCACTAAAGACACTGGAATCAAATGAGCTATGCTCGAGACTCGGTTACGAGTGTGTCCAAGCCCTAAACCAGCTCAGCAACAACAATACAGTAACGCTGAGATGGGTGCCTGGACACAGCGGAATTGACGGCAATGAAGAAGCCGATGAAATTGCCAGGAATGGAGCTGCAAATCCACCCATCGGACCTGAACCGATAATTGGAATACCAAAAAGCGCATACCGGCAAGAAATACTCTCCTGGGCACACAACCAGAGCAAGCGGCACTGGTTCCAACTACCTGGGCAGAGGCACGCGAAGGCACTGCTTTCTGGGTACTCGCGTAATTTCACCTCCGGGGCATTAAACCTAAGCCGTAATGACATTAGAATCCTTACAAGGACCTTAACAGGACATTGCGGACTAAACAAACACCTTCACCGAATGGGCCTTGGCGACACACCGGTGTGCAGATTCTGCATAAAAGTGGATGAAACGCCCATGCACATCCTTTGTGAATGCGAAGTGCTCATTCACAGTAGAAGCCGTATTCTTGGGGGCTACATCTTTAACCCATGCCAAATACAGGACCTCAACCCCAAGAATGTGATTCGGTTCATAGCTGAGATCGGACTTGGAGGTGAGCTATAATTTTAGAGAGATCACAATAGATCTATCCAGGTCGCAGTGACAACAGGGCTCATGGGTCCTAACTCTCACCCTTAAATCATAATCATTATCATAACGTATAACTATCCTTTTCACGCTCATATTTTGTGTATGCGAATGCATGATATTCTATCTCTCTCTTTTACGGAAGGACGGATACAAAAACGTGACCTGCCTGAGCCGCGCAGTGCGGCGGACTGACTAATCGCGAAAGAGAGGGTGCCGAATGCTCCCCAATAGCGCGCCTCAATTCGGTGCGTTGTATGCCGCTTCCCGATACTTTTAATTTCGTTGGTTGGGGGCTGGAAACTGCTCAATAGATTAGGGATTACCTAGAAGGAGTATTGCTATGTAGCCCCTTTTGTTTGTTGGCATTGTCTTATCTATTATGGGGCATTCAGGGGGTTGGGGAATTCCTGGAAATGTACCTATGTTTCCCCTGTTGTTTTTTATAACCCTGTTTTTTTTTTACAATTTAGCGAGTCAGTTGCAAACTGGCCTTCCTTTTCTTCTGTTCATAGTGTCTTTCCGTAAATATGGCCAGTCGCAAAAGGAATTTTTTTTCTTTAAATGAAAAAGTATATGGAAGTATATATTCTTTATTGAACACCGATTAATAAAAATTAGGTACAACTGGCGAGCTTAATGCCGCGAGGCATTCTATTCTAACTAACCTTTGGGATGTGGGAGAAGTACACGCAGGCGAACAAGAATAGTTTGTGGCAATGTGTTAGACTGTTAAGAAATATGTAGTTACGATAAACTAAATACGAATACTACATAAATACTTTAATAAGCATATTATATAATATGTATGTATGTATATAATAAACTTACATATTATGTACATCGATCAGTGGTATCGTTGTGCAAAACAATCAACTGAATGACAGGATAGTAAGAGAAGGCGAGTAAAGATATGTATGCAATATAAATTACATTTCGGTAAGGAAAGGAGAATTTTGTTTTCATTTATCTTAAATACATTCATAGACGTAGAAGAGCGTAAATAGAATAGAATAGAATAGAATTTATTGTTCGAAGAATTTTGGTACAGAATCGGTACATAATATCTGTAAAACACTTAATATTTAAGAATAGGTACATTTTACAATACAAGTTACATTTTAGCATTTTACAAATCATCATCCATCAGATTAACCTAATAAGGTATATTGTGTATGACACATGCATAGGTTTCTGTGCCAGCTATTTTGTTTATACCCTACCATGCTCACTGGGAACAATCCCGTATTGAGGATGGCAGGTTTGTCTTTAGTCGCGTGCTACTAGCTTCCACACTAAACAGTTTTGAACAATTAAATAAATAATGATGAGAAAATAAAAAAAAATAAAAATTATCAAATAATAGTAAATAATAAAAAATAACATATTAACAAAAAAAAAAAACACAAGAACTAAGTAAAATTTACTAATATTGTTCATACCTATATAAAATAAATACAACATTCAAACAATATACACAACAAAACCTATATTTCGCAATGAAAAACTACAATTATGCGTGAGTACCGCAATTTTCTTTGCTTTCGGCACATAATCGCCCGAGTACAATCGTATGAGGGGGGGGAGAGGCTAGGGGACGCGATGCACTCGCCTCCGTGTTTCCCAGTCAGTCATTCAGACTCGAGCCGACCACATTCGGGCATCCCGGATCTATCTCCCCTCCGCGTTGTACCTACATAATAATTAAATGAATAAATCAGTCTGTTTTAATCCTACATATTGCTAATAGTTACGTTACACTATTTATATCGTGGAAAGTAGTGAGTGAGTGTCCTTCATCATCATCATACTATCACGTCCATCACATCTATCTACATAAGTACAGAGCATAAACGCTCTTCAGATTTCTCTCTCCCAAGCTCCACCAGCTCTTCCTGCAGATGCTTTTTAAATGAAGGTATGGATACGATTTGTCGAGTTTTTATTTTTATTGAATTGTACAATCGTGGTCCATGAAACAGATAGGACCGTTGATAGATTTTGGTGCGATGTATATTGGTGTTCAGTGTGAGCATCTTTCTCTGTCTAGTGTTAAATGTGTGAGTTGCATATTTATGTAATTCGGTGTGCGTGTGAAAATACGTAGCTAACCTATGCATGTATATCTGACGTACATCTAATACCTTGTATTCTTTAAAAAGTAAATCAGATGGGTATCTGTATGGTTTGAAATTTATAACTCTAAGGATAGATTTTTGCGCTTTAACTATCGGGTCCAAATGTGTTTTTGCTGTTCCACCCCAGGCCAGTGTACCATACAATAGCAGGGAGTGACACAGTGTGAAGTATATAGTGCGTAGTAATTTTGAGTCAGCTATTTGTCTACACTGAACAAAGAAATAAATTAGTTTTCTAATGCGCGCAGCCGATTTCTCAATGTGGTTTCTCCAAGTTAAATGTTCATCTATAACCACGCCTAAATGTTTTATATTATCTACAACCTCCAATTCCTCGCACGCAAATGCACGGGCAGATTATTCCAGAGGCGAGCTGTTTGTACTGTGAAAGAGTCCTGTGGTACGTACTGGTAAGAGTACTGTGGTGTTGATTTGTGCGAAGAATTAGTTAATGCTTTTATGGCTTGCGGCTTGCCTGTTGCCCTATAGCACGACGAGTTATCCGTCACTAATTTTGATTGGGTTGTAGTGAATTGTAATGTTTATGTTAATAATAACAAAAAATCTAATTACTTACTTAAAAAACATACCTATAGGAAAGGAAGGAGAGGAAAATTATACAAAGAGGCACTGGGGTGTCAGCCGCCACTCGGGACTAGTCGAGATACGGCGACCAGGCCTTGTTCGACTAGACACGGATTCTAAAAACCCAACGGCGAGTCAACTCGCTGCATTGAACCACTTGCTCTTTCTGTTCTGCATAAATATCACATGCCATAATAAATACATTTTGAATTTGAATTATAAAATAAAAATTGTCTATTGTCAGGGTGTCCATTGACTGTGTCGACGACGTGCCCGCGGGCGCTGCGGGGCGACGCGGTGCCGCCGCCGGCTCCGCAGTGATGGCCGAAGTGCGCGCGCGAGGCGGCGTGCGTCGGCGGGGCGGCTTCGCGGGCGCGCGGGGCGGCGCGCGCGGTGACAGGGCAAGGCGTGATCGGCCGGTTGCCTCAGAAGAGTAAGTAAAAGAATGTTTGGATGATTGTTGTGCAAAATAATAAATACTACTCGCAATACTCGCAAACATTTCATAACAAACAGTGTGGTGGACGACTGGAACCAACTTCCAGAGGAAGTAATAAGCGCACTTAGTACTAATCAATTCAAAAATAGACTAGATAAATATTTAACAAATAAAACAATCTCAAAAAGAGTGCTCAAGAACGATAATTAAAAAAAAAAAACCCCCAATGACAAAAACAACAAAGTTTAACTGGATTTAGACGTATCAACATTGAACAGGTTGAAGAGTACGTATACCTCGGTCAAATTCTGCGGCTTGGTAGACAAGGTCTGCTTAAGGAGGTGGAGAGACGAATTCAACTGGGTTGGGCTGCCTTTGGAAAACTAAAATTCGTCCTGAAGTCTGACCTTCCGCAAAATTTAAAGACCCGTATATATGACCAGTGTGTTTTCCCGGTTATGACGTACGGGTGTGAAACGTGGACTCTGACGGTCGCTGTTGTCCAAAGGTTGAAAGTTGCCCAGCGAGCAATGGAGCGAGCCATGCTGGGAATATCGCTACGTGATATGGTGCGTAACGAGGCAATCCGCCGACGCACCAAAGTAGTCGATATTGGACACCGGGTGGCTAAGCTCAAGTGGCAGTGGGCTGGGCACGTTAGCCGAAGAGACGATGACCGTTGGAGTAACCGTGTCCTACACTGGCGGCCGTGGACAGGAAAACGGAGTGTGGGAAGACCACCCGCCAGGTGGGACGACGACATTAAGTACGCCGGCGGAAATCAGTGGTTCCGTATCGCTGAAGGCCGGGAGGACTGGAGGAAAATTGGAGAGGCGTATGTCCAGCAGTGGACGCTTACACGCTGACTGACTGACTGACTAGACGTATCAGCCTAGGCTGCCTGTCTAAAATAAATAAATAAATAAATACTGATTAACCCCCTGAGCAATTCCGATACACTCAACTGACCAGCCAAAATTTACCGCTGAGCAACAGGTTTTTTATTTTTTAGTCTGTCAGCTTTGAACTTAGGTTTATCTCTGTTCCTCTAATGGATGTTTGAGTAATGAAAGAACGCAACAAAAAATGTTCGCAGCGATGGTGTCATATGCATGGTCCATGAAACACCATATTTGCGTTCTTGCTGGAAGTTCGAATCGTTCTGTGTGTGCGGTAAGTGGTTTCTGGTGAACATTTTTTCAAAAAGATGTTAACAAAATTTGATGCTGTTCTATTAGAAATGTATTATAGTTATATTCTAAAATAAAAAAAAGATATGTTATCGCTTTACTTTTCAAGGTATCTTCGTTCTTTCCTTCGTACACCCATAAAATTTGATCTCTAAACTTACCTATTTTTTATTAATTTCAATTGAAATCTAATTAACTCAAACCTATATCATATGAACGACAATTTTATCTAGATTGTAATGAGGTGCAAATTTATATGAACGACAATTTTATCTAGATTGTAATGAGGTGCAAATTTATATGAACAACAATTTTATCTAGATTGTAATGAGGTGCAAATTTATATGAACGACAATTTTATCTAGATTGTAATGAGGTGCAAATTTATATGAACGACAATTTTATCTAGATTGTAATGAGGTGCAAATTTATATGAATGACAATTTTATCTAGATCGTAATGGGGTGCAAATTTATATGAACGACAATTTTATCTAGATTGTAATGAGGTGCAAATTTATATAAACGACAATTTTATCTAGATTGTAATGAGGTGCAAATTTATATGAACGACAATTTTATCTAGATTGTAATGAGGTGCAAATTTATATGAACGACAATTTTATCTAGATTGTAATGAGGTGCAAATTTATATGAACGACAATTTTATCTAGATTGTAATGAGGTGCAAATTCATATGAACGACAATTTTATCTAGATTGTAATGAGGTGCAAATTTATATGAACGACAATTTTATCTAGATTGTAATGAGGTGCAAATTTATATGAACGACAATTTTATCTAGATTGTAATGAGGTGCAAATTTATATGAACGACAATTTTATCTAGATTGTAATGAGGTGCAAATTTATATGGGTCCCGAAGTAAATATTAAAGTTATGATTTTATAATTGAGAAGTGCGGAGAAAGTTGCGCGCGCATACCTTTAGAAGTTTGCTCAGCGGCTTTTCAAAGAAAGTTGGAAATTTGCTCAGAGGGTTAATGCTGAATAAATACAGATTTTTTTTTTATGGAAACTGACACAGTTTGCTAAATCACCTACAACATCCGTGATGTCAGCCCATAACACCGACTGAACTTGGTGCCACGTCAGTGCTTCCCTTCGGCCGTGCCGGCTACACTTAACTGGACGGAAAACACAAACTATTTACATAGCCGTTTCGACCGACCTTTCATTCAGTGCGGTGGTACCAACCCGGGCAGGTTAAACCCTACCACCTAGGTAGTAATATAAGAAGGGATTCATATCCCTCAGTCGCCTTTTACGACATACACGGGGAGAGATGCAGTGGGGCTATTCTTTTAAAGTACCGGCCCCACACGGTACAGATTAATGCTGAATAAATACTGATTAATGCTGCATAAATACTTATTAGTGCTGAATAAATACTGATTAATGCTGAATAAATACTGATTAGTGCTGAATAAATACTGATTGATGCTGAATAAAAAAATATGATTTATGTTTCAGTGTGAACCTTGGCCACATCGACAACTTGCGGCTAGTCGAGCCTTTGGAGACGCCCCTCCACCGCCCGAAGCGTCGCCGATGTAATCCGGAGGAGTGAGTATTTTCGTGTTACATGCACAAGTTTTTACATCATCTAGTGCAGGGCAGTGGCGGCTCTGGCCAATGAATTTTAGTGAGGCACCACCTATATAATATCATTTTATTAATGTTGTATTGCAGTTTTTATTTCGAGGACAGACAGGAGATGCCCAAAGTCTAGCAATAAATAAACATCCATGTAGATTTTTTTTTTTTACCTTCAAGATAATTTAGTGAGGCGGCGTGAGGTGGCGCCTCACTTGCTTCACCTGGGAAACCGCCACTGGTGCAGGGGTTCTTAAACTTACTTCAACGTGGCACCCTTGTTGGACAAAAAATTCACGGCACACCTGCGAAATATTTTTGCCCCTTGTAAGTGACTTGAATACTTAGCTTAGGAAAAGAAGAAAAAGCAGTGTACATTAATACTCAATTGTCTTTAATGCGACGAATGAAACTGTTTACAAGAATTATTCAGCATTTCCTTTATGTTTATAGGAAGTTTAGTTAATTTCACCCTCAGATCACTTGATCCAGAAAGTTTGCTTCTGTATTCGTTTTTTATGTAATCGTACGTTGAAAAATGCAGATTCACAAAGATAGTTTGAATTAAAACGCACAAGTCTTTTCACTGCAGCCTTGCCAACGGCGTTGTTTTCTGAATAAACCTGCATCCAGAATTATTCTTGGCTTCCCTCACCGTATTTCGGTTTCAGGCTGGTGTCTTCGCTGATTTCAAGAAGTTTTTGAAAAAATATCATTCGTCATTCCAGTAGGTTTGTGTTTCGGGTCACAGGAACACAGTTTTGTCAGTCTCGATAGCTCAGTGGTGCAGACAGTCAACTGTCGCTATTGAATGTTAAGCAACGCTGGGTGCGGTCAGTAATTGGATGGGTGACCGCTGACCGTTGGATGCTGACCGAGGTTCGGATTCCTCGTAAAACTGTAGGTCCCTTCCCTCCTAATCTTACTTGGTGGTAGGGGTTAACCCGCCCGGGTTGGTACCACCGAACTGAATGAAACGTCGGTTGAAATGGCTATGTAAATAGTTTGTGTTTTCCGACCAGTTCAGTGTAGCCGGCACGATTCAAAGGGGGAAGCACTGACATGGCACCTAGTTCACCCGGTGTTATGGGCTGACATCACGGACGTTGTAGGTGATGTAGCCAACCGTGTCAGTTTCAATAAAAAAAAAAAGGAAAACGGGTTCACCATCCAGCTGTAGGTGTCATCGGAGTCAATGTCGGGAAAATAATCAATTATGCTTCTTTACAAACCTTGCAAGTGGGCAATAACCATTTCTAAGGAAGTTGGTTTGAAGGTTGATCTCATTTGCTTTGACAAATTCCAATTATTATAGATGTGCGGCGGGTGGCCGAGTGGTTTGGGCTTCGGCTTCTCATGCGGGAGGTCCGAGGTTCGAATCCGGTCGTCGTGTACCAATGAGTTTTTCTGACGAAAAAATTTACGTGCATACCTACACCTGTTGCTTCACCGTTCGGAACCGGTGTAAAACTGTAGGTCCCTTCCCTTGCCCCTTACTAGGTGGTAGGCTCAAATTATAGCCGACTGGGTTGGTACCACCGTACTGGATGTAAGATGGCCGCATAGCAGCCTCGGTTGTGTTCTCCTCTAGTCCAGTATAGCCAGCAATCCAGGGAAGTCTCTGGTATGGCACCTATCTTCTCGGAGGTGATATTGGCTAGTCAGAGCATGTGCTTTGGCCCCTCTGACTCAGCCACCCATACCGGATAACATAAAAAAAAAATGTAGTACTATTTAATGCCGCGGCACCCTTAGCATACGGCTACGGCACCCCAGTTTAAGAACCCCTGATCTAGTGTCCCCGTTGTTGTTGTTTTGGTTTGGGGTTGGCTCTAGGCCTGCAAACTAATCCCGCTTGGTCGGGGACCTTCGTGCAAAACCCCGCAGTCTCCAGCTGCCCCAGCCGGCCTATGTCTTCCATGGAAGCCACAAGTCGACCGGGGTGTCTGCAGGCCGCTTATCCCTTAGTCGCCTTTTACGACATGCACGGGGAGAGATGCAGTGGGACTATTCTTATTAAGTACCGACCCCTCACAGTACTAGCGTCGCCGTTTACATTAATTTGTGTTGTTTTAGAGTGACGACGAGGCCAGCGCCAGCCGGACCCCAGCAGACAGCGCCGCCATCGCCGAACTGTTCTCCTCCTCGCGTCGTGTAAGTGTACCAACAAGCTGGACATTTTTTTTTTTTTTTTTTTTTATACACGGTTTTGCAACCCCAACCGTAAAACTCGAAAGGGGGTGATTCTGTACGTGAAATAGAACAACTTTTGTTCTACGACTTCTTAATTGGAAGAAAAAACATTTTTTTTTACTCCATACATTTTGACAATAGGTATTTAAAATTTATATGGAAAAACATTATTTTTTCTTGTTTAAAAAAAAATTTTCTACACAGAAGTTGTTTAGTTTCACATATAGAATAACCCCCTTATGTCAGTCAAATATATTACGGGGGCCACTGCAACACCGTGTATACCTATTTGTTACTGCAATCTGTCTGTGAGCCGACATTCATCAGTAGTTGTGCATTTGAATTAGGTCTTGTATGGTAAGTGTCCATTGACAGTTCCATATACTTTATTCTCAGTCATTACACTCTGTGATGATATCTTGAGGTGCTCTATTTTTTTTTAATAAACTTTTAATTTCAGCATTTCGTATTAACAATATTTTATCATCGCGCCTTTTCCTGCAGTTTTTTTTTATGTATTCCGGTATGGGTGGTTGAGTCGGAGGGGCCAAAGCACATGCTCCAACCAGCCAATATCACTTCCGAGAAGGTATGTGCAATATTGGAGACTTTCCTAGAGTGCTGGCTATTACTGAACTAGAGGAGAACACAACCGAGGCTGCAATTTTTTTTTTTTAGGGTGGCTATGCGGCCTTCTTACATCCAGCACGGTGGTACCAACCCAGGCGGCTACAATTTGAGCCTACCAGCTTTTTTTACCCCCTTGTAAGGGGCAAGGGAATTACACCGGTTCCGAACGGTGAAGCAGCAGGTGTAGGTACCCATGCATGTAGATTTTTTCGTCAGAAAAACTCATTGGTACACGCGCCGACCGGATTCGAACCTCGCACCTCTCGCATGAGAAGCCGATGCCCAAACCATGATGTAGTTTATTTTCTTCTTCTGTAGCTCTTTTTAATGTCCCACTACTGTACATGTGCCTCCTTCGCTGACTTCGCCGACTTAATTGATGTCGTCCCACGCGGCGAGTGGTCTCCCCACACTACATTTTCCTATCCTTATTTTATTTTTATTTTTTATTTTATTTATTTATTAAGACCAACCAACAGTGAAATTAATTACATATAGTTTATTACTGTTTTAACAGCTTTGTCGAATGCGGTGATAGCGGGCAGAGTACCCCCTCGACGTCGTCGATTTGTCCTCAGAGTCCACAACTTGTGGATGCCGAAATTGAATATATCGACAATATTGGTGAGTTATTTTCTTTCTTAATCCCGGTTGAGTCGAGAGTATGTGGTTTACGCGAACGCAGCTCGGCCTTCGGCCTTGCTCTTAGTGACTTGCTTTATTCGAGAATATTTTATGCAGTTTCGCTTTCGACCGCTCCCTTAGTATGTTTTAAAGAAAGTATATCGCTTACGCTTTTTTTTTATGTAATCCGGTATGGGTGGCTGAGTCGGAGGGGCCAAAGCGCATGCTCCGATCAGCCAATATCACCTCTGAGAAGGTATGTGCCATACCGGAGACATCCCTGGGTTGCTGGCTACACTGGACTAGAGGAGAACACAATCGATGCTATGCTATGCGGCCATCTTACACCCAGTACGGTGGTACCAACCCAGTCGGCTACAATTTGAGCCTACCACCTAGTAAGGGGCAAGGGAAGGAACCTACAGTTTTAGACCGGTTCCAAACGGTGAAGCAGCAGGTGTAGGTATGCACGTAAATTGTTTTCGTCAGAAAAAACTCATTGGTACACGCCGACCGGATTCGAACCTCGGACCTCTCGCATGAGAAGCCGATGCCCAAACCACTCGGCCACCCGCCGCTTTTGTGTAGCACCTAATTCAAATATAGCTTGTATTCCCAATGGTTATGTTTTCTCTCTCTCTCTCTGTTTTCGTTCACCGGGACGGAGTGTTAAAAACAGCAGAAAGGTTTCTTAATATAATACAGGGTGACTCATTCCAGATTTTAAACGTTAAAAAATAACTGAAAAATGTCAGTTTTACTTACAGTAATTTTAATAGTATAAAATGAAAGTGTACAAATTGGGATTTTATTTATGAACTAGCTGAGCCCGCGGCTCCGCTCGCGTGAAATTCGTATTCCAAAGAAGAATGTAAGTAACTAAGGGCGAGGCCGAAGACCGAGCTGCGTTCAGGTAATCGATAAACCTTCTTAAAGAAAGTAACTAACTAAGGGCGAGGCCGAAGGCCGAGATGCTTTCAGGTAAACGATAAACCTTTCTCAAATAAAGGAAGTAAGTAAGGGCGAGGCCGAAGGCCGAGCTGCGTTCAGGAAGACGATAAACCTTCTGGAAGAAAGGAAGGAACTAAGTGCGAGGCCGAAGGCCGAGCTGCGTTCAGGTAAACCCTTCGATCATAAAAAATATTTTTTTCCGTCTACGGGTAAACCAAACACCCTCTTCCGCCTTCGGGCCTCGCCCTTAAAGACTTCCTTTCTTCGATAGAATATAATATCGTTTACTCAATCTATTTATTTCATAAAAATAAAAAAGTATTATTAATAACTAAAGAATTAAACCTACCTAACAAACATTAAAATAACTATCAAAACGGGCATTTTCAAATGTTCTCAGAGCACTTGCGGCATTACCCCGCTGGATGGCAAGGCTTACCCTTTGAATGAAGTACATAAGCCCTTGATGGCGGGACACCAGTTGCGTCAACCAGCTCAAGCCTCTTTTGGCTTCACTGCTCCACGGACCGAGGGTTTCAACCGCAAACGCAACAAATTCGAAATCTTGAATTATATTTCTATATTTGCTGCGTTTGAGGCTCTACGCCCCAGCCTCGGCCGCGCCAGCCGCTCTTGAAGATGTCCTAACGTGACTTGCAGCCAATGTGAGAACAAAAGTGGCGTCCCACATCAAAGAACTACCCTTAGTCCATGGCACTAAGGTGATAGCATCGGGCCTCTTGCCATCCAGCCGGGAATAACCGTGAGGTTCTAGGATGCACGGTATATTTGCCGTTAGAAGCGTGGACTTTATAATAAAATTTAAATTAAATTAACTCAATTTTAATATTAATTAACTTTATTCGAGATGGTTTAGCTTCTTCCTGAACGCAGCTCGGCCTTCGGCCTCGCCCTTAGTTACTTGCTTTCTTCGAGATGGTTTATCATTGGTCAGAACGTAGCTCGGCCTTCGGCCTCGCCTTAGTTGCTTACTTTCTTCAAGATGGTTTAGCTTCTTCCTGAACGCAGCTCGGCCTTCGGCCTCGCCCTTAGTTACTTGCTTTCTTCGAGATGGTTTTTCAATTATCCGAACGTAGCTCGGCCCTCGGCCTCGCCTTAGTTACT
Source organism: Nematopogon swammerdamellus (assembly GCA_946902875.1). Lineage (NCBI taxonomy): Eukaryota > Metazoa > Arthropoda > Insecta > Lepidoptera > Adelidae > Nematopogon > Nematopogon swammerdamellus. Next base: position 18,206,459 of record OX336352.1, read on the forward strand.
TACTTTCTTCAAGATGGTTTAGCTTCTTCCTGAACGCAGCTCGGCCTGCGGCCTCGCCCATAGTTACTTACTTTCTTCGAGAAGGTTTATGGTCTTCCAGAATACAGCTCGGCCTTCGGCCTCGCCCTTAAAGTACTTTCTTCAAGAATATTTTTCTTCTTCCTGAACTCAGCTCCGCCTTCCGCCTCGCCCTTAGTTACTTTCATCGAGAAAGAATATCGTTTACGTGAGCGCAGATCCGCCTTCGGGCCCGCCTTTAGTTACTTACTTTCTTTTTTTTAAATACGAATTTCACGCGAGCGAAACCGCGGGCAACAGATATATAAATTTTATTGCATCAATGACAGCGACATAACTTCGACTTTCAATTATCATTTTTATTTATCAAACAATTTGTCACCGGCCAGCTCACGTCGAGATGACAGTTCTCCGTTATCAACATGACATTTAAAATTTTTTTTTACCTTTACTTTGGATTACGTGATTTTTATTATATTTTTTAAATATTATGTTCATCCGGGATATACACTGTCACTATAAAAAGTTTCGTCAAGTTCCGTTCAGTGGTTTTTGCGAGATGCGCGTACAAATAGACATTTTTGCCTTTACGATTTTATGATATGTATAGAAAGAATAGATATGTATAGACTATTGTGTTCAAGTTATAAAAAAGAAGAACTGTCATCTTCGTTGTATCTACTTATTTTTAAATTTCGAATGAATATTTTATTAAAATTGTATTTTTAGTAGAAAAAAAAAAAAAGATGGCGGACGGCGAAAGTTTGTCGCGTCGTCGTTGTAATTAAAAAAATATATTTTTGTGGTTCTCGCGGGTCGAGAATTTATACAACAGACGTTAAGCTACAAAAGAAATGGCTGTATACTCTAATGAGTTTTGCCTGTTTCGGGAGGAGACGAATTAAATAAAAAAATAAAAAAAATCAAATTGTATTTGCTGCCAGTTCTCAAGATATAATTATGTACTTTGGACTACGTGATTTTAAACGCGCAATAATGTTTATAATTGTAAATTTTTTTTTATTTTTGTTATTTTTTTTTACGTATTATGTTAACCCGGCATATAAACTGCCACTATACAAAGTTTCGTCTAATTCCGTTCAGTGGTTTTTGCGTGATGCGCGTACAGACAAACAAACAAACAAACAAACAAACAAAAATTTTAAAAACTTTTCTAACATGTTCAGTATCTCATTTTAAGCCACCCTGGTTAGTTTTTTTCCGAATGCATTCAATGTACAGACTTTCTTACCTCTACGATTTTATTATATGTATAGAAAATAACATCATCAAGATGCTTTCCTTCTCGCCGTACACACTCTTCAAGACGGACGCGTGTATTAGTTATCACACGCTGCAATAAATCACTTGGGAGAGAGTTGACTTCTTCAGTTATTTTTGTCTTCAAGTCTTCAAGATTGGCAAGCTGGTTGGTAAAAACTTTGCTTTTGAGATATCCCCATAAGAAGAAGTCAGCTGGGGTGAAATCTGGCGACCTTGGAGGCCAGGGTGTATCTCCAAATCGGCTGATGATTTTTCTGGGAAATAGTGCTGCGACTGCACTCATTGAGGCCCTGGCAATTTCCACAAGTGGCCCCATCTTGTGGAAACCATACATCAGGATATCTGCTGATACCCTGTCTCAGTTCCGGCACAAAAAAGTTCTTTATCATGGTGGTATAGTGCTCACTGGTCACTGTAACAGTACTAACGCGATGGTTTTGAAAAAAGTATAGGCCTGCAGAATATGCGTCGCGCTCGTGTGCACGAATGACCGTTGCCGAAACAAGCCTCCACGCGCGGTGCTCTCCCGACCACGACATGGCGCCCACTAAAAATTCCCCAACGGTCAGTTTTCGAATGCTGTACCTCGCACCCCGCTAGTTCCGCTGCCCGCCAATTTATTCGAAATTCAAATTTAAAAAGTTTGCTGAGTCATCCTGTATAAGGTCTTTCATTAGTAGGTAACGATACGCTAAGGGATGTATTTGTAACAGATACTGATCACGTTCCCATACTAATTTTTTTTTACGATTTAAAAAATCTACTCACTCCTCAAATTTAATACGTGAAGTGCGCGTATTTCACCTTACTAAGTATGTTTTTTATATCGTAAAACAAAAAATTGGCATGGGAACGTGATCAGTATCTGATACACATACACACCTTAGCGTATCGTTACCTACTATTGAAAGACCTTATATGTAAATATTTTGTTCTCTCGAAGGAAGCGAAGAAGAACTGAGCGACGACGATGGCCACCTGCCCATTGCGGCCCATCCCCCGGGTTCGGCGAGGCACCTCTGGAGGTACCTCACCTCTGCAGAACCCACCGAGAAGACCGCCGACGAGATAGCTGAGGAGGACAATCTGTTTGGCTGGTCACCTACCGAGATTTCAGCGCCGACGTCTGCGGCGCCGCATATCGCTTCGCCGGCACCGCAGTCGGCGGAGGCAGAGGAAGCCGTACGTGCTGAAAGCATCTACGACTTCCAATGGGGACCGTTCCCGAATCCCCCGATCGCATCGGCGGCGGAGAGGAGGGAACCGTTCAGCGTCGCCAATCCTGGACCGACGAAGGCATATGCGTCGCCGTACGAGGTGTTCGTAGATATATGGGACAGACCCATTGTGCAGCGCATTGTCGATGAAACCAATAAGTATGCACGGGATATGATAAGCCTAATGTCCAGCTCGGGTCAGATGCGAGATCACAGCCGACTCAGACAGTGGAAGGACACGGACGTGGACGAGATGTACGTGCTTTTCGCCATCATCCTCGCCATGGGAATGGTTATAAAGAGCCGTATAGGTGACTACTGGACTGACATTAAGGACGTATTCTGCACACCGGGTATTGCTGCGCAGATGACCCGGGATAGGTTTCAGCTCCTGTGCAGATATCTACATTTTAACGACAATGCGCGCCTGGACCGCCAGACCCTCACCGGATCGCATGCGAAGCTGTTTAAGCTGCAGCCTGTGCTGGAGCACCTGAACAAAAAGTTCTCATCGCTTTATGTGCTAAAGCAAAACATATCTCTGGACGAATCTCTGTCGCAGTGGAAGGGACATTTGGATATCAATCAGTTCATTCCCACGAAGGCCGCAGTTGTAGGCATAAAAACCTACGAGGTTTGCGAGTCCCGGACCGGGTACCTCTGGCGTTTTGAAGTTCACGCCGGTACGGAAGAGTTCGACCAGCAGGATTCGCCCGTCGGTGGGTCCATAGCCAAATTAGTTTTGAGGCTACTGGGCGGACTCGAACGCAAGGGGTACACGGTCTGGATGGACAATTCTTACAACAGTCCCGCACTGGCAAGATTGTTGAAGAGGCAAGGGTTCGACGTTGTGGGTACCCTCAGGACCAACCGGCAGCTAGTGCCCGCTCAGATAACTGAGCTTTTTAAGAGGCAGATGGTTGTGGGGCATATCGCCGGTTGCACGTCTGGCGACGTTGATATCGTGTTGTGGCGGGATAAGAGGTCTGTGGCTATGTTGTCCACATACCACGGTGTCACCGCCGTCGACCGCGGGGGTCTCCGCAAGCCGAGCATCATTGCCGACTACAATCTGTGTATGGGAGGAGTCGACAAAAAGGATCAAATGCTGGCCGGCTTCCCTATCGAACGGAAGCGTAGCAGGATTTGGTACAAGAAGTTTTTCAGGAGAATGCTAAATGCTAGCGTTTTGAATGCCTACATATTGTACAGGCAAGAAAGGTGTGAGCATTTGGCATTCCGGAAGGATCTGGTGAATGAGATGCTTCGACGTCATCGCAAGCGTCCTCTTCCCAGTATCAGGGAACTTCAAGTACCGGGCCGTCCGTCTATCCACCGACGCTTGTCGGCGGACACGATAGACCACATGCCCCGTGTCTTTCCTCTCGTACACAGAGACGGTCATAAATTGAGGCGGATGTGTGTTTCATGCAGAAAGCGCACCACTACCTATTGCCCGGGTTGCGACGTGACCCTGTGTGCGTTTACGTGCCACCCGGAATATCACAGGTAGCCTCATTTTTTGCGGACAAGCTCGGCCTTGAGCCTCGCTAGACTCAGGTGTGCTCGGCCTTCGGCCTTGCCGTGTTCAGGTGCAGTACAAACAGACAGATGACATATTCACGCCCATTTATATGCCACCCCACATAACTGGCGTAGACGTAAATTGTTTTTTTTTGTGATCTCTTTTTTTGTAGAGGAGCTCGGCCTTGGGCCTTGCTCAATTCATATGGTACTCGGCCTTTGGCCTTGTCAAGCTCGGGCATAGTACAAACGGACGGATAACATATTCTACAATGCGTCGTCGGAACGGCGTTGACAAATCGGAAAGGTGGCCAGTTAGGGCATGATTATTACATGTTGCTCGTAGTTATGCCTGTGTTTGTTTGTGCTAGGTACTTATTCTATTCATGTATTTCATCCTCTTTAAGTTCATCTTCTTAGGTTAGGTTTTAATTGTTTAAATGATAACTTTGTTTTGTTAAATTGTTTTGTGGAGGGCGCGTCTGTTTGAGTACCTTTTGTTACCATGTTACTACCTTTTGCTCTATTGTCTGTTAGTGTTATGTACTTACATGTCTGCTTTTCCATACTAAATAAATGAAATATTATAAAGTTCCCTTGCCCCTTACTAGGTGGTAGGCTCAAATTGTAGCCGACTGGGTTGGTACCACCGTACTGGATGTAAGATGGCCGCATAGCAGCCTCGGCTGTGTTCTCCTCTAGTCCAGTATAGCCAGCAATCCAGGGAAGTCTCCGGTATGGCACCTACCTTCTCGGAGGTGATATTGGCTGGTCGGAGCATGCGCTTTGGCCCCTCCGACTCAGCCACCCAGACCGGATTACATAAAAAAAAAAAAAGTTAAATTGGTAACAACGTAATGAATCTCTTGTAGGTATGTTTTCTCCCAATATCTGAACAGACGGAAATGTGGCAAATCTATTGTTTGGTCTATAATTATGTACTTATAGTGCCCGGGACGGATCTCGGCGTGTCGTCGCCGCAGCGGGCGACCCGCCACGCGAATAAACTATACAAGTACGGTGCGGGTGCGAGGGAGAACACCGACGAACTGCTGCGGCAGCGACACGCCAAGATCCGCCCCGCGCATTATACTTATATAATTAGTATTATTTGCTTGTAATAATTGTACTTACCTAAGTACATACATAAATATCCATTTAAGTACCTACTTGAAAATTCTTTATTCTTTATTTTTTATTTTCTTTATCTTTATGATTTTGTCCTATTTTGTTTTTACAATCGCAACAATAAAATTGTTTGTTGCAAGTATCGATATTGTGTGTTCAATAAATTTTTTTACTTAGGTTACTTGACATTTTTATTTTAAATGCTTTTTGCAATAACTCCGCCTTCTGTAACATTCATCTGTGTGTCCATCCATTTGTCTTGCTTGCGGTGTGTGCGAGCGATGCGACTGTGCACATATGATTCTTTGCACATATTCGACTATCACAATAACAAGTTAATTTATTTCGAAGTTTTAACGTTTCACGAACTTCAAACTCGGCACAGATTACTTAATCGTTACTTCGTAACAGATAAATCACTCCATAGAAAATGTTCGTACTTTCGGGCTTTAATAGCCTACTGTTTCACGTCGCCAATCGCTGCGTGCGAAAATGTACCTTAACGATCGAGTGTAAAGTGGTTATTGCTTTACAGCTGCGCGCAGTTGCGTGGGCGAGCGTCTATGTATACTTCGCGCGGCTGGCGAATTTCCACTGAAATAGACCGCCGGCGGCCCGTCGGGCGGTAGGTAGTTAGCGCGCGCAAGTACATAGAGTGCGTGAGGCCTGTCCTCGGCACGACCGTCAGCGAGAGAGGGTGAGAGCGTGACCGACGACGGCCAGGCACAGACACGTAGTAACTAAACAGTTCAAAATGGCGGCCACTTTTTTTTAAATGTTCACTACAGATTCGTATTAGAGCCCACACAGACACCCAGATATCGATATTGAAATCAATCGTTCCAGTAACTAAAAAGTTCAAAATGGCGGCCACTTTTTTTAAATGTTGTCTACAGATTCGTATTCAGAGCTTACACAGACACCCAGATATCGATTTTGAAAGCAATCGGTCCAGTAACTCAAAAGTTCAAAATGGCGGCCACTTTTTTAAATTTTGATAACGGAATCGTATTCAGAGCTCACACAGATACCCAGATATCGATTGGTCTCCGCGCGCTCCGACTAACATACACGTAGCGATACAGAGCTACCTTAAAACAACAGCTCCGTGAATGCGGCAACTCAATATTGTAGTGTGTGTAAGAAAATGTTGTAGTATGTGTGTGATCCCATAGTCTCTCCTATCGAGACTGGCTCGAGTACGCCGACTTCGGCGTAGTATTTGTTGCCGCATTTTACACGTACACGGGCGGTATCTAGTCGGAGCGCGCGGAGACCTATCAATAATCTATGTTTGAGATATTGTAATATTGGGTAAAAGATGTCGAATACTGGGAATAATGTAATATATAGGTAGGTACCTTAATAAAATTAGTTTTTTTCCGACTACTTCTTTTATTTCTCACATACACAAAACATAGGTAAATGATATTTAGGCAGTGGGTACATTCGGTACTCCAGTAAACGAATGAATTGTCAGAATATATTATTCCATGTAAAGCTAATATAACCCTTCGATTGCCCGGCTCAAAATCATGCCAAAATCGTGATTGCCCCGCCATTTTGGCAGAGTCGAGCGCGCTCCACCCTACTGCGTTCTAGACCTTATTTCTAGACTTTTTTCTATGAAGCATATATGAAAAGCCTATATTTTCTAAATCTTCATTAAATTTACTAGGCATTGCCTTGGTATGACGTGTAATTGTGTTTATTATTATCACCATTAAACTGGGCCAAAGTCCACAAACGAATTAATTTACATATTCGGGTAAAAAAATATTCATATTTTCTAATAAAAACTGCAGATACTGAATTTATTGTGTTTTATTTATAGTTTATTACATAATCTACCATTTCCTATCAAGATATCTTTCGTTACAGTAGAAATGTAGATCTCAACAGAGTTCCAAAGTGTAACAAAAATATGACGCTCTTCACTCGAGGTCGTAAATGTCAAGTATGTTTACAAATTAATTTCGGCTGAATGATCCACTCCAGCGGTATGATGTAAGTGTTTACACAAGCCTGGGCTCTTCAAGTACTCAGAATAAAATAATTACATGTGTCGGATGTTTTGTTTCTAAACAATACGAGGCCAAATGGAACAATGGTCAAAATGACCTACATAGCAAAAACTGCTCTAGAAGCAAATACTACTGACTGAATTAAAATAAAAGGACACTAAAAAATAGTTTATTAAATTTGCTCTTAGATTCAGTGAAAAAAAATTATACTACCGTACAAAAATATTGAAAAAAAATTCAGTGAAATTTACAGAAATAAAAATAAAAAAACCAAAATTTAGTAAGTAGTAAGGATAACCTAATATGGAGGAGGCTTTCGGGAAATGATAGCAAATTTTTTGCAACATATCTTAAGGTATCTAATACCGTATTTGAAATGGTTACAGATAAATGCTCCAGAAGGCGGACTTAATGCTGAAATCTTTTTGAAGTTATACTTCTTTAAAAACGTTATGCAAATACATATGAAATAAATGAAACGCAAAAATCCATGCACAAAATTAAAAGTACGCCATTAAATTTACGGCCAAAATAAATTTCATTAAATTTAATGAAAATATCACTCAAAAGAAGCACACTAAAAAAATAAAATTTTATTAAAATGTATTGAAGCCGCTATCCAAATAGGTGGAGCGGTCGCTCAGCGACACGGTCACGTGACCTCACGCCGATAGTGCCCCGAACCGTTGAACGGTTTCCGAAGCGACCGTGCCTTTATTTTTCGAAAAATTTAATTACTAGGCCACTTTAGGGCAGATATAATGTTCTTAAAACATTTACAATGAAATAAATAAACTATTTCAATAAACTTTCACTTGTTTTGGCGAAAATCTATAGAATTTCGATCGATCAAAGTAACCTACCATTCAAAATTTTCGTAACGGTTTTTCGTAGTGGGGCGGAAACATCAAAATTATTGACGAATAAATCATTCCTCAAGTCCGAAAAACTATTGTAACATGTAGATTACATACCCTTCCATTGTTTTTCAACAAAAAACAGCAAAAATACGGCAAAAAATTACTCCAAAACACAATTTCAATGGCACGCTATTCTGCGTCCGCGAACACAACAGAACTGAATTTCCGATCGCTTCCCATTAATATTTTGAAGTGGCAAGCATATGGAAGTGTGCATTTTTAGCTAGCCTATTCTTACATGAATGACTGTACGTAAGTTAGAAGAGATTAGTAGGATGTATGACATTTAAATTAATTATTTAAAGTGACTAGTCTAGACAGAGCGCTCAACGGTTCGGGGCAACCATGGCAGTCCAAGGTCGGAACCGCTGAACGGTCTCGGGCAATTGAAGGGTTATGCATCAACATAATTTAATATCCTAGAGTCTAATAGTAATTATTTTTATGGTTACGCGAGACACTTGGCGTCAGCGTGGATTGTTGAGCCGACGACGCCCAAAAGCATTCAGTTTAGAACGGGGGCTGCGAATGCCGTGCCGGCGTGACAGATGCATTTTTACGCTTCTCTTGAAGGATCCTAAGTCATACACATCGGGAGGAAGTGCATTCCAACATTCAATTATACAGTATTATATAGCTATTATACACAGTGAACAAAAAACCTGTCCAAAATCCGAAGGCAGGAAGTACAGTTTCAGATACTGAATCGGATAGGCTAGATTTTTTTTTAATTCGGATAAAATTTTTCAATAAAAAAATTTCATTAGTGTCACCAACCTTTTACTTTAAACAAACTATTATTTTGTATACCTAATAACAAAGACCGTACCAACTTAGATAGACGCGGCGCTCCATATGTATTTTCTTGAATATCGTGCTCCAAAACTCCGGCATACCCTTTCCCCTCTGTTGTGGCACCGACAATCCTTGTAGAGCGGAGATAGACGGCAAGAAAACTATTTGTCTCTTTTTAACACATTAGAGCCTTACACGCGGAGAAAGACGCCGAGTTGACTCTTTTTAACACATAGGGCCTTACGAGCGCAGCGGAGAAAGACGGCGAGAAAACGATTTGTCTCTTTTTAACACAGTAAGGCCATATGCATCGCTTCCTCTTACTTCTCGCTTGTGCGTGCGCGAATTACATGCAGTGGGATCTATAGAGTGCATTTACCACTGCTTTTAATACTATTTTACTTATTTATTAGTAATTGGTTTATAATTCTTAATTACTTTATTATTAAATTTATATTATTACATGTATTTCATAATACTCAAAAACGTATTTTGTTCTTAATGTTAAATTAAGTTATAGACAAAAAAACTAATAATAAGTAAATCAGATCAGTAAATGACTTAAGTTCAAAATACAAAATGCATGTGTTATTTGAACGAATTTTATTAAAATAACATTTTTCGTTCAGTAGTTTCAGAGAAAATGAGGTGTGACAGACAGACGGACAGACACACACGCGAGTGATACTATAAGGGTTGTTTTTTTTTTTCAAAAGAGGTACGGAACCCTAAAAAGTACTAAAAATCGCGCAGATTGTTAGTAAAATCTGAGCGAGTTTGAGCATGAACCAACCTTTTGAAGGGGCAAGTACTACTAGCTACCAGTATTACCTAGTACTACTATGAAAATATATATTATTTAACATACATTATGACGATATACTTTTCTTTGTACAAGGACCGTCAAATTTACTTTGCGAAGGAGGTTACATCAGCTCTATATATTTCCAAGATGTCGCCGCGCGCGCCGGTGCCGCCATCGCCATACGTTCGCTCGCGGCCAGATGCACGAACTGACTGCTCGGCCAATCATATTACTTTTCAAGTTCATATTACTTTTGGCGGAGCAATCGCAGAGCCTCAGCGCCGCGTCTATCTAAGTTGGTACGGTCTTTGCCTAATAAAAGTTTGACAATATTAGCTAGGTAGGTACCTAGAAAACAGCTACCTCACTCCTACCTCACTGTTATGATGGCATGCAGACATAATTTAGTTATTTAAAGACATCTTGATACTTTAGGAATAATTGAAAAAGCCCATATTTTCATATACATTTTGAAAAAAAAAAACTAGCCTATCCGATTCAGTATCTGAACTGTACTTCCTGCCTTCGGGTGTTCGACAGGTTTTTTGTTCGCCGTGTATATAATATTGTGTCCGACTTCCTGTGTGTTAATGTCAAACAGCGCCATACATGTATGGCGTACATGCATACTTCTTTATAGTTATCTTACTCTAAACTTCGCCGAATGTGATGATCGGTGTTGTGCTGTAATTCATCCGAGCGTTTGCAGCACAACATCGCTTACTCTGCTTACCCCGACTGTCGGGATACAGTGTGATGATATGTATGCATGCAAGGGCATCAGTTTACTGCGTAACTAGCTTTACAATTTTAAAGTGGTTTATAATTATAATTTTCATAGCATTTCACACACATTAATGTTTGTTTATAAAAGTTTACACTGTAGGTTGCATCGCCTGCTACACCTGGTTCCTGTCGCAACTAGAGTTGTCGAAGATTGGAACCACCTTCCGGAGGACATTATCAGTGCAAACAACGTAAAACAATTTAAAAACCGTTTGGACACTCGTCTGAATAAGATAAAAAAGTAACTAAGTGAACCAAAATGGAATAGGTGAAAAAAAATCATTATTATTACTACACCAATGAACTATATGAACTTGATTAAGATACATCGGCCCAGGCTGCCTTTCTAAAATCAAATAAATAAATAAATAACCTATGTGCAATGTTAGTGCTTGTTACGAGAACAATAAATAAATAATTTACTTTTATATGACTAATTATTTATATGCCCTATTACTAATACTTTTTTTTCACTAAAATATTATCATCATAATCAGGCTATATCGGTCCACCGCTGGACATAGGCCTCCCAAGACCTGTCACCACACGCTCTTCACATCTTTCCATTCCTGACTACCTTTTTTAGGTTGTTTGTCCACCTGCAGGTCTATTCTTGTAAATTCTGACAGCGGAATCAGCGCTGTTGTGGCGCTGAGAGCCACTTTGGTAAGTGGCTCTCAGCGCCACATCAGCGCTGATCCCGCTGTCAGAATTTACAAGAATAGACCTGCTGGCCGGGGGACATGTCACGCTACATTTGCTTGCAAGTGGCCTCCATTCGAGCACCCGTATATCCCAGCGTTTATCGAGTCTGCGACAGATCTGCCCACTAAATTCTTCAGCTTACTAATTTTCATATAATTTACTACCTTTGCTTATTTTTCCATTTCTGGGCTCCTATTTCCTCTTTACGGATTTAATCGATCAAAGAAATTTCTAGCTTGCTCTTTTTATAGCTCGCTGAGCTATTATAAATTTGTGAACCAGTCCCATCGTCAAGGTCCAGGTTTTACTAAAATATTAAATTATAACAAATTCAGTCTCGTGCATACGCAGTGCAAAATAAAAAATTATCAAAATGTAAATAAGTAATTTTTTACTATAGTCCGGCCGTTGAGAGAATGCGTTCCTGTCGTCGGCAGTTGGTCATTTCATCACTAATTTTACAAGTTTTTATTACTCACTCCTGCAACTGCACGTTCGAACTAAGCTGATTATGAACATTTTCTATTGTTTATACGGTTTCGTACTATTTGGACAAGCTTGTCGTACTTTTTAGGCAATCCAGACTGGCATCACTGTGACAAACTGACAGACGGCAGGAAGACTCATGCTAAAAACTACACCAAAAAGGGATAAGATCTATCAGTGAACAGTTTTAAAATCTTATTTGACAGTCAAAATTAAATTCAAAATGAAAACAAATAATAAGAATAAAATGCACTGGACATACAAAGCACATTTAGCTGAAAGCTATAGTGTACACAAAATAAATACTACATTTTCAGCTGTGGCATGATGCTTACATACAGCTAATGTACAGGGTGTTCGGCACCAAAATCCCAGCTATAAACCCTTGTAACTTTTTTGTTTATGATTGTATCAGCACGAAATAAAATTTATTGAATTTTACTATGTATCCTTGTTCTAGATAGAAAAATATTATTTGATAAAGTTAATACCATGAAAAGGTTTTATGACCTCCCAAAGTCCCGAGAACGAGTAAAAATGTGACAGAATCTTAATTCATAAAAAAAAAACTAACAGCAATTGAGTGCTTCATTTTCTTTTAAAAAGTTCGCTAGTTTACGCCCTTTCCAACGGTATACCACATGTCATACAAACAATTTACTATGTGGTCAAAATTAGGCACAGGGACAAAACAGACCGACAACACGGGCACTAATCGGTGGTCGCTTCTCGTATTGAGAGCGTTTTCAAGAGCATTTTCAAATTTAGAACATGTACCGGTCGCGCGGGCACTCTATCCCTAATTTTGTCGTTCTGTTCTGTCTCTGCGCCTAATTTTGGCCACATAGTGAATGATTTTGGAAAGGGCGTAAACTAGCGAACTTTTTAAAAGAAAATGAAGTACTCAACTGCTGTTAGTTTTTTTTTTATGAATTAAGAAATTAAGATTCTGTCACATTTTTACTCGTTCTCGGAACTTTGGGAGGTCATAAAACCTTTTCATGGTATTAACTTTATCAAATAATATTTTTCTATCTAGAACAAGGATACATAGTAAAATTCAATAAATTTTATTTCGTGCTGATACAATGATAAACAAAAAAGTTACAAGGGTTCATAGCTGGGATTTTGGGAATTTTCAAAAATAAAGAAAAAAAAATCGTATCTCGATACCACGTGATATCTGACAAAAGGTGTCATAGGTCAAAACGTTGCAAAGGACCCCACTTACCTACAAAAAAAAATTGTCGGTTCATGTGCCGAACTCCCTGTAGAACTAAAGAGTTAACATTGAGAACGTACAATAATTTAATATACAGTTCCCTGGCGAGGCCGTTGATGCAATACAACATGTTTCTTTAAATCCTGTTTCCTCGTAAAACTTTTCCTGCAAACATCGCACGTATGCGGTCTATCCGTCTTATGGATCAGCATGTGCTTGTTCAAGTTTGACTTCACTGCAAATCTTTTACCGCAGTTTTCACAACAATATGGCTTCTCACCTGTATGTATCAGCATGTGTTTTTTCAGTAAATAGTCCTTTGAAGGGAAACACTTGCCGCATACTTCGCAACGATGAGGCCTTTCGCCGGTGTGAGTCAAAAGATGAACGTTCAGAGATCCCTTCTGCGAGAAACACTTGCTACAGATGTGGCATTGATGCGGTCGCCCGCCGGTGTGAGTCAGCATGTGAGTCTCCAGAGCTCTCTTGCCGGATAAATTCTTATTACAAACGTTACATCGATAGCGATACATTCTACTGACGATATCACCTGGTAAAATTGTATCATTGTGACTGAGAAGGTGTCTGTCTAGGAACTGCTTTGTCGTAAAACCTTTACTGCAGATATTGCAAAAGTATGACCTTTCTACTAGAGGTTCTTTTGAGTCTATATATCTTATATGTTTTCCGTCTTCCTGCAACGCTTGCTCGGTCAAATGAGTCAACGAATGTTTCTTCAGATAATCCTTTATCGTGAAAGATTTAGTGCAAACGTGACATTTATATATCTGTTTACCTTTGTGAATCAACATGTGCTGGTTGAAATTCCATTTTCGCAGGAAGCCCTTCTTACAGATATCACACTGATATGGTCTTATGAGTTTGTGGATCATTGTGTGTTCGCTCAAATGACCTTTTGTTGAAAAACTCTTACCGCAAACATCACATTTATGTGGTCTCTCGCCGGTGTGAACTAGCATGTGGGAAGAGAGAGACTGTTTGATAAAGAAGCTTTTGCTGCAGTAGTTACATTTGTGTCGACGTTCCAGAGGATGGACGACTAAATGATCTGGTAAACTATCGATCGACTTATCCGTATCGCTATGTCCCGTAGCGTCGATATCGAGACTCGGTGCGACGATTATGTCATGTTTCTTCGTCAGTGATTTTTCTCGTTTAAAAATTTTATCTTGATGTACTTGTATTGTATCTTGTATCTTGATATATGGTACATTCGTCTTATCTAAAGGCGGAACGTGGACATAGGAATGCTTCTTGAGATATTCTTTCGTTGCAAAACTTTTGCTGCAGAAATCGCATTCATGCTGTTCGTTCTTATGAATCGACTTGTGATGGTTTAGATTTGATTTGGATGAAAATCGCTTGCCACAATCGTCGCACTTATGTGGTCTTTCACCAGTGTGGATAAGCATGTGTTGTTTCAGATGTCCGGTTGACGCGAAAGTCTTGCTACAGATGTTACACCGATAGGGTCTTATTACAAACTTACTAATTTTGGTACGGCGCCTAACGTGAATCTTTTTATGTCGTTTCAGGTTCTCCTGTAGCGAGAATCGTTTATCGCAGACATCACATCTATGAGGTCTTTCTCCGGTGTGTATGATGAGGTGTTTCTTCAAGTTAGATCGCAGGGCGAAACGCCGCGTACACACGTCACAGCTGTATGGTAGAGCTGGGTCGTCTGAACGCATGCTTCGCTCCTCCGCGTTCGACAGTTTCTTGATATTCATTCTGAAATAAAAAATACTTTATTCCTCAAGTAACATATTATAAAAACAGTTGATTACCTTAATTGAGATGCAAAGGACTTATTCTATGCAAAAATCTCTTCCAATCATACTTCGGATGTTCTCAAAAGTTACAGGTGGACCGAGTCAAATTCAAGTTCTATTCCGGCCAAAGTGTACCAATAACTTTTTTTTATCTGAAAAACATTTACGTGCATACACCTTCACCAGGTGCTCCATGGTTTGGATTCCATGTAAAAACTGTAAATCCACCTGAATGACGAACGAATTTCCTAAGACAATAAGTCCGCCGGCCCCGGGGTGACACGCACAATGGGTTCAAGCAGAGCAACCTAAATGTGGAATCTGCCCATCAAGAAGAAGATGAGTCAAAGTTGTCGAGGAGTCAAAGAAGTGTCAGAACTGTGGCACATATTGATTCATTGTCTCTGCCTTGTGCCTACCACATTGGTATACGTGCGAGACATTATGTATGTATGAAATGAAAGTGGTAGATAGATAGATAGAAAATGCTTTATTGCTCCAGTAAATATTAAAGAGTAACAAGTACATTAGAAAATTTACATAAGGTGCAAAGGCGGACTTATCCCTTACAGAGATTTCTTACAGTCAACATTTGGATGTTTGAGATTCGATAATATGTGGAATGTAAGTAGGTAGCAAAAGAGGTGAGCTTGAGAATTAAAGATAAAATAATAATAAGAGTACTTATTAACAATACATATAAGTACATACTAGTTAAAATACAAGCCATACATGTGTTAATACATATAAATTACTAAATATATAGAATATTATGTACAAATAAATATACATACATATATACTTGTCCATCCAGGTATGAAACAAGTTGTTTTTTGTTTTTTAGGTTTTTACTTCACATTGACGGAGATAATACAGTGCTATGTCCTATCTGCTGACAAGTGAAAAACCGGTCAATATTGTAGTATTTATAGTGTACATCTCTCTGATATACCTAATTAAAAAGGCCTTGCATGTCTTGACGCCACCTACAATGCTTAAAATGTTCAAGTCATTGCTCCGTCCTCTACTGTAATATGGGTTTTAGATTTGGCAGCCATACTTCTCGAGAGATATTTAACAGCAAGAAAGAGTTAAAAGAAAATTCACAAAAATTCCATGGCTATTAACTACTACTTCTTAGCTAACAAGAGAGACTGAATGCGCTAAAGCTGCCCACACTAGAAGCTCGACGCCAGAGAGGGGACCCAATAGAGGTTTACAAAATTCTCACATTGCCCTGAGCTGATCCAAATGTTCACATTGAACTAAAACATTCATCTTCGAGGTCACATCATGAAATTAAGTCGAACAGCAATATTCGCATACATTTCAGGACAAATAAATACAAATGGTGGCCGATGACTGGAACCAGCTTCCAGAGGAAGTAATAAGTTCACATAGTACCGACCAATTCAAAAATAGACTAGATAAATACATAACAAATAAAACATAACTTAAAAAAAGAGTGCACAATAATGATAAGTAAACAATTAAAAAAAAAAAACAAAAACCAAAAACAATTAACTATTAAAGATAATGATAAAACCAACAACTTTTAACCAGATTTAGACCTATCAGCCAAGGGGCAGTGTTCTGCGGGCTCCGTTCACATGGTACGTGGTTTACACACACAACAGTAAGGTTGCACCTACAAACCAACTTACCTCGTGACAGTGTCATCATTTGGCGTGATGCTTCGCCGGGAAGCGTCCCTCGAGCAGTCGTCGTGCACTTCCAACGGTTCATTCTTCAGTGTCCTCTCGGCTTCCAGCGGGCACGCGTCCTCGTCGGGCTCACTCTTGAGGGTAGGTTCCAGCTCCACAAACAACTCTGGAATGAAAGAAAAAGTTCATACATAATTCGTATGATTAGTACCTCAATTATATTGACAACTTGATACTTCAAGTATCTTAATATTCATATATTTTTATTTTTTATTTTTGACAATAAAATTATACTTCATTGTAGGGTAAGGTGGGGCTATCTCACCGGTGGGGCAATTCCGCCGGCAACCCGTTTTTTGTCATTTGAATGGCTGTAACTTTTCTATTTTCTCAGATAATGACATGCAACTTTTTTTCAATGAATACAAAGCCTTATTTATTCCAAATTAGAAGTAATTATAACTTGACATAGGTTAGTTTTTTTTAAAATAAATTAGGCTCACTTGCACCAACACGAGTTTAAAGTTAAGTAGCGAGTTATGGATTTAAACGCGGTTCACACGTACAACGGGTGCTAGTTTAACGAGTTAAACTGGTTTATATATTAAATTTGTGTTGGTGCAAGTGGGCCTTAATGTGAACGCGCAAAAATAAAAATAAAAAAGGCATGTTTAATGGGGTATTTCTGACATTTCCAAATATTATTTTTTTGTGTAAATGGTGTGAAACTATTTTAAGTACTTTAGAATACAATATATCGAAGGTTTCATGTCATTATTTTAATTTTTTTTTCCTACCCTCACTTACCTAGCCCCACCGTGGGGGTATTTCGCCGATATCGAAAACTCGGGATTTTATCATCAGAATCAGTATTACTGAGGCTAGACATAATTATGCATATGACCAGTAAAGTTCCAAAGGTAAATACAGCTCAAAAACGAGACCGGCGGAATTGCCCCACCGTGGGGCTATTCCGCCGGCATTGACAGCCTTTTGTTTTTAATTTATTAAAAATATAAAGAGTTCACTATTTTTTTTTTTTTGCTGCAATTGAATACCCGAAGAGCCATTTGGAAGGATAAAATTTAAACTATGTAAAAGTTGACAATGCAAGAAATGCCACCCAAAAAACATGAATTTTCGGCGAAATAGCCCCACCCTACCCTAGTATGTTTAATATACTAACATAAATTATGTTGATACAAATTACTTATCAAAGTTTGACAAAGGCTCTTTACACCTGATTCACTTAATTAATAAGTCTTTGTAGTCAGAACTCTCAGCAAAATCGTTAATCTTGCTCTCAAGCTGTGTTTTCGATAGACTATGGGCGGTGTTATTATGTGGCTAGTCACTAAATACTTGTAAAAATATGATTAAAAAAAACCCTGCGAAGTTTCTTGTCGATTCTTCTTCGTGGGTGTAATGGAACTGGATAGAACAGATTGTGACAAGTTCGAGCGCAGTCTAACTGCCATATGAATGATCAATAAACAATACAATACAATACAATAAAGTTTAAGGACATGTTTGTACGGGAGTAATTTCTTGTCCATGGAGATTTGAGATTTTCGGCTGAGCAGCCATTATAGTTTTATGACTTATTGGCTCAGTACTTTCGGGTTTTTGTGAATATGTGTTTTGTTCAAGTAAGAAGTCTGTCCAAATAGAGTCCCAAGTATTTAGCATCGTCTGCTTAGGGAAATATGTCCCCGTAATTCGCAAGCATCCCCATTAGGATGTTGTGAGTGAGTGGGAGATCGGAGGTATATAACGGGTAGAGTACTAGGCCCATCACGCTTCTCTGTGGAATACACACTTGAAGTTTGTGCAGGCACGTTATTTCTTTTCTTTGATTAACGAAGAAGTGCCTATTATCGAGTGATTTGTAACAGTTTATTGGCAAGATTTTTTTTTTATTTTTTTTTATTTTGAAAAGAAAGCGTTAGGTGCGAGCGACAAAGTGAGAACTTCATGCATCCGATTCTCACTCTGTCGCTCGCACCGGTGGGTGCGGCCTATTTTAGTCAACTCTGAGATCAATCCTCAAGAACGGATGCATGAAGTCCGGGCCTGAGATATATCAAGGAAATCTTGAAAGCTTGCTTCTAAAAAGACTGAATCCCAAAGCGAAAATTAACTGATTCCAGACCACAAGTTTAGTTACCGCGAAGGCCATGGAACAATTGAACAAATACATAGGCTTGTTGAAACATAAACATTATTTTCGAAAGGAATGAGTACTACTCTGCAGCATTCCTTGATATGTTTGGTTACATAGTAAAAGTATTATTTAGTTAATTATCATTCATATGACAGTTCGACTGCACTCGAACTTGTCACAATTTGTTCTATCCGGTTTGATTACACCCACAAAGTAGAACCGGCAAGAAACTTTGCAGGGTTTTTTTAATGCATATTATTACAAGTATTTTAAGTGACTAGCCACATAATAACATCGCTTACAGTCTATCGAAAACACAGCTTGAGAGCAAGATTAACCATTTTTGCTGAGAGTACTGACCACAAAGACTTATTAATGAAGTGTATCAGGTGCAAAGAGCCTTTGCCAAACTTATTTAATTATTAATATATAATAAACAAAAACACAAAATATTTCGGCCCTTTATGGGCCGTCGTCAGTTGATTAATTATAATATATGATCATAGAATATACATTTTTATTTTTATTATTATTTTTGGTGATGGATGGTGGTTGATATGCAATGATTATATATATATGATTATGTATATTACCGTGTGGGGCCGGTACTTAAAAAGAATATCCCCACTGCATCTCTCCCCATGCATGTCGTAAAAGGCGACTAAGGGATAAGGACAAGATGCCGTGCTAAAGGGCGACAGGCTCGCCACCTCTCACCTTGGCACGGTACTTACACCGAGTCATGCAGCAGGTGGGTCTTCGTGCCTTACTTGCTGCTTGATCGATTTAATCTTGTTCGAATACTTTGCGAAATGTGGTGGTCGGTGTTGTGCTTTAATTTACCAGAGTTCTTGCAGCACAACACCGATTACTCTGCTTACCCCGATTGTCGGGATTCAGCGTGTGTGATATGTATGTATGTATGTATATTATATATTAATAATTAAATAAAAAGCCAAAAAATTGGTAATAAAAATAAAAATTTTTGCCAAAATTTTATACATAATTTGTATCAACTTAATTATGTTATTAGGTATATTAAATATATTGTAGTTACTGTAGCAGTAATCAGATTTACCTTCAAGATTCCTCTGCACGTAACACACCTCGAACTTGGCCGTGGGCTGACTATCTCCTATATCTAAGCTGATGGCATTTCTCACTCCAACGACAGCTTCTGAATGATCAGATCTGCTCGAAGTTCGACTTTCCTCTACTGCTGAACTGAAATTACGCTCCCCTTCAATTTTAACCGGTTCTCCATCACTTTCTTTCGCCGTATTTAAGATATCTTCTTTCCCTGCTCCATATAGTCCTGACCTCTTCTTAGTAACTTCGGTGTTTCGACAATACTCAACGGCAGTCTCTAGATTTAAATACACAATCTTCAACAAAGCCTCTTGAACGCGCCGATCCCTTATTCCGAAGACGATATGGTCTCTTAGGATAGATTCTTCAAGGTCTCCATACTCACACGACTTAATGAGAATCTTTAAATCATTGTAGAAATCATCAAACGTCTCTCCATTGGCTTGCTTGCGACTGTGAAGTGTGAATCGTTCGTTAACGATACTTCTTTTCGAAAGTAACACCTTTTCAAACTCGATTAGAACTAACGGTAATGCCCATTTGTCTTCAAGGGACAGTTTTAGGGAATTATATATCATTAATCCTTCTCTGCCCACAGTGTTGAGAAATATCGATACTTTCATGTTTTCGGGCAAATGTTTGTTGCCAAACTCAGACAAAGCTTTGTTGCCGAACTCGGGCAAAGCTCTGTTGCTTAACTCAGACAAAGTTTTATTTCCGAACTCAGGCAAAGCTCTGTTGCTTAACTCAGACAAAGTTTTATTGCCAAACTCAGGCAAAACTCTGTTGCCGATGTCAGGCAAAGGTCTGTTGCCGCACTCAGTCAAATACATCTGGAAGTCCCGCTTGAAACGTTCCCAGTTCTCTCTGATGTTTCCAATGAGGGACAACGGTTGTGGTGCTTTGTCACGAGACATTTCGACTTTTATCAGCTCCGCCATTTTCAATCACAGTCGGTGCAGCCGGAGTTGTCATGGAACGCTGAAAATTTCGAAATGGATGAGATCTCGATGACTATCTTGCTGATTGGTTATTAACCCAGGCCTTGTTCACTATAACAACAATCCCGTGACAATAATGTAAGACTTGTTAAATCTAAAACTTGTTCGTTTTGTGGTTCAAATTAAAAGTTATGAAAATGGGTGTTAATGTTTCGAATTGCATTTTCGAGAGGCGAGTGTTCGGCGCATTCTTGGCTCGGATTCAAACGAGAAACTAGAAAACACATAGGTAGTTAAAATTTCAGGCTTTTGATATTCGAATTGCATCCAATATGTTAAATGACCATTTTGCTAATGTGGCCGCAAGTATTATGAATTTATGAACCAAGTTGTTCATAAATTCATGTAAGCCAAGTTGAACATGTAGGGATGCAACCCCTGCCCAGTGCCCGTGGTGCGGACGTGGAAAGGGGACTGCGGGATCGGGTCGAACAACTCCTCCGAGCATTCCCCCTGGAATAAGCGATAGGGAGCCAACTCCCTATGGAGTTTTGTTCATTTGTATAATTACCAAAAACAACCACTTACGAAAGAATTTGAGAGAAAGGGTATTGTTTATCACTTCTAGGTGGTAATAGGACAACTTTTGGCCCTAATTTTACAGGCTGGAGACCGCATTATTCCGTTTATGGAGAAAATATCCCCGGAAAATTTTGCTACTAGCTCATTTCATTTAATATTGGTTTGTTCAAACATCTTGAAACAAAAATTAATATTCAAGTATGCTCTCTAACTGTCTGTATTGTAAGATAAGGACAACACGTAAGTAGTAATGGATCACAGCTAAATGATGTTAAGTTGACAGGAGATTGACACCTTATCTTTTACATTGGCTTGTTGGATACTGGGTCCTTACCAAACAAGGCGACAGGTTTTTTTTTTATTATTAATTTTTGGCTTGGATGCCAGGTCCTTCAGCCATTTCTTAAATTTTCTTTTCTTTATATATTTTCTACGGATTGGCTATTCTCGTGTTGTGTGGACTGCGTGTTTTAGGTCTAGTCCTGAGGCAGAGTATCAGTGTGGCCATCCAACGAGGTAATGCCGCTAGCGTCCACGAAACCGTGCCCACATCGTCTCACCTGGAGGAGGGTTACTAGGTTTCTTTTATAGGTAGGTTTATTTTATTTATTTATTTAGTTTTATTTAGTTTCATTTTAGATTTAGTATAGTTTTTAATTTAAATGTTATTATTTGTTAGTTGTGTGTACTTTATTTGAAATAAATCTCCCCACACTTCTATACCTTCTTCTTTCGCAGAAAATAATAAAACAAAAACAACAATGTCATTTGACCGTCGTCATTCACAATGGAATTCTCGAGACAATCGCAGAATCCATGCCAGCATAAAAACAGAGAGCGTCGTTCTGAGCATGCGCGTATTGGAAAGTGTTATTCACGATCTATCCTGTTCTTATTAACGCTGAACGATTGAGAAAGGAGATTAAAAACCGAAAGAACGGCGTTATGAACGAAACTTCCAACGTCAATCGATCTAGTGTCAACTGTCAAGTTGACACTAAAATTATTTATGTGGCTTGGCTGGCACGCTGGCAAGGATTCAATCCCATTTGGGACCGAATCCTTATTCGAGACTTTATAGGGATTTTATTGGGAAAGTTGGGGAAAGTTACTCATTCGATCCTACGAAATAGGATTTTATTCTAATATTAGATTTCAACATCGTGAATGAGTTATTTTCATTAGTACAAGGCATAATATGGTAGTAGGTATGTAGATAATTGTTTTACTGGATGAATACCTATATCTAGATAAATAATGTTTCCACCGGTTTTAAATTGAATGCATGATTCCCTAGTTATGTTCACAAAATAATCAATATCTGTGGTCGTTTGAGCGCGCGTACATTTCACCGTGATGTGAGAGAGGAAAAAGGTCGGTAATCGAGTCTGTTCAGTGACTGTGCTGTGACAGTGTGAAAAAAGTTAGGTACCGATTTTTTGGTAGATCTACCAATTTCTGTCATGTTTGACCAAAAAACATACAGTCGAATTGAGAAACTCCTCCTTTTTTTGAAATCGGTTAAAAATAACGATTTGAGGTCATAATCTACCGATATTTGATCAATACTAATAATAAATCTGTAAGGGATGGTCATAGAGCAAGTTACTTTGTTTTATGAGAAACTGAGGTATAAGACTCTATGTATGATATTAAAGCTAAATTGACGATTTTTAGAAATATTTTCTGTGTATATATGTTCCACCATAACTCTTAAACCGATCATCTGAATTCTATGAAACATCGTACAAGCACATTTACCAATACTATATGAGACAGAGGATAGGCTAAATAAAATTCAGTTCCGGTTACGCAACGCTAAGATGTTGTTCCCAAACAAACTGAAATGTTCCGCGCGCCATTTACCGCGAGTAAGTATCAGATATGAGCGAGCCGGCGCGGCGGAGCGGGCGGCGCGGCGCGCGGGCGGGTGCATATAAAAGCGCACTCCCCATACTATAGAAAGCCAAAATTGTAATTTCATTCGATCCTAATTTTTTTATCTTATTCTTATGGTACAAGTTAGGATACATATGAGCTAAATATGACGTCACCGATACGAAACATGTACCTTCTCGAAGTAAGTAACTAAGGACGAGGCCGAAAGCGGTGCTTCGTTCAAGTTAACGATATATTTCTCGATGAAAGTAAGTAAATAAGGGCGAGAATATCGTTTACGCGAACGCAGCTCGGCGTTCGGCAGGGCATTAACTTAGTTTATTTGAGAAGGATTATCATTTACTTGAACGCAGCTCGGCCTTCGGCCTCGCCGGCCTCTTTGAAAAAGTATATGGTTTATCTATAGGGAGCTCCGCCTTCGGCGTCGCCATAGGTAACTTAGTTTCTTCGAGAAAAATAACGTTTACCTGAAAGGAGCTCGACCTTCAGCCTCGTCAGTAGTTACATATTTTGTTCGAGAAGGTTTATCATTAACCTGAATGCAGCTCAGCTTTCGACCTCGCCCTTTATAACTTACTTTCTTCTTTTGAAATACGAATTTCACGAAAGCGGGCAAAGCTAGTAAACTATAATATTAAAAATAATACTGTTTTATGTAATCCGGTCGCCTGAGTCGAAGGGGCCTAAGCAGATGCTCCGACCAGCCAATATCACCTCCGAGAAGGTAGGTGCCCGTGCATACCGGAGAATTCCCTGGATTGCTGGATATACTGAACCAGAAGAGAACACAGCCGAGGCTGCTATGCGGCCATCTTACATCCAGTACGGTGGTACTAACCCAGTCGGCTACAATTTGAGCCTACAACCTCGTAAGGGGCAAGGGAAGGTACCTAGTTTTACACCGGTTCCAAACGGTGAAGCAGCAGGTTTAGGTATGCACGTAAATTTTTTCGTCAGAAAAAACTCATTGGTACACACCGACCGGATTCGAAGCTCGGACCTCTTGCATGAGAAGCCGATGCCCAAAAACTCGGCCACCCGCCGCTTAATATTACTTGTGTAATGAATTCAGAGATATAATGTCATCAGAGCGGATAGTCCAAGCGATCCCTTGCAATAACCAATCACAAATACGACTCGTGAAAACTCGTTACAAACTTGCGTAGATCATAACGAGATGCCACCAATGGCATCTCAGATCTCTATGACGAATGATCTAAAAAAAGATATAGATGCCATCCAGAAAAACGGTCACGACCATCTATTTGCACAGATTATATAGGTACAGAAATGAAAAATGAAATCGACGGGGAACTAATGATTTCGAGTTTTCTGCATCTTCAGTGTGACGGCTGGTCCAACATCCGGAATGAAACGATAATAAACTTCCTTGTTTATAAACCTGAACCGCTTTTTGTGGTTTTTTTAAGACGGACGAAAATCAGCATCCTGCAGAATATATCGCCAACGAAATTATTCGTGTGATGTCAGTTTCTCGAAGAAAGTAAGTAACTAAGGGTGAGGCCGGAAGGCGAGCTTCGTTCAAGATAACGATATTCTTCTCGATGAAAGTAAGTAAATAAGGGCGAGGACGAAGGCCGAGCTGCGTTTAGGTAAACGATAAACCTTCTCCCGTCCTCGGGCCTAACTTTTAATGACTAATATCGTTTACGCGAACGCAGCTCGGCCTTCGGCCTCGCCCTTAGTTACTTTTTTTAAAAAAATGTATGGTTTACCTATACGGAGCTCCGCCTTCGGCGTCGCCATAGGTTTAGTTTCTTCGAGAAAAACAAAATTTACGTGAAAAGAGCTCGGCCTTCAGCCTTGCCCTTGATTAGCCATGATTTAGTTTCTTTTTTTGAAATACGAATTTCACGCGAGCGAAGCCGCGGGCAAAAGCTAGTTAAAAACATACTTTATTCGAGAAGATTTGTCATTAACCTAAACGCAGCTCAGCCTTCGGCCTCGCCCTTAGTTTCTTTTGAAATACGAATTTCACGCGAGCGAAGCCGCGGGCAAAAGCTAGTTAAAAACATAAAATCCATATTCGATTCTAGAATAGGATTAAATCCGCGACTTTATGATAAAATTTCGCTCATATTGCAGAACAACTTCACATACTTAACCTTAAAACATAAAATCCTTATTCGGTCCTAGAATAGGATTAAATCCGGGATTTTATGATAAAATCTCGCCCATAAAGATTTAATCCCGGGATCGACCCATCAGTAGGCACGCACGCACACATTATTTGGCCGAAATTACTTGCCCTAAAGTGCAGCACTATAACTTGAAATAGGTTGCAATGACGTTGCTGAAACGCGTCCTAGAATGGAAGACTTAGATTTCTGTTTTTGGTTTTCAAACCAAACATTGGATTGTTTGTCTGTAATATAATCATCTGTGTCTATAGCATAACCCAACTAAGAGTTTAACCATTCCACGTGTAAAAACTGGTAAGATCGAAACCATGGTGTCGGACTTGGCTAGCCATCGCGGGTCTTACCTCGTGAATTATCCAGTACTTATAGTGGAAACTATTGTAATTTATAAGTGTTATATATTCATCCATTTTACTATTGTTCTCGCTCACTGAGCGTTAGAAGCGGCTCATTCGGCTCGTTCACTTGCTCACTTGATTAACTAGTTCTACTGAGAAGTCGTTAGGCAGTGGTTCAGTCGAACATCACTCTGTCACTAGCTATAATCTGTGCGCTCTGTCGCGCTCTCACTCACGAACGGTCCACCGTTTGTGAGTGCATCGCAACACTGAGCGAAGAAGCAGACGAGCGGAAGAGCTGTTAAGAAGAGCGGGATCGAGCGGCTCAGTTCGGTCTGTAGAGGGAAGCGCCTCAGATAGATAGTTGTGTTTTTTTTTATGGAAACTGACACGGTTGGCTACCTACAACATCCGTGATGTCAGCCCATAACACCGGATGGACTTGGTGCCACGTCAGTGCTTCCCTTCGGTCGTGCCGGCTCTGAACCGGACGGAAAACACAAACTATTTACATAGCCGTTTCGACCGACCTTTCATTCAGTGCGGTGGTACCAACCCAGGCGGGTTAAACCCTATCACCTAGTAATATAAGAAGGGAGTCATATCATATCCCTTAGTCGACTTTTACGACATACACGGGGAGAGATGCAGTGGGGCTATTCTTTTAAAGTACCGGCCCCGTACTGTGTGGGGTCGGTACTTAATAAGAATAGTCCCACTGCATCTCTCCCCGTCGCATGTCGTAAAAGGCGACTAAGGGATAAGCGGCCTGCAGACACCCCGGTCGACTTGTGGCTTTCATGGAAGACATAGGCTTGCTGGGGTACCTGGAGACTGCGGGGTTTTGCACGAAGGTCCCCAACCAAGCGGGATTAGTTTGCAGGCCTAGAGCCAACCCCAAACCAAAACAACAACAACAACAACAACAACAGTACCGGCCCCACAAGGTCTTTGCCACTTCCCTACCCAAGTTTAATTAATTTGTTTATTATTTATAATTATAATAATAATACTTTTTTTGTTGGGACCTCGCATCCCGTCTAGTGCCCCCGCTACCGGTGGTGTAGTGCACCCAAGAGGCGACGCGCGCGCAAAGATGAAGACGTTTAATAGACCTCCGCGACGACGTCGCCGTGCAGTCCGGCGGATACGGAGCTCTCCGAGATGGGGGTGGTGGTGGCCTACGTGTCTAGTACCACCACTCATCGCTCAAAGCTAGTCTCGCGTCGTCTCTGAGAGCTCCGTAGCCACGGCCTGCACCCGCCGGTGCGCTTGGAGGCTTGTCTCCCGCCGCCGGCGAGAATACCGTTTTGAATTTTTATATTTTGTGTATTTTTATTACTTCTTTGTATAATATATGTAAAATTAATATAAAGTTTTAATAATGTGAAATAAAGGAGAATACGTTTCTTATTACCAGAGGATTATAAATTCAGACTATTAAAAATCAACATAGAATATGTTTTATCGACACCCATTAAACTGAAAGGTATACTTTTGCGGGCTCACGTGCCCAGCCCACTGCCATTTGAGCTTAGCCGCACCCGGTTTTCAATATCGACCAATACTATTTCATTTCTATTTCTCCATAAGTACTAAAAATAAATTATTCAATATGACTTTTCTTGTTAAACTGTGCTGCGCTGCATAAGCAGAGCCGGAATATGAATAATAATAAGCCGGAATAGGAATAAGTTACTTTTTACGGCATGCATGGGGCGAGATGCAGTGGGGCTACTCTCTTTAAGTACCACCGGCCCCACACGGTACGGTACGGTACAATAAAACAAAATAAATATAATTAAAACTACTTAAATAAGTGTTGTGATATAGGCGCATCAGCTAATAGCTGTTAGCCTATTAAAAATAATATAATGATACCTAAACCAGGCCTCACGCACTCTATGTACTTGCGCGCGCTAACTACCTACCGCCCGACGGGCCGCCGGCGGTCTTTTTCAGTAAAAATTCGTCAGCCGCGCGAAGTATACATAGACGCTCGCCCACGCAACTGCGCGCAGCTGTAAAGCAATAACCACTTTACACTCGATCGTTAAGGTACATTTTCGCACGCAGCGATTGGCGATGTGAAACAGTAGGCTATTAAAGCCCGAAGGTAGGAACATTTTCTATGGAGTGATTTATCTGTTACGAAGTAACTATTAAGTAATCTGTGCCTAAACCAACTACTTCACCGTTTGGAACCGGTGTAAAACTGTAGGTCCCTTCCCTTGCCCCTTACTAGGTGGTAGGCTCTAATTGTAGCCGACTGGGTAAGTACCACAGTACTGGATGTAAGACGGCCGCATAGCAGCCTTGGCTGTGTTTCCTCTAGTCTAGTATAGCCAGCAATCCAGGGAAGTCTTTGGTATGGCACTTATTGACTTCTTGACAATGCAACTATACCGGATTACATGAAAAAAAAATTACTATAATCATTGTATATGCAAGCGGCCCCCCACCGCTGCCCCTCCCACACATCTCTGTATGATACGAATGTACTCAAGGTGACGACCCGTCTCATCCTTCAATAGACCTCACTTCAAGTGTTACGACAGGTCGCTGGAACTCTGCAATAACTGTTTTCACATTTTCAGGTTTCCACAAAATTTATTTAGAATACACCAAGTTTCTACAAGAATCTTGGCTTGCATTGATCGACGATAAGCTCTTTCGTGGAAAGAGCTTCACGGGCAGCACTGGAGGCTTCACACAGAATTTGGAGTGGCCATACGCTTGTCTCGTGATCAAACCTTCTACTAATGGGCTCGCATATGTTCGGTGAAAGCACTGAGGGCTGAAGTTGTCATCTGCTGTTTATACGTCATGATGGCTCAACCGATCATAATTGAACTGAGCAAAGTGAAACCGCCCAAAGAGCTCTCTTTCGATGGTGACATCAGAGCGAACTGGCGGCGTTTCAGACGCGAATTTGAAGAGTATTTGACCGTGTCTGACAACAAGGCTCTACCAGAAAATATGAAAGTGCCGATATTTCTCAACGCCATCGGCCATAAAGGTTCAGAGATGTTCAACTCTCTAAAACTGTCCGAGTCAGAGAAATGGAAGTTGCCTATCGTTTTGAGAGCATTCGAAAGGAACATAAGTCAGAAGAAGAATATTGTCTATGAGAGGTTTTTACTGCACCGTCGTAAACAAATTGAGAATGAGAATTTTGACAGTTTTTTTGGAGAACTAAAGTTTCTCGTAAAGACGTGCGAGTTTGGAGACCTCGAGGAGTCTATATTGAGGGATCACATCGTGTTCGGAATAAGGAATCAATACGTACAGGAGAAGCTTCTTAATATCAACGATTTGAATCTGAAGACGGCGGTGGAGATTTGCCGGAGCTCTGAGGGAGGTAGGAAGAGATCAGAGCTTTGCGCGGAGCAAGCGTCAACACAAATGGAAGATAATGAAACTGAGGGGGTGAAGATGGAACATGAGCGTCGAAAGCTGCTTGGGGATAACGTGGAGCGAATTTTGCCATCTACAGCCAAATTCGAAGCGTGTTTCTTATCCAGGAGTGACGACGGTAAGTAAACCAATTTATTTTTTATAGTATAACTCCATCCATAGGTAGGTAACCTACTTTTAGATATGTCAAACATTTCGCGAGCCAAATGTTTTATTAGTACTTTATAAGTACCTATTATACGTCAGCGACCCGGAGGCGGAATTGGTAACGCTCTGGCGGCTCCAGCCGGAGTTCCAGGTTCGAATCCTGGTCGGGATGTATTTTTTCTCTTAATTTTCGGCTTTGCATTTATCTAATGAAGAAATTTAAAAAGCGAGTACATGCTTAGTACTAACATATAAAAACATAAACGTGTTTGGAATCGTTGCATTGGCAGAAAATCTCTCTCAACATCTCATTCTCATAAATGTTTCATTTGAAATAAAATGAACCATTGTTAAATTCAGACTACCTGGACGAAGCACCTGAAGAACCACTACTGAAGAATGAGCCTACCGACCACGCGAGCTTGCCGGTCTCTGCCAAGAATGAGCCTACCGACAGTGACGATGGCTTCAACTCGCCGGACGAAGCAAATCCTGTCAAATTGGAGGTGCACATAGAACCAGCAGCGTTTACTCTTCAAGACTTACCTCACACTTCTCGTCAAAACTCATCGGTGTAAGTCATGCTTATTTTTGACGTGATAACGTCTTATAAATTGATGAACACTGGCTGCACGCACGAAAAAGTGTCACATTCCATCTGAGCCTGTGTGTGCAAGCGAGAGCGCGTAACAAGCGATAGCGAGGCACAATCGGCCCAAGCGGCAGTGTTGCCAAACGTACGGTAATTGCGGTATCGTACGGTAATCGATAGCGTTGTAACGAGACGAGTTATAATACTTGTGTGACTCGAGTCAAGCCTAAAACTCGTCAACTCCAGTAGGATTCGGAGCGAAACCGAGTCTGACTCGTATTCGTATGGACAAGCAGTCAGTCAGTCAGTCTGCCCACTCGCTTCGCTCGACTCGCGTTGCGAATGCGAGTTGACGAACGAATACAAAATAGTACTCGGCGACTCGCGGCCTTGAGAGACTGACTGACGGCGGCGCCATGCCGGCCGACCGACCATACTCGAGTAGACGGACTCGAGTCGAGCCGCTCGACTCAGTCAGTCTCTCAAGGCCGCGAGTCGCCGAGTATTTTGTATTCGTTCGTCAACTCGCATTCGTGCATTCATTCAGTCATCCGAGTGCACTCGAGTCGAGCAAGTGGGTGACGCGGTCTGCTGCTGCGAGTCAGTTGAATTCATTTGATTGAACTGGTGACGCGCTGTACGAGATTAGTGACTTCTTAATGTCTTAAAATTATTTAAGGAGCTATTATTTAAGAATTAAATAATGGTTCCGAGACTAATAAATAGAAAATCTATAGCGAGTGTTTTTGTATTCGAGTCGCAACTCGAGTTATAGATGTTTTCCACTCGAGTCACTCGAGTCGTTCATGTATTCGACTCGTAACAAGACTAGTAATCGAGGCTAGAAATCGACAAATGTACAGCGTACGGCAGCGATAGGGGTGCCGTACGAAAAAATATGGTAATTCTTATAGCTGTGTTTCTTTATGACGTTATCACGTAAAAATATCGTCCGTAAACCGACTTTACAGACAACCAATTTTTTTGAAAATTTCTGAGACATTTACTTTCAAACTCAAATGCATGCACTGCTTAGGCAACAAAATAGCCAAATATGTTATGCACCCACCACAAACTCATTCAAGTACAGGCTAGAAAAGCATTTAAAAGCAAAAAGAAAAAAAATTAATTAACCCTTTGAATCGTACAAGACCCGCGCGGGTTTTACGGGGCGCACTACCCTTGACTCGCGCAACACCCGCGCGGGTGTCGGTATTTCATTCATAGCAAATTCTACCAATTTTTTCTAGTAACTTTGAATACTGGTAAAAATTCTTGGTTAAACTTGATAGTAACTATTCTCAAACACGACTGGGCAACACAATCACCTTCACACAGAAAATAAGTTTTGAAAATGTCAAAAAAATAATGTCACTTTCGACAACTGACATTTCCACAGACACGGGAATCGATACGACACCTGAAAGACTTTATCAATCCCTTGAATCCTTAATCCTGCAGCAATCGTACTCCGGGAACCAACAGAAGCCGATATTCGTTTGGTCGTTTATGTAATTTGTTAGCTCAGTGGTAAGTGTGTAGGGTTTCTATTTTTTGACCATGGGTTCGAGTCCCACAACATTTTTTTTGTTTTTTTTTTAATAAATTTTAGGATCTTTAAATTTTTTTAGGGTGTTTAGTTTTTTTTATAACCACCTAAAAGCTATATTTTCGGAAATACAAACGTAACAAAAACGACATGCACCGCCTCAACATTAGGTTAGGGTTAATATATAGAAGATGCGTCGCTACGCGATGCATCTTCTATATATTAACCCTGGTTATTTTTTTTTTAAACCACCACAACATCACTTATTTATCACTTGCCGAAGAACCAAACGAAGGATTGCAGGATTAAGGATTCGAGGGATTGATAAAGTCTTTCAGGGAGGCGGACCGACACTGGAATACACAGAGGTTGTACCATATTTCGGGTAACCGTATTCTAGAGTACGTTTCAATACTTATATTTTGATGTGCGATATATGGGGGGAAATTATACAGTTCTGGTAAAAAAAAATCGAAAAAAAAAATGTCGAGTGTGTTTTGTTTTGCCTGGAGTTCAAAAAATCGGTCTGTGCTTCTAAATAAGTGAATCCTGAAGTGTTTGATATGACTGAATTCGTAATTTCAGTACAAATAAGACTGAATACAGATTATTTATGGGTCAATCGATTGAGGCGGAATATTCGAATTTGTGCGGGAGCGCGCGCGCCAAAATTTCGCGTTTTTGCGCGCGGCGAAAACGGCTGGAACTCAGCGGTAGTAAGAATTTTAAAATGTGAGGAAGCTAAAGGGTTAAACCACCTTTGAACATATAAATGAAAATTGTACATATCAGTTTCGGCTGCTTATTTATCAAAGTAACGTAAAATAAATACATGAATTATTCTATTGACCTTGGTACTATGTCTGCCCGTCTATGTCCCGATCTAATCACCTGACCAAATTGTAGCCTACGTACTGGACGCAAGATATAGCAATACTTTAGCCAATAATTGAAGGGAAAATCTGGTATGACAGTTTTCGGAAGTGATATTGGCTGATTGGAGAACGTGCTCTGGCTCTGGTTAAGCCATTCACACGGGATTGCTCAAGGGTCTACCTCCCTAAATTTTACCTCTCACTCTAACAATGCGCGGTTTTATTTTATTATGAAGAAATTATACAACTTATAAAAAAATGCATGATAAAATTTAATGTTTTTCAATAAAAATATATGGTACTCCACACGTAATAATTAAAAAAAAATTAAAACTTAATAAACTTTTAGTTTCTATTTCAATTATTATATATGGAGTACCAAATATTTCTATTGAAAAACATTAATATCTTTATCATATCGTTTCTCCGAGAGGATTTTTTTATAAGTTGTATAATTTCTTCATAATAAAATAAATGTATGAAAAACGCGCATTGTTAGAGTGAGAGGCACAATTTAGGGAGGTAGACCCTTAATAAAATTAGAGCACTCTGCTGCAATAATATCTGGATTGCAAGAAATCTGATGATTCGACACTTGCCTGCACAGTAATTATTATTAGATTAGCGTAGTTCCGTTGTAATTTATTATCAATCTTTTATTTTCAGACTTAAGCCACAAAAATTGCAAGACCAATCCAAAATAAAACTACAAATGTTAACAATGGACGAGAAACTTATTCACCAAAAACGGTTGCACACGAACCAAACTAAGAGGTCTTCTACGACAGAACGTATGATGAAAAGATCCACTGCGAGTGTCAAACACCCGTTTAAATGTGAAGTTTGCCGCAAATGTTTCTCATTGAAAACCAACTTGAACAAACATGTAGCATTACATCAAGATCAACGACATCAGTGCAGGTTTTGCAATGACAGTTATGCTACCAAAGAATATTTAAGAAGGCACGAGGTAAAATACCATAAGGAGTTAATTGTGTACCAGTGTGATATTTGTAAATCTCGTCTATACACAGAAAAAAGTTTTGAATTGCACATGTCGGCACACGCTAATCAAATGCATACATGTGAAAAGTGCGGTGATGATTTTAAGACAAAATCTGACTTAAAACAACATGTGGTAGATGTTAAACATCATCATGAGTGCAACACGTGTAACATGAGTTTTGCTGAAAAAGAATACCTAGTAAAACACATCTTGTCTCACGTAAATATATTAGATAATAATATGGCACAACATACTGCGTTTGAAAAATCAGAAGGTTCATATCAATGTAATATTTGTAGCAAAAAATTTATTTTCAAATGCACTTTAAAAACTCACATGTTAACTCACTCAGGCCAACAAGGTCATCAATGCGACTTTTGCGGTAAAAATTTCTCGAAGTTAGGTCACTTCAAGCAGCATATGCTCAGCCATAAAGATATGCGCCCGTTTAAGTGTAATATTTGTAGTAAAACATTTGGTAGGAAGTGGAATCTCAATCAACACTTGTTGTTTCACGAGGGTCAAGGGCAATATCAATGCAACACGTGTGGCGTTAATTTCACTAATCGATATTATCTAGTCAGACATATGGTGGTACACAAGGATCGATTATCCATATTAAGCGACACGGGTGACGCATTGAAGACAGATGAACTTCCTGAACGAACTTCTTCTGTTGGAATGAAGCGATTACATCGCTGCCGCGGCTGTCGAAAGGCTTTCACCACACAGTATTATTTAGCACGCCATATGTTGACTCATTCTAAGGAACAATTACGTAAATGTGATATTTGCGATAAGCAATTTTTCAAGGAATTGCATTACAGGAAGCACTTGAAAATGGATCATCAAACCGGGCCTCCGTTTAAGTGTAATATGTGCAGCGCAATATTTTCGACAAAGGAGAATTTTGAGCAGCACTCGTCGCTTCATAAAAAAAGAGTAAAGGTTGAAACACCTTTCCATTGCGAAATATGTGACAAAGCCTATCCAAGTAAAAAGTCCTTAAAATGGCACACATCCATGCATGTGGACGGGACGCAGCAGTGCCCTTATTGTGACAGGTGTTTTACAAGAAAAGATTATCTAAGAAAACATCTTTATTCACACGAAAACGGACCACACTGTTGTGAAGTATGCGGCAATCGTTACATATTTAAAGAAAGCTTGGCTAGACATAGTTTGAAACACCAAAGCGAACACGATTTTAAGTGCGAAATTTGCAACAAATCTTTCTTATCGCAGATGAGTTTTAAACGCCATCAAACCGTACACGACCCACCTGTCATTAAAGAGAAAAAACCTCAGGTTCAAGCTCAGTGCGATATCTGTAACAAGATATTGTACAATAAAACGTCTCTTGAGACACACATGAAGACACATACGGGAGAACGACCTCATCAGTGTCACATTTGTAGCAAATGTTTTTCGCAGAGGCATTCCTTGAATTTGCACCTTTTATCGCATTCAGGCGAACGTCCTCATCAATGTAAGGTGTGTGGCAAAAGTTTTCGCTCAAAAGAATATATAAAGAAACACATGCTGATTCACACGGGAATTCAGCCTTACAGCTGCCAAATTTGCGATAAACGATTCACTGTGAGATCTAACATGAACAAGCACATGGGCTCTCACAGGAAGGATCAGTTACATCACTGCGAAATTTGCAAAGTGTTTGTAGCGAAAGATTATCTAAAGATGCACCTCTGCGTTAACGAAAGACCTTATCAATGTGACAAATGTGACAAGAAGTTTGCACAGAAAGACTACTTGAGGAAGCACATGTTGACTCATAATAAGGAGTAATTTGTTTGATAATACAGTAATTCATTATGAATCGAACTAATTAGGTTATCATAAAACAGTTTGAATCGTATTCACAATTTTTTATTTTTTACGTGAGGTATGTCTTAGTGCAATTCAAATTGATATTAGGCAGGTATATCACGTTAACATCAAATGAGTAACATTAAACGCAATTGGATTAATTAAGATTGATTTGTATCAGAGCTGCGCTTCGTGCGCACGAAGCGAAGGAACGCAGCCGGCCGAGACGACCGCGTTCCTTCGCTTCGTGCGCACGTCGTGCGCACGAAGCGCAGCTCTGATTTGTATGTATATGGGAACTTGTAGTTTTTTTTAATAGGTAGTACTTTAGAAGGTGACCTCTTTATTCAGTCTGCAGTAAATCCTGTATAATATACTCAATAATATATTTAGCTTTACTTAGGTACATATGTGTATCAGTCGTGTGCAATATTCAATAAATTACATACATGTTAAATTGTCTTTATTTGTACCCCCTTTTCAACATTAACACCATGTACTGAGTCGGGGGGGGGGGGGGGGGGGGAGGGAGGGGTAAGCATTATTATAACCTGTGTGAGCCTCATTAATCTTTGTTGTGCTTACACGTTAAACTGAAACCTATTAAATGATCTATTATTCTTATAATTAGACTCAGCCTCGGTAGCTCAGTGGCGCGGTCGGTCGAATGTTGTTAAGCACACTGGGCGCGGTCAGTACTTGGATGGGTGACGAATGTTTGGAGGCTGACCGTGGTTCGGATTCCACGTAAAACTGTGGGTCCCTTCCTTTCATATCTTCCTAGGTGGTAGGGTTTATCCCGCCCGGGTTGATACCACCGCACTGAAACGTCGATCAAAACGGCTACCTATGTAAATAGTTCGTGTTTTCGGTCCAGTGTGTCTACGACATGAAATGAAGGGAAGCACTGACATGGCACCTAATTCACCCGGTGTTATGGGCTAACATCACGGATGTTGTAGGTAATGAGGGCAAACTGTCAGTTTCCATAAAATATAAATACAATTGGTATGTAAAAAATGCGAATTAGTAAGTTTAAAATTTTCAGGGAGAACTTTCACGTGTCGTGTTTTCGCCAGTAAATTATGCTAAGGCGATATGCCTTTATAACATAAATGAATATATAGGTATGTGTATATATTATTTTTCTACGTGGGTTTTTTTGCAAAAATACGTTATCCGCATAACCCCTCGCTTCACCAGGCCGCGCAGACCCCAAACCGTTGATACACCGCGCGATTTTTTATTCAAAATGAATTCGCGCGACTGTCGAATGTTTTCGTGTTTTTACAAATAAATACTAGATTATAACAATGGAAGTTATATTTTTTAGGTTAATTATGAAACAGGCTTTCTAATAATAAATAAATTGTAAAACTCTACGATGTCCTTTAGTTTATACAAGCATCTAAACTAACGACACTTGAATTTTTCGGCCGAATTCGTTTTTTTCGAATTCGCTTAGAACTTACCGCAAATGATATATCCTCACTTTTTATATGAAAGCATTCCTAAAGATACATATTTGGGCAGTTCTTGCGGTTCGTTCACATTTCACTTCCAGGCCCAAATTTGGTATTTCCAGAATGTTTTGCCAAATTCTGTGAAATTTTATCAATGGGTACCTACTAAAAAGATGCAGCGCTTGCACTTAGCCACTATAAGCTACGTGTTAACACTAGTGAGTAATCGAGAAAAAACTAGGCCAAATGTCATTCCACTCTCTTTCCAAACGACCAAGTAGTAACTATAGGGACGTTTTTCTCTTAAATTAACAACATAGGTAACCAGAAAATTAAAATTTATTATGCCATGAAGAATCTAATACAGATTAATAATTTAAAGCCTTTATATCTGTATTAGTGGGAACCCTGAAAGAACGGACTTTTTAATTTTGTCAAGCGAAAACCGTCATTGCCTTCCGCGTCGACGGAGTTAAAAGTTTTGAGTCAGTCCGTTCCTGCACGTCGACTGCACTGAGCCCCCCGCCGCCCCTCTCATCTAACAGTCTTTCCCTGAATTAGTGAGGAGGTGGACGTGCGTCGCTGCGAACCGAGTTATATACAATCTCGCTGTTCGAAAAGTACTTTGTCACAGGTCATCCATAATTACAATCCAGCGTTTTTAAAGGCAATTAGGAGTTTCCTATTTTCGATAAATACCTCTTTGAATCCATTTCAAGTTTAGTTGCATGTAATACCTTTACTTTACAGATTAGGTATACGTGTCACTCGTAATTTACAATTATTTACGAAAACATCATTCCTTTCCAATTCATTACCTTCCATTTTCACGAAATAAGTTATGGATGGTAATGATACCATTTGGAAAAGAATGACCATTTTCACTAACCCCCATTTCTAATGTTCATTTCACTACACCATTGGTTGGCTGGGATATATTTCTAATGAAATATGTTCGCCATATACATGTTAATTTATATAATGAGTTTCTCTGTATTTATTCTCTGTTTTCGAGTTATATGTATAAGCAAAAAGTTTACAAAAAAAATCACTTTTTGACGTATTACTCAGCGAGCACAGCTGCAAATTTGGGTTTCCACTACGCTCTAACTTCTGTTCCTAACAACAAAATACTTTAAATAAAATAAAGATCATCCAGCATTTTCGCATACCAAAAATTCCGCCATTTTGAAAAAAAAAACAGTGATGAAACACGCGCCAATCGACAGAGTAAGTGATTACAAACAAAGTGTGCAGTGATGAAATATCGTAAAGTTAATAAATTTCCGAGCTAGTAAAGTTAAAAAAAAAATACAATATAATATAATATTTTTATTCAGTTGAAATAGACATAATTTTAAATTATTTCAATATTTTTTTTTTATCAGTAAACTGAACTTTTAGAATATATATAGAACAAATTCCTATTAGGTTTAATTTTTTTTATACATACCACTGCGTAAAATCAAACAAGTTTTTTGATTAAACATTTGGTTTATTTTACTTTTAACTGTTTACTTATACTAGAAAAATATGCACATTAAATAATATGAATCAACTTATTACGCCCTATTTATTACTTAGTACCTACTTAATTACATACATAATTTTTTTATTTTTGAACTGGAATATCTCGGAAAGTATAGGCTTTACGACATTTTCATAACTGAACACTTTTTGTTTGTAATCGCTTACTTTGTTAATTGGTACATGTTTCATCACTGGCCGAAAAATCAATTTTTTTTTTCAAAATGGCGAAATTTCTGGTTTGCCAATATTTTTTTTTTTATGTAATCCGGTGTGGGTGGCTGAGTCGGAGGGGCCAAAGTGCATGCTCCGACCAGCCAGTATCACCTCCGAGAAGGTAGGTATCATACCGGAGACTTCCCTGGATTGCTGGCTATACTGAACTAGAGGAGAACATAACCGAGGCTGCTATGCGGCCATCTTACATCCAGTACGGTAGTACCAACCCAGTCGGCTACAATTTACGCCTACCACCTAGTAAGGGGCAAGGGAAGGGACCTACAGTTTTACACCGGTTCCGAACGGTGAAGCAGCAGGTGTAGGTATGCACGTAAATTTTTTCGTCAGAAAAACTCATTGCTACACGCCGACGGGATTGGAACCGCGGACCTCTCGCAAGAGAAGCCGATGCCCAATCCACTCGGCCACCCACCGCTTGTTGGATGTTGGATGATCTTTATTTTACTTAAAAGTATTTTGTTGTTAGGAACAGAGAGTAGTGGACAGTCAAATTTGCAGCTTCATAAACCTGTGCTCGCTGAGGAATA
Source organism: Nematopogon swammerdamellus (assembly GCA_946902875.1). Classification (NCBI taxonomy): domain Eukaryota; kingdom Metazoa; phylum Arthropoda; class Insecta; order Lepidoptera; family Adelidae; genus Nematopogon; species Nematopogon swammerdamellus. Next base: position 18,245,175 of record OX336352.1, read on the forward strand.
CGTCAAAAAGTGATTTTTTTGTAAACATATTTTTTTTATTTTTGAACTGGAATATGTCTGAAAGTATAGGCTTTACGACATTTCATTACTGAACACTTTTTGTTTGTAATCACTTACTTTGTTGATTGGCACATGCTTCATCACTGGCCGCAAAATCGATTGTTTTTAATGGCAATTTAGGTATGACCCATGACTGCCTCCATACAAAAAAGTTCAAACAATTCATCGCCATCCATAGTGTTTCATTACCATCCATGCATGTTTTCATCGCCTTCCACCCCGTTATTCCTTTCCATCCATTTATTCAAAAAGTATTTAGGTCACGAATGTGCGTTTCAAAATACACTTATCTGAGTGGGTATGTAAACACAATAAAATAATAAAAAGGTAAAAAAGTGCAAAAAAAAATCATTCTTGCGAAACTCGCAAATTCGAACGAACGTCAAGAACTAACCATTTATTAATTTCATAATCAAAATGAACACAGTTTTGCACATTTATTTAAATTTAACACTTTTCTAAACACAAAATTTTTAGCTGACTGCCATAGCGAACTCAGGTCGCCAGGTCAAAACAAAAATACTTTTTCTATCACACTTTTGTTTCTGCCACTGGAAATATAGGTTAACCGCGTATTTAGACATCCTGAAGAACACTATTGATGCGAAAAAACTGCACTGAAGCAAATATTCAACGAATTATAAGCGTTCAAAGCTAGCCATGGTGTCACCAAGAGGCGGTCAAATAGACTAACAATTTTGTAAACGATTTATAGCTAACTTCATTCGTGTTTAGTTAAGTGTTTGGTACCAATGTGAAGGGTATTAAGTTGTCTTTACAATTAAATGATAATAAACCTAGTCCCGTAGGAAAAAGATTTAGTTTTGATTGCGAAAACATTGGGCACCTAGGTACCCAAAGTGAATTGAAGTTTTAGCACTGGGCACACGGGTGGATTTATTTTCATTTATTTGTAGAAGTAGTTCGACGGAAGTAGGTAGGTTAGGTGGTCAGTGTGAGTTAATTAATGTGATGGATAAATATAAAAAAAAAATTATTTGTAATTATAATTATTGAAAAATATTGAGATAAATAATTTTGTGATGAGATAAAGAAAACATACATCCATTCACAAAGATATAAGAACATTGTTATTAAGCCTTGTATGGCCAATTAGATGTTTCCCTAATTAGTTATTATTAATTCCTACATCTCATGCATTACATCCAATACACTACATATACCTCACACATTACATGTCATACACTTCATACACCTCATACATTACATCTCAAACACTTCATACATTTCATAAAATACATCTCTTGCATACCCCTCATTGCACCTGTCGGCCGGCACCTACGGGGAAAATTTAACTTGTAATATTTGATTTCGGCACTAGGACTGGTTAAACTAAGTAAAAGCTTGAAAAAAAATCCACCCGTGTGTACCAGACCGAACTGATTTTTGTTGAAATCACCTTGGGTACCTAAGGGCCCATATCCCTCATTACAGTTTTAAAATTAGTAATCCGGTGTTAAATGAGAAGGAGAATGATATAAAAGCAAATAAATCTGATTAATGATTAACAATTAATTCATGCAATGCAATATTTCAGGCGGAAACTTTATATTTTCTACAAAAAATAAATAAATATTAGCGCACTTGTTACGTGCACTTCGGCGCCCAATTTTGTTATGAATAATTTTAATGTAAATGACCTACTTGGCCACTAAAGAACTATTTCCAAGCAATCTACATAAGTTTATTTAATGTAAAATATTTTTTTACTGAAGATAGGTGGTCTCATTACCGCAAAAATAAACAGAAAACTTGCCCTTACTTTACTCGACGGGCAGAACTATCATCGCCAACATCAAATTGAAATTCTCCACAACCTATAGATCAAATCACTTTGCGATCTATGAGCAACTTCATAGTCATTAAATCAAAAAGGGATAGAAACACGCCTTATACTTCAATTCTACACGCGAGAGCAGGGAGAAGCCCTTTTTGTCGCCTGGGTATTTTTGGTCACTATAGTACCCACGGTGTAGGTACCGACGGTCAAAGCGGTGATAGTACCCAAAGTGTAGCGAGTGGATACCTACATTACGAACACACACACTCTCAATTTGACAAAGTGTATGCAAATTTTTCTGTTCTGATTTCACCTATAGAGGCAAGAACATTTGGTTGTTCTTGTATAGAGGTTTCTCTAATGGCAGCCACACACTAACGATTTACTTGCGAATTGCGATCCCTGGATAAACTCAACCAAAAAATACAAGGTGTACAAACCAGACCGGTACGGCACCTGAACTGAAAGCCTTTTTAGTGCCTACGGTGCCTTCGATCGAACCTGCGAACCTACTCCTTTCGGAAACAACACTCGGGTTGACTCGGCTCGAAAGCGAAAATATGGAAGCCGATATTCGTTTGGTCGTTTATGTGATTTGGTGGCTCAGTGGTAAGAGTGTAGGGTTGGTTTATTTTGACCATGGGTTCGTGTCCCTCAAAATTTTTTTTGTTTTGTTTTTTTTTGACGTGATAACGTCACGTCTTATAAATTGATGAACACCGGCTGCACGCACGAAAAAGTTTCACGTTCCATCTGAGCCTGTGTGTGCAAGCGAGAGCGCGTAACAAGCGATAGAGAGGCACAATCGGCCCAAGCGTCGGCTTGTACACATTTATCTCTCTGGTTCTAAAGTACCAGGGCAGCAGAAATTGAAAGGAGGTTACTCGTACCATATATTAAGCGCATCTGGCAGGTCGGAAAAGATTTCAAATTTAGAATATTCATGTCATGAAACAAGGGTTGAAAGGAGGTTACTCGTACCATAATATATTAAGCGCATCTGGCCGGTCGGAAAAGATTTCAAATTTAGAATATTCATGAAACAAGGGTCCCAATATGTATCACAATATCGATTCATGTATTTAGATTCAATACGACAGAGAATCAAATATTAGGTATTTAACACTTTTTAGTTCTAGGTTTTTTTTTTTGTTTGGAAGTCTGTTTCGTATTTTTTAAAACTGTTTTTATTTCATTATTTTTAGTAATATTACATAAAAAAGAATAATCCAAATCGATTGAAGTGGTACAGAATGATTCGCCATATGTGTCAAACTGCAAATTGCTGAAAAAGTCCACATCACAAAAGTTTTGCTGAAGGTAACCACACACCATAGTAATTATCCTTCTTTCAATTTCTTCTGCCCTGGTACTTTAGAACCGTTCCAAGTAGTCTTACCACTTTATGACGTTATCACGTAAAACTATCGTCCGTAAACCGACTTTACAGACAACCAATTTTATAAGCAATGTTATATATATGTTATAATTATAATGTTATAACCACCTAAGAAAGTTTTATTTTCGGAAATACAAACGCAACAAAAACGACATGCACTATGCACCGCCTCAACATTAGGTTAGGGTTAATATAAAGAAGATGCGTCGCGCACTAAAAAGGCTTTCAGGTGGCGGACCGCAAACCAGACAAGGCTGTATACTTTATTTACTTTTTGCCTGTCCAGAAATGGGACGAATAAATTAAAAAAAAACAAACCCAAAAATGACATCTGTCAAATCAGTGATTAGATTAGAATTTAGATGATAAGCCGGCTCTTCACTTGGCATAGCGTATTCGTGTATTTGGCAAAAATTTCCATTTCGTCTCCCTTTAATGGCTTGTTTAGAACGAGATAAAACTAAAATGTTTGCAACAAACACGAATACGCTAAGCCAAGTGGAGTGCCGGCATTAGTGCTTCTGGTGGACTTTCGGCAAGGGACTTTCGGGGAATGTAAAAGCCGTGATAGACCTAAGCGGACTCTGGCAAGTCTGTCAGTTATTTCCGATCCCGTCGACCCGGCACGGTGGAGGAATCACAAAGAGGAAGAAGAAGCTACATCATTTTGCTCCAAGACCCTCGGCGGCTGATTGACACCTAACACCATAACTATCGAGTAAAACGCAACCGCCTAGTGAAGGCTTCTCAAAGAAGAAGAATAAATTCGTGATCTCAATCATTCGTCTTCTCTTTAATAAAGAAATCCAATACGGCACATCATTACTTGAACCTCGTAGAGCGCCATCTGTGGTTGTTGTTCGGACTCGTTCTCAACGTTCAAACCCACATTGTGGGCCTTTTGCGCGTTCTCAAGCCAATCCATGGTGTGTTATACACACTCGCCAGAGCGTCATGTCACAGAACAACATACAGACTTCAAAAGCGGAAAAACCGCAAGCATTGTCACTCAACGGTGACGTGAGACGTAACTGGGAGAATTTTAAACTGAAGTTCCAAACTTATTTGTCTGCATCTGGCAACGATGAACTCCCAAGCGACGTGAAGATGCACCTATTTCTCGATGGAATCGGTGCTGAGGGCAATGCTATATACAACGGTTTAGATCTGGCAGATGAAGATAAAAATAATTTTTCATACGTTTTAAGAAGATTTGAAGAGAAAATAGCTCCAAAGCAAAATATCATTTATGAAAGATTTATCTTCCACAGTCGCAAACAACGACAAGAGGAACCATTCGATAGATTTTTCAATGATTTAAAACGACTCACTGCGAACTGCAAATTCATAGATATTGACGGGTCGTTGCTAGATCAAGTCGTATTTGGAATAAATGAAACATCCGTTCAGGAGCAACTACTCAAAACTGACAATTTAAACCTTAAAACTGCTGTCGATATTTGCCAGAAGGCTGAAGCTAGGCAGGTTATAGAAAGGATTGATGGGCATGTGGCATCTGTAACAGGAGTTACACAGAAATGCAACGACAAAGAGATTGCGAAAGTTAAATTGGAAATGTATCGTAGCGCCGGTGAGAAGAAGGAATGTGGACTGTGGAATATTCCGGAATGCTTAGAGTCAACCGGTGGAGTGAATGCTATCATTGAAGATGTGAAAAACATAGAGGAAACCAAGTTTGAAGAGGGTTATACGTTGAAAAAAGTTGAAGGTATATAGATTTATAAATTGTTTTTTATAGTAAGCGCGACATGTAGCCTCGAGCCACCCATAAGGTTTCTAGCGACGCCCATGGACGTTCGGCCGCATGCGGGGTCTGCGAATGTCATGCCGGTCTGACAGGTGCCCATTCACGCCTCTCTTGAAGGACCCGAGACTGTACTAGGGGGGAAATATGTGGGCATGGAGAGCGTTCCAGAGTTTACCGGTTCTGTGGAGGAAAGATCTGCAGAACCGATTGGTCCAGTTGTCCTCCTCTTTCAGGATCCTCTTTTCAAAAGTATCCCTGTGTCGTACAGCGAAAACATGAACGGTTTTTCAGTGAGTGTGGTCCCTACCACCTATAACATGGGCATCATCAAAATGTGTGTCAATAAATTAGACGACGACCTTTTTGTCTGCCTTGTAGACGGCATGGCGCCTCTCTGAGCGTGGTTTTGCTAGGAGTGGTGTTATTACCTGTGTCTAATCTTCCTTTGAACTTTTGGGCACAGCCGTGTGGGGCCGGTACTTAAAAATAGCCCCACTGCATCTCTCCCTGTGCATGTCGTAAAAGACGACTAAGGGATAAGGACAATATGCCATGCTAAAGGGCGACAGGGTAGCCACCTCTCACCTTTATACAATCCTTCACCGTGTCATGCAGCGGGTGGGTCTTTGTGCCTTACTTGCTGCTTGATAGTTATCTTGTCTGAATAGTGGTGAAAAGTGGTGGTCGGGGTTGTACAAGAGTAACTGCAGCACAACTCCGATTACTCTGCTTACCCCGATTGTCGGGATACAGCGTTTGGTATATATGTATGTATGTACATATTATTAGAAGGTATTTTAATAGAATAGAATAGAAATGCTTTATTATTGCACACAAAAACACAAAGATACACAAGATAGAAGATAGAGCAATAGAAATTATCAATACTTCACACAGAAACAAGAGAACAGTAGCTTGCAGGTCTCTCCACTTCGCATGTCTGGTCCATGCCGTCATAAACAAAAAACGCCCAAAAACACTATGACAAATTAGCATGGCTGAGTGACACACTTGTTACGGTACTCGATCCGTGGGGAGGCTGCTAGCCATTCCTAGGCATCGGGGTGCTGCATTCGAAGGATCCTTCAAATAGGCAGCATCTCGCTGTTGGAATGATCTCCCTCCTCCCATCCGAAATGTTACCAGCTCTGGGTCCTTTAAGATAATCCTTAAAAAACACCTCTTGACCCAGCAACGCCAGGATGGCGGGATCCCTAAATTATTGTGATACCTACAAAGTAACGTTCTGATGAGTATCGTAAAATGTTCTGAGATGGTATAAGCATATATGTTTTTTTTTGTTTTTCTTCGTTTTTATATACTGTGTACCTTGTTTATTTTAATTTTATTTATTTTAATCTTAATTGTAAACCAACATATTTAGGCTAAGATATTGTTCGTTTAGGCCAAGTTGTATCACGTCCAAAATTGTATTTACTGTGTGGGGCAGGCTTAAATTCAGCGCCGCATACTCCCAGCTCGGAGACGAGTGGGTGTGTAGCGGCAAAGGCTGCGCCTGTCCTTTTTTCTCTTTTAGTTTTTTGTACCGTTTGTTATTTTAAGGATTAATTAAGAGAAAATAAAAATCATTTCTTTCTTTATTTCTTTCTTTCTTGCAAAGGTGGACTTATCACATTAAGTTACAACAAGCTAAAAATGCCATAACATAACAGTAAATTATGCAGGCTTGACATTGGTCACACCGAACAAAACACACTTTTCAATATCAAAATCATATTGTCAGAACAAAATACGAACTCATTAGGGATAAAGATGCGGATTTGAACATATATCGTTACTCTGTAGCTTGTTTCAAAAACAATGTGAAAAAAAGTCTTACCTACCTGACCCTGTGTTTCCTTACAGTATGTCTATTATATTAGGTCGTTATAATTGTCTGATTTTTGAGTTATTCTAGCTAAATTTAATTTCTTGTGTGTTTTGTTTTTTTTTTGTTCTCTTTATTTTTAGTATTTATTAGTAGTAAGTAGTTAGGTTTGGTTTTATTTTATGCTTAGAATATTTATTGTCAATATCATTGTTTTTTGTTAGCAATTAAGTTGTGTACTTTAAATTTTGGAGAGTTGACTGATTTTGAAATGTGGTAGAAAAGTCGTGTGTCGTGTCAACTACTCTGTTTATGTACCTAAAATAAATAAATAAATACCGACTCGTAAAAAAAATTATATTGTCAGTGCGAAATAAAAGGAGACAATAAAAAAAAATACAATAATTGCAATCGTTACCTACCGTTGAATGAAAAGTTGATACGCGAAAATCAAATGTTTCAGAAGTTTACATCGAAATAGACCAAGATACCGTACGGAAGTTGGAGCCGACCGATGTGGAAAATGACAGCGGTCCGTCCAAAGCGATTAGACAAACTCCTGCGAAGCACGAATCAGACACCACATCATTCTCGCCGCAAACATGGGGCACGTCTTACATTTCACAGCGTAAGGGATTGCAAGATATTGAGCAGGTGTCTTCTCGGTGAGTTTATTGTTCACTTGTTTGTTTGTTTGCTGCCCAGCCTCTTGTGTGAGGGAGCAGGGAGGGGGGGTCTCCACACTGAGACCTATAAGCGATCCGTTGTACGTTGACGCTCAGGTGGTGCTACTCCACCCACCCGAGCTCATTAATGAAGCGGAGCACCCATCTCGGTCGCTTCCACACTTCAGGTTCGTTCGCCACTGCCGTGCACTCCAGGAGCACGTGGGCGGCTGTACCGTCCTCCGCCATGCAACCTTTGCATAGGGGGCTGTTGGTGACACCTATGATGAATGAGTGTTTGTTGAATGGGTAGTGTGCTGTGAGGAGTTCCACCGCTATTGCTAATTTATCTAAGATACATTTGTCACCCTCGGTGCTTCGCTTTTGCGAGCGATCTTTGAATTAAGCACCGCTGAGCGTGCTGAAACCGCTTGGTTGGGTGACCATTCAGCCGCAGAGGCTAACCGTGTATTGGATTCCACTTAAAACTGTGAATATCTTCCTTTACGCACTGTCGGTCGGTCGAAACCATAGTTTGTGTCTTCCGTCCAGTACAATGTAGCCGGCACGTCCAGAGGGAAGTACTTATCTGGTGCCTAGTTCACCAAAGTAATGATCTGACATCACCGGTGTAGTAAATGAACCACGTCAGGTTCCATTAAATCAAAATACGTCCAGACATAACTTCACACGAACATACTTTTTGAGCAAAGGCGACATTAGCACTTGGATTCTGAATTAATCTTCTTTTCATATTATCTATTCATTTTAATCTTCTTTTCAGAATGAATCTTGATCTACTGCAACACATCTGTAGAATCAAACCAACTTGTCCCAGCACCGATAGACCAAAGCAAAAGGCGTCTACTGATACAAAATTACATTCATACTGGTGTGATATTTGCAGCAAGACTTTCGCAAGAAAGGGAACTTTGAGGCAACACCTGCTCACCCACACAGCTGAGAAACCTCATCGTTGTGACGGTTGCGGCAAGTGTTTTTCTATAAAATCAAATTTAAACAAACATATGTCACTTCATAGAAATCACCGCCATCAGTGCAACCTTTGTAGCAAGAGTTTTACTACCAAAGATTATTTACAAAAGCACATGTTGAACCACAGCACAATGAGCGAACAACTACACAAGCAGCACACATCGGTTGATGCAGAGTTAAACTTATACAGGTGCGATATTTGCGCGACGTGTCTCACAACAAACGGAGGTCTGAAACAACACATGTTGACGCACACGGCCGAGCGGCCGCATAGGTGTGAAGATTGCGGAAAATGTTTCTCAATAAAATCTAACCTCAATAAACATGCTTTGCTTCATAGGGAACAGCGTCATCGGTGCACATTTTGCAGCAGAACTTACACGACTAAAGAGTATTTGAAAAAGCACCTATTAAGTCACAGCGGATACAAAAGTGATCGGCCTTATCAGTGTGAAGTGTGTAGCAAAAGTTTTACGCGAAAAGTGTATTTAATAAAACACCTGGTCACTCACAATGAATCACCCGGAAAGCAAAACGGATCCAAACCAATCACGGAGATGTCTAAAGGACAGTTGTTGATTCGTCCGCTCGAACGACCGCATCGCTGTCGATTCTGCAGTGTAAATTTTTCGTGTAAAACCGCTTTGAAAGTCCACAATTCTATACACAAAGGCGAAAAGCCACATCAGTGTCACATCTGTAGTAAGTGTTTCTCGCTAAGGTCGACTTTGAACGTTCATCTGTTGACACATACTGGTGAAAAATGCCATCAGTGTCATGTTTGTAGTAAGTCTTTCTCGATGAGAGGTACGCTAAGTGTTCACCTGTTGACACATTCGGGAGAACGACCGCACAGGTGCGATGTTTGCGGTAAGAGTTTCTCGGTAAAGGAATATCTTAAAAGACATGCTCTGGTTCACACGGGCGAACAGCCTTACGGTTGTAAGCAGTGTGATAAGCGTTTCGCTGGGAAATCCAACTTGAACAAACATGTGCTGACTCACACAAGAGAGAGACGACACCAGTGCGATATTTGCAGTAAACGTTACTTGAGAAAGGAGGATCTGAGGAAACATTTCGGAGTACATGATCCACCTCATCGGTGTGAAATTTGTAGCAAAAATTTCTCAAGGAAGGAACGGCTACAAAAACATAATATGTCTGTTCATACGACAAAATGATTTGTACAAACGACGAACTTGCCCGACTGTGGCATGGATGCAGTTTTATCAAAGTATGTATAAACATAAGAAGTACAAATCGTGGGCGTTCAAGCAGAAGTCACCAACTCCAAAAACAACAGTTTTGAGAGAAAAGTTTTTAGTTTAAAATAATAATAGCTATTTTGCAACTTCAAAAGCATGGCAATTAAAGTAACTATGGGAATAATTAGGGATCAATATTATTGAGAGATAATATTATACAGTTTTGGCAGATGATAGCGTGAAAAATTTGCTATATTGTTGTTTATTGATCATTCATATGGCATTAAGACTGCACTCGAACTTGTCACAATTTGTTCTATAGAAATGCATCAGTCATTTTCGTCAAAAACTGAAGTCGATTTGAAAATTTAAGTGACTTCTGCTTGAACGCCCGCGATATGTGTGCTTTGTGGATTGTACAGTTGCAATATCAATGTCGAAATATTTTTCAAAATTCTGGCAATTAACTGGCGTACCATTTAAAATGATTTAAGTAAATAAAAACATCTTTTTCCAAAATAATAATTTTCTCACCAACATTTTTAATTACTTACCCATATGATTTGCTGAATTTTAATTGTTTCCATACTTTGTTGCGATGATCACTCTGAATTGTAAGAAGTCAAATTTTAGGTCAGAGCGTGTCGCCCCCAGGGCTGGCTCTTCTCGGTCGGTATCCCGGCAGTGTGCTCCGATGTAGTTTGGACTGTATTAATTAATTAAAGATTGTTTAATTAAAGAATCACTGTGCTCCTACCGCAAAAGTTGCCGCCCGTTGAAAAAGGGCCGCGCGCCAGGGCCCGATCGCTTTTATTCCTTACGTAACTAGTGGTGCCTCGGTGTGGTGGGACACTCACTCTTTCTCGCGGTCGCCGCCGCGTTGCGGGGCGAGAGGGAGGGAGCGTCGCTTGGAGCGGGTGACAAACTACGAAGAAAACACCAATTGTCTTCATATTAATTTTCCTACCCATTTACATTGAAGCTATTATTTACAAGCATTTAATAATAATATTAATAGGTAATGAGAACGTAGACTGCCTTTCAAAAGATGCTGTGATACATGGGACTAAGGTTGACTACGAAAACTTTTCCCACACCCTTATCCACGAATGTATTTACGCACTTCTGGGTCGAATGCATGGGCTAAATCCAGCAGTCAAAGGGACATACCATGCTCGGTCTAGGACTATTCCGCACCGCCGATACGTCGCCAGACAAGCCGCCTTCGGCGAGTCACCGCGGAGCCAGATCCCCGCCTTGACGATTCACTTCGAACATATTCGACCCCGGGTACTATTTGTCGCAGGGTCCAAGCCGCCACCGCCGACCCGAAGCGAGCCAACTCGATGCGAAAAGTTCATAAATCAAACAATTGTGTAAACTGTTGGTTATTTCTCGGAGAAGGGCCGAAGTAGGTACCTGAATTGTGTGAGGGGTTTAGAAAAAAATTCGGATGTACCCTATTATGTGGTGTACACATTTAGATAACGTTTGCTGTTGATATTCGTCTTACGAGTTACTTGAGGATGCGAGGGAGGATGCAATGTTCACCGCAGTTTTGTGTTAGAACATTATAATATTATACCTGTAAATATATATTTATGGTCTAAGTACGCGTCATTTGTTGTCATTGTAGATTCTAGTAGGTAGGTATGATATGGTTATTAACAATATGGTTCTTCTTCGGGAGATAATAATATGATCGCAGGGATTGACTACATTTCCAAGTACGTAGTACTTAGATAGGTACTAAACTATTTATTTGGTATGGGTTTTAAGTATATTCTCGTGAGAAAGGACCATCCGTTTGGCCTGAAACATCGAGCCACATAGGAAAAGTACCGTGAATAAAGTGGTAGAATTTTGAAACAAATTTATTTAATATTTAAGTAACTGGTGAAGTTTTTACGAGTATTAGATTATTGTATTATTTTATTGGTATTAACGACACGACGATTTCTTGTAGTCCTACACTCGCGGTGCGCTTAGGCTTTTGTATCTTTAGTATTTTTAGTATATATTAGTAGTATCGAGAGCTTTGGTTTAATACTTAGATATTTATAGTCAACATATTTTTTTTAGTTAGCAAATCCAACATTTTGTGTATGTACTATTCAAAGAATTATTTTAAAGAGTTGACTGCTCTTAAAATGTGGTAGCAAAGTCGTGTGTCCTGTCAACTTCTCCGTTCAAACCAACATCGCAAGTCACAATGTTTTATTAGTACCTTATATAAGTGTTATTATTTATTGTTCATTATCATCTCTTGATTATGTACGCTGCGCTCAGATGTGTCATACATAATGTACATTGTAACATTCCGCCAATTCGGTTATCACAGCGAAGAAGAACTGACAAGAAACTTCAATGGAATTTTTTTTTCACTGGAAATTATAGTAACTTACAAATAAAATTACCCATACTACCGCTCACAAGAGAGTCATTATTTACAGCATAAACAATAAACATGAATACCTACTTACCGCTCTGCCTATTTAAATTATCTGCATCTGGTTTAATAGTGAAATCTTTAATTTTGATAAGATATCAGTTCAATATTAATTTTTTTTTTCTAAATAGTTGTTAAACAATTCGCATCGCAAAAAAGTAATTCGCTAGGACGACGGCGCGGCGGAGCGGCGCGGCGCCGACGACGACGACGACGCGACGTCGACGTCAACATTCGTAGTAGGCTAACGGAGGAAGTTAGTAGAGAGAAGTTGCAGCATCCCATCTAATTTCTAGTAAAACCGTCAGTGCGGGGAGTAGCTGGAGGCACAACTTTTTTCCACTAATCACACCAAAACTATCTGGTTCTCTAGAGAGCACGTTTAGTGTGCTATAAAAATATATGGTCTTTTGTAAGATCTACTGCGTCCAATGTAAACTTTAAAACGTACATACATACATATCACACACGCTGAATCCCGACAATCGGGGTAAGCAGAGTAATCGGTGTTGTGCTGCAAGAACTCTGGTTAATTACAGCACAACACCGACCACCACGTTTCGCAAAATATTCGAACAAGATTCAATCGATCAAGCAGCAAGTAAGGCACGAAGACGCACCTGCTGCATGACTCGGTGGAAGTACCGTGCCAAGGTGAGAGGTGGCAAGCCTGTCGCCCTTTAGCACGGCATCTTGTCCTTATCCCTTAGACGCCTTTTACGACATGCACGGGGAGAGATGCAGTGGGGCTATTCTTTTAAAGTACCGGCCCCACACGGTACGATTGTGAAATCACCCAGTTAGTGAAAAACACGTACCCTGTCTACTTAGACTAACTCCTCTACTATTTTTTTCCGTGGTATAGTCGAACTGCATAGCCACACACGTTAACCCGGGTCCAGCCAGATGGGCCGGTATTGTTTTAGAACGTACAATGCAACCATTGCTCAAAAGAGTCAACCCCTAGCCCCTATCCAAAAATACTGTTTTTACTCGTTATTTCTTTATTTCAAAGACTTCATTCTAACAATTCGGTCCGATTTACGTATGGTGGCAGCAGGTGAAGGTTAGGTAAAGTTTTCATTAAAAACTCATATATGCACGTCGGCCGTATTGGAACTTGCGAAACCGCGCCGAACAGCTACCGCTATATACATAGTTTAGGAGTCAATTTATAGCAAAACAATTAAGCTAACATCACAGAACAGCGATCGGCGACCGTCATCCCTCAGCCGGTAGCCCGCGTCACCCCTAGACCGGGTGACACGGTTTCTTGCTATGTGGCTAAAATGTGCCCCCTGAATATTTTTTATATAATGTGAAAGAGAGCTCTCGTGTAAATATGCATATTTTCTTTAAAAAAAAATATTATATGATAAGTCTAAATTAGTAAATCGTGGTCGTTTTTGAAGCAATATGGTATTTCTTTCACATATTATCTGATTGTGTTTATATACGTAGGTGCATTTTCATAGTGACTGGGTTGGACCATAATACTTCTGACCTGTGGCTACACTCAATAATTGGTGGTGCTACGGATAGACGTCCAGTCGGAAAGTGAAGCACACCCGGGCGCGGTTGTAACTTAGACGGGTTATTTTATTAGGTGGAGTAGAAAACTGTCGCTTACCTTATCTTAGTAGGTGGTAGGGTTGGTAATTGGTAGCACCGCTACGTCGATTGCGAAGCGGCTATGAAAATATTTGGTATTTTTAAGTATATATTTTATTAAATATTTCATAACCAAAGGGAAGCACTGACATGACACCTAGTTCACTAAGGTACTATGGGCTACTACATCAAGAGTGTAGTAGGTGATGTAATCTAGCCAACCTTGTCAGATTCCATAAAAACATTTTAATTTGTTCTGTTCTGTTTTGTTCTGTATACATATGTAGGTTATGTATACGTATGTAATCATTTATGTGCTGACACTTTATGCCGGGCGGATTGAGCCGGTTCAGGCAGATCACGGCAGACTTTTGGGAAACTTTTCTTACATATTGTGAAATTCATTTAGCACTATAAGAAATAACCTTTATCAGTTAGGAATTACCAAGTTGAATGTACATATAAAATAACCAATCTAAATCCGTTCAGTTGTTCTCGAGTTAGATAGATAGTTAGAAATACTCTATTGCTCCAAAAAACATTTTACAGAAACAAACAAGCACCATACTCGTATTGTATAATTTATATGAGGCGTAAATATAGTTTGTGTTTTCCGTCCAGTTCAGTGTAGCCGTCACGACCGAAGGGAAGCACTGACGTGGCACAAAGTTCACCCGGTGTTATGGGCTGACATCACGGATGTTGTAGGTGATGTAGCCAACCGTGTCAGTATGCATAAAAAAAATGTGGACCTATCCCTACGGATATTTCTTCCAGTCAACATACACACAGACGACCAAAGCGTTTTATTTTATTACTAGCTGTGCACGCGGCTCCGCTCGCATGAAATTGGTTTAATAGTAAATCTGATTGAAGCACAAATATGTAGTCATGAAGAGCACGGTGGAAGGCCGAGCTGAGTTCACGTAAATGAAATATGTATACCTACTCTCTCAAAGAAAGTAACCCCAATCACATCATATAGGTATCATTATTGGCTGAAACATGGACGAACGGACGGACAGACAGATACCTGACCGATTTTCTAATTTTTAGGGTTTCGTACCTCAAACGAGGAAAAAAACGGAACCCTTATAGGATCACTTTGTTGTCCGTCTGTCTGTCTGTCTGTCAAGACCTTTTTTCTCAGGAACGGGTAGAGAGGTATCAAGGTGAAATTAACATCAAATACTAAGGTCTACGTTTCCTCGGAGGTGTAAAAAATTTAAGCTAGTTTAGTCAATGCAATCCCTAGATACGGCCATTGAAGTCACATATTTTGCTACTGGCAAATCAAATCAAAACATATAGATCACTTCCCGTTGACTGAGCTAGCATAATGAAATTTGGCAAAAAGCAAGTTCCCACAGCACAAGTAAAGGATAAATTCTAAAATAGTAAATTAGGAGTTATGTCATATAAAAACAATTTTTTTTGTATATTTCAACTACAAGAGTGCCCTAGAAAGGCGTTTCGTTATTTTCCAAAACACAATAATTTTTGTATACATACATAATACAAATATATTGTGTGATGGTACGGAACCCTCGGTGCTCGAGTCCAACTCGCACTTGGCGGCTTTTTTATTAACTGGCACACTTTTTCATTTACGAAAATTTCACGGCACGCCACATTTATATTCATAAAGAAAGCATATAAAATTTAGAAACTAAAGACGAAGAAATTGGCGACTTCGTACTTACGTAATGTAGCGTACTTACTTACGTATTAAAAGTATTTATCAGTGAAAACTCTCATTTTACCTGAGGATGTCAAAATGCCCTTCGAACTCCCTTCCCTGCGAACTCTCATTTAATTTCTTGAGGTGTTCAAACAAATCAGTCAGAAAATGTCATTGTGGATAATCTATCTATGTATATAGATAGACGAAAAATTATGCTTGGTCTTTTCTTCCGCGGTTTTCAAACACAGTTTGAATGAGTTACTTAGAATTCGCGGCACACCTGGATGCCACTCGCGGCACACCAGTATGCCGCGGCACACCGGTTGAAACCCCCTGCTTTAGGTATCGAACTAGATTCATTGATAGGTGCATTATGCAACGAAATATCGTTACATTGTTGAAAAAAAATTATATAGATTATACAGCTTAGTTACATATTGTTACAAGTATTTTAGTGACTACAAAGACTTATACTTATTTTATACGAGTAAGTGTGTGTAAAGAGCCTTTTCAAACTTTAATACCTACGTATTTGTATCAACTTAATAATTATGTTAGTACATTAAACATAATACAATTACTCGTAGTATAATTTTCAAAAAATAAGAAAAAAATATATAAAATATTAAGATACGTACTATAATTTTACATGGAATGCGAACCATGGAGCAACTCATGTTCGAGAAATTCACTTATCAAACTCGGAAAGAAAAAAAAAGTGGTTCACGCAAATGGGCACTGAACGCGCGACCTTCCGGTTAATAAGCAAGGCCGTTACCACTTATCCACGAGCTACTCATAATAACATTGCAACCCGAACCTCATAAATTAAACTTGGGCTCATGCAAAAAATAAAGCCCCTATTGTGCAAGCGACTCGCTGCATACAGCTCGCACCCCAGGGGGTGTCGCGCTCAGTAGTACTGGGGTCCAGTTGACTTGCTTTAAGATGTCCTCGCGTCGAGTTGTACTTCGCGGTGAAGAGTCCCCAAAGTAAATTGGGCCAAATTTGAAAGGGCCGCATGGCGACTCGGCGGGAGTCAGTCGGCGGGGTCGAGACGGCCGCGGGGAAAGGGCCCATTCCGTACCATGCTAGTATACAACCAGAAATTTCGGTAAAACCATGTTTTTTTTATGGAAACTGACACGGTTGGCTACATCACCCACAACATCCGTGATGCCAGCCCATAACACCGGGTGAACTTGGTGCCACGTCAGCCTTCCCTTCGGCCGTGCCGGCTACACTGACCTGCACGGAAAAGACAACCTATTTACATAGCCTTTTCGACCGACCTTTCATTCAGTGCGGTGGTACCAACCCGGGCGGGTTAAACCCTACCACCTAGTAATATAAGAAGGGAGTCATATCCCTTAGTCGCCTTTTACGACATACACGGGGAGAGATAGTTTTATAAACTTACAATATAAAAAAGGAACATCAATAAATGTTGTTTAGGTTTGGTCACTCCTGCAGTCCCATGTACCTGACTAAACTGCCGATTCGGAATTCCTCAGTTTGCGAATGCGGCGTCGGGTGCGAGGATCCTAATTGTGGAAGTGTGGGACTGAAAAGAATGAAGAAAACATCCTTCCATCGGTAAGTGGTACAAAGAATAGTTTTATTTTAGTAATGTACATAAATACATTGTATTTTCATTTTTAAACTGAAACATGTTATAATTATAATAAAATACATAGTAATGCAAAGACACCACTATGTACCTCACTTGACTTCA
Organism: Nematopogon swammerdamellus; assembly: GCA_946902875.1. Classification (NCBI taxonomy): domain Eukaryota; kingdom Metazoa; phylum Arthropoda; class Insecta; order Lepidoptera; family Adelidae; genus Nematopogon; species Nematopogon swammerdamellus. Next base: position 18,262,376 of record OX336352.1, read on the forward strand.
TTAGGAACTATTAATTAAGGGAATAAGCTAATTATACCTAAATGCCGAATATAACGCCAACCTTCCATAGATTCGTAGGTACCTAGGTATATCAAAGCATTCCTCAATAAAATTGTTTGTGTCCTACCTAAATACAGACATAGCGTCACGCCTGTTACCCAGTGGGGTAGCCAGAGACAACGGATATCCACGCGCCAAGATCCTGACACCTGTGCCGCCTCTTCCACTCTCATAATGTTCTTCATGCATGCTCGTCGGTTGTGGGTACTACGCACTTGGTCCTTTTTGAGCGCATGCCCGATCTGGTCCAGGTACGTGTGTCTACGGCGACCCTTCCGCTCACATTCTCTCCATGAATTATTATTAAGTACAAATATTACATTACCTACAGGTGGTATTAGAGGGAGGTAAAATAGCTTACAGATAAAACAATATGCATACTTACACATATCTTAACATAAACACAATAAGTAGGTACTTATTTGTAAAGTTATTTTTATGGAAACTGACACGTTGGCTAAATGACCTACTACATCTGCGATGTTAGCCCATAACATCTTGATGAACCATGTGCCATGTAAGTGCTTCCCTTCGGTCGTGCTGGCTACACTGAACCGGACGAAATTCACGAAATATTTACATAGCGGTTTCAACTGACCTTCCATTCAGTAAAACTTTCTCCTAGCAGTACCAGCAGATTCAGATATTTATTTCGCCATAAAGAACACAAAACATTAACAATATTTCATTGAGACATATGCATATTCATCAAATGCATCATCAATTACAATTTTTTTTTATACATTCGGTCACACGCAGAGATTTCGAATGCTATGCTGGCCTGACAGGTGGCTATTCACGACCCGACTGACTGTACTTACACATCTCCTATTGCCCTTACATCTTCTATCCAATTGATTTTATATTTCAAGTATATCAAGTACCTATATATGTATAACCATATATTCATGAGAATTTACGTCATATTACAATCTTTACTTATTGTATACCTATATGTAATTATCTATATTGGTTATATGTATCTATGTACAATTTGTCCATTTAGGTTATGCATTTATATTGCATATACTATTTGTCCTTTCTTTCGTACTGCATTGTCCGCCCCACGTGCTTTCAGCATTTCAAATGTTACTATGTAAAGAATGCCGCAATGCATTACATTCGCCTTTTGTGATCACATACTGGGGAGAAATAAAGTATATTTTCATTTCAACTTGTATTAAATTTCATCATGGAAAATGTTGCAATTGTGCCCATCCAATTCAATTCAAAATGTTCAATCAAAATTCAAAGATACATATAGGAATTCAGCAACGCGTACAAATGTCCAAACATTACCACCCAGCAAGGTTTAGGACCTACCTACCTAGTTCTAGGGTTAACAGCCGCCATTACTTAGACATTTATGTTAGGTACAATACTAGTACCTACCTGAATGACCGACCTTCGCTCGGCATAGGTACAACAGATGGCGATACATGACATTAAATTTATTTTTTTATTTTTCACACAATTCTCAGGCATGACACCTTTTTTTATAGTAAGCGTGACATTTGGCGCCAAGCCACCCATAAGGTGTCTAGCGACGCCCATGGACACTCGGTCGCATGCGGGGGCTGCGAATGCTATGCCGGCCCTGACAGGTGTCCATTCACGCCTCTCTTGAAGGAACCGAGACTATACTTGGGGGGAGATACTTGGAAAATAAAACATCTATATACAAAATTTCATCCAAATCGTTAGAGCAGTTTCCGAGAAACCAATTATGTATATACAAAAATGCGATATGGTAACTTGCTGACGGCTCAAGCCAGAGTTCCAGTTTGAATCTTGGCCGGGACATATTTTTTCTCTTTGCTTTGCATCTGTCTCATCAAGATAATATAGGTATATAAGAATAGTTCACTTAAAGTAATAGGATTTAAATGACAGACGAAAATTAAATCAGAGAAAAATAGCTTGATCCACATTGTGTATATGAGTTTGACGTGCAATTTAAAACTTTCCGCATATGTTACAGCAATGTTAGCGTTCGCCAATGTGAGTTGACATATGTTTTTTTAAATACCGGAAGGTCTTATTACATACGTCACAACGATGTCGTACACCACTGTGAGTCAACAAGTGAGCTTTTAAAATTCCTTTTTTCGAGAAACCCTTGTTACACATGTCACAGAAATATGCTTGGTTACTGTTATGAGTTAATAGGTGATTTCTTCTGTGCGTTTTACACGAAACATCTGTATTGCAAATGTCACAAATACGTGATCGTTTATCTGTGTGACTTAAAGTATGCCTTTTCAAATGCTCTTCCCGTGAGAAACGTTTATTGCAAACATTGCAGCAGTGGTCGCGCGTGTGAATTAATATGTGTCTTTTCAACTGTTCTTTTTGCCAGAAACTCCCATTACATACGTCACAGTGATGTGTTGGTTTACTGGTGTGAGTTAACATGTGCACTTTTAAAGTATGTTTCCTCAAGAAACTCTTACTACACACGCCACATTGGTGCGGTGGTTTATCACTGTGACTGAGCATGTGTCCTTTTAAATGATCTTGACGCGAGAAACATTTATTGCATATTTCACAGCGATATTGTCGTTCAACGGCGTGAGTTAACATGTGCTTTTTTAAATTTTCTTTGCGCGCGAAACTCTTACTACATACTTCACAATGGTGCGGTCGATCATGAACGTGTGATAACATGTGCATTTTAAAATTATCTTTTCGCGAGAAACTCTTCTTACATACGTCACAACAATGTGGCTGATCACCAGTATGAATTGCACTATGCGTTTTTAAATGGTCTTTCCGTGAAAACGTCTTGTTACATATGTTACAAAGATATGGTCGTACAATAGCGTGAGTTCGTAAGTGTTGTTTTAAATATGGTTTCCGCAAAAACTGCTTATTGCAAATGTCACAGTGATATGGTCGCTCACGTGTGTCAGATACTCTGTGCTGCATTACATCTAGTTTCGACATCTTCTGCACTTCGGGGTTGTCTTGTCTCAGCGTTACATTTACTTCGTTCTTCCTTTGGTGATGAGATTCAGTTCTGAAAATCCAATATAAAATACAGTTATGGAGGATTTCATACCTATTGAATTTTGCACAGAGAAGACATTTTTTTAAATATGTGTTTAAAAAGAAAACTTTTTAAGTTCGACAAGTGATCGCCCATGAATTAATCAACACACAGTAGCAGACAATATCAATTGAATTTGCTCAGTGGATTGTTACTGTAATCTATAAAATATACGGGCAGGGAGAGTGTTCCAGAGTTTAGCGGTCTGTAGAGGAAAGATCTGCAGAACCGATTGGTACGCATCCGCGGTAAGACCAGTGTGTAGGGATGCAATCCCTGCCCAGTGCGCGTTGTGCGGATGTGGAAAGGGGACGGCGTTAAACAGCTCCTCCGGGCACTCCCCATTGAATAAGCGAAAGAACTCACTTAGGGCGCCGACATCTCTACGAAGTTGCAGTGGTTCTAGATCGCTTATCTATGGCCTAGTCGACAGCCTATTTATTATAAAATCTCGATTTACCTTAACAACAAAAAAAACAGTGAAAACAAAACCAACCGTTCAGTGCCTGCGTCCTCGTGCTTAATTGGATCAATCTCGACTTTCACCTTAGTTTCGCTAGTGCTGTCTCTTTCCTCATGTTCATAAACCGGCTCCAGTTTTATGTAAATGTGCGGAAATGGGTTGGATCCCTCCATTTTGAAGTTGTCGATGCTGTGAAAAATTTAGAAGATAGATTAATTACTTCACTGTTCCAAGAGAACAGATATAATTAATTGCAGATACGAGGTGTGCTTATCACATTTTTAAGGTTCCATACAGTACGGGAAAGGTAGCTGGTTGAAATTTCCACAGAATATGTGTTATGAAACTAAGATATATTGTGTCATGAGAACTTGATGGAATTTTTTATCTAGCGTACTAAGGCCGTCGAGGGAATTGCTCTATGACTCAGGTGGTAGGTCAACCCGGAACGGGGCAGTCTCTCGAGAGGTTAATTATTTTTAAGGTTTGTTTGTTTTGTTTTCGTTTAGGTAATTTTAATTTGATAGGTAGTTTTAATTTATCATTTTAATTTGTAATTAGCTTTAATTTATGAAAAAGTAAAAAACAAGAAACATATTTTTTTCAAAATATTTTTTTTATCTATCATAAAAAACGGAATACATACCTACAAATAGTCCAAACTCTAAAGTAAAACATAAATACCTAATAAAAACCGGCTAAATATGAGGACTCACGCAAAGGATCCCGACTGAATGAAAGAAATCACAATTTTTTTTTAATACATTACACAAATATATTGTGTGGTGGTAACGAACTCACGGTGCGTGAGTCAGACTCGCACTTGGCCGGTTTTTTTATTGAACCTGACATGATCAACACCAACCATGATCATTCACCAATAATGAATTATTTCTATAGCATGTGGTACACCGTTGGAAAGGGCGTAAACTAGAAAACTTTTTAAAAGAAAATGAAGCTATCAATTGCTGTCAGTTTTTTTTTTATGAATTAAGAAATTAAGATTCTGTCATATTTTTACTCGTCCTCGGGACTTTGGGAGGTCATAAGTCCTTTTCATGGTATTAACTTCATAACATGATATTTTTCCTAAAGAAGAAAATACATCGTAAAATCAAATAAATTTTATTTTGTGCAGATATAATCATAAACAAAAAAATTACAAGGGGTTATTTGTCAAAAATTTGTTTGGTAATTTAAAAAAAAAAGAAAAAAAATCGTATCTCGATACCACGTGACACCAGACAAAAGGTGTCGTAGGTCAAAACCTTGCAAATGACACCATTTACCTACAAAAAAATTTTGTTGGTCCATATGTGCCGAACACCCTGTATAGCCGAAAACTTTGCTATAATAATGTGTAATAGCGGTAAAAGCCTAAACGAACATATTTCATACTATTGGCCATTCTTTTGTCCGCCCCTACGCGTTTTCCACATCCCTAAGTTCGTAAAGAATTCCGCAAGGCATTAAACTCGCCTTTTGTGACCTGTAATGTCTTGGGTTGTTGAGGATTGACGATGATTTTACAAGGAGCGAAATGAAAGGCGCTTTTACTTCAGTCAACCATGTAGAATGTAATGTTGCCATGTTATATTTGTGAAACACCCTAAGAAAGTCACGTTATATTGTCAAAATGGCTGGCCTGAGCACAAACGTCAAGTGCCGGATGATGTAAAACCTTTTTTCCCCATAAAAGATGAACTGCACATTGCAGACAAATTACTTTTTATGTCAAATAGTATCGTCATACCTTGCGCATTTAGAAACCATATTCTAAATTTAATGTTTTCGAATCTCTTGACCATTTCTTTATGAAAAATTTCTGGGGCGGCGTTTATACCAAATGGAAGTCTGAGGAATCGGTATCTCCCGTATGGAGTTATGAAAGTACACAATTTGGAAGATTCCTCATCTAACTTGAGCATCCAAAATCCTGAATTTGCGTCCAAGACCGAAAAATATTTAGATCCGCTCAGTTCTGATTTTATCTCGTCTATCGTTGGAAACGGATAATGTGACCGGAGTATACATTTAGGAGACTTTTTATGTATAATGGTGTTCAATAAAGTATATTTTCAGTTCATTTCATTCAAGAATATATATTGCCTGAAGAATTTTTCCTGGAAACATGACCTATAATTTTGATATGGTTCTGATATTAACCTTTGTGAATGGAGTACTGATGATTCTTGAGTCGAATACTTCTGCGTCAAAAGCTCTTCCTCCCTGAGTCGCTTTTTACGCTCTCTATATGCTTTTGAATTAGCTGCTTTTCTTATATTTTGCTCAACCGATTTTTGAGTTAGTAATCTTTGAGTCTGCGCCAAAGCCTCTTCTTCCCTGAGTCGCTTTTTACGCTCTCTATATGCTTTTGTATTAGCTGCTTTTCTTATTTTTTGTTCCTCTGGTTTTTGAGTTAGTAATCTTTGAGTCTGCGCCAACGCCTCTTCTTCCCTGAGTCGCTTTTTGCGCTCTCTATATGCTTTTGAGTTAGCTGCATTTCTTCTTTTTTGTTCCTCTGATGTTTGTGTTGGATTTTTTTCTTTGAGTCTCTGTCTGTATTCTTTTTTATATTGGGCACGTGTCTTCTTTTTAAGATTAGATGTTTTTTCTTCTTTATGATCATCTGAGCTTGAATTATGTGCAGAAATATTGTTTTTCAGTTCAAATTGTGCTCGTTCTTGGTTTCTATAAAAATACACAAATAATTCAATTAAATGACTAGAAACTTACAAATTAAATTCTTATACTAAATTTAACTAACTTAAAAACAACCCTAAAAAAATAATCGACCTCTCGTGAGCCTCCCACCGACAGAGTCATAGAGCTATTCCCTCGACGGCCTCAGTTCGCTAGATAAAAAATGTCATTCGCGGAGGCCTACATTACACTAGTGGCTGATTCGTTGCAGGAGGTACGCCGGGCCCGTTAGTCACCCGAGGATCTGCAGAACAGTTTTCTCAAGTTGTTCGCAATAATTTTTCCCTCCTCATCGAGGAGACCCGTGGTCTCTATGGCGAAAGGGATAAAAATGTAAATGTTGAATGTCCGTAAATTACTGAAATTTGGAGTGTTCGGTTCGGGCGGCTGTTCCAACAGCAGAGCCGGCTTTATTCTTTATTCATCATCCATAGACAGTACACTGCACTCGGATTCGTCATATTTAACATTTAACATTTAGAATTTTGCCAGTTCGATTATCACAGCGAAGAACTGGCAAGAAACTTCGCTGGATACTTTATTTTTACATCCACTTAGTCTACATTTACAAAAATGTTTGCCGCTGCCTACATAGAACGAGTCATCCATCACTATTTCTAAAAATGTATCACAAATTCAACATTTTTTCTATAAGCGTAAACCATTCATATATGGAGCCATTTGGAGCAGGCCAGTCTCCACAAACAGCACCCGTTCACGAGCATCACGCCAGGGCCAGCAATCGGGCCAGCAGCGGCGGGTGGCCGAGTGGTTTGGGCATCGGCTTCTCATGCGAGAGGCCCGAGGTTCGAATCCGGTCGGCGTGTACCAATAAGTTTTTTCTGACGAAAAAATTTACGTGCATACCTACACCTGCCGCTTCACCGTTCGGAACCGGTGTAAAACTGTAGGTATCTTGCCTTACCCCTTACTAGGTGGTAGGCTCAAATTGTAGCCGACTGGGTTGGTACCACCGTAGTGGATCTACGATGGCCGCATAGCAGCCTCGGTTGTGTTCTCCTCTAGTCCAGTATAGGCACCTACCTTTTCGGAGATGATATTGGCTGGTCGGAGCAAGCGCTGTGGCCCCCCTGACTCAGCCACCCATACCGGATTACATAAAAAAAAAGGCTGTTGCGCTCGTGTCAGTGGCGGGTGAATATGACATGAGCCAAACGGTGGATCTGGAGTTGACGGTTTGTCAGTCGCACGCTCGGCGAGCGCAGGCGCGTCGTTCGTAGTTTTCTACCAATATAATGCCTACGTGTCCCTTGCGACACTGTAAAAATCGTACCGGGAAGAGAAATGTGCACGTATATCACATAATTTCCGAAATATTTACAAATCGCCGAATGGGCCGATGACCGTTCGCCGAACGTTCGTTGGTAATAGGTACTCTTGTTATCCTTCACTTCAACGGCTCCGTCCTTGTCCAGCATACTACTTTACAAAGTGTTGCATTAGTTTACCGCTAGATGGCAATGTTTTCTATTGAATACCAAATTCTCCTCCAATATTGTATACAACGCTGAATCTATACCTTTAAAACATCATTGCTCACATTGAGCAAAGAACATTTTATCGAAGGTACCACTTCACACAGCGTTTCCTCTCCGTGATATGCTGACCTTTGATCTTTGAGTCGAATTTCGGCAACTTGTTTAGTGCTTCGTTTGAGCGGGGAGAAGGGTCGAGGGGCCGTGTTTTAAATTTTATTTGTTTTAAAACATCATTGCTCACATTGAGCAAACTCTTGAACATTTTATTGTACCACTTCACACAGCGTTTCCTCTCTGTGACTGTGATATGCTGACCTTTGACCTTTGAGTCGAATTTCGGCAACTTGTTTAGTGCTTCGTTTGAGCGGGGAGAAGGGTCGAGGGGCCGTGTTTTAAATTTTATTTGGTTTAAAACATCATTGCTCACATTGAGCAAACTCTTGAACATTTTATTGTACCACTTCACACAGCGTTTCCTCTCTGTGACTGTGATATGCTGACCTTTGACCTTTGAGTCGAATTTCGGCAACTTGTTTAGTGCTTCGTTTGAGGGGTGGAGAAGGGACGAGGGGTCGTGTTTTATATTTTCTTATTTGTAAGTATATCCGCCATATAATAACACATATTCTGTGAAACTTTCAACCGGCTACCTATTACGGTTCAAGAGAAACAGACAGACGGCGTAGATTTTGATTCCTTGTTCGGCATATGAAGTACACGCATCAACTGCAAGCTGCTAGTGTATATAAATAAACAATAATAATAACTGCACGCATCGTCCGGAGGTTTCTCTCCCTAGGGCCTGACCATCGGTAGCTTGGGTTCGCCCCGCCGCCGGTGGTGGAAACTACATTTTTTTAAGATTAATTTTGTATATGTTTGTAATGTGTACAAAATTAGTCTTAAGCAAATGTGTAATTAAAGATATAATAATAATAATACCCACGGCCACGGCCTGCACCCGCCGGCGTGCTTGGAGGCTTGTCTCCCGCCACCGGCGGTATTACCGTTTTTAATTTTGTGTATTTTTATTACTTTGTATTTTTAATACTTGTATAATATATGTAAAATTAATAGAAAATTTTGAAAATGTAAAATAAAGAACATAACATAATAATATGTCCACAAAAAGCGGTCTGCCTAAGGCAAGTTTGTTTAATGTATGTTATGGGTGGCTGAGTCGGTCGGGCCAAAGCGCATGTTCCGAACAGCCAATATTACCTCCGAGAAGGTAGGTGCCATACCGGAGACTTCCCTGGATTGCTGGCTATACTGGACTAGAGGAGAACACAACCGAGGCTGCTATGCAGCCATTTTTCATACAGTATGGAGCACTCAATGTGATCTCTTAATAGTTCGGACAAGATCTATCAACTATCAAGCACAAGGCACGCAGACCCACCTGCTGCGTTACTCGGTGGTAGAACCGTGCCAAGGTGGGAGGTAGCTAGCCTGTTGCCCTTTAGCAGCGCATCTTGTCCTTATCCCTTGGTCGCCTTTTACTTCATGCACGGGGAGAGATGCAGTCGGGCTATTCGTTTTAAGTACCGGCCCCACACGGTACGAGGTATAGAGTAATAGAGTCCGTATTATCTGAGCTTTGTTTTATCCTAGGTAAGCCTGGTTCACAGTAGCTCGGATAATCGAGTTTCTATCATTGATAAGGTTTGCTTCTCAATAGTTTTTGCTGTTACCAGCACTCTGTGCTGTTAGCTAATGGAGTTTAAATAAAACAAGAGTTTAAATAAAATTTATATTTTTTTGTTTATTGTACGAAAAAGAACACACAATAAGGTGACATATTTACACAAAAAGAACACACAATATGTGACATATTTACACAAAGAGAACACACAATAAGTTGCATAGTTACACAAAAATAGTGTTTGTTTTTAAATTACCGTGTAAAGACATAATTTAAAAATTATATGGCTTTAATTTGCAGTCGTTTTCCGCAGTTGGTGCTCGACGTTTCGGGCCAAACGTATGGCCCATACTCATGAGCAGTCTGCCGCGTGACATTTTTTTTTAAGGAAACTGACACCGTTGTCTACATCTGTGATGTCAGCCCATAACACCGGTTTTACTGACATGGCACCAAGTTGGTGCCATGTCAGTGCTTCCCTTCATTTTCATGTCGGCTGGACGGAAAAAACTAACTATTTACATAGCCGTTTCGACCGACGTTGCATTCAGTGAAGAGACCTACAGGTTTACGTGGACTCCGAACCACGGTCAGTCTTTTTTTTTTATGGAAAAAATCATAAAAATATATAAGAGTAACTTATGATATTGACCAAGAAACCTGTAGGTAGGTTCATCCAATTCTAACATTTCGAATATATAAATTAAAAAGTATGTAAATAACATATAGTTGATCTTGCGTTAAAAAAAAATATTGGTAAATATTATAGAAGCTATAATATTATTATTATTTATTATTATTTATTTATATACACTAGCAGCTTGCAGCTGATGCGTGTACTTCACGTGTTGAGTGCACTGTTTTATAATAGATCTTATTTATATTTTTTATTGTTTTTTTTATTTTTTTTACTTTTTTATTATTAATTTTTTTTTATTATATTATTAGTGTTTGTTTTTATTTTTGTTTATATTTAGCAAATCTTTGTCAAGTAGATTTTTAAAACCATTCACTGAGATAGCACTTATCACTTCTTGTGGTAGCTTGTTCCAAGAGATTATATACAATTTTTTTTTTTTAGTTTAGTTTTTTAGTTAGTTTAGTTAGTTTTAACACATAACCTGCCACCATACAACAATTTTTGTTTTACCACGGCACCGCCGAAGCATCCAGAGTCTATCGACATCCTAAGTCGAGTTAAAATGCGGTACTGTGTAGGAATACATTTTATTTGTGGAAATATTCAAAGTATTGGGTATGGGGACATGACAAACCAAACTGAATATGCATGTCTCAATGAAATATTGTTAATGTTGTGTGTTCTTTATAAATATCTGAATCTGAATACAATAAACATATAATCTATGCGCCGCGTGGGCCGCTCGCGGTCCACGAACACTTAGTATGGTCGCGCACGTCAAATAACGATCTAGGCAGCCGGCGTACCGTACTGGCAATCTAAGTTTTTTTTTTTTTTTATGGAACCTGACACGGTTGGCTACATCACCTACAACATTTGTGATGTCAGCCCATAACACAGGGTGAACTAGGTGCCATGTCAGTGCTTCCCTTCATTTCATGTCGGCTACACTAAACTGGACGGAAAACACGAACTATTTTTTACATAGCTGTTTCGACCGACGTTTCGTTCAGTGCGGTGGTGCCAACCCGGTCGGGATAAACCCTACCACCTAGTAAGGTAAGAAGGGAAGGGACCTACAGTTTAACGTGGAATCCGAACCACGGTCAGCCTCCAACGGTCGAGCGGTCACCCATCCAATCACTGACCGCGCTCAGCGTTGCTTAATAACAGTTGACTAACCAACCGCGCCACTGAGCTACCGAGGCTGACGAATTTTCTTATCCCTTAGTCGACTTTTACGACATGCGACGGGGAGAGATGCAGTGGGGCTATTCTTTTTAAGTACCGACCCCACACGGTACAAATTATGCAAGGTGTTAAGCAAATTGTGCATAATGACTTTTCTCCACTGTCCTATGCCATGTTTTTGACCCCCTTGGCTTCCACACCATTTTCGCCAAAGGCGACTTTGAGCGCCGACCTTGACATAAAACCAGATATTTCGTAAACTATGTTGTTGTTGTTGTTTTGGTTTGGGGTTGGCCCTAGGCCTGCAAACTAATCCCGCTTGGTTGGGGACCTTCGTGCAAAACCCCGCAGTCTCCAGCTACCCCAGCCAGCCTATGTCTTCCGTGGAAGCCACGAGTCGACCGGGGTGTCTGCAGGCCGCTTATCCCTTAGTCGCCTTTTACGACATGCACGGGGAGAGATGCAGTGGGACTATTCTTATTAAGTACCGACCCCACACAGTACATTTCGTAAACTAATGAAGTGAAGTGATCTGTCGGTTCTATAGGCATATTTGGTCTCTGTTCAGAGGTAATTTTATTAACTATCGATTAATCTTCGTCAATCCTAAAGAAAACAATTATTGAAAGAGCAATAGACGAAATCGTGCGGCCATCTAATGCGTACGGTTTTTGGGGCCGGGCGGCCCCTTTGGAAGTCAACCGTAGTAAATGTTATGGGGGCCGGCCGGCCCCTTTGGAAGCCAAGAGGCATCACACTCATTTTCCAACTAATAAATCAATCCTAAAGAAATTCGCAGAAACATTTTATTATTTATTAATGTATTTATAAGCACAGTAAAGATGGACAGAACATCGTCGTGACTGCCCAACTAGGCAAAGCCTCTTCTAGGGCTAGTATTATATACAATTATATTTTACAATCATATTGTTACCTATCTACCTAATAGTTACAGCCACAGAGCATCAAATGCGCGCGCCCGCCCCTCCTAGAGGCGCCCTGAGCGAGATTTCTCTAGAACGCCGTTGAAGCCTGTGGGCGTGGCCTATGACTTACATATGTGTGTTGTGCGTGTGCCTAATTTGCTCCTCTTTGTGTGTAGTATAGACACTAGCACACACACACACATACGAAGCGCTAGCAGGACTGCGTGTGGTTTTTGGGTTTCAAATATTATCGCTTAGGGCGCCTCTAGTAGGGGGCGCGCGCGGTAGGTATTTGATGCTCTGTGGTTACAGCTATACAATTTTCAATAATCATATAAAATTAAATAAAACATTTTGAGGGGGGTAGGAGTCGCTTCGCACTCCCGCCGCTGTTATTTAAACGTGGAATCACGGTGGCACGCGGAAAATGCATGTACATGTTCTCTTGATAAACAATTAATGTCAAAAAATAAAAAATAAATCTGGTTGTCATGGTTACTCTTCAAACAAATTTAAAAAATCGTCTAACTTTGATGACTCACTGTATCTGCAAATGATAATAATTATAATTTTTTATATTATTGTTGTATTTGCGCCACCTAAACAATTACATACATACATATCACACACGCTGAATCCCGACAATCGGGGTAAGCAGAGTAATCGGTGTTGTGCTGCAAGAACTCTGGTAAATTACAGCACAACACCGACCACCACGTTTCGCAAAGTATTCGAACAAGATTCAATCGATCAAGCAGCAAGTAAGGCACGAAGACCCACCTGCTGCATGACTCGGTGGAAGTACTGTGCCAAGGTGAGAGGTGGCGAGCCTGTCGCCCTTTAGCACGTAATCTTGTCCTTATCCCTTAGTCGCCTTTTACGACATGCACGGGGAGAGATGCAGTGGGGCTATTCTTTTTAAGTACCGGCCCCACACAGTACAATTATATAAACAATTAATGTCAAAAATATCAAAAAAATCTGGTTCTCATGGTTCCTCTTCAAACAAATTTAAAAAATCGTCTAACTTTGATGACTCACTGTATCTGCAAATGATAGTAATTATAATTTTTTATATTATTGTTGTATTTGCGCGACCTTCCTCATTTTGCTGATATATGTGCGTTACTTAGAAACTAAGCATTGACCATTTTCCCGGTACATGTATAGTGTTGGTGATGTCATATTTTAGCTTACATGCATCACACCTTGTACCATATGAGTAAAACGTGATTCCACATCAAAAACACGTACCTAAAATAACCAAAATATACCTCATGTTTACAAAAGAAGTACTTTTTGGACAAATGTGTACGTGAGTAATATCATGACCGTTTCCCAATGAATGATCTAATCCCAAGGAATAACGTTTCTAGGCAGAGACAACGGAACTCCACGCGCCGCGGCCCTGTCACACCTCTGCCGACTCTTCCACTCTCATAAAGTTTTTCATACATGCTCATCTCTTACGGGTAGGTACTACACAGTCAGTCATTCAGTCAGCGTGTACGCATCCGCTGCGGGACATACACCTCTCCAATTTTCCTCCAGTCCTCCCGGCCTACAGCGGTACGCAACCGGACCAGGATCATGTGAGATCATGTTCCACTCACACTTTATATGTGTCACGCGTATGTGGACTAGTGAGGACCAGGACCATGTGACGTCACATTCCACTGACACTTTATATGTGTCACACATATGTAGACTAGTGCGGAACAGAACCATGAGACATCACATTAATCTCACACTTTATATGTGTCACGCATATGTCGACTAGTGAGGACCAGGACCATGTGACGTCACATTTCACTAACACTTTATGTGTCACGCATATGTGGACTAGTGCGGACTAGGACCATGTGACATCACGTTCCACTCACACTTTATATGTGGCACACATATGTGGACTAGTGCGGACCAGGAACATGTGATATCACGCTCCACTCACACTTCATATGTGTCACGCATATGTGGACTAGTGCGAACCAGGAACATGTGACATCACATTCCCCTCACACTTTACGTGTCAAGCATATGTGAACTAGTGCGGGCCAAAGTAATAAGTTACTTCCTCACAGTTAGGTCAGACTCCGAGTGATACTCTTCCCAACACGGTTTATAACATAAGCCCACTTCACAAGTGTCGCACACTGATTGAACCTTTCTGCAGATGCCCAATGCCGAGCACCGAGCACAGCGCCTACGCTTTAGCCGGTCGCACTTGCCCGGAATGTGCACCATGTCCCTTCGCAGGCGTTTTTCTGTGCAGTGCGACTGAGAAAGTTTGGTGATCCAGGTTTTATGCTGTTTCACCAATGTTTCGGCCAACACTTCGCGGAATCGTCTGTGCGACATTATGGCCTCGTTATTGCGCTTGAGCGTGCGGCAATGGAGGACGTAGGCGTTGTGGACGCTTGCGTTGAGCAATCGCCTGAACATTTTCATGTACCACTTGAGGCAGCGCTTGCGTTCGCCCAAGTACGTCGACAGCTTTTTAACTTTGAGCTCCACACTGCCCATGTACACGTTGTAATCCCTCGCCACGACCGGTTTGATGTGCGCCTTTCCGCCCTTGGTGCCCGCGCACATTTGGGCGTCGTGGAAAGTTGATATCGTGCTCACCACTTTCGAGTCCTTCCACGACAAAACAGATACGTCCCCTGAATGGCGCGCCACAACGGCGCCCGCCTTCGTGGACTGTTGAATCTTTATTGCGTCGGGAACATGTTGGCGTTGTACGCGCAACGCCCCGACGCAATCGAACCCGCGTGACTTCAAGTATCTGGCCAAGAGAGGGCTATTGTAGAAATCGTCCATGGTGATACAGTGGCCCTTACCCTGCAGCCCTTCGAGGAGATGCAGGACAATTTCTGTGCTCGTCCCTGCAAGCTCTTTGATATGCACATCATAAGACAGAGTTGAATCCTTGCCTGTGTATATCACGAACCTCCACAGGTACCCGGTCAGCGAGTCGCATAGTTCAAAAGATTTTCTTCCAAACTGTGCCGCCTTTGTCCCTACGCGTTGGGCCCAGCTCAGTCGGCCCTTCGATATTGTCAAAGACTCATCTATAGATATGTACTCGCCGAGCTCGTATAGAATTTCGAACTTGGCGTTACAGTGGTCTATGATCGGCTTCAATTTGGACAGTTTCGCGTCGTCGCGCGTAACATAATCCTGATTATCAACAAAGTGCAGGAATTTGTTCAGCAGGACGTGTCTGTTATAGGACATTATGTTTCTGAAGCCCGGAGTGTGCATGTACTCAGACGTACTCCAGTAGTCGTCCAGCCGCAATCGGGGACTATATCCCATGATAATATATAGCGCGAACAGGACATAAAGCTCGTCCGAGTCAGTCTCGGCCCATTCGTTCAGCCTGGCGGTCAACTTCAACTCGTCCCTTTCAACCTTCCCGCAGATAGTCTGCCAGGCGTATCTGTTCGTCTCCGCGGCGATGCGCTTCATGATGCCTTCGTCCCAAATGGCGACGAAAGCATCATAAGGCGTGCCGTAGCGTTCGTCACGTTCGATGCCCGGTGTAAATACTTCTCTCGTTCCACCGAACGTGTCGTAATCATCGGACCAATCGAACCTTGAATCTACGCCTGGCAGACGACTGTGAGCCGCGTCCACAATCAGATCGGTCTCCGCCAACAGATTTTCACCTTCATCGTCGAGGACGTCCGACTCTTGACCGACGAAGTGCGCCGCTCCCGCCGATACGTCTGCACCGTCAGATTCATCGTCATAATCTACGTCAAATTCACTCCCGCAATGCAGATCCTCACCGACGACGGACGGTGCCTTATTATCGACCCGTGCCGATACGTACGATGGACCGGCAATGGGAGAATTCATCTGAGCCGGTTCCGAACCCGCGATGGAAGTTTCAAACCACAGCGGTTGCTGCGGTCTTTCTTCTTCCAGCGTGGTAGTTTCTCCCCTCCGACAGGCCAGGTCTCCCAACCAAAGCTCCAAATTCCATTGCTTGGAGTCTGCGGCCTCTTCCTCGGGCAACTGGTGTACCTCTAGCCGTTCTTTTGACGGCGACCTAAAAATAAAAATTATAAAGAAAACTTCAAAGCAAACAAAAAATCTTACTCTATACACGGTGTTGCAGTGGCCCCCGTAATATTTTTGACATAAGGGGGTTATTCTATATGTGAAACTAAATAACTTCTGTGACGAACCATTTTTTTTTAAAACAAAAAAAAATTATTTTTTCCATTTTTATCGCCGATGTATGCAAGGTTAGGTTCTTTAAGAATCCCCAAAGTACAGTCTCGGATCATTCAAGAGGGGCGTGAATGGGCACCTGTCAGGCTGGCATGGCATTCGCAACCCCCGCATACGACCGAATGTCCATGGCCACCGTTAGACACCTCATGGGTGCCTCGGCGCCATATGTCGAGCTTACAATAAAAAATAAATAAATCTAGAGACAGATTCAGCGGCTAGGTCCCTGACTCTACCCTCTCCTGCAAATAGTTCCATGAAAAGGCTCCTGTCAGGCCGGCGTGGCATTCGCAATCCCCGTGCATGACAGAATGTCCATGGGCATCGTTAGACACCTACTTGTAGGTGAAACGATGCCACATGACGCGCTATCCATAAAAAACCGGCCAAGTGCGAGTCGAACTCGCGCACCGAGGGTTCCATATCGCCATGTCATGGTTAGCGTCACTCACGCCATCTATGGCGTGTTTATGAAATGTTTCATATTAGTTCAAATGCATGATTAGTTAAAATGCTTCATACTCTTTTCAGTAGATGGCGCACATACACTTTTTAGTTTTTTCTATGGGAACCCCCATGCATTTTTAACTTTTTCTTATTTTTCTTATTTGTTGTTATATCGGCCATAATCACACATATTCTATGAAAATTTCAACGGGCTACCTATTACGGTTCAAGAGATACAGCCCTCGGGCAGACAGGCAGACAGACAGACGGCGTAGGCTTAGTAATAGCGTCGGAAGTGTCTATTCGTAGGTATACCTGCATGCAGATATACCTACGAATAGCCCTGTCCGATCGGGAATGTCTATTCGTAGGTATACCTATGAATAGCCCTGTCCGATCGGGAATGTCTATTCGTAGGTAAACCTGCATGCAGGTATGCAAACTGCACTATCGGAGTTTTCAATGAAACGTAACAAAAACGACATGCGCCGCCTCAACATTAGGTTAGGGTTAAAGTATAGAAGATGCGTCGCATTATACCTGCGAATAGCACTGTCCCGCCTGGTAGGTCTATTCCTAGGAAATCAAATAGGACACTCCCAGTTCTTAGTTAATAATCTCTGTTTGGCATACCTACGAGTTCTTAGTTAATAATCTCTGTTTGGCGTACCTACGAATAGCCCTGCCCAATAGCGTCACGTACCGGATACGGAACGCTAAAAATAATCTTTATAAACTACCATATTTTAATTTCCAAATTTATAAACTGTACGTACTCTCTCTTCACTGGAGCTGAGTTCGGTGGCGACGACGCGGCAGCCGGGCGGAGTCGCTTGTCGGTACGCGCTCGCGGCCGTCGCACTGGACCTCGGTCGCTCCGACGCTCGGGAGCTGTTCTCTGTTGTCTCGATCGTCTAAAAAATATGTGGTTGTGTCAGTGAAACGACCGCAAAATTGCAATTTTTACGGAGAATACGTCGAGCTATCCTATCTGCTCCCTACGCCGGATTTTGTGTATTTTAGGGTCGCCGCATATACTGATTACGGTGTTCTAATTGCGACGGTAGCGCTAAAACTACTTTACTATTGGAACTAAAGCTGACGTCATTTCCGTTTCTCCAACCGCCAGTTTGCCACCCTATAGCCACGCATAGAACTCGAAATGTAGTAGAAGAAAGAAAGAAATGATTAATTCATCACAAAATTATGAACCAAAGCAATTTAATCAAATACAATTAAACATAACCTAAGTTAAATTATGTTATATTTTGTTAAAATTTGGACGTGTAAATAACTTCTAAATTAATTAGGGTGACAATGAATAAAAAGAAATTAATAGGTTACATAACATTTTTAATGGTCTAATGAATGAATGACATTACAACCAAAACAATTCAATCCTCTGTAATAAGAAAAATAAAAACTTACCCACATGTAAGTATTCAAGTCCCGTTCCCACAATGCAATCTACACTACATAGCATTCGAACAACATATAGTTGATAAGTATGGACACCGCGTCAGGCTTCACGCACTCTATGTACTTGCGCACGCTAACTATTTACTATGTACTTGGGCCGCCGGCGGTCTATTTCAGTGGAAATTCGTCAGCCGCGCGAAGTATACATAGACGCTCGCCCACGCAACTGCGCGCAGCTGCAAAGCAATAAACACTTTACACTCGATCGTTAAGGTACATTTTCGCACGCAGCGATTGGCGACGTGAAGCAGTAGGCTATTAAAGCCCGAAGGTATAGGAACATTTTCTATGGAGTGATTTATCTGTTACGAAGTAACTATTAAGTAATCTGTGACCGCGTGGTAATTTTTTAACGGATTTGAGATATGCATGCCATTGGCTAGAGCAATGGTGTCCAACTGGTTTCGCCTTAAGACGAGACGGAAGTTAACTTTCTCCATACAAAATCGTCTTTCCGCATTTATGTTTTCTAGCCCCCTAAACCTTATCCGATTTTTTAAAATTGTTGTTCTTGTCTTAAGGACAGTCCTATCTACGTTCCGGTAATTTTTTTGTTTAGATGAAATATACCTACAACACCGAAGCTAAAAATTTGTATTTCTACCGAAAAAATTGAATTTTTTATTTATTTTTTTATGTCACGAAGTTCATTAAACTTTATAGAGTCATCACTTTAGATAGAAGGGAAGGTGTGGATCTAAGCTTGCGATGGCTTCACCGAACATATCCGGGCCCATCGGCAGTAGAGGAGGGTATTAATCGAGGCCGGGACTAGCGAGTGGCCACTCTAAATTTCCCGCGCATGCTTCACGTTTCGGCTCGCTTCAAGCCCTCGTCAGCTAGTCTGCGTTGACTAGAACGCGGGGAAACCACCATTCCCGCTCTCGACCTACCTCTCTCTACCTATCCATATTCTGTAGGATGCTTCCAGTGACGTTTTCGAAGCTCTCTCCATATATGAGCTTAGCGTCGATCTTGGGAGCCCTAGATTCTTGAAGAGACTGTAGAGCGACTTCGCTGGTAGTCCTCTTGCTCCGACTTCCACAGCGAAGAGATCAGTCTTGAATCCGTTTCTCACAATCCGGTCTACTAAGTTGCAGTACTTGTTAAGTTTGATGTTGTGGTCCTTCGGTATGTTACTTTCCCATGGAACTGCAAGTTCAAAAAATAAAAAGACAGGAACGTAGATTTTACTATCCTTATTATAACAAAAAAATAACTGTAAAAATCGGATAAGGTTTAGGGGGGTATAAAAAAGACAATTTTGTATGGAGAAAGCTAACTTCCATCTCGTCTTAAGTATGGACGCCGCGTGATAATTTTTTAACCGATTTGAGATACGGATGCCATTGGCTAGAGAAGTGGTGTCCAACTGGTTTTTTTTTTTTTTTTTTTTATGGAAACTTGACACGGTTGGCTACATCACCTACAACATCCGTGATGTCAGCCCATAACACCGGGTGAACTAGGTGCCATGTCAGTGCTTCCCTTCATTTCGCGCCGGCTACACTGAACTGGACGGAAAACACGAACTATTTACATAGCCGTTTCGACCGACGTTTCGCTCAGTGCGGTGGTACCAACCCGGCCGGGATAAACCCTACCACCTAGTAAGGTAAGAAGGGAAGGGACCTACAGTTTAACGTGGTATCCGAACCACGGTCAGCCTCCAACAGTCGGGCGGTCATCCATCCAAAAACTGACCGCACCATTAAGCTGCCGAGGCTGACGATCGCTTAGTCGACTTTTACGACATGCGACGGGGAGAGATGCAGTGGGGCTATTCTTTTTAAGTACCGACCCCACACGGTACAAAATGGTTTCGCCTTAAGAGCTACTTCCATATTTCTGTCAAGGCCAGCGGGCACCTTCAAGTAGGGACAGTAGTTATGGGTGTTACATTACGGCCATTACATTAATTTCGCCAGCGCAATCCTCATGTTTTTCCGAGAAAAAAAAGTAAATAAAGTTTTTCTCTAAAGTGTCTAGTTTTTGAGATATTAATTTTGAAAATTTTTATGTTTTCGTCAAGTGTAATTTGCCGCGCTCGGAGGGAGGGTGCTGGCGCGGGAACGGTCGGGGTCGAAAACTCACGCCGCGCCGCCGCCGTACATCTCCGTGCACTCGTCCCTGCTCGCTCACTCACCGGGAAACTTTGATTCCCACGTTCGTTCGGAACATTAGATCCTTTTTACACTAAATAAATCAATTAGTGTGTATGAAAACTGTAACTTTTTATTTAATGGGAATTCAGAAAAAAGTTATTAGACTTTTTTGTTACTATTGTAGTTTGTTACACTTGACTATGTACCGTGTGGGGTCGGTACTTAAAAAGAATAGCCCCACTGCATCTCTCCCCGTCACATGTCGTAAAAGTCGACTAAGGGATAAGAAAATTCGTCAGCCTCGGTAGCTCAGTGGCGCGGTTGGTTAGTCAACTGTTTTTAAGCAACGCTGAGCGCGGTCAGTGATTGGATGGGTGACCGCTCGACCGTTGGAGGCTGACCATGGTTCGGATTCCACGTTAAACTGTAGGTCCCTTCCCTTCTTACCTTACTAGGTGGTAGGGTTTATCCCGGCCGGGTTGGTACCACCGCACTGAACGAAACGTCGGTCGAAACGGCTATGTAAATAGTTCGTGTTTTCCGTCCAGTTTAGTGTAGCCGACATGAAATGAAGGGAAGCACTGACATGGCACCTAGTTCACCCTGTGTTATGGGCTGACATCACGGATGTTGTAGGTGATGTAGCCAACCGTGTCAGGTTCCATAAAAAAAAAAAAAAATTGCGTCCTAGGTC
Organism: Nematopogon swammerdamellus; assembly: GCA_946902875.1. Taxonomy (NCBI): domain Eukaryota; kingdom Metazoa; phylum Arthropoda; class Insecta; order Lepidoptera; family Adelidae; genus Nematopogon; species Nematopogon swammerdamellus. The sequence goes on from OX336352.1 coordinate 18,283,519, forward strand.
ACGCTGTTTGTGCTGTCAAACATCAGCCAGTTGGCACCAGTTGGCGTTTAAGGTTAGTTTTGCATTTTGCAGTTAATTGGTGCGATTTTTTTAAAGATGTAATAATAATTTCCCTTCTTACCTTTCTAGGACTAGGTGGTAGGGTTGAACCCGCCTGGGTTGATACCACCGCACTGAATGAAACGTTGGTCGAAACAACTATGAACTAGTTCCCGCTTTCCGTCCAGTTCAGTGTATCGGCATAAAAAAGGGTAGCACTGCCATGGCACTTAGTTCACCCGGTGTTATGGGCTGACATCGTACTGTGTGGGATCGGTACTTAATAAGAATAGTCCCACTGCATCTCTCCCCGTGCATGTCGTAAAAGGCGACTAAGGGATAAGCGGCCTGCAGACACCCCGGTCGACTTGTGGCTTCCATGGAAGACATAGGCTGGCTGGGGTGGCTGGAGACTGCGGGGTTTTGCACGAAGGTCCCCAACCGAGCGGGATTAGTTTGCAGGCCTAGAGCCAACCCCAAACCAAAACAACAACAACAACATGGGCTGACATCACGGAAGTTGTGCGTCAGTTTCAATAAAAAAAAATCTTGCTGATATTCCAACTACATTATACATTCATTATTTTATCGTTTGAGGTCTTGTACCATAGTCAAAGCCTAAATTTACTGATCTTACAATTAGCATAAACAAAGAATGTCACTAACATCCCTTGTTTTTGTAAATTTTTAAAATGCACCTTTTCCTTTCAGTGCCATTTTTATATAAATTTGTTTAAAAAAACGGACCGGTTGCACTCCGGGAGTACCGGCAGAAGTGAAACTTACATAAACATCAACGTTGTGCATTTTTGAATATATTGGAATGGTTAGGGAATAATTTCGCACGAATTGTTTTATTTATACTATTATGAAGTACTATCATTTATGTGGTAAAATACAATACCTATTCATTTATTGCGCTATCGTAGACAAACATGACAATTTATATTACATAAAACATTTAACACTACAGAACTATTATAATTATTTTACATCAAAAAGTTTATTTCTCAGAAAAATCTACTTTCATCCATAATTTCAACAAATCTTACGCTTTTTCGATCAGGCTACGGATCTGACGCGAGTTTAACATTGACTACTTGCTACACTGAACTGGACGGAAAACACAAACTATTTACATAGCCGTTTCGACCGACGTTTCATTCAGTGCGGTGGTACCAACCCGGGCGGGTTGAACCCTACCACCTAGTAAGGTAAGAAGGGAAGAGACCTACAGTTTTACCGTGGAATCCGAACCGCGGTCAGCCTCCAACGGTCGAGCGGTCACCCATCCAAGTACTGACCGCGCCCAGCGTTGTTTAACAATCAATAGCGACAGTCGACTGTCTGCACCACTGAGCTATCGACGCTGACGAATTACTGACGAATTACTGAAGAACCCTAAAAATTAACTTTTTTGGATTTTTATTCTCTTTCCCAACTACTTTTATAGTCATGTACTGTGTGAGGTTGGGACTTAAGAAATTATAGCCCCACTGCTACTCTCCCCGTGCATGTCGTAAAAGGCGACTAAGTGATAAGGACAAGGCGCCGTGCTAAAGGGCGGCAGACTGGCCACCTCTCACCTTGGCACGGCCCTTCAACCGAGCCTTGCAGCAGGCGCCCATACTTGCTGCTTGATAGTTATCTCGTCCTAATTGTTAAACGCTGTAATCGGTGTTGTACTGTAATTTACGTAAGAGTCCCTGCAGCACAACAACGATTACTCTGCTTACCCCGATTGTCGGGATACAGCGTGTGGTATGTTGTTTTATAGCGCTGCAAAAAAATACGATACAAAAGAATCATTTTTTTTTCTGTCCTAAAAAGTTGCAAAAAATTACGTACGCGCGGCGTCGTCCATGCTTCAAGCGAAGAAATATCAAAATATTACTTACCTTCTGCGCTTCGGAAACTTTATTTATTCGCACTTATCACTTCGTTCGCGGTCTAAAGACACAACAAAAATGTTAATTGCAATTTTTTTTTTTTTCCTCAAAGCTGGCAACTTTGAGTGTTGGAAATAATACCTCATTATTTATACTCATGTACTGTGTGGGGTCCGTACTTAGAAAATAATAGCCCCACTGCATCTCTCCCCGTGCATGTCGTAAAAGGCAACTAAGTGATACGGTTGTGGCGGCGCTAGGCGTCGGCGACCGCCGACAACATCGCGCCTGAGGGGGCCTCGCAAAAATTCGTTTACCCTAGCTGACTCCCTTTGGGATCGCGCGATCCCAAAAATTCTCATCAAAGTATTGTCGCACACTTTGGGCTATTGCTTGTTGGGTTATATATTTTAATTTTTCGAAGGTGTGGATCTAAGCTTGCAATGGCTTCACCGAACATATCCGGGCCCATCGGCAGTAGAGGAGGGTATTAATCGAGGCTGGGACTAGCGAGTGGCCACTCTAAATTTCCCGCGCATGCTTCACGTTTCGGCTCGCTTCAAGCCCTCGTCAGCTAGTCTGCGTTGACTAGGACGCGGGGAAACACCAGTCCCGCTCTCGACCTCCCTCTCTCTACCTATTCATATTCTGTAGGATGCTTCCAGTGACGTTTTCGAAGCTCTATCCATGTATGAGCTTAGCGTCGATCTTGGGAGCCCTAGATTCTTGAAGAGCATGTCTTGAATCCGTTTCTCACAATCCGGTCTACTAAGTTGCAGTACTTGTTAAGTTTTTAATTTCTGATTTTTCATGTAATTTTTTAACATTTGATTAGCAATAAAACTCATATACTCATACATCAGTCAGTCAGTCAGCGTGTAAGCAAGCGTTTACTGCTCTTTCACTCCACTCCACTTCCACTCCAATTTTCCTCCAGTCCTCCCGGCCTTCAGCGGTACGGAACCACTGCTTTCGGCCGACGTACTTGATGTCGTCGTCCCACCCTCGCGGGTGGTCTTCCCACACTCCGTTTTCCTGTCCACGGCCGCCAGCGTAGGGCACGGTTAGTCACTCATACATCAGTCTCATTCTATATATATCGTTTTCTTTCTGACTGGGAAATGAGAGAGGCCTCGCGAAGCTGGTGTCGCTGACTTCTACATTTGGTCTAGCACCGCCACTGAGTAGGGCTTCCGTATGTTCATATTATTTTAGATCTAAAAGTGTGGTTTTTTGCTTTAGACAAAGAATTTGGCCGGTTGGAAAATGTTCTTTGGCCCCTCCGACTCGGCCACCCAATGAAAGCCGCGAAGAAGGCTATTACACACATGTATTGTCCATCAGTGTACCGTGTGGTACTTAAAATTAATCTGCATCTCTGCATCTCTCCTCGTGCGTGTCGTAAAAGGAAACTGAGGAATAAGTACGAGATGCCGTGCTATAACGCGACAGGTTAGCCACCTCTCACCTTGGCGCGGTCCTTCCACCGAGTCATGCAACAGGTGGGTCTGCGTGCCTTACTTGCTGCTTGATAGTTGTCTTGTCCGAATGCTCGGCTAAACGCGGTGGTCGGTGTTGCGCTGTAATTTACAAGAGTACCTACCTGCCGATTACCCCGATTGTCGGGATACAGCGTGTGGTATGTAATTTGATATATAAAATTTTAAAACATATTTCTTCTTATATCCACTCCAACTTTATAATGAATTTATGTGCAATTATGATATTAAATATAGCAATTCCGATACTGAGATCTAATATAAACCTTCCGATATAACATGCCCCAGCTCTGGCCCCTTTGATTCGGCCACCCATACGGAATAAAAAAAAAATACTACAAGACACTCACTTTGGCATATCTCCCTCCATCCTCTTGGATAAGTTTTGCCTTTGCAGCATTGTGGGCTCAACGTCTATCTCCATCTTGACAGCGGTGGACGCGTCCGGCCGAGCGACCTCACACCCAGCATCGGGTGCCTCCGTCTTCACATTGACCGCTCCGTCCTGCGAGCTGCCGTTGACCCGCGCAGCAGTGTGCGCCCCCGAGCTAATTTCATATTCGTCGCGACTCTCTATCTTAACAATTAGGTTCGGTGGGCAGTCATTGCTATCGTCTGGCGGTTCCTCTTTCACAACTGTCGTATTCAGCGGGCAAACGTTGTTATCGGTGAGAGCGGTGTCCGGAGCGGCGGTTGCGTTCAGCGATGAAGTTCTAAATTTCTGACCTTTGCCCGGTTTGGTAATTTTGGACTTTTTATCGGCCATTTTCCTCGCGAATATCTGTAAACAAGAGTACATCTCGAGATAAAGCTATTTTCTCAGGATTAACGGATAGTGAGAAACGGATTCAAGACTAATCTCTTCGCTGTGGAAGTAGGAGCAAGAGGACTAGAGAGCGTTTCAACTAAATCTTCCCTTCGCCGCTATGTTGGATCCACTGTTAGTGTCACTGTCAGTGCTTAAATTCGTGTTGCCAGATTGTGAAGATTATATTACCTAATAATGTAATCGGTATTTACCGTATAATAAATACGGTACATACCGATAATTACGGGTAAATCTGCATACATAGCAACCCTCAACGCTTTTTTGACAGATAGACAGTGGAGCCAACATAACGGCGAAGGAAAGATTTAGTTGAAACGCTCTCTACCAGAGAAGTTTGTTGCATTTTGTCTGTGGTTGGTTGGTCCTTAGTGTGTGTGTTTTTGTTTTTATATGGAAATTGACACGGTTGACCACATCACCTACAACATCCGTGATGTCAGCCCATAACACCGGGTGAACTTGGTGCCGCGTCAGTGCTTCCCTTCGGTCGTGCCTGCTACACTGAACTGGACGGAAAACAGAAACTATTTACATAGCCGTTTCGACCGACCTTTCATTCAGTGCGGTGGTATCAACCCGGGCGGGTTAAACCCTACCACCTAGTAATATAAGAAGGTAGTAATATGCCTTAGTCACTTTTTACGACATACACGGGGAGAGATTGCAGTGGGGTTATTCTTTTAAAGTACAGGTGCTATTTGTGCTTTGTTTTTGTTGTGTTTTGTTTGTGAAACTTTAAGAAGAAATTTTGGGGTAGGTATGTGTTACTGTGTTAGAAATTGGTTTTATGTATTTTTGGTTTTTATTGTGTACCTACATTTTAGGAATTAATTGCTGACGTTTGTTCTTTAGGGGCTGGGATAAGTTGCTTTTCGTAGTAATAATCTTTTTTGTATAGCAGGGGTGGCCAAACTTTTTACATCCGAGATCTCCCCAACAAATAAAAATTCGTGAGCGGTCTACTGAAGAATATAAAAAAAAACAATAATGAATCAATACATGTAACTAACTGTTACTATAAGTAAACTGTATTTCTGTTGTAGATTCTACCATTGTAGACCATAATTTATTCGCCCGTATTTTCCAATTTCGAACCCAATGAATGAAAAAAGTGTGTGGGGCGTAAGTTTTGTATATTCTGCGGGCGGGCTACCTGAAAAGCCTTCGCGGTCGATGCTTTGGCCATCACTGTTGTATAGGGTGTGGCTAAAAGCCAGTGACTCCATGTAACTTATTAGCTATACGGAGTCACATGCTGTGCCACATTCTTTTCCTGTCGGGAGGGCCTATACCTATTCTTATTTTCAAGTTGCATAATGTATTAAGATGTAGGTATCACTGTACTCCTGACTGTGAAATAAACACTTTTTAGCTTACTTACTTAAGAAGTCGCTCTACAGTCTCTTCAAGAACCTAGGCCTGCCAAGATCTGGCTCCGGACCATCTGACCACCAAATCTTACCACTGGTGGTCAGTTGGCACTCCAATTTCTCAGCTGACTACCAGTGGTCAAATGACACAATGGTATTCCCATACCACCACCAGTGGTGAAAATTATCCCATTTCACCACTGGTCATGAAATGAAACAATTTTTTTTTATGGAAACTGACATTGTTGGCTACATCACCTACAACATCCGTGATGTCAGCCCATAACACCGGGTGAACTTGGTGCCACGTCAGTGCCTCCCTTGACCATGAACCAAAATCCCTACAGGCCACCAAAGGAGACGGATACGCTTTCATACAATCTTGGGCCCGATTGTAAAAAGATGAAAATGGTGTCAATTAATAGCCTAAATATTATTAAATCTTCACTGACAATTCAGCACATTTTGGCAATCTGAGAGCAGAGTTTTAGAGATTTAGTAAAAGTGAGGTTATATTACGACCTTTTTTATGGAAACTGACACGGTTAGCTACATCACCTACAACATCCGTGATGTCAGTCCATAACACCGGATGAACTATAGGTGCCGTGTCAGTGCTTCCCTTCATTTCATGTCGGCTACACTGAACTGCTTGATAACTGATTTGTATTTTATTTTCTTATATTTTAGAACAGTATTTATATTTTTTTTTCCCTACATGTTTCTTTTTTATTTCGCGCTATTGTAACTAGGTGGATGATATGGGAATACTATTGTGTTATTTGGTCACTGGTTGTCAATTAGTCAATTGATGAAATTATAGTGCGAACTGATCACTGGTGGTGAGATTTAGTGGTCAAATAGTCTGAAGGGGCAATTCGCCACCGGCGGCAAGTCGACACGAAAACATTCCCATCTGTCTACTGGAGGTCACTTGGGAGAATTTTTTTCCAATTTCACCACCAGCGATGAAGTGGGAAATATTTCGTCTCAACTGACCACCAGTGGTGAGATTTAGTGGTCAGATGGTCCAGAGCCCATACGCTATTTAAGTTCACATATGGAGAGAGCTTCAAACAGGTCACTAGAGGGAGGCATCCTACAGAATATGGATAGGTAGAGAGGGGGAGGTCGAGAGCGGGACTGGTGGTTTCCCCGCGTCCTAGTCAACGCAGACTAGCTGACGAGGGCTCGATGCGAGCAGAACGGTAACGCACGCTGGAGAACTACACAGGGGTGAGGATTAGTAGCTTTCACCCTGGATCGAATGTAGCTGGTATGCTTGTTGTTTAAGCCGAGTTTTAATGAAGATGAATTATAGTGAAATAATTATTTGCCAGAAATGCGTAGTTTCGGAGAAAAAAATATTTTCTTTGGCACCTTGTCCTTAATCCTTAGTAGCATTTAAAGATATGCATGGGGAGTGATACAGTGGGGCTATTCTTTTTAACTACCGGCCACACAAGGTACGGTACTGTTATTCTTGTAGTTAAAAAAATCATCTGTGCTTCTAAACAAGTGAATCCTCCCTTGTTTGACATCTTTCTGTGGGTAATTTCATTGGCTTTAACGTGCCAACTGCCAATAGAGTTTATTGATCTGACTTCATTAGCCAAAAAGTATATATATACAAAATAATATAAAATCTTGGACGAGGAGACAATCTTGGGGAACTAGAGTTGCTATACGGTGGGTGAGTACAGCACGTTACGGTGGTGGTGGTGTTATCGCAGCATTTATTACCTGTAAACGCACCAATAAAGCGAGCGGACGTTCTCAATCTTCGCGTCGGTGAGTTCGGCGGCGGTCTGCGTCGCCGCGATACGTGGGCGGTGGACACCGGCCTACCTATGTGTTTAACGCGGTGGAACGGCGGCGAGATGGGGCGGTCGCAGTTGGACCGGCAGAGAAAACGATCACTTGGTTGAACGTTGAACCTAGCGCGCCGCGGATACGAAAGACCATTTATATTGGTAATCTGTGCGAAAGACGCATCGGAATCACAGATTACTGATTTACACTAGCGTTGTAACGAGTCGAGTGATAGTACTCGTGTGACTCGAGTCAAGCCTAAAACTCGTCAACTCGAGTAGGATTCGGAGCGAAACCGAGTCGGACTCGTATTCGTACTGACAAGCAGTCAAGTCAGGCAGTCTGCCCACTCGCTTCGCTCGACTCGAGTGCACGCACTCGGACGACTGACTGATCGCGAATGCGAGTTGACGAACGAATACAAAATAGTACTCGACTCGCGGCCTTGAGAGACTGACTGACGGCGACGACACGCCGGCCGACCGACCAAACTCGAGTAGACCGACTCGAGTCGCAGTCTCTCAAGGCCGCGAGTCGCCGAGTATTTTGTATTCGTTGGTCAACTCGCATTCGCACATTCAGTCATCCGAGTGCACTCGAGTCGAGCGCGTGGAGTGGGTGACGCGATCTGCTGCTGCGAGACAGTTGAATTCATTTGATTGAACTGGTGACGCGCTGTACGAGATTAGTGACTTAAAATTATTTAAGGAGCTATTATTTAAGAATTAAATAATGGTTCCGAGACTAATAAATAGAAAATCTATAGCGAGTGTTTTTGTATTCGAGTCGCAACTCGAGTTATAGATGTTTTCAACTCGAGTCACTCGAGTCGTCCATGTATTCGACTCGTAACAAGACTAATTTACACGGATCGGAATCAAAGTTACCTACTCTATGATTGGAATAATGGGCGGGATAAATGAACGAAACGAACGAGAACGCACGCCATACGCCAAACGCAAACGCCAAAGCCATAGAGTAAATAAATAAATTAGCGTTGTAACGAGTCGAGTGATAGTACTCGTGTGACTCGAGTCAAGCCTAAAACTCGTCAACTCGAGTAGGATTCGGAGCGAAACCGAGTCGGACTCGTATTCGTACGGACAAGCAGTCAAGTCAGGCAGTCTGCCCACTCGCTTCGCTCGACTCGAGTGCACGCACTCGGACGACTGACTGATAGCGAATGCGAGTTGACGAACGAATACAAAATAGTACTCGACTCGCGGCCTTGAGAGACTGACTGACGGCGACGACACGCCGGCCGACCGACCAAACTCGAGTAGACCGACTCGAGTCGCAGTCTCTCAAGGCCGCGAGTCGCCGAGTATTTTGTATTCGTTGGTCAACTCGCATTCGCATATTCAGTCATCCGAGTGCAGTGCACTCGAGTCGAGCGCGTGGAGTGGGTTACGCGATCTGCTGCTGCGAGACAGTTGAATTCATTTGATTGAACTGGTGACGCGCTGTACGAGATTAGTGACTTAAAATTATTTAAGAATTAAATAATGGTTCCGAGACTAATAAATAGAAAATCTATAGCGAGTGTTTTTGTATTCGAGTCGCAACTCGAGTTATAGATGTTTTCAACTCGAGTCACTCGAGTCGTCCATGTATTCGACTCGTAACAAGACTAAAATAAATGGCCAAAGCAAAGAATTTTTTATTTTATTTTGGCGATTAAACGATATATCTTCATTCGGCTTATTTCGCCAATGTCAAGTCTTGAAAGATCCACGGTAATAAATAAGTACTACTTCACACTGTGAAGTACAGTAGAACTAGAAACCAAACTAAATGCGGCTGTGAGATGAGATGCGCCCGTGTGTCTGCGCAAAAGACGATTCATTATTAGGGCAGGGGGGGGGGGGGGGGGGTGGGAGGACGGGAGGTGTGCAAAGGGCGGCGCACCCTACCGCGCTCCCCCGCGTTGCTAGGATACGACCGCGCGCCGTCGCCGCCCGCGTCCTGTCGCCCGCGCACGTCCCGCTCCCATCTGTGCGTGCGCCATTGTACAGTCACTCACTATTTATTTGTTTCTTCCGTATTGTCGCGGTAGATTTTCTACTAATGGTGGTTCACATGGTTATTTATTATTCGTATTCGTGATTGTTGCAAACATTTTGGTTTTATCTCACTCTAACCAAGCCATTAAAAGGAGACGAAACGGAAATGTTTACCAAATATTTGTGTACATACAGCTATGTGTTGCCGGAACTTCACCTTGGCTGTATGCACACAAATATTTGGCAAAAATTTCCGTTTCGTCGCCCTTTAATGGCTTGTTTAGAGCGAGATAAAACTAAAATGTTTGTAACAATCGCGAATACACTAGGCCAAGTGAAGTGCCGGCATGTGGTGCTAGCATGATAAATGTTTATTGGCGAGGTGCGTTTACCGGGGTCGTCCGAACGACACCAACACGTCATCATTTCAAACCGATTTTAACCATGATCGATACATCGGTGTGCACAAACATAATATAATACAATAATTTATAAAAATAATATAAAGCAAGACTCTCTTTTTTTATCTACAAATGATAATGTAATAATTTTATAAATTTTCTGGCAAAATATTCGATTGTATATTTTATTTCACTATACATGCGCAGTCAAGCGGCCGAACTTCAGGCCAATACGCATTTAAGTTTGGTTTCCACTGTATCTTCTATAAATTAACCAAGGTTATTTTTTTTAAACCACCAAAACATCACTCATACCCACTCATACATACCACACATTACTTCCACACATTCACAGCCACAGATTACCAATATATATGTCTTTTTCACAGCCACGAAGGTGACGTTTACAATCAGCGCAAGAGTCAATCCTATTCCTTTGTTCTCTCATGTGCCGCCGGACCCCGCCCTATGTAGGGTCTGGCACATGAGAGAACAAAATTGACTCTTGCGCTGTACACTGTGATGTTTTGGAGGTTAAAAAAAACCAGGGTTAATAGAAAGAAGATGCGAAAGACTATGCGACGCATCTTCTATATATTAACCCTAACCTAATGTTGAGGCGGTGCATGTCGTTTTTTTACGTTTCGTTTCTGCCACTTCGCGTTTACAATCAGCTGATTATAGCGCAAGAGTCAATTTTGTTCTTTCATGTGTCGCTTCGCCATATATAAGTTACTCTATGGTAAAAAAAGATGGCGGATGAACAAGTTTGTTTGCCGCGTCGTCGTAATTAATAAGTATATATTTATTCTCGCGATTCGAGAAGAAAACAACAGACATTAGAAGTACAACAGAAAAGGCTGTATACTTTAATTAGTTTTGCCTGTTCGGAAAAGGGACGAATAAATATTAAAAAAATAAAAGTTACTCTATGGCTCTAGTAGGATAATTAATATTCTTTGGTCAAACAAAACATGTCGGAAAAAGATGGCGGCTGAGTGCGTGTGTTTGGCGCGCCGCTAAGTAAAATCAACATATTTTGCGTTTCTCGCGATTACAAGAAAGATTAGTTAACATAAATTAATTAACAATAAAGATTAATTAACAGTCAAGATTTACAATAGAAAATTACAAAATTTCGATGAGGATGTATGGTTCATATATGACGTTTGCCTATTCCGAAAAGGGACAAATCCACAAAAATAATGTCTGAATGAAGTAAAGTGTATTCCTTTGGTAAAGTGAGCGTCCAGTGTCTAGGTACGTACGTAAATTTCTGTGGGTGGAGCGACTGGATCGAGCGCACGCACACAGCACAGCACAGACATACAGACGTCTGTCTGTACGTTAGTAGAGGCTTCGCAGTCCGCCAGAGGCAAGTGACGAGCAAAGATTTCAATAATCAACTTGTCAAAGACTGTACCAAACCAAATATTTGTATTTTCCGAAATAAAGTTATTTATTGACTCATAGGTTTCAGCAATGTTAAAAGTTCTCGTATTTATACAAAAGTAAATTATATGAATATCTATAGATTCAAATAAGGTACAGTGTACCTGGTGCACTATGAAATAGGGAAATTTATGTTTATTGCAGATAATCTATAAAATAGGAAGAAAGATTTATTAATTTATACCAAGTACACTATTTAATGTATAAAGTAATGTATAATAAATTTATCTACTTCTGGGTCGATGATCGCGGGCCGGATTGCAACCGTTCGCGGGCCGGAGATGGCCCGCGGGCCGTAGTTTGCCCATCCCTGATCTAGACCGTATGTCTTTGCAGCTGTTGAGCGAGAGGTGTGTGTGAAAGGAGAGGATGCTATCCTATGCCACTCCATTAGGGCTACATCATCTTTTACAGCCATGATATCAGCCCATAACACCTTGTTGACTAGGTGCCGTGTCAGTGCTTCCCCTTTACCGCGCCGGCAACACCGAGCTGGACGGAAAACACAAACTATTTACATAGCCGTTTCGACCGACATTTCATTCAGTGCTGCGGTACCAACGGGCGGGTTAAACCCTACCACCTTGTAAGGTGAGTAGGGAAGGAACCTACATTTTAAGGTGGAATCCGAACCGCAGTCAGCGTCCAACGGTCGAGCGGTCACCCATCTAAATACTGACCACACTCGGGTCCTTCAAGAGAGGCCTGAATAGTACGTGGGCGTCATTAGACACCTTATGGGTGGCACGACAACACATGTCGTGCTTTCTATTTCAAAAATATTTCAAAATAGCATGTTAAAATAAAAAAAACTGTTTTTAACTGACTTAAAAAAAAGGAGGAGGTTCTCAATTCAACTGTATTTTTTATTTATTTTTTTGTGTTTGTTACCTCAGAACTTTCGACTGGGTGAACCGATTTTGATGATTCTTTTTTTATTTGAAAGCTGGTGCTTCCCGTGTGGTCCCATTTCAGTTTGGTCAAGATCGGATTGGAAAGTGATTCCGCCGAGTATATTAATAGCAAAAAATTACTAAATAAAAAACTATTTAAAAAAATATAAAAACCACCTTTAAAAATGTATGAAATAAAATAAAAATCAAACCCTAGAGTTGAAGGCGGTGCTAAAGCAAGCAAAAATGATGCATGAAAGAAAACATGAGTGGATCCTTTGTGATTTGTGTAGCCTACTTTAGCACCGCCTTCAACTCTAGGGTTAGATTTTTTTTTATTTCATACATTTTTGAAGGCCGTTTTTATATTTTTTTTAATAGTTTTTTTTAATGTTGTTGTGCATGTGCCTTTACGCGTTGTGGGATGTCACGAGGCTAACGGGTGGTCACCATGCTCACTCGCTCCCCCCGTGACCTGTGACCCCTGCTAGCCTCTCGACCACCTACCCCTATTCCGGCTCTCTTTATACTTTATGTTTCAAAGGTGTGGAACTAAGCTTGCGATGGCTTCGCCGAACATATCCGGGCCCATCGGCAGTAGAGGAGGGTGTTAATCGAGGTCGGGACTAGCGAGTGGCCACTCTAAATTTCCCGTGCATGCTTCACGTTTCGGCTCGCATCAAGCCCTCGTCAGCTAGTCTGCGTTGACTAGGACGCGGAGAACCACCAGTCCCGCTCTCGACCTCCCTCTCTCTACCTATCCATATTCTATAGGATTAGGCTTGCCATTATTTTCCAGACTCAAGTCCGGACGCCACACGAATTTCCGGGGATGCATAAACAAACTCTACCATCTTTAGTAAATTTTTCAAATTGACAGGACTTTTTAGGGCTATCTCAATAACTCTTAGCCATTTATCTGCGCATGGCAACTTTGAATTTGAAATTTGAATTTGAATTCTCTGTAGGTTTTAGACCATTTATTATCTTGTTCGCTAATGTAATCTAGTCAAAAACCCGATCTTCGTTTAAGTCATAGGCAGAAGGATGCGTATGGTTTTTAACAATAATGCTAGCATAGCTACATCTCTACATGCTCCCATTTTATTTCACTTTCAATTGTAACCCATTGAATTTTCGATACTTGTATGAACTTGTTGTGCCATGTGGCTAGGTAATTTAATACGACAGTATAAAAGCGTGACACTTTTTCTAAAAAAAAAAAACAGTCCCATCCGCATTATCAGGACATTCACGCATAAACTTCAACCAACATTGCTTTGTGGAAAATGGAATCCCATGTAAGAAAAGTGCGTAGATCTGGTTCATAAGGTCGCTGAAATAGATCTAATAACTAGTGGACAATCATTCATTCCACTTTTGTCCGGACGTAATTACGAGTCTGGAAAAAAGTCCGCACTTGGTTGCCAAATCCGAACAGTCCGGACTAAATCCGGATGTATTTTATTATTTTTTTTTTCTCTCCTCTTCCACCTGCAATCAGCCTTTATAAGCCTTTATCAGGTTTGATGGTATTATTTAAGTGACGCGGGGAAGCTGCCATCCATTGACAACAGCCTCCATGTTCCTTCCATCTTCCTATTTAAACAGGAGTAGGTTGTTTCTTTTGAGTCGGGCGATGTCGTCTCTTGTATTTAGGAGCTGTAGTGCCAGCGGGTTCACATGGTGCTGCAGACGCAATTTGTAACTTTCCAGCCGATTTTTCACTTCCTCCTTCACTGTTACCATTTCCAGGTACTCGTGGACTTCACTATTTTTGGTGAACCATGTGGCACCGCAGATTCCGCGTATGGCAAGCCTATTTAGGATGCTTCCAGTGACGTTTTCGAAGCTGTCTCCATATATGAGCTTAGCGTCGATCTTGGCAGCCCTAGATTCTTGAAGAGACTGTAGAACGACTTTGCTGGTAGTCCTCTTGCTCCGACTTCCACAGTGAAGAGATCAGTCTTGAATCCATTACTCACAATCCGGTCTACTAAGTTACAGTACTTGTTAAGTTTGATGTTGTGGTCTTTCGGTATGTTACTTTCCCATGGAACGGTAAGTTCAACAACTACTACCACTGTGCAGGGGATGCTTGGTGAAGGACGATACGGCCGAGCATGTTTTGTTGGAGTGCAGTGTGCTTGACAACCAACGAAGGGAGACTCCGTTCTCCGTCTTCCATAGCGGAGGTCTGCAGACACCCTGGTTTTTTTTTTATGGAAACTGACACGGTTGGCTACATCACCTATAATCGTGATGTCAGCCCATAACACCAGGTGAACTAGGTGCCATGTCGCTGCTTCCCTTCATTTTATGTTGCCTACACTGAACTACAAGATTTCTGCATTTGGCCAATAGAAGGACAGAGAGACACCAGAGGTTTTTTTTATTATTATTTTACAGCTACTACCATATCACTACCATAAGTCGGTTTTTTCTGCATAATTTTGTCTTGTAGGTGTTGGAATGTAGCGATTACTTTACAAAATATTTGAGTTTACGTACCTGCGGGCGCACCAAATTTTGCGTGTGTCCCATGGCAACAATGGCATGGAAGCCAATGGGTGTAAGCATATTTAATAATTAGGAAGCCAAGAGGTTAAGTAGTCCATTCCAGAGTGATCCAATAAAAAATGTGCGACGGTACCCTAATAAAAATTTGATTTTTCTTTTGCAGAGATGCCGGAACGATGCGAAACTGTAGTTAAGAAAGTGAGTGATGATCCCTGCACAGTTGAACAACACGATATCAGCTCGCTGGAAGTGAAGAGAGAGCCAGATGTAGCTCACAATGTCAACAGCCTGGAAGTGAAGATTGAGCCAGATGTAGTTTACTATCTCAACCCGCCGGAAGGTAAGAGCGAGCCGGATGTCGCTCGCAATGTCAACTGGGTGGAAGTGAAAATTGAGCCATACATCACTCACAATGTCAACTCGCCAGAAGGAAAGATTGAGCCAGATTTCGCTCACGATGCCAACTCGCTGGAAGTGAAGAGCGAGCCAGATGTAACTCACCATGTCAACTTGCTGGAAGTTAAGATTGAGCCAGATGTTGCTCACGATATAAACTCACTGGATGGGAGGAGCGAGGAAGATGTCGCTTATAATGCCAATTTGCTAGAAGTGGAGGTTACTGTGAAAGAGGATGCAATCTATGAGCCTTCATTGTATAATTCAAGGGATGTACAATATAATTCTTTTCTATATAACCTGGAAGCGTCAACTTCAACTTCAACTACTGGGTGAGTTGCATGTATCTATCCGACAATATTCTATCTTTATTTTTGTACTCCCTTACTAATTTTTAACCCTAGAAGCAAAACATCCCTTGTGTTATAAGTTTAAAGCCTCCGTCTGTCTGTGGTATCGTAGCTACAGTAGCTCTCCTCACCACCGCGGCCTCCGCAGCCATTCTGCCAAGCACTGCGACATTTTTCCATACATTTTTCATTCAATAAACCTAAATTATGCAGTCCGCTGTCATTTAATTCAAAGGCTCCCCTAGCTGCCTTTATCTAACCATCTCCAAGAAGAGTTAGGCGCCACCACAGGTCTTTATTGTGAAATAAACCATGTGGCGGATGAAATGTACATGGAAGTTGAGAATACACTTGGCTTGGCTGGTCAGTCAGTTAGCGTGTAAGCGTCAACTGCTGGACATACGCCTCTCCAATGTTCCTCCAATCCTCCCGGCCTTCAGGGGGCCGAGGTAATGTTGGACTTTTAATGTTTGGAGGTTTCTAGCCATAAATTGCCATGTTGTCCAAACGTCTTGGCGAGTTTTCCGGTCTGGTCAGCCTTAAGATTGTAATACCTACAGATTTACGCACCTAAGTTTCCAGTATACACCGCGATGAGGTGTGAGTCGGAAATTGGAGAACGAATTTCACTCCGCTACTACTTCACCATCGTGCGATGGGGCAGCAGTAGCAGGAGATTAATTCAGTTCACCTGTTTATGCCCCTTCAGAATACACTTGGCTTGGCAGGTGACTTTTTAACTTGTTTTATTTGATGTCTGTAATTTAGTTATCATGTGGTTTCCAGATCTCTTCAATGGGAAACGTCGGGCGTCGACTTGGCTGTACAAGAACTAAGGAGTTGCGTTATTTGCAACAAGGTGTTTATGCTCCAGTCACAATTGGACGACCACATGAAAGTTCACACCGACGGAAGGCCCCATTGCTGTGAAATTTGTAGAAAAAGTTTTACTCGGAGTGCACATTTAAAGCGTCACATGGTGACGCACTCTGGTGAAAAATCACATATCTGTGAAATTTGTAAGAAGGGCTTTAGTCATGGTTATGTTTTGAAATATCACATGGCGACTCACAGTGCAGAAAAAGCATACTGCTGTCAAATTTGTAAAAAGGGTTTTGCCCAAAGTTGCTATTTAGATGCTCATATGACGACACATACTGGGGAAAAGCCTCATTGCTGCCTCGTTTGTAATAAGAGGTTTGCACATAAAACACATTTGAGGGTTCACATGGCGACTCACACTGGAGAGAAACCTTTCAGCTGTAGCATTTGTAAAAATAGGTTCTCTCAGAGTTCCCATTTAAAAGTTCACATGGCGACGCATACCGGAGTAAAACCGTATTCCTGTGACATTTGTAAAAAATCCTTTGCCCGTAAATCTCATTTTAAAGCTCACACAGCTTCCCATACTGGAGAAAAGTCGCATTGCTGTAATATTTGTAAGAAGACTTTTGTGAACAATTTCAATTTAAAGTTTCACATGAACACGCATACTGGAGAAAAACCTTTTTGCTGTGAAATTTGTAATAAGAGATTTACTCAAAAATCTACTTTAAGAAGGCACGTAGCACTAATGCATAATAGTAAAAAACTGGCCAAGTGCGAGTCGGACTCGCGCACTGAGGGTTTCGTACCACCACCGAATACATTAAAGAGTGAGTAAGAACATATACTCTTCGGGGTAGCACCATCTGTGCGAGAATCCTTTCAATGTATTCTTTCATAACCGAGTCAACAATCAATACAATGGTTCGACTTCAAAGCACTCACATAGATGGCGCTAGCGGTCACACTTTGTAGGTCAAAGCTTAGTAACCTATGGGTTTTGATTTGATTTAAGTAAGTTTGCGAGTATCAATATATGTGACTGATTGCTTTTTACACTTTTTATCATCAGATTTTACATTTGGTATTAATTTCAACTTGATACCTCTACCTGCTCCTGAGAAAAAGAATCGTGACAGACGGACGGACATACAACAAAGTGATCCTATAAGCGTAGGGAAATTTAAAAACAGTAACTATGTTTATGAACCCCTTCAATTTGGCTATGCAAAAGGATACATTGATGTTTTTGTTTCAACAGTAGACAAATTCCGCAGGTGTTGAGATTTATATTTTTTTGTCATTTATTACTGCAGTCAGTCTGTTCTTGACAATCAGCATTAGGTGAGTGATTTGAAGAAGTTTGGCGCGGTAATTGTCCAGTGACACTTCCTTTATCTTTTCCTACAGTTTTCTACTGCCTGAGTAGGCCTTGAGGGATGTTCCTCATCAGTCTATTGGAGACTTTGTTGGTCGTCATCGGCTCCGCTGCCAGTTGATTTAGATGTATTTCAATTATTTTTATGTAAGCCTCTATTCTGTCTCTTGCTTCCTCCTTCATGGTAGGGCTTCTAAGGTCTTGATGTAGCCGGGAGTTTTGTGACATACCAGTTAGCGTCTGCAATAATATGCAGAGTTCTTATTAAGTACCGACCCCACACAGTACCACCCAGTGTGGGGTCGGTACTTAATAAGAATATTCTCACTGCATCTCTCCCCGTGCATGTCGTAAAAGGCGACTAAGGGATAAGCGGCCTGCAGACACCCCGGTCGACTTGTGGCTTCCATGGAAGACATAGGCTGGCTGGGGTAGCTGGAGACTGCGGGGTTTTGCACGAAGGTCCCCATCCAAGCGGGATTAGTTTGCAGGCCTAGAGCCAACCCCAAACCAAAACAACAAAAAAACAACAAACAAACAATATGCAGAGTTTTAGATTGGAATCGTAGTATCTCAAGATTTGTATTTACTGCATTGGCCCAAAGTTGTATGTACCTTATGACCAAATAGGTTTTAGAGTGCAGTTGTATAGTAGCAGCTTATTCTCCATAGAGAGTTGCGACTTACGAGACATTTACCAGTAGAATTTTCGGAACTGCTGCCTGGGGGCTTTGCGCTTTGTGAATATGTGCTTCCTTATGCCAATTCTTCATTCTTTATTCATTATCCATAGACAGTACACCACACTCGGATTCGTCATATTTTATAACATTTAGCATTTTGCCAGTTCGATTAACACAGCGAATAGGAACTGGCAAGAAACTTCGCTGGATACTTTTTTTTTGGAGTCCACTTAGTCTACATTTACAAAAGTGTTTGCCACTGCCTACATTGTACGAGTCATCACTATTTCTAAATATGTATCACAAAATATACAAGATTTCTTTTCCATATGCGTAAACAATTCATATAACATGTTGGAGCCAATTGGAGCGGGCCAGTCTCCACAAACAGCATCCTTTCACGAGCATCACGCCAGCCATCGCCTCCCTCAACCATATTTGAGGGTGAGAGGCGACCCAGACCAAGCGTCACCCATTTAATGTAACCGGCGGGAGCATAATTCCTTTAGCCAATCTGATATTTAGATTATTTTGCAGTTGACGAGAAGCTTCAGTAGGATGTTTGTGGGATGCCTTCTTCTTCTTCTTGATGGGCATTTTCCGCATGTAGGTCGCTCTTCTTGGACCCATTGTGCGTATCACCCCGGCTGCTACTCCATCCAGCCCAGCTCCTTCCAGAAGTCCTGCAGGCGGCCGACGCCCTTGCAGTCCTCTTGGAGTGTCCTCGGGTTTTTGAGGATGTTTGCCCGCTCGTTTGCCACGACGTCGTGCGAGGGCGCACTGTAGCAGCACGTGCGATGGCGTTTCTTCAGCCCCCATGCAACCCCTGCACAGGGGGCTGTCTGTTTTACCTATAATGAATAAGTGCTTATTTAATGGGTAGTGACCAGTTAAAGTTCCCACCACCAATCTGATTTTACCTTTGTTCAGTTGTATTATACCTTTACTGAGCTTGCTGTTGATGACTGGCACCGCTGACTCCCACCGTTGTGGGATGCCTGTATGGCTGTGTCGTCTGCATAGGTGCCTGTCAGTCAGAGCATCTTTTGTTAGAGCTCCTCTCGGTCAAGTCAGCCTCGGTAGCTCAGTGGTGCGGTCGTTTGACTGTTGTTAAGCAACCCTGAGCGCGGTCAGTACTTGGATGGGTGACCGCTCGACCGTTGGAGGCTGACCGTGGTTCGTATTCCACGTAAAACTGTAGGTCCCTTCCCTTCTTACCTCACTAGGTGGTAGGGTTTATCCCGGCCGGGTTGGTACCACCGCAATGAATGAAACGTCGGTTGAAATGGCTATGTAAATAGTTCGTGTTTTCCCTCCAGTTCAGTATAGCCGACATGAAATTAAGGGAAGCACTGACATGGCACCTAGTTCACCGCGGTGTTATGGGCTGACATCACGGATGTTGTAGGGGATGTAGCCAACCATGTCAGTATCCATAAAAAAAAATAAGGTCATGTGAATGAGATTGATTCAACATTGTTCTATGTGCCTATAATTTATTGTACAATCAATTTATTTATGAATGCCTAGTCTTAGTTTTGAAAATTATCATTTTCTGTAAGTACCATACCTACATATTCGATAATAAAATAGTTAATACATTTCTGCACTAAAGCAATGCGTTTTCCTTCACCGGTTCCAGTATTGGCATCGGTTGGTGGGGGATGGGGGGACCAATCATGCCCACTGCTCTTCTAATGTGTTGTGGGCTATCTATGCAGCATCAAGGTGTTTTCAAGGGGTTGTGTTAACGAAAAACTTACGCGAGGGGCGGAAACAATTCAGCCTTAAGTTTTTTTCTGACTGAAAAATATACGCACATACTTCCAGCTGCTTTTTCACCCTAGAACGATAAAAAAGGTGTGGACGCCGGACTGTCAAATGCTTGTATGAGAACTAGCGTCGCCGAGTTGCGGGGAGCGGAGTGTACTTACCGATGATAAGATATTCCACTATTGTGCACACTAAACTTGGCTGTAGTGATTTTACACGTAAGCACAGAACATGCGGGCATTTTAAACAGGTTTTTGCGAACGCAGCCGATGACAGACTGACGGGCCAGCGCGCGACCGTCCAATGAAACAAGTATGCTTTTACTTATATCGTGTTACGCTGGCGAGGATAGGGTTCGGGGTCCATACCTTTTTTATCGTTCTAGGTTTCACCGTTAGGAACAAGTGTAAAACCAAGAACGTTAGAAGACGTTGGACATCAGACTGTCCAATGCTTATGAGAATCAGCATCGCCGAGCTCCGCGGGTAGCGGAAGGGACGGCGCGGACGAGCCGTTCCGTGTGCAAAGTCTCCGAGTATATAATCTGCGGCGTTTACTCATTTCCTCGGTCACATTTTCGGAAATACAAACGTAACAAAAACGACATGCACCACATTAGGTTAGGGTTAATATAAAGATAACCCTGGTTATTTTTTTTATAAACCACCAAAACATTTCTGTACAAAATGTCCGAGTATATGAGTCGTATAGTTCCAGAACCCGTCAACTCCGTTTAGGACGATTTTACAGTAAGACGAAAAAACTATACCTCGATAAATAGCCGCCCATTCAAACTACGAGGGAGCTTTTTTTTTTTTTATTTAAACTGACGGTTGGCTACATCACCTACAACATCCGTGATGTCAGCCCATAACACCGGGTGTACTTGGTGCCACGTCAGTGCTTCCCTTCGGTCGTGCCGGCTACACTGAACTGGACGGAAAACACAAACTATTTACATAGCCATTTTGACCTACCTTTCATTCAGTGCGGTGGTACCAACCCGGGTGGGTTAAACTCTACCACCTAGTAATATAAGAAGGGAGTCATATCCCTTAGTCGCCTTTACGAGCTGGAACGAATGTTAATTTTTCTTAGCGATTCACTCTGGATTGGACTGGGTTAGGAACATAATGTCTTAACAGATAAGTGACAAATTTAATACTTTATTTGAAACAGTTTATAACTACTTTTTTTAGAGAAATTGATTTGGCGTGTTTTGGAACTATACAACTCATATAATCTGAGGCTTCCAAAAAGTTATACGATCACGATCAGCTATCTGTTTATATTCTGTGTCACTTTGTTTCTGATGGAGGGAATGAGCGGAGACTTTGTACACGGTACGACTCGTACGGCGCGGGGAAGGTCCGACGTCCCTACTATAGTTGCAAAACTTACGAATTATTCGGAATAAATAAGGAATACTTCGAAAATCATGGAATCTTTCCAGGATTTATAGAAGTTTATTCAGTATGAAGAGGAATGCGTAATACCCCAGTTTTCTTTTTATGCATATTCGTAGATACATTATATGGAATGCCCCAAGATAATTATTATTTCAAAATGACAATACCTACTTATTTAAAAATGATCGGAAATCGCGCGAACGAACGAAACGAATCCATGCAAGCGGCCTACCTACACTAGCATCGCACGCAGTCGACTGGCGGCGGAGCGGCGCGGCCGGCGGTGCGCGGCGCGGAGGGGGCGTAGCGAGCAGCGAGACGGGCGGGCGGCGCGCGACGCGGTAGGTAGGTATGCGCTGTGTGGTTGTTATGCGTATAGTTTCGCGTGACGTAGACAGGGAATACTTCCCAAAAGATCGCAAGCTTTCGTCATCTTTCGTTGAATAGATACGGAACGGACTGATACTGTCTGGCGGCGGCGATGCGCGCGCGATGCGTCATGCGAGTTGAGGAATATTTAAGAACTATATTGTGGTTGTTTATTGTTTGTGTAGTAATTATATTATATAATGGTGGTTGAGGTTTGAATTGTAGACATATGACATTGTAATAACAATAAATAATGTTCCAGTTACAAAATAATTTTGAGCGATTTTTTTTTCTGACGATGTAATAGATTTTTTTGACGATTTTGTTTAATTTTGTAAAATTACATAGTTTGTTTATTGTTTATTGTATACCAAGATTAAATGAGGGTTAATAAGCACGAGCCGAAAAAGGTTCAAAAGAACTGGTTCGAAAAGGGTTCTAAAGAGGTTACGGTTATTAAAGAACCGGTTCATAAAATAACTGGTTTAGGAACCGGTTCAAAAGCCGATGGTTCTTCAAACGAACCGGTTCCGCAGGTGGGTTCAAGAACCGGTTCGAAAGAACCCTTTAAGAACCAGTTTGCAGAATGGTTCTTAGAACCGGTTCGAAAGAACCCTTTTAAGAACCGGTTTGCATGATGGTTTTGAGAACCGGTTCTCGAACCGAGCTGTATAACCGGACTCGTTTAAGAACCGGGTCATAACTCGAGAACCACTGGTGCTAGACCCATCGTGTTGGTACTCAAACTTCAGGTCTCGGTGATGGATGGATGGATGGATGGATGGATGGATGGATGGATGGATGGATGGATGGATGGATGGATGGATGGATGGATGGATGGATGGATGGATGGATGGATGGATGGATGGATGGATGGATGGATGGATGGATGGATGGATGGATGGATGGATGGATGGATGGATGGATGGATGGATGGATGGATGGATGGATGGATGGATGGATGGATGGATGGATGGATGGATGGATGGATGGATGGATGGATGGATGGATGGATGGATGGATGGATGGATGGATGGATGGATGGATGGATGGATGGATGGATGGATGGATGGATGGATGGATGGATGGATGGATGGATGGATGGATGGATGGATGGATGGATGGATGGATGGATGGATGGATGGATGGATGGATGGATGGATGGATGGATGGATGGATGGATGGATGGATGGATGGATGGATGGATGGATGGATGGATGGATGGATGGATGGATGGATGGATGGATGGATGGATGGATGGATGGATGGATGGATGGATGGATGGATGGATGGATGGATGGATGGATGGATGGATGGATGGATGGATGGATGGATGGATGGATGGATGGATGGATGGATGGATGGATGGATGGATGGATGGATGGATGGATGGATGGATGGATGGATGGATGGATGGATGGATGGATGGATGGATGGATGGATGGATGGATGGATGGATGGATGGATGGATGGATGGATGGATGGATGGATGGATGGATGGATGGATGGATGGATGGATGGATGGATGGATGGATGGGCGGCTATTTATCGAGGTATAGTTTTTTCGTCTTACTGTAAAATCGTCCTAAACGGAGTTGGCGGGTTCTGGAACTATACGACTCATATACTCGGAGATTTCTCTGTAATTTCTTCTTTACTGTGGGTACATCTCATATTTGGGAACCTGTGTTGTGGGTGAAGCGTGGAAAAAGGTAAATAAATAAAATATTTTTATTTTAAGAATGTTTTATTTGTAAACAAACAACAATCGGAATTTAACACATTCAGCAATTTTTTATTTTACAATGAAAA
Organism: Nematopogon swammerdamellus; assembly: GCA_946902875.1. NCBI lineage: Eukaryota > Metazoa > Arthropoda > Insecta > Lepidoptera > Adelidae > Nematopogon > Nematopogon swammerdamellus. The sequence goes on from OX336352.1 coordinate 18,307,221, forward strand.
TCGAGATCAAAAATTTAAACAAAGAAATGTCACTGTCAAAAGTTACATTTTAGCACTCGTAGGAATATTAGACTGTCTAGGAAAAATGTTGACCTTGAACTCGTAATAAATATAAACAATAAAAATAAACAATTATACGAGTATAATTTTAACGCAATATTTTGGAACTTTTCGACAAACTACACAAATGAGGTTAACGTTTTGAATTGGCAACACCTTTGGTTACATTTTTAATCTTGATTTCAATTTTTTTTTTTTAGGCTGGACGTATTATAATAACATTTTATTTGTGCTCTAACACTAATACATACAACAATTGGAAGTAATTTACAGTGTGTCAAATAATATGGCATTACAAGCTTATATTTTATTGATATTATTACTTGTCTATTGCTGGTTTGCCGCTACCTCAGCCCGCGCTTCCGCACATCGCGCCTCACGCCACACCCGCTGACGCCTAGCTCAGTAGCGTTAGTATCGCTGTCGCGTAGCCAAATAATATAACACCGCGTGGCCACGTCCGTATTATATGTGTAATTGAGCTACCTACCCCTCGCGCGTGTACAAATTTTGTTTTGTTTTTGTGTTATTTGTTTTATTACTAACATTGTTGTGTTAAAATGCCAATACGAGTAAAAAAAGGAATAGTAATTTGACTATGACGTGTGCGCTAGCTTCACTAGTCACGTCACTTAATTATGTAGAATTATTATTACATGGTAGTACATATTAATTCTATGCCTGAAATACGAAGTAACGACAGTTCAGTTTAACACCTGGTGGCGAGAGCATTCGTCTATCCGACTTTCCGTCTATCCGTCAGCGGAGGCATACTGGAACCAGACGACTAATATATATGTACATACAAAATATCCTTCTACGCTCAGGGAACAAACCCATACCACGTGACCAGTTTTAGGCCACTTTTGGATCCCCCCCCCCCCCCCCCCTTCCATCCCTGGAACTATTCGTGGTATCTTAACTAACCCCCCTCTCCCAATTTTCACAACTTGCTTTTGTTCAATGTATTTATTTGGATTAAGCATAACGGTTATATTTTTACTTTTGAATGTGACAACGTGAATACTTGTTGGTGTAAGTAATTGAACAGTGCCTGTCGAGTTCTTAGAAAAGACATCACCGGTCCATGTCACAGAAGCGATTGTTTCTGTGCATCTCAGACTGCCGCTGTGTTGTTTTAGTGTTTTAAACTATTATATTTTGGTACCGTGTGGGGCCGGTACTTAAAAAGAATAGCTCCACTGCATCTCTCCCCGTGCATGTCGTAAAAGGCGACTAAGGGATAGGGACAAGATGCCGTGCTAAAGGGCGACAGGCTCGCCACCTCTCACCTTGGCACGGTACTTCCACCGAGTCATGCAGCAGGTGGGTCTTCGTGCCTTACTTGCTGCTTGATCGATTGAATCTTGTTCGAATACTTTGCGAAACGTGGTAGTCGGTGTTGTGCTGTAATTTACCAGAGTTCTTGCAGCACAACACCGATTGCTCTGCTTACCCCGATTGTCGGGATTCAGCGTGTGTGTGATATGTATGTATTTTGAAATACCAAGTGACAGGGTGAATAACCCCACCTGTGACCAATTTTTTTTTTTTATCATCATCACCTACAACATCCGTGATGTCAGCCCATAACACCGGGTGAACTAGGTGCCACGTCAGTGCTTCCCATCGGTCGTGCCGGCTACACTGAACTGGACGGAAAACACAACTATTTACATAGCCGTTTCGACCAACCTTTCATTCAGTGCGGTGGTACCAACCCGGGCGGGTTGAACCCTACCACCTAGTAATATAAGAATGGAGTCATATCCCTTAGTCGCCTTTTACGACATACACGGGGAGAGATGCAGCGGGGCTATTCTTTTAAAGTACCGGCCCCACACGGTACAATGTGATATTTTGACAAACACAACCCTCCCCCAAATAGGTCACGTCGTATGGATACGTTCCCTAACCTCGACTTCACACACAGCCTTAAAATAATGTTTTTTATTTCAAATTACCTATTCGAAAGGCTAGTACAGTTACTTTCACGAGCCATGATCACAGATGGACAGTGGACTGACATCGCACGCAAGTGTTATAGTAGTCGAACGACGCGTGTCAGCCCAATAGGCGACGAGCGTCGACCGACGCTGACCGACGAACCAATCGCGTGAAGCGTCGGCGCCGTCGACGTCGCATCCCGTCAAACCGACGAATCAAAAGTGTGCTCATGACTCGTGAAAGCAACTGTACTACTATTGCCATAACTGCATACAATTTACATACATCGCCCGCAACATAGGCCTACAAATACATACATACATACATATCACACACGCTGAATCCCGACAATCGGGGTAAGCAGAGTAATCGTAGTACCGTGTGGTGCCAGTACTTAAAAAGAATAGCCCCACTGCCTCTCCCCGTGCATGTCGTAAAAGGCGACTAAGGGATAAGGACAAGATATCGTGCTAAAGGGCGACAGGCTCGCCACCTCTCACCTTGGCACGGTACTTCCAACGAGTCATGCAACAGGTGGGTCTTCGTGCCTTACTTGCTGCTTGATCGATTTAATCTTGTTCGAATACTTTGCGAAACGTGGTGGTCGGTGTTGTGCTGTAATTTACTAGAGTACTTGCAGCACAACACCGATTACTCTGCTTACCCCGATTGTTGGGATTCAGCGTGTGATATGTAGGCCTACAAATGTGCACTAGAATTGTGGTCAGCTACGTGATGTGGTGCGCAACGAGACAATGTTGGAACACCGGGAGGCTAAGCTCAAGTGGCAGTGGGCTGGGCACGTCAGCCGATGAGACGAGACGACCGTTGGAGTAACTGTCTCCTACACTGGCGCCCGTGGGTAGGAAACCGATGGTTCCGTACCGCTGAAGGCCGGGAGGACTGGACGAAAATTGGATGACAGATGATGGAAGATAGTCAGATTGAAGCCTCGGTTTTGTTCTCCTCTAGTCCAGTATATACAAAGGGAATTCTCCGTTGTGGCACCTACCTTCTCGGAGGTGAAACTGGCCGATGCGAGCATGCGTTCTGGTCCGTCTGACTCAGCCACCCATACCGGTTCACATAAAAAAACCAGCATAAACATACATACACATATAATATACACAGCTACATACATTCTTATACTATTAAAAAAAACTAGGTATGTAGGTAAGTTAAAGTAAAAATAAAAAATGGCAGTGGGCAGGGCACGTCAGCCGACGAGACGGCTGCCGTTGGAGTCAACGGGTACCTACACTGGCAGCCGTGGATAGGGGAAACGTGGCCGGGTGGGACGACGACATCAAGTACGTTGGAGGCAATCGGTGGGTTCCATACCGCCGACGGCCAGGAGGAATGGATCGGAGAGGCGTACATCCAGCAGTGGACGCATACACATTGACTGAATGAAACGAAGGAGGTGTCGAACTAAGCTTGCGATGGCTTCACCGAACATATCCGGGCCCATCGGCAGTAGAGGAGGGTGTTAATCGAGGCCGGGACTAGCGAGTGGCCACTCTAAATTCCCCGCGCATGCTTCACGTTTCGGCTCGCATCAAAGCCTCGTCAGCTAGTCTGCGTTGACTAGGACGCGGGGAAACCACCAGTCCCGCTCTCGACCTCCCTCTCTCTACCTATCCATATTCTGTAGGATGCTTCCAGTGACGCTTTCGAAGCTCTCTCCATATATGAGTGATGTAGTTCCATAACCCGCCAACTCCATTTAGGACTAGTTTACAGTACGACGAAATACTATACCTCGATAAATACCCGCCCATTCAAAGGACGAGGGAGCTGGCGGTTATTGGAACGAATATAAAAATTTTCTTTGCGATTCTCTCTGGATTTGGTCGTGTTTGGAAAATGATATCTTAATAGAAAGTGACAAATTTCAATACTTAATTCGAAACGGTCCTCTCCTTTTTTTAGAGAAATGGATTTGGCGGTTTCTGGAACTATACGACTCATATGAGCTTAGCGTCGATCTCGACAGGCCTACCCAACAAACAAATTGGTGCTAACGGCAGGTTTTTTTAGATCTTAAAGTGGTATATTAGATTAATATAACGGGTCACTACTGTAGAGCTCTTGTCCCACCCTTATAGCACCTTACTAACGCTATTGTAAAGTCACTAAGGAACCTTAACCTTTATAACTTAAGTGAACCTCAAATCAAACCCAAGAAAACACTATTGCTAACCGGGTAGTTGATTCGTGGAATAGACTCCCAGAGGAAGTGATTAGTGCTACTTCAGTGAATAGCTTCAAAAACAGACTTCACATCCATATAAAAAACCGCAAACTTTGGAAGAACGAAATAAAGAAAACGCAAAAATAAAACAAAAATCAAACAAGTGCACCACCAATTTACCAAGTTCGGTGTACACGCATCAGCTTTAAGTTTTGCTTAAGTAAGTAACTTAAGTTTGCTATAGTATTATCAAAACCTCGTGTCCGGTTGGGCAATAAAGTTATATGGCTTAGGGAAGCGAATCTGCGCACGGCGCCATGGCGCAAAGCCATAAAACTTTATTGCCCAACCGGACAGGAGGTTTTGATAATACTATAGTGTATCTAAACAATAATAATAAGAATGGGTCTCTATTACATATCGTCCCACCCATGCTAAAACGACGAATGTGCAATTTTGGCGAAAATTACCTTTTCATGCAGTTTCATTAATTTTTATCAAATCTTTGCAATGCCAAAGTCACGAATCTCTAAATTATCGGTACTCACGAGATATTTCGTTGTGAAATAATAACGAATGTAACTTTTTTCGATCTTACTGTGCCAAACACACTAATGTTTATTATTCGTGAAATAATTGTATGATAATTTAGAAGTTCTTGAATTTTAGCCATGCCATAGTCACGAATTTGTAACATTCGTTAATTTAGCACTCAAAATAAAAGGCAAATATCTCAGAATGACCTTTTTGCACATTCGTCGTTTTAGCGTGGGAGGGACGATATAACAGCTCTTATAACGCACTGTCTTAACACCGTAATGTTAGTTGGGTAGGCTCTTGAAGAAACTGTAGAGCGACTTCGCTGGTAGTCCTCTCGCTCCTATAACTAGAGAGGGGGACAACGGCTGTTTTTCAACAGCACGTTATAATGATCTGCTGTTTTTATATCGCAGCTGTTTTATAGTGCTGTATCGTTAGAATGCTGTTTTTGGTGCTGTCGGAATTTGAACCTAACGCTGTTGGATTAACTACCATAATTGAAATAAGAGATAAATATTATATCACGGGAATACAGCAGGCAGAATTATAATATATTTCTAACGTGCCAGTCTGCTGTTTATGGTTGCTGTTTCTAAGAAACAGCAGTCTAGTCTATGATATATTTCCAACGTGCGAGTCTGCTGTTTTATTTAATTATTTAAAATGTAACCTTAAGTCATTGCATTAAGGGTTAAGTTACAAAATACTATAAACACTGCCCTCTATCGAGCGAGAGCTTCAAATACCTACAGGCTACAACAAATAATTTTTATTATATCAACTAGATGGCGGTACGTACGAGATAAATAGCAAAACAGCATTACAGCAAACAGCAGATGTGGTGGAATATTTCTAACGTTATAAATGCTGTAAATTTATAATATAATATGTTGCCTGCTGTATAATATATTCCCGACGACTACCTATAACCGTTACACACATTAAACGTGTCCTTGCATATGCCTTACTAAATCCTCTTTCATCGTAAACCGTATACCGCATTCTTCGCAGCCAAACTTGTCGTTCTCATGCCGCTTTATGTGCTTGTTCATATTGCTGCGACAAATAAAACTCCTGCCGCACATCGGGCAGGAGAACGGTCTGACGTCGTCGTGCGCCCTCAGGTGACGCTTCAGCTGACCGCTGCGAGCGAAACACTGACCGCACTGTACGCACGCGTGCTTCTTCTCGCCGCTGTGGATAAGCGTGTGCTTTCTCATGTTCGAGCAATCGTTGAATGTTTTTCCGCATTCGTTGCAAGAGAAGCGTTTCTCGCCCGTGTGCTGTCGCTCGTGGCGACGCACGTAGCTCGACTGAGCGAAGCGGCGGCTGCAGTGCGCGCACTTGTACGGCAGCTCGCCGGTGTGGACGCGCACGTGGATGTTGAGGCGACTCTTCTCGGTGCAGCGGTAGTCGCAGTGAGAGCACTCGTGCTCGCGGTGCGGGTTGTGAAGTTTCTCGTGAGTCTTGAGGCAGGTTAGCTGCAATTTGTAGAATAGAATTGGAATTTTTTTTTTTTACACAAGGAACTTTATTTAAATCAATTACATAATAATATACATATACACAATACATACATATCACACGCGCTGAATCCCGACAATCGGGGTAAGCAGAGTAATCGGTGTTGTACTGCAAGAACTCTGGTCAATTACAGCACAACCCCGACCACCACGTTTCGCAAAGTATTCGAACAAGATTAAATCGATCAAGCAGCAAGTAAGGCACGAAGACCCACCTGCTGCATGACTCGGTGGAAGTACCGTGCCAAGGTGAGAGGTGGCGATCCTGTCGCCCTTTAGCACGGCATCTTGTCCTTATCCCTTAGTCGCCTTTTACGACATGCATGGGGAGAGATGCAGTGGGGATATTCTTTTTAAGTACCGGCCCCACACGGTACACTAACAAATAATAACATTAAATTAAAAACTATACTAAATTTAAAATATGTAAATCTAAAATGAAATTAATAAATAAATTGTAATAACTTTGTCAGCCTCGGTAGCTCAGTGGTGCGGTCGGTAGACTGTTTAGCAACGCTGAGAGCGGTCAGTACTTGGATGTGTGACCGGTCGACCGTTGGAAGCTGACCGCGGTTCGGATTCCACGTTAAACTGTAGGTCCCTTCCCTTCTTACCTAACTAGGTGGTAGGGTTTATACCGGCTGGGTTGGTACCGCACTGAGCGAAACGTCGGTCGAAACGGCTATGTAAATAGTTTGTGTTTTCCGTCCAGTTCAGTGTAGCCGACATGAAATGAAGGGAAGCACTGACATGGCACCTAGTTCACCCGGTGTTATGGGCTGACATCACGGATGTTGTAGGTGATGTAGCCAACCGTGTCAGTTTCCATAAAATAAAAAATAAATAAATAATCTCTGCCCATATATGTCCTCCCAAGTACAGTCTGGGGTTTTCCACAAGGGGCGTGAAAAGGCTCCTGTCAGCCCGGCATGGCATTCACAATGCGGCAGGTTGTCGAGTGGTTTGGGCATCGGCTTCTCATGCGAGAGGTCCGAGGTTCGAATCCGGTCGGCGCGTGTACCCAGTGGCGGGCCTAGGGTCAGATCGTAGAGCAAGCCGAAGCCAAATATTTCAAACAAAATATAATATAAGACTGTCCTGTCAGTCAGTAAATGAAATAAACATGCTTGTACCAAAATTTTATAGAAAATGGTAATTAAAAAATCTACGCAAACCAACTGCAGTGCAGTGCAGTTACTATGAAGACTCTTGTTGATAATAATTATCAATAGCACACTGGAGGCCTATTATGGTTGACAGAATTATTGTGACTTATCAACACATATCTATCATACATATCATATCATGCCAGAGAGAGAACGAAGAGAGAGCCGACGTCCCGCCCGCCGCCGCCACCCGCCACGGATATAACTAAACTAACCAAAGATTATTATTTCTTTCTCGCGAACGTACGATCCATCACTTCAAACTTCTACGCCTACATTAGACATCAGTAGACACGTCTTTGTCGTTCTTCTATTGAAAAACTGAGATAGCACTAATACTGAGTACGCTTTCGCACTACGGAACGAATTATTCTTAGCATATTTCCTCATACTAATCGCTATACATACTCATATATTATTATACCACTATGGGTGTCTTTAGGCTAAAAATTGTATGGTACTCGAGAACGAGAAGGCAATAAAATTATGCTAGAATAACAGCGGGAACAAGCGAGATGACTAATGCACGCTCGTATATTGACTGATTCATCCATCGCATCGAGGCGAGAGTTCACGAGCAATTCCGAATGATACGAACGAACGAACGACGAGTCGCCGCGGCGCGGCGCGGGCGCGTCGTCGACTCAATGACCTCGGGCGCGCGCGAATGGCACGTGGCGCGATATTTAAAATTAAATTGAAGTACTATCGACTGTTTTCGTTTTCGATTTGCTTTCGAGTTTGATTGACCTAGGGCAAGCCGGGCTTTTTGGCTTGTATGAGGGGCCCGCTACTGCGTGTACCAATGAGTTTTTACTGACGGAAAAATTTACGTGCATACCTACACCTGCTGCTTCACCGTTCGGAACCGGTGTAAAACTGTAAGTCCCTTCCCTTGACCCTTACTAGGTGTAGGCTCAAATTGTAGCCGACTGTTTTTTTTTTATGTCTTCCGGTATGCGTGGCTGAGTAGAAGGGGCCAAAGCACATGCTCTAACCAGCCAATATCACCTCCGAGAAGGTATGTGCCATACCGGAGACTTCCCTGGATTGCTGGCTATACTGGACTAGAGGAGAGCACAGCCGAGGCTGCTATGTGGCCATCTCACATCCAGTACGTTGGTACCAATACAGTCGGCTGCCGGTAAATGCGACGAGGTGATAAGGACAAGACTCCCGGTTATGAAATATGCATGTCAAACGTGGACTCTGACGGTCGCTGTTGTCCATGCTGGGAATATCGCTACGTTATATGGTCAGATCATGCTGGAAGACCTTTATACAGCTTCGATGAAGGTGGGTCTGAAGATGAACCGGAACAAAACCAAGGTCATGGCGATCGAGGTTATGACCGGAGGACAAATTGTTATTGACGGAGAAGTGATCGAACAGGTTGAAGAGTATGTAAATCTCGGTCAAATTCTGCGGTTTGGTAGACAAGGTCTGCTTAACGAGGCGGAGAGAAGTATTCAACTGGGTTGGGCTGCCTTTGGAAAGTTAAAATTCGCCCTGAGGTCTGACCTTCCGCAAAATTTAAAAACTCGTATATATGACCTCCCGGTTATGACGTACGGGTGTGAAACGTGGACTCCAACGGTCGCTGTTGTCCAAAGGTTGTAAGTTGCCCAGCGAGCAATGGAGCGAGCCATGCTGGGAAATTCGCTACGTGATATGGTGCATAACGAGGCAATCTGCCGACACACTAAAGTAGTTGATATTGGACACCGGGTGGGTAAGCTCAAGTGGCAGTGGGCTGGGCACGTTAGCCGAAGAGACAACAACCGTTGGAGTAACCGTGTGAGGTGTATGTCCAGCAGTGAACGCATACACACTGACTGACCTGAGCGAAGCACTGGCCGCACTCCTGGCAGACGTGATTCCTCTCGCCCGTGTGAACGGGCAGGTGAGTCTCCAAGTTCTGTCGCCGTTTAAACTGTTTGCCGCAGAAATTGCACGAGAATGGCCCCGCGTTGTTTTCCGCACAATCCGCGGGCTCTTTCTTTATTATATCCTCTATCGCGATCGGATTTTCGTACGACAAGTCTATTTCGTTATCGGCCTGTTCGATGGGATATTCGTCGTAGGCTGACTGCACTCTGAAAAAAAAAAAATACATATTGAATGCACTGAATGAAAGGTCGGTCGAAACGGCTATGTAAATAGTTTGTGTTTTCCGTCCAGTTCAGTGTAGCCGGCACGGCCAAAGGGAAGCACTGACGTGGCACCAAGTTCACCCGGTGTTATGGGCTGACATCACGGATGTAGCCAACCGTGTCAGTTTCCATCAGTGATATGCTAAAGTAAGGATATGGCCTTCCATACAAATTTATCTCGCTATATGGGCGTCGATAGACGCAGCGCCATCTCTTAGCGAATTCGTGAACTACGACAGACATCCAGCCGCTCTGCGGTTTTAGAGTTCGAAGTAGCGTTGTACCGACGTTATCATAAGTGTTACATTTTTGCAATAACAAAATTATTATCATTAGTAGATATTGCAAGAGGAACAAGGCATTGCTAGACATAGGCGTTCTTTAATTAAATTAAGTAAATACAAATCATTAGTCCCATAACGGTATTATTACTATACATATAAGCATTGCTAAATTAACATTCTATCTACCGAATGACCCGTTCCTTATATTATGCCAATATTGTAAGACCTGCCACAAAGTAGTATGCATTTTTCGAAAGCAAAAAATTCTACTACGTTTTACGTAAGACACCTAGGCCAGTGTTGCCATAATGATTCCCAGTAAACGAGTATTATGCGATTTTGTTATCAATAATAACAAGTTGTGTAATTATAGTATTTGTAAATGTACATCATCATTGAAAATTGGACATAGAATATCAATCTGTGTCACATGAACATTAGTTTTGGTCATATCTTGAGAACGGCTGGTCCTAGATCCATCGTGTTCATGCTAAAACTGGACGTCTCGATGAGATGTAACTATGTGTTACAAAAAAAAAAATACAGTCGAATTGAGAACCTCCTCCTTTTTTGGAAGTCGGTTAAAAATTGTTTTTGGTCATATCTTGAGAACGGCTGGTCCTAGATCCATCGTGTTCGTGCTAAAACTGGACGTCTCGATGAGATCTAACCATCTGTCACAGGAAAATTTGTTTTGGCCATAACTCGAGAACCGGTGGTCCCAGACCCACCGTATTGGTACTCAAACTTCATGTCTCCGTGAGATCTATCCATCTGTCCCATGAACTTTTGTTTTGGTCATAACTCGAGAACCACTGGTGCTAGACCCATCGTGTTGGTACTCAAACTTAAAGTCTCGGTGAGATCTACCCATCTGTCACATGAACTTTTGTTTTGGCCATAACTCGAGAACTACTGGTGCTAGACCCATCGTGTTGGTACTCAAATTCAAGTCTCGGTGAGATCCATCCATCTGTCACATGAACTTTTGTTCTCGAGTTGTTGTTGACAAGTTGTTCTCGAGTTATGACCAAAACAAAAGTTCATGTGACAGATGGCTAGATCTCACCGAGACCTGAAGTTTGAGTACCAACACGATGGGTCTGAGACCAGCGGTTCTCGAGTTATGGCCAAAACCAGAGTATGGCATATCCAGACGCCGATGACGCCGAGCGGCAAGTCCTGCCGTAGATTTGATGATCCGCTCCGCGTACTCACCGGAGCACGTCCTCGTCGTCCATCGGCATGTCGAGGTGTTCGATCTCGACCTCCACTTCCAGCTTGACAGTGGGGTCGCGCGACGAGCAGAGCCGCTCCATCTTACTCACTGTCGGATCACGTCAAAACAGCTGTCAGTTCGATACCGTACCACACGTTATATTTCGAAAATCGGGGCAAGCAAGAGTGATCGGTGTTGTGCGGAATATATGGTCGCACATTTTCGTCAAATAATGAAATAATGAATGTTTCTTATTAAAACGAGTGATAAGTGCGGGCTGTACGGAAAAAAAAAACCTTTGCCTAACAGATAGAACACACTTTAAAAATATTCTAACCTAGAATATTTATGATATTGGATACTGGATTCTAATCTAAGGTTATTTAGAATGCATTAAGTATTTGAATAGTTCAATTCTTCAACTACACGTAAATTACATAATTTGCATTGCATTGCATTGAGTAATTTGGCCATTTTAGGTTAGAGAAATTCGGAAAACAATTTTGAGCGTGTTTTGTTTTCCTGCAGTTCAGAAAATCCATCTGCTTTCAAACTCTAGAATTCGTCTGTGCGCAAATCTTCACTTATTTTACATCGTTTCGTGGGTAATTTCATTGGCTAACTAACTATTGGTATTATATTGGTAACTTGACTGAACCCTATGTTCTTTGTTTTGTATTTTATTATCTTTTTTAATGGGTATATTTTTGACTTATTATTTTTAATTTTTTGCTTAGATGTAGTATGTTATATTTAACATAATGAAAACTTAGTATGTAAGTTATATTTAAAAAAAGCTCTGTAAGGTTTCTTACCCGGTTCTTCCATAGAGATTGCACTACTGAACGGGACATCATAAAAAATGATGACGAACCATACTGAATATGCATATATCTCAATGAAAAATTGTTGAAATGAAATGAAATGAAATGAAATGAAATATGTTTATTTATCTTATTTACACGATTATACAATTGAAAGAATAACTTAACTAGCTTAAAAAAAAACCAATAAGATAAATGGGTGTCTGTCTCAGCTTATTGCTGCGACAGCGGGCGAGCCTTCTGCCGCAGCACTGATTTTCAGACAGACCCCTCTTTTATATTATTAAAAATAACATAACAAACACAATTGCGATAGGGATACAAATAAATACAGTACAATATACTCACATACATATAAAAACAGTTTACATAGAATAACGCAATCTGAAACAGTCATCATAAATTTATATTGATAAATATATATATATATGTATATACACACAAATAGGACTAACTAATGGGAATTATTAATTAATAGGACTAAACTAATAAAAAAATTAAAAAAAAATTAGAAGAAAGTGGTGTTAGTATTATTTATTTATTTATTTGTGTAGTATTATTTATTTATTGTTATTGTTGTGTGTTCTTTATGGCGAAATAAATATCTGAATCTGAATCTGAATATTATTGCGAATAAAGTTTATTAATCTGACTCATTATTTTACGAAATATTTCGAGTTTATGTAGCGTGCTCAAATTTCGCGCATCAAAATGGAATGGTGTGAAAAAGTAATGAAGTCAGGTCGGGGCAAAGGGTTAATTACCTACAATTAGATTAGGATAAACTTTACACTGACTAAACGTATTGTATACTTACAATTACTTGTTTGTTTTTAACAATATTCCACAGTTATTCCACAATTATACACAGACGAAAGGAAACAACGAATGAAGACGGAAGGGGATGCACGAATTAAATATACAGCGGGGATAGTTGGATAACCCCTTATACAGAAAGACCCTTAAAACGCCATTTTAGCAATACAAATTCGGAAGGAAATTACATCTTATTTACAGAGACATTATGGCATAAGTTCGCATACACAAATTCCGCTGCTGCACGTAGAGTTTGACAAGTTCATGCAAACTACCATTCATTCGACGTTAATTTAATGTGCAATAGTTTCTGAATAATAACCGTTTAATCTTTATTAAATCGTTACAGAATTAGGTGTTGATTAGGTGCCATGCCACATACACTGCACCACTGGTTCGTTCGACTAATTTATTTTCAGATAGTTTAGATTGTAATATTTATTCTTTTTTTACACTATTGAGAGCGCGTAAAAATGTAAGTATATTATGAAAATCCAAACATTGTTCGACTAATTTATGTTGAATATTGCAAAATTATCCTATGTAAATGATAAATGCGATTTAGCATGCGCTGGAAAAATAAATTGACCTCGTTATGACAGTATTCTCGTAGACCCAAATATGGCATGGTAAAATATAGTTTACGAGATAATGAATGGCGAAATTTAAAATCTAAGCATTGGATTGGAAGTCGGTTAAAAATAGCGGAAGCCGCAGTTGTCTCACTAGACGCATTGAGACCCATTGGAGCGAGTGAGACGAATAATGAAAAATTGGTAATAGAGAGTAGCCTTGCTCTAGACCACAATTTTCCTACATCGTGCCATGCCTTATGGTCTAAAAACGATCAGACAAACTTCGTGCCCGTATAAAATCAATGGTATGGTACACGTCGATTTGGTTGGCTACATCCCCTAATACAAGGGGTGAACTAGGTGCCATGTCAGTGCTTCCCTTTAGTCGGGCTGGGCTAAATCGGAATAGACGCATAATCTTCATAGCCATATCAGGCGTGTCTCACTCCGACGAAAAAATAGATAAATAGTTAACCGCGTTGCGGACCTTCGAAGGATCGAGCCGTGAGGGACGCGCGCTCCTCTAATTAATACCTGTTTGTTTTATTTCATCATCATCATACGCGAACATAATATATACTATATATTATATTTAATACAATAGATATAAAATTTGAGTTTGATTTTCTTTTTTCATTCACTAGTATAACTTCAATAATTGGATTATTCATGCTACAATGCAAGTCAACCAGATTCAATAGCCTAACAAGGCAATTAAAATCTCTAAAAAATAGCAATATTTAGATTGTGGTTCACCAATTGACTTGTTATACCTTTTTATTTATTATTTGGGACATCAAACAGTATAATATATAATACTTGGTAAGTAAAGACAATTAAGTTAGTGCATACCTAAACCAGTAAAACTACTTATAAACTTAACCTATTCAGAAAAACTATTATTAAATTTACGAAAGAAGGTACGGTTTAAAATTTTTAGGTTTAAATAATGTTTGTCTTATGTACATAAATGCATTTATAAAAAATCCTCGTCGCCTACGCGACGAAACCAACCGAACGAACGACAACACTCGACCTTGGACGCGACTGCACGGCAGGTAAGGCAACCCTACATGCCGTCCCCCCGCCACTATCTCTCTCTCGTGGATAGATATAGTAAAGGAAATTCAGCGCTCGAGGATTCACATAAGGTTTAATGTTACTTGCGCTGCTTTCTAAAGCGCGCGTTTGGAACTTTGTCGAACTTTTTTTACGTATTTTCTTTGGAATTAGACATCTGTTCCGTTAGGAACTATTAAGTAATCTGTGGCCGTATCAACCGACCTGCATTCAATGGCATGGTGCGAATCCAGTTTAAACCCTATCACCTTGTAAGGACTTACAGTAGTTTTTACAGTGATATGCTAAAGTAGTAACGTTAGTAATATATAAGTCAATGAGTTTTTACGTGAAATCCGAACCACATCCACTCATAGAGAGCTTCGAAAACGTCACTGGAAGCATCCTACAGAATATGGATAGGTAGAGAGAGGGAGGTCGAGAGCGGGACTGGTGGTTTCCCCGCGTCCTAGTCAACGCAGACTAGCTGACGAGGGCTTGATGCGAGCCGAAACGTGAAGCATGCGCGGGAAATTTAGAGTGGCCACTCGCTAGTCCCGGCCTCGATTAATACCCTCCTCTACTGCCGATGGGCCCGGATATGTTCGGTGAAGCCATCACAAGCTTAGATCCACACCTTCCTTCCATCGGTGGGACAGTCACTCTCCAAAGCCCGATCGTATCCGGTGTGCTTTGGCAATCGAAAGCCGATCCATAGCACCGTCGAGCTGATGAGTCTAACCGATGCATGCACGGTTTAATTTTAGAATGCAAAATGGAATAAATAAAAATTCACATTTTTTTCTTATATAGTATTTTATTTATTTTCTTTATACAGACAGAAAATGCAAAACGCATGAACAAAATTTCATATCTTTGCAAATCAAACTAAATTAAGAATTCAATCTGTATTACCTGACTATTTACAATATTAAAGGGTCGAATTGCTGGAAGGGTGTATGTGAAAATAAATCTATTTATTAAAAAAAAAACTTAAAGGAATATTGAAAACAATATTCTTTACGATATCGTGTGGCGCCGGTACATACTTAAAAAGAATAGCCCCGCTGCATCTCTCCCCGTGCATGTCGTAAAAGGCGACTAAGTGTACGTCCTGGGTGCAGCGTTGCGTGCAGCGTTTTGCGGAGCGGAGCGTGCTGCGGGCAATTCAAACATGCGCGCGCGCTATAATGCGCGGGACGGATCTCGGCGTGTCGTCGCCGCAACGGGCGACCCACCACGCGAATACACTATACAAGTACGGTGCGGGTGCGAGGGAGAACACTGACGAACCGCTGCGGCGGCGACACGCCGAGATCCGCCCCGCGCATTATACTAGTGTCCTGACTCCTGAGTGCGCAGCGTTGTGAGCGGAGCGGGGAGCGGGCGCTCGAGCGGGCAGCGGAGCGGAGCGAGCGGAGCGCGTGCAACTCAAACCAGTTTGTCTTTTCGAGCGTTCTATGGAGCGTTCAGTGCGGTCAAGTTAGCGTGCAACCATGTCGTTTCAAGATTTAAACGTAAAACGCTACCTTGCCCGCTGCACGCTTGCAGTGCACTGAGGCCAGCCAAAGAACGCAGCGTTGACCGCTGGAGCGGACGCGCCGCCCCGCCTGACGCTCCGCGCACCCAGGACGTACACTAAGGAATAAGGCATGGTATTTTATTCTATATTGATCATTCATATGGCAGTTAGACTTCACTCGAACTTTTGTCTCAATTTGTTCTATCACGGTGCCGTGCTAAAGGGCGACAGGATAGCCACCTCTCACCTTGCGTGGCGGTTGGTGTTTTTTTGTAATTTATAAGAGTACTTGCAGCACAACACCGATTACTCTGCTTACCCCGATTGTCGGGATACAGCGTGTAGTATGTATGTATTCTTTACGATTTTGTAACCTAGTTGGTTTACGTCCTGGGTTTCACTATAAGCTTATTTAAAACATTCTAAAAAAAATGCAAATATTTCCAGAACCTTTGTTTTATATTTGTGCACTGGAATGAAATGAAATTTATTGAAACAAGAAATTGCTTTGACCATCCGCGGTCTTAGTCTAAAAAAAGATATTAAGATAAACCAGAAATCAAATACATTGACAGAAAACCACTAAAATTTCACATTTACCCACCGACCCTTAAGAAGTAGAAAAGAGGGGGGAAACATACATTTACAATAAATATTATGCACAAATTGTTTAAATTTTAGCTAATAATTACAACTAAATTTTTTTAGATATTTAAACTACAAAATTACCTTTAATTTTACCATACAAATATTCCTACATTACCATACACACTCATTCGTACATTTTATACAAGCTTAAAAAGTCAGCCGCTATATCCCGGCTTCATAACACTTTATGAAGTTGTACAACTGTTCATGTGGCATCGGTGGCGACTAAACAGTTATTGAAACAACAGTTGAGTTGACATCTTGTCAACTCAACTGTTTAGTCATTAAATAAAACAATTTGGTCCATTAAATAAAAAGTTCAAAATGGCGGCCACTTTTTTTAAATTTTGACAACGGATTCGCATTCAGAGCCCACACAGACACCCAGATATCGATTTTTAAATAAATCGGTCCAGTAACGAAAAAGTTCAAAATGGCGGCCACTTTTTTTAAATCGCGAAATTAAAACACCATGAATATTATTTTCGTACCCAGGAACGAAATTAATATTTTAGTTTCGTCGTAAGGAAGTCTCCAATATTTTACTCTGTTCCTCGAAGTATAGGTAAATAAGCTTCTTTCTTAGATATTCCAATCACTGATAATAATTAATAACATTACAGGGATAGTAGGTAGGTAGGTAGGATTACCTGAAGTATTTTCGGGCCAAACTACTTTCTTACTCTAATATACTTTAACAAGGGCGAAGCCGCGGGCAAAATCTAGTAAATAGCCTATATGTTAAACCAAAAAAAATATAGGTGCCTATCTAACAGTAAAAACATTTTTAAATATGTGCTGTGCCAGCTCACGAACATACATTCACACATATTTCCTCTTTCTAATATTATATTGTGTAATGAATTTATATTTTTATCGAAAGTAGCAGCCCTAGCGTCACCGAGTTTGCTTCAAGGCCACGCGCCTGCAAAGCAATAATCACTTTACGCTCTTTCGTTTAGGTACATTTTCGCACGCAGCGACTGGCGACGTAAAACTGTAGGCTATTAAAGCCGTAGGTATGAAATTTCTCTAGTAAAGTAACTATTAAGTAATCTGTGGCCACAGCACGATGGTGTAGTTCTGCCTTTAAATACACCTGCTGCTTCACCATTCGGAACCGGTGTAAAACTGTAGGTCCCTTCCCTTGCCCCTTACTAGGTGGTAGGCTCAAATTGTAGCCGACTGGGTTGCTACCACCGTACGGGATGTAAAATGGCCGCATAGCAGCCTCGGTTGTGTTCTCCTCTAGTCCAGTATAGCCAGCAATCCAGGGAAGTCTCCGGTTTGGCACCTACCTTCTCGGAGGTGATATTGGCTGGTCGGAGTATGCGCTTTGGCTCCTCCGACTCAGCCACCCATATCGGATTACATAAAAAAATGTAATAAAAAATACGTGAGTGAGGAGTGTTGATGATTCATAGGATGAAATTAATGCGATCCTTTGAAAGTTTGTGATGACAATTGCATGTGAAGGCACGCACACCTCTTGTTTACAAATAGGGAATATGTTTTATCACACTTTGCATCGTCTAGTACTCAGTTCTGTGCGGCATACCACGTGTTGCATTGGAGATTAAGGTGGAAATAATACTCAAACCGTGCTACCCGAGCACTGATGATTGAAACACGAACCGTATGCAGATGTAAATAGGTGCGAGATTCATTCTACTCGTGCGGTGGCTGATACGTCGCGCCGACGATGAACGTTTGCGCGAAATTCACACTATATATTAAATTTCACGTGTTGGAAAGCTGGAAAACAATATTTTTTTAGCTGCGATTGTAGGGAAAAATATTATCTATATTTCTATGAGGGTCTTGCATTGAAACAATTGATGTTTCTCAAGATAACTTAACTTGAAAGTACAATTGTTAAAAGTTCAATACATAACACTTATTTTTTACAGATTTTTTATCTTTACCAATAGCTCAATAATTTCGTTTAAAGTTGACCTTTTGAGTCTTATTTCCGCCTTAACAATGTTCTACCCATTTTAAATGTTTACAGATTAATAGTAGGTACCGAAGACTTACATAAGTCGACGTTTCGCCCGCTACGTCGCGGGCTTCTTCAGGAATTACGGGAGTTCCTGGAGCCGACGTCTGGTGTCCGTTGTATTAGACGTCATTGATACCTACTGTTAATCCGTAAATTTAAATAATCATTCATCATCAATCATTTTAAATAATGAATATAATCAATAACAGAGTAAACTTAAGAACATTACCCTAGTGTCACAGAAGAGAGATATAGGGCTAACGCCCAGAAGAGACACGAGCCTGTACGTGTGAGTTTAGTTGATCTATAGATACGCACGGGGATGCGTATGTTGCTTGAGCCCGCTTTGAACGATAGGGTTGGTAAACGCAGAGTACGGGTTGAATGAGCGAGCGAGAGTTTGGTTCGAGAAAGAGAAAGATGAGCAGCGGGCGAACGCCGCGACACCGCATCGCTTGCTAAACGAAAGAACAATAAATAAATGCTAGCTCGCAGCAGGCAGCAGCCTGTGCGATGAGTCACCTCCCGTGAGTTAGTCGGACCGCTCCCGCCGACCCGGTTGCTTACACAATACATTCAACCGTGTCGCCGGCCTGCTAGTGTACTTCATACAATTGATATTGTTTAGATTCACCCATCCCATTCGAATTTTCACAATGTAATACTGTTTTAATTACATACAAATTACACTAATCACAAAACTATAATAATAGGAGGGGGGAGGCAGAAGTAAAGACTAAGGGGTGCGTAAGAATGCGGCGTAGAGCGAGGGGGTTGTTGCGGGGATTAGGGATTCGGAAAGAGCCAATCACAACATACGAATGGTTTTGGACGTTCGAGCCAACTTCGCCTTGTAGTAAAGTTAGTATATATACACTTATATATGTTGTTACGATGACCATGTCATTAACTTCGGGAGGGTTACATAGACACTCAAATAAACACGTTACGCAAAAAAAAATATATGTTTATAGTATTACTTTTCGAGAAATTTAACAAAACATGTTAGCTACCTAAACATTAACCTGTGTGTAACAGTAGGTAACTTGCATTGTACGGGGTCAATGACCGTACTATGTTCAAACGCAGAATAGCTGTTTGTTGTAAGTAAGTCACAAGGTCACTATGATTGGTTTTTACAGCTACTTATTTGATTAAATTTTTTTGTTAGGAGAAAAAATGCTCCTATAAACATATGTTTTTTTCTTACGTAAAGTGTTTATTGCAGTGTGTATGTAACCCTCCCGAAGTTAATGACATGGTCAGCGAAACACCTTATATAGCGTCACGCCTGTTCCCCAGTGGGGTAGGCAGAGACAACGGATCTCCACGCGCCACGATCCTGACACACCTCTGCCGCCTCTTCCGCTCTCATAATGTTCTTCAGGCATGCTCTTCGGTTGTGGGTACTACGCACTTGACCCCTTTTTGAGTACGCGCCCGATCTGGTCCAGGGACGCGCGTCTAGGTGCGACCCTAACCGACTCTTAAACACTCGTTAAAGTTTGTACTTTTTTAAAATCTTTATTTTGTTTAGGGCTTTAGCTATTTTTGACTATGCCAGCCCCGTAGTAACTATATTGATATTTTAACCCTTTTGGCGCCAGGAACGCCAGGACCCAGTCATGCGCCCAGGCCAAGGCTTTACAGAACTTCCACCCGTACTACTACTACAATAAACTACAAATTAAAACTGTTTATATGAAAGCACTTTTCTAAATCACATATGTGTGTGCCTGGCCTCACAGAATGACTATAGGCGCGCACAAATATGTGCGCCTGGCGCCACCTATTTATGAAAGCACTTTTTCTAAATCACATATGTGTGCGCCTGGCCTCACAAAATGACTATAGGCGCACACAAATATGTGCGACTGGCGCCGAAAGGGTTAATCTACTTCAGCAGGAATCAATGCCTGTGACTTTACAAAAAAAAATGAATATGGATTCAAACTCCTCCCCCTGAGCTCGCCCCAAGGCTTCTTTACGAAACAGGTTGAGTCTGTCAGTTCTTAAGTCTCTCAATGGCGCATTCCAACAGTATATGGAGTACCTCCTCTTCTATCCCACACGTGCTGCAGTTGGGTGATTGTGCTATCTTCATGAGGTACATTGTCTTATTTGTTGGAATGTGTCCGGATTGTAGTCTCAGGCGCATTACAATTTCTATTCTCGGTCTGTCGCTCTTGGCAAACCAGGGAATTTTTAACGGTTCACACTGCATTGTTCTGTACAATATACCTTTCCGGGCAGGATCGCAATCTCAGGCCCATTACAATTTCCATTCTCGATGTCGCATATCGCGTGGAGTCGTCCTCAATCTATTTCGATCAAAGTCGCTCCTTCTCTTTCCTTCGCGTGCATTTTTCTATGCCGACGCAACGTGTCCTTCAGCGTGAAACTTATGCCGCACTCCTCGCATTCGTACGTCAGGCCCGTGTGCGTTCTGATATGCGCCATCAGATTACTATGCCGGCTGTAATTCTTCCCGCATTGATTGCAAACGAACGGCCTATCGGTGTCGGCGTCGGCGCTGTGAATCGGCATGTGATATTCGAGCGTGCACTTGCGCGGGAAACCTCTCCCGCACTGCCCGCACATGAACGCCTTATCGCCCGCGTGAACCTTCATGTGCGTTTTGAGGTTGTGCGGCCACGTGAAACAGCGGCCGCAGTCCTCGCAGCGGAATTTCTTCTCGCCCGTGTGCGTACGAATGTGCATGTCGAGGATTTTTTTAACAGCAAACGTTTTACCGCACTCGGTGCATTCGAAGGGCCTCTCACCCGTGTGAATGCGGATGTGACATTTGAGGTTATTCTTATGCGAGAACGCCTGACCGCATATCGGGCAAGGAAACGGCCTCTCTCCCGTGTGAGTGCGCGTGTGCGTTTGCATTTCGCGCTTGGTCGCGAACCGCTTGGGGCACATGGAGCATTCGTACGGTCGGATACCGAGATGGCGCGCTTTAAAATGGCGATTGAGATAGTGGCTTTGCGTGAATTTACGACCGCATTCCTTGCAACAGTATTTGCTCTTGCGTTCGGCGAGATGCGCCCGGACGTGCTTGATAAGGTAAGTTCTTCTCGCGTAGCATTTGTTGCAGTCCGAACACTGAAATGGCTTTCCTTCTTTCTTCGGATTGTCTTTTTGCGAGTTGTGCGGTTTGGCCGGTTCGGAAGCGGCGACAGGCGGCGTTGGACCGACGTTGTTGAAGTTAAGCTCGACGTCGGGGATCTCTTCGATTTTGCAAATGACGTTGCTGAACGGCGAACCGTCCGATGAGCTGAAATGTAAATTAAATCTCATTATTAAAACTGTGTGGGGCCGGTACTTAAAAAGAATAGCCCCACTGCATCTCTCCCCATGCATGTCGTAAAAGGCGACTAAGCGATAAGGACAAGATGCCGTGCTAAAGGGCGACAGGCTCGCCACCTCTCATCTTGGCACGGTACTTCCACCGAGTCATGCAGCAGGTGGGTCTTCGTGCCTTGCTTGCTGCTTGATCGTTTGAATCTTGTTCGAATACTTTGCGAAACGTGGTGGTCGGTGTTGTGCTGTAATTTACTAGAGTTCTTGCAGCACAACACCGATTACTCTGCTTACCCCGATTGTCGGGATTCAGCGTGTGTGATATGTATATGTATGTATGTATTAAAACAAGACAAGAATTTTTTTTTATGGATACTGACACGGTTGGCTACATCACCTACAACTACCGTGATGTCATACCATAACACCGGGTGAACTAGGTGCCATGTCAGTGCTTCCCTTCATTTCATGTCGGCTACACTGAACTGGACGGAAAACACTAACTATTTACATAGCCGCTTTGACCGACGTTTCGCTTAGTGCGGTAGGTAATACCAACCCGGCCAGGATAAACCCAACCACCTAGTCAGGTAAGAAAGGAAGGGATTCATGAGTAAAAATCAGGTAAAACTGTAGGTGCCTTCCAGTGGTGTGGGGTGAAATTTGGACCAAGGGAAGCTGTCAGCCACATGTCAGCCTCGATAGCTCAGTGGTGCAGACAGTCGACTGTTGCTATTGATTGTTAAGCAACGCTGGGCGCGGTCAGTACTCGGATGGGTGACCGCTCGACCGTTGGAGGCTGACCATGGTTCGGATTCCACGTAAAACTGTAGGTCCCTTCCCTTCTTACCTTACTAGGTGGTAGGGTTCAACCCGCCCAGGTTGGTACCACCGCACTGAATGAAACATCTGTCGAAACGGCTACGTAAATAGTTCGTGTTTTCCGTCCAGTTCAGTGTAGCCGGCACGATCCAAGGGAAGCACTGACATGGCACCTAGTTCACCCGGTGTTATGGGCTGTAATCACGGATGTTGTAGGTGATGTAGCCAACCGTGTCAGTTTCCATAAAAATAAAAAATTTAACAAAATATATCAAATATACCCCCCTCGTTGAGATATAGCGTGATGGTATGTATTTTTTTTTTATTGACAGCGCGACATATGGCGCCGAGCCACCCATAAGGTGTCTAACGACGCCCATGGACATTCGGTCGTATGCGGGAGTTGCGAATGCCAAGCCGGCCTGACAGGTGCCCATTCACGCCCCTCTTGAAGGACCCGAGACTGTACTTGGGGGGAAATATATATGAGCAGGGAGAGGGTTCCAGAGTTTACCGGTTCTGTAGAGGAAATATCTGCAGAATCGATTGGTACGCATCCGCGGTAAGTCCAGCGTGTAGGTTTGCAATCCCTGCCCAGTGCGCGTGGTGCGAAGGTGGAAAGGGGACGGCGGGATCGCATTAAACAGCTCCTCCGAGCACTCCCCATGGAATAAGCGATAGAACACACTTAGGGAGCCGACATCCCTACGGTGTTGCAGTGGTTCTAGATCGCAGGACACTTCGGGGTCACCCACTAGTCGCACGGCTCGACGCTGGATTGAGTCCAGAGGCGCAAGCTGGTATTTGGCAGAGCCATCCCACAGGTGCGAGCAGTACTCCAAGCAGGACCTGATCTGCGATTTATACAGAAGCAGCTTTTGGTCCGGCGTGAAGTACCGTCGCACCTTATTGAGTACGCCCAGCTTTTTAGAAGCCAGCTTGGCTTTCCCCTCGATATGGCGACGAAAGTTCAGGTCGTGCGACAGTTCGACTCCGAGGACCCCGAGGTGTTCACTTAATTGAAGCGACGTGCCTTGGAATGAAGGAGCCGGTGTGAACACCGCTCTCTTCGCACTGAACGCGCAAACTTGTGTCTCGGAAGCGTTGAACTCGACCAAATTACTACGGCCCCATTCGGAAATAGAGCCGAGTGTGTGTTCGAGCTCAGACACAAGTCTTCGCCTCTTCTCATCCACAACATCCCGACTGGCTGAAGGGTGACTGGTGTAGGATCCGTGTGCCGTACTGTCATCTGCATAACAATGTATTTGCCAAGAGACAGCATATTATTGATATGCAGAAGAAACAGAGTGGGTGACAACACAGATCCTTGTGGTATGTCGGCGTTCACTGACATGGCGTCCGACGAGCAACCGTCCACTAGGACCTGAATGCTACGCCCATGTAGGAAGTGGGCGACCCAGTCAGAGAGGCCAGAAGGAAGTCCGTAAGCCGGCAATTTGCCCAAGAGAGACTTGTGCCAAACCCGGTCAAATGCCTTGGCAATATCAAGGATTCACCATGACCTTCAAGCAGTGGTCAAAGGTGAGTGACGTACGCTAGGAGATCACCAGCAGATCGTTTTGGCCGGAAGCCGTATTGCCGATCGCTGATGAGGTCATTCGTCTCTAGGTACTTCATGAGCTGCACATTGATAATGCGCTCCATCACCTTACAGAGAAGGGAGGTAATCGCTATAGGTCGGTAGTTTGACGGGTTTGAGCACCCTTTTTGGGGACCGCTTGCACAAACGCACATTTCCAGGCCGCCGGTACACGGCCATTGGAGTAGGAGAGACGGAATAGGCGCGTCAGCACTGGAGCCAGCTCGGGAGCACACCTTTTTAACACCAATGCAGGAATCCTATCCGGCCCACTTGCTTTCCTGACGTCTAGGGAGAGAAGCTCCGCCCGTACAGTCCGTTGTCGAAAATGCACTTCCGGCATGGAGTTCTCACATCTTGGTATGGATGGGGGAGTGGCACCCCCATCGTCCAGGTTGGAGTTCCCCGCAAAGAGAGATACCATTAAGTCGGCTTTCTCCTTTGTGGAGTGGGCAAGTCAGCCTCCAGGACACTGCAGAGGTGGAAGAGAGGAGCGGCAGAAATTCGACTCGACAGATTTGGCGAGAGACCAGAACTCACGGCTCCCAGTTGGGTGCTGGTTCAGTCTATCGCCGATTCTGCCGATGTGGTCAAATTTGGCCCTGACAATAACCCTTTTGCACGATCTGGAGAGGCGGTTGTATTCCTTCTTCAGTTCGGATACGTTTGAATCACGTCCGGCACGAGCGCGCGACCATGCACGATAAGCTGCGCATTTAGCTGCGACAGCATCAGCATAGTCGCGGCTGTACCATGGTTGGCTTTTACCACCGAGGTGGACAGAGGGGCTGGGAATAAACATTTCCATTGCCCTCAGAACCACCTCGGCAACGGTATTAGCGCATTGCGACGGATCGTCCAAACTGAAGCAGATCTCTCTCCAAGGGTAGGACGCGAAGTGTTCTCGCATCCCATCCCAATCTGCTGACGCGTAGTGCCAAATTCGACGCGTTCCTCCAGTACGGGACTGAGGAGGCGAAGATGGCACCGTGGACCCACTAAACAATGATCAGAAGAACCCAGCGGGGCTCTCACTGCGACCTTATATACAGTGGGGTTCGTCGTCAGCAGAAGATCCAGCAGCAGAAGAATCAGCAGGGTTCATGACCGTCTATATCTGGCAGCCTGGTGGGCTGGTCTACCAGGTGAGACAGGTCATGCGTCAGGGCGAAGTCGTAGGCGGCTCTCCCTGCAAAGTCAGTTCTCCTGGAGCCTAGCCAGACCTCGTGATGGGCATTGAAGTCTCCAAGGAGAACCAAATCCGCGGTGGGGAACCGCTCTTAGACTTTGTCTACTGCTCCACTCAGGTACTCCTGGTTATTTAAAGAGTGGGATTGAAAATGGCGGCGTTTTATAGCTGTACAGTCGGCGTGCACATTTTTTTTTAAGTGAAAACTTCTTTAGCGGCGCTTGGCACTTTTTTAGGTGGGTAAAAAATGTTAAACTCGCGTCAGATCTCGAAAAGTGACAGATTTATTTTTATTATTTAAAATGTCACCTTAAGTCATTGCATTTAAGGGTTAAGTTACGAGTGGCTCGGGATCAATTCTGTTCGTCTCTCAGTGACAGTAAAGCCGAAAGCGAATCAAGGGAATCCGATATTCGTTTGGTCGTTTATGTGATTTCGTGGCTCAATGGTAAGAGTGTAGGATTTGTATTTTAGGACCATGGGTTCAAATCCCTCAAAAATTTTTTTGTTTTTTTTTTCTTTTGTTTTCTTTTTTAAGCAATGTTACGTTGTTTAAATTTTTTTAGGGTGTTTAGTTTTTTTAATAACCACCTAAGAATTATTTTCGGAAATACAAAAAGTTTTCACTTCTGCCGGCACTCCCGGAGTGCAACTGGGGCTTTTTTGCTTATTATATTTTTATATTTGCAAATTTTTGTCTTCTTACAATTGCTTTATTATCTTTAAGACGGCAATACTGTGTCAGCGAGAGGCAAATAGGAACGCCGCCATTTTCAATGCCTTTCTTTAAATAAGCAGGTAGTACATAATATGTAGGTACTCACTCCGACATTAGATCATCGACCGGCTCCAGTTTAGACGGCTGCAACATCAGCTGCATGTCCGCAGGCCGGAGCACGGTGGGCTCAATGTCCATCTCCTGCTTGAGCAGCTCGGGTTCCCTAAAATATATCGGTTTCCATAAAAAAAAAAGCTGGAACTGGTTGCCTGTAAATGAACTTACATTATGTAATTACATTTTTAGGTTTCCGTATCCCAGACGGAAGCCTATTACTAAGACTCGTCGTCCGTCCGTCCGTCCGTCCGTCCGAGGGCTGAATCTCTTGAACCGTAATAGGTAGCCCGTTAAAACTTTCACAGAATATGCGTTACTATGGCGGATGAAACAACAAATAAGAAAAATAAGAATTTTCAGAAGTTTGATGTTTGACAGATCACTTTTAAAAAATAAAGTGACGTTACTATGGTAACAGCTGTCAGTGGGCAAACATGGAGACCTGTCATAACATAAACATAATATATCTGATAAATTCAAATTCGAAGACCATGCGTCCATGCCACCTGAGCGGATAGGCGGATATTATTGATAGCGGATAGATACTGAAACCTTCGCGCGCGAGTAAAACTCGCACTTGTTACATTATGTATGATAGATGTTTTTTTTTATTTAATAGATAGATATATTATTATAGATATATAGGTATCATTGTCATTTCTGGTTTATCGCACCCGAGAGATATTATTTCCCTCTCACTCAAGTACATACTTATTTTTTGCGAAAGATTAAATAAAAAGCCATATGCGCGAGTTACTCGAAGCAACAAAATCAAACTGAAGGAATGCTCGATGGGGCGCATGACATCATGATGGGCAAGCTGTGAAGGGATAGCTTACCCTGGTGCAGTATGGGCGCGTCGTTAAGGTCTAATTTTGAGGGGTTACTTTTCGAAATAATATTTTACACTTTTATTTATTTATTTATTTATTTTAGACAGGCAGCCTAGGCTGATACGTCTAAATCCAGTTCAAATTTGTTGTTTTTCGTCATTATCTTAGATTTTTTTTGTTTAATTTTTTTTTTTTTCATTCTTTAGCACTCTTTTTGAGATTATGTTTTATTTGTTAGATATTTATCTAGTCTATTATTGAATTGGTTGGTAGTAAGTGCGCTTATTACTCTTCCTCTGGAAGTTGGTTCCAGTCGTCCACCACTCTGTTTGTTATGAAATGTTTGCGAGTATTGCTGTTAAAGATTGTTCGACTTAGTTTCATGCTATGGCCTCGAAGATGAATGTTTTGGTTCATTGTGAACATTTGGATCAGCTCAGGAGCTCGAGAGCTCACACACTTGTGCCGTTTTTACTTCTGAACTGGTTTCACGATGGAAGTCAGCTTAGTACGCTATGTTATATAGTTGGAGTTATGCGTAGATCTGTATTAGCTGTGTCTGTTGCTCGGGAAGGAAGGAACACATTTTCGCAGATGTGTATGTTTATTTATTGTTACTGGATGGATGTTATGCAATCCCGCCATCCCCTTTCCACCTCCGCACCACACGCACTGGGCAGGGATTGCATCCCTATACGCTGGACTTACCGCGGATGCGTACTAATCGATTCTGCAGATCTTTCCTCTACAGAACCGGTAAACTCTGGAACGCTCTCCCTGCTCATATATTCCCTCCCCCCCCCAAGTACTTGATGTCGTCGTATCACCTGGCGGGTGGTCTTCCCACACTCCGTTTTCCTGTCCACGGCCGCCAGTGTAGGACACGGTTACTCCAACGGTCGTCGTCTCTTCGGCTGACGTGCCCAGCCCATTTCCACTTGAGCTTAGCCACCCGGTATCCAATATCGACTACTTTATGGGTTGCCCGGCTCTATCAATTTTTTATTGATGCTCTATCAATAAAAAATCAACTGAAATCTAAAGCCCTGCTCTATGTCAAAACAAAGGAACAAAACAAACCCCTCGGTGTCTGCGTCCTCCTGCTTAATTGAATCTATCTCGACTTCCACCTTAATCTTGCTAGTGTCGTCTCCCTCCTCGTCTACATCAATCGGCTCCAGTTTTATGTAAATGTGCGGAAACGGAGCGGAGTCCTCCATTTTTAAGCTGCTGAAGCTGTAAAAAGATAAGACAGACGTAGGTACTTAATTTATTTTTTTATCTAATCCGAAATAATTTTTTTTTTTTTATGGAAACTGACACGGTTGGCTACATCACCCACAACGTCCGTGATGTCAGCCCATAACACCGGGTGAACTAGGTGCCATGTCAGTGCTTCCCCCTTTGATCGTGCCGGCTACACTGAACTGGTCGGAAAACACAAAACCATTTACATAGCCGTTTCGACCGACGTTTCATTCAGTGCGGCGGTACCAACCGGGGCAGGTTAAACCCTACCACCAAGTAAGATTAGGAGGAAAGGGACCTACAGTTTTACGAGGAATCCGAACCTCGGTCAGCCTCCAACGGTCAGCGGTCACCCATCCAAGTACTGACCGCACCCAGCGTTGCTTAACATTCAATAGCGACAGTTGACTGTCTGCACCACTGAGTTATCGAGGCTGACGCATGCAATTTACGTGCATACCTACACCTGCTGCTTCACCGTTCGGAACCGGTGTAAAACTGTAGGTCCCTTCCCTTGCCCCTTACTAGGTGGTAGGCTCAAATTGTAGCCGACTGGCTAGTCAGAGCATGTGCATGGATTACATAAAAATAAAAAAATAAAAAAATCCGGTATGGGTGGCTGAGTCGGAGGGGCCAAAGCACATGCTCCGACCAGCCAATATCAACTCCAAGAAGGTAGGTGCCATACCGGAGACTCCCCTGGATTGCTGGCTATACTGGACTAGAGGAGAACACAGCCGAGGCTGCGATGCGGTCATCTTACATCCAGTACGGTGGTAGCAACCCAGTCAGCTACAATTTGAGCCTACCACCTAGTAAGGGGCAAGGGATATTGAAATATGGCTATAGTTAGGATAATATGATGCGATGTTTTGCCTAGTACCCCCCTTAAACATGTAGACCCCATGGAGAACCCATCGGTTCTCTAAATCGTTTCTTTGTCGCACCGCTAGAGTGTGGAACTGTCTTCCGGCGAGTGTATTTCCTGAATCCTTTAACCTGGGTGTCTTCAAGCGTCGTATTAACGGGCTAGACAGCCTAGCAACAATCCGCAAATCTGCTGGCATGGTACCTAACTGAGCGTGGTTTCGCGAGGAGAGGTGATTTTGGCTCTGTCGACTGCACCATTGGTCTCTCGACACAGCCACCCATGCTGGTATACATAAAAAAAAAATTTGAGGGAATCATAGTATAGAAAAGGTTGGGATCCCCTGTCCTACATTATTAAATAAACTAATAAATTTTATTAGTCCAGTAAGTTATAGGCGCTTATGTTTCACGCGGAAGAGAGCCGGCACGAGATTCCAATTGGCAAACATAAAAATGTTTTTCACTTTATAGAATGGATGGAATTCTAGTGTCTTTAATTCATGCGCATTTATTCTAACATTCCAAACTATCTCAAATAGGCATACCTCGTCCAACAGTTGCAGGTATTCGGTCTTCCTTCAGCGAAGCAAGAAAGAAGATGGCGAATGAAAGATCAGCATTTTCGAGCCATATTTGTTCACTGACTACATTTTTACATTGTTCACTCCATAATATAAACAAGAAAGAAACTCTGCATTATCAGGAAATCCCGAAAAATCGTGCTGAAATAGCTAGCGGTCAGAGGAAAGAAAAAGGAAATGAAATCGCTTCCTTTGCCTTGCCTGACTCAATTCATTGAACAAACAAACCGACAGACAAATTTCAGTTTCAGATCAGATGTCATCCATCATGCATGCACATCAAATATCACTGCTGTTATTTTAGTTGTATCTCCATTTGTAGCTTGAGCGAAAGAGATAGAACATCAGTAGTGCAATACCATTTTATTTCGTTATAAAACAGATTTTTCGCATGTCTATCGAGTCTTTCGCATTGAGCGTGAGAGATTCTGGAAAACTACAAAGAATATAATGTAGAAAAAATGATCTACAATCTACACTAAGATTTAGTTTTTATTCTAAGTCGTACTCATGTGTAATAGGAACCATTTCTCTGAAAATGCTGGCAAGTTGAATAGTGCCGTATGAAATGCATGTGTATTTATGACATTGACAGATTAATTGGTTCATTGTCGGTCGTTGGTCGGTCGCTGACGCATTATATACGAAATCCCTAATGGTTTAGTTCTATCTCTGTCTATTTAGTTCCATAAGAAAGAGATGAAAACACATAAAAGTGGTAATGTACGCAAATAATGGCACACACAACTGGAATCCATTGGTGTACCATATTCTAGTACATCGTATTCGAGTCCATCGTACTCTGGGTCCGATAATTTGGTTCATCGTATTTTGGTACATCGTATTCGAGGTATCTTATTTTGGGCATCCGTATTCTAGTACAGCGTACTTTGATGTGCCGGACACGACACATCGGTCCGATGCGACGCGGTTACCGCACCCCGCGCCCCTCTGGCGCGGCGTGCGTCCGCGCTCGCCTCGGCCCGCCGCCCTGGGAGTCGATCACACCACGGAGTCAAGTATAGTCGCTTTGAGTCAATAATAATTCTCAGTCGTTTTATTACACGTTTATACACAGCTATCATAGTGTTTCATTTGGACCTTAACACTAACACCCTACATAGGACACTCGCATATAGTAGCTAAAGTGCCGTCCGATAATTTGGTACACGATAATTTAGGCATCATGACCCAAATTATCGGACCTAAAATACGATGGACTAGAGTACGCCGAGGCGCCGTACTTTGGGTAGTGTCGAATAAATAATTAACGACATCTACCGGGAAGTAGCAATCTCCCTTCAACTTATCAGCATGTTCAAGCTTACTTATTAGTCTGCTAGTTTGATTCATGTATTGTCTGTTAGATGTCACTAGCTACATTAAAATAAATGTAAAAGAAGTTTTTCCACATTAAAGATTTCACGGTACTAGTTTAGGAAAAAAGGTAGGTATCTATCTAGTATTGCCATATAATTTATTAACGATTTACTGCAGTATTTACAGATTTACCGAATCATTGTTTTAGGCAGTTATTTAGAGTTGACGACGTAAAATAAATAGGTACTTACGTAATTTAAGCATGTCAATAATTTTTAATTACCTAAGCATTTTTTTTTCTTACCTGAAACATAATAATAAATTATAGTAAGCTGGAAATAAATCACCGCCGCCGCCCGCGCCGGCGCCACCCCCGCCGGCCGGCGCCGCCGTCCCGCCGCGCCGCCGCGCCGGTGGTAGAAACTCCGTTTTATTTGTATACTTGTAAGTACCTATTAGATTTTCAGTTTGTAAATAATATGTAAAATTTATATAAAAAGAAACGTGTGAATAAATGCATATAATAATTAGGTACACTTTATGCCACTTAATGTGTCGCAACTAGTGGCAAGGGCGCACTTATTGCCTTAGGCAATCTCCTCCAGTCAACCAGCTGGACCTCCAGTTTTACATGGAATCCGAAATGGAGCAGTGGGTTAAGGTATGCACGTAAATTTACTTCAAAAAATACTAATATTAAGAATAAAATGTATAGGTACTTATGATGTATTGGAAGTTGCACCCTTGGCTCTTGGGAGTTGGGTGGCGTCCTTCTATGCTGCTTTTTACTGAACGTGCATGGACTCCATGGCCATGGCCGTCTGTCCCAAGTCTCAACCCTAGGGTGTAGAGTGACAAAATATAAAAAAAACGTTATGAAAAGACCCCTATATCTTATATCAGTGCATATACAGGTATCCCAGTTTGCGTAGGGAACATTAAAATCTGGTGTAGATATTTGATTTTAATATTCAATATTTACTACTCCATGGTGTAAAACACGAATATGAAATAATTTTTCAGTTTGGTTAAGATTTTTTTTACTGTCCCCATAGATATATTCTGGCCGAAGTAAATATTGAAAGTTTATTTATAGACATAGACAATCAAAAAAATTCTAAACTACACTGAAAAATTCTTTCATATTCGTATTCAACGCCATATAAGGAGTACCTACGCTACGATATACTGATTTGAATATTTCTTACGCAAGCCGGGACGCATATATCCATAATCTATCTATAGGTGAGTTATGCTGATTGGTCGATGCCAGTTTGGCGGGAAATTAAATTTCGTCCGGCTCCGCCTCCGGCACTCCTAGCGAACCTACTGAACCCGAAATTCGTTAACTCGTCTAAGTGATTTCGTAGCCCATTGGTACTGTGCAGAGTTTGTATTTTTTGACCATGGGTTCGAATCCCACCAAATCTTTCTGGTTTTTTTTTTTTGTTTTTTTTTTCTTTTTTAAGCAATGTTAGGGTGTTTAAATTTTTTTAGGGTGTTAAATTGTTTTTTTAACCACATAAAAGCTTTATTTTCGGAAAAACAAACCAAACTTAAATACGTATTGGCCTGAAGTTCGGCCGCTTGACTGCGCATGTATAGTCAAATAAAATATTCAATCGAATATTTTGCCAGAAAATTTATAAAATTATTACATTATCATGACTCCCTTCTTATATTACTAGGTGGTAGGGTTTACCCACCCGGGTTGGTACCACCGCACTGAATGAAAGGTCGGTCGAAACGGCTATGTAAATAGTTTGTGTTTTCCGTCCAGTTCAGTGTAGCCGGCACGAACGAAGGGAAGAGCACTGACGTGGCACCAAGTACACCCGGTGTTATGGGCTGACATCACAGATGTTGTAGGTGATGTAGCCAACCGTGTCAGTTTCAATAAAAAAAAAAAAAATCATTTACAGATAAAAAAAGAGAGTCTTGCTTTATATTATTTTGATATATTATTGTATTATATTATGTTTGTGCACACCGATGTATCGATCATGGTTAAAACCGGTTTGAAATTACGACGTGTTGGTGTTGTTTGGGCGACCCCGGTAAACGCACTTCGCCAATAAACATTTATCATGCTAGCCACACATAGCTGTATGTACACAAATATTTGGTAAACATTTCCGTTTCGCCTCCTTCTAATGGCTTGAGATAAAACTAACATGTTTGCTACAATCACGAATACGAATAAACATGTGTGAAACCACCATTAGTATAAAATCTACCGCGACACTACGGAAGAAACAAATAAATAGTGAGTGACTGTACAATGGCGCACGCACAACAGATGAGAGGGGGGCGTGCGCGGGCGACAGGACGCGGGCGGCGACGGCGCGAGGTCGTATCCTAGCAACGCGGGGGAGCGCGGTAGGGTGCGCCGATACCCCCTTTGCACACCTCCCGTTCTCCCCCCCTCTGCCCTATTAATCGTCTTTTGCGCAGACACACGGGCGCATCTCACAGCCGCATTTAAGTTTGGTTTCTACTTGCAAAAACGACATGCGCCGCCTCAACATTAGGATACGCGACGCATCTTCTAAATTTAACCCTGGTTATTTTTTTTAAACCACCAAAACGGAGAAAACTCGCATAGTGCAGTTCAAATACTTCCGAAATTTAAATTTCCCGCCAAACTGGCATCGACCAATCAGAGGAACTCACCCTATAGACTTTGGAAATATGCAGCCGGGACACCCTGTCTAGCTAGAGACGACAATATTTTTTTTTAGATTGTGTATGCATAATTGGTTTTGGAATTATAAAATGAATGGTATGCATACATTATCCAGTAAGTAATTAATGTAGATAATTGTTAGGCATTTTAATTCTGTAGGTACAGCATTCACTTATACTTGAAAGAGATGAAATTCATATCTCTTTTTTACACAGACGAAAATAGATCGAACTTCTTTCTCTATTTCCGGTGAACCGCTAAATACGAATGTAAAAGTTTATAGCTAAGATAAATAATTAATCTTTGGTCTATAGGAGTATGGTATGCATATCTCTCGACATATGTAAATGTACATATAAAAAAAATTAATGGATGTTGGTATCTGTCTGTTGATCTGTTTGTTGGAGCCCGATAGACTCCGAAACTGCTGGACCGATCACCGTGAACCTTTGGGGGGTTGGTGTGGGGGTCTAGGTATGTTCCCACTGCACAGCTCCGAGAATGGTTCGCGCACTTGGCCGCACACGATGCCACTCCGCAAACCTCGCCCTGATTTTTTTTAGGTTAGGTTAGGTTAGGTTAGGTTAGGTCCCGTACGGGTACGGAACCGAGCCTATAGACACAGAATAGAAAAGAGTACCAGAAGCGACACTCCACACGGCCACCTAAAGTAATAGCTACTCTTGCTGAGACGCAATAAAGTGCAATTCAGCTCGCAAAGCGCTGCATGCCTAACTCGAATAATAACCTACATCACGCTTCTCATTCTATCGCATAACTCTATCTCTTTTGGCGTGATTCGGATCGTGTTGGGGTTGTCGTCTTGTGTGACGAATAAATTACTGTTAATAATTACTTAGCAGTTTTTTTTGACAAAACTCTGTGGCTTCTCGGAAGTATAATGATGATGACATGCTAATTTTATTGATTCATTTATTTAATTAGTTTCTTATTTTAATTGTTGTATATTAGATAAGCGCAAAATGCATATGAATCAGGAACTGCCTCTGCGAGACAGATTCTTCTATTGCAGAGCCTCTCTTTGTAAATGCGTACATGAAATAATGAAATAAATAAATTATTTGATTTGACATATTGTTATTATCATTTCTTTATTTTCACATTTTTACTAAGCATTTATATAAATTTTACATATTTTATATTATACAAAAACTTATAAAAATACACAAAATTATCATATTATTATTATCATCATTCGTTCATTACCGAGTAGTATTATTAGTATTAGTAGTCATTATTAATTCTTTATTAACACATTTACAATATTTACATTAATTTCACATATACAAAGTATAAAAATACAAATATATACCTAAAATTAATCATTAAATTAAATTAGTCATTATTAGTATTACGATGCTCCAATTGCTCCATTATTATTATATCGAAGAATAGGCACAGAATACTTCATAGGTACTGAATAAAATAGTTCGTTCCATCCAGGCGATCGACTGTATGCGTGCGCTCGCAAGCGCGGGGCTGCCCGGACTCTTTGCTGCCCGGACTGTTTTGTATTCTCCGAATATCGCGCGCTGTAGGTGATTATCGCGGTAGGTATGAAGGAGTGTCTGAGGCCTGCTATAGATAATAGAGCAAAAATAGATAAATAGTTAACCGTCCGTTAGGAACTATAACTCGGTCGACTTAACTAGACACCTGGCTCGGATGACATTTCGTCATGTGTTGCCAGATGGTTACAATTTCTTACATTTTTAGCAACTTTTGACACTCTCGCGCAACTTTTGTTTTTAGGCAAAGGGGGACGAGTTCGGACAGGATCTTTTCACAATCTCGTTCAGATTCTCTCATAGTTTAAGAATCTATATGCCGAAGTTCTATCAAGTGCTATTGTTTTGAGAATTTAACGAAAACATATTGTGTCGCATACAAAAAAATAATATAATAATTTTTTTATTCTCCGGAACTATCAACTTTAGTGAAAAACGTGTAAGAATAAAAGTGTCTTATATTTCGCCTACAAATATGATTCCATCGAAAAAACATTAACATTCGGAAAAAAAAAATCAAAGTCCGCTTTATTGTACTTTCGAACCAGAGTGCGGCGGTTCGCCGACCAGACCTAATCTTTTTCGCGCACCGAGGGTTCAGTACCACCACCGTAAATGTCCGATTTTTTATACAGATTTTAATTATTTTTAATAATTAATTAAAGCCAAATTTTATTATTTAAATAATTTTTTATTTGTTATGATAGGTTATGTTATGTATGATTCTCATTTAATTATTGTGGTAACACTTTTTTCTTTGTGTAAATTGGGCGACTTGAGCTATCTTTTTACCGCGAAGTGGCTACTTGACCAGCAAGGCATCTAGCAACCCTGTGTGCAAGCCGATCGAGCCAGGTGCCGAGTTAAGTCGACCGAGTTATTACTACCGAAGCCTACGGCGGCGGCGGCGCGGCGGCGGGCGTCCGCCTGTCTGTCCGTCTGTCCGTCCGTCCGTCCGGGCCGTCCGTCCGTCAGCTCGGCGGATATACCAACACATAATAAGAATAAGAAAAATAGAACAAATAAGGGGGGCACAGGCTACTTCTTCAAAAATCTACATGTGTGTGGTGTGACGTTCGTTACTACGCGCCAAAGAAGAGACGGAAATACGGATTACGCGCACGTAAGACTCAGCGCGACAATGTAGGTAAAAAAAAATGTACCGATGTACCAGCAGAATAGATTTTTGAAGTGAAAACTTCTTTAGCGGAGTTTGGGTAAAAAAAATTAATCTCGCGTCATCGCGTCTTCGTCAGTCTCGAAAAGCGAAATGTAACCTTAAGTCATTGCATTAAGGGTTAAGTTATAGTGGCACGGGATCAATTCTGTTCGTAACACCGCGACAGCGACATTATTATTGTTACGATTGGCACGGGATTTGCCGGCACTCCCGGATTGCAACTGTTAAGTAGGGTTTCGTAACACGTTTATGTCTGTCCATTCTACTAAGTTCTGCAAAATGAATTGTAGGGTTCCGTAACAAATGTATGTCTGTCCGTTCTACTAAATTTAACATTTATTTCAAAATGAATGTAGGGTTCCGTAACAAATGCATGTCTGTCCGTTCTACTATACTAAATTTAACATTAATTTAAAAAAAAAAAATTTCATTATTTTTTTTTTATATTTTTTTTTATTTTTTTTTTGTTTTTTTTTTATTAATTTTTTTTTTAATATTTTTTTTTTCGTTCGGTCTTGTTCGACGCCACTTGTGTTCTCACATTGGCTCCAAGTCACGTTAGGACATCTTCAAGAGCGGCTGGCGCGGCCGAGGCTGGGGCGGAGAGCCTCAAACGCAACCAATATAGAAATATAATTCAAGATTTCGAATTTGTTGCGTTTGCGGTTGAAACCCTCGCCTCGGTCCGTGGAGCAGTGAAGCCAAAAGAGGCTTGGGCCTCTGCTGCTTGACGCAACTGGTGTCCCGCCATCAAGAGCTTATGTACTTCATTCAAAGGGCAAGCCTTGCCATCCAGCGGGGTAATGCCGCAAATGCTCTAAGAACATTTGAAAATGCCAGTTTTGATAGTTATTTTAATGTTAGTTAGGTAGGTTTTAATTCTTTAGTTATTAATATTACTTTTTTATTTTTATGAAATAAATCGATTGAGTAAACGATATTATATTCTATGGAAGAAAGGAAGTCTTTAAGGGCAAGGCCCGAAGGCGGAAGAGGGTTTTTGGTTTACCTAAACGCAGCTCGGTCTTCGGCCTTGCACTTAGTTCCTTCCTTTCTTCCAGAAGGGTTATCGTCTTCCTGAACGCAGCTCGGCCTTCGGCCTCGCCCTTACTTACTTCCTTTATTTGAGAAAGGTTTATCGTTTACCTGAAAGCAGCTCGGCCTTCGGCCTCGCCCTTAGTTAGTTACTTTCTTTGAGAAGGTTTATCGATTACCTGAACGCAGCTCGGTCTTCGGCCTCGCCCTTAGTTACTTACATTCTTCTTTGGAATACGAATTTCACGCGAGCGAAGCCGCGGGCAACAGCTAGTAAAATGATAAAAACACGATAAAAATAAAATTCAATATGAACTTGTCAATCAATTGATATAAAAGGATAAAAGAAATTAGTAAAAAAAAATTGGTTGTCTGTAAAGTCGGTTTACGGACGATAGTTTTACGTGATGACGTGGAATAATCGTAGTACATAGAGCATAACTATACCAGTAATTCTATTTCTTACATTTCCAGTAGAAAGATTAATCATCTTGTGACTGGCCATCAATAAACTTCTGTTGTCTGATCTTGACAGTTTTACTTCTTAAGACGTTTCCATGGTAACTTTGACTATACCGATTGTGCCTCTCTATCGCTTGTTACGCGCTCTCGCCTGCACACACAGGCTCAGATGGAACGTGACACTCCTACGTGCGTGCAGCCGGTGTTCATCAATTTATAAGACGTGACGTCATCACGTCAAAAATATTAGTAAAATTTCCTGATAGGTAACATACTTTGGTCAACTTTCCTTCTTATTTCCTTCGTTTTCCTTAATACTATATATTATACAGTATAACTTATGCTGGAAATTCCTTCCAAGGGATAAACTAATTAGGAGGAAGGAATATTTTAGTGAAAGTTCCAGAACATGAAAGAATTAAAGGATTGGTAGGTACGTACATACATATCTTCCCCAAATCCATGCAAACAGCCGAATAGAGAATAGTGGAAGAGGCGGCAGAGGTGTGTCAAGATCGTGGCACGTGGAGATCCGTTGTCTCTGCCTACCCCACTGGGAAACAGGCGTGACGATATGTATGTATGTCGAGAAAGATGTTTTTTGAAGTTGCTAAAAGGAATGAAATTCACGGTCACAAACAAGAAGTAAAGAACATAATAAAGTCAACAACCTAAACCTATCAGGTATAAAGGTGGGTTAAATAAACCTATCAGGTATCCAGTATTGTTGGTCATCGTGGATGTGCACATTCCTTGTCTGTTGTCCACGAGTTGGGTGGTTGGTGAACTTCGCTGGACATCCTGGACAAGAGCACGTAAAGTGCTCAACCTGCTGACCAGACGCCAGCCTAGTGCAGCGTCTTCTAAAATAATACCTAGTTCCCTTCATAAAAAGCCCAAATGGAATCTTCTTTGTATGGAGCGAGGCATTGCATTTTCTGAAAAAAAAAACCACAATTAAGACAATCAGGTTCCATTTTTAAGTACATACCTACCTAAGTACGACCTACATAAGTTACACAATTTTCTTTCCGGCAAGTTCAAATCAAATTTATTCAATTTCAAATCAAATCTAATTTATTAATTTCAAAATGACATACACACATTTTAATAACTGAGCCTCTGCACTAGAAGGTACTTACATAAACATATATATATACATGGTGTTGCAATTGCCCTCCGCAATTTTTTTACTGGCATCAGGGGGCTATTCTATATGTGAAACTAAATAACTTCTGCGTAGAAGAACAAAAGTTGTTCTGTTTCATGTACAGAATCGGATTTTGTGGTCGTGGTTGGGTGTTCAACCCCAACCACAACCACAAAATCCGTACTTATATATACTTATTGTATTTTAGTAAAGTTTGCTTGATTTTTTTTTTATTAAAAAAATTGCTAATTTTGTGACCCGTATTTTTCTATCAAAAACTTTTCCAAAAATTCAGAAGAAAATCCCATGCATTGCAAATATACATTTACATAATATTTGCACCAATAACATAGGTTATAATTTTTTATAACCTATGTTATTGCTTGGGTGCACAAAATCCAACTAATTGACTGCGTATTTGCAACAGTTTGTTAATATTATTCCTTTGTGTGAGTCCTTTTATGATACGCGTAAAGCATTTATACATTAATGCAGTATATAGCACCCCATCATAGAAGATGTAATAAATAATTTTATACATAATTTTAATATGTTTCATTCGACGACTTATCGAAATGTCTATCTATCGTGGGTATCCCGTAACATCGGTAATCCATTCCATAATCATGGTAATAATAATAGTCAAAATAGTTCGAGCAAGTAGTATAGTATAAGTAAGCATACTCATCCGGTCCTCGGCGACTATTGTTCTTACGGAATACAATCCTTTGAATCCTTCTTTCTTTGCCTTTGTACGTTGCCGCAGGCGGGCGCGGCGTCCTACGACCTACGACTTGCGCGTGTTTATCCCACACTTCTAATTTATTAACTATTTTGACAAAGTATTTATAAACACTGAGATTGAGTTTTGGATCATTCATCATTACAGTCAGCCTCGATAGCTCAGTGGTGCAGACAGTCAACTGTCGCTATTGAATGTTAAGCAACGCTGGGTGCGGTCAGTAATTGGATGGGTGACCGCTGACCGTTGGAGGCGGACCGAGGTTCGGATTCCTCGTAAAACTGTAGGTCCCTTCCCTCCTAATCTTACTCAACGCTGGGTGCGGTCAGTAATTGGATGGGTGAAGGCTGACCGTTGGAGGCGGGCCGAGGTTCGGATTGTAGGTCCCTTCCCTCCTAATCTTACTTGGTGGTAGGGTTTAACCCGCCCGGGTTGGTACTACCGCACTGAATGAAACGTCGGTCGAAACGGATGTAAATAGTTTGTGTTTTCCGACCAGTTCAGTGTAGCCGGCACGATCAAATGGGGAAGCACTGACATGGCACCTAGTTCACCCAGTGTTATGGGCTGACATCACGGACGTTGTAGGTGATGTAGCCAATCGTGCCAGGTTCCATAAAAAAAAACAACAAAAGTAAAATATTTTTTTTCCATACAAAATTTTAATACCTATTCTCAAAATATATGGGGAAGATAATTTTTTTTTTCTTCAAATTAAAAAGTCGTAGAACAAAAGTTGTTCGGTTTCATGTACAGAATCACCCCCTTTCGGGTTTAGTGGTTGGGGGTGCAACACCGTGTATAGTTTTGTAGCGAGAGTCCCTTCTTTACTCGTGTGACGGCGCGACGGCGGGCGGCGCGGCGCGGCGTCTACCAACGAGTCTTTCTTTCATTCATTTTCCCCATACATTTTGAGAATAGGTTTAAATTTTTTTATGGAAAAAATATTTTTTTTTTCGCCGCAGATGTTATTTAGTTTCACATATAGAATAACCCCCTGATGTCATTTAAAAATACTGCGAGGACAATTTGCAACACCGTGTATATTCATTCACACACAGGCACAGCATCTGATGGCTTGTAATGCGATATCGTTTGATTGGAAGTATGTATTTATGTTGACAAGTTTAGTTTCATCCCGCTATGCCGCTTCCGCATTTAGTTCAGTCTATGCGGCGCGGCGGCCGCCGCGGCGCTGCTGTCATCAGCTGTTTGTTGCTGTGACACACACACACCACACCAAAGCACAGCATATATATGGCTAAAGCAGTATGGAAACTAGGCCTATTTGTTAAAATAAGTACCTACGCTCCATTGGAGCGTTAGGGATGTCAATAATTTTTTTTTGTAAAATTGTAAAATTATTATTTATTAAAACATTTATTTAGGTTCTGTAATGTAATGATCAAATAATCAATATAATCAATCATCAATAATAAGTTCAAAACGTGGTTGCTATAAATATGAATTGATATAACTTTTCTCGACTTTTGTCAACTTTTATTAACTTTTGTAAATTGTTTACAACTTTTGTCAGCTCTTGTCAACCATTGTAAATGTTTGTCAACTTTTCTCATCTTTTGCCAATTTCAGTCATCTTTTGTCAACTTTTATCGACTATTGTCAAGTCTTGTCAATGTGTGTCAACCTTGGTAAACTTTTGTGAGCTTTCGTCAACATTTGTCAACTTTTGTCATCTTTTGTCAACTTTCATCGACTGTTGTCAACTCTTGTCAATGTTTGTCAACCTTGGTCAACTTTTGTCAACTTTCGTCAACATTTGTCATCTTTTGTCAACTTTTATAGACTGTTGTCAACTCTTGTCAATCTTTGTCAACCTTGGTCATCTTTTGTCAACGTTTGTCAACTTTTGTCTATTTTTCTCGATTTTTGTGAAATTATAGCCACTTTCGTCATCTTTTATCAACTTTTCTAATCTTTTGCCAACTTCTGTCACCTTTTGTCAACTTTTATCGACTGTTGTCAACTCTTGTCAAGTTTTGTAAACTTTTGAGAACTTTTATCAACTCTCGGTAACTTATGTCAATTGTCAACATTTGTCAACTTTTGTCAACTTTCGTCAACTTTTGTCAACTTTTGTCAACTTTCGTCAACGTTTGTCTACTTTTATGGCTTTTGTCGACTTTTGTTAACTTATAGCCACTTTCGTCATCTTTTGTCAATTTTTGCCAACTTCTATCAGCTTTTGTAAAATTTTAACGACTGTTGTCAACTTTCGTCATCTTTTGTCAACTTTTACTAACTTCTGTCAACTTTTAACCACTATTGTCAACTTTTGCCGAGTTCTGTCACTTTTATGAACTTTTGTCAGCTTTCGTGAACTTTTGTCAACTCTTGTCAACGTTTGTCAACTTTCGTCAACTATTGTTAATTAATGTCAACTTTTTTCATATTTTGTCAACGTTTGTCAACTTATGTCAGCTGTTTGTCAACTTTCGTCAACTTTTCCCATCTTTTGTCCAGTTTGTCAACTTTCGTTAACTCTTGTCAACTTTAGTCAACTTATGTAAACTCTTGTCAACTTTTCTCAACTCCTTGAAAGCTGACAAAAGTTCATAAAAGTGACAAAAGTTGACAACAGTGGTTAAAATATGATAAAAGCTGAAGTTGGCAAAAGTTAACAAAAGATTACGAAAGTGGCTATAAGTTCACAAAAGTCGAGAAAAGTATACAAAAGTTGACAAACGTTGACAAAGATGACAAAATGTTGGCGAAAGTTGACTAAGGTTGACAAACAACCACAAGAGTTGACAACAGTCGATAAAAGTTGACAAAGATGACAAATGTAAACGAAAGTTGACAAAAATTGACCAAGGTTAGGTTGACATTGACACGAGTTGACAACAGTCGATAAAAGTTGACACAGGTCGATAAAAGTTGACAAAAGATGACAAAAGTAGACAAAAGCCGACAAAGGTTAACAAACATTGACAAGAGTTGACAACAGTCGATAAAAGTTGACAAAAGATGACAAAAGTTGACAAATGTTGACGAAAGTTGACAAAAGTTGACCAAGATTGACAAACATTGACAAGAGTTGACAACAGTCGATAAAAGTTGACAAAAGATGACAAAAGTTGACAAATATTGACGAAAGTTGACAAAAGTTGACCAAGGTTGACAAACATTGACAAGAGTTGACAACAGTCGATAAAAGTTGACAAAAGATGACAAAAGTTGACAAATGTTGACGAAAGTTGACAAAAGTTGACCAAGGTTGATAAACATTGACAACACTCGATAAAAGTTGACAACAGTCGATAAAAGTTGACAAAAGTTGACAAATATTGACGAAAGTTGACAAAAGTTGACCAAGGTTGACAAACATTGACAAGAGTTGACAACAGTCGATAAAAGTTGACAAAAGGTGACAGAAGTTGTCAAAATATAAGTAAAGTTGACAAAAGTTGACAAGAGTTGACATAAGTTACCGAGCGTTGGCAAAAGTTCTCAAAAGTTTACAAAACTTGACAACAGTCGATAAAAGTTGACAAAAGGTGACAGAAGTTGGCAAAAGATGAGAAAAGTTGACAAGAGTTGAAATAAGTTACCGACAGTTGACAAAAGTTCTCAAAAGTTCACAAACTTAACAAGAGTTGACAACAGTCGATAAAAGTTGACAAAAGGTGACAGAAGTTGGCAAAAGATAAGAAAAGTTGATAAAAGTTGACAAGAGTTGACATAAGTTACCGAGAGTTGGCAAAAGTTCTCAAAAGTTTACAAAACTTGACAAGAGTTGACAACAGTCGATAAAAGTTGACAAAAGGTGACAGAAGTTGGCAAAAGATGAGAAAGTTGACAAAAGTTGACAAGAGTTGACATAAGTTATCGACAGTTGACAAAAGTTCTCAAAAGTTTCCAAACTTGACAAGAGTT
This sequence comes from Nematopogon swammerdamellus, assembly GCA_946902875.1. Classification (NCBI taxonomy): domain Eukaryota; kingdom Metazoa; phylum Arthropoda; class Insecta; order Lepidoptera; family Adelidae; genus Nematopogon; species Nematopogon swammerdamellus. The sequence continues at coordinate 18,351,044 of OX336352.1, forward strand.
GATAAAAGTTGACAAAAGGTGACATAAGTTGGCAAAAGATAAGAAAAGTTGACAAGAGTTGACATAAGTTACCGAGAGTTGGCAAAAGTTCTCAAAAGTTTACAAAACTTGACAAGAGTTGACAACAGTCGATAAAAGTTGAGAAAAGGTGACAGAAGTTGGCAAAAGATTAGAAAAGTTGACAAAAGTTGACAAGAGTTGACATAGGTTACCGAGAGTTGACAAAAGTTCTCAAAAGTTTACAAAAGATGACAAGAGTTGACAACAGTCGATAAAAGTTGACAAAAGGTGACAGAAGTTGGCAAAAGATAAGAAAAGTTGACAAGAGTTGACAACAGTCGATAAAAGTTGACAAAATGTGACAGAAGTAGGCAAAAGATGAGAAAAGTTGACAAAAGTTGTCAACATTTGTCAAAAGTTAATATAAAGTGACAACAGTCGACAAACGTTTGTAAACATTTTTTTGCATTCTAAAAGATCGCGGACTGTCCGCGGCGCATGCAACAAAAACAAACTCGACCACTCGGACGCGGCACCCGCGACTGATTGTTTGCGACATTCGCTTCGGGACCTTGTTGAGGCGTGCGTGTGTGTGAGTGCGTCGTTTCGATCGTTTTTAACCCCCGACGAAAAAAACGGAGGGGTGTTATAAGTTTGACGTGTGTGTGTGTGTGTGTGTGTGTGTGTGTGTGTGTCTGTCTGTGGCATCGTAGCTCCCAAACGGATGGACCGATTTGGATGCGGTTTTTTTTATTAGGAAGCCTGTTTAATCGGGATGGTTCTTAGCTATGTTTGTAATCAAGTAATTAAGTAATTAAGTAATAAAAAAAATTATTATCTTCAAAAGTGGACCGATTTGCATGCGGTTTTTTTTAAAAAGCTTGAAATAAAAGTTAAATTACAAATTTAAAAAACCCCCGACTCTTAAAAAGTCAAAAATAATTTCCGTTTACTTACTTAAAGGAGTCGGGGGACCGCTAAGTAAATTAAATATAAAGACTCAAAAGTTGCGCGGGAATTTACTTAGCGGTCTACCGACTCCTTTAAGTAAGTAAACGGAAATTATTTTTGACTTTTTATGTACGTAGTTTCCATACTGCTTTAGCCATATATATGCTGTGACCAAAGTGTGCTGCGCTGCACGAATTGGCAACGTTGACATTCGAAATCCTTACCTATAATAAAAGCCAACGTCTGCTTTCTGTCTGAGTGTATATGTATGTCTGTCTGTCCGCTTATAACTCGAGAACCACTGAACCGATTTTAATTTAAAAAAAATCTACGGATAGCTTGATTTTCCCCATCAACTATAGGCTACTTACTATCACGCTAAATGGTTTATGAGGTTAGCAGTGAAGTGAAATATGAGAGCGGGCGGAGCCGCGGGCACAGCTGGTTATATATAACTGCGTAGGTAGGTAGGTACCTACTTATTGTACCTAAGGCCGCCTCGCCATTCCACTATCATATATCCTACTTCTATGTTCTCGTTTTTTATTCATAGAAATACGAGAATATTGCTGTCGCTCGCCGCACAGACGCGTTGTGCGAGCGCGACGGCACTCGCACCATAGTTAAACCACACAAGTTAGCCGTCTTCATACAAACGCGCCGATTTCGCACTCACACAAGTGCGCGCCTGCGCACGCTGTCTGTACACAACCACTACATGCAATCTCACTGTCTCTCGCGCGTAGTCAGTGATGGTCGCCCCGCCCCCGCGCTCGGTGACGCACACCACGTGACGGCCGCTGCCTGCCGCCTGCCGCTTCCCGATAGAAAGTATTATTATTCGAATTTTATTTTATTGCACTAACATAATGGCTCCGCGTTTCTGCAGTGTGTACGCGGCTGCATGAATAGATCAGGCTCGAATCGCGAGTTAACATTATTCTCATTACCTGCTCCCATCGAAAGGTAAGTAACATAAAAAATATTATTAAAGTATGTAGTTAAATTATGTAAGTTATTAATACGAGTAGGTACTAAGCGAAGGAATTGACTTGAGACCTGGCTCGGTAACGTCAGAGCAAAGTACCTATTAGTATTTAATTATAGTATTAATTAGTTATTAATAGGTAGGTACTAGCTGCAAAAACCATTCGCGAACCCCGGCATCGGGCGCGGCCGCGCGGCGCACGCACGCGAAGGCTGCGCCGCCGTGCGCGGGCCCGCGCTTGTCGACTTGTTCAGACTTGTTAGAGATACCACGCACAACGCAATTTCGCGCGGTTTTGTCTTCTATAAATGGCCACAGCTCCTACCGCGGACACTTTCATGACTGCTAGCGACCAACCAAGTTATTAAGTAATTCATTAAAATAACAAAAATAAAAACATAAGTTATTAAGTAATAATGAAACAAAATTAATAAATACATTTTAAAATTATTTATTTGATAATTTTTTTATTAAGATTAATAAATATATTAATCTATAATTCTAAATATATTTTCTATAATTTTTATAGTTATAAATTGTTTGCCCACTTATTAATGCTCTTCATCGTCCGCGACTACGAAATGGTTGTCCAAAGACGGACGTGAGTTAAAGTTGAATTTTGACATTGCATTAATTTTTGGGAGGTTAAAGTTAAAAAAAATTTTACCCGACTGCGCGAAGCAAAAATGAAGGGTTATCTTTTTAGCAATTTATGTGTGTGTATGTTTGTTTTTACGTATGTTCCACCGTAGCGCCAGAACTAAGCATCCGATTATTGAGTGGGGTATCGTTGTCAAGGGCTCAAACATCAAAATAACATCGTTCACTGTCTATCGAAAATACAGCTTTCGAAAATATACCTTAACGCCAGTATGTAATAAATCTATGACAACTCATATATTCTGTTAGAGTAAAATTTTGGGAGCTGGCTCTTGGTCTATAAATAAAAAATACATAAATGTACATAATAATTTTAAAGAATAGCATTTCCACCATGATGGGCTCACTGCCTGTCAATTGTGTTAGTGTTGTGAGTTGTGACATCCCTGGAGGCTCGGCGCAGCGTAGGTAGTTATTTTAAAAATGGCCTCCAGTTATCTTACTCGTCTTCTTTTACTATGCTCGCACTATTTACTTGCGTGCGAGTGACGGAGACAAGTAGTGATGGGTCATTCACTTTATCCTGTTGTAGGACCATAGTTTTTTTTTTATATAATCCGATATGGATGACTGAGTCTGAGGGGCCAGAGCACATGCTCCGACCAGCCAATTTCACCTCCTAGTAGGTAGGTGCCATACCAGAGACTTCCCTTTTAGATTGCTTGCTATACTACTTGGACTAGAGGAGAACACAGCCGAGTCGATCTTACATCCAGTACGGTGGTCGGTCACCCCAGTCGGCCACAATTTGAGCCTACTACCTAGTAAGGGGCAAGGGAAGGGACCTACAGTTTTACACCGGTAGTATACCCAATGATGTTTTAAAGTAATACAGATACCAAGAAAATCATCACAGCAAAATGTATAATTGTAAATATCCAGCTATCGCCATCTATCAACAAGTAGCGGAATAATAATTGAACCTTCTCGAGTAACAGAACGTTTGAATAGCAACGTTTCGTAATAGTATAGCCAGTCACTCATAGATGGAGCTGTGTAGACGGCCTAAAATACGATGTACCAAATTATCGACCCAAATTACGGATACCCAAAGTACGGCGCGATGCCGTATTCTAGTACATCGTATTTTAGGTCCGATAATTTGGTACAAATTTTATGTACTAGAATCAATGGACCAAATTATCAGACCCAAAGTATTGATACCTAAAATACGGTCTCGGGCCGGATTTTGGTACATTTTCATGTACCAAATTATCGGACCTAAAGTACGCGATCCCAAATTATATGCCACCGAATCCATTTGTAGCAGTTGAACAAAAACTTTAAATTTTTCTTTGCATTTTGTTTTTCTGTTTTACTAAGTAAGTTTTATGAAGTAAGCAATTTATCTAAAGTACAACATGGTGACTCTATGCGGATGCTGTCTCAGCAGGGATCGCGTTTTGTGGCGCCTACAGCCTTCGCTTCAACATGTCTTACGTGATATAATATATAAGGTACACCGTATGGGGCCGCCCCACTGCATTTCTCCCCGTGCAAGTCGTAAAAGGCGACTAAGGAATAAGGACAAGATGCCGTGCTAAAGGGCGACAGGACAGCCACCTCTCACCTTGGCACGATCATTTCATCGAGTCATGCAGCAGATTAGGTTTTCGTGCCTTATTGTTGCTTGATAGTTTTCTTGTCCATATACTTTGCTAAATGTGGTGGTGGTCGGTGTTGTGCTGCAATTTACAAGAGTACTGGTTGCGCTGTAGTATAAGGCCTGCTAATTAGAAAATTGCTGGTAGCTGGGACTGGTAGGTGAGGGTCTAAGGAACTATTACCAAAATGAATTTTTTGCCGGAAATGCATAGATTCGGAGAAAAAAAAAATTTTCTCATACAAAATTCATTTTTCATAGAAAATAATTTTTTTTTAGGGCACCAAGACATTAGTTTCGAATATAAATGTATGTAAAAACAAGGAAAGTTGTATGATAAATGATAAATGTTTTGATGGTTTAAAAAAAAATAATGTCGCTACGCGACGCATCTCCTATAAATTAACCCTAACCTAATGTTGAGGCGGCGCATGTCGTTTTTGCATTTTTTGCATAAATTCCTATTCTAAATGAATGTTTTGGTGGATTAAAAAAAAAAAAAAATCTAAAATTTATTTTGTATGAAAAATATTTTTTTTCAAAATTTTCTTTCTCCAAAACTATGCATTTCCGGCAAAAAAATCTTTTTGGTAATAGTTCCTTAGACCCTCACCTACCAGTCCCAGCTACCAGCAATTTTCTAATTAGCAGGCCTTATACTACAGCGCACCCGAGCACTTGCAGCACAACACCGACTACTCTCCTTACCCTGATTGTGGTATGTATGTACTAGCTTTTGCCTTGCTTTTGATTTAAACGCAAATATAGCGGCAGGTGACCGAGTGGTTTAGGCATCGGCTTCTCATGCTCTCGCATGGCCCCTGGTTCGAATCCGGTCGGTCTGTACCAATGTGTTTTTTTGACGAAAAAATTTACGTGCATACCTACGCCTGCTGCTTTCTCCGTTCGGAACCGGTGTAAAACTAGATCCCTTCCCTTGCCCCTTACTAGATGATAGGCTCAAATTGTAGCCGACTGGGTTGATACCACCGTACTTGATGTAAGATGCCCGCATATCAGCCTCGGTTGTGTTCTCCTCTAGTCCAGTATAGCCAGCAATCCAGGGAAGTCTCCAGTATGGCACCTACCTTCTCGGAGGTGACATTGGCTGGTCGGAGCGTGCGCTTTGGCCCCTCCGACTCATCCACCCATACCGGATTACATACAAAAAAAAATTAACATAATAAATGATCGCTTCTCTTGTATTCTCTCTCTCTCCCGTCCATACTATACTTTCTTTGATACTGCTCAGACCTAAGGCTATTTAGCATGATGGCTTATAGTGAGCCTCAAGAAATACTCTTTCCATTGGTGCAAACTGCATCAAAATCCGTTCAGTGGTTCCAGATTTCATTTCAAACACACATACAGAGAGATGTTCCCTTTTATAAGAAGTAGATATATAGATAAGATAGAGATAGAGGAAGGAAGGTGTGGATCTAAGCTTGCGATGGCTTCACCGAACATATCCGGGCCCATCGGCAGTAGAGGAGGTTATTAATCGAGGCCGGGACTAGCGAGTGGCCACTCTAAATTTCCCGCGCATGCTTCACGTTTCGGCTCGCTTCAAGCCCTCGTCAGCTAGTCTGCGTTGACTAGGACGCGGGGAAACCACCAGTCCCGCTCTCGACCTCCCTCTCTCTACCTATCCATATTCTGTAGGATGCTTCCAGTGACGTTTTTGAAGCTCTCTCCATATATGAGCTTAGCGTCGATCTTGGGAGCCCTAGATTCTTGAAGAGACTGTAGAGCGACTTCGCTGGTAGTCCTCTTGCTCCGACTTCCACAGCGAAGAGATCAGTCTTGAATCCGTTTCTCACAATCCGGTCTACTAAGTTGCAGTACTTGTTAAGCTTGATGTTGTGGTCCTTCGGTATGTTACTTTCCCATGGAACTGTAAGTTCAACAAGTACTACATGCTTTGTCGCTTTTGAGAACATGAGTATCCACCACCTTAAGAAGCGCCTGATTTTGTTTTGGATTGCGGGTTAACAGCGTAATATCATCCGCAAATGCCAGGATGGCCGCCATATATGTGTCTCCATATTTGAACCTGTATCCCCATTTCTTTTCTTTTACGACAAGCGTATCAATTAGAATGTTGATAACAATGTTAAATGTGACAGGAGAGAGGCAGCAACCCTGGAAAAGTCCTATGCCGTAACGAATTTCCGGTGTCTTCTCCGTTTCGCCTTTTACTTGTATTACAAAGGAAAGTTTTTTGTAGTAGGAGGCTATTATATTACAGATCAGAGGTGGCACATTATACCACTCTAGCGCCTTTAATAGTAACTCATGGCGCACCGAACCGAAGGCGTTTTCAAAGTCTAACCACGTGGCAGTTAATTGTCTCTCATTCTTCCTTGCATCTCTAAGACATTCAGTCAGCAAAGAATTATGTTCGAGGCACCCTGCAACTCTTGGGAGAAAACCTTTCTGGTACTTCTTCGGTAAGTAGTCGTTGGTACACATGTGTTTGAGTAGTCTGGCCTGTATAATGGAGAAGAATATTTTCGAAATTGTGTTCGTAAGGGCTATAGGTCTAATATCCTTGGGATCAGTAACTTCTTTCTTTTTTGGTAGAAGAACAAACACGGCTTTACCAAGACAGTCTGGCACTTCTCTGTTCGTCCAAATTCTTTTGTAGATGTTCAACATGTGTTTCCGCACTGATGGACATTTTTTGTATATGATGTATGGTATGCCATCGGGTCCCGGGGCGGAACTATTTGGTTTCCTTTTTATGTGGTATTCCAGCTCTTCCATCGTCGGTGAATCAGCATCAAATGCTAGAGCAGGTTCTTTGGGTTTTGGAGCTGGTGGATCCCTGTAAGTTATATCTGCCTCCGGGGTGGTATATGTGGATTTAAAGTAGTTGAACATCTCGTCCGTACTTAACCTAATTGTACCCTGCTGTTCCTTAAAAGCTTTTTTGGCGAAGTAAAAGGGGTTCTTCTCGAAAGCTGCTATATTCTGAGCCTTTCGAAATTCATTGCCAGCAACCGTAATTTGCTCAGATACTTTCTGGATGAGTTTTAGGATAGATCTCATCGCTCTGGCTAATTGGTGGCATAGATTTCTGTCTCCTGAGGCTTTAGCCTTCCTTAGCTGCTTTATCAACTCTTCCTTCTCCTAAGCTTTGCTTTGAAAGTGTTTTCTCTTTCCATTGGGTTGTGGTGATAGCGAACAGGGTACAATTCGGAGAAGTAATTGTAAATTGTTCCCTGGAAGTCATACAGCTGATCTTCGGGACTCTGCCTGCAGCCTGGGAGGTCAAGTCTTTCGGCTAGGCATCGATCATGTTGCTTCCAAGTGGTCTCGGATATGCTCGGTAAGCTTAGTCGGTCTCTGGGCGAAAATGCTTCATGGTGAGAGGAAGGTTGCGCAACACTTTGTGACTTGTGAGGTTGTACTCTGTCAATAGTGTCAGGTGGAGAACTTACAGGCGCTTTCTGCCCTGCTTCACTGTCGCTATGTTTCTCCTTCACGTGCTTTTCTAGCCAGATTTTTCGCTTATATTGTTTCCCACACTTCGAGCATTTCAAGTCCATATTCATGCCAAGGTTGTCAGAGATATCGATCGGTGAGCGGTTCATCCTCCCTCCCTCTCGGACCGCTCTGAAGGTATTTACTCTTTTGACTGTCGTAGCTTTTATTTCCTGGCGCGGCTTGCTAGGCCTAACGCCCGTCTGTCTCTCCAGCGTCACCAGTCTTTCCCCGTCGTCAAATGGACTTTCCCATTCGTCAACGGTCTTTCCCGGTCGCCAGCTGTCTTTCCAGCGTCATCCCGTCTCTCCGGGCTGTCTTGTTTCGAAGGTGTGGATCTAAGCTTGCGATGGCTTCACCGAACATATCCGGGCCCATCGGCAGTAGAGGAGGGTATTAATCGAGGCCGGGACTAGCGAGTGGCCACTCTAAATTTCCCGCGCATGCTTCACGTTTCGGCTCGCTTCAAGCCCTCGTCAGCTAGTCTGCGTTGACTAGGACGCGGGGAAACCACCAGTCCCGCTCTCGACCTCCCTCTCTCTACCTATCCATATTCTGTAGGATGCTTCCAGTGACGTTTTTGAAGCTCTCTCCATATATGAGCTTAGCGTCGATCTTGGGAGCCCTAGATTCTTGAAGAGACTGTAGAGCGACTTCGCTGGTAGTCCTCTTGCTCCGACTTCCACAGCGAAGAGATCAGTCTTGAATCCGTTTCTCACAATCCGGTCTACTAAGTTGCAGTACTTGTTAAGCTTGATGTTGTGGTCCTTCGGTATGTTACTTTCCCATGGAACTGTAAGTTCAACAAGTACTACATGCTTTGTCGCTTTTGAGAACATGAGTATATCCGGTCTTAATGCTGTGGTACAGATTTCCGAAGGCATTTGGTAATGCTTCTCATGTGTGTCCATCAACAATTCCCAATCCTTTGCTGCTCCCAAAATTGAAGAAGGTTTAGTCCTATCTTTGGGCAGCTTATTGGCTCCAGGTTTCACAAAGTTGACCTTCTGGAAGCCGCTACTGGTTTGCCCTTTCCTGGTCCGTGCAATTGACAGGTTGATGGCCTCTCTGATGATTTGGAGGACTTTATCATGACGGTAGGAATACTGGCCTCGCTCAAGTAGTATTTTGCATCCGCATAACAAATGTTTGGCCGTGCCTACGAACTCCTTACATGACGGGCATAGTCTATTTGTCTTTGTGTTTGTGTTTTCCGTCCAGTTCATTGTAGCCGGCACGACCGAAGGGAAGCACTGATGTGGCACCAAGTTCACCCGGTGTTATGGGCTGACATCACAGATGTTGTAGGTGATGTAGCCATCCGTGTCAGTTACCATAAAAAAAAAAAAAACTGTTATTCCTTGGAGAGGTAAAACACTTTTTTTTACACGCAGGATACAAGTTGTAATGATGTTGCCAACGTGAATATCTGCTGGGAATGCTCCGCTCTGCTGAAGAACATATTCAAGTTTAAAGAGCGCGCGGCGCGCGCGCACGCATGGATCACGTGGGCGCACACTCAACAGAACACTGAGGTAAATTACCCGGCAATAAATTATGGACATTTATTTTTATGGAAACTGACACGGTTGGCTACATCACCCACAACATCCGTGATGTCACCCCATAACACCGTGTGAATTATCTCTATACTATATTCGTATACTTACACCGTGTCCCAAAACTCAACGTCAAGCGGGAACCAGGGAGTAGGCCAGTTTATGACTACCCAGGGAAAAATAAGAAAAAAAAAATCGGAGTCATTTATTTTTTAGAAAAAATTTTTACTGAATATTTTTTTTGGTAAAACTACAGGCATTCTTTGGGACACGGTGTATAGTAGAGCCGAAAGAGACGCAGGGGGTCGAGAGGTTAGCGGGGGGGTCATACATGGAAGCCACGCTCAATGAATTAAAAATTATTTTTCTTGTGATTTTCATATAAACTTTTGATAAACTGTTTCAGATTTACAACGCAGTTACATCTCTAACTACTTTACGATCAGCTGTCAAAGCAACATACGATGCTGACTTCACTTCGGATCACAACTCACTTCAGTTAGAAGAATCGATTGAAATAAAAATTGAAAAAATCGATCCGTACGAAAATTTTATAGAAATAATTCCCGAATACGATGTTTTCGATGCTTCAGACGCGAATTTTAATGCAGAAAATTCTGATATATTCAAGACTGAAACAGATGAACGAGATTCAATCGAACATTTGAGATCAAATGTCTGCAAACTTAAAGAGAAAATTAAAAAGAATGAGAAGAAAAAAGATCAGGAAGTGGGAATAAAAGAAGAACAATTTGGAAATAAGCATAAAAAGAAGGTAAAGAAGAATGAAAATAAAAAAGAAAATGTTCCGAAACGAAAAAACAACATACTTCAAACCCCAGAAGAAACAGAGCTAATCAAACTACTAAACCCGCATGTAGGATCATTTGAAGCCCAATATAGAAAAAACAAAACTAAACAGCAAAAACCCCACCAATGTATCGAATGTGGGCTAAAATTTGCCTCTCGATCCAATCTAATTGACCATTCGCGAACCCACACGGGTGAAAAGCCACATAAATGTAACTATTGTGGCAAAAAGTATACACAAACGGCCAGTTTAAACCGTCATATTCGATCCCATACAGGCGACAAGAGATACAAATGTCAGTTCTGCGGATTGTGTTTTTTGGAAGGTAGAAGTTTGACAGATCACCACAATATACACACAGGTGAAAGGCCGTATCTGTGTAGTGCGTGCGGGAAGAGGTTTACGCAGAGAGCGGCGCTGCGAACGCACGCGAAGATTCATGGACTGTATGAATGTAAGAAGTGTAGCAGGAGTTTTAGGACGAGAATTGAATTGAAGCAACACTCTCTGGGTGAATGCAGTCTCTAACACGTGCAGTGCGAACGTTCGTCGACGTTCAATAAAAAAAAAGGTGCTGACTGTATGTCTGCCGACATAGTTATTCATCTCAAAACATAATCTCAAAAAGAGCGCTCAAGAACGAAAAAAAAAAAATTAACAAAACAAATCTAAGATAATGACGAAAAACAACAAATTTTAACTGGATTTAGACGTATCAGCCTAGGCTGCCTGTCTAAAATAAATAAATAAATAAATAAAATCTCTTCCTAAGGGGACACATATTATTATTTAACTCTTTATTTTTTTAATTATATTATTATATTATTATTAATAGGCTAACAGCTATTAGCTGATGCGCCTATAATATAGGCGCATCAGCTAATAGCTGTTAGCTATAGGCCCTATATCACAAAACTTATTTAGTTAATATTATATTTTTTTTATGATTGTCCAGTTTGTTTTTAAAATTATTCATCGAGACAGCATTTACAACTTCACTGGGTAGACTGTTCCATGATTCTACTACTCTATTGGTGAGAAAGTGTCGTCGAGGGTTCTGCTTAGACCGATTGTGGTAAAGCCTTTTCGAGTGCCCTCTCAGGGTTGTAGTGTTAACAAGGGTGAACATATCTTGTAGCCTGGGCACATATTTAAATATCTAACATATACATATAAAAGACATATACAAAATTCATGTAAAAAAATGCGAGTTTCCACCACCGGCGGCGGAGTGAACCCAGGCTACCGATGGTCGAGTCCCAAAGAGAGAAATCTCGAGAAAGAGAAAGAGGACGATGCGTGGAGTGTCGAGCAGGGCTGCCTTCTGGATCTGGCCCTTGACCCAACCACTCAGCGAGAGCCTCTTAAGGTGGTCGTCGAGGCTCTTCGCTATCAGCCCATGCGCTGATACAACTATGGGCACAACGATCGTCGAGTCGACGTGCCACATTTTGGTAACCTCGTCGTCATGCAGCCCTTTTATTGACTTGGATCGTCGTGCGTGCATCGCCATTGTGCACTGCACCACCACACCGGTAGCAGGGGCTGTAGACGGAGCACGGAGCCCCGATAGCCCCAAGCAGACCGGTTATGTGTGGCGGACGTTGTCATAGTTGGTGTGGCGGAAGCGCGACGTTGTTCACCGTCGTCGCCGGCAAACGTTGGCGATGGAGTGACGAACCTTAGTGGAGGGTGTGCGCTGGTCGTACATGAAGTGGCAGCTCTACGTAACTAATGAAAAGTATTCTTATTATTAATTATTTTATCATCGGTTCTCATGCTCAACTCTTTTTATTTGTTATTACTTCCACTATACTAATTTACTCACAAACATGTTGACTGCAAAAAATTTCTACAAGTCCGCCTTTGCACCTTATTTAAATGTTCTAATACGCTTATTACTGTTGAATGTGTCTGAACTGGAACAAACGCTTCGGTCTATTTCCGAATGGGGCCGTAGTAATCTGGTTAACTTAAACCCAACAGTGGTAGTGAGCCTAGTTATATGTAAAAAAAAATTGTTATAGTTTTTATAAATATTTTTGTATATTTTCTCTTTTTTTTCATTGGAATTAAATTTAGATTAGCGTAATATAATATGTAACTCGATAATAAACACATAGAGAAGAATTCTAGTAATTTTATTGTAACTTCCCCTTAACACTCGATTTTAGGTTTGTTTGGTTTATGGTCATCCATCATAGAACAAACTATCCCGCCTACAGACACACTTCTAGTCTCAAAATGAAGTTAATTAAATTTGCTACAACTTTATTCTCCATAACTTTCCCCGAAGATACCTCATTATACCTGATATTTTGGTCGAAAATTGAACATTTCTCATTTTTCAACTTTTTAGAAAAAAATAGCAAGTTTTGGGAACCCTGTATCTTGGGAGATATTAGACCTAGAAAACTGAATTATAGCTCAAACTGTCGGGAATTTTATCTACTTCAAACGTTACAGTAACCTTTCTCGTTAGAGCCATCCTATGTGTTTTTTTTTGCATAAAACTAAAAAAAGTGAAAAAAATTTGCAGTTTTTCAGCAATAACTCATCGCGCTCACATTTCAGAGTGCTGCAAATCTGGATAAATACTATCTAGGTGAACCCAAACAACATATCAAAAAAGCAAGTTTACTGCAATTTCAGCAATTTTTTATGTACGATATGACCGGCCTATATGTCTTATTGTTATTACCTAAGAACTAAAAATTTCTAACACGGGTCTCTTGGTCTGCTGACGCAGTGGCGTAAAGGAGCGTACTCACCTAGAACAAAAGTTTGCGCTGCGAATTTTTACTCGCGGCGCAAACTTTGGAACGGTGAACTTTGTCTCGTTACTCGATACCCAAATGTTTGTCATTCTTCTAGTAAAATACATACATATACCACACGCTGTAGGGCAGGGCTATTCGCAGGTACGCCAAACATAGATTATTAACTAAAAACTCGTAGGTTCGCCAAACAGAGATTATTAAATAAGAACTGGGAGTGTCCTATTTGATTTCCTGCGAATAGATCTACCAGGCGGAACAGTGCTATTCGCAGGTATTCATGAGGTATTCGTAGGTACGAACTGCACTATGCGAGTTGGTTTAAAAAAAAAATAACCAGGGTTAAATTACAGAAGATGCGTCGCTACGTGACGCATCTTCTGTAATTTAACCCTAACCTAATGTTGAGGCGGCGCATGTCGTTTTTGTTACGTTTCGTTGAAAACTCCCATAGTGCACTTTGCATACCTGCATGCAGGTTTACCTGCGAATAGACATGCCCGATCTGACCGGGCTATTCGCAGGTATACCTGCGAATAGACACTTCCCACGCTGTATGCCGACGATCGGGGTAAGTTGTTCGCGCCTCAAACTTTTGTTCTTGGCGCGAATTTACCCCGTGAGTACGCTCCATGAGAGCCATACTCAAAAGTGAATAAACAGATTGAAATAAAACAAGTAAAATTTGTTGGGAGTATTTATTGCAAGGACGCCTGGCCCAACAGTACGCAAGTTCACACGCAGCATCTACTGTTCCCATTCCAATTCATACATTTACAACCTCTATTTACATGTACTTTTTATTATTATGATTGTTACCGCAATTTGACGCGATAGAGTGATTTACAAGTTTACGCAGAATTTGTATAATTTAGAATAAAAATAAGTCGCCTACTAATTAAACTAATACGCGCGACAACACGTTCACGACTCGCACACTTTGTACAATTTTCTAACATTCATAAATATAAATAATAGTTGATTAACCTGTAGGCTCCCACAACAAGTTATAATAAGGGGGGTTAAGCAACCCCCCTCCCCCTACGGAGGATATTTAATTTTTTTAAAATGTAAACTAACATTGGCGACTGCCGAGAGACCAATAATGCAGTCGAAAATTGCATAGTTGTTTGAGTTCGGAATTCTTTGTAGGTGTGTTTCATATCAATGTAAAGGCCTTTTAGTGATCTATCTAATGTGCTCTCTCGTTCTAATAAGAATAATTCACTGAAATAGTACTAGACCAAAACCCGCATGGACACAGGTGGCAGTCGGCGGAGCAGTTGGGAGCCAGCAGGCAGAGGTGGTAACCGTGTCGATAATTGAGCACGAAATACGACACGCACAAAGCGTGTTGGACTCGAGCCCGGTGGACCGCGCTCTAGGCGACCGTGCTACCGGACTTTGCCGGGCTAGCACGAGCACGGGCCGACACGGAAAGGTCCGGTTTGTGTCCGGCGACAGAGCGACGTATTTATGCAAGCAGGTAGAACAAATAAAATTCAATTGACAGAATAAATGAAAACAGGATTATTTTATGCATTCTCACCACCAAAGGTCATCCAAAGGTATCTTATTCCACACAGTGCACAAATAGAAAATTTTGCTCACGTGTTATTCATTCTTTATTTATGGTCGTTATATGATCCAACAAGCATAGCATAATTTAGTGGCATAATAACATCCTAGCGGACCCCGCCGTGCCTCAACAGCCGTGCTAGCAACAAACACGAAACACGGTTCAGGTCCGGAAACACGGCCAGCACGGAGCGGGTCCGGTTTGGTGGGGGGAGCACGCACCGCGACCGGTAGCTTGACTTTGCGTGTTCGTGCTGAAGGCCGTGTTCCGGGCTAGTCCCGATACCACCTCTGCCAGCAGGTTAAACTAATACGCGTGACAACACGCACACGACTCACACACTTTGTACAATTTTCTAACACATTCATAAATAGAAACAATAATTGAACAATTTATTATTAACCGTTTCATCATAATCAATTAATCACAGTTACATATCGCCTCTGTACACCTACCGTTAGGCTTAAACTTGGATAGGGAGCGAACGACCGAACTAACCGAGGCGCTTGCATCTACTGACCGAACCAAGCGGCTCGATCGCGCTCCTCTTAACAGTTCCTTCGCTCTTCTATTATGATTATGATTGTACTCAGTGTTGCATTGCACTCACGAACAAACGATGGAATGGAGCGGTAGCGCGGAGCGACTAAGCAGAGGCGGCGCAAGGCGTGGGCGACGTGGGCGAGCGACCGCCCACGGCCTCGCGGCCCGAGTGGCCTCGCGCCTCGAAAGTTCATGCAGCTTTGATTCATGAAATATATTCAGCTAGATCTATTAAAAGAGACCTCGAGTAAACATGGTTAGACTTAATCAAAGGCAAACTAAACCTTACTATAAAGCCTTTATCCGACACAAGATGGGAAAGCAGGACAGAGGCAGTGAATATTGTAACAATACAGTGGCTGTATTATTGCGATTTGATGATGTTGTTGAATGTATTGAGTATTGGCTAAATTGAGAGGGCCTCGCAAAATGTATCTTGCCCACATCAAATTAAGTTCATGCCCCGCCACTGCGACTGAGTGATGAACGACTGAACGACTGACGGTTCAAAAGGTACAGCCCTTTAACCGCTCACGCGTCGCCGTTCCAAATTTGGGACGGCACTGAATGGTGACCGAAACGTCGCGTTCGAATTTTGAAATGGCGCAGGGGCCGATTTTCGGCAATGAAATACAGGCTCTTTGACTATAGGGATAAGGCTCATTATGCTTCTAAATAAAGGGGCAGATATGCCCTACTTAATCTTATTCACTTTGGCGCCAGCCTAGAGCGAACAATTTACGAATTTCTCATTTGATTTCGAAACATGGTAACAGACGCGACTTTCGCGCGTGAATTCTCCGCGCCGCCACCTCAAATAAACACGATTTTTGGTATTTTTAGACACTAGTTTGTGTGTTATTATTATTATTGGGAGGTTTTTACCCATTCGCGAGGGTATGAAATCAAAATAAATCTATATTTGTGAAGTGAAACGTTGGTATCACACTTTGGAAACAAAACAAAGGTTAGTACACTGTAAGGTATAGAGAAATGTTGTAACGATTACAACCGTGCCAAATTTTCTATAAGGTACATTTTTTGTTTTTTTCGGAACAAAAATTTTTTTTTCGACGAATCACATTTGCGACGTTTGACGGAGTCGAAAATCGTGAGGGGCGCAACGTGTGAGCGGTTAATAATAATACTTTTAACGAAATTATTGACCTATTCGTAAAGATAAAAAATATGTAACAAATCTTATGTTATGTATTGATCTTTAGTTAACAAACATAGCGAAAAAAAAAATATTTTACTACTTACGAAAGGTGTTAAATAAATCTCCAAAAAATTACGAAAGTACGAAAATTGTACTTTCATGTTAAATTATCTTGAGAAACATCAATTGTTTCAATACAAGACCCTCATAGAAATATGGATAGTATTTTTCCCTACAGCCGTAGCGAAAAAAATATTGTTTTCCATCTTTCCAACACGTGAAATTTAATATATAGTGTGATGTTCGCGCAAACGTTCATCGTCGTCGCGACGTATCAGCCACCGCACGAGTAGAACGAATCTCGCACCTATTTACATCTGCATACGGTTCGTGTTTCAATCATCAGTGAGTAGAATGAATCTCTCACCTATTTACATCTGTATACGGTTCGTGTTTCAATCATCAGTGCTCGGGTAGCACGGTTTGAGTCTTGTTTCCGCCTTAAAGGTAGGACTGACGGTGTAGGCTTAGTAATAAGGTTATGTATCCCAGTACGGATGCGGAATCCTATAAAATTGTAAATCCACAGACTACAGGATTTAAACATATAAACAACATTATGCGTTTTTGTTCTTGTTATTGTTTGTTCGTAGCGGTCGGCTCTAAGCCTGCGAACTAGTCCCTCTTGCTCGGTGACCTTCGTGCAAAACCCCTCGATCCCCAGCCACCCCGGCCGGCCTATGTCGTCCAAGAACACAAGACGGCCGGGGCGGCCGCAGACGTCCGCAATGGAAGATGGAGAACGGTGTGTCTCCGTACGTCGGTTGTCAAGTACACTTCACTCTATACAACTCACTTAATTCTATAAACAAAACGTAAATCAATAATGATAGTAAGAAGGTGTACAACATTATTACAACAATTTGTACCGTGTGGGGCCGGTACTTTAAAAGAATAGCCCCACTGCATCTCTTTTTTTTTATTGATACGTCGCATGTCGTAAAAGGCGACTAAGGGATATGACTCCCTTCCTATATTACTAGGTGGTAGGGTTTAACCCGCCCGGGTTGGTACCACCGCACTGAATGAAAGGTCGGTCGAAACGGCTATGTAGTTTGTATTTTCCGTCCATTTCAGTGTAGCCGACACGACCGACCGACTGACGTGGCACCAAGTTCATCCGGTGTTATGGGCTGACATCACGGATGTTGTAGGTGATGTGGCCAACCATGTCAGTTTCCATAAAAAAAAAAGAAAGAGAAGTGAAGAAAAATCTGAGAATACGTTCAGCATTGGCGCGCTTCTACACCGACCACGATGATGATGCGACCCTCCCTTAAGCTCTTTCTGAATCCGCTACTGTTATAGCCAGCAGTGTGATGGGAAGTGATTGGCGACGTGAAGCAGTAGGCTATTAAAGCCGCAGGTATGGAACTTTTTCTATGGAGTGATTTATCTGTTACGAAGTAACTATTTAGTAATCTGTGACTGGGCTATAATGGGCATGTTCTCTAGCGCACCGACAGCCGCCGCGCGGAGGCGTCTAGACGCCGGGCGGGGTCCGCTTGAGCTGCAGGTGTATGTGCTTGACGTGCGTCTTGAGTGCGGTGATCTGCGCGAAGGCCGCCGTGCAGTACTCGCACTGGTGCGGACGTTCGCCCGTGTGCGTGCGCCGGTGGTGGATCAGCGTCTTGTTCGTCTGCGGAGGACATTTTTATTTATTTATTTATTATGTTTTATTTATACACGGTGTTGCAACCCCAACCGTAAAACCTGAAAGGGGATGATTCTGTACTTGAAATAGAACAACTTTTGTTCTAGGACTTTTTTATTTGAAGAAAAAACATTTTTTTTTCTCCATAAATTTTGAGAATAGGTGTTTCAAATTTGTATGGAAAAAATAATTTTTTGTTTGTTTCAAAAAAGTTTTTTCTTCACAGAAGTTGTTTAGTTTCACATGTTATAGAATAACCCCCTTATGTCGGTTAAAAATATTACGGGGGCAACTGCAACACCGTGTATATGTTCACATTGAACCAAAACGTTTATCTTCGAGGCCACAGCATGAAACTAAATCGAACAATCTTTAACCCTCCCTTACTCGGGCGACTATTGAGTAACGCGGTTGCTCGCGCGGGGATAGTTATGCACCCCAAGATTTTTATTGATTTATAGGCGAAACGAGTAACTTTACTTAAAATATAAAACAGATTGTGATTAATAGACGGATTATTAATAAAAATGCATCAAACAAAGTTATAGAATGTTTATTTTTTAGAAATTATAAATTAAACCAAATAATATGATAAAAAATCAAATATTATGCATCTGTGTTATAAAAAGGAGAAAAACATGCGGACTTTTATTTTCTTTTAACAATTAGACATAGTAATCATGAAATAGAGTATACAACGGATAATTACACTTAAATTTTTTTTAGTATTCACGTCCATTTGCACATTTCTGACCAATTAGATTCGTGTGATTTCGACAGATGATTTTTTTGCATACGGTGCATTGACATGAGGTTTTCTTGTCCTTCTTACGAGGAAATATTACACGTCTTATGTTTTACTTTCTTATATTCAAAATATTCGATCCTCGTCCAAGCTATAGCTAGCCATCTACAGCAAAATAAAAATATATTTTGTCACCCATAGTATATTAAAAAGGATTTTTACGCCAATAGATTGCAGAAGAACAATGACAGATTGCTAATACATAAAATAAATGAAGTAAAAGAGATAGCATATTATGCAAAATTTCTGAGAATTATCTCAAATAAAAAATCTTACCTTTGTCGAAAAATGTAACGCGGTTACTCGCGGGGATAGCTACTATCCCCAGCGCAACTTCGACACGTCCTCACTCAAGAACGGCGTATGCGCCACCGATTTTCTTTCGTTATCCAACGTACATACACATTAAAGTCAGCTACTGAAGAAACCGACAACATCCGAGCGCTAATATCAAAGAAATAACATATTGAAATTTCATGGGGATAGCAACTATCCCCGCGCGAGCAAGGGAGGGTTAACAGCAATACTCGCAAACACTTCATATCAAACAGAGTGGTGGACGACTGGAACCAACTTCCAGAGGAAGTAATAAGCGCACTTACTACCAACCAATTCAAAAATAGACTAGATAAATATCTAACAAATAAAACATAATCTCAAAAAGAGTGCTCAAGAAAGATAATAAAAAAATTAAAAATTTTTTACATAATGACAAAAACAACAAATTTTAACTCGATTTAGACGTAGGTATCAGCCTAGGCTGCCTGTCTAAAATAAATAAATAAATAAATAAAATAAAAAACCCTACATAGCTGGCAATCAACTCTGGACTGCCACCTGGCACTAGAGAGAGGGTATAGCGGTAAACAACAAGGTAACCCTACAATGGATCAGGGGACACAGCGGGAATGACGCGGCGGACAAGCTGGCTAAGCGAGGCTCCAGCTGGAGTGCAGAAGGCCCAGAACCGTGTGTACCCCTACCAATCAGCCGGTTGAAATATTGGCTATATCAACTAACAAAAACTAAACATGAAATCTTTGAGCCAACACCAGGGACTGCAGGCAATCCCGGGACGCTATTCCCAAACTGGACCTGCGACTCAGGAAGCGCCTGCTAAAGTTCCACAGGGGTCAACTCCGAACAGCGGTGGGACAGGTCACTGCCCACTCAACAGGAACTTGTTCATCATAGGTGTCACCAACAGCCCCAAGCAGAGGCTGCATGGCGGAGGACGAAACAGCCACCCACGTGCTCCTGGAGTGCCCGGTGGTGGCAGAAGAACGACTGCAGTTTCTTGGGAAGGTGGGAACTGCCCATGGAGTGTGGAAGCGACCGAGAAGAGTGCTTCACTTCATGAAAGAGCTCGGGTGGCTGGAGTAACACTACCCGAGCGCCAACGTACAACGGACCGTCTTGAGGTCTCGGGTTATTTTATAAAAAATAAAAAATAAATTATAAAAAAAATTCTTTGTTCTCCAAAAGTGATCTATTTCCGATACAGAACCCCCCCTTAGCGTACTCTGAACTAATTTTGAAAGACCTTATATATGGGACACGCTGTATAGAGCAAGACTGATTGAATGGAACAGTTGGTGGAGGGACTCACAGAGAAGCCGCGGCCGCATATATCGCACATCTTGTTCTTGGGCAGCCGCTTACCCTCGTGCACGAACTCTATGTGCTTGCGCAGACCGTCCTTCCGGCAGATGTACTGCAACACAACAAACAACATCACAACTCTCACCCGACCATTAGGCGGAGACGACAGTTCTCCACGCGCCGAGCTAATAAAGTTTTCCAGACCTATTTTGTCAGCCTCGATAGCTCAGTGGTGCAGACAGTCAAAGTTTCCCTTGCCCCTTACTAGGTGGTAGGCTCAAATTGTAGCCGACTGGGTTGGTACCACCGTACTGGATGTAAGATGGCCGCATAGCAGCCTCGGTTGTGTTCTCCTCTAGTATAGCCAGCAATCCAGGGAAGTCTCCGGTATGGCACCTACCTTCTCGGAGGTGATATTGGCTGGTCGGAGCATGCGCTCTGGCTCCTCCGACTCATCCACCCATACCGGATTACATAAAAAAAAAAGTCAACTGTCGCTATTGAATGTTAAGCAACGCTGGGTGCGGTCAGTAATTGGATGGGTGACCGTTGGAGGCTGACCGAGGTTCGGATTCCTCGTAAAACTGTAGGTCCCTTCCCTCCTAATCTTACTAGGTGGTAGGGTTTAACCCGCCCGGGTTGGTACCACCGCACTGAATGAAACGTCGGTCGAAACGGCTATGTAAATAGTTTGTGTTTTCCGACCAGTTCAGTGTAGCCGGTACGATCAAAGGGGGAAGCACTGACATGGCACCTAGTTCACCCGGTGTTATGAGCTGACATCACGGACGTTGTAGATGATGTAGCCAACCGTGTCATTTTCCATAAAAAAAAAAATCTTTATTCTTCATTCATCATCCCAAGACAGTACACTGCACTCGGATTCGTTACTAATTTCTTAAAGCAAGAGGACTACCAGCGAAGTCGCTCTACAGTCTCTTCAAGAATCTAGGGCTCCCAAGATCGACGCTAAGCTCATATATGGAGAGAGCTTCGAAAACGTCACTGGAAGCATCCTACAGAATATGGATAGGTAGAGAGAGGGAGGTCGAGAGCGGGACTGGTGGTTTCCCCGCGTCCTAGTCAACGCAGACTAGCTGACGAGGGCTTGATGCGAGCCGAAACGTGAAGATTCAGATTCAGATATTTATTTCGCCATAAAGAACACACAACAATAACAATATTTCATTGAGACATATGCATATTCAGTATGGTTCGTCATTTTTATGATGTCCCGTTCAGTAGTGCAATCTATAAGGAAGAACCGGGTAAGAAACCTTACAGAGCTTTTTTTAAATATAACTTACATACTAAGTTTTCATTATGTTAAATATAACATACTATATCTAAGCAAAAAATGAAATATTTATTTAATTTTTTATTTAATAATAAAAATAAAAATTGAAAAAGAGAAATATTTTCAGCTGACTCTGGAACACATTGTCACTATTTATTGATTTTATTGTAACAGGAACATTTTCGTACAATTTGGGTCCAATCACGTCAGGGTCTTTTTCAGCCATCGCCGATTTATGCGCAACAGATTTTAAACGCTCTGAGTTACGTGTGTTATATATAATTATGACTTGCGCCATTTGACTCAAAAGAATTCATGTTTTTGCGTACATATACCACTACTTCATATATATATAGAGAGCACACAGTTAATATACCAAAGGATTTGAAAAAGTCTCTACAAGATGTTGTTCGCGGTACACTGGCTGGCCCCTTATCGCTCGTTTTTGCAGTATTAGCACTCTTTCAGCATCGGTTGAGTTACCCCACAGGATTACTCCATACGATACTAGTGAGTGTACATATGCGTAGTAGGACTGCCTCAACGCCTCCGGACCAATCAAGCGGCGTAACTCTCTTAGTGCGTAAATACCTCTAGCCATCTTGTCACATAGTTTGTCTATGTGACTTTTCCAACTTAGAGTTGGGTCAATATAGAACCCTAAAAATCGTATACATGACTGGGAGCCAATAGAGCCGGATGAATTCGAAATAGAGAGCTCACGGGGACCACAGTTTCGTCCGGAAAATACCATATAGTTGGTCTTCGATGTATTTAGTATCAGTCCGTTCGCAGCAAACCATTCCGATATTTTTCCTACTACTATATTTAATTTTATTTCCAGTTCATGCATGGATTCAGCAAAGACTATTATACTAGTGTCATCGGCAAAAAGAAGCATGCGCGGGAAATTTAGAGTGGCCACTCGCCAGTCCCGACCTCGATTAACACCCTCCTCTACTGCCGATGGGCCCAGATATGTTCGGTGAAGCCATCGTAAGCTTAGTTCCACACCTTCCCTTTTAGCATTTTGCCAGTTCAATTATCACAGCGAAGAAGAACTGGCAAGAAACTTCGCTGGATACTTTTTTTACGTCCCCTAAGTCTACATTTACAAAAATTTTTGCCACTGCCAACATAGAACGAGTCATCCATCATCATCATCATCATCATCAGCCTGTATCGGTCCACTGCTCGACATAGGCCTCTCCCAAGGCACGCCACCACACGCGGTCCTCCGCTCTTCTCATCCATCCACTCCCGGCTACCTTTTTTAGGTCATCTGTCCACCTAGCCGGGGGGCGTCCCACGCTACGTTTGCTTGTACGTGGCCTCCATTCGAGCACCCGTCTACCCCATCGGTTGTCGGGTCTACGACAGATGTGCCCAGCCCACTGCCACTTCAGCTTGATTATTTTCTTAGCAATGTCGACTACCTTAGTTCTTTGACGTATCACGTCGTTACGGATTTTATCGGTCAAAGAAATGCCGAGCATTGCTCTTTCCATAGCTCGCTGAGCGACTTCGAAATTTGTGGACCAGGCCCATCGTCAGGGTCCACGTTTCCGCTCCGTACGTCATCCATCACTATTTCTAATAATTTGTCAGAAATACAACTAAACTATAAACCATTCATATAACACAGGCATAGGCAACCCTTTTTGGTCCAGGGGCCACATCATTGTTTTTCTGTCGAGTCGCGGGCCAAATATTTTTTTTTCTTTTTATGGAAACTGTCCCCGTTGGCTACATCACCTGCAACATCCGTGATGTCAGCCCATAACACCGCGGTGAACTTGGTGCCGCGTCAGCCTTCCCTTCGGTCGTGCCGGCTACACTGAACTGGACGGAAAACACAAACTATTTACATAGCCGTTTCGACCGACCTTTCATTCAGTGCGGTGGTAGCAACCCGGGCGGGTTAAACCCTACCACCTAGTAATATAAGGGAGTCATATCCCTTAGGCGCCTTTTACGACATACACAGGGAGAGATGCAGTGGGGCTATTCTTTTAAAGTACCGGCGGCCCCACACATCATTGTTTTGCTGTCGAGTCGCGGGCCACATTAAGTCTACATTTCTAAAATGTGTATCCTACCTACTTGCATCGATGCCTATTTATAATAAGTAAACGTGAAAGTAAGTAGATAACACACTATTAAATATTACAGTAAAATTTCCTGTCAGAAATTGCGCGCAACAAGCAAGCCGAGCGTCGTCGTCGTACTAGCTGGCTGACCTGCAACTGAACTGAACTGAATGAAGTGAAGCGACTGCTGCGCTCGCCGCAAAAGTGCAGCAGCCCGGCGCGGCGCGATTTTTGAATGAATATTTCGGCTAGTCGGGCCGGACCCAAATAATTTAAGGAAACCAACCGGTTCTGTACATCTTATATTCACAGAACCGGGAAAATGTGGAACGCACTCCCTGCCCATCTATTTCCTCCCAAGTACTGCCTGGGGGGTTCTTCAAAAGGGGCGTGAAAAGGCTCCTGTTAGGCCGGCATGGCATTCGCAATCCCCGTGCATTACAGAATGTTCATGGGCATCGTTAGACACCTACTTGTAAATGAAACGATGCCACATGTCGCGCTATCCATAAAAAAAAAAAGGAAAGGATCGCAGATCGGACAAAAAGACCTCGCGGGCCGGATGTGGCCCGCGGGCCGTAGTTTGCCCATGCCTGATAACACGTTGGAGCCAATTGGAGCAGGCCAGTCTCCACAAACAGCACCCGTTCACGAGCATCACGCCAGGGCCAGCCATCGTGAATATAGCCAACATACAGAATTTTTTTTTTTAGTATTTTGCTTCCTTTGAAAGGGTTTAACCTGGCCGGGTTGGTACCGCCGCACTAAATGATAGATCGGTCGAAGTGGCTATGTAATAAATAGTTCGTGTTTTCTGTCCAGTTCATTATAGCCGGCGCGACCGAAGGGGGAAGCCACTGAAACGGCGCCTAGTTCGCCGAGGTGTTATCGGCTGACATCGCGGATGCTGCGGGCGATGCGTCCGAGCGTGTGGTGAGTAGGTACCTTGTCGCAGAGCTTGCAGTAGTAGTTTGTCTTCTTGAGGTGCATCAGGTTGTAGTGGTTCTTCATGTACACTTTCCGGTTGAACGGCTTGTCGCACGCGGGGCAGCGAAACCTGCGCACAAACATATACTCCCATGTTACCTTATGTTGGGCTCGTATAATAATAATAATAAACACCAGATCCAGAAGGCAGCCCTGCTCGACACTGCACGCATTGTTCGGAGGTTTCTCTCCCTAGGGCCCGGCCATCGGTAGCTTGGGTTCGCCCCGCCGCTGGTAGTGGAAACTACATTTGTTTTTGTATTAATTTACGGTACGTGTGTGTGTATGTGTGCGTGCGTGCATGCGTGCGTACCGGACGGCTGGCGAGTGTTTCTCGGTGACGTGCAGCAGGTAGGAGGGGCGCGACGCGAACTGTCGGTCGCACTCGACGCAGTACGCCTCGCTCGCGCGCGTCTCGTGCCGGTTGCGCACGTGCTGGTCGAGGTTCTTCTTCTTCGTGAACACCATGTCGCACGACGGGCACGGGTACGGCTCGTGCGTTCTGCAACGTTACAATAGCGATATCAACCAATTTCTGACAAAGGCTCCATATACACCTGATTTTCGAAGGTGTGGAATATGGCTTCACCGAACATATCCGGGCCCATCGGCAGTAGAGCAGGGTGTTAATCGAGGTCGGGACTAGCGAGTGGCCACTCTAAATTTCCCGCGCATGCTTCATGTTTCGGCTCGCATCAAGCCCTCGTCAGCTAGTCTGCGTTGACTAGGACGCGGGGAAACACCAGTCCCGCTCTCGACCTCCCTCTCTCTACCTATCCATATTCTGTAGGATGCTTCCAGTGACGTTTTCGAAGCTCTCTCCATATATGAGCTTAGCGTCGATCTTGGCAGCCCTAGATTCTTGAAGAGACTGTAGAGCGACTGCGCTGGTAGTCCTCTTGCTCCGACTTCCACAGCGAAGAGATCAGTCAGCGAAGAAGTCAGTCAGTGCTCATTCTACTTACCTGAGATGTTTCTTGAGTGTGTAGCGCGAGGTGGTCTTCTTGCCGCACTTGTCGCACTGGTAGTTGAGGTGCATCGCGCGCCGGTGAAGCCGCAGGCTCTTCAGGTCGCTGCGGGAGGCGCGCACACAGAGCTCATTCTACTGTCAACGATGCGTCAGTTGACCATCATTTAATCTTTTTTTTTTTATGGAAACTGGCCACCCTCCAACTAATTGTTGTTTATTTCTATAGAAAAGGCAAAGGTTTTCATCCGTACAGTCCAGCATTCTCACTCGTTCTAATAAGAAAAATTCATAGAAATTGCAATTTGCGATATTTTCTATAATTTTTTTTTCTTGTGCCCGACCGGCCCTTGCTTAAGTCAACGGATGTAAGCGGTTTGGGGGCCGGCCGGCGCTTCTGGAAGCCAAGAGGTCAATATGGGCCTAGTTGGCTTAACTAAGAGAAATAAATAAAATATATGTCAGCCTCGATACCTCAGTGGTGCAGTCAACTGTCGCTATTGAATGTTAAGCAACGCTGGGCGCGGTCAGTACTTGGATGGGTGACCGCTGACCGTTGGAGGCTGACCGAGGTTCGGATTCCTCGTTAAACTGTAGGTCCCTTCCCTCCTAATCTTTCTTGGTGGTAGGATTTAACCCGCCCGGGTTGGTACCACCGCACTGAATGAAACGTCGGTCGAAACGGCTATGTAAATAGTTTGTGTTCTCCGACCAGTTCAGTGTAGCCGGCACGATCAAAGGGGGAAGCACTGACTCGGCACCTAGTTCACCCGGTGTTATGGGCTGACATCACGGACGTTGTAGGTGATGTTGCCACCGTGTCAGGTTCCATAAAAAAAAAATAAAAAAAAATTTGGGCCTAGTTGCCTTAACAAAGAGAAATAAATAAAATATAAAAATGCACAGTGTGTTCTATCGCTTATTCCATGGGGAGTGCTCGGAGGAGCTGTTTAATGCGATTCCGCCGTCCCCTTTCCACCTCCGCACCACGCGCACCGGGCAGGGATTGCATCCCTACACGCTGTACTTACCGCGGATGCGGTACAAATCGATTCTGCAGATCTCTCCTCTACAGAACCGGTGAACTCTGGAACGCTCTCCCTGCCCACATATTTGCCCCCAAGTACAGTCTCGCGTCCTTCAAGAGGGGCGTGAATGGGCACCTTTCAGGCCGGCACGGCGTTCGCGACCCCCGCGTACGACCGAATGTCCATGGGCGTCGTTAGACACCTTATGGGTGGCTCGGCGCCATATGTCGCGCTGTCAATAAAAAAATAATTTTTTTCGGAAGAGCGGATGTTCGACAGAGCAGCTATGGGGCCTCGATCTGGCATACACGATCACTGTACTCGCAAGAGTGCAGGTTGTAGACGTCTGGATTTTGTGACCGAAAGGTTGGTATCTCCGGACGTCTATAAACAAAACGTAAATCAAATAAATAAATGATAGAAAAGAATGTAATGTAAATGTAAATATTCTCTATTTGTACACCAATATACAAAATAATGGTACAAAAAGGCGAGTTTATTGCCAAATATTGGTAATATCTTACTACTAACCTTTGGGGTGAGATAATGAGCATGTAGGCAGTACGAGATAGTTCGAAAGAGGAATTTGCTCTGTCCTCCTTACATATATAATATTATTAATATACATACCTGTTACACAAAATAAATAAAATATAAATAAATAATATTGTATTATATAAATAATATAATAAATATTGTACCGTGTGGGGCCGGTACTTTAAAAGAATAGCCCCACTGCATCTCTCCCCGTGTATGTCGTAAAAGGCGACTAAGGGATATGACTCCCTTCTTATATTACTAGGTGGTAAGGTTTAACCCGCCCTGGTTGGTACCACCGCACTGAATGAAAGGTCGGTCGAAACGGCTATGTAAATAGTTTGTGTTTTCCGTCCAGTTCAGTGTAGCCGGCACGACCTAAGGGAAGCACTGACGTGGCACCAAGTTCACCCGGTGTTATGGGCTGACATCACGGATGTTGGAGGTGATGTCACCAACCGTGTCAGGATCCATAAAAAAAAAAAATAATAAATATAAAATATACTTATGCCTACTTACATATATACTCAAATATATATACATAAATATAACATATACAATACATTTTGTCCAAATAGCAAAGAAGGTTGTCAATAAAAAAAAAACAGAAGAGAATTGGCTTACAAGAATTGGTCGGTGCAGTGCTTGCACTTCCTGCTCTTGTGCTTGGCGGTGTAGTGTTGGCGCATCGTGTGGATGCGGCTGAAGCTCGCCGCGCACGCGTTGCACACGTACCGCTCGTGGTGGATCTGCGCGCGGCGCGCAACACAACATTTATATTTCGCACATTACCTTAAGGGTCTACCTCAGTTCCGGATCTTCCATATAGGCAGAGTAGGTACAGTGTGGGGTCGGTACTTAATAAGAATAGTCCCACTGCATCTCTCCCCGTGCATGTCGTAAAAGACGACTAAGGGATAAGCGGCCTGCAGACACCCCGGTCGACTTGTGGCTTCCATGGAAGACATAGGCTGGCCGGGGTAGCTGGAGACTGCGGGGTTTTGAACGAAGGTCCCCAACCAAGCGGGATTAGTTTGCAGGCCTAGAGCCAACCCCAAACCAAAACAACAACAACATAGGCAGAGTAGGCGGCAGCCTAGGGGTCCCGTGGCATCTAGGAAATTCTTCTAAAAAATTGCCATCAATAAAAAATTTACAATGACACAAAAGCGTCTAAACTCACTGGCCTAAATGGCCACTGAATGCGCCATTTAAAAAAAAATTGACTTTAGAGACATTCTGAATTTCACAACAAAAAAATTGAGAAAAGTGTATGCATAAAATATGTTCCGTACCATGTGGGGTCGGTACTTAAAAAGAATAGCCCCACTGCATCTCTCCCCATCGCATGTCGTAAAAGTCGACTAAGGGATATGAAAATTCGTCAGCCTCGGTAGCTCAGTGGCGCGGTTGGTTAGTCAACTGTTATTAAGCAACGCTGAGCGCGGTCAGTCATTGGATGGGTGACCGCTCGACCGTTGGAGGCTGACCGTGGTTCGGATTCCACGTTAAACTGTAGCTCCCTTCCCTTCTTACCTTACTAGGTGGTAGGGTTTATCCCGGCCGGGTTGGTACCACCGCACTGAACGAAACGTCGGTCGAAACGGCTATGTAAATAGTTCGTGTTTTCCGTCCAGTTTAGTGTAGCCGACATGAAATGAAGGGAAGCACTGACATGGCACCTAGTTCACCCTGTGTTATGGACTGACAGCACGGATGTTGTAGGTGATGTAGCCAACCGTGTCAGGTACCATAAAAAAAAAAAAAAATGTTCATTTTGTTTCGTATATTGTTTTATCATGAGAAATGTGTTGATTAGTTTAATAAAATGTTTGAAATGTTTAATGAAGTTGTTTTTATTAAAGTCAACTGAAGTTATAAAATTGAAGGAGCTAATTTACGAGGGGGCCTCGAATTTCTACAGCCTAGGGGCCTCCACGACGTTTAATCCGGCACTGGTCTACCTCCCTAAATTGTGCCTCTCACTCTAACAATGCGCGTTTTATTTTATTATGAAGAAATTATACAACTTATAAAAAAATCCTCTGGGAGAAACATGCATGATACAATTATTAATGTTTTTCAATAAAAATAATTTGGTACTCCACATATAATAATAAAAAAAACTAAATCTTAATAAACTTTTAGTTTTTTTTTTTCAATTATTATATGTGGAGTACCAAATTTTTTTATTGAAAAACATTAATAATTTTATCATGCATGTTTCTCCCAGAGAATTTTTTTACAAGTTGTATAATTTCTTCATAATAAAATAAAATGTATGAAAAACGCGCATATTAGAGTGAGAGGCACAATTTAGGGAGGTAGACCGTCACCCTAAATTGTGCCTCTAACTCTAACAATGCGCGTTTTTCATACATTTTATTTTATTATGAAGAAATTATACAACCTATAAAAAATCCTCTGAAAATCAACTACCCTCTTATAGAAGAGGACCTACTCCATATACTGTTGGAATGCGCCCGGAACCGAGAACTGAGGCAGAAGCTATTGAGAGACTTAAGAACTGACAGACTCAACCTGTTTTTTAACGTACATGAAGCCTTGGGGCGAGCTCAGGGGGAGGAGTTTGAATTCATACTAAGTTTTTTTGTGAACTCGCAGGCATTGAATCGTGCTGAAGTACATTAAAATATCAATATAGTTACTATGGGGCTGGCATAGCCAGGAATGGCTGAAGCCTTAAAAAAAATTTTAGATTATAAAAACCTACTCTTTTCCCTCTCTTTCTCTCTCTCTGTTCTAACAATAAAAACGTGCCACTAGGTACCTAAACAGCTGATTTGAGGTCACTGACTCTCATGGCCGTGTGCCCGCCCCGCCCGTGCGCTCAAGGAGAATCAATGACCTGGAGCGCACCGGATGCCGCATTTTTATTTGCGCAGTGCAATATTTAACACACAATTTGGAATCGAAACTAAGGTCAGTGCAATAAAAGTTATAGATAAACGCAGCGGGTGGCCGAGTGGTTTGGGCATCGGCTTCTCATGCGAGAGGTCCGAGGTTCGAATCCGGTCGGCGTGTACCAATGAGTTTTTTCTGACGAAAAAATTTACGTGCATACCTACACCTGCTGCTTCACCGTTCGGAACCGGTGTAAAACTGTAGGTCCCTTCCCTTGCCCCTTACTAGGTGCTAGGCTCAAATTGTAGCCGACTGGGTTGGTACTACCGTACTGGATGTAAGATGGCCGCATAGCAACCTCGGTTGTGTTGTCCTATAGTCCAGTATAGCCAGCAATCCAGGGAAGTCTCCGGTATGGCACCTACCTTCTCGGAGGTGATATTGGCTGGTCGGAGCATGTGCTTTGGCCCCTCCGACTCAGCCACCCATACCGGATTACATAAAAAAAAAAAAAAGATAATTTTGTAGGTAATATAGATTACTCTGTAGGAAAATTTTGCAACATTAATCCCAAAATTTGTTATCAGAGTTTGTTTTTAATTTTTTTTTCTGTCTAAGACATTAGCCATTTTCGGCTATGTATGACAGCCCCATAGTAACTATATTGATATTTTAATCTACTTGAGCACGAATCAATGCCCTTTTTGCCTTTACAAAAAAACTTAGTATGCATTCAAACTTTTCCCCAAGGCTTCATAAAAAAAACCTTTCCATAGCTTTTAACCACACGAATCGCTGATGTCTGAACTGTCAACGCTTAGCGTATTTGTGCATGCGCCGGCGCCGAAACGCTCGAACGGTTAAGTTTTTGACGCAGAATAAAAAAAAACCGGCCAAGTGCGAGTCGAACTCGCGCACCGAGGGTTCCGTATCGCCATGTCATGGTCAGCGCAACTCACGCCATCTATGTATGTATTAGTTAAAATGTTTCATACTCTTTTCCGGAGATGGCATACACTTTTTAGTTTCTTGTATGGGGACCCCTGTGAATTTTTTTTATTTTACCTATTTTTATTATTTGTTGTTATATCGGCCATAATAAATAACACATATCCTGTGAAAATTTCAACGGGCTCCCTTTTATGGTTCAAGAGATACAGGCCTCGGACAGACGGACAGACAGACAGAAAGACAGACAGACAGATAAACAGAGAGCGTAGGCTTAGTACTAGAACGATAAAAAAGGTATGGACCCCGAACCCTATCCTCGCCAGCGTAACACGATATAAGTAAAAGCATACTTGTTTCATTGGACGGTCGCGCGCTGGCCCGTCAGTCTATCATCGGCCGCGTTCGCAAAAACCTGTTTAAAATGCCCGCATGCTCTGTGTTAACGTGTAAAAACACTACAGCCAAGTTTAGTGTGCACATTAGTGGAATATCTTATCATCGGTAAGTACACTCCGCTCCCCGCAACTCGGCGACGCTAGTTCTCATACAAGCATTTGACAGTCCGGCGTCCATACCTTTTTATCGTTCTAGGCTTAGTAATAGGGACCCGTACGACGGATACGGAACCCTAAAAATCGAATAAAAACCAACCTTGAGATGTTTGTCTAGCAACGGCTTGGTGGGCGTCCGAGTCTCGCAGACGTTGCACACGAAGCTACCCGCCTCCTGCACAATATGTTTACATACATGTACACCAGCCATTTTTGTCAGCCTCGCTCGGTAGCTCAGTGATGCGGTCGATCGACTGTTGTTAAGCAAGGATGAGCGCGGCCATTAGAGATTGTCTAATCTCAAAATGAACGCCCCTCCAATTTGTTTACGCTCACATGCACAGTATGTGTACAGACGCAATACGTGGCAATACACACACATTTGTTCTTTGTCATCGGTCATTCAGTCTGATTCATTCACCGGCTAGATCTAGCCGGATCTGTTGACCAACTAGTGCATTAATGACGCGACCGCACGACAGAGCGGACGTGTCGTTCCATAGAAAGCGCGAGCTCTCCGCCATACAAAGGCAATACATGCACTGATCGCACGATTAGTTGACCTACTAGTTGCGCGGGTGAATCGAAAAATCGCCGCACGCACACAAGTAAGTGCTGCAAAAGGTATTTCCTCTCCCACATTGAAACAATGAAGATTTGTGGAGGGGCGTTCATTTTTAGAATAGACGATCTCTACTTGGATGGGTGATCGCTCGACCGTTGGGAGGCTGAAAGTGGTTCAGATTCCAAGTAAAACTGTATTAAAAGACCGTCGATATTTTATCAAAAGGCGAGCATAGCCAAACGATGTATACTCAAAGACTCCAATGATAGCGCTATTCAAGCCTTACCCAACACATCACTATCAGATGAACTGGAATCGAGGCTCGACTTCTACAAATCATTCTAAGTTCGTACACGCACCAATAAATCTGGACTCGGCATATAAACAGCAAAGTCTGATAAAGAAATACTGAAAGGTTTTGCTCAGGAGGACATGCAACAAGGTTTCAAACTTCACGCCTTAAACCTAGAAATGCAGAATGATTGGCTAACAGTGGGTGACTTCTGCATCCCTCCTGCATTGAAGTGGAAATCCATAATATACAACTGGTCCCCTGAGCTGCTTAAGTTCTACTTAAATGCATTCCAGCTTACTCTCCCCGACCCGAATAACCTAGTCAGATGGGGGAAATCTACAAATAGACTGTAAGGAGCCTGTAGGCACGGCCAAACATTTGTTATGCGGATGCTAAATAGTACTTGAGCGAGGCCAGTATTCCTACCGTCATGATAAAGTCCTCCAAATCATCAGAGAGGCCATCAACCTGTCAATTGCACGGACCAGGAAAGGGCAAACCAGTAGCGGCTTCCAGAAGGTCAACTTTGTGAAACCTGGAGCCAATAAGCTGCCCAAAGATATGACTAAACCTTCTTCAATTTTGGGAGCAGCAAAGGATTGGGACTTGTTGATGGACACACATGAGAAGCATTACCAAATGCCTTCGGAAATCTGTACCACAGCATTAAGACTGGATATACTCATATTCTCAAAAGCGACAAAGGATGTAGTACTTGTTGAACTTACAGTTCCATGGGAAAGTAACATACCGAAGGACCACAACATCAAACTTAACAAGTACTGCAACTTAGTAGACCGGATTGTGAGAAACGGATTCAAGATGATCTCTTCGCTGTGGAAGTCGGAGCAAGAGGACTACCAGCGAAGTCGCTCTACAGTCTCTGAATCTACAGAATCTAGGGCTGCCAAGATCGACGCTAAGCTCATATATAGAGAGAGCTTCGAAAACGTCACTGGAAGCATCCTACAGAATATGGATAGGTAGAGGTCGAGAGCGGGACTGGTGGTTTCCCCGCGTCCTAGTCAACGCAGACTAGCAGACGAGGGCTTGATGCGAGCCGAAACGTGAAGCATGCGCGGAAAATTTAGAGTGGCCACTCGCTAGTCCCGACCTCGATTAACACCCTCTCTACTGCCGATGGGCCCGGATATGTTCGGTGAAGCCATCGCAAGCTTATCCACACCTTCCTTCCTTCCCTTCTTACCTTACTAGGTGATCGGGTTTATCCTGCCCGGGTTGATACCACCGGCACTAAATGAAACGTCGGTCGAAACGGCTATTCAAATAGTTCATGGTTTCCATCCCGTTCAGTGTAGCCGACATGAAATTAAGGGAAGCACTGACGCGGCACTTAGTTCACCCGATGTTAAGGGCTGACATCACGATTGAAGGTGAGGTAGTCGACCATGTCAGTTTCCATAAAAAAAACATATGCATATATGGAGTAAACAAACTGACTAGTGAGTGGTTGGTGAGCAGGTGCTTGTTGAACTGCGCCTCGCTGCGGAAGCCGTAGATGCAGCTGGAGCACTTGTGAGGGGACTTGAGGTACCAGACGTTGCGGCGCTCCTCCTCGCGGTGCCGGAGCACCTCCTCGTTCGACACCTGACACAGAAACAAACTGACTAGCGAGTGGTCGGTGAGCAGGTGCTTGTTGAACTGCGCCTCGCTGCGGAAGCCGTAGATGCAGCTGGAGCTCTTGTCAGCGGCACTCACGCCATCTATGGATTAGTTAAAATTCTTGACACCCTTTTCGGTAGATGGCGCGCACACAATTTTGTAGTTTCTTGTATGGTAGCCCCGTAAATTTTTTACTTTTTCTTATTTTTTTATTATTTGTTTTTATATCGGCCATAATAACACATATTCTGTGAAAATTTAAACGGGCTACTACGGTTCAAGAGATGCAGCCCTCGGACAGACGGACAGACAGACAGACGGCGTAGGCTTAGTAATAGGGTCCCGTATGACGGATACGGAACCCTAAAAATTAATAGAATAATCATGAGAGAAAAGGCGAACCTTTGTGACGGTGTACGCGTCGAAGGGATTCGCCTTGGGTCGCTTCTTCCTCTCGGCCTTCTGGTCTTCTCTCTCCCTCTTCACCTCCTTCTTGATCGCACGCACCTTCTCCTTCACACTCCTGCTCTTCACCTTCGATCAAGCACACAAATAGAATAGAATGTATATTTGCATGTCGTCTGCATACATGTGGTACTTAGAGAGCAGAGTTGTCGTAATCGTTTTAATAAATATACTAAAAAGTAGTGGCGACAAAACTCCTCCTTGCGGCACCCCAGAGGTCAGATCATGCCAAATCGACTGTTCAGCGCCATTCTTTACTGCTTGGTTACGACCAATAAGGTAGTTTATTTATTATTGAGTATATCATTGTTTATTTTATACATTTTATATTAAGTATATCATTGTTTATTTTATTATTTGGCCTCACACACACCAGGGCAGTGTCTGAATACAATGTACTTAAAATGCAGATTTTTTTTATAGAAACTAACACGGTTTTCTACATCACCTACAACACCCAGGGGCGGTCTGGGGGGCCTGGGCACAGATTACTTTTTTTTTTTTTTTAATAGCTACTCCATATCATAACAGATAAATCACTCCATAGAAAAAGTTCCATACCGGGTTGGTACCACCGCAGTGAATGAAACGTCGGTCGAAACGGCTATGTAAATAGTTTGTGTTATCCGTCCAGTTCAGTGTAGCCGGCACGACCGAAGGGAAGCTCTGACATGGCACCTAGTTCCCCCGGTGTTATGGGCTGACATCACGGATATTGTAGGTGATGTGGCCAACCGTGTCAGGTTCCATAAAAAAAAAAATAAAAAAAACCCCCTTAGCGTACTATTAACTAATTTTGAAAGACCTTATATACATGACAGGAAACATATTGAACGTACTGTGTGGGGTCGGTAGTTAATAATAATCCCACTGCATCTCTCCCCGTGCATGTCGTAAAAGGCGACTAAGGGATAAGCGGCCTGCAGACACCCCGGTCGACTTGTGGCTTTCATGGAAGACATAGGCCGGCTGGGGTAGCTGGAGACTGCGTGGTTTTGCACGAAGGTCCCCAACCAAGCGGGATTAGTTTGCAGGCCTAGAGCCAACCCCAAACCAAAACAACAACAACAACAACAACAACATATTGAACATGCCACACCTTAGCCTTTCTGGTTCGCTTCTTGGCTCGCTCGGCGACGGGCAACTCGGCGAATATACCGTCAGCGTCCGGGGGCTCCAGCTTCAGTATGAGGTCCTTGTCGAACTCCAGCTCGGTCTGTATCCCCTCCGCCTCGCATGTGAACTCATCCGAGTCGCATTCAACCTTGAACGAGAAGATAAAAGCATTTCGAAGGTGTCAGCCTCGATAGCTCAGTGGTGCAGACAGTCAACTGTCGCTATTGAATGTTAAGCAACGCTGGGCGCGGTCAGTACTTGGATGGGTGACCGCTGACCGTTGGAGGCTGACCGAGGATCGGATTTCTCGTAAAACTGTAGGTCCCTTCCCTCCTAATCTTTCTTGGTGGTAGGATTTAACCCGCCCGGGTTGTTACCACCGCACTGAATGAAACGTCGGTCGAAACGGCTATGTAAATAGTTTGTGTTTTCCGACCAGTTCAGTGTAGCCGGCACGATCAAAGGGGGAAGCACTGACATGGCACCTAGTTCACCCGGTGTTATGGGCTGACATCACGGACGTTGTAGGTGATGTAGCCAACCGTGTCAGTTTCCATAAAAAAAAAAAAGGTGTGGAACTAAGCTTGCGATGGCTTCACTGAACATATCCGGGCCCATCGGCAGTAGAGAAAGGTGTTAATCGAGGTTGGGACTAGCGAGTGGCCACTCTAAATTTCCCGCGCATGCTTCACGTTTCGGCTCGCATCAAGCCCTCGTCAGCTAGTCTGCGTTGACTAGGACGCGGGGAAACCACCAGTCCCGCTCTCGACCTCCCTCTCTCTACCTATCCATATTCTGTAGGATGCTTCCAGTGACGTTTTCGAAGCTCTCTCCATATATGAGCTTAGCGTCGATCTTGGCAGCCCTAGATTCTTGAAGAGACTGTAGAGCGACTTCGCTGGTAATCATTAGGATTCCGTATCCCGTACGGAAGCCAATTACTTAACCTACGCCATCTGTCTGTCTGTCCGAGGGCTGTATCTCTTGAACCGTAATAGGTAGCCCGTTTAAAATTTCACAGAATATGTGTTACTATGGCGGATATAACAACAAATAATAAAAAATAGAAGAAGTAAAAAATTAAGAGGGGTTTACATACAAGAAACGTATTTTTTTCAATGTTTTATTTTTGTGGTGTGGAAACCTCGGTGCGCGAGTCCGACTCGCACTTGGCCGGTTTTTTTTAACCCCTTGAAAAAACTGTAGGCCCCTTGCCTTCTTACCTTACTAGGTGGTAGGGTTTATCCCGCCCGCACTGAACAAAACGTCGGTCGAAACGGCTATGTAAGTAGTTCGTGTTTTCCGTCCAGTTCAGGGTAGCCGACAAGAAATGAAGGGAAGCACTGGCATGGCACCTAGTTCACCGCGGTGTTATGGGCTGATATCGCGGATGTTATAGGTGATGTAGCCAACCGTGTCAGTTTCCATAAAAAAAATTCTAATAATTCAGTGGGGTAACGCAGCCAGTGCGCTGGGTACCGCTGGGGCGACGACGGCGATCGTATTAGAGGAAATTGTTGTACTTTAATATTACGTTTTTAAGTTTTAATTTATATTAGTTTAGTTTTATTCATACATGTTTTTAGATTCAATTTGTTAATTTGTTTTAAATATTATATTTTGTTCGTTCGTGTGTAATATCTCAAGTGACGGGTGGCCGAGTGGTTTGGGCATCGGCTTCTAATGCGAGAGGTCCGCGGTTCGAATCCAGTCGGCGTGTATCAATGAGTTTTTTCTGCCGAAAAAATTTACGTGCTGCTTTACCGTTCGGAGCCGGTGTAAAACTGTAGGTCCCTTTCGTTGCCCCTTACTAGGTGGTAGGCTCAAATTGTAGCTGACTGGCTTGGTACAACCGTACTGGATGTAAGATGGCCGCATAGCAGCCTCGGTTGTGTTCTCCTCTAGTCCAGTATAGCCAGCAATTCAGGGAAATCTCCGGTGTGGCACCTACCTTCTCGGAGGTGATATTGGCATGCGCTTTGGCCCCTCCGACTCAGACACCCAAAAGTAGTTAAATGAAAATGATACCTTTGATATATCCGTCTGATAGCCGGCCAACGGCGCCGCCGTGTCCCCGATCGGTTTATCTTCCTCGCGCGGCTTGTCTGAATCTATCTCCAAGTCGAAGCTCGCTTTGGTGACGGCTTGCAACGACGACACGGACGCCGTTTCCGGCAGAATCAACTGTAACACATAAATATTGTTTATAGAATTAACTGTAACATACAAATAATTTTAATAGAATCAACTGTAACACAAAAATTATTATTAACAGAATCAACTGTAGCACACAAATATGGTTTAAATAGAATCAACTGTAACACCGGTATACTCTGGAACACTCTCCCTGCTCTTATATTTGCCCCCAAGAACAGTATCGGGTCCTTCAAGAGAGGTGTGAATGGGCACCTGTCAGGCCGGCATGGCATTCGCGACCCCCGCATACGACCGAATGTCTCGTGGTGCCTCGGCGCCATATTATAATTTTTTTTTTATAGCACTAACAGCTTGACACATATTACTTTTTTTTTTATATGTAGCCAGTTCCGGATCTTCCATATAGGCAGAGTAGGCGGCAGCCTAGGGGCCCCGTGTCATCTAGGGGCCCCGCGACAATTATCAAAATAGTGTTTTTGAAAATTTACACCGCTGTGTACATTGATATCTATTTTATAGATTGGCCCATCCCATACATCACTCCCGAACAAATATGTTCTCGACGAGAACCGCATATAATGCAGATTTCACGGACAGCCGCTTCATACGGCGTGTGCGGCGCGTGTTGAACGCACGCATGTCTGTATCGAGTCGGTGACGCGTGTGTGCAGCATGCCCGGTTTCTGTTATAAAGAGTGACAGTGACAAACGTTGTTGTTTGTTTCGCATGTTACGGCGTGTTAAGAAGCCATGCTGTCACGGATAGGATCGTGTGACGGTGCGGTGGTATCGCGTTCTCGTTCTCGCTTGCCTGCTGGTGATGGGAGTGGGCGGAAAGACGGCAAACGCGCCGCATGACGTCTTTCTCGCTCGTTCTTGTCATCTGTGGGCGGGTGGGGGCGAGCGCGCGATAGTATCGTCGTAGGGATCGTGTCACGTATCACAATACTGCGTGTGTGTGCACGCACACTTGTACCGACGTCTAGCACAGGTTGCATCGTACGACGTTCGATCTATAAAATAGATGTCGATGGCTGTGTATATTACGAGTACGTATTTACACAATTCGAATAGGTGCATTTGGGTATTAACTCAAGTTAGACTCATACTAATACAGTTTATACATACGAGCTTTATCTACTCACCTCCAGGGAGCTTTCACTCCTATACTACGCGTTTTTCTATGAAAAAAATTGCCAAAAAAATTAGACTTTCGCGACATTCTGATAGAATTCACAACAAAAAAAATTTGGAAAGCGCATGCATAAAATATATAAATTTTCTTTCGTATATGGTTTTATCATGAGCAATGTGTTCATTAATATAATAAATGTTTGAAGTGTGTAATGAAATTGTTTTGTTAAAGTCAACTCGAGTTAAAAAATTGAAATACATTCGGGATATTGTGGATGAGAAGAGGCGAAGACTTGTGTCTGAGCTCGAACACACACACACTCGGCTCTATTTCCGAATGGGGCCGTAGTAATATGGTCGAGTTCAACGCTTCCAAGACACAAGTTTGCGCGTTCAGTGCGAAGAGAGCGGCGTTCACACCGGCTCCTTCATTCCAAGGCACGTCGCTTAAATTAAGCGAACGCCTCGGGGTCCTCCGGAGTCGAACTGTCGCACGACCTGAACTTTTGTCGCCATATAGAGGGGAAGGCCAAGCTGGCTTCTAAAAAGCTGGGCGTACTCAATAAGGTGCGACGGTACTTCACGCCGGACCAAAAGCTGCTTCTGCATAAATCGCAGATCAGGTCCTGTTTGGAGTACTGCTCGCACCTGTGGGATGGCTCTGCCAAATACCAGCTTGCGCCTCTGGGCTCAATCCAGCGTCGAGCCGTGCGACTAGTGGGTGACCCTGAAGTGTCCTGCGATCTAGAACCACTGCAACACCGTAGGGATGTCGGCTCCCTAAGTGTGGTCTATGGCTTATTCCATGGGGAGTGCTCGGAGGAGCTGTTTAATGCGATCCCGCCGTCCTCTTTCCACCTACGCACCACGCGCACTGGGCAGAGATTGCATCCCTACACGCTGGACTTACCGCGGATGCGTACGCATCGATTCTGCAGATCTTTCCTCTACAGAACCGGTAAACTCTGGAACGCTCTCCCTGCCCATATATTTCCCCCCAAGTACAGTCTCGGGTCCTTCAAGAGGGGCGTGAATGGGCACCTGTCAGGCCGCATGGCATTCGCAACCCCCTCATACGACCGAATGTCCATGGGCGTCGTTAGACACCTTATGGGTGGCTGGCCGCTAAATGTCGCGCTGTCAATAAAAAAAAAAGGAAGTAATTTGCGAGGGGGCCTCGAATTTCTACAGCCTAGGGGCCTCCACGAGGTTTAATCCGGCACTGTATGTAGCGCTTTCAATAAAAAAGATTGAAAAATTAAAACTTAAATATAACCATAGCTGGGCGCGTTATTGTTAATCCGTTAATCCGTTATTAACGAAGTTAACAATGTGCCTAACTTTTTAACGATAGCGTTAATGTACAAAACTATTAACGGACTTAAGTTCCGTTAATAGTTTTTATTTCGTTAACTTTAAGTCCGTTATCCGTTAATTCTATCTTGTATCTATCTCTACGTACGATAATTATCGTACGAAATTCCAACTCTGATCGTGTCCGTACATGTTCGTTCCTCGCCTCACTCAAACAATGTTGGCAACACTGGACGCCACTCCCACTCGACTTCCGCATTCTATTTATATATAATCTGTGACTCGCAGCCGACAAGAAAAACGCGGAGTGCGGTTGTTTTTATTTGTTAGGCACTTCCTTCATTCAGGCAAGTATGTACAGTGTTTAATAATAAATATACGTCGTCAACATCACATCACTAACACAACATAACCTATTCTATTATATTATAAACATAAATAAAGCTAACCTAGCCAATGTAACCATCTTTGTTGTGTTGCGTGTTTAAATGATTAACTAAGTAAATGGCAATACAGTGCCTGATTAATAGAATTACTCTTAAAATAAAATAAAAACTCATAAATTATGAAAGTTTAATAATCAATTCGATATATACGATTAACGCTAACGAATTAACGAACTTTCATTAACTTCCGTTACATTAGCGTTGAACTAACGCTCTGGTGATTAACGAAGTTAAGTTTTTTAGTAACGGAAGTAGGATTAACGAAGTTAAATTTCTAATTAACGGTGCCCACCTTTGAATATAACATAGAGCAGATCTCATAGAGACCTACAAAATACTGAAGCGACACTCTGACCGCCCAGAGCTGGAAAGCATGTTTGTGTTAAATTTAAACAATCACCTAAGAGGTCACAGCTTGAAACTCAATGTAACAAGCTTCTCAACCGAAGCAATAAAACACTTCCTGACTAACAGAATCGTAAACAGCTGGAATAAACTGCCCGAGGAAATTATTGAAGCACCCTCAATAAACACATTCAAAAATAGGCTTGACATGTACTTAAAAATTGAAGAAATATAACAAATAGCAACAGCAGTGATCATCATAGACATGAACACATCAGCATATTAAGCTGCTAGTTAATTAAAAAATAAAAAAAATAAAAAATCATAATAAATTTAAATTAACACACAAATATTATTAATAGAATCAACTGTAACACACAAATATTATTAATAGAATCAACTGTAACACACAAATATTATTAAAAAGATTTTTTTTTATTACTATTTTATTTACATGAACGAGAGCAACGGAAGCTGGATGACGATGGGACAACTTCACAACTGTCAGCGTGTTACCTCGGTGTCCTGTTGGCTGTGCGCCCACTCGAGCCATTCCTGCGCGCGCGCCGCTCGAAGCTTGAACTGCAATATCTTCTTCAGCAGCGCCGTGCACTCCCAGCAGATGTTGATGTCCGACGTGCCGTCCGCGCGAAAACTCTGCCAAACAATCACATCCTTCAATTTATTTATTTATTTATTATTATATATTACCGTGTGGGGCCGGTACTTAAAAAGAATAGCCCCAATGCATCTCTCCCCATGCATGTCGTAAAAGGTGATTAAGGGATAAGGACAAGATGCCGTGCTAAAGGGCGACAGGTTCGCCACCTCTCACCTTGGCACGGTACTTCCACCGAGTCATGCAGCAGGTGGGTCTTCGTGCCTTACTTGCTGCTTGATCTATGGAATCTTGTTCGAATACTTTGTGAAACGTGGCGGTCGGTGTTGTGCTGTAATTTACCAGAGTTCTTGCAGCACAGCACCGATTACTCTGCTTACCCCGTTTGTCGGGATTTTTTTTTATTTTTTTTCATCACATATCACCTACAACGTCCGTGATGTCCGCCCATAACACCGGGTGAACTAGGTGCCATGTCAGTGCTTCCCCCTTTGATCGTGCCGGCTACACTGAACTGGTCGGAGAACACAAACTATTTACATAGCCGTTTAGACCGACGTTTCATTCAGTGCGGTGGTACCAACCCGGGCGGGTTAAACCCTACCACCAAGTAAGATTAGGAAGGAAGGGACCTACAGTTTAACGAGAAATCCGAACCTCGGTCAGCCTCCAACGGTCAGCGGTCACCCATCCGAGTACTGACCGCGCCCAGCGTTGCTTAACATTCAATAGCGATAGTTGACTGTCTGCACCACTGAGCTATCGAGGCTGACCTTCAGCGTGTGTGATATGTATGTATGTATATATTACATTGTTACTACAGAGCCAGCCCCAAAATTTAACAATGCAGAATCTGACACAATTTATAAGTTAGCTCAACGTATCTCACCGCGTACTTTTGAAATACTTTAGTATTGCAGTTGAAGACGTCTAAATCCGGAAACGTGACCAACATTCGGTTGAGTGCGGTCAGCGCCCGGTGAATTGGAGTCTGGCCATAGTGGAACGTCCGCGATGGACTTTCCGCAAACGGCAAGTGACTCCTTGCAAGCAGATATTTATTCGGGACATGCAGCGACATCACACCGAGGACGGATGGATTGTCTATACGACCATTCAGCAAGAGGAAGAAATGCATAAGTAACTGTACATTTCTTCTTAGCTGAAGGGTCGTACATATCCAACCATTCCACTTTTCTTTTTTTTTTTTTTTTTATTGTTACCGAACTAGCTGGCCGTGTCCGAGGTCGAAGCCTCAGGCGCAGCCAATATCACCCCCGAGGAGGTGCCAGTCCGGCTTGGAGGTGGACTAATGTCGCTGGGGAAAGGCTATTTAGCCGCGATTTGAAGATCCGTGGATTGTAGGAGTGGGGAAAGATATTCCCCGGAAGCCCGTTCCACACCTTTGCAGTGCGGCACAAGAACGATTTAGAGAATCGTACATACAAAGATGGATAGTTTTGGCAGAGTTCGACGTTGTACGGGTATCGGCCATAAGACTTTTTATATAAGAACCTGGTGAATTTACGTTGGACCTTCTCCACCATTAGTATATATGTATTTTGATTCATGCGGATTTAAAATTAAAATTCTTTAAAACTTCTCCCACATTGAGGGACCCCAATCAACTTGCAGAAAGCCTGCTGAATACAACAGGCAATGTGAACAGACTAAAACGGACAGTCTTTCTCGAAATACCTAACTGAGTAAACTGAGGAAGCCGTAACTACTACCATATGGGGAGCCGCATTGATGGAGCCGCATTCACACAACACATCTAATAAAAGTCATCCAACTGATTGTAGATGAAAACTGAAAAGAAAAAAACACATTGATGGATGTTTAAAGTTATTTTTTTAAATATCTCAACTTAAAGTCGCCATTGGGCTGACATAACCGAATACGGCTAAACACCCAGGGTTCCAGGGTTCCAACATTCCAGGGTTGCTGCCTCTCTCCTGTCACATTTAACATTGTTATCAACATTCTAATTGATACGCTTGTCGTAAAAGAAAAGAAATGGGGATACAGGTTCAAATATGGAGACACATATATGGCGGCCATCCTGGCATTTGCGGATGATATTACGCTGTTAACCCGCAATCCAAAACAAAATCAGTCGCTTCTTAAGGTGGTGGATGACTATTGTGAATGGACCAAAGGGATGAAGATAAAACCAGCGAAGTGCTACTGTTTGAGCTTAACCAGGAAAGGTTCAAAGTTTACCTCGAGCAATCCAGGTTTGACAGTAGCCGGAAAACCAATCGCAACCGTGGCTGATGAAGCTCCTTTTAAATTCTTGGGCAAAAGGATCACCAGCAGAGGAAAGGAGCATCCTACTGATGATATTGTCCAACTTTTCGAA
Source organism: Nematopogon swammerdamellus (assembly GCA_946902875.1). Lineage (NCBI taxonomy): Eukaryota > Metazoa > Arthropoda > Insecta > Lepidoptera > Adelidae > Nematopogon > Nematopogon swammerdamellus. The sequence continues at coordinate 18,394,998 of OX336352.1, forward strand.
GAGAGCCTCCGCCAAACTGACAATCTTCCCCTCCTGGGTACACAAAAGGCATGGATTTACGATAACTACCTGACATCAAAACTTTCATGGCCATTTCTCGTCTACGACTTCACAAAGCGAAACCTGACTAAATTAGACTCGTATGTGACCAGATTCCTGAAATCATGGTTTGGACTGGCTCACCCGGCTGACTCGTCAACGCTATACAGATCTCACAATAACTTTGGACTGAACATTAAGAAACCGTCGATATTTTATCAAAAGGCGAGAATAGCCAAACGATGTATACTCAAAGACTCCAATGATAGCGCTATTCAAGCCTTACCCAACACATCACTATCAGATGAACTGGAATCGAGACTCGACTTCTACAAATCATTCCAAGTTGGTACACGCACCAATAGATCTGGATTGGGCATAGAAACAGCAAAGTCTGATAAAGAAATACTGAAAGGTTTTGCTCAGGAGGACATGGAACAAGGCTTCAAACTTCACGCCTTAAACCTAGAAATGCAGAATGATTGGCTAACAGTGGGTGACTTCTGCATCCCTCCTGCATTGAAGTGGAAATCCATAATATACAACTGGTCCCCTGAGCTGCTTAAGTTCTACTTAAATGCATTCCAGCTTACTCTCCCCGACCCGAGTAACCTAGTTAGATGGGGGAAATCTACAAATAAACTATGCCCGTCATGTAAGGAGTTCGTAGGCACGGCCAAACATTTGTTATGCGGATGCAAAATACTACTTGAGCGAGGCCAGTATTCCTACCGTCATGATAAAGTCCTCCAAATCATCAGAGAGGCCATCAACCTGTCAATTGCACGGACCAGGAAAGGGCAAACCAGTAGCGGCTTCCAGAAGGTCAACTTTGTGAAACCTGGAGCCAATAAGCTGCCCAAAGATAGGACTAAACCTTCTTCAATTTTGGGAGCAGCAAAGGATTGGGAATTGTTGATGGACACACATGAGAAGCATTACCAAATGCCTTCGGAAATCTGTACCACAGCATTAAGACCGGATATACTCATATTCTCAAAAGCGACAAAGCATGTAGTACTTGTTGAACTTACAGTTCCATGGGAAAGTAACATACCGAAGGACCACAACATCAAACTTAACAAGTACTGCAACTTAGTAGACCGGATTGTGAGAAACGGATTCAAGACTGATCTCTTCGCTGTGGAAGTCGGAGCAAGGGGACTACCAGCGAAGTCGCTCTACAGTCTCTTCAAGAATCTAGGGCTCCCAAGATCGACGCTAAGCTCATATATGGAGAGAGCTTCGAAAACGTCACTGGAAGCATCCTACAGAATATGGATAGGTAGAGAGAGGGAGGTCGAGAGCGGGACTGGTGGTTTCCCCGCGTCCTAGTCAACGCAGACTAGCTGACGAGGGCTTGAAGCGAGCCGAAACGTGAAGCATGCGCGGGAAATTTAGAGTGGCCACTCGCTAGTCCCGGCCTCGATTAATACCCTCCTCTACTGCCGATGGGCCCGGATATGTTCGGTGAAGCCATCGTAAGCTTAGATCCACACCTTCCTACAGTCTCTTCAAGAATCTAGGGCTCCCAAGATCGACGCTAAGCTCATATATGGAGAGAGCTTCGAAAACGTCACTGGAAGCATCCTACAGAATATGGATAGGTAGAGAGAGGGAGGTCGAGAGCGGGACTGGTGGTTTCCCCGCGTCCTAGTCAACGCAGACTAGCTGACGAGGGCTTGAAGCGAGCCTAAACGTGAAGCATGCGCGGGAAATTTAGAGTGGCCACTCGCTAGTCCCGACCTCGATTAATACCCTCCTCTACTGCCGATGGGCCCGGATATGTTCGGCGAAGCCATCGCAAGCTGAGTTCCACACCTTCAAGACTAAAAATTTAACCTGTTTACTCCGGTATTATAATAATGCTTGCATTGCATGCCGGCACGATCGAAGGGAAGCACTGACATGGCACCTAGTTCACCCGGTGTTATGGGCTGACATCACGGATGTTGTAGGTGATGTAGCCAACCGAGTCACCTTCCATAAAAAAAAAAGGACATGGTGCCGTGCTAGAGGGCGATAGGGTGGCCACCTCTCACCTTGGCAAGGTACTTCCAACGAGTCGTGCAGCAGGTGGGTCTTCGTGCCTTACTTGCTGCTTGATAGTCCTAACACATTTATTGCTGAGCGTGGCGGTCGGTGTTGTGCTGTAAAATTTACAAGAGTACTCACAGCACAACACCGATTACTCTGCTTACCACGATTTTCGGTATACTGTGTGTGGTATGTAATGTATGTATGTATTTATGAAGAAGGAAGGTGTGGAACTAAGCTTGCGATGGCTTGACCGAACATATCCGGGCCCATCGGCAGTAGAGGAGGGTGTTAATCGAGGTCGGGACTAGCGAGTGGCCACTCTAAATTTCCCCCGCATGCTTCACGTTTCGGCTCGCTTCAAGCCCTCGTCAGCTAGTCTGCGTTGACTAGGACGCGGGGAAACCACTAGTCCCGCTCTCGACCTCCCCCTCTCTACCTATCCATATTCTGTAGGATGCTTCCAGTGACGTTTTCGAAGCTCACTCCATATATGAGCTTAGTGTCGATCTTGGCAGCCCTAGATTCTTGAAATTTGTTTGATGTTTGATGAAAAACATAGTCGCGTGTTTTTCCACCCAGTTCAGTGTAGTAGACATCGCTAGTGTAGACAAAAGCGGCGTTTTCTCCGCTAAGCCACTCACCGCCGGAACGTACTGATCGCTCAGTACCGACGTGTAGATGTGTCGCAGCGTGTCGAGGCGCACCAGCCTGCGGCCGCTGCTCAGGCACGTGCCGCAGACGCAGCTCTCTTCCAGGCGAAGCCGCAACACCTCCTGATTGATGACAACCCTACCCACTCACCGCCGGGACGTACTGATCGCTCAGTACGGACGTGTAGATGTGTCGCAGCGCGTCGAGGCGCACCAGCCTGCGGCCGCTGCTCAGGCACGTGCCGCAGACGCAGCTCTCTTCCAGGCGAAGCCGCAACACCTCCTGCTTGATGACAACCCTACCCACTCACCGCCGGGACGTACTGATCGCTCAGTACGGACGTGTAGATGTGTCGCAGCGTGTCGAGGCGCACCAGCCTGCGGCCGCTGCTCAGGCACGTGCCGCAGACGCAGCTCTCTTCCAGGCGAAGCCGCAACACCTCCTGCTTGATGACAACCCTACCCACTCACCGCCGGGACGTACTGATCGCTCAGTACGGACGTGTAGATGTGTCGCAGCGCGTCGAGGCGCACCAGCCTGCGGCCGCTGCTCAGGCATGTGCCGCAGACGCAGCTCTCTTCCAGGCGAAGCCGCAACACCTCCTGCTTGATGGAGCTCATTGCGAAGTGCTTCACCGACGTGCGGCGCTCTGAAAAGAGATTTTTTTTTTTTTTTTAAATCCTTAAGATACTGCAAGCTGTCAGGAGTTTGACATTCAACAGTAGGTTATAAATGTTAGTTGTCTTGCACGGACAGTATCCATTGATTACATCCGTATTTATATTAATGTCTTCTCAGAAGAGTAGATCTTGTGGAGCTTTCCTCTTTAGTCTTCTAAAGGTAATCTTGTCTTCCATTAATTAGCAAGCCAGTTCGTTGGGGTGGTTTTGTATTCTTACTTTGTATTGAATTATTTGTGTTTTTATTTCTTCTTTTACAGATGGGATGTTTAAATCGCGGTGTAATCTCTCATTGGTTATGTACCAGGGGGCGTCTACGATTATTCGTAGTGTTTTCGATTGAAACCTCTGCAGAATTTCTATGTTTGATCTAGCTGCTGTACCCCAAAAGAGAATATGTTTTTTTTTCTTCTCTTCTTTCATCTCTTCCGCTCAGCTCTGCGCTCCGCCTAGCATTGCCAGACGTCCGGATAAAGCCGGACATGGTTAGGCTTTTTAAATCCTTGTCCGGCAAAATTTGAAGGTGTCCGGCTTGTCCGGTTTTTGTTACACTTTTATCTTCGTACTGTGTGACCCGTGCTTTTTTCTTTCATGAGTATTTTCATTTGTAATTTTTCTATTTAAATTAAAGACTGATTTAAACTACAAATAATTACATGATTTTTATTTTAAGTATAATTCTTCTGTATAACGCTACCAAAACTTGTAGACCAATGGCATTAGTGTTAGTGATAATATATGTACAAGTGTACGCTAGGGTGGATCGAAAATTTTTTTTTTTGGTTAATGGTAATCTAATATTGAAAATTTGGTGCCTTTTGGACTCAAAATTATCCATGCAAAATATTATTTGATTTGGTTTACAGTAATTGCCTCCGCAAGCATAGGCGCCGACTCCGTGGGTGCTCGGGGGCTCCAGCACCCACGAGAGGTAAGTCATGGGTGCGGAGCACCCACGACGATAGACATAACTTATCAGTAATAGGATTTGGGCTACGATAAAAGTGCCTTATTTCCTTCCTACAAGCCTTTGAGCGGCCGCATTTACACATTCGCACCAGTGCTAAATAAATATACATGTACATGTACATGATAAATAAATATAATTAATGATGCGATATGAATGTAATTAATTAGTTATGCGATAACGACATGTGGTGGTTTGTGACAGAAACCAGTAGTCCATACAATTTCATAGTAAAAATGTTTTCACTTTGTCATGAATTGCTGCATGTCACAAATCAGCACATGCGTGTCTAGGCAGTGGCAAACATTTTTGTATAGACTAAGTGGACATTGAAAAAATTTCCAGTGAAGTTTCTTGTCAGTTCTTCTTCGCTGTGATAATCGAACTGGCGGAATGTTACATTGTAAATATGACAAATCTGAGCGCAGTGTACTGCCAATAGACGCTAAATAAACAATAAACAATAAAAGTGCAGTGGCGCGGTGAATAGCGAACGTTATATACTCCTAATTCTATACCATGCAATAGAATATAGGAGCACTACATGCATAGGTACATTCGTGCGAATGTGTAAATGCGCCGTGAAATGCAAAACATTGAACGAATGTTTTGCCAATCCATGCTAAAAATTGAGAAGCTATGTCCAGCAGTGGATGGTAACACGCTGATGATGATGATGATTGTTCAATCTATACTTATCTTCTTTTATTTTCTTCTATATCAATTAAAACAAGTGGCTAAAGTAAAAAAAAATATTGCATGAGCACCCACGAGGATTTCTAAAAGTCGGCGCCCCTGTCCGCAAGGTCATTGTATTTTTAAAAAAAGTTGGCTTTAGACTCTACTTTGATTTCGTGTAAATGTGTGATTTTTTAATAAGAAGCCCTATTTTATTTCACCAAATAATTGCAAATATAGTCTATTTTCGACACAAAACCAAAAGAAATCATGATCTTATGTTGATAAAACTTAAAATTTGTATTAGATATTTGTTGTTATATCCGCCAATGTAACACATATTCTGTGATAATTCCAACCGGCTATCTATTACGGTTCCAAAGATACAGCCATCGGACGGACGGACGAACAGACAGACAGACAGGCGTCGTAGCAATAGGATTCCGTAAGAAGTACGGAAACCTAAAAAAGGTGGTAAATACTACAGGACTTTGAGGAACAAACACTTTTCACTAATTCAAGAGTCAGAATCTATTTATATAGGGTAAGTAGTACCTAACGTCTCGGTTTAGCGAAAGGAATAGAAACCACGATAACAAAGCTACAAAAACTTCCGACTCGTAACCCATACTGGATTACATAAAACCACTTGCACAAGATTGTCTCAGCGGCACTTTCAGGTCATTCCCCAGAAGATCTGGCGAGTAAATCTGCATGCAAAAATGCCCATTGGATCACACGTGCCAACCGTATACTGCATTTGTATGTAACAACAGAGACACCATCGGAAAATTTAACAACTTTGGCTAAATTTGGTGTAAAATTATATGCATCATCTTGCTTCTTCATTAAAAATAAACCATCATGCAAACATGGCACGCGACATCTTTATTATATAATTATGGATTCCAGGTACCTGCCAGAAGATCAAAAAAAGATAGATGATTCTGTCATTCAACGAAATAGATAATTTGCAAAACCCGAGAACATTTTTCTTGCAATGATAACTGATGACAGGAAACACATTCGAGAACTGGCAGCCCGGCGCATATTAAAGGCACGCAGTATGCCTAAACCTTCAACACCTAGGCTGTTTGAAGTGCTTTACATAAATTTAAATGCTTCAACATTTATATTGATTTAATAAATTAGCAGGAAATATTTCAAGAGATTCAGTACATCGTGGAATCTGGTGGTGAGGGTGAACTTTTGTTTTTAAGGTTTCCTTGTCATCACTGGCGGCTGGTCCTAAAGTGCGCTCGTGCGCCGCACTACCATACCACGAGAAGTCTTCACTTCACTCAAAATAAATAATATCTTACAATATACCTACATTAGAACCATAAAGATCGTACTCCAAATAAATACGAATGTGAATTCGACCTTATTTTATAGATCACAAGACACTTTTTTGCGAGTAAACGCGCGCCCCGTGCGGAATCGGAGGGCGCACGCGGGTCTCCCATGCTGAATGTATGGAGATCGGCAAAACACCGCTGGCGCGTGAGACAAAAGATACTTCATAGATACAGTATGGGCCGAAATGGAGTTCTGCGTGCGGCGCACGAGCGCCAAACAAGGACGCTATATCGTGAATAGCCGCGCGTGCGACGCGTCGCTTCGTGAGCGATTCGTTTTGCACGAGTCCGTCTGTCTAGCTAGAGTCAGCGCGCTGTCATGTGATGTCACATACCCGTTAGCGCGCGAATATTTAAAATGTGATATGGTTAGGTTTTGTGTTTTCTGTGTGATACTGTGAATTAAGTGGTGCCGAAATTTGCCTAAGCGTTGGTTAAAGGTAAGGCTTTACAATTAGGTGATCCCGGGTTCAATTCCTACTTTCAAATGCTTTTATTTTTTTTTATTTTTTTTTAAGTATTTTTGGGGCATTACTACTGTTTTATTTTTTAAAGCTGCAGTAGTGTTGTGGTCTATGGATGTGTTCATAAAGGTACTAAAATTTGTTAAAAAAGTTAGAGAATATTCATACTAGGTACGTACATAATTATTAAACGCAGGCATTTAAAAAAATCGGAAGTCCCGATCTTAAAATAACATGAGGGGAATGTGTTGGGTAATTTGGTATTTAAGTAGGTAGGTGCTTAGCGCACTACCGGTCACTGAAGTCACCAGCCGCCACTGCTTGTCATACTCAAGCTGTGGAATGTGCTGTAAAGATGACAACGGAAGCTGCCACTTCTGAATACACAGAAAAGTGAAAAAAATTGTTGAAAAGACAAATTGGAATCACTAAACGTAATGCCTAAATTTGAGACAAAAATATATTTTCAAGCAATTTAAAATATATTATTTTTCAATATTATTATTAAAATTTGATAGTATTTTTTATTAAAGTGCATTAATAAATACCTCAATTGTATATTGCATATAATTTATTACCCATTTTCAATGTTTTTCCATAACTAAACTAAACTTTTTTCATTAAATTAAAATGTTAGAGGTCAGTGCGGAGGCAGAAGATGTTTACCAAATTAAATGAAAAATTACATTTATTTTTAATTTAATATAAGGCACCAATCCCCCCCTATTACAACTCCAAATAAAAATAAAAATAAATTTTCATACATCCGTGCTCCACCCTAGGGTACGCGCTGAGTGCATCTATTAGTGTGCCGAGCACCGCAGTGGCGTTCACGCACACTAACTCACTAACTAACACTAATGCCATTGGTCTAGAAGTTTTGGTAGGGTAGTATAATGCGCGGGGCGGATCTCGGCGTGTCGCCGCCGCAGCGGTTCGTCAGTGTTCTCCCTCGCACCCGCACCGTACTTGTATAGTGTATTCGCGTGGCGGGTCGCCTGCTGCGGCGACGACACGCCGAGATCCGTCCCGCGCACTATACGTGTGTTTGTCACCTAACTCCGCCTAAACGGCTGGACCAATTTGGATGAAATTTTGTGTGTATATTTGAGTGGGTCCCTGGATGGTTTTATGGAAACAATCAACTTACGCTGAAAAACCACCGCCGATAAGAAAATGTGTGCTATGAAAAAATATCCATATTTGTAAATTGATGTAAATATCAGCAAACAATAGACAAATTCATTGGGATTCCTTGCAGTACACAGGAGGTCAAAGTTACAAAATGAAATTGGAATAATAATAAATATGTAATTTATATTTTTGTTAGCAAAACGTCACAATTCACATTAGCTTGACAATCAGCTTTTTTTTCGGGACGCCATCTTGGTTTATTGAATGCGAGGACTGATCCATATATTTTTGATGTTTTCTCAAAGTTCGTAATTGGAATCCGGCTGCATGCAATAAATAAATTAAGTGTTCTGTGCTATGGGTTAGTAGGTCTCAGGCTTTGGTCTCCAGCACGATGTAGGAAAGGTACGGTGAACGACTCTATGCGGTTTGCTAGCGACAGACCAATCACTATACTCTTTGCGACAGACTGAAGCAAAAATAGACGACACTTTAGCCAAAGAATATAATTCTACTTTAGCGGTCCACCACCTGAAAGAGCTGCTCGATCCTGCATCCTACTCCTTCCTTTGCTCCTTTCGGTAAACTTCGGCTCGAAGGAGTAATGTGTGGTATGATGAGTGATGTTGTGTGGTATTTATTAGAAATGTTTTTGGTAGTTCAAAAAAAAATAACCAGGGTTAATTCTATTAACCATAATTTAATGTTGAGGCGACGCATTTCGTTTTTGTTACGTTTGTATTTCCGAAAATAAAGCTTTCTTAGGTATTTTAACACCCTAACATTGCTTTAAAAAAAAAAATTGAAAATTGGGACACGAACCCATGGTCAAGATTGAAAAACTAAAAATCCTACACTCTTAAACCACTGAGACAAATTACAAATTACATAAACGAACTTACTATCTAGATGTTGTTATGATTGAAGGAGACTAATTTTAGAATTAGATTTTTTTAGAGTATAAGAAATAGAAATAATGTTTTTGTTTCATGTTATTTGTGTATTGTTTCTAAAAAAAACATTCGCAGGAGACCCGACTTGAAGCTGGCTGCGTCTCCTGAGAATGTTTTTTTCGAAACATTACACAGAAACATCGAAACATTGCGGCGTGGCCATGCACATTTGTATGAAAACCATAGAGAAATAATGTTTTTGAGTAATATTGCTTGTGTAATGTTTGGAAAAAAAACATTCGCGGGAGACGCGGCTTTAGACTGGCGAAATATTGAAAGAAAGAGAAACTGCACCGAGGGAGTGTGAAATTCCACATAAAAGTTTTTGACAGATATACGACAATCGTATTCATACGATTAATTAACTCCTTGTACGATATACGATCGCCAAATAATATGAAGTCATCATTACCAAAGAGTATTTTAGTCATTACCTACCACGTTTGATAAGCAGACACCGTTATCGCGGGGGCACTTGGCGGGGGCACGAACAAACAAAGGTCTAATAGGGCAGACCGTCGCTCACGCATTATCGATATGTAGGCATTAATGATTACGTACCTACTTATTACACGGAGTAAGTTTAGGATGAAAATCCAATCGCAGATGAGATCATTTATGTCCGTGTATTTCACACAAAAACATGTGCGCTCACATCACAACATTAACTTATATATTATGCGTAATAGACTTCACATCAAATAGGTACCTACGCTCGATCGGTTCCTACTGACATAAGCCAAACGGTGGATCTAGAGTTGACGGTCTGTCAGTCGCACGCACGCACGCTCGACGAGCGCCGGCGCGTCGATCGTAGATTTCTACAAATATAATATCTACGTATCCCTTGCGACACTGTAAAAATCGTACCGCGCAGAGAAACAAGGTTGACGGCGTCACATATCACAAATAAGTGCATGTATTATCGGCGCGCGAGCTCATGCGCTGCGCAGCCAGAAGTAAGGAGGGAAGGAGGAGGCGCGCTTGCCACCCACATCCTACCGCGCGGGGGTTAGTCGGAGTGTTGGCAGCATTCCTTACGCGTCGCATGAGCTCGCGCGCGTATAATATATCACGTAATTTCTATAATATTTACAAATTGCCGAACGGACCGACGTCCGTTCGCCGAACGTTCATCATTGGTAACACTCTAGCTAGGTTATCCTTCACTTCAACAACGCGGTCCTTGCCCAGCAGACTACTTCACAAAGTGTTGCATTAGTTTACCGCTAGATGGCAATGTTTTCTATTGATTGAATACCAAATTCTCCTCCAATATTCTATAGAACGCTGAATCTATACCTTTAAAACACCATTGGCGATTGACACACCACACACCACGATAAAACGCGACACATAAACACCTTAAGCCGGGTCTCCTGCGAATGTTTTTTTCGAAACATTACACAGAAACATCGAAATTTTGGGGCGTGGCCATCCACATTTGTATGAAAACCATAGAGAAATAATGTTTTTGTGTGATGTTTTTTGTGTAATGTTTGGAAAAACATGCGCAAGAGACGCGGCTTTCGTTTAGATCAGTGTTGCCATGTTAGGAGATTTTCTCCTAGATTCAGGAGAATTTCAGTGGTGCTAGGAGAAGTTTTTGCCTGTCAGGAGAGTAGGAGAAAATTTAGGAGAAAGAAAATCACTACAGGAGAAGATTTAGGAGTGACAAACTTGGGATTAAAATAAAAACATATATTTACTAGTAACAAACAAATATGTCGGTATGTACGGTGACAACACAATGAAGGAACTGTCTGTGAATCAACCAACCAACTTCTCAAGGCACACAATACACGATAGGATACTTTGTCTTTTAATATGCGCAAAGTTCAGCTTCTTGCTCTTTGGATAGGATAACGTGACACTCTGTGAGTGTGTGCGTGCATCGATCGACCAACCAGCCGACTACCGGGCGGGCCAAATCGAACGAACATTTTGTTATCAATCAATGTTATTTACATGTATTCTTTGTAATAATGAGTAGTATTACTAAGCCTACGTCGACAGTCTGTCTGTCAGTCCGCACTACTTTAAGGGCTGTATATTTTGTATCGTAATAGGTAGCTGGTTGTGATTTTCACAGATTATGTGTTATTATTGGCGGGCATCCTATCAAATAATAAGAAAGAAAAAATTAAGGGCTTTTCTCATACAAGAAACGAGTTTAAAAAATTTTTTTTTGCTTGTTTTTGCTCTAACATAAAAACGGTATCACGTACAAGTGTCAAACTTGGTGTGGTTAAAAACTAAAAAATTGGTTGTCTGTAAAGTCGGTTTACGGACGATAGTTTTACGTGATGACGTGGAATAATCGTAGTACATAGAGCAAAGATCAATAATTCTATTTCCAGTAGAAAGATTAATCATCTTGTGACTGGCCATCAATAAACTTTGTCTTGTGTCTTGTTGTCTGATCTTGACAGTTTTACTTCTTAAGACGTTTCCATGGTAACTTTGACTATACTGATTGTGCCTCTCTATCGCTTGTTACGCGCTCTCGCTTGCACACACAGGCTCAGATGGAACGTGACACTTTTTCGTGTGTGCAGCCGGTGTTCATCAATTTATAAGACGTGACGTCATCACGTCAAAAAAAAAACAAATAATTAAAACAGACGAATTAAGTGATGGTTAGAATGGCAATCGTGGCTATGACGGGAGGACAAATCGTTATTGGCGGAGAAGTGATCGAACAGGTTGAAGGAAGAGTAGGTATGTATATCTCGGTCTACTGCTTGGTAGACAAGGTCTCCTTAAGTAGGTCGAGGGACGAATTAAATTGAGTTGGGCTGCCTCGGAAATTTTAAATTCGCCCCGAGGTCTGACCCGTATATATTATGACCAGTGCGTCCTCCTGGTACGGGTGTGAAACGTGAGCTCTGACTATAGTTGTTTTCAAAGTTGCCCAGCGAGCGATGTAACTAGCCATGCTGGGCTGGGAGTATAGCTACGCGAAATGGTGCGTAATGAATGAGGCAATCCGCCGACGCACCAAAGTAATCGATATTGGAAACCAGGTGGATAAGCTAAAATTGCAGTGGGCTGGGCACGTTAGCCGAAGGGACGACGACCGTTGGAGTAACCATGTACTACATTGGCGGCCGTGGACAGGAAAACGGAATGTGGGAAGACCACTCGCCAGGTGGGAAAGCAGTGGTCCGTACGACTGAAGGCCGAGAGACTGGAGGAAAATTGAAGGCGAATGTCCAGCAGTAGACGCTTACACGCTGACTGACTGACAGAGAACCCTCGGTGCGCGAGTTCGACTCGCACTTGACCGGTTTTCAGGCTGTAAAAGATACAGCTCTTTAATATAGGTGTTACACAGACAGACGGACGGACAGATGGCCTAGGCTTAGTAATATGGTCCCGTACGGATAAGGACACTAAAAAAATATGGTGAAATTTTTATAATTTGAATAGCAGGAGAATTTTTTAGGAGAATGAAAATTTTCTAGGAGATTTTTAGGAGATTTTCGAAGTCAATCTAGGAGAATTTTAAAATTTGAGTTGGCAACACTGGTTTAGATCTGCGGGCGGCGGCGTCGCTTGATGTCGGCATTCTTTAGGTAGGTATGCAGGGATTTTGACTTACCTATCGATAAAATTATTCTTTCACTCCACCCACCCACACACAACACTAAGTAATAATATTAAAAGAAGGTCACATTCGTGCCCCCGCCCCGCGATAACGGCCTCTGATATGGATGCTAATAATGCAATAATAGGCTACTGAGGCTGGGTGGGTGTGGTAATTATTATTATATTCTTTGGGTGGGTGGTCAATCAATTGGTCAATGGTCATTCATTCATTCATTACCAAGTCATTGCTTCCGAAGTGCCCACGTGGTGCCCGCGCCTCCGCTGCCTCCGCTTATCATTGAAGTTGTTTTCAATTCTCTGAATTTCTTGCGATTCCTGTCTCTAATCTATATCTCTATAACAACACCAACCATAAGAAAAGCATCATTCGTATGACTGGACTGTTTATTTACTAAAAGTAAGTAATCATAAAAATCTAACCTCAAATAAGACATAATTTTACTTAACCTGTGTTGGCTTCCAAAGGTTATTGTTACCGAGCCAGGCATCGATATCTAGGGGCGGGTTTCCAACACCTGATCCTCTTAAAAAAAAAATACAAAATACAGGAGCATAAAGGATCACAAAATACTGCTATTAGAAAAGACTTAGCCTGCGGAAATCAAAATTGGGGCCAAAAAGAAAATTTCACGAAATATTTCATACAAAATAATAATTTTTTGTTTTTTTTTTTAAGTCACCAAAACATTGGTTTAGAATATATATGTATGTAAAAACAAAGGAAGTGGTATGGGTGAATGTTTTGGTGGTTTAAAAAAAAAATAACCAGGGTTAATTCATAGAATATGCGTCGCTACGCGACGCATATTCTATAAATAAACCCTAACCTAATGTTGAGGCGGCGCATGTCGTTTTTGCATAAATTCCTATTGAAAATAAATGTTTTGGTGCATTTAAAAAATAAATAAAAAAATTCGAAAATTAATTTTGTATGAAAAATATTTTTTTCCAAATTTTTTTTCTCCGAAACTACGCATTTCCGCAGAAAAAAAATTACATCACCAGAATCGCAAAAGCCTACACTACAGACCTATTGTACCAGTTAGTTCAAATAAAGGATCAGGTATTGTAAACCCCAGCCGATATCTATTTTATAGATCGAACTTCGTACGATGCAACTTGTGCTAGACGTCGGTACAAGTGTGCGTGCACGCACACGCATTATTGTGATTAGGCTTGCCAGATGTGATGTTAGCCTTCCCGGGACATATCTATTACTGCAGTCCTTCATAAATATGATGGAGAAAGAAAATATCTATATTTTTCTGCTATAATTTTTACGGTGAACTTTTAGCGTTTGTTTTAAAGCGAACAACTTTAGTAAGCAACACTACTCTAAAATGAAAGAAGGAAATTGCTAATTTGATCACTTCTTCGGCATCTGGACTCCTCCCGGGATAAACTGCATTCTCCGGGACAAAATTACCCTTCGCCCGGGACACAGGACATTGGAGCCTAGCCCGGGACAATCCCGGAAATCCCGGGCACCTGGCAAGCCTAATTGTGATATACGTGACACGATCCCTACTACGATCTATCGCGCTCTCGCCCCCACCCGCCCACAGATGACAAGAACGAGCGAGAAAGACGTCATGCGGCGCGTTTGCCGTCTTTCCGCCCACTCCCATAACCAGCAGGCAAGCGAGAACGAGAACGCGATACCACCGCACCGTCACACGATCCTATCCGTGACAGCATGGCTTCTTAACACGCCATAATATGCTCAGGCGAAACAAACAACAACGTTTGTCACTGTCACTCTTTATAACAGCAACCGGGCATGCTGCACACACGCGTCACCGACTCGATACACACCTGCGTGCTTTCAACACGCGCCGTACACGCCGCCCTATGAAGCGGCTGTCCGTGAAATCTGCACTATATGCAGGTCTCGTCGAGAACATATTTTTTCGGGAGTGATGTATGGGATGGGCCAATCTATAAAATAGATATCGATGGAGCCAGGCCACTTTCACTGCACAATTTTAACGTACAATAAACTAAATATTTCGTAAAATAATGAAGTCGGGGGTGGCTTTGAATAGGGGCCCTTTGATCACAAATTGTCAGTAAGCTTATTGAGTAGGCCAAGATAATAGATGAATTATAGTGAAAGAATTGTTTGCCGGAAATGTGTAGTTTCGGAGAAAAAACATTTTTTCCCATACAAAATGAATTTTTCATACGTAAAATAAAAAAAAAATTTTTTTATGGCACCAAAACATTGGTTTTGAATATAAATGTATGTAAAAACAACGGAAGTGGTATGGGTAAATGTTTTGGTGGTTTAAAAAAAAATAACCAGAGTTAATTTATAGAAGATCTATGCGTCGCGGCGCGACGCATAGATGGATCTTCAATAAATTAACCCTAACCTAATGTTGAGGCGGCGCATGTCCTTTTTGCATAAATTCCTATGCAAAATAAATGTTTTAGTGCATTTAAAAAAAAAATTAAAAATGGAAAATTTATTTTGTATGAAAAATTTTTTTTTCTCCGAAACTACGCATTTCCGGGAAACAATTCTTTCACTATAATTCATCTATTATCTTGGCCTACTCAATAAGCTTACTGGCAATTTGTGATCAAAGGGCCCCTCTTCAAAGCCACACCCATGAAGTCAGATCAGTAAACTTTATTTACTTTATAACCAATAAATTTATCCACAAACATATTATAAACATAAACATGTGACCATACACTTATTTAAGCACAGATAGATTTTTGAACTCCAGGAAAAAGAAAACGCACCTGATATTTTTTACATACATATACATATCACACACGCTGCATCCCGGCAGTCGGGGTAAGCAGAGTAATCGGTGTTGTGCTGCAAGAACCCTGATAAATGACAGCACAACACCGACCACCACGTTTCGCAAAGTATTTGAACAAGATTCAATCGATCAAGCAGCAAGTAAGGCACGAAGACCCACCTGCTGCTGCATGTCTCGGTGGAAGTACCGTGCCAAGGTGAGAGGTGGCGACCCTGTCGCCCTTTAGCACGGCATCTTGTCCGTATCCTTTAGTCGCCTTTTACGACATGCATGGGGAGAGATGCAGTGAGGCTATTCTTTTTAAGTACCGACCCCACACACCTAAAATTGACAACTCCCTTGTACACACCATAATATGCAATGATATTATAAGTTAAAAGGAGGTAGATAGGTTATCTGAGCTCCCAAGCGGCACATTAAATACAAGACCACAGTCCTGTCTGAAGTTAGTCGCCCACCAACTACGCACGCGTTCGGACCGCTAACCACGAGCCACCAACACATCGAAAATGCCGTCTTGTGTAATGAGATTCTGCACTAATTCTAATAATTGGAATAAGACTATTCGAGTCGGCGCATCACTTTATAGTTCTTCCTCTCAACTTTTCAAGGACGTGCCATGTGTGAGCACTGAATGTCATATAGATAACCTATCTTTCCTAAAATATCATTGTTAATATGATATAATTTGATATAGGTATTATGCCAAATTGTAGATGAAGAACGCTGCCACTAAAATACCGAACAACGTTCGTAAGTGGCCATTGAATCTTATGCACAAAAAATTAAGAACAATGGATGCAGATAGATGCAAAGCAGAAAATGAATTAAAAAAATGAACGATGAAGTGGACGAAGTTACACAAAAAGGACCCAATCCACATTCAGTTCATTTTGAATTATAGGCTAATGAAGTAGTAACTAAGTTTAGCCAAACATTTACTACGTTTAGAGCATTTCTATTGTGATGATTACTTAGCTAATTTTCCGTATTTAATAGTGGTATTAAGTTTTGTTGTATATGCAATACAATTTTATAGAGTTAATGGAGAAAATGTGGGTCCTTATCCTTTCTGCCAAATACATAAATGTAAGGGATGCATTAATTCATTAAGTAACGATCCAGATAAAGTTTACGTCTATTGCTATTTCAATGAATTGTTCCTATTAGAACGAGATAGCTCTTTGGGTAGATGATTAAAAGGCCGTTCCATTTATATGAAACACCCTGCAAGGAAACAAACACTCAAACAGAAAAAAAAAATCCGACGTACTGTTATTTTTGACTGAAGGTTAATGAATTTGTAACTGAGTTTGTTAAACATTTTAATACGTTTAGAGCATTTCTATTGTGATGATTACTTAGCTTATTTTCCTTCTTTAATAGCGGTATTAAGTTTTGGAGTATATGCCATACAATTTTATAGAGATAATGTGGAAAATATGAGTCTGGATCATTTTCGTGATTTACCTAAAACACTTATTCCATAGATATACCGTTTCTCAAGAATGATTCAAGTGTTTTGGATATGTATATGAAACATATCTTATGTAGCCCATAAATATGGCTTGGTATCTATTAGTTGTAGATATGCCATAAAGTGTATTTTTGAGCCATGGTCTTTTTTGATTAGATATCCAAACCGCTTGGTATACTTAACTCAATTTTGTAAAATGTTTGGATTGGATCCTTTTTGTGTAACTACGTCCAAGTATACTCTCAACATTTTTGACTGTTGCATCTTCTATTAGTAGGTATGACACAATTTAATGCGTTCGGTCAACTTGTAAGATTCCATAAATGTCACTGGAAGCATCCTACAGAATATGGATAGGTAGAGAGAGGGAGGTCGAGACCGGGACTGGTGGTTTCCCCGCGTCCTAATCAACGCAGACTAGCTGACGAGGGCTTGACGCGAGCCGAAACGTGAAGCATGCGCGGGAAATTTAGAGTGGCCACTCGCTAGTCCCGACCTCGATTAACACCCTTCTCTACTGCCGATGGGCCCGGATATGTTCGGTAAAGCCATCGCAAGCTGAGTTCCACACCTTCTGAAACTTAAAAAAAGAAATTTAACTGCCTGTGTTTTTTTACATCAATTAATACCATCACAACTTGTTCTTGTCCGTGCTTGCCAATGGTCATGCTGGCTATAATGAAGAGGACGGAAAACATAAACTATTTTCATAACAGTTTCTACCGACGTTGACTCAGTGCGGTGGTAAGTGTAGGCGGTTTGTCAGTCAGCGTGTATGCGTGCACTGCTGGACATACGCTTCTCCAATTTTCGCCCAATCCTCCCGGCCTTCAGCGGTACGGAACCACTGCTTTCCGCCGACGCACTTGATGTCGTCGTCCCACCTGGCGGTTAGTCTTCCCGCACTCCGTTTTCCTGTCCACAGCCGCCAGTGTAGGACACGGTTACTTACTTCAACTGTAGTGATATTCCCAGCATGGCTCGCACGCATTGATCTTCTATCGAAGAAACTAATAAACGATATAAGCAATCTACATACAGTCAAACCCGCTTAATACGATCCCGGTTAATACGATTTCCCGCATGATACGATCTTTTGTGCTGGTCCCTTCATTTTACGAACAAATTTTTTCCGCTTAATACGACCCCAACCCGCTTAAAACGATCTTATGGTGACGAAGGTCGCCGCGCGCGGCGCGACCGCCCGAAGAGAGCTCGGGGCTCGTAATCGGAAATCGTATTAAACGGGTTTTACTGTACATACATACTAAGTAATTAGTGTTGTGCTGCAAGGGCTCTTGTAAATTACAGTATTCAGACCAGATAACTATCAATCAGTAAGTAAGGCGCGAAGATCCACTTGCTACACGACTCGGTGGAAGGACCGCGTCAAGGTGAGAGGTGGCTCGCCTTTCACCCTTTGTCATGCCATCTTGTCCTTATCCCTTAGTCGCCTTTTACGACATGTACGGGGAGAGATGCACTGAGGTTATTCTGTTCTAGTCCCCACACGGTTACTAAATAAAACATAGAAAACAGCCATTATTTCGTGTCGTTATTTCCACGTGTGACTAAAATATTTCATGTGTCATAGAATAATTTCGCAGGCACATAAGCACAATGGAAGATAAAAAAGACAGCGTGGGCTCACATAGTATAAAGAAGGAGACGGATGACACGGCAGAAGATGTGCGTGCACACGAACCCGAGCTGCTCAAGCAGGAGATGGACATTGAGCCCACCGAACTCCAGCCTGCGGACATGCAGCTGATGTTGCAGCCGTCTAAACTGGAGCCGGTCGATGATCTAATGTCGGAGTGAGTACCTACATATTATGTACTACCTGCTTATTTAAAGAAAGGCATTGAAAATGGCGGCGCTCCTATTTGCCTCTCGCTGATACAGTATAGCCGTCTTAAAGATAATAAAGCAATTGTAAGAAGACAAAAATTTGCAAATAAAAAAATATAAGTAATAAGCAAAAGAAAATGTGCATGCCGACTGTACAGCTATAAAACGCCGCCATTTTCAGTGTTTATTGTTTGTTGTTTATTTAGCATCTATTGGCAGTACACTGCGCTCAGATTTGTCATATTTACATTTTAACATTCCGCCAGTTCGATTATCACAGCGAAGAAGAACTGACAAGAAACTTCACTGGAAATTTTTTTCAATGTAGGTACACTTAGTCTATTTTACAAAAATGTTTGCCAATGCCTAGACCCGCATGTACTGATTTGTGACAGATGCAGCAATTCATGACAAAGTGAAAACATTTTTACTATGAAATTGTGTGAAGTTATATACCCAATTACTACTGGTTTCTGTCCAGTGGCGGCTGGTGACCTATGGGACTGGGTGTGCGCTAGGTACTTAGTACTATACCCAAACGTGAATCTAATGGATACCGCGGTCTTGACTTATTTGCTAAAATTATATACCCACCCAGAGTCCTAATTGCTCGAAGAACCAAAGCGACACTTCACTGCGCGCGCAGTGGCCACGAGCGAGCCGCGGTCGGGGTGCGCGCGCGCGCGCGAGGCGTGCCCGGCGCGCGCGCCCGCGCCCGCCCGGCCAGACAGCGTGCGATACTGTTAATAATGTTTGTGTCGGTGTCGCGTCCTTGCCGCGCCGGGCAATGAAGAAAACTTCACTATGTACATGTTAACTGACGAACAGTCGTTCAAACTGCTAAAAAACTGATTTGCAAAACATCCCGGCGCGGCGGGGCGCGCGGAGATTGTCGGTCGACGCGTCACGCGACGACGGCTCTCGCCCCGAACTGAGATGAGATGGCGCGGCGCGCCAAACAACGCCTGCCTAGCTCTTTGGGTGATTCAATTTTTTGACTTTAACTAAAATAACGAAATATTGTCGTAACGCATTAATGTTTGTTGTAACATTCGAATATTTTATAAATTACCATTCGAATATGTATCAAATCGATATTCGAATAATTCAAATATTCAATTGCAAACTCGATCTGTTATATATAAGAAACACCCATATTCCAAAATGGACTCGCCTGTCGAGTCGTGCAACAGCGTACATACATGTAGGTACTTAGCGCTTGTGTGTGTGTGACTTCGACCCAGAGTTTGGATCGCCCCCGCCGCGCCCGCGCGCTCCCGCCCGCACGTGCCCGCCCGCGGTCGGGTTCGCGATCTCGGCTTATACTTCGGCTCATCGTCGGCTGGCTCGGTCGCGACGTGTCCCACGCGCGTCTATCCACAATATACTGTCCTTCTTTTTCCGTCGTGTGTCACACGCAGACTGCAACCTTGTTCCACACATAATCGTATGAAGAGTGTTTTGTTTCACACGGCGGGGCAGCGGCGTTTGACATTTTTTCATAGTAACACGTTCGCGGTGTTTTGTCATGCACACGGCGGCGAGCTCGGCGGCGATACGTAGTAAGTAGTACGTATTACGTACAGCAAAATCGTGCCTTGTTGTCTAGGAAATAGGAACGAATTTAGTTTGATATTTTTACTTCGATCGGTGATAATCATGGAAATGTTTAATATTTTAATTTATTTATTTCTTTCGGGTGAAGGCGCTGTTTTGTGGTAGTGCGGCGCACGAGTGCACTTAAGGGCCAGCCGCCACTGTTTCTGTCACAAACCACCACAATGTCGTTATCGCATAGCAAATTACGTTCATATCGCATCAATCCCTCTCTTTAAATAACCAGGTTATACATACATACCATCACGCTATATCTCAACGATGGGGGTATATTTGATATATCTTGTAAATTTTTTTATTTTTATGGAAACTGACAAGGTTGGCTACATCACCTACAACATCCGTGATGTCAGCCCATAACACCGGGTGAACTTGGTGCCACGTCAGTGCTTCCCTGCGGTCGTGCCGGCTACACTGAACTGGACCGAAAACACAAACTATTTACATAGCCGTTACGACCCACCTTTCATTCAGTGCGGTGGTATCAACCCGGGCGGGTTAAACCCTACCACCTAGTAATATAAGAAGGGAGTCATATGCCTCAGTCGCCTTTTAGGACATACACGGGGAGAGATGCAGTGGGCTATTCTTTTAAAGTACCGGCCCCACACGGTACGGTAAGGTAAAATTAATTATTTTTTCCAAAGTCTTGATTTGGTCATGTTGCCTTAAATACGTTTTTATAACTAAATTCACAGGCATGTTCTTGATTTTTTTCTATCGAGGATATTTAATCAAATCGTGTTTTCAAAAAGCTATCGATCTGCGCTGATCATAGAGAAATAATTATGGCGATGATAGATAAAGTTTTACATAAACAAAATCTTGGGTTCAAATCAAAGGTTGACTGGAAGACATCACTTAAAGTGATAAG
This sequence comes from Nematopogon swammerdamellus, assembly GCA_946902875.1. Lineage (NCBI taxonomy): Eukaryota > Metazoa > Arthropoda > Insecta > Lepidoptera > Adelidae > Nematopogon > Nematopogon swammerdamellus. The sequence goes on from OX336352.1 coordinate 18,416,170, forward strand.
TCCGCCTTTGCACGCTACTGTTCTCTTGTTTCTGTGTGAATTATTGTTAGCTTCCATTCTTCTTCTGTATGTTATCTTCTGTCTTGTGTATCTCTGTGTTTTTGTGTGCAATAAAGGATTTCTATTCTATTCTATTCTATTCAAAATCTGTCAGGTAAGTAATATTGGCGGTACACTTCTTGAAATTCGAGTCAAACGCAGTCTCACATCACCTTAACGCCGTAGGCTTTCTCCTCCAGCCAACCTTTGGGTTATCATGAAAGAGTGTGGAGTGGCAGCGAAAAAAATATAAAGAGATAGGTATATAATTTAAACTGATAATAAATTATAAATACAAATTGTAACAATATGACCATAGTGTTGGCAATAAAATAGTCCGTGTTTTTCATCCAGTTCCATGTCGCCGGCACAGATAAATGGGCACAGTGATGTGGCACCCTGTGCTAACAAGAATAAGGTGTGATTGGTTGACACCGTGGATATAGTAGTTTGTGTAGTAAAATATGTGACGCTTAATTGGGGTGTTTCCGAGGAATATATTTCCCTACACCTACCTTCCACGGATCTCAAAGTGAAATTGGCTGTGCCTGAGACTCAGACCTCGAGTTCTCCCACCTAAGTTGCAATAAAAAAATGTAAAGAAAATCTGAAAATTACCTTTTATGATTATTTTCAGAACTGCTCAAGTAAAGTTGATAAAAACGTACACGTTGAAGGAACATGAGAATACATGCCTTGAAACAAGAAGACTCGGAGAAAGACATAAACGAAGAAGCCATACACTGGTTCATACTGGAGAAAGGTCATATAGCTGTAATATTTGTAACAAATATTTTCGAGAAAAGAAAGGATTAAGGCGTCACATGGTTGTTCACACGGAGGAAAAAGCTGGCTCATGTAATATTTGCCACAAACTTTTTTCATACATGGGTTCTTTAAATTATCATATTAGGTCAATTCATTCGGTAAATAGGCAGTTGTATCAGTGTGATATTTGTAGTAAGAGCTTTAAAAGTAAGCATTACTTGGAAATACACATGCTTGCCCACATGGGGAAAAAGCCACATCAGTGTGATATTTGTAACAAAACTTTTACATATTCACAAACACTTAGAAGCCATAAGTTAGGTCATCTTAATAATAAGTCATATCAATGTGATATTTGTAATAGGGCGTTCGTTCTAAAGCAACATTTAAAGGTGCACATGTTAACCCACCCACCGGAAAAAAGGCATCGCTGTAACATTTGTAATAAGAGGTTTTCCACCAAGAAATCTTTAGAAGGACATACGATAAATCACGAAAATAGTAAGCGACATTATTGTAGTACCTGTAACAAAAGTTTTACTCGTCAGTCCAACCTGACAAAACACGCGCTGACACACACATATAAAATTATTTGTATTATCTGCAATGATGCTTTCACCACTAATAGAGCTTTAAGCAAACACATTACCATTTATCACCCGGAGACAGAGATGTATAATTGCAATGTAAGCTCCATAAAAGAAGAACAAGACTGCACCGTAAGGGGCACGAGTGTAAAGCGTTACTGCTGTGATATATGTAATAAGCAATTTAGCCAAAATTGCCGTTTAGTCGAGCACTTAAGGACCCATAATGGCCAAAGGCCATATTTATGTAATATTTGTAATAAAACTTACACCACAAAACGCAATATAGATATGCATATGCGGTCTCATTTTGTGGTCAGGCCATATTTCTGCAAAATCTGTAATAAGAGATTTGTTCAAAAAATACATTTGCAAAACCACACACTGGTTCATACAGGCGAAAAGCCGCACCGTTGTGATATTTGTAACAAATGGTTTCGAGAAAAGGGATCCTTACTTCGTCACATGGTGATTCACACGGGTGAAAAGCCGGCCTCATGTAATATTTGCAACAAAAGTTTTTCACAGAAGAGTGGTTTAAATTATCATATGTCAATTCATACGGTGAACAGGCAGTTGTATGAGTGCGGTATTTGTGGTAAGAGCGTTACTACTAAGGATTACTTGAAAAAACACATGATTGCCCACATGGTGGAAAAGCAATATCAGTGTGATATTTGTAACAAAACTTTTACTTATGCCAGCAATCTAAGAGAACATAAATTAGGTCATGTTGATACCAAGTCGTATCGCTGCGATATTTGTGATAAGGCGTTTCGCAAAAAAAAAACTTTGAAGGGGCACATTTTAACTCACACAGTCGAAAAACTGCATCGCTGTAATATTTGTGATAAAAGATTTTCCACCAAGAAATCTTTAGACGGTCATATGGATATTCATAAAAATTTTAAGCGACATAATTGTAGTACTTGTAAGAAAGGCTTTACTCGTAAATCTTACCTTAGAAAACATGCGCTGACACATGCTTATAATATTATTTGTGTTATTTGCAATGATGCTTTCACCACTAATAGAGCTTTAAGCAAACACGTGACCGCCTGTCATCCTGAGACAAAGATGCATAATTGTAATATATGTAATTACAGTTGTAAACAAAAGTCAAACCTACGTATGCACATGATGAATCACACGAACACGAGACTGTACACCTGCGATATTTGTAAAAGGAATTTCAGACGTAAGCAAAAGTTACAGGTACACATGTTAGTACATTAGATAAGATGAGATAATAGTTTGATAATAGATATGTTATGCATATTCTTAACATTTACATTTTATTTACTCATCGTGTGTGAGGTAGGGACGAAGCCCTATCTTGGGTGAGAGGGCGAGATGCCATACCGCTGAGTTTTATCATTATTAATGTACTTTTATATTAAATGAAATGTGTTTATATTGATTTGCTGAAAGTTATTTTAGCTTTAGTGTTAATTTTGTGTTAGATTTAGTTTGTTTCATATAATTTTTATAATTTAATTAAATTTCGTTAAATTTTAATTACATCGCATTCGTTACTTTTTGCATTTAATATGAATATATTCCTCATACTATGTCGATACATTGGATAAAAATTGTTGAGGGTGCTGGGCAAGAGGCTGCGTGAGTCTTCTGGCGACAGTCGGGCCGGCTCGTTCCTCCTCCAGCGCGTCAGTCTGGCCGTGCAGAGGGGGAACGCTGCGAGCGTTATGGAGACCTTTCCGCCGTCGGTGCCCATGGATGAGATTTTCTATCTCGTTTAATGGGCACCGGCGTCGTTGGTGGCTCCCGACAACGCTACAATTCCGGCTAGTCTGTCCCTGGACGGTTTTTATTATTGATTTTTTTTTTTAGGTTTATTAAATTTTTTAAGATAGTTTAAGTTTGTTAGTTAAATATAATAGGTTTAGTTAGATTTATATTAATTAAAACGTGTTAATTTGACAATTATTTTAATGCCAGATTTAAATGAAATTAAAGGAAAATTTACTGGATTATAAACAAAATTATTTTTTTATGAAAGTTTATTTCAGCCTTCCTATAGTATAAATGGTCTGTATTGGTCTGGCCCTTACAAAGAATTTATATTTTTTTGCGTGGAACTATTCATAATAATTTAATAATTATTTTGCATTTTTCAGCAAAAGCTTGAAATATAAATACTTTCATAAACAGACAATGCAATAAATGTAACTTGTGCAACTTGGCGCTCGTGTGGGACGCAACATGCGTCGACACATTAGAACCGACCCGCATTCCACTTTCCTCTCGTTCGGCCGGGGCTGCAGCGACTACAGTCTCGTGTGGGACGCAACATGCGTCGACACATTAGCACCGACCCGCATTCCACTTTCCTCTCGTTCGGCCGGGGCTGCAGCGACTACAGCCGCCGCCAACAAGCGGCGTAAATACGGCTGCGTTGCCGATACTTATGTTTTCGTGGCGTTCGTCGTCGAGACCCTCGGTGCGTGGGCACCAGAATCAAAAGAGTTCATCGACAAGCTCGGCGATATGCTTGTCGACATGTCTGGTGACCCACGTGCCAAGACTCATCTCTTACGGCGAATTAGCCTCGAAATTCAGAGGGGCAACGCAGCCAGTGTGCTGGGTTCCGCTGGGGGGTCGACGGTCGAATTGTAGGAATTTTTTTTTCTTTAACATTAAGTTTATTTTTTTAGTTTTAATTTTATGTGTGTGCTGCGTTATGTATAAATTGTTTATGAACGAGTATTTAAAAATTATATACTACATGTAGGTACAACTTGGTCCTTCAATAAAAGAGAACACGTTTCTTGATAAAACCTAAAATTGTGAATATATCTTAAAAGTAACAAAACAACAATGGCTTTGTGTACCTTTGGACAATGGCGTAATTCTACAAAAGTAAAAGTACGCGTCCAATAGTACTAACATGTGCGCCGAATGAAAATTTGAAAGGGAAAGAATAACCATTTACACCTAGTTAGTAGGTTTTTTTATGGAAACGTGACACGGTCGGCTACTTCACCTACACCATCCGTGACGTGATGTCAGTCCATAACACTGGGTGAACTAGGTGCTACTGGGTTCCCTGTCAGCGCTTCCCTTCATTTCATGTCGGCTACACTGAACTGGACGGAAAACACGAACTATTTACATAGCAGTTTCGACCGACGTTTCATTCAGTGCGGTGGTATCAACCCGGGCGGGATAAACCCCCTAACTACCAACTAGTAACGTATGAAGGGAGGAGAATGATTAACGGGAAGAATAAATTTCTAAGGTAAGTCGTAAAGGTTTCTTCCCGTCAATCGTATGAAACCTCGTCGCGTCGGCGTCATTGGATGAAAGGACTCGAAAGTTTGTGGTCATCGGCCGCCATTTTGAAAAAAATCATAACAAAGGCCAGCGATGAAAACTCGATAAATCGATAGGGGTTACATAGACACACATAAAATGTTATATACCTAATATCATTACTTCCTGAAGCGTCACATTACCGAGATAATTGGAGGTAAAAATGTCAATACGGCCAGTTCGTTGTTTACAATTAAATATATTTTTTTATTACTTATATTAACTCAACTGCTTAGTATTAAAGTAAGTATTATTAAAGTATTAGTATATTATTATACATTATGGGAGTGGAAGAGGCGGCAGAGGTGTGTCAGGATCGTGGCACGTGGAGATCCGTTGTCTCTGCCTACCCCACCGGGAAACAGGCGTGACGCTATGTATGTATGTATGTATGTATGCATATTATAAAAAAGTGCTAGATTATGCACTGTTTATGTACTTTTATATAATAAAAATATAAAATACCTATCTAATATGAAATGGAAAAATATAATGGGTAATCCATCGATAGGGTAATCAGCAGCAATTTCGTAAAAATAATAGATAATAATATTCGGGAGAATAACTTATTTTATGTTAAAATTCAAGATTATGATATCTTGAATAAAGTTAATACAGCTCAAAACAAGCTTAAAATATTCTCTATTTTTAAAGTTACTTAAAACTTCATTTTACGGTAAAGTGAATCAAAATAGTAAGAACCACGGGATTTGACCTAACTAACCGTATTACATAAACTAGTACGTTAAATTGTAGATATGTATGTACTGCCCATATTGCTATCTTTACCTCCAATTATCTCAGTAACGTGACACTTTAGGAAGTAAGGACATAACATTTAATGCTTGTCTATTTATTCGCTATCGATTTATGAAGGTTTTATCGCTGGCCTTTATTTTGATTTTTTTTTTCAAAATTGTTGCCGTTCCAAGCCACCTTACATAGTAAAATATTCTAACCTCTTTTGGGTTTGGAAAATGATTTTGTATGGAGAAAAATAATTACGTGGACGTGACTAACTTCGGTCTGCCCATAAAGTGCGCGATCTTGTGTAATGCATCAGCATTACTGTCTTTATTTATTTCGTATGACTAAATTATGGGGACATCGATTACTGTAGCATTGCATTACCAAGAAAAAATATTTTTAGATAATGTGATTCATATATAAATACGGACCGGCACATGAAAGAACTAAGGAATCGGATTTTGGCCTGCCTGCGCGATCGGCTGATCGCGCGCTTGTGGTCGACCATTGTCCGTCCAACCAACGTAACAAAAACGACATGCACCGCCTCAACATTAGGTTAGGGTTGATAAAGAAGATGCGTCGCTCGCTACGCGATGCATCTTCTCTATATTACCTAACCCTGGTTATTTTGTCTTTTCCACCAAAACATCACCTATACAATCTGACCGAGACCGAGATCAATGTGAGTGACGTTTACAATCAGCTGACCTATAGCGCAAGAGTCTGCCAAAATCCTATTCCTTAGTTCTTTCATGTGCCGGACCCATATAAATGAGACATAAAGATGGCGGCTAAACAAGTTTCTTTGCCGTGTCGTCGTAAATAAAAAGTATATATTTTTGAGATTCTCGCATTACGAGAAGAAAACAACAGATAGAAGTACAACAGAGAAGGCTGTATACTTTAATTAGTTTTGCCTGTCCCGAAAAAGGACGAATAAATAAAAAAAATTAATCCTAATTACTCTTTGGTAAACTGTGCTTACTCTTTTATTGGTAATCTGTCTGTGACTCTATGCTCTATGCACGATCTCTATGGTATACATTCTGTTCACACTCGTCTCGTAGCGAAACAAATTACGTTACAAAACGATGTAATTTTGAAGAAAATTGAAAGAAATTACTGAATTCATAACGGCCGGACGGAGTAACGTAGAAATGGGCGAACCGGCCGTGTCTGCAGGTGACACCTAATGCTATTTATGATATACTTTTCTGCGGTAGACCGTACAAACTTGCAGAAGGTGGACTTCTCCGGAATGTAGTTTCTGGCTGTCCATAAGTCTCGTACACAACATTCTGGACCAACCGTGTGAGGGAGTATCAACAATCAACAACTTGAACCTGTTGGCTCCCACAGGAATATGTCTTGTCAGTCAGCGTGTAAGCGTCCACTGCTGGACATACGAATCTCCAATTTTCCTCCAGTCCTCCCGGCCTTCAGCGATACGGAACCGCTGCTTTCCGCCGACGTACTTAATGTCGTCGTCCCACCTGGCGGGTGGTCTTCCCACACTCCGTTTTCCTGTCCACTGCCGCCAGTGTAGGACACTGTTACTCCAACGGTCATCGTCTCTTCGGCTAACGTGCCCAGCCCACAGGTATATAACGTGTCCCAAAACTCTAACGCCAAGCAGGAACCAGAGAGTAGGCCAGTTTATGACTACCCAGGGAAAAATAATAAAAAAAAAAATCGGAGTAGTTTGTTTTTTATGATATGAGCATTTTTTGAAATTTTACTTAATATTTTTTTGTGATAAAAGTATGGGCATTTTGGATTTATTTGGGATACTGATCAATAGCAAAGCTATTTAGGCTACCAATAAAAAAAATTAACAATTGCAAATTTACCTAAAAATGTTGTACGAAAGTTTTTCAAAAAATGCTCATATCATAAAAACAAATGACTCCAATTTTTTTTCTTATTTTTCCCTGGGTAGTCTTAAACTGGCCTACTCCCTGGTTCCCGCTTGAAGTTGAGTTTTGGGACACGTTGTATAAGGTTTTTAAATAGTAGGTAACGATACGCTAATACGCTAATAACGATACGTGTATGTGTATCAGATACTGATCACGTTCCTATACCAATTTTTTTTTACGATATAAAAACATAGGTAGTTATAAGGGTGAAATACGCGCACTTCACGTATTAAATTTGACCTAAACTCAAATATTTCATTAAAAAAATAAAGAGGCTAGAGCAATTAACTGTTTTGCATCTTATAACTAATGAAAATACCTACAAAATTAAGGAAAAAAAGTGAGGGCTTACTTGTTTAGAAGTACCAGATAATTATTTAGATAAGTTTTGGGCCCCAATCGGGGCCCTAAGGAGTAAAACAGGTCATGCTATGAATCTATGCTATGCAGGTCGCTATGAATTATATTAATATGTAAGTGTTTCGTGAGTCATGTCAATAACTTCGGGAGGGTTACATACGCACTCAAACAAACACTTTACGTAAGAAGAAAACATATGTTTATAGGAGCATTTTTTCTCCTAACAAAAAAATTAAATCAAATAAGTAGCTGTAAAAACCAATCATAGTGACCTTGTGTCTTACTTACAACAAACAGCTGTTCTGCGTTTGAACATTAAAAATACGGTCATTGACCCCGTACAATGCAAGTTACCTACTGTTACACACAGGTTAATGTTTAGGTAGCAAACATGTTTTGTTAAATTTCTCGAAAAGTAATGCTAAAAACATATAATTTTTTTTGTGTAACGTGTTTATTTGAGTGTGTATGTAACCCTCCCAAAGTTATTGACATGACTAACGAAACACCTTATATATTATAGCTCCGTCTGTGATGGGCTTTAATGTTTCAGCGCTATGTCGGCTATGCCTAAGCGCGGAGCGAACGCTAGCTCCGCTGCAGAACCTCCAAAGTGTCTTCTATCTGCTTACCGGTACCGCGGGGGTGAGTCTCTTATTTTAATTTTTTACCGGACTACGGTACATACGTACATACAAACCTGAACGTTTGTATGTATGTATACACGGTGTTTCAGTTGCCCCGTAATATTTTTAACTGACATAAAAGCCGCTGTCGCAGGAGTAAATACGGTACAGAGGCCAAGCTTCATTTGCACGTTTTTGTAATGGTTGTCCGTTTTGCGACGGGTACGCTACTAGACGGCGGCGCCGCGCGGGGGTGTGTTCGTAACCTCTCACCGACGCATTACGTAATAATAATAATTGTGAGAGGCTCTCCCTGAGTGGTTGGGTCAAGGGTCAGATCCAGAAGGCAGCCCTGCTCGACACTGCACGCATCGTGCGGAGGTTTTTCTCTCTTTGGGACCCAACCATCAGTAGCCTGGGTTCGCCCCGCCGCCGGTGGTGGAAAATCCGTTTGTTTTGTATTAATTTAAAATTTTAAGCTGTTTGTAAATATGTAAAATTAATATAGCAAAAAACATGTAAATAAATAAATAAAATAATAATACACTTTATGCCACTAAATGTGTGGCAAGGGCGGGCTTATTGCCTTAGGCAATTTTTTCCAGGTAACCCGGTGGCCCTACATTTTTACATGGAATCCGAACCATGGCAGCAGCGGGTGAAGATATGCACGTAAATTTTTTCAAATCAGAAAAAAACTCATTGGTACACGCCGGTTAGATTCGAACCTCGGACCTCTCGCAAGAGAAGCCGAGGCGCAGAACACTCGACCACCCGCCGCGCTCACCATAACATACGCTCTGTGAGTGGAAAAACCAGTTTGCGCCGGCCTGGCCCCCTTATAGGGTTTTTATTCTATATGTCAAACTAAAGAAGTCCTTTTAAAAAGGACAATTTTTTTAGAAACAAAAAAATTTTTTTTTTCATACAAATTTTAAATACCAAAATGTATGGAGAAAAAAATCAAATGTTTTTTCTTCAAATAAAAAAGTCGTAGAACAAAAGTTGTTCTATTTCACGTACAGAACCACCCCCTTTCGGGTTTTACGGTTGGGGTTGCAACACTGTGTATATAACCTGGTTATTTAAAGAGAGGGATTGAAAATGGCGGCGTTTTATAGCTGTACAGTCGGCATGAAAATGTTTTTTTTTTTGCATAGTAAATTTTTTTATTTGCAAATTTTTGTCTTCGAGCAATTGCTTTATTTTCTTTAGACGGCAATACTGTGGGAGCGAGAGGCAAATGCCATTATCAATCCAAATAACCAGGTAGTGGTTTTTTTTTATGGAAACTGACACAGTTGGCAACATCACCTATAACATCTGTGATGTCAGCCCATCCATAGCACCTTGGTGAACTAGGTGCCATGTCAGTGCTTTCCTTCGGTCATTTTTTTTTATGGAAACTGACACCTTTGGCTACATCACCTACAACATCCGTGATGTCATACGGATACGGATCTGACGCAAGTTTAACATTTTTTGCCCATCTAAAAAAAGTGCCAAGCGCCGCTAAAGAAGTTTCGAATCTTACGCTTTTTCGATCAGGCTACCGATCTGACGCGAGATCCGACGCGAGTTTAACATTGTTTACCCATCTAAAAAAAGTGCCAAGCGCCTCTCAAGAAGTTTTCACTTCAAAAAACATGAATATGTTTCAACGGGGGCGACGCTGCCGGCAGGACGGCGACGCGCCGGTGTGCTGGGAGTGTCGCGCCGTACTCGTACGCCTGGCCAAGTTCCGGCGGCAGGCGCTGTGGGCCTCGGAGCTGTTGGAGTCCGTGGCCAAGCAGGAGGGCAAAGAGGTGAGGACGTGCATATATTTATTTATTTAATTATTTTTTTTTAATCTTTATTGGCTTTAGCCATTCCTGGCTATGCCAGCCCCATAGAAACTATATTGATATACCAAATTATCTGAGGACACCGTCAGCGCCCCCTCGGTTAATTCTTTAAAAAACCAATTAGACAAAAAAAAAACAAAAAACAAACAAACAAAAATACTTAAAAACAATACAAGTGCACTGAGTGAACTGAGGCAGAAGCTATTGAGAGACTTAAGAACTGACAGACTCAACCTGTTTTTTAACGTACATGAAGCCTTGGGGCAAGCTCAGGGAGAGGAGTTTGAATTCATACTAAGTTTTTTTGTAAAGTTACAGGCATTGAATCGTGCTGAAGTACATTAAAATATGTTTAAATTTTTTTTTATTTATTTATTTTAAACACTGACAGCTGACAGCTGGTGCGTGTATTCTGTTTTTTAATTTATGAGTGCACTTGTATGGTTTTAAAGTATTTTTGTTTGTTTGTTTTTTGTTTTGTTTTTTTTTGTCTAATTGGTTTTTTAAAGAATTAACCGAGGGGGCGCTGACGGTGTCCTCAGATAGTTTGTTCCAGGCCCGTACGACCCGGTGCGTCAGAAAATGCTTCCTGGAGTTGGTTCTATGTGTGGGCCATTTTAGTTTTAATGAGTGACCGCGAAGACGTTCTTCAGTGCTCCTTTCGTACATTGACTGTAGACTTGGTACATCGTAGCATTCTTTTAGGATTTTATAGGTTTCTATAATGTCTCCTCGTTGTCTCCTTTCCTCAAGAGTTGTTAATCCCAGTGCCTGTATTACAAGTAAGCAATCTTCATATGTTTTATTTTTAATTGATGATACCATCTGTGTTGCTATTATTACTGTTATTATTGGAGCAATAAAGTATTTTCTATCTATCTATGTAACAGCTGGTGCGTGTATTCTGTAATATTTTTTTTTAATGTAATCCGGTATGGGTAGCCGAGTCGGAGGAACAAACAATGAACTATGTGAACTTGATTTAGATACATCAGCCCAGGCTGCCTGCCTAAAATCAAATAAATAAAAAAATTAGTTTTTTTTTTAATTCAATAAAATCGGCCTTCTCGACTAACGTCAAATGAAAATCAAGTGTATTTTTAGGGGTTCCGTATCCGTCGTACGGAAGCCTATTACTAAGCCTACGCCGTCTGTCTGTCCGAGGGCTGTATCTCTTGAACCGTAATAGGTAGCCCGTTGAAATTTTCACAGAATATGTGTTATTATGGCCAATATAACAACAAATAATATAAATAAGAATAAGTAAAAAATTCACGGGGCTCCCATAGAAGAAACTAAAAAGTGTACCACCATCTACCGAAAAGAGTATGAAGCATTTTAACCAATCATGAATTTTATCTAATATGAAGTGTTTCATAAACACTTGGTTACACAGTATTCCGGCACGATCGCACGAGTGGTAAGAAGGGTGGAGGTGTGGCCATCTATGTTGCAAACTCACACAAGAATACACCTATACTTGCAAAACGTAACTCTAAATACCACGACGACACTGTGGAAGCGCTTTGGCTCAATGTTCAGTATGGGAACTTCAAACTGCTGATATGCGCTGTCTACCGCCCCACTCACTACGCACTTGAACCATCAGATATCCAACTTTTTAATACAATCCAGCAGGCCGCAGAACAGAACACTATATTCGTCTTAGGTGACTTCAATCTACCAGATATCACTTGGCCGCTCGTTAAACTGAACGGTTATAACGCTCTTCACGAAAAGTTTGTTGACATGTATACCAGCTCAGATCTCCAGCAACTTGTAAAAGGAATAACACGGAAGCGAAACAACGAGGAATCCCTCCTTGACTTAATACTGTGCAACGACGATAACCTCTGTACGAATATAGAACACCACCCACACATAGGGAAAAGCGATCACTGCGTTATTATTGCAACCATTCAATTTATTCAAGAAAGAAGCAACAAGTACAAAACGAAACCTCGCCGTGACTACTTTCGAACAAATTACGACAATGTCAGCGCTACGCTTACTCAAAACAACATTCTAAACACCAGCTCCACAGATGTACTCAGTGCATGGAACGATTTTAAATTAATTACAAAGAAAACACTAGATATCCATGTACCACTGTGTAATCCAACCAAGAAGTCGAAAAACAAACCATGGGTCAACAAACATATCTTAACTATGACTGAGGAGAAAAAACAATTATGGTCAATCTACCAGCTAAACAAATCAAATACAAGCTACCAAGAATACAGGAAAATTAACAATAAGATTGTGGCATCTATACGTCAACTTAGGCAATCATTTGAAAAAAATGTCTTGGAAACTGGACCCAAGGCATTCTATGGGTATGTCCGAAGACAACTGACGTCAAAGGTGTGTGTGCCACCGGCGCTAAGAGTTGACAACTCAAGTGACATAGTAACGGAACACCGTGCCGTTGCCAATGTGTTCGCAAGTCAATTTGAAAAGTCTTATGTTCGAGAGCCTGATGACTCTATGCCACAAATATTGGTGCCGAGACTAGTAAATTGTATTGAGACAATTGAGTTCGAGCCAAATGCAATTCTAAAGGTCTTAACATCATTCAGGGATGCTACTTCCATGGGACCTGATGAAATTCCAGCTATTTTCCTGAAGAAGTGCTCTGCGGAATTGTGCGAGCAGCTTGCTCATATAATGACACTATCTTTCGAAAGCGCGATACTTCCACACGACTGGAAAGAGGCAATTGTAACACCAATTTACAAAAAAGGCGATAAACTTTCTCCAGCCAACTATCGTCCCATTAGCCTTACTAGCATTGTTTGAAGAAGGAAGGTGTGGATCTAAGCTTGCGATGGCTTCACCGAACATATCCGGGCCCATCGGCAGTAGAGGAGGGTATTAATCGAGGCCGGGACTAGCGAGTGGCCACTCTAAATTTCCCGCGCATGCTTCACGTTTCGGCTCGCTTCAAGCCCTCGTCAGCTAGTCTGCGTTGACTAGGACGCGGGGAAACCACCAGTCCCGCTCTCGACCTCCCTCTCTCTACCTATCCATATTCTGTAGGATGCTTCCAGTGACGTTTTTGAAGCTCTCTCCATATATGAGCTTAGCGTCGATCTTGGGAGCCCTAGATTCTTGAAGAGACTGTAGAGCGACTTCGCTGGTAGTCCTCTTGCTCCGACTTCCACAGCGAAGAGATCAGTCTTGAATCCGTTTCTCACAATCCGGTCTACTAAGTTGCAGTACTTGTTAAGCTTGATGTTGTGGTCCTTCGGTATGTTACTTTCCCATGGAACTGTAAGTTCAACAAGTACTACATGCTTTGTCGCTTTTGAGAACATGAGTATATCCGGTCTTAATGCTGTGGTACAGATTTCCGAAGGCATTTGGTAATGCTTCTCATGTGTGTCCATCAACAATTCCCAATCCTTTGCTGCTCCCAAAATTGAAGAAGGTTTAGTCCTATCTTTGGGCAGCTTATTGGCTCCAGGTTTCACAAAGTTGACCTTCTGGAAGCCGCTACTGGTTTGCCCTTTCCTGGTCCGTGCAATTGACAGGTTGATGGCCTCTCTGATGATTTGGAGGACTTTATCATGACGGTAGGAATACTGGCCTCGCTCAAGTAGTATTTTGCATCCGCATAACAAATGTTTGGCCGTGCCTACGAACTCCTTACATGACGGGCATAGTCTATTTGTAGATTTCCCCCATCTAACTAGGTTACTCGGGTCGGGGAGAGTAAGCTGGAATGCATTTAAGTAGAACTTAAGCAGCTCAGGGGACCAGTTGTATATTATGGATTTCCACTTCAATGCAGGAGGGATGCAGAAGTCACCCACTGTTAGCCAATCATTCTGCATTTCTAGGTTTAAGGCGTGAAGTTTGAAGCCTTGTTCCATGTCCTCCTGAGCAAAACCTTTCAGTATTTCTTTATCAGACTTTGCTGTTTCTATGCCCAATCCAGATCTATTGGTGCGTGTGCCAACTTGGAATGATTTGTAGAAGTCGAGTCTCGATTCCAGTTCATCTGATAGTGATGTGTTGGGTAAGGCTTGAATAGCGCTATCATTGGAGTCTTTGAGTATACATCGTTTGGCTATTCTCGCCTTTTGATAAAATATCGACGGTTTCTTAATGTTCAGTCCAAAGTTATTGTGAGATCTGTATAGCGTTGACGAGTCAGCCGGGTGAGCCAGTCCAAACCATGATTTCAGGAATCTGGTCACATACGAGTCTAATTTAGTCAGGTTTTGCTTTGTGAAGTCGTAGACGAGAAATGGCCATGAAAGTTTTGATGTCAGGTAGTTATCGTAAATCCATGCCTTTTGTGTACCCAGGAGGGGAAGATTGTCAGTTTGGCGGAGGCTCTCTTCGAAAAGTTGGACAATATCATCAGTAGGATGCTCCTTTTGCCCAAGAATTTAAAAGGAGCTTCATCAGCCACGGTTGCGATTGGTTTTCCGGCTACTGTCAGACCTGGATTGCTCGAGGTAAACTTTGAACCTTTCCTGGTTAAGCTCAAACAGTAGCACTTCGCTGGTTTTATCTTCATCCCTTTGGTCCATTCACAATAGTCATCCACCACCTTAAGAAGCGCCTGATTTTGTTTTGGATTGCGGGTTAACAGCGTAATATCATCCGCAAATGCCAGGATGGCCGCCATATATGTGTCTCCATATTTGAACCTGTATCCCCATTTCTTTTCTTTTACGACAAGCGTATCAATTAGAATGTTGATAACAATGTTAAATGTGACAGGAGAGAGGCAGCAACCCTGGAAAAGTCCTATGCCGTAACGAATTTCCGGTGTCTTCTCCGTTTCGCCTTTTACTTGTATTACAAAGGAAAGTTTTTTGTAGTAGGAGGCTATTATATTACAGATCAGAGGTGGCACATTATACCACTCTAGCGCCTTTAATAGTAACTCATGGCGCACCGAACCGAAGGCGTTTTCAAAGTCTAACCACGTGGCAGTTAATTGTCTCTCATTCTTCCTTGCATCTCTAAGACATTCAGTCAGCAAAGAATTATGTTCGAGGCACCCTGCAACTCTTGGGAGAAAACCTTTCTGGTACTTCTTCGGTAAGTAGTCGTTGGTACACATGTGTTTGAGTAGTCTGGCCTGTATAATGGAGAAGAATATTTTCGAAATTGTGTTCGTAAGGGCTATAGGTCTAATATCCTTGGGATCAGTAACTTCTTTCTTTTTTGGTAGAAGAACAAACACGGCTTTACCAAGACAGTCTGGCACTTCTCTGTTCGTCCAAATTCTTTTGAAGATGTTCAACATGTGTTTCCGCACTGATGGACATTTTTTGTATATGATGTATGGTATGCCATCGGGTCCCGGGGCGGAACTATTTGGTTTCCTTTTTATGTGGTATTCCAGCTCTTCCATCGACGGTGAATCAGCATCAAATGCTAGAGCAGGTTCTTTGGGTTTTGGAGCTGGTGGATCCCTGTAAGTTATATCTGCCTCCGGGGTGGTATATGTGGATTTAAAGTAGTTGAACATCTCGTCCGTACTTAACCTAATTGTACCCTGCTGTTCCTTAAAAGCTTTTTTGGCGAAGTAAAAGGGGTTCTTCTCGAAAGCTGCTATATTCTGAGCCTTTCGAAATTCATTGCCAGCAACCGTAATTTGCTCAGATACTTTCTGGATGAGTTTTAGGATAGATCTCATCGCTCTGGCTAATTGGTGGCATAGATTTCTGTCTCCTGAGGCTTTAGCCTTCCTTAGCTGCTTTATCAACTCTCTCTTCCTTCTCCTAAGCTTTGCTTTGAAAGTGTTTTCTCTTTGGAGCTATGGAAAAAATTGTAGCGGAAAAAATTCGAATGTTTCTAGCAGGGGAAAATATAATAATCGAAGAGCAACATGGTTTCGTCCCGAGACGCTCAACCGTGACTAATCTCCTCACATGTGTGGACCAGTGGACCCGCGAGTGGAACGAACGGAACTCTATTGATGTTATCTACTTGGATTACGAGAAAGCATTCGACCGAGTTCCAATAAAACGGTTAATCCATAAATTGGAACACTTTGGGTTCAGAGGAAAGCTACTGTCATGGATTGCAGATTTTCTTACAAACAGGAAATTTCGGGTACGAGTCGGCGAGGAATTGTCTGAAGCCCACGATGTACTCAGTGGCATACCACAAGGTTCAGTAATCGGCCCTGTAGCGTTTGGTATCTTTCTGACGGACCTCAAAGCGATAATGGAATTACCCTTTGCACTTTTTGCTGATGATACTAAATTCTTCGGAGATCCTGTTATAAGCCATCAATCAATTCAAGGGAACCTCGACCGCAACGTGCAATGGACTAAGGATTGGCTTCTTACACTAAACGCAGCGAAATGCACCGTACTGCATATAGGTCCCAAGAATCCGCGTCACAAATACACGATCGAGGGAATCCTTGTACATCCAGTCAACGCACAGAAAGATCTCGGAGTAACTGTGTCACATGACCTCAAATGGGAACCACATATAGTAGAAGTTGTAAAAAGAGCAAACTCACTTCTTTACATGATCAGAAAAGCTTTCTCCTACATAAATCCAGACTTGTTCATCAAACTCTACAAAACGTATGTCCGTCCTCTCCTTGAATACTCTTACCAAGTGTGGAACCCTTACTTCATCAAGGACATTGAACTTCTGGAGAGAGTGCAGAGGCGGGCAACCAAGATGGTTCCATCCCTGAGGAACAAGTCTTACGAAAGCCGCTTGGACGCACTTGGTATTACTACACTAGAGCAAAGAAGACAAAGAGGGGACCTCATCGAAACATTCAAAATTTTCAATGGTCATTACGATGTAGCCAACCTTAATTCAATGTACACAATGAACACCAACGAGGGACTCCGTGGTCACTCTTTAAAATTAAACCGAAACACTTCCAACTCCAACCCAAGAAAGTACTTTCTAACTAACCGAGTAGTGGACTCTTGGAACAAGCTACCACAAGAAGTGATAAGTGCTATCTCAGTGAATGGTTTTAAAAATCTACTTGACAAACATTTGCTAAATATAAACAAAAATAAAAACAAACACTAATAATATAATAAAAAAAAAATTAATAATAAAAAAAAAAAAAAAAAAACAATAAAAATATAAATAAGATCTATTATAAAACAGTGCACTCAACACGTGAAGTACACGCATCAGCTGCAAGCTGCTAGTGTATATAAATAAATAATAATAATAATAATAATAAATTGTCCGGAGGTTTCTCTCTCTCGGGTCCGACCATCGGTAGCCTGGGTTCGCCCCGCCGCCGGTGGTGGAAATTCCATTTTGTTATTTTGTATTAATTTTAGATTTAGGTTTTATTTGTAAAATTAATATAAAAAAAGAAAAAATGTGTAAATAAACGAATAGTAATAATAATAAAACACGCCATCTAGATGGCGTGAGTGGCGCTACGCATGACATGGCGATACGGAACCCTCGGTGCGCTAGTTCGACTCGCACTTGGCCGGTTTTTTGTGCTTAATTAAGTTTTTGTTCTATACGTCATAGGCGTGCCGAGGTTTGGGGGGGGGGGGGGGGGGGCGGGTTTGGGTATTGAACCCCCCACCCCCGCCCCGGAAACTAGATTTCTTTCACATTAACACAATTTCGAGGCGACTCGCTGTGCATGAAATAGAATAGAATAGAATATGCTTTATTGCTTTCCAATACAACGACTTTACAATAGGCGGACTTATTACCTATGGCAATCTCTCCCAGTCAACCTGACTTTTATGAAAACTTATTATAAGTATAGTGCATGCAAGAGGATAATGGCTACAGGACCCTCTCTCCGTGAATAACGTTACACTGAACAGGCTCTCTCCTTCCTCATGTTTTGTTGGAGTGCGGTGTGCTTGACAACCAACGAAGGGACATACTCCGTTCTCCATCTTCCGTTGCGGCGGCCTGCAGACACCCCGGTCGACTTGTGGCTTTCATGTAAGACATAGGCTGGCTGGGGTAGCTGGAGACTGCGGGGTTTTGCACTAAGGTCCCCAACCAAGCGGGATTAGTTTGCAGGCCTAGAGCCAACCCCAAACCAAAACAACAACGACAATAGGCTTTCTCCCTCTCCCCAGGCCGGCTTGTGTTTATCCCGTTTGAAGTGGACGAAAATTCGCCTCGACGTCGCTATATCGACGGAGGACGGCGACTCTCTCTCGGTGTTGCCGCCAACGTGGCTCCCGTCTGGCGGTAGCGAGGACCAGCCGACCGACTTCAAGGAGGTCAAATCTCCGATGGCTCCGTTCAATATGGAAATATCGATGGATTTCGATGTGGCCCGTATCAAAGATTTGGACGAAATGCCGATTGTTCTCAAGGTGAGATATGATTTTTTCTACTGACACGGTTGACTAAACCTAACTAAGCGGCGTGTGACCGAGTGGTTTGGGCATCGGCTTCTCATGCGGGAGGTCCGGGGTTCGAATCCGCTCGCCGTGTACCAATAAGTTTGAAAGCGCGGGAAATTTAGAGTGGCCACTCGCTAGTCCCGGCCTCTATTAATACCCTCCTCTACTGCCGATGGGCCCGGATATGTTCGGTGAAGCCATCGCAAGCTTAGATCCACACCTTCCTTTTTGACGAAAAAAATTTACGTGCATACCTACACCTGCTGCTTCACCGTTCGGAACCGGTGTAAAACTTTAGGCCCCTTCCCTTGCCCCTTGATTGGTAGGCTCGAATTATAGCCGACTGGGTTGATACCACCGTACTGGATGTAAGATGGCCGCATAGCAGCCTCGGTTGTGTTCTCCTCTAGTTCAGTATAGCCAGCAATCCAGGGAAGTCTCCAGTCTCCGGTATGGCACCTACCTTCTCGGAGGTGATATTGGCTAGTCAGAGCATGTGCTTTGGCCCCTCTGACTCAGCCACCCACAACGGATTACATAAAAAAACAAAAAAAAGAGTATAGTATGTGTGGGGCCGGTACTTAATAAGAATAGCCCCACTGCATATCTCCCCGTGCATTTCGTAAAAGGCGACTAAGAGATAAGGACAAGATGCCGTGCATAAGGTCGACAGGCTAGCCACCTATCACCTTGGCATGGTGTTTCCAGCGAGTCTTACAGCAGGCTGACCTTCATGCTTTACTTACTGCCTGATCTGAGTTATCTTGTCCGATTACTTTGCTAAACGTGGTGGTCGGTGTTGTGCTGTAATTTACCAGAATACTTGTAGTATGATACCGATTACTCTGCTTACCCCGATTGTCGGGATACAGTGTGTGGTGTGTGTATGTAGTTCATCCAAATAAAAAAGTACATATAAAAATGTTGTCTATCGTTCTGTTCCAGCTCGAACCGGAAGACACGTACGTGTGGGCGGACGCCGGTGCCGACGAACACACCTACGAGGTGCCCTTGCTAGAGCCGCCGCCCGCGCACCCCACGGCGCCGCCGCCGCCCGCTCGCAAGAAGAAGGCGAAGAGAACGTACAGATCGCGCGCCGATAAGCCGAAACCGGTGGAGGACGACGAGAAACCATCGCAAGATGTCGGTGAGTGTGTTTCTGTAGATACTGAATTTGTAGAAAAGAACAGTGGCGCCCAACCTTTTTAGGTACCGTACCGTCTGCGGAAGTCTAATATTCTAATTTTACTAATATTCTGCTTCCAGACGAGCTCTGCACTCGCGTCTGGCTCACCAAGAAGGAAGTGCAAAAGAAGCGCGACTCTAAGTTCCGCTGCGCCAAGTTCCACACCCTCCGCAACAAGTGTCTCGTGTGCGCTCTGTCCTTCCACACGGACGCCGGTCTGCGGAATCATCGGCAACAGCTGCACTGCGAGGTGAGACAATCTCTGCAACAGGTGTCTCGTGTGAGCTCTGTCCTTCCACACGGACGCCGGCCTGCGGAATCATCGGCAACAGCTGCACTGCGAGGTGAGACAATCTCTGCAACAGATGTCTCGTGTGAGCTCTGTCCTTCCACACAGACGCCGGCCTGCTGACTCATCGGCAACAGTTGCACTGCGAGGTGAGACAATCTCTGCAACAGATGTCTCGTGTGAGCTATGTCCTTCCACACGGACGCCGGCCTGCTGACTCATCGGCAACAGCTGCACTGCGAGGTGAGACAATCTCTGCAACAGGTGTCTTGTGTGCGCTCTGTCCTTCCACATGGACGCCGGCCTGCAGAGTCATCGGCAACAGCTGCACTGCGAGGTGAGACAATCTCTGCAACAGGTGTCTCGTGTGAGCTCTGTCCTTCCACACGGACGCCGGCCTGCTGACTCATCGGCAACAGCTGCACTGCAAGGTCAGACAATCTCTGCAACAGGTGTCTCGTGTGAGCTATGTCCTTCCACACGGACGCCGGCCTGCTGACTCATCGGCAACAGCTGCACTGCGAGGTGAGACAATCTCTGCAACAGGTGTCTCGTGTGCGCTATGTCCTTCCACATGGACGGCGGCCTGCAGAGTCATCGGCAACAGCTGCACTGCGAGGTGAGACAATCTCTGCAACAGGTGTCTCGTGTCAGCTCTGGCCTTCCACACGGACGCCGGCCTGCAGAGTCATCGGCAACAGCTGCACTGCGATCTGAGACAATCTCTGCAACAGGTGTCTCGTGTCAGCTATGTCCTTCCACACGGACGCCGGCCTGCGGACTCATCGGCAACAGCTGCACTGCGAGGTGAGACAATCTCTGCAACAGGTCT
The DNA here is from genome assembly GCA_946902875.1 of Nematopogon swammerdamellus. Taxonomy (NCBI): domain Eukaryota; kingdom Metazoa; phylum Arthropoda; class Insecta; order Lepidoptera; family Adelidae; genus Nematopogon; species Nematopogon swammerdamellus. Next base: position 18,437,045 of record OX336352.1, read on the forward strand.
CTCGTGTCAGCTATGTCCTTCCACACGGACGCCGGCCTGCGGACTCATCGGCAACAGCTGCACTGCGATCTGAGACAATCTCTGCAACAGGTGTCTCGTGTCAGCTATGTCCTTCCACACGGACGCCGGCCTGCGGACTCATCGGCAACAGCTGCACTGCGAGGTGAGACAATCTCTGCAACAGGTCTCTCGTGTCAGCTATGTCCTTCCACACAGACACCGGCCTGCTGACTCATCTGACATTTTTTTAATGTGTGGGACCTGGGAATATTTTTAGAGTATGTTCTATAGGAATGGCATAGGTTTTTATCCGTACAGCCCAGCTTTCTCAATTTGCGATTTTTTTTTTTGGGTCCAATTTTTTGGTTTCCCAATTCAACGGGTGTAAACAGAATGGGGGCCGGCCGACCCTTCTGGAAGTGAAGTGGTTGAATGTTTTTATTTAAAAAAAAACTTCGATTGGACGAGCTCTTCCCGCGTGCTTCTATCAATAGAAACATCATTCAGTATGTGTATTGCAACATCAGTATTGTGCTAGCTACACGTATTGCAGTGCAATCAAAGACGTTAAAAAAAAACCGGCAAAGTTTCTCGCCCGCTCTTCTTTTTTGTTATATTATTATATTATTATTAATAGTCTAACAGCTATTAGCTGATGCGCCTATATCACAACACTTATTTAGTTAATATTATATATTTTTTTTGTTTTTGTTTATTTATTTATTTTTTTTATTTTTTTTATGATTGTTATTATTATTATTTATAGCACTAACAGCTTGAAGCTGATGCGTGCATATCATTTTTTTTTCTCTAGAGTGCACTTGTTTTTATTTTAATGATTTTTTTTTAGGCTATTTACATTCTATTAATTCAAATCAAATCAAAATATATTTATTGCACTTGAAATGTTTTTTGCAAAAGGTACAGCTTAACACCGTAGGCGTTCTCCCCCAGCCAACCTTTGGGTTATTATGAAAAAGTGTGGAGTGGCAGAGAAGAAATAAATGAATGATGGATGATAAAATATAGACATATAATTAAACAGATAATAAAACACAAATACAAATAAATGGAGAAACATACATATATATATATATAAATATATACAATATATATGATATATAAACATACATACTTATAAATAACATATACAGGGGAGGTAACAATAGACTCTAGAACATTTATCTACATGAACACTAATGAATAACGTTTGTAAGCTTGGATGTAGAAGGTTATCTCCGAAAATACTCTTAATTAAGTTTTTTCTTTTTTTTTTCTTTTATGTGTTTATCTAACTGGTTTTTTTAATCCATTTACACTTTTAGCACTTATGACCTCCTGCGGTAGTTCGTTCCAAGAGTCCACAACTCTGTTCACCAAGAAGTGTTTCCTCGGGTTAGAATGAAATGCTGAGCGGTTTAGCTTTAAGCTGTGTCCTCTAAGATGTGCATTGGTATTCTTTGTGAACATTTGTCCAGTTTGTTTTTAAAATTATTCACCGAGACAGCATTTACAACTTCACTGGGTAGACTGTTCCATGATTCTATTACTCTGTTGGGGAGAAAGTGTCGTCGAGGGTTCTGCTTAAACCAATGTTGATAGAGCTTTCTCGAGTGCCCTCTCAGGTTTGTAGTGTTAGCAAGGGTGAACATATCTTTTAGCCTGGGAACGTTGTAATAGGCATTCAGAATTTTAAATGTTTCAATGAGATCTCCCCGTTCTCTTCGTTTTTGCAGAGTGCTCAAGCCAAGGTTATCTAGCCGGGTTTCGTAGCTCTTATTTTTCAGTGCAGTTGGCATTTGTGTAGCTCTACGTTGTACTCGTTCCAGCAGGTCAATATCCTTCTTAAAGTAGGGACTCCAGATCTGGTGTGCATAGGTGTAATCGAACCGGATTGTAAAAACAAATTTCGACAATTTCAGGCGTAGTACCATACGAACGAATGATGAATAAAGAATAAAGAATTACTGCAGAATTGAGAATGTAAAGATATCGGTGCGCAGGCGCCGGCCGGTGTCGCGTGCGACATCTGCCCGTGCCGCGCGGCGGACGCGGCGACGCTCGCCGCGCACCGCGAGCGCCACCGCGTGCTGCGCTGCCGCCGCTGCCGCTACACCACGCCGCACGACAACTTCATGCGCCGCCACGCCGCCAAGCACGACACGCGACAGTGAGCGCCGTTCAGCTTTACCAGCTTCACTAAGCCAGTCGCGAGTAGCGATCGATGTTAAGGGGGGTTACTAGGCAAAATATCAAATCCTATTATCCTAACTATAGCCATATTTCAATAGATATAACTATAATTTATGTGCTTATAGTTAGGTAAAGATTCAAGGTATAATGTGTGATAGATTATTGTGTGATTGTGTGATTTACCGTGTGGGGCCGGTACTTAAAAAGAATAGCCCCACTGCATCTCTCCCCGCGCATGTCGTAAAAGACGACTAAGGGATAAGGACAAGATGCCGTGCTAAAGGGCGACAGGCTCGCCACCTCTCACCTTGGCACGGTACTTCCACCGAGTCATGCAGCAGGTGGGTCTTCGTGCCTTACTTGCTGCTTGATCGATTGAATCTTGTTCGAATACTTTGCGAAACGTGGTGGTCGGTGTTGTGCTGTAATTTACCTGAGTTCTTGCAGCACAACACCGATTACTCTGCTTACCCCGATTGTCGGGATTCAGCGTGTGCGATATGTATGTATGTATGTAGATTATTGTAATTTAATCTTGTAAATTCTCTGAAAAATAAGTGGGTGAAAAGTGGTAAAACGTTCGGAAATGCATTTGCTATTTCGTTACAAATACGTCCATACAAAAAACGCACGGCAACGGCCCAAAATTTAGAATGTTCAAAGAGAGTTTGGTGAAAAACAACCATTTATTCTGTAAGCGTTTGAGTTTATTTAGATGATTCTTAGTCTTATTGACTCTAAGCTCAATGAAGCATTTTTCGTATTAGATGCATTTGTAAAAAATGGTGAGGGAAATAGCAAAGGCATTTTTGAACGATTTTACCACTTTTCAACCACATATTTTTAAGGGAATTTATAAGATTCAATTAAAAATGATGTATTCACATTATACCTTGAATCTTTACCTAATTATAGGCATATAAATTATAGTTAAATCATTTGAAATATGGGTATGGTTAGGGAAATACGAAGTGCTTTTGCCTAGTCTAAATGCTGAAAGGCCATTTAGTATGGAGAAAGTTAACATCCGTCTCGTGTTAAGACTAGTTAATATTCCACTCTTTCTGAAGAGATGGAACCTATGGATTGAAAGATGAAAGATGATGATGGAAGATGGAAATACCTTCAGTATTACCCACCTGACAAACATACATACATACATTTTTATGTTTATATGTTAGTACTAAGCACGTACTCGCTTTATATATATTTTTAATTAGAATAAAAATTAACTAAAAATATTAAAAACCTAAAGTCAACTTCTAGTGTCCGATGCCAAATACGACTTTGGTGACGACAGCATAAGGTTCAACGTTGAACCGTGCAAGTTGAATGTTCGCAAAAATTATGCGACATCATGAAGGTGCAATAGAAACTAAAAATTTGAAGATAATACGTAACGGCCCGGTGGTGTAGTTGGTTATCGCGTTGGCGGCTCAAGCCAGAGGCCCAGGTTGGAATCCTGGTCGGGATGTATTTTTTCCAATGATTTTCGATTTGCATTTTTCTAATTAAAAATATATACATACATACAGTACGCTGTATCCCGACAATCGGGATGAGCAGTGTAATCGGTGTTGTGCTGCAATGACAGAACCGGTAAACAGTGGAAGCTCTCCCTGCCCACATAATTCCCCCCAAGTACAGTCTCGGGTACATCGAGAAAGGCGTTAATAGGCACCTGTAAGGCCGGCATACCGCACTCATATATGGAGAGAGCTTCGAAAACGTCACTGGAAGCATCCTACAGAATATGGATAGGTAGAGAGAGGGAGGTCGAGAGCGGGACTGGTGGTTTCCCCGCGTCCTAGTCAACGCAGACTAGCTGACGAGGGCTTGAAGCGAGCCGAAACGTGAAGCATGCGCGGGAAATTTAGAGTGGCCACTCGCTAGTCCCGGCCTCGATTAACACCCTCCTCTACTGCCGATGGGCCCGGATATGTTCGGTGAAGCCATCGCAAGCTTAGTTCAACACCTTCCCCTTTTCTTGTCTACCACGACAGTTCTCTGTCCGCACAGACTCTAGCTACTCATACAACTCGAAATCTAAGACATATTTTGAGCGGCGGGTGGCCGAGTGGTTTGGGCATCAGCTTCTCATGCGACAGGTCCGCGGTTCGAATCCGGTCGGCGTGTACCAATGAGTTTTTTCTGACGAAAAAATGTACGTGCATACCTACACCTGCTGCTTCACCGTTCGAAACCGGTGTAAAACTGTAGGTCCCTTCCCTTCCCCTTACTAGGTGGTAGGCTCAAATTGTAGCCGACTGGGTTGCTACCACCGTACTGGATGTAAGGTGGCCGCATAGCAGCCTCGGTTGTGTTCTCCTCTAGTCCAGTATAGCCAGCAATCCAGGGAAGTCTCTAGTATGGCACCTAACTTCTAGGAGGTGATATTGTCTGGTCGGAGCATGCGCTTTGGCCCCTCCGACTCAGCCAATCATACCGGATTAAATAAAAAAAAAATATTGTGAAATTATTGCGAAATTATTGTGAAAATCACCTACACTTTCTTCTTCTACTTCTTTCTCCTCCGCACACACGTACGGACAGAGTGACGTCATGCGATGCGTGCGGGAAGCAGTTTGCGAACAAGCAACACTTCTACATCCACTACAAGACGCACACGAGCCGGCAGAGCTACGAGTGCGACCACTGCGCGCGCGTCTACACGACCAGGACGCAGATCTTCAGGCACCTGCGCTCGCACCGCAAGACCTACCTGTGCCATCTGTGCGGCAAGGCATTCTCCAGTGAGTGCTTTCTTTTTTTTTTAATCTTAGTTATTTGTTTTAAGGCTTTAGCCATTCCTGGCTATGCCAGCCCCATAGTAACTATATTGGTTTGAAAATTGGAAATGGACTGTAATAAAAACGTGATATTTGGTACAAATAAGCAAACAGGATAGGGCTACCTTGCTGTGGAGTCGGAGGTGCTTACTGGCGCCCTGGGACGCCGTTACCTGGGTCCTTCCGCCGGTTAGGGGCCCCGCCGTGGAGATCGCCAAGCTAGACACCTTATAGGGCACCAGTGAAGCTAGACTTTGCGCAGGAAGAATTTTTATGATTAAGAATTATCGAGAACCTTGCTGCGGAGTCGGAGGTGCTTACTGGCGCCCTGGGACGCCGTTAAATTACAAAATTACAAAAATTATAAATGAAGCGCATTAGGCTATAATAATAATAAAAAATACCACGATATACGGTAAATATCTGTGGACCACAGTATTTATTGATCATGTTTAGCAACAAATATACAGGGTGTTGTAACGGCCACTACCTTAAATTTAGGAAACGATTATTGAGATAGATCAATAGTAACAAAAAAGTCAAATACGTTTTTCTGAAAATTCCCTTTAAATAAAAATTTACAGTTTTCATACAAACTAATTGATTAATTTAGTGTAACAAGGATCTAATGCTCCGCACGACGGCGAGGCGGCGGGAGAGGGGTGAGTCACCGAGCGCTCCGCGGACGGTGGTGTGGGCGGGAGGGGCGGAAGCTAGCCTAATGTGAACGGCGCGGGGGGATGGCGCGCGGCGCAGGCGGCGGGTGCAGAGCGACAACAAAGCGTCAAATTACACTTGACGAAAACATAAATTTAAAAAATTAATATCTCGAAAACTAAACACTTTAGAAGAAAAATTTATTTACTTTTTTGTCTCGGAAAAACATGAGGATTGTGCTTGTGAAATTCACGTACTGACCGTTACAACAGCCTGTATTAGAGTGCGCGACAACCGGTACCAACTTCCGGTGGAAATATTAGTACCGATCAATTATAGTTCATAGTTTATTTATTTCATCTTTGGACAAAGCTGCCGCTCAGACATGTCACACATTACATTTCATATAATATATTATTTTACATTTCATTTCATTTCATTTGTTCATTTCCGTCTTAGGTACCATCGGTACACTTGAGTTCGTCACATTTTAGTTTAACAAATTTGAAATTGTAACTTTCTGGGTCTAGCCATGGCAAGGGACTATCAATTTTAGCTTAAGCAATAACATAGACACCTAAAAAATTATAAAAAATACAGAGAAAAAAAAAACAGTTTTGTGCATGAAAAGGCCATTAAAACTAGAGCAAAGTTACAATAAAACATTAAAATACTTCGCATCAATAAATTTGTCAAAGGTTAAAAATACAAATAAGTCAATATAAAAGAATTAGAAAAATTAGACTGGATAAATGTCCAGTAAAATAATAATAGTTCTTAAAATCATAGCTAAGCACCATACCGATGACGTCTAGGGTGGTCTAGGATACTGAATGTATTCAGTATAATCCATCAATACGGATCACGATAAATACTTTACGTGCAGCCTTCGCCCGACGCAGGTCAGACGTACCTCAACTGTCACTCGCTGGCGCACGCGGAGCCGTCGGCGCGGCGCTTCGAGTGCGTGATCTGTCACAAGCGCTACATCAACAAGTTCAAGCTGATCGTGCACACGCGCTTCCACACGGGCGAGAAGCCGTTCGGGTGCGCGCCGTGCGGCCGCAGCTACCGGGAGAAGGCGCAGCTGACCGCGCACAACAGGAAGTATCATTCGGGCGAGTATTGTTATTATTTCTTCATTCCACTTTTTTTTTTTAATTTCATATTAATTTTACATATCACCTTACTAAAAAGTAATAAAAATAAGTATACAAAATTAATACAAAAATTAAATAAAAACGGTAATACCGCCGGCAGCGGGAGACAAACCTCCAAGCGCGCCGGCGGGTGCAGGCCGTGGCTACGGAGCTCTCCGGGACGACGCGAGACTAGCTACGAGCGATAGGTAGTGGTATTATTATTTCTTTATTTACACATTTATAATATTTACATTAATTTTACATATACAATGTTAAAAATACTAATATATACCTAAAATTAATATAAAAAATATAAACGGAACTTCCACCACCGGCGGCGGGGCGAACCCAAGCCACCGATGGTCGGGCCCTAGGGGAGAGAAACCTCCGGATGATGCGTGCAGTGTCGAGCAGGGCTGCCTTCTGGATCTGGCCCATGACCCAACCACTCAGCGAGAGCCGCTCAAGGTGGTCGTCGAGGCTCTTCGCTATAAGCCCATGCGCCGAAACGACTATGGGCACAACGATCGTCGAGTCGATGGGCCACATTTTGGTTACCTCGTGCTGCAGGTTCATTATTATTATTATTTATTCGTTTATTGACACATTTTCTTTTATATTAATTTTACATAAAAAAACTTAAATCTAAAATTAATATAAAATAACAAAATGGAATTTCCACCACCGGCGGCGCGGCAAACCCAAGCTACCGATGGTCAGACCCGAGAGAGACAAACCTCCGGACAATTCGAGCGGTGTCGAGCAAGACCGCCTTCTGCATCTGACCCTTGATCCAAGCAAGTGGCTCTAGCGAGAGCCTCTTGAGATGATGGTCGAGGCTCTTAGCTATCAGCCCATGCGCAGACCCGACTATGGGCACAACGATCGTCGAGTCCACGGGCCACATGTCGGTAACCTCATGAGACAGATCGATGTATTTTAACATCTTGTCTTTTTCTGCCTTCACAAGGTTCTCGTCATGCGGCACCGTGATGTCGACGAGCGCTGCGCGCCGCGCCTCCCGGTCAATTATCACTATGTCAGGTCTATTAGCCATAATAGTCCTATCAGGATAATCGACCGGTCCGTTATTATTATTGTTTTATGTAATCCGGTATGGGTGGCTGAGTCGGAGGGGCCAAAGCGCATGCTCCGACCAGCCAATATCACCTCCGAGAAGGTAGGTGCCATAAGGGAGGCGATAGCTGGCCCTGGCTGGCGTGATGCTCGTGTATGGGTGCTGTTTGTGGAGACTGGCCTATTCCAAATTGCAGCATGGTATACCTATGTATATACTACTTACCCACAGAGAATCAAATGCGGCCCCCCCCCCCCCCCCCCCCCCCCTCCTAGAGGCGCCCTGAGCGCGATTTCCCTACAAGGCCGTTGAAGCCTGTAGGCGTGGCCTATGACTTACATATGTGTGTTGTGCGTGTGCATTTGTTTTGTGCGTGTGCCTAACTTGCTCCTCTTTGTGTGTAGTGTCGATACTAGCGAACACACACACACACATACGAAGCGCTAGCAGCACTGCGTGTAGTTTTTGGGTTTCAAATATTATCGCTTAGGGCGCCTCTAGTAGGGGGCGCGCGCGGTAGGTATTTGATGCTCTGTGTACTTACCTGACTGCATAATTAGTTAACTCTGGACTAGGTACAATTAGTACCTCAATTTTATTAACCCATTGACAACTTGATTCTTCAAGTATCTATAGTCTGTTTTTTTGGAAGATGGAGTAAATTAAAATAGATATTCATATATTTGTATTTTTTATTTTTGTCAATTATACTACATTTAATATACTAACATAATTATGTTGATACTAATTACGTATCAAAGTTTGACAAAGGCTTTTTACACCTGATTCACTTAATTAATAGGTATTTGTAGTCAGAACTATCAGCAAAATTGTTAATCTTGCATTCAAGCTGTGTTTTCGATAGACCATGGGCAATCGATAGGGCATAGAAAATATGTATAAAAAAAATACCCTGCAAAGTCTCATGCCTGTTCTTCTTCGTGGGTGTAATCGAAACGGAGTTCGACTGCATGTTGCACTCGAACTTGTCACAATGACAAGTTCGAGTGCAGTCTACTGCCATATGAATGATCAATAAACAATACAATACAATTACATAAAAAAACCAAAAACAAAAACATGCTTCACCAATATTTTCACATTCCAGCCGCCACAGAAGCCCCGAAGAAGAGGAAATTCGAGCGGACGAAATCGGCGTTCGTCAACGAGCGCTTCATCGAACCGAAGGACAACGGCCCGGCCTCAGAGCCGGAGGATAAAACGGCCGATCCCGACAAGAAGGCTCGCTCGCGGAAGGATAAAGCGGCGAAAACGCCGAGAGAACGCAAGGATTTCGTTTGTAACTTCTGTGGTAAGAACTTCAAAGACAAGTGGAGGCTGAAATTCCACTTGGCCGTTCACAGCGACGACCGGCCGTATAAATGCGACGAATGCGATTTGACTTTTAAGTATCAATCGGGCCTGTGGACGCATAAGTTGGTTCATAAGGGTGATAAACCGCATCAGTGTACTATCTGCGGATCGCAGTTTACCCAAAAGGGCAACTTGACGGCGCATCTTAAAATTCATACTGACGAAAAGCCTTTTGAGTGTAATATTTGCGGGAATAAGTTTAGAATGAGGAGAAATTTGAGGAATCACTTCAGAATTCACTCGAACGGACGTATCTAAGCGTTTTGTCGATAAGCCCGCCTACTAGTCGTGTAGTTTTATTAATTATTTCATTCATTTATTTACACATTTCTTTTTATATAATTTTTATAGTATTTATTATTATTAATTATAGTATTTATATTTTAGTTGTATTCGCACTATAGACTGAATTTTGAATTAATAATAAAATGCTTCCCATAATTTTTTTTAGAAGAAAGGATGATAGGAGGACTAACTAAAGAAATTTATGGAGCGAATGTGAGTGGAAGAGTCGGGAAGGGTTGCACCTAGACGCACGGTACCGTGTGGGGTCGGTACTTAAAAAGAATAGCCCCACTGCATCTCTCCCCGTCGTAGTCGTAAAAGTCGACTAAGGGATAGGGGTTTCGCACGAAGGTCCCCAACCAAGCGGGATTAGTTTGCAGGCCTAGAGCCAACCCCAAACCTAACAACAACAACAACCTAGACGCACGTACCTGGACCAGATCGGGGCATGTGCTCAAAAAGGGGCAAGTGCATAGTACCCGTAACCGACGAGCATGCATGAAGAACATTATGAGAGAGGAAGAGGCGGCAGTAGTGATGGAAATTAACGCTAATTCTGCTTAATTTAATTCAACTGCTAACACAATATCCTTAGCGTGCTAAGGCAAACAGCTAATATTAATGCATGAACATGCGCGGTAAGCAAGCTAAGCGCGACGTTGCTTGCATGCTGCCGCGAACGCGCCAGCAACTTAGTAACACTAACAAAGTTTAACAAACAAACAACACCACGCACGAGCACACGACCGACACGACTCGACTGACTGAGGGAGGGGCAGCGCCGCGCGCGCACTGCCTCCCTAAAATGCCGCAATTTTTTTAGCGCAAGCGATTCGCTGCGCATGGAGAAAAATTTTTTTTTAGGAAAAAAAAAATATATAACACCTAATAATCCTTACAAAATGTGCTACAAATGTATGTAAACTTTTAGGTCTCTGACTTTTGTTTTGAATCCAAATTGTGAGCTGAACATTGCACAAACATTTCACTTACCAAAATATATAGTGAGGTCATGTTTTGTTTCGATTTTACACACTCGCCAATGGATAAAAACTTCCAATAATAACACATGCACTTCACAAATGTTGTATTCTTTCGAATTTATACACAAAGACAACAAACCGTTAACCGCGAATGCTATTAATTCCATCACTAGGCGGCAGAGGTGTGTCAGGATCGCGGCGCGTGGAGACCCATTGGCTCTGCCTACCCCACTGGGAAACATGTGTGACGCTATGTATGTAATAAAATGTTCTAAAATAAATGTCTTAGCCAATTATTCAATGTACCTATTTTCAAATTATAAAAGTGATATTCAGAAAACAATGAAATAATGACACCAATAATGTACAGTGATAGGTGAAATTGAAATAAACTGTTTTTTTTTTTTTTTTTTTTTGTATTGAATCTGACACGGTTGGCTACATCACCCACAACATCCTTGATGTCAGCCCATAACACCGGGTGAACTAGGTGCCAAGTCAGTGCTTCCCTTCGGTCGTGCCGGCTACACTGAACTGGACGGAAAACACAAACTATTTACATAGCCGTTTCGACCGACCTTTCATTCAGTGCGGTGGTACCAACCCGGGCGGGTTAAACCCTACCACCAAGTTATATAAGAAGGGAGTCATATCCCTTAGTCGGCTTTTACGACATAAACGGGGAGAGATGCAGTGGGGCTATTCTTTTAAAGTACCGGCCCCACACGGTACAAAATAGCCCGGTTGGTTAAATGGTTACAGTAATAGCCCGCTTTCACGTGAACATTATATGAGTCAACCAACGCCGCTTTGTTGAGTTAATTCCGCAGCGGTGTTGGCGGTACCTACGGGGGGATTTTGTAAACGCTCAACTGTTTAGAGCACTGTACAACAACATAAATAAATTTTGTATATTTTTTCTTTTTTATTATTGCACTTTTATGCTGATTTATATATATCTTTTATATAGATTATATTTTTTTATGTTTTGACATTTTTAGTACGGTGACTGAACTAAATATGTACAGTTCCGGCAGGAAATAATGCGTGTCGAGCTTTATAAAGAGACCGTCCGGTTGTAGAGCGTCGTCCCTGTCGCACGCCTCCGCGACAGGGACGACGCTAGACACGCAATATTTGCTGCAGTGAACTTAAGTATACAACCGATTATGATTGTGCTATAATTGGGAAGCGTTGAAAACTGTGCTCATTTACTGGCTTAATAAAAAGTATTGCGCGTAGGGCATAGAGTAGGTGGGCTGGTGCGCGCGCGCGCGTGGTCGGATGCTGCTTCCGCTCCGCGCACCGCACGACCCCCGGCCCCACGTCGTTCGCTAGCCGTCAGCCACGGCCGCGGTGTCGCGATTATTAGCTCTCTAGAAAAGGATAATAATATAAGCAAAAATCCATGTGTTTTATTCAATCCCCCCCCCCCCCAAATAATATTTAGAATGGGTGTTCAGCCACAGATTACTTAATAGTTACTTCGTAACAGATAAATCACTCCATAGAAACAGTTCCATACCTTCGGCTTTAATAGCCTACTGTTTCACGTCGCCAATCGCTGCGTGCGAAAATGTACCTAAACGGTCGAGTGTAAAGTGATTATGGCGACGGATGAAACAGCCGAGCATATTTTGTTGGAATGCAGTGTACTTGACAAGACAACCAACGAAGGGACATACTCCGTTCTCCATCTTCCGTTGCAGCGGCCTGCCGACACCCCGGTCAACTTTTTTTTTTTTTTTATGGAAACTGACACGGTTGGCTACATCATCTACAACGTCCGTGATGTCAGCCCATAACACCGGGTGAACTAGGTTGTCTAGCATGTCAGTGCTTCCCCCTTTGATCGTGCCGGCTACACTGAACTGGTCGGAAAACACAAACTATTTACATAGCCGTTTCAACCGACGTTTCATTCAGTGCGGTGGTACCAACCCGGGCGGGTTAAACCCTACCACCAAGTAAGATTAGGAGGGAAGGGACCTACAGTTTGTGACTTTCAGCCTTGTGGCTTTCATGGAAGACATAGGCTGGCTGGGGTAGCTGGAGACTGCGGGGTTTTGCACGAAGGTCCCCAACCAAGCGGGATTAGTTTGCAGGCCTAGAGCCAACCCCAAACCAAACAACAACGCCTTGGCCGCCAACGGAGGGGTAAGTTTGTGTAAGGTGTGGCTTAAAACCAGCGACTCCATGCAGCTCATTAGCTATATGGAGTCACATGCTGTGCCACATCATTTTTCTGTCATGGAGGCCGGGGGGTACTAACCTATTATATTATTCCATAATTCCTATATTCCAATACACCCTTATATTCCAAAGATGTCTTATGTATCACTGTACTCCTGACTATGAAATAAACACTTTTTTACTTACTCACTTTACAAGGGAAGGGACCTACAGTTTTACACCGGCTCCGAACGCTGAAGCAGCAGGTATATACCTATTCTTATATTCCAAAGATGTATTTGTATCACTGTACTTCTGACTGTGAAATAAACGCTTTTTTATTACTTACTTTACAAGGGAAGGGACCAGGGATGTTGCGGATGCGATTTATTTGACATCCGCGGATACGGATGCAGATGCGGATTTTTGGACGCTCACATCCGCGGATGTTAACAAGATTGCTTGAAGAGCCGGTTAGTTTAAGTCCTTGAATAAAAGAGATTATGCTTTTAATATCTTTTATTGATCAATTTTTAGTAAGAAAATTTCAAGATTGGGCTATTGTATTTAATGAAAAGTAACTTGGCTGCCTTTTCAACTTAGAAGACGCGTCGTCGCGCGTGTTTAGACACGCATGCATACACGAAACGTGACGGAATGAAATGACGCAATAATAATGGAAAACAAAGTCGTCAGCACTGCACTGCACCGTCGCACAGCATATTCCCTTCCCATTGGTCAATTGCAGCGCGCGTCACTCGCGGACTCCGCATCCGCATGAGTTCCGCATCGATTTAATGCGGATGCGAATGCAGATGCGGATGTCAAAATCAATGCGGATGCTCCGCATTTACGGATGAGGATGCGAATATCCGCAACATCCCTAGAAGGTACCTACAGTTTTACACCGGCTCTGAACGGTGAAGCAGCAGGTATACCTATTCTTATATTCCAAAGATGTACCTATTTGTATCACTGTACTTCTGACTGTGAAATAAACGCTTTTTTTTTACTTACTTTACAAGGGAAGGGAGCTACAGTTTTACACCGGCTCCGAACGGTGAAGCAGCAGGTGTAGGTATGCACGTACATTTTTATGTCAGAAAAACTCATTGGTGCATGTCGGCCGGAATCGAAAACCGGATCCTGAGGTCCAGAGTCCGAGCCAAGATCGCGCCGACGCGCCGCTTAAAGCGAAAATATTGAAATAAAAGTCAAAATAGTTAGAAAAAGTGTAATCCACCAAAAACGAAAAACAAAATTCATACAGATTCGTTGGAAGATTTATGTGCTTACTAATAAAACTAATTTAAAACATAAAAACTTTGAACATAATTGTGCATATGGGGACACATTTGCTTTTGATAATTTTTCAAGTTCCAGTATGGGTGGCCGATTCAGAGGGGCCAAAGCACATGCTCTGACCGGCCAATAACACCACCGAGGCTGCTATGCGGCCATCTTACATCCAGTACGGTGGTATCGATCCAGTCGGCTACAATTTGAGCCTACCACCCTAGTAAGGGGTGAGGAAGACACGTGGTGAAGACATTTTGTTAACATAATTTTTTACATTCTAGCGTCATTGCAAACTTACAACTAATTATATTTACAGTTTGGAGTTTTGAAGCCAAGAAATACACAGCTATACATATGTACTATCAAGTACTCTAGTACTGTGTGGGGTCGGTACTTAAGAATAGTCCCACTGCATCAATCCCCGTGCATGTCGTAAAAGGCGACTAAGGGATAAGCGGCCTGCAGACACCCCGGTCGACTTGTGGCTTTCATGGAAGGCATAGGCCGGCTGGGGTAGCTGGAGACTGCGGGGTTTTGCACGAAGGTCCCCAACCAAGCGGGATTAGTTTGCAGGCCTGGAGCCAACCCCAAACCAAAACAACAACAACATGTACTATCAAAAGTACAACAAAAATAAAAATTACTTTATTTTATTAAAAAAATGTCATTTCAAGCATTCCAAAACAAGTACCATGTGGGGTCTTAACTTAACTTGGGGACTCATAAAGTATAGCCCCACTGCGTCTCTCTCCGTGTATGTTATAAAAAGCGACTAAGGGATAAGGACAAGATTCCGTGCATAAGGACGACAGGCTAGCCATCTCTCACCTTGGCAGTCCTCCCACCGAGTCGTGCAGCAGGTGGGCCTTCGTCCCTTACTTGCCGCTTCTATCAAGATCGCGTCTATTTTGCTAAATGTTGCGGTCGGTGTCGTGCTGTAATTTACAAGAGTACTTGCAGCACAACGCCGACTACGCTGCTTACCCCGATTGTCGGAATACAGCGTATTTCCGCTACAGTGAGAGTGTTCTGTCGGTAATGCACCGCTACATAAAAACTTGTCCTATCCGAGACTTGTCTTTGAGACAAGCCGGAAGACAGCGTTTGTATCGACAACACAAAACTGTCGATAGCCCACTGAACATAAAACAAAGGCCAAATGCGAGCCGGACTGGAGCATCGAGGTTTCCGCCACAAAAAAAAAAATCGTCGAAAATAAACATGTTTCTTGTATAGTAACCTCTTAATTTTTTACTTTTTCCATAAGGGGGTTATTCTATATGTGAAACTAAACAACTTCTGTGAAGAAAAAAATTTTTTTGTAACAAAAAAAAAATTTTTTTTTCCATACAAATTTTAATAACCTATTCTCAAAATGTATGGAGAAAAAAAATTTTTTTTTCTTCAAATAAAAAAGTCGTAGAACAAAAGTTGTTCTATTTCACGTACGGAATCATCCCCTTTCGGGTTTTACGGTTGGGGTTGCAACACCGTGTATAACCGGCATAATAACACAAATTCTGTGAATATTTTAACTGGCTATCAATTACGGTTCCAAAGATACAGCAGTAGGACAGACGGACGGACCGCGTAGGCTTAGTAATTTGTTTTTTGCTCTATCGTAATTACGGTAACACGCACAAGCGTCAAACTTGGTCTGATTGTATTGCAAATTCTAAAGTAAAACAAAACTAATAATAAAAAACCGACCAATTAGGTATGTGGTTATTTCTTTCTTTATTTCGTGTATGAATTAATTAAGTGATGAATCATTGCATTTTCACGTAAATAAGGCACAAGGTTTTGCTAAAAATTATTGCTCTTATAACCTAAAATATTAAGCATAACTTCAATCCATAATCTGTCGCGTGGAAGCATTACTGAACGATCCCGCGTCGCAATAACATTGAGCGTCGACAGTCTGGTTGCTCAAATAACTATATAAACTAATTAACATATTATTTATCATGCATACCTACTTATATTAAATCTACCAATGTCCGAGAGCGTTCCACAAAGTTGTCAAAGTAAAACAAAATGCATACTTGTGTGGCGCGCCCGCCAGACGATCATGCATGCATGACGTGCTGATGAAGCATGCATATTTTTTTTTTTATGTAATCCAGTATGGGTGGCTGAGTTGGAGGGGCCAAAGCGCATGCTCCGACCAGCCAATATCACCTCCGAGAAGGTAGGTGCCATAGACTTCCCTGGATTGCTGGCTATACTGGACTAGAGGAGAACACAACCGAGGCTGCTATGCGGCCATCTTACATCCAGTACGGTGGTACCAATCCAGTCGGCTACAATTTGAGCCGCTGTTCATCAATTGCTGTTCATGCACGCATGTATGACATATTCATCAAGCCTGCATGGCGTGCATGCATGACATATTGATCTTGCATGCATGAGATAATGATCATGAATGTATGACATATTGATCATGCATGCGTGACATATTGATCAAGCATGCATGACTTGCTGATCAAACGGCATTTAGAGCTCTCAAAATGCTTCCCGAGGACATCAATAATTTAGTTAGACATTCAAGCATGCCTGATCGTCTAGCGAGCCCTGAACACCCCTTTTTTATTTATTCGTCCCTTTTCGGGACAGGCAAAACTAATTAAAGTATACAGCCTTTTCTGTTGTACGTCTAATGTCTGTTATTTTCTTCTCGTTGCGAGAATCTCAACATATTTACTTTTTATTTACGACGGAGCGGGACGAAACAAACTTGTTCTTCCGCCATTTTTCCCACAGACTATGACCTCCCTTAGTTGTGACAGTAGGGGTGAACTGTCACTTTGACATTTTTCTTTTCTGGGATACCAGGTCGTTCTGCTATCACTTTGACAAACTTAATTACCTCTCACACAGATTATACAATCTAAAAAATATAAAACATAAAATTATTGCAGATTGAGACCAAACATTTCACACACTTTACAAAATTAGGTAAGTATAAGAAAATTAATGAATAAAGCACGATTTGCTTATAATTAATCCGTTCATACTTTATTTACAACTCATGTGAAAATCTAAAATAACTTAAAAATAATTGTTACGGTAATGTGTCCTGTATCGCGTTTGTCCAAATTGCAAAAAAAATTTTAATGGAAACTGACACTATTGGCAACTTCACCTACAACATCTGTGATGTCAGCCCGTAACAACTTGGTGAAGTAGGTCCCGTGTCAGTGCTTCCCTTCGGTCGTGCCGGCTACACTGAACTGGACGGAAAACACGAAACTATTTACATAGCCGTCTCAACCGACCTTTCAGTGCGGTGGTAGCAACATTTGAGCACATCTAAAGATGTCTATCTACTGATCTATAGTGTTCAAAATCACACTAATCGCTCTTGTATAATCGCTAGAAATCCAAGGTTTGCATCAGAATCACACATATCCTGGTACAAAGTCTTATTTTGATGTCAAACTCTAAACTTGCGATCATAATCACACAAATGAAATAGAATAATTTTATTGTTTTTTTTTATTTGTTTTTTGGCTCTCTTGTAAAAAAAGTTAATGTGGAAATGTGCGATTTTGTTCTGTTGCTCCTCAATTTATAGTATGCGATATTCAGTTTCCAAATTTGTATCAATCAACTGTTCTTACTATGGTTCGACTAGCACTTTAGTGAGGATGTTTGAGTTCGTATGGGCCCGTCCTTACGCTATCAATATGTAAGTCCTGCAGTAGCATTTGACATTGATCTCAGTTCTGTTGATAGGTTAGGCCAGACTTCATACCTAGATTGTCACGCATGATCCTTTCTTATTGAAAAACAAAAAATAAAGACATTTCTACACTGTTGCGCTCAAGGGCACAGCACAGAATGAGCTGTCAAACAACTGTCAGTGAGCTGTCAATCAACTGTCAGTGAGCTATAGTATCTGCGCTCCAGTCTGAGAATAGCGGTCATTCACCCCTTCCTCTCAGCACGCACACATGAGAGGCGTTTGAATCATAACATAGTACGTACGGTCAGCGGCCGCCCGGCTACCACAATAAGCTAGCGACAGTAATTTCGCTTGATACGCAGAACATAGGGAAGTATCGCTTCCGCAAATGCGAGTACATTGGTAGGAAGGGTACATTGTCAGACTGTCAGATACTATATAAAATTAACTGTCAATGATTTGTGAATATTTATTCTGTGGATCAGAATGTCGCCAGAACGCACAGGAACATTGTTTTCGAAGTACACACTCCACGTGTTATGCTAGCACCACACATGGCTGTATGCACACAAATATTTGACAAAAAAAATTCCGTTTCGTCTCCCTTTAATGGCTTGTTTAGAGCGAGATAAAACTAAAATGTTTGCAACAATCACGAATACGCTAAGCCAAGTGAAGTGCAGGCATTAGAGTTACAAAATTGATTTGTATCAAATTCGAAATAGGCGGAGGAAATTACATTGTTATTATAGAACTAATTAGCGAGCAAGACTTCCTTCGGGTTGGATGAATAAAAAAAGGTCGGGCTTTCGTTTGAAAATCCCGCGTTTTGCTTCTTTTTATCCTGGATTTTAGAGATGGCAGCCCTACACGAAGGTCCCCCGCGGCAGGCGAAGCTGCCACCTGTAGACGTCAGCTTCCTCGTGATGCTGCATCTCGACGTTGGAGCGTTATTAGGTGCGACACTTCTTGAGGAACTCCAGAACTTCAACGGGATAGTCGGCTCGAGTGCGGCACGCGCTGCGGGCGAGCTCGATCGGTGTTTTTGTACTGCGAAGGAGAGAGAGCAATATTATTTTTTGTTTGACTTCTCCATACATTTATTGTAGACACGGCTGCCTCGGCTGATACGTCTAAATGAAATACTTGATCGCATATGTAGTACTTGTTGAACTTACAGTTCCATGGGAAAGCAACATACCGAAGGACCACGACATCAAACCTAACAAGTACTACAACCTAGTAGACCGGATTGTGAGAAACGGATTGTGAGAAACAGATTCAAGACTGATCTCTTCGCTGTGGAAGTCGGAGCAAGAGGACTACCAGCGAATTCGTCCACAGTCTCTTCAAGAATCTAGGGCTGCCAAGATCGACGCTAAGCTCATACATGGAGAGAGCTTCGAAAACGTCACTGGAAGCATCCTACAGAATACGGATAGGTAGAGAGAGGGAAGTCGAGAGCGGGGCTGGTGTTTCCCCGCGTCCTAGTCAACGCAGACTAGCTGACGAGGGCTTGAAGCGAGCCGAAACGTGAAGCATGCGCGGGAAATTTAGAGTGGCCACTCGCTAGTCCCGGCCTCGATTAATACCCTCCTCTACTGCCGATGGGCCCGGATATGTTCGGTGAAGCCATCGCAAGCTTAGATCCACACCTTCCCTCCAAAATCTGTCTGTTTTATCATTATCGATAATTGTTTGTATATTGAATATATTTTATTTAACCCTTCCAATATCACCTCAATTAAATGCTCTACCCTCCTTAGATTTCACGCGTTACCGGCGCGCCAAGGCCGAGACCGCCGACCTTGAGAAAAACTCAAATATTTCGTGAAATACTGAAGCTGGATCAATAAACTCTTTTGCTCCATAAAGTCAATGAAATTGTCTATCGATCAATGTCAAAAAAACAACAAACGAGTGCTTCCTTGTTTAGAAGTACCACATATTTAATCGTTAAATGTTATAAGCCCCGCGCGGGGCTTGTAACAAAGGAAGGGTTAATATACACGGTGTTGCAGTTGCCCCCGTTATATTTTTAACTGACATAAGGGGGTTATTCTATAATGTGAAACTAAACAACTTCTGAGGCGAAAAATTTTTTTTTGAAACAAAAAAAATTTTTTTTTTCCATACAAATTTTAACTACCTATTCTCAAAATGCATGTAGAAAAAAAAATGTTTTTTTCTTCAAATAAAAAAGTTGTTCTATTTCACGTACAGAATCACCTCTTTTCGGGTTTTACGGTTGGGGTTGCAACACCGTGTATATACTTACAGATCCCGGCAGCAAATAATGCGTGTCGAGCTTTAGAAAGAGACAATCCCGTAAAGAGTGTTGTCCCTGTCGCACGTCTCTGTGCGACAGGGACGACGCTCTGCAACAGGATTCTCTTTCTAAAGCTCGACACGCATTATTATTATTTTTTTTTTTTTATGGAACCTGACACGGTTGGCTACATCACCTACAATATCCGTGATGTCAGCCCATAACACCGGGTGAACTAGGTGCCATGTCAGTGCTTCCCTTCATTTCATGTCGGCTACACTAAACTGGGCGGAAAACACGAACTATTTGCATAGCCGTTTCGACCGACGTTTCGTTCAGTGCGGTGGTACCAACCCGGCCGGGATAAACCCTACCACCTAGTAAGGTAAGAAGGGAAGGGACCTACAGTTTAACGTGGAATCCGAACCACGGTCAGCCTCCAACGGTCGAGCGGTCACCCATCCAATCACTGACCGCGCTCAGCGTTGCTTAATAACAGTTGACTAACCAACCGCGCCACTGAGCTACCGAGGCTGACGAATTTTCTTATCCCTTAGTCGACTTTTACGACATGCGACGGGGAGAGATGCAGTGGGGCTATTCTTTTTAAGTACCGACCCCACACGGTACCGGTATTTGCTGCCGGGAAACTGTACATACATATACCACACGCTGTGAATATGTGCTCTATCGTAAAAACGGTAATACATTTAAGCGGCGGGTGGCCGAGTGGTTTGGGCATCGGCTTTTCATGCGAGAGGTCCGCGGTTCGAATCCCGTCGGCGTGTACCAATGAGTTTTTTCTGACGAAAAAATTTACGTGCATACCTACACCCGCCGCTTCACCGTTCGGAACCGCGTGTAAAACTGTAGGTCCCTTCCCTTGCCCCTTACTAGGTGGTAGGCTCAAATTGTAGCCGGCTGGGTTGGTACCGCCGTACCGGATGTAAGATGGCCGCATAGCAGCCTCGGCTGTGCTCTCCTCTAGCCCAGTATAGCCAGCAATCCAGGGAAGTCTCCGGTATGGCACCTACCTTCTCGGAGGTGATATTGGCTAGTCGAAGCATGCGCTTTGGCCCCTCCGACTCAGCCAGCCATACCGGATTACATAAAAAAAAAAAAATACATACAAGCGTCAAACTTGGTGTGATTATAATGCAAACTCTGTTATAATGATGAAACGGCGAGGCAACGCCGCCAGCATCCTCGGTACAGTGCCCACATCGTCACACCTGGAGGAGGGTTATTAAGTTTTGTATTGGTTATAGGTTTATATTTTATTTTTCAGTTAGTTTTTAGTATTTTTTAGTTATAGCTTTTTATTTTATTTGATAGGTAGTTTAAGTTTATTTAATAATCTTAATTTATTAATGATGAAATATTATTTTACATTCCCACACTCAAGTCTCTTGCCTACATAATTCACAACATACGACTCAAAAGGGGCGTGAAGGAGCATCAGTCAGGCCGGCATGGCATTCGCAATGCCTGAATACGACCGAATGTCCATTGGTGTCGTTAAAAACCTTATGGGGGGCACGCCGCCACATGCCGTGCTTTCTATAAAAAATGAAATATAAAATCTATAAAAATATATAACAACTCTCAAACATCTAAAGGTTGATGGGCAGAAATCTCTCTAAGGGATAAGTCCGCCTTTGCCCGTCATGTAAATATATAAGGTGTTTCGTTAGTCATGTCATTAACTTCGGGAGGGTTACATACACACTCAAATAAACACTTTACGTAAGAAAAAAAACATATGTTTATACTTTTCGAGAAATTTAACAAAACATGTTTGCTACCTAAACATTAACCTGTGTGTAACAGTAGGTAACTTGCATTGTACGGGGTCAATGACCGTACTATGTTCGAACGCAGAACAGCTGTTTGTTGTAAGTAAGTCACAAGGTCACTATGATTGGTTTTTACAGCTACTTATTTAATTTTATTTTTTTGTTAGGAGAAAAAAATGCTCCTATAAACATATGTTTTTTTTTCTTACGTAAAGTGTTTATTTAAGTGTGTATGTAACCCTCCCGAAGTTAATGACATGACTAACGAAACACCTTATACATCATGGTTGTTTCTCAAAAAAAAAAGTTTGAACCAATAAAATATTTCCTATCAACAACACCCGTGCCGCTTGGACTACGCAATGCTGGTGACAGTACTCAACGCTCACCCGGCGTTCTTGCAGTAGGCGAGCGCGCGCCTCCTGTTGGCCGGCACATCCTGGAAGAGCGTCAGCACGAGGTCGAGGTCGCAGCCGGCCGCGTCAACCGCGCAGTGCAGAGCCGTGTCGCCCGCCTTGTTGTCCTGTAGCGTGACAAAAGCTGTCGGCTAGTACAAACTGTAGGGTTGATGAGGAAGCGGTTATGAGGAAGAGGAAGTGTCGAGCACAAAGTTAGAGGATGCGGTTGAGGATGAGGATTTTGAGGATATATTTATGTACCGTGTGGGGCCGGTACTTTAAAAGAATAGCCCCACTGCATCTCTCCCCGTGTATGTCGTAAAAGGCGACTAAGGGATATGACTCCCTTCTTATATTACTAGGTGGTAGGGTTTAACCCGCCCGGGTTGGTACCACCGCACTGAATGAAAGGTCGGTCGAAAAGGCTATGTAAATAGTTTGTGTTTTCCGTCCAGTTCAGTGTAGCCGGCACGACCGAAGGGAAGCACTGACGTGGCACCAAGTTCATCCGGTGTTATGGGCTGACATCACGGATGTTGATGTAGGTGATGTAGCCAAACATGTCAGATTCCATAAAAAAAAATAAAAACTGACAGACTCAACCTGTTTTTGAAAGTACATGAAGCCTTGGGGTGAGCTCAGGGGGAGGAGTTTGAATTCATACTAAGTTTTTTTGTAAAGTCACAGGCATTGAATCGTGCTGAAGTACATTAAAATATCAATATAGTTACTATGGGGCTGGCATAGCCAGGAATGGCTAAAGCCTTAAAAAAAAAATTAAGATAAAAAAAAAAGAACGGTGTGGCGATATTGCCACGCCCCGCACGGTTCTATGTGTGTGTGTGTGTGTGTGCGCGTGTTTCTCATCAATGCACAGTACTCACAGGTAAGGTGACCGGCACGCCGCCGTGCGCTAGCAGCACGTGCACGATGCGCGTCGTCTGCGGGCCGGCGCGCGCGCTGTGCAGCTGGCACGCGAGGTGCAGCGCGCTGTAGCCTGCGACAACGCAAAGCGCACCGTTAGCCTCGTTCACAGACCTCACATTCAAATTCAGACACCTGATTCACTTAATTAAAAAGTCTTTGCAGTCAGAACTCTCAGCAAAATTGTTAATCTTGCTCTCAAGCTGTGTTTTAGATAGACTATGGGCGGTGTTATTATGTGGCTAGTCACTAAACTTGTAAAAATATGTTTTAAAAAATTCCCTGCGAAGTTTCTTGTCGGTTCTTCTTCGTGGGTGTAATCGAACCGGATAGAACAAATTGTGACAAGTTCGAGCGCAGTCTAACTGCCATATGAATGGACAATAAACAATACAATACAATACAAAAAAGATATTTATTTCGCCATAAAGAACACACAACAATAACAATATTACATTGAGGAATATGCATATTCAGTATGGTTCGTCATAGTTTTTGTTTTATCCCGTTCAGAAATGCAATCTATAAGGAAGAATCGGGCAAGAAACCTTACAGCAGGGACTGAAAACCGGTACCTATAACGGTTTCGGTTCTTTTGTGGTTCTGAAAGTACCGGTACCATGTAAGTTTCCTTTACCGGTACTTCAGGAGTACCGGTAAAGGAAAAGTACCGGTATTATGGTACCGGTACTCGACTCCTATACGCTGAGAGAAAGGGAAGCAAATAGTCACGAAAATTGGCAACGTCTCTCCTCTACTCTAAATACCTCTTTGCTCGGTACCGGTATGGAACCGATAAAGTTGGCAACAACGCATTTTTCAAGGAACCGAAAAAATACCGGTATATACCGGTACATAAGGGTTCCAAAAGGGGTTTTCTTTCCGAAATTAGGGTACCGGTTCTGGTTCCGGTCCTACCGGAACCAAAAAGAACCCATAAATACCGGTATTTTCGGTACCCTTTTCATACCATGCCTTAAAGAGCTTTTTTTAAAAAATGCTTAAATATAACTTACATGCTAATTTTTAATTATGTTAACTATAACATACTACATCTAATAAAAAATAATAATAATAAGTAAAATATTATCTTTAACACATTGACTGCCAAGTTATCGCTGGCACCAGCTCGCTTGCCAGCCAACTCGCTTGTACCGTGTGGGGTCGGTACTTAAAAAGAATAGCCCCACTGCATCTCTCCCCGTCGCATGTCGTAAAAGTCGACTAAGGGATCGTCAGCCTTGGCAGCTTAATGGTGCGGTCAGTTATTGGATGTATGACCGGCCGACTGTTGGAGGCTGGCCGTGGTTCGGATTCCACGTTAAACTGTAGGTCCCTTCCCTTCTTACCTTACTAGGTGGTAGGGTTTATCCCGGCCGGGTTGGTACCACCGCACTGAGCGAAACGTCGGTCGAAACGGCTATGTAAATAGTTCGTGTTTTCCGTCCAGTTCAGTGTAGCCGGCGCGAAATGAAGGGAAGCACTGACATGGCACCTAGTTCACCCGGTGTTATGGGCTGACATCACGGATGTTGTAGGTGATGTAGCCAAACGTGTCAAGTTTCCATAAAAAAAAAAAAAAAACCAGAATCGCGGTGCCACCATACAAACGCGTTACTACGAGTATACTCGTAGTTGGCAACCTGCATAAAAATGTTATACCAGGGTTCCAACTACGAGTTTACTCGTACTAGTTATATTCCCTTTCCTATGCACCTCGAGCCTCTTGGACGCAAATTATTCAAGCCTGAAGAATTTCATGACCTCTTTTTTTTTTTTATGGAAACTGACACGTTTGGCTACATCAGCTACAACATCCGTGATGTCAGCCCATAACACCGGGTGAACTAGGTGCTATGTCAGTGCTTCCCTTCATTTCGCGCCGGCTACACTGAACTGGACGGAAAACACGAACTATTTACATAGCCGTTTCGACCGACGTTTCGCTCAGTGCGGTGGTACCAACCCGGCCGGGATAAACCCTACCACCTAGTAAGGTAAGAAGGGAAGGGGACCTACAGTTTAACATGGAATCCGAACGACGGTCAGCCTCCAACGGTCGGGCGGTCAACCATCCAATAACTGACCGCACCACTGAGCTGCCGAGGCTGACGATCCCTTAGTCGACTTTTACGACATGCGACGGGGAGAGATGCAGTGGGGCTATTCTTTTTAAGTACCGACCCCACACGGTACCTCTGCAAAATTCCGCCTACAGAAAAAAAAAATCCTACAAAACCTTGTAGAGTCTGCACAAAAAACAAAAAACGCACAGAAAGGGCATACTGCTGTGGTATGTGCCCAGTACAACCAGCGCTCTGCATTGTCAAATGTTTTAAAATGTATCACACTTATCAAAATTTTTTCGGAGATGGAAGAATTATAATTTAGTAATAACATTCGATTGTTTTCTATATTTTTATGACTATTGATCGTTTCTATTATGTTTTGTACTTTTTTCTGATGTTTTTAACCGTATTTCACTATAGAAAAATAAGTCAGCTTATCTATATTTGTCATTGTAATACCGACCTAGATTGTAAGAAACACATTCTGAAAAATTTAATTTTTTTTCTAATAAAAGTAATAATCCTACTCGTTTTTTGTTCTGACTTTTATTCGAGGTGCCAATCTATAAATTGGAATGGTTATTGGGGCGCCAACATGTCCACACTACTTTATAAGTGCCTTTGAAGCAGTACGAGTATACTCGTAGTCGGCACCTACCATAGAAACCAACTATGAGTATACTCGTAGTCGGCACCTACTATAGAAACCAACTATGAGTATACTCGTAGTCGGCACCTACCATAGAAACCAACTATGAGTATACTCGTAGTAGGCACCTACTATAGAAACCAACTATGAGTATACTCGTAGTCGGCACCTACTATAGAAACCAACTATGAGTATACTCGTAGTCGGCACCTACCATAGAAACCAACTATGAGTATACTCGTAGTCGGCACCTACTATAGAAACCAACTATGAGTATACTCGTAGTCGGCACCTACTATAGAAACCAACTATGAGTATACTCGTAGTCGGCACCTACCATAAAAACCAACTATGAGTATACTCGTAGTCGGCACCTACTATAGAAACCAACTATGAGAATACTCGTAGTCGGCACCTACTATAGAAACCAACTATGAGTATACTCGTAGTCGGCACCTACTATAGAAACCAACTATGAGTATACTCGTAGTCGGCACCTACTATAGAAACCAACTATGAGAATACTCGTAGTCGGCACCTACTATAGAAACCAACTATGAGTATACTCGTAGTCGGCACCTACTATAGAAACCAACTATGAGTATACTCGTAGTCGGCACCTACTATAGAAACCAACTATGAGTATACTCGTAGTCGGCACCTACTATAGAAACCAACTATGAGTATACTCGTAGTCGGCACCTACTATAGAAACCAACTATGAGTATACTCGTAGTCGGCACCTACTATAGAAACCAACTATGAGTATACTCGTAGTCGGCACCTACCATAGAAACCAACTATGAGTATACTCGTAGTCGGAACCTACTATAGAAACCAACTATGAGTATACTCGTAGTCGGCACCTACTATAGAAACCAACTATGAGTATACTCGTAGTCGGCACCTACCATAGAAACCAACTATGAGTATACTCGTAGTCGGCACCTACTATAGAAACCAACTATGAGAATACTCGTAGTCGGCACCTACCATAGAAACCAACTATGAGTATACTCGTAGTCGGCACCTACTATAGAAACCAACTATGAGTATACTCGTAGTCGGCACCTACTATAGAAACCAACTATGAGTATACTCGTAGTCGGCACCTACTATAGAAACCAACTATGAGTATACTCGTAGTCGGCACCTACCATAAAAACCAACTATGAGTATACTCATAGTCGGCACCTACTATAGAAACCAACTATGAGAATACTCGTAGTCGGCACCTACTATAGAAACCAACTATGAGTATACTCGTAGTCGGCACCTACTATAGAAACCAACTATGAGTATACTCGTAGTCGGCACCTACTATAGAAACCAACTATGAGAATACTCGTAGTCGGCACCTACTATAGAAACCAACTATGAGTATACTCGTAGTCGGCACCTACTATAGAAACCAACTATGAGTATACTCGTAGTCGGCACCTACTATAGAAACCAACTATGAGTATACTCGTAGTCGGCACCTACTATAGAAACCAACTATGAGTATACTCGTAGTCGGCACCTACTATAGAAACCAACTATGAGTATACTCGTAGTCGGCACCTACCATAGAAACCAACTATGAGTATACTCGTAGTCGGCACCTACTATAGAAACCAACTATGAGTATACTCGTAGTCGGCACCTACTATAGAAACCAACTATGAGTATACTCGTAGTCGGCACCTACCATAGAAACCAACTATGAGTATACTCGTAGTCGGCACCTACTATAGAAACCAACTATGAGAATACTCGTAGTCGGCACCTACTATAGAAACCAACTATGAGTATACTCGTAGTCGGCACCTACTATAGAAACCAACTATGAGTATACTCGTAGTCGGCACCTACTATAGAAACCAACTATGAGAATACTCGTAGTCGGCACCTACTATAGAAACCAACTATGAGTATACTCGTAGTCGGCACCTACTATAGAAACCAACTATGAGTATACTCGTAGTCGGCACCTACTATAGAAACCAACTATGAGTATACTCGTAGTCGGCACCTACCATAGAAACCAACTATGAGTATACTCGTAGTCGGCACCTACTATAGAAACCAACTATGAGTATACTCGTAGTCGGCACCTACTATAGAAACCAACTATGAGTATACTCGTAGTCGGCACCTACTATAGAAACCAACTATGAGTATACTCGTAGTCGGCACCTACTATAGAAACCAACTATGAGTATACTCGTAGTCGGCACCTACTATAGAAACCAACTATGAGTATACTCGTAGTCGGCACCTACTATAGAAACCAACTATGAGTATACTCGTAGTCGGCACCTACTATAGAAACCAACTATGAGTATACTCGTAGTTGGCAGTCAATGGGTTAAAAAAAGAGAATAAAGTAAAAAGAACATAGGGTTCAGTCAAATTTATACATATAAAAGATTCATTTGAATCGTCCAAGTCAGCAATATTGTTTATTTACAATATGAAAAAAATTCATTTAATTTATAAAATGGATTATCTAAGAGAAATATTTTCAGCTGACTCTGGAACACATTGTCACTGTTTATAGATCTAGTCCGTCCGCTCCAGACGTCGCTACGTCCTCCACGAGGACCAGAGAGGTCCATCGCGGCCTAGTTCTTAATGAATGTAACCGTGTCCTCCATAAGGGCCAACGTATCGTGCACGAAGACGACAATCCTTCACAAGGGCCAATATTGTTTGGCGCAAAGTCTACCTTTTTGACGTTATAACGTCTTATAAATTGATGAATGCCGGCTGCACGCACGAAAAAGTGTAACGTTCCATCTGAGCCTGTACGTGCAAGCGAGAGCGCGTAACAAGCGATAGAGAGGCACAATCGGCCCAAGCGTCAGTGTTGCCAAACGTACGGTAATTGCCGTATCGTACGGTAATCGAGGCTAGGCAGTGATAGGGGTGCCGTACGAAAAAATACGGTAATTCTTATAGCTGTGTTTCTTTATGACGTTATCACGTAAAACTGTCGTCCGTAAACCAACTTTACAGACAACCAATTTTTTTTATTTTTTAATTTTATGTCAGACGGCCGCTCACCTTCAGTGTTGCGATGCTCCAGGTCGAGCAGGGGTCTGTCGCGCGGGTCCCTCGCCACCAGCTCCGCGAGGCAGTCTGCGTGCGTGTCCCCCAGCCGCGCCAGAGCGCCGGCTATGTTGTCACCCGTCACGTCCGTCTGTAAAGTGTGCTGTTTTTAACCGCCGACGAAAAGAACGGAGGGGTGTTATAAGTTTGACGTGTGTGTGTGTGTGAGAGAGAGGGTGTGTGTGTGTGTGTGTGTGTCTGTCTGTGGCATCGTAGCTCCCAAACGGATGGACCGATTTGGATGTGGTTTTTTTTATTAGGAAGCTTGTTTAATCGGCATGGTTCTTAGCTATGTTTGTAATCAAGTAATTAAGTAATAAAAAAATATTTAAGTATCTTTAAAAGTGGAAAGATCTTCAAACGGTTTTTTTTAAAAAGCTTGAAATAAAAATTAAATTACAAATTTTAAAAATCCCCGACCCTTAAAAGTCAAAAATAATGTCCGTTTACTTACTTAAAGGAGTCAGGAGATCCTAAGTAAATAAAATATGAAAACTCAGAGCTGCGCGGGAATTTACTTAGTGGTCTCCTGACTCCTTTAAATAAATAAACGGAAATTATTTTTGACTTTTAAGGGTCGGGGGTTTTTTAAATGTGTAATATTTTTAACACTGACTGAAAATATGAATTATTTATATTAATTTTGGGAGCAGCAAAGGATTGGGAATTGTTGATGGACACACATGAGAAGCATTACCAAATGCCTTCGGAAATCTGTACCACAGCATTAAGACCAGATATACTCATATTCTCAAAAGCGACAAAGCATGTAGTACTTGTTGAACTTACAGTTCCATGGGAAAGTAACATACCGAAGGACCACAACATCAAACTTAACAAGTACTGCAAGTTAGTAGACCGGATTGTGGGAAACGGATTCAAGACTGATCTCTTCGCTGTGGAAGTCGGAGCAAGAGGACTACCAGCAAAGTCGCTCTACAGTCTCTTCAAGAATCTAGGGCTCCCAAGATCGACGCTAAGCTCATACATGGAGAGAGCTTCGAAAAGGTCACTGGAAGCATCCTACAGAATATGGATAGGTAGAGAGAGGGAGGTCGAGAGCGTGACTGGTGGTTTCCCCGCGTCCTAGTCAACGCAGACTAGCTGACGAGGGCTCGATGCCAGCCGAAACGTGAAGCATGCGCGGGAAACTTAGAGTGGCCACTCGCTAGTCCCGGCCTCGATTAACACCCTCCTCTACTGCCGATGGGCCCGGATATATTCGGTGAAGCCATCATAAGCTTAGTTCCACAACTTCCCTTCTATGGAACTTTCAACGGAAACTTACCATACAAGACCTATTTTAAATGCACAACTAGTGATGAAAGTCGGCTCACAGACAGGTTAGAAATATAAAAAAAAAAACAACTTTCCATAAAAATATAACGACTATTATTTTTAATCGACTTCAAAAAAAGGAGGAGGTTCTCAATTTGATTGTTTTTTTTTTATGTTTGTTACCTCAGAACTTTCAACTGGGTGAACCGATTTTGATGATTCTTTTTTTATTTGAAAGCTGGTGCTTCCCGTGTGGTCCCATTTGGTCAAGATCGGATTGGAAAGCGAGGCGGAATCGCGAGGCCGAAGGCCGAGCGATTCCGCCGAGTACATAAAACAAAAATACATAGTACAAAAAACTGTGAAATAAAAAACTATTTAAAACAATATAAAAACCGCCTTCAAAAATGTATGAAATAAAAAAAAATCGTACCCTAGAGTTGAAGGCGGTGCTAAAGCAAGCAAAAATGATGCATGAAAGAAAACATGAGTGGATGATATCCTTTGTGATTTGTGTAGCCTTCTTTAGCACCGCCTTCAACTCTAGGGTTCGATTTTTTTTATTTCATACATTTTTGAAGGCGGTTTTTAAGTACCGGCGCCGCGCCGCACGGTACGCATTTCGAACTGTACCTGTGTGAAGACGGCTGCGGGGCGCGCGGCGGCCGCCGGTGCGCAGGCGAGCGCGCGGCGCGCGCACCACACGAGGTAGCGCGTGATCTCGGGGCGCGCGGCGCACCGCACCGCCGCGCGCGACAGCAGCGCCAGACCTGAGCCAACACAACACAATACCATTATTACTAATTCAAAAAAATTCACTAGAGAATAACTACATTATGAGTTGCCGGAATTTTAAAATACAGTAGGCGCTCGGTAATCCGGCACCCTTTCGCCTATGCTGGATTGCTGGATTTGTATGGGATATAAAGAAATTTATGTATGTACAAGCAAACGTAGCGTGGGACGCCGCCCGGCTAGGTGGACAGATGACCTAAAAAAGGTAGCCGGGAGTGGATGGATGAGAAGAGCGGAGGACCGCGTGTGGTGGCGTGCCTTGGGAGAGGCCTATGTCCAGCAGTGGACCGATACAGGCTGATGATGATGATGATGATGTATGTACATATGTGGTAAATAAATTCTATAATAGATTCTTATAGTAAAAGAGTCCAAAAGTAAATACATAAAGTCATTTAATTATACATATAAAATTGGTAACATTGTTTACTTAAAACCAAGTTGTGTCTATCACTAATCGCTTCGCGCACACTGTAGGAGGGAAGGTGTGGATCTAAGCTTACGATGGCTTCACCGAACATATCCGGGCCCATCGGCAGTAGAGGAGGGTATTAATCGAGGCCGGGACTAGCGAGTGGCCACTCTAAATTTCCCGCGCATGCTTCACGTTTCGGCTCGCTTCAAGCCCTCGTCAGCTAGTCTGCGTTGACTAGTAATTCTACATCTGCTGTACGTAATTCAACAAACATTGGTTTTCTGTAAAGTCGGTTTACGGACGATAGTTTTACGTGATGACGTCATACAACCCTTGTTTCATGAATATTCTAAATTTAAAATATTTTCCGACCGGCCGGATATTATGGTACGAGTAACCTCGTTTTAATTTCTGCGGCCCTGGTACTTTTACAAGCCGACGCTTGGGCCGATTGTGCCTCTCTATCGCTTGTTACGCGCTCTCGCTTGCGCACACAGGCTCAGATGGAACGTGACGTGATATTCGTGCGTGCAGCCGGTGTTCATCAATTTATAAGACGTTATCACGTCAAAAAAAAACAGCCGCGTAGTTTCGCTGTCAAGGTCGCGGCCGGAATGAGCGCGAGAGCAAATTTTGCTATGCTCACCCGAATCCGCCCGCTCTATAATCCGGCAGTAGTGCCGGATTATAGAGCGGGTCAGCTGAGGATAAGAATGCCGGACTACTGGGCGTGCCGGACTGTCGAGCGCCGGATTACCGAGCGCCTACTGTACTTTCCCTTGAAGAGAGGTGACTCTTAGCAGATACTACCTTGCTATTTATGTGGTGCGTGGACGCTTGGATTATTTTTTTTTTTATGTGAACCAGCTTGGGTGGCTGTGCCAAGAGACCAATGGTGCAGTCAACAGAGCCAAAATCACCTCTCCTCGCGAAACCACGCTCAGTTAGGTGCCATGCCAGCAGATTTGCGGACTGTTGCTAGGCTGTCTAGCCCGTTAATACGACGTTTGAAGACACCCAGGTTAAAGGATTCAGGAAATACACTCGCCGGAAGACAGTTCCATACTCTAGCGGTGCGACAAAGAAGCGATTTAGAGAACCGATGGGTTCTCAAAAGCCCAATGTCAACAACGAAAGGGTGCTGAGTCTCTCTGCGACGAGTCATGCGGAGATAGGACGCGTGGCAGGGAATAAGGGATGCTAGTTCCGCAGAGCAGCGTCCGTGATAGTATCTGTAAAACAGATATGGATAGCACTGAACTAGTGGGGATTGTGGGACTGAACGTCCCACAGCGTCGTACACGTCACACAGCTCTCCTCCACGAGCCCGCGCACCACACCAACTATGCTCAGGACTCAGTTTTCACTACAATTGTACGTAACTTCAATCGATCTATTTACTGATACTGACATCGTTCGCCTATCTAGGTCAAAATTCAGAATTGAGATTATAAAGACATTGATACCATTGTAACCAAAGTATTACCCACACAGGCATTCATTACCACAATTTATTTTTATTTTATTTAATTTTTTCTTATATTTCCATATGTTATGTTTCCTAGCTCGTAATTAATGTAATCCCTTATGGAAATCTTTAATACGCCAACGTAAGTGTTCATTCTAAGTGTATAATTTGTATAACTTGTGCTGTTGATTTCATGAAAAATAAAGAAGAGAAATCAATACTAATAATAAATCTGTAAGGGATGGGCAGGGCTATTCGTAGTTACGCCAAACAGAGATTATTAACTAAGAACTCGTAGTATGCCAAACAGAGATTATTAACTAAGAGCTCGTAGGTATGCCAAACAGAGATTATTAACTAAGAACTCGTAGGTACGCCAAACAGAGATTATTAACTAAGAACTGGGAGTGTCCTATTTGATTTCCTACAAATAGACCTACCAGGCGGGACAGTGCTATTCGCAGGTATGAGGTATTCGTAGGTACGAACTGCACTATGCGAGTTGGTTTGCATACCTGCATGGAGCAGTTTGCATACCTGCATGCAGGTTTACCTACGAATAGACATTCCCGATCGTACCTGCGTGCAGGTATACCTACCAATAGACACTTCCGTAAGGGATGGTCATGGAGTAAGTTACTTTGTTCTATTTCTATCAGACATTGTGTTTGTAGACTCTATGTATGATACTAAAACTAAATTGACTATGTTTAGAAATATTTTATGTATGTATGTTTTTTTTATGTAATACGGTATGAGTGGCTGAGTCGGAGGGGCCAAAGCACATGTTCCAGCCATTATCACCTCCGAGAAGGTAGGTGCCATACCGGAGACTTCCCTGGATTGCTGGCTATACTGGACCAGAGGAGAACACAGCTGAGGGTGCTATGCGACCATCTTACATCAAGTACGGTGGTATCAACCCAGTCGGCTACAATTTACGCCTACCACCTAGTAAGGGGCAAGGGGAGGGACCTACAGTTTTACACCGGCTCCGAACGGTGAAGCAGCAGGTGTAGGTATGTATGCAAATTTTTTTCGTCAGAGAAAACTCATTGGTGCACGCCGACCGGATTCGAACCTCGGACCTCTCGCATGAGAAACCGACGCCCAAACCACTCGGCCACCTAGTTAGACACACAGATAGTTAGACAGGAAAATGCTGCCGAGAAATCTCCATGAATATGAAAATGGGCCAACGGCTACACCCTCCCGCGGACAGCTTGAATATATTCATACTAAGCGAACAGATAAGGATAAACGTTTAGGAGATACTTTGTTCTGTCGCAACGAATGTCGGTGAAACACAATTTTTTTTTTCTAATCGAGGTCATAGATTTTTGTAAAACTAATTTGGGATTCGCGGGACCGGAGTGAACAAGTCAGTATAACAATCATTATATTAACCTGGACGTAATATTTTCATAAATTTTTAATCAAGTTTTTATTTTTAATTAGTACAATTTTAATATTAAGTGTTTTAGTGATTGAAATGTATTTTTAACCGACTTCAAAAAAAGGAGGAGGTTCTCAATTCGACTGTATTTTTTTTTTGTTTCTTGTTTTTTTTATGTTTGTTACCTCAGAACTTTCGACTGGGTGAACCGATTTTGAAAATTCTTTTTTTATTTAAAAGCTGGTGCTTCCCGTGTGGTGCCATTTCAATTTGGTTAAGATCGGATTGGAAAGCGAGGCGGAATCGCGAGGCCGAAGGCCGAGCGATTCCGCCGAGTACAGTAACAGCAAAAAAAAAATACTAAAATAACTGTGAAAAAAAAAACTATTTAAAAAAATATAAAAACCGCCTTCAAAAATGTATGAAATAAAAAATAATCGAACCCTAGAGTTGAAGGCGGTGCTAAAGCAAGCAAAAATCACCGACCGCCTTCAACTCTAGGGTTGGTTTTTTTTTTTTCATACATTTTTGAAGGCAGTTTTAATTTATCAATAAGCAATATATCATTGGTGAAACCCTTTGAGTCTAACACTTTAAAAACATACTCCGAGAAAAAAGTACCGTGTGGGGTCGGTACTTAAAAAGAATAGCCCCACTGCATCTCTCCCCGTGCATGTCGTAAAAGTCGACTAAGGGATAGGGGTTTTGCACGAAGGTCCCCAACCAAGCGGGATTAGTTTGCAGGCCTAGAGCCAACCCCAAATCAACAACAACAACAACAACAACAACAACAACATACTCCGAGAGGTCCGAGGTTCGAATCCGGTCGTCGTGTCCCAATGAGTTTTTTCTGATGAAAAGATTTACATGCATACCTACACCTGCTGCTTCACCGTTCGGAACCGGTGTAAAACTGTAGGTCCCTTCCCTTGGCCCTTACTAGGTGGTAGGCTCAAATTGTAGCCGACTGGGTTGGTACCACCGTACTGGATGGAAGATGGCCGCATAGCAGCCTCGGTTGTTCTCTCCTCTAGTCCAGTATAGCCAGCAATCCAGGTAAGTCTCCGGTATGGCACCTACCTTCTCCGAGCTGATATTGGCCGGTCGGAGCATGTGCTTTGGGCACTCTGACTCAGCCATCCATACCGGATTACATAAAAAAAAAACCCTCAACATCCGAGGTTCGGATTCCTCGTAAAACTGTAGGTCCCTTCCCTCCTAATCTTACTTGGTGGTAGGGTTTAACTCGCCCGGCTTGGTACCACCGCACTGAGTGAAACGTCGGTCTAAACGGCTATGTAAATAGTTTGTGTTTTCCGACCAGTTCAGTGTAGCCGGCACGATCAAAGGGGGAAGCGCTGACATGGCACCTAGTTCGCCCGGTGTTATGGGCTGACATCACGGACGTTGTAGGTGATGTAGCCAAACGTGTCAGTTTCCATAAATAAAAAAAAAAATAAAAAAAATACCCCCCCCCAAAACTCACCAAAACGATGCCTACACCCCAAAAACCATCCCCCCCCCCCCCCGCCCCCCCTTCCCACCAACTCACCGAAGTCTTCATCGAGGAAGAGGTCTGGCTTCTCAGCCAGCAGCCGCTGGCAGATGAGCGCGACGAGCGCGTAGTCAACGTCGTCGCTGGCCGAGCTCGGAGCGCCCTCGAGAGCCGGCAGCACCCGGAAGTACAGTAGACTGCGGGCAGTGAGACACAAAATTTAAAAAAAAAATTTTTTTTTTTAAGGCTTTAGCCATTCCTGGCTATGCCAGCCCCATAGTAACTATATTGATATTTAAATGTACTTCAGCATGATTCAACGCCTGTGACTTTACAAAAAAACTTAGTATGAATTCAAACTCCTCCCCCTGAGCTCGCCCCAAGGCTTCGTGTACTTTCAAAAATTTATGAAATAAAAAAAATCGAACCATAGAGTTGAAGGCGGCCGGTTATTTTTGCTTGCTTTAGCACCGCCTTCAACTCTAGGATTCGATTTTTTTTTTATTTCATACATTTTTGTAGGCGGTTTTTATATTTTTTTAAATAGTTTTTTATTTCACAGTTTTTTTAAATAATTTTTTGCTATTAATGTACTCGGCGGAATCGCTCATAAAAAAAGAATCATCAAAATCGGTTCACCCAGTCGAAAGTTCTGAGGTAACAAACATAAAAAAAACAGTCGAATTGAGAACTCCTTCCTCCTTTTTTTGAAGCCGGTTAAAAACAGGTTGAGTCTGTCAGTTCTTAAGTCTCTCAATAGCTTCTGCCTCAGTTCTCGGTTCCGGGCGCATTCCAACAGTATATGGAGTAGGTCCTCTTCTATCCCACACGTTTTTTTTATTTTTTTTTTATTGAACCTGACACGGATGGCTACATCACCTACAACATCCGCGATGTCAGCCCATAACACCGGGTGAACTTGGTGCCACGTCAGTGCATCCCTTCGGTCGTGCCGGCTACACTGAACTGGACGGAAAACACAAACTAATTACATAGCCGTTTCGACCGACCTTTCATTCAGTGCGGTGGTACCAACCCGGGCGGGTTAAACCCTACCACCTAGTAATATAAGAAGGGAGTTATATCCCATAGTCGCCTTTTACGACATACACGGGGAGAGATGCAGTGGGGCTATTCTTTTAAAGTACCGGCCCCACACGTGCTGCAGTTGAGTGAATCTTCATGAGGTGCATTGTCTTATTTGTTGGAATGTGTCTGGATCGTAGTCTCAGGCCCATTACAACACTCTGTTACTCTACGAGAGGAGAACACTGCTGCATCTAAACTCAGCGGTAATACCGTGGTGGTACTTTCGTCAGCGTCTGTAGCTCAGTGGTGCGGTCGGTCGACTGTTATTAAGCAACGCTGAGAGCGAGCAGTACTTGGATGGGTGACCGCTCGACCGTTGGAGGCTGACCGCGGTTCGGATTCCACGTAAACCTGTAGCTCCCTTCCCTTCTTACCTTACTCGGTGGTAGGGTTCAACCCGCCCGGGTTGCTACCACCGCACTGAACGAAACGTCGGTTATGAAAATTATAAAGTTCGTATTTTCCATCCAGTTCAGTGTGGCCGACATGAAATGAAGGGGAGCACTGACACGGCAGCTAGTTCACCCGGTGTTATGGGCTGACATCACGGATGTTGTAGGTGATGTAACCAAGCGTATCAGTGTCCATTAAAAAAAAAGCTAAACTCAGTTTCGTCACCTTTTACGACACGCACGGGGAAATGTGTTGCTGTGGAAGTCGGAGCAAGAGGACTACCAGCGAAGTCGCTCTACAGTCTCTTCAAGAATCTAGGGCTGCCAAGATCGACGCTAAGCTCATATATGGAGAGAGCTTCGAAAACGTCACTGGAAGCATCCTACAGAATATGGATAGGTAGAGAGAGGGAGGTCGAGAGCGGGGCTGGTGGTTCCCCGCGTCCTAGTCAACGCAGACTAGCTGACGAGGGCTTGAAGCGAGCCGAAACGTGAAGCACGCGCGGGAAATTCAGAGTGGCCACTCGCTAGTCCCGACCTCGATTAACACCCTCCTCTACTGCCGGTGGGCCCGGATATGTTCGGTGAAGCCATCGCAAACTCAGTTCGACACCTTCCTATGTATATATACTTTATTGAACACCAATTAAAAAAAAAATTGGAATAACAGGTGAGCTTAATGCCGCGAAACATTCTATTCTAACTAACCTTTGATGCAGTCGGGCTATTCTTTTTAAGTACCGGCCCCACACGGCACCGGTGTGTGGGGCCTTAATGAATCGTCTTAAATACTCACTTGAATAGTTGATCAATATTCAGCTTGCCGACCCTCAAGGTCATCTGGATGCGTTTCTCCTTCGTGCAGCGGTCGAGCCTCTCCACGAACGCATCTTTGGGATGCTTCCGATCCTTCTGGCAACACTGCATGGCCGCGTATCTCGCAGCCAACACCTGCATGTGCTTCTTGAACATGCTCATGTTGAACGGTGCGCGGCGTTTCAATTTTGAATCGTCCGCGTCGGATTCTTCGTCGATTTTGACGGCGGCGTCCGTCAGTTTTATCGTCGGCGTCGTGCGGTCGTGCTCCGGCGACGCGCTCGCGAATATGTACGTTTGCTCCGTGCGGTTGCTCGGTGACATGACGTAATCGTCGGAACGCGGCGAGCTGTGCGCGTACGACTCCGCGTATTTTGGCGACGCGAAAGGCGACGGCGGGCAGTGGGAGTCGTTTGAGCGAGGCGGCGTTAGCATGTCCGCTCCCAGCGTGTTATGATTGAACGCTAGAAGGAAGTCTTCGCTCAGCATCGCATTCTGCGAATTGAAATCTTTGAACACGTTCTGCGCTCCGTCGAACGCGCTGTCGAAATTGTGGGCGCCATCGAAGTCGGACAAGCCGTCGAAGACGCGCGCGTTTAACCCGTCGTTTGAATGAGACGAGCTCGAGTAGCTCGGCGACGCCTTTATAATCTGTTGCGCGTAATCGTTTAAGAGGTCAGCGTCGGCGGGCGGCGACTTCGCGTACGTCGGCGACGCACTCAGCACGGGCATGAAGTCGTGCGTGAAAAAGTCGTGTGATATTTCGTGTGCTAAAATCTGCGGTGGCGAACTCGAATAGCTTTGTATCGACTCGGGCGAAGGGTTTTGGGCGTTCAACTCGGCTTCATAGAGTGACATCAGGTTCGATGCGTTCGTTTGTTGGTTTATTGCGGTCCATTGGCCGTCGAAATTTGGATTCTGGAGTGTGGGCTGACTTTCGAGTAGCGTGTCGATGACCTCGTTCGGAAGCACCGCGAAGACCTGAAATGAAAATATGAATATATTTTTTGATTTTTTTTTTGTCTTTATTTTGTTTAAGATAGCCCACATATGGGCAACCTACTTAGTACAAACTTAATACTATTTGTACTGTATGTACCGCGTGGGGTCGGTAATGTACCGTGTGGGTTCGGTACTTAAAAAGAATAGCCCCACTGCATCTCTCCCCGTCGCATGTCGTAAAAGTCGACTAAGGGATAAGAAAATTCGTCAGCCTCGGTAGCTCAGTGGCGCGGTTGGTTAGTCAACTGTTATTAAGCAACGCTGAGCGCGGTCAGTGATTGGATGGGTGACCGCTCGACCGTTGGAGGCTGACCGTGGTTCGGATTCCACGTTAAACTGTAGGTCCCTTCCCTTCTTACCTTACTAGGTGGTAGGGTTTATCCCGCCCGGGTTGCTACCACCCGCACTGAATGAAAGGTCGGTCGAAACGGCTATGTAAATAGTTTCTGTTTTCCGTCCAGTTCAGTGTAGCCGGCACGACCGAAGGGAAGCACTGACGTGGCACCAAGTTCACCGCGGTGTTATGGGCTGTAATCACGGATGTTGTAGGTGATGTAGCCAACCGTGTCAGTTTCCATAAAAAAAAAAATTTATAAAGAATATATACATACACATACATACATGCAAAGACTTATTAATTAAGTGGTAATAAAATATAAATAAATTACGATAATACAGTCTTCGGACTAGTTTAGGGGGCCGTGTTTGCAAACAGTTAGACGGGGACATCAGCTAATAACAGTTTTTTTTTTTTTTATGGAAACTGACACGGTTGGCTACATCACCTACAACATCCGTGATGTCAGCCCATAACACCGCGGTGAACTAGGTGCCATGTCAGTGCTTCCCCCTTTGATCGTGCCGGCTACACTGAACTGGTCGGAGAACACAAACTATTTACATAGCCGTTTAGACCGACGTTTCATTCAGTGCGGCGGTACCAACCCGGGCGGGTTAAACCCTACCTAAGATTAGGAGGGAAGGGACCTACAGTTTAACGAGGAATCCGAACCTCGGTCAGCCTCCAACGGTCAGCGGTCACCCATCCAAGTACTGACCGCGCCCAGCGTTGCTTAACATTCAATAGCGACAGTTGACTGTCTGCACCACTGAGCTATCGAGGCTGACAAGTTTGTTGTATTGATTCTATAGTGTAGAATGTATTCTAAGTAATTTTGTTTCTTTTTTGTCTAATTCTTTCTGTTTACGTAGGTAATTTGTTTAATAATTGTACATGTTAAAAATATCTTTGTTATATGTAACTACGTATGTAAAGAAATATCAGGTTCTATGTTAAAATTGTTAATCTTGCTCTCAAGCTGTGTTTTAGATAGACTATGGGCGGTGTTATTATGTGGCTAGTCACTAAATACTTGTAAAAATATGTTTCAAAAAATTCCCTGCGAAGTTTCTGGTCGGTTCTTCTTCGTGGGTGTAATCGAACCGGATAGAACAAATTGTGACAAGTTCGAGCGCAGTCTAACTGCCATATGAATGATCAATAAACAATACAATACAATACTTGGTGGTAGGGTTCAACCCGCCCGGGTTGATACCACCGCACTGAATGAAACGTCGTTCGAAACGGCTATGTAAATAGTTTGTGTTTTCCGTCCAGTTCAGTGTAGCCGGCACGATCGAAGGGAAGCACTGACATGGCACCTAGTTCACCCGGTGTTATGGGCTCACATCACGGATGTTGTAGGTGATGTAGCCAACCGTGTCAGTTTCCATAAAAAAAATTGGTTGTCTGTAAAGGCGGTTTACGGACGATAGTTTTACGTGATGACGTGGAATAATCGGAGTACATAGAGCAAAGATCAGTAATTCTATTTCCAGTAGAAAGATTAATCATCTTGTGACTGGCCATCAATAAACTACTGTTGTCTGATCTTGACAGTTTTACTTCTCAAGACGTTTCCATGGAAACTTTGACTATACCGATTGTGCCTCTCTATCGCTTGTTATGCGCTCTCGCTTGCACACACAGGCTCAGATGGAACGTAACACTTTTTCGTGGGTGCAGCCGGTGTTTATCAATTTATAAGACGTGACGTCATCACGTCAAAAAAAAAGAAAAAAAGCCCACCTGGTTGATGCAGTCTTCGACCTCCTTGTTGGTGAGCCCCGTCGCGTTCAACAGCGGAGTCTCGATCTCGTCCAGCGGGGCGGCCTCGTAGCGCGGCGCGTGCGACGCGGCACCCGCGAAGAACGTCGGAAGCGCCGGTTGCTCCAACTGGTAGATGGAGCTCTTGGCGTCCGCCTGGTGGGTCTCTTGTACGATGACGTGACCGCCGGAGAATATTCTCTCGTTCACTTGGTTGATCTGGAGACGGAATGTTGTTTTAAACAAAAACTCACACTTTTTGTAGGTTTCCGTATCCCGTACGGAAGCCTATTACTAAGAAGCCTACGCCGTCTGTCTGTCTGTCCGTCCGTCCGAGGGCTGTATCTCTCGAACCGTAATAGGTAGCCGGTTGAAACTTTCACAGAATATGTGTTACTATGGCGGATGAAACAACAAATAAGAAAAATAAGAAAAAGTCAAAAATTAAGGGGGCCCCCATACAAGAAACGTTTCATAAAAATCTATTAGTCACACTATTTAATAACAGATGGCGCCACAAGCTTTTATAAATTGCATTGTTATAGCCGCTAAAATGCCAACGACCTCATTGAGGTGCTGTCATTTTCCCACCGTAAATTGCTATCGACCTCATTGAGGCTTCTCTCCGATCGTCCTACATATCTTCGAAATAAAAAATTCGATGACCATGCCACCTGAGCGGATAGGGGGATATTATTGATAGCGGATAGATACGGACACCTCCGCGCGCGAGTAAAATTCGCACTTGACAGATTTTTTTAATCAGGCATGGAGGGTTTCGTAGATCCGCTATACCATAACTGTCAAAAAACCATATCCATCTTTTGTCTGTCTGCAATGAAAACTGCCTGTGGCGCCATCCATTATTTATTAGCCTAAATATGTACTAATCTATTCTTAGCACTTTTCTTGTATGGGGACCCGCTTAGGTTTTTTTTTTCACTTCTAGATTTTTAGGTTTCCGTATCCCGTACGGAAGCCTATTACTAAGCCTACGCCGTCTGTCTGTCTGTCTGTCTGTGCGTACGTCCGTCTGTCCGAGAGCTGTATCTCTTGAACCGTAATAGGTAGCCCGTTGAAATTGACAGAATATGTGTTATTATGGTGGATATAACAACAAATGATAAAAATAAGAAAAAGTTAAAAAATCATTTCCCATAGAAGAAACCAAAAAGCGTACATGCGCGCGCGCCATCTACCGAATGGAGTATGAAGCATTATAACTAATCATGAATTTTAACTAATATAAAGCATTTCATAACACGCCATAGATGGCTTGAGTGGCGCTAGCCATGACATGAGACGTGTACCAATGAGTTTTTAATGATGAAAAAATTTACGTGCATACCTACACCTGACGCTTCACCGTTCGGAACCGGTGTAAAACTGTAGGTCCCTTCCCTTGCCCCTTACTAGGTGGTAGGCTCTAATTGTAGCCGACTGGGTTGGTACCACCGTACTGGATGTAAGATGGCCGCATAGCAACCTCGGTTGTGTTCTCCTCTAGTGCAGTATAGCCAGCAATCCAGGGAAGTCTCCGGTATGGCACCTACCTTCTCGGAGGTGATATTGGCTAGTCAGAGCATGTGCTTTGGCCCCTCTGACTCAGCCACCCATATCGGAATACATAAAAAAAAAAAAAAAACATGGCGATACGGAACCCTCGGTGCGCGAGTTCGACTCGCAATTGGCCAGTTTTTTA
The DNA here is from genome assembly GCA_946902875.1 of Nematopogon swammerdamellus. NCBI lineage: Eukaryota > Metazoa > Arthropoda > Insecta > Lepidoptera > Adelidae > Nematopogon > Nematopogon swammerdamellus. The sequence continues at coordinate 18,479,858 of OX336352.1, forward strand.
TTATTTCTTTGCACACCCGCCATAATAACACATATCCTGTGAAAATTTAAACCGGCTACCTATTACGGTTCAAAAGATACAGCAGGACAGACAGACAGACAGACAGACGCGGCGTAGGCTTAGTAATAGGGTTCCGAACGGGATACGGAAACCTTTGCTTGGTGTATCTCTTTTTTTTATGGAAACTGACGCGGTTGGCTACATCACCTACAACATCCGTGATGTCAGCCCCATAACACCGGGTGAACTAGGCGCCATGTCAGTGGTTCCCTTCATTTCATGTCCGCTACACTAAACTAGACGGAAAACACGAACTATTTACATAGCCGTTTCGACCAATATTTCGCTCATTGCGGTGGTACCAACCCGGCAGCGATAAACCCTACCACCCAGTAAGGTAAGAAGGGAAGGGACCTACAGTTTAACGTGGAATCCGAACCACGGTCAGCCTCCAACGGTCGAACGGCCACCCATCCAAGTACCGACCGCGCTCAGCGTTGCTTAACAACAGTCGACTGACCGCACCACTCAGCTACCGAGGCTGACGAATTTTCTTATCCCTTAGTCGACTTTTACGACATGCGGTGTATCCGGTGTATCTCCCCGTCTTTCAACAAATTCTTGGTTGAGCTCTTCGGGATGCAGCTCATGTTGAGGCAATTAAATACATACATACATACATAACACACGCTGTATCCCGACAATCAGGGTAAGCAGAGTAATCGGTGTTGTCCTATAAGGACTCTGGTAAATTACAGCACAACACTGACCACCACGTTTAGCACAGTATACGGACAAGATAACTATCAAACAGCAAGTAAGACACGAAGAACCCACCTGCTGCATGACTAGGTGGAAGGACTGCGCCAAGGTGAGAAGTGGCTAGCCTGTCGCCCTTTAGCGCGGCATCTTGTCCTTATCCCTTAGTCGCCTCTTACGACATGCACGGGGAGAGATGCAGTGGGGCTATTCTTTTTTAGTACCGGCCCCACACGGTACAATTAAATCTCAGAAATTAAATCATGGCTTAGGAAAATCCACATTACTCTCCGCGCCTTGTTAGCGCTACGAACAGGAAAATGTTCTGTCTCATTAAATTTGCGATAACGCCCTACGTTCTGAAAATAGATCACTAATTGACACTTCTCCGCTTCCCTTTGCAAATTCCGGATTGATCCGGAATTCCGTACGTCGATACGACCAGAGCCAACAAACAAATTGATGCGAACGGCAGGTTGTTTTAGATCTTAAAGTGGTATATTGGATTAATGACCAGACCCCACAAGCAAATTGGTGCTGACGGCAGGTTGTTTTAGATCTTAAAGTGGTATATTGGATTCATGACCAGACCCAACAAACAAATTGGTGCTAACGGCAGGTTGTTTTAGATCTTAAAGTGGTATATTGGATTAATGACCAGACCCCACAAGCAAATTGGTGCTGACGGCAGGTTGTTTTAGATCTTAAAATGGTATATTGGATTAATGACCAGACCCCACAAGCAAATTGGTGCTGACGGCAGGTTGTTTTAGATCTTAAAGTGGTATATTGGATTAATGACCAGACCCCACAAGCAAATTGGTGCTGACGGCAGGTTGTTTTAGATCTTAAAGTGGTATATTGGATTAATGACCAGACCCAACCAACAAATTGGTGCTAACGGCTTTTTTTTTTTTTTATGGAAACTGACACGGTTGGCTACATCACCTACTACGTCCGTGATGTCAGCCCATAACACCGGGTGAACTAGGTGCCATGTCAGTGCTTCCCCCTTTGATCGTGCCGGCTACACTGAACTGGTCGGAAAACACAAACTATTTACATAGCCATTTTGACCGACGTTTCATTCAGTGCGGTGGTACCAGCCCGGGCGGGTTAAACCCTACCACCTAGTAAGATTAGGAGGGAAGGGACCTACAGTTTTACGAGGAATCCGAACCTCGGTCAGCCTCCAACGGTCAGCGGTATATTGAATTAAAGCGGCTTAAAGTGGTATATTGAATTAATATAATGCGTTACTAACTGTAGAGCTCTTGTCCCACCCTTATAGCCATCTATTATTTAGTACCGTGAATATGTAATAATCTATTCTTAGCACGTTTCTTGTATTCGTTTTTTACCCCTTAGTTTTTTACGCTGACGCTATTCAAAAGTCACTAAAGAACCTAAACCTGTATAAGAATGGGCCTCTATTAAACAGCTCTTATAAAGCCTGTCTTACTTAACACCATAATGTTAGTTGGGGAGGGAGAGGGCGACAGGGCAGTTAGTCCACCAAGGTGTGATGGGTTGACGTGATGTGAGTGTATTGTTTTTTTATGGAAACTGACACGATTGTCTACATCATCCGTGATGTCAGCCCATAACACCTTATGGAACTAGGTGACGTGTCAGTGCTTCCTTTCATTTCATCGTCGGCTACACTGAAATGGACGAGAGCGACAGGACTTGATTAAATAATTGAAAATATATCTTGAATGCTGGATGTCAACAAAGAAAAAACGTATCATGAGCACAGACGGAAATCGGATTCCGGATATCCGGACCACAACATCAAATTTAACAAGTACTGCAACTTAGTAGACCGGATTGTGAGAAACGGATTCAAGACTGATCTCTTCGCTGTGGAAGTCGGAGCAAGAGGACTACCAGCGAAGTCGCTCTACAGTCTCTTCAAGAATCTAGGGCTGCCAAGATCGACGCTAAGCTCATATATGGAGAGAGCTTCGAAGACGTCACTGGAAGCATTCTACAGAATATGGATACTTAGAGAGAGGGAGGTCGAGAGCGGGACTGGTGGTTTCCTAGTCAACGCAGACTAGCTGACGAGGGCTTGATGCGAGCCGAAACGTGAAGCATGCGCGGGAAATTTAGAGTGGCCACTCGCTAGTCCCGACCTCGATTGACACCCTCCTCTACTGCCGATGGGCCCGGATATGTTCGGTGAAGCCATCGCAAGCTTAGTTCAACACCTTCTGTCTCTTGCTTTTGGGACGGCCGTTGTGCTAGAACGAGCGAAGGCGAGGCGTGCATCTGTTTTTGCGGTAATAGGAGTGACAAGGGAGAACTCGGGTATGATCTCTTGAGCTGTGTTATCCAAACCATTTGAACAATTGAATGTCGAAGCTATGTTATGTTCTCGGCGAAACTTGGACGGGTGGCCCAGGCTACTACGGTAGCATCGACGTGCGCCGCCCGGTCCGCCATTTTTAAATGTAACGTATTGCAGTCGTTTGTTAGGTTATTATACCCACATTTAGCGGCTACTTATTCTATTATACTATTACAACCATACAAGTACAACTTTGAGTATATATGCTTACCTGCTGCGAGTAGGGGCCTGTGGGTGTCTTAAAGTCCTTGTGTCGAACAGGACCGCGAGTTATCAAAACCTTGTGCTTTTTCTTCTTGTCACCTTTCTCATCTTCTTTACTTTTGTCAACATCTATGGTTAACTTTTTCAAGGCATCTGTAACGGACTTTTCCGTTTTGTCTGTGGATATTTCTAGTTTGTTTAGCGATTCTGTCAAAGGATCGACTGAATTTTCATTACTTTTAACATTGTCTTTCGTTCTTTCATCTTGCTCGATGTGTTCTTTTGACTTTTTATCATCTTTTACAGACTTTTCACCATCTTTGATGAGTTCATTCGTCTTTTCATCATCCTTGACAAGTTGAATTGAGTTTTCATCATCCTTGGCAAGGCCGTTTGCCTTTTCATCATCTTTGATAAGTTCATTTGACTTCTCTTCTTTGACAACCTCAAAGATGTCGTCTTTGTCGAAAGACGCACCACCAAATCCGCTGTCGGTCGAACTTTGAGAGTTTGTCTTTGGCTTCACATCCATAAACACAAACTCATCATCGTCGTCAAAGCTGTCGCTCTCCACTTTCTTCCTAGACACTCTCTGTATTATAAACTGGTCTGATTTTGGAGAATCCGGCGCTGTCTCCTTTTTTTCCAATGACTGTTGCTGCTTCTTCTCCAAAAGTATCATTTTGGTCTTTTCCAGACTGTCCGAAATCCCTGTCGGAGTCAAACTCTTCATTTTCGGTTCTCTCTTGTCTTCCATAAGTGCGGTTCTGGTTGTAGGAGCATCTGGTTTCTGCTCTGCGTTTGTTTCGGATTTTGTCTTGTTTTTGGTGAAAAGACTCTTGGCCTTGTTGGTGATCTTGCATTTGAGCTTGTGCATGGTTTTAGGTTTTGATTCGGGTTCGTCCGCGCTCCCCATATTGAGTCGCGTGACTTCAGAAGGATATCATGCCGGTTCAATCTGGAACAAATATAAAAAAAAAAAATCAAATTGAGGGCAATAAACATATAAAAAAAATACATTGTCAGGTATACAACCCGCATACGACCGAATGTCCATGGGCGTCGTTAGACACCTTATGGGTGGCACGGCGCCATATGTCGTGCTGTCAATAAAAAAAAAAAAGGGCGATTTGGGACAACCTGTACACACAGATACGTGTACACTTAATATGTATACATTTGTATGCAAATTCTCCGTTTCAAATCGTTAGCACTAAATTTGTCAATTCAACCCACGAGGTTCATTTAAATAGATTCACAGATGTGTAGGTACTTCACTACTAGTCCATAGTACCGCGTCCAGCGTTTCATTTAATTATGGACAAAGTTACCATCTTGTCAACTTGTTCACTTTTTTAACGTAAATGCTGCCCTGCCTGGAAGCTCGACGCCAGATCTAATTGTATTGTATTGTTTATTGATCATTCATATGGCAGTTAGACTGCTCTCGAACTTGTCACAATTTGTTCTATCCATGTTCTGTTCTAATAGAGGTGTACAAAATTCTGACGTGTAAATACGATTGCCCTGAGCTGATCCAAATGTACACATTAAATCAAAACGTTCATCTTCGAGGCCACAGCATGAAACTAAGTCGAACAATCTTTAACAGCAATACTCGCAAACACTTCATATTCATACATAACAAACAGAGCGGTGGACGACTGGAACCAACTTCCAGAGGAAGTAATAAGCGCACTTAGTAACAACCAATTCAAAAATAGACTAGATTAATATCTAACAAATAAAACATAATCTCAAAAAGAGTGCTCAAGAACGATAATAAAAAAAATAAAAAAATTACAATAATGACAAAAACAAAAAATTTTAACTGGATTTGAACTTTGGACGTATCAGCCTAGGCTGCATGTTTAAAATAAATAAATAGATGTTTTAGATTTCGGTTTCAAATTAGACTGGCGTACTCGAGGTTCGACATGCGGAATCGACAAAGTAAACATGCGGCGGGTGGCCGAGTGGTTTGGGCATCGGCTTCTCGTGCGGGAGGTCCGAGGTTCGAATCCAACCGGCGTGTACCAATGAGTTTTTTCTAACGAAAAAATTTACGTGCATACCTACACCTGCTGCTTCACCGTTCGGAGCCGCGTGTAAAACTGTAGGTCCCTTCCCTTGCCCCTTACTAGGTGGTAGGCTCAAATTGTAGCCGACTGGGTTGGTACCACCGTACAGGATGTAAGATGGCCGCACAGCAACCTCGGTTGTGTTCTCCTCTAGTCCAGTATAGCCAGCAATCCAGGGAAGTCTCCGGTATGGCACCTACCTTCTCGGAGGTGATATTGGCTAGTCAGAGCATGTGCTTTGGCCCCTCTGACTCAGCCACCCATACAGGATTACATAAAAAAAAATAAAAAAATTATGGCATAATAGATTGTGATGTCGACAGCGGAGGCGGTATGACATTGATTGTGATTTAAAGGGCGAGAGATAGGGCTCCTGAGCCCTGTTGTCACTCGCAGAAAGATCTATTGTGATCTCTCAAAAGTTTACAGCTCACACCCAAGTACGATTTCCGCTATGAACCGAGTTATATTCTTAGTTATTTCTTGGGGTTGAGTGCCTGTATTTGGCACAGGTACTGTGTGTGGTTTGTACTTAATAAGAATAGTCCCACTGCATCTCTCCCCGTGCATGTCGTAAAAGGCGACTAAGGGATAAGCGGCCTGCAGACACCCCGGTCGACTTGTGGCTTTCATGGAAGACATAGGCTGGCTGGGGTAGCTGGAGACTGCGGGGTTTTGCACGAAGGTCCCCAACCAAGCGGGATTAGTTTGCAGGCCTAGAGCCAACACCAAACCAAAACAACAACTGTATTTGGCATGGGTTAAAAATATAACCCCCAGGAATACGGCCTCCACTGCGAATGAGCACTTCACGTTCACAAAGGATGTGTCCGGGGGTTTCATCCTCTTTTATACAGAACCTGCACACCTGTGTGCCGCTAAGACACATTCCGTGTAGGTGTTTGTTCAGTCTGCAGTGTTCTGCTAAGGTCCTTATTTATTAGGACTCTTATGTCAGGGATGGCATTTCAGTTTGTTGTGATAGCCGACAGCGCGAAGCTGCTGGACACAACAACACTGTCTATCTTTGTTTATAGCTGGAGGAGCTGTTTAACGCGATTCCGTCGTCCCCATTCCACCTCCGCACTACGCGTACTGGGCAGGGGATGCACCCCTATTCAATCGACCTACCACAGATCTGGACCAACCGGTTCTGTAGGTCTTTTATTCACAGAACTGGGAAAATGTGGAACGCACTCCCTGCCCATCTATTTCCTCCCAAGTACAGCCTAGGGTTTTTCAAAAGGGGCGTGAAAAGGCTCCTGTCAGGCCGGCATGACATTCGCAATCCCCGTGCATCACAGAATGTCCATGGGCATCGTTAGACACCTACTTGTAGGTGTAACGATGCCACAGGTCGCGCTATCGATAAAAAAAAAAAAAAAATATTTAATCTGGTATGGCTGAGTCAGAGGGGTCAAACCACACGATCCGACCTGGAATGCATACTTCCTCCCAAGTGAAGTCTCGGGTCCTTCAAGAGGGGCGTGAATGGGCACCACTCAGGCCGGCATGGCATTCGCAATCCCCGCCAGCGACCGAATGTCCACGGGCGTCATTACCTTATGGGTGGCTCGGAGGCGCACGCCATGCCTTTAATAAAAAAAGATTATTATTGTTGGCCAGGATGTGTTCGATGTCGCAGAATGAATATTGAGTTCGTCACACTCGCATGCCTTTGGATCAATAAAAAAAAAACCGGGCAAGTGCGAGTCGAACTCGCGCACCGAGGCACAGATTACTTAATAGTTACTTCGTAACAGATAAATCACTCCATAGAAAATGTTCCTACCTTCGGGCTTTAATAGCCTACTCTTTCACAACGCCAATCGCTGCGTGCGAAAATGTACCTTAACGATCGAGTGTAAAGTGGTTATTGCTTTGCAGCTGCGCGCACTTGCGTGGCGAGCGTCTGTGTATACTTCGCGCGGCAGACGAATTTCTACTGAAAAAGACCGCCGGCGGCCCGTCGGGCCGTAGGTAGTTAGCGCGCGCAAGTACATAGAGTGCGTGAGGCCTGACCGAGGGTTCCGTATCGCCATGTCATGGTCAGCGCCCGCCACTCACACCATCTATGTATTAGTTAAAATGCTTCATACGATTTAGTCGGCAGGTTACAGATGGATAGGATGTTATTTGTTATTCACTATGCATTATATAATCCACTCTCAATGAACTGTCAATGAAGGTTATACAATTCTTTATAACTTCTCTCACATTGAGGGATGTTTAAGTACCAAATTTTTTTTAAATCTCTCAACTTAAAGTCACCATGGGGCTGACATAACCGAATACGGCTAAAGCCCCAAACTTAAATTAAGAATAAAAATAAAAAAAACCGGCCAAGTGCGAGTCGGACTCGCGCACCGAGGTTTCCGCACCACAAAAAAAAACATTGAAAAAAAAACATGTTTCTTGTATGGAAACCCCCCCTTAATTTTTTACTTTTTCTATTTTTTATTATTTATTGTTATATCCGCCATAATAACACATATTATGTGAAAATTTCAACGGGCTACCCGTATTACGGTACAACAGATACAGCCCTCGGACAGACGGACGGACAAACAGACAGACAGACGGCGTAAGCTTAGTAATAGGCTTTCGTACGTGATACAGAAACCTAATAAACAAAATAATAAAATTAAAATAAAATAATTTGTGAGTGTACTGTAAGCGGTGAGCGGTAGTAAGTTAGCTGGAGGCCATCGCACCGGAATGTTTGCCAGCATGCAATATGTATGGAACTCCGCCGCGGCAACGCTTGCTAACTGATTTCTCCTCGACGGGTGCGGCGCAAACGTGTTATACAAACAGCTCAAAAGCATTGACGGATGATAATTGATTGACAACGGATAAAGGATGAAAGGGGGGGGGGGGTTTAAGGTATACTACTTTACGCTTGTTGTGAAATAAATTGACGGGTCGAGGGTCTTGGCTGGAGGGGGAAGAGAGGGGGGAGAGGTTCACACCAAAGAATAAAACTTCGAACATGTGTACATGTAGATGTGGGAGTTCTAAAAATTTGAGGGGAAGAGGGGGGGGGGGGGCAGAGGGGATGGGAGAGTGTGACAGGGAAAGAGGGGAGTGGGAGAGGGGGACTGGGGAATAGGGGAGGGCGCGAGGGCGGGGTGAGAGGTTCACACCAAAGTACATGCTCTAACACTTGTACATACGAGTCGAGGGGTCTAGGTGGGAGGGGGAGGAGAGGGGCATGTGGAGGAAGGGAAAGAGGGGGGGGGGGGATGAGAGAGGGGGAGTTGGTGAGGGGGAGACGAGAAGGGGGAGAGGGGGATAGGGGGAGGGAAGAGAGGGCCGAAGTGCACGCAACTTTTTTTTTCCTGCCGGATCTTGCTACCCGCGGGATGGTAACCCTAATCGTTACCTATTATAAAATCCAACGTCTGCTTTCTGTCTGAGTGTCTGAGTGTCTGAGTGTATGTCTGTCTGTCCCCTTATAACTCGAGAACCACTGAACCGATTTTAATAAAACTAAATTCTACGGATAGCTTGATTCTTCCCATCAACTATAGGCTACTTACTATCACGCTAAATGGCTTATGAGGTTAGCAGTGAAGTGAAATATGAGAGCAGGCGGAGCCGCGGGCACAGCTATAATAATATAGTCATGAAAATTGTGTGCATCGATTATTTGAAAGTGAAAGTTAAAATGAGTGGCACGCAACGTGGAACGTAAAGCGTATCTACAATAATTATTAACGCAGTTCGTAGTTTTGAAATAGCAGTTTTTTGCCGATACAGGTTTGCAATCTGGTCGGACGACATCGTTAGCAGCAAATATTGTGTATGGATTTGAATGTTTTATGCACTAGGCAGAGTATTTATACATTGAATTTACATACTAATACCTGGCTCTTGGTCGAACAGTAAATTATACCTCATTTATTTTATGAAAGGTAAGTTAGATGGATACAGTTGGTGTGCGCCGTTCATTCTTTTTTTAGGTTTCCATATCCCGTACTGAAGCCTACGCCGTCTGTCCGTCCGTCCGTCCGTCTGTCTGTCCGAGGGCTGTATCTCTTGAACCGTAATAGGTAGCCGGTCGGACTCGCGCACCGGGGTTTATTTATAAGAGATACAGCCCTCAGACAGACAGACAGACAGACAGACGGCGGCGTAGGCTTAGTAATCGGGTCCCGTACCGGACACGGAACCCTAAAAATGACGATGAACCCAGGGTTCGTAAACGTTAGAAAAAATATCCGAGCACTAACGTTTTGATAGGTTGATTTTTGTAGCGCTTGAAGACAAACACTACAAAAACATCAGAATAGGAAACTTTTACAAACTAACATAAAACTAACGTTAGAAATAACCCTACGCGCAAACGTTATTTCTATCAAAACGCTAGAGCGCCGAGGTATCAAACCTAACAGACTGAATTGATAGTTTAAACGTTAGTTGAATCGTTATTTTCTTTCGTTATTATCATTTCGCTATGGCAGCGGTTTTCGTGTGGGCGGGAAATAACTATCACTAACGCAAACGAATAGAATAACGTTAGTTTAACGATTTTCAAACGTTTGGCGGGTAACGTTTGATGAATTTCAAACGTTAGTTTGCATTCGTTATTTTTTAAGTGATAGTTTTTATTTTGATAGTCTCCTAACGTTTGCGCGAAATAACGTTGTTATTATGATCCCTGTGAACCATACTGAATATGCATAATGTCTCAATGAAATACAGTTGATGTTGTATCTAAATCTGAATCTGCCCAACACGGCCCAGCACGGTACGAAGTAGTAAATAGGATACATGAATACATAATATGAATTATAACGTTGTTATTATGATCCCTGTGAACCATACTGAATATGCATAATGTCTCAATGAAATACAGTTGATGTTGTATCTAAATCTGAATCTGCCCAACACGGCCCAGCACGGTACGAAGTAGTAAATAGGATACATGAATACATAATATGAATTATAACGTTGTTATTATGATCCCTGTGAACCATACTGAATATGCATAATGTCTCAATGAAATACAGTTGATGTTGTATCTAAATCTGAATCTGCCCAACACGGCCCAGCACGGTACGAAGTAATAAATGGGATACATGAATACATAATATGAATTATAACGTTGTTATTATGATCCCTGTGAACCATACTGAATATGCATAATGTCTCAATGAAATACAGTTGATGTTGTATCTAAATCTGAATCTGCCCAACACGGCCCAGCACGGTACGAAGTAGTAAATAGGATACATGAATACATAATATGAATTATAACGTTGTTATTATGATCCCTGTGAACCATACTGAATATGCATAATGTCTCAATGAAATACAGTTGATGTTGTATCTAAATCTGAATCTGCCCAACACGGCCCAGCACGGTACGAAGTAGTAAATAGGATACATGAATACATAATATGAATTATAACGTTGTTATTATGATCCCTGTGAACCATACTGAATATGCATAATCGCAGTGGTAGACTTCGGTCTACCCAAGGTGTCGGGCCCGGCCACCAGGATCCATAGACCCGTATTAGTGACCTTTGTACGGGGTCGCAGAGGCGTTCAGTCGTCCAAGGTGTCGGAGTTGGGTACTAGTATCCGTGACGTTCCCCTATGCAGACCACACGGTGGCTACCCTTAAAACTAGCAGTTGGCTACCCTATCCCGCAACTGGGCGGTGTAACGGGCGTCACTGTTAGAAATAATGTGTGGTAGAGAACTTGTTCTCGACGATTACTCATTAAACGTTGCTAGTCTAACATGAGTACTAAGTTGGGGCTTCGGCCTCCTCTTAGCTCACGCTGCCGATTACACTCAGGTCGGTGGGTCAAATGAGATACTACCCTAAACGCTGGGTTGAGTACTGCGGGGTTCCGTTAAAAGCCCCAGAATGCTTCGTGCTTCTGCACGGAACACTGGAGTTGGTCTCGCAGGGGTTGTGGTTTAGCGTTGATTCCCTGGTGCTTCCGTACTTGTGTAGTTAAAGCACCTAATACGGGAATAAGTAGCGAAAGCTGCGAATGGTGAGCCACTTAGAGCTCCGTAACCAATGTGGAGAATTGGTAGACATGCGAATAATGTAGATCGGTATGTCGGTGCTACACACACTTATATGTGGATGTGGGATGGATTTCCCACGAGCTAATGACGCTGACGTAAGTCTGTCATTCGAGACCGGTGGATCCCCGGTACACATTAGGTGGTGGTCATATGCACTTCCACGCATATACATAGCTGGTGAAAACAAAAGCCTTTAGGCTAGTACAAAACGCTGAGGCCCTGGGCACAGGTTGCGGTTGGATAGGGTGCTGACCCCAGTGGCAGTGAAGGCTTCACCCCCGGCTCTCGACTTCGGTCGGGGGTTCCTTCGGGTGGACGGGTGGTGGCTCGGATCGGCTGGGGAAAGGTCGCAGCTTGTGTTTCCCATGGGATTTTTTCGGAAGAACGGACGTTCGACAGAGCAGCTATGGGGCCTCGATCTGGCATACATGATCACTGTACTCGCAAGAGTGCAGGTAGTAGACGTCTGGAGTTTGTAGCCGAAAGGCTGGTATCTCTGGACGTCTATAAACAAAAACGTAAATCAAATAAAACGATAGAAAAGAAAGTTTGAATATGCATAATGTCTTAATGAAATACTGTTAATGTTGTATCTAAATCTGAATCTGCCCAACACGGCCCAGCACGGTACGAAGTAGTAAATAGGATACATGAATACATAATATGAATTATAACATTGTTACTATGATCCCTGTGAACCATACTGAATATGCATAATGTCTCAATGAAATACAGTTGATGTTGTATCTAAATCTGAATCTGCCCAACACGGCCCAGCACGGTACGAAGTAGTAAATAGGATACATGAATACATAATATGAATTATAACGTTGTTATTATGATCCCTGTGAACCATACTGAATATGCATAATGTCTTAATGAAATACTGTTAATGTTGTATCTAAATCTGAATCTGCCCAACACGGCCCAGCACGGTACGAAGTAATAAATGGGATACATGATACATATACATTGATATATACATACATACATATACATAATATGAATTATATATACATACATTGATATATACATACATACATATACATAATATGAATTATAACGTTGTTATTATGATCCCTGTGAACCATACTGAATATGCATAATGTCTCAATGAAATACTGTTAATGTTGTATCTAAATCTGAATCTGCCCAACACGGCCCAGCACGGTACGAAGTAGTAAATAGGATACATGAATACATAATATGAATTATAACGTTGTTATTATGATCCCTGTGAACCATACTGAATATGCATAATGTCTCAATGAAATACTGTTAATGTTGTATCTAAATCTGAATCTGCCCAACACGGCCCAGCACGGTACGAAGTAGTAAATAGGATACATGAATACATAATATGAATTATAACGTTGTTATTATGATCCCTGTGAACCATACTGAATATGCATAATGTCTCAATGAAATACTGTTAATGTTGTATCTAAATCTGAATCTGCCCAACACGGCCCAGCACGGTACGAAGTAGTAAATAGGATACATGAATACATAATATGAATTATAACGTTGTTATTATGATCCCTGTGAACCATACTGAATATGCATAATGTCTCAATGAAATACTGTTAATGTTGTATCTAAATCTGAATCTGCCCAACACGGCCCAGCACGGTACGAAGTAGTAAATAGGATACATGAATACATAATATGAATTATAACGTTGTTATTATGATCCCTGTGAACCATACTGAATATGCATAATGTCTCAATGAAATACTGTTAATGTTGTATCTAAATCTGAATCTGCCCAACACGGCCCAGCACGGTACGAAGTAGTAAATAGGATACATGAATACATAATATGAATTATAACGTTGTTATTATGATCCCTGTGAACCATACTGAATATGCATAATGTCTCAATGAAATACTGTTAATGTTGTATCTAAATCTGAATCTGCCCAACACGGCCCAGCACGGTACGAAGTAGTAAATAGGATACATGAATACATAATATGAATTATAACGTTGTTATTATGATCCCTGTGAACCATACTGAATATGCATAATGTCTCAATGAAATACAGTTGATGTTGTATCTAAATCTGAATCTGCCCAACACGGCCCAGCACGGTACGAAGTAGTAAATAGGATACATGAATACATAATATGAATTATAACGTTGTTATTATGATCCCTGTGAACCATACTGAATATGCATAATGTCTCAATGAAATACAGTTGATGTTGTATCTAAATCTGAATCTGCCCAACACGGCCCAGCACGGTACGAAGTAATAAATGGGATACATGAATACATAATATGAATTATAACGTTGTTATTATGATCCCTGTGAACCATACTGAATATGCATAATGTCTCAATGAAATACTGTTAATGTTGTATCTAAATCTGAATCTGCCCAACACGGCCCAGCACGGTACGAAGTAGTAAATAGGATACATGAATACATAATATGAATTATAACGTTGTTATTATGATCCCTGTGAACCATACTGAATATGCATAATGTCTCAATGAAATACAGTTGATGTTGTATCTAAATCTGAATCTGCCCAACACGGCCCAGCACGGTACGAAGTAGTAAATAGGATACATGAATACATAATATGAATTATAACGTTGTTATTATGATCCCTGTGAACCATACTGAATATGCATAATGTCTCAATGAAATACAGTTGATGTTGTATCTAAATCTGAATCTGCCCAACACGGCCCAGCACGGTACGAAGTAGTAAATAGGATACATGAATACATAATATGAATTATACCTATACTATTTTTATATATTCTTTCTTCCTATGCTTGGAGCGCAGCCAAACGCACCATGAGAAAATTTAACGAATCAGTGACCTGACTTAATGTCCAACACGTTGACTTGAATACCTTGTTCACGGCGACACCGTAAATGCTTTGTCTAGTCCACGAGAGGTGGCGAGTTTGAACCCATTAGTGTGCGGGGCACTACTTTTTTTCCTTTTTATTTTTATGTAGTGTAGCCAGAACATAGCTACTTTAACAGTCGGGACCCATTAAGCCGGGTTAAAGTCGCTATGTTCCGCATTCCTGGCGTGATGCTCGTGAACGGGTGCTGTTCGTGGAGACTGGCCTGCTCCAATAATTGGTAACATTGTATATTTTATATGCTAGGCGTATATTTTTAAAAGGAACTATGGTATCTGTCATGAATTGTTACATTTGTCGCAGATTTATATTTTTTCATTATATAACTTTTTGGTCTTTGAGTTTTGTACTACGTCGTATTATCACTGGTATAACTGAAAATGCTACAAACATGTTGACTTGGGATTCTGACTGCATACGAATTTTGAAGTTTGACAGGGTACAACCTGTACCTTAATTTATACTGCTGACGCATGCTCAATACTAATTTGACTAATTGATACATTGAGTTTCAAATTTATTTATTTTTGAATTTTTATTCGTTTACTAATATTATTATTATTTTTTTGACATTGTACTACCATGTGGTATGAATATATTTTATAATTGACATGACTTGATACGATATGTACCAACAATTTCTGACAAAGGCTCTATACACCTGATTTTATTTATACTTTTACTTTTGATTTTATGTGGTCAGAATTATCAAGCTTAAATTATAGTTATTCTAGCTCTCAAACTGTATCTTAACACTGTAAGCGGTGTCTATTGTGTAGTTAGTCACAATGTATTGTAATCGAAGACGTTAAAAATATTACCCTGTGAAGTTTCTTGCCGGCTCTTCTTTGTAATCGAACCGGACTGTAAAAACTAAACAGGACAAATTCAAGCGTAGTGTAGTGTACTACCATACGAATGATAAATAAAGAATAAAGAAAGAATTAGAATGTATTACAGTTAAACCCGCTTAATACGATTCTCAAGGGGATGGGCGCAAAAATCGTCTTAAGCGGAAAGAGATAAAATACAAAGTACACACTTTAAAATCTGTTTATTGTATTTCTGATGGAATTCTGACGTCAATACGTACGATTTGTCTGGCATCAGTTTGAAGAACAACCCAAACTCGTCAGCATTGACTATGTCTCGAAGAGCATAATCTTTATCAGAATAGGAAGGACCATTTTTTCCAGGTATCTGCGTCTTCTTCGTTGACCGATTCCGATTCGCCAGAAAATTGGCAGTACATGATACCATTGCGAGATTTAAATCGGTCGATCCATCCGATCGAGCCTGAGAAGTCAGTGATTTGCAAGGTTTGTGCAAATTGTATGAGCTTTTTCTGCCAGTATAGGACCACTTAAGGGGCGTCCGAGTTCGCTCGGAGGTCGCGCGCGGCGACCTACGTCGTCAAAAAAGATCGTTTTAAGCGGATTGGGGGTCGTATTAAGCGGAAAAAATTGTTCGTAAAATGAAGGTAAAGTAAGGGACCGACACAAAAGATCGTATTATGCGGGAAATCGTATTAACCGGGATCGTATTAAGCGGTTTTTACTGTATTTGTTTCATATGTGTGTATCGATCATGAAACTATTTCAATGGTGAAGTTATTCAATATTACTTAACAGAGTTCTAGACTACTGGTCTTGTTTTTTTTTCCTTTCAGTTTTTATTTAAAGTAAATTTTTTACGCAGTCGGTTTTTTTTATAGTAAGCGCGACGTGTTGCGCCTAGCCACCCATAAGGTGTCTAACGATGCCCACGGACATTCAGTCGTACGCGGGGGTTCCGTGCCGGCCTGACAGGTGCCTATTCACGCCTCTCTTGAAGGACCCGAGACTGTATTTCCGGCGAAATATGTGGGCAGGGAGAGCGTTCCGGAGTTTCACAGTTCTGTGGAGGAAAGATCTGCAGAACCGATTGGTACGCATCCGCGGCAATTCCAGCGTGGTGTAGGGTTGTTCTCGGAATAGCCCCACTGCATCTCTCCCCGTGCACGCCGTAAAAGGCGACTAAGGGTCGAGATGCTGTGCTAAAGGGCGACAGGTTAGCCACCTCTCACGTTGGCGCGGTCGTTCCACCGAGTCACGCAGCACGTGGGACTGCGTGCCTTACTTGCTGCTTGATAGTTATCTTGTCGGAATACGTATGGTGGTGATCGGCGTTGTGCTGTAATTTACCGGAGTACTTGCAGCGCAACACCGATTGCTCTGCTAGCCCCGATTGTTGGGATGTAAACGTGCGGCATGCATACGTATGTGTAAGTATGTTGTTACTCGGAATTCTGATCTGCACAGATGTTCCACGTTTTAAACCGGACAGACTCAATGCCTCTCTTGCCAACTGAACACACACACAGAGAGTACCTACAAATTTGTTTTTTTTTTATGGAATCTGACACGGTTGGCTACATCACCTACAACATCCGCGATGTCAGCCCATAACACCGGGCGAACTTGGTGCCGCGTCAGTGCTTCCCTTCGGTCGTGCCGGCTACACTGAACTGGACGGAAAACACAAACTATTTACATAGCCGTTTCGACCGACCTTTCATTCAGTGCGGTGGTACCAACCCGGGTGGGATAAACCCTACCACCTACTAATATAAGAAGGGAGTCATATCCCTCAGTCGCCTTTTAAGACATACACGGGGAGAGATGCAGTGGGGCTATTCTTTTAAAGTACCAGCCCCACATGGCACAATAACGGTCATTTGCCACTTCTGATAGAGTGCTAAGATACCCTTCTTATATTACTAGGTGGTATGGTTTAACCCGCCCGGTTTGGTACCACCGCACTGAATGAAAGGTCGGTCGAAACGGCTATGTAAATAGTTTGTGTTTTCCGTCCGGTTCAGTGTAGCCGGCACGACCGAAGGGAAGCGCTGTCGCGGCGCCTAGTTCACCGCGGTGTTATGGGCTGACATCGCGGATGTTCTAGGCGATGTAGCCAAGCGTGTCAGTTTCCATAAAAAAAAAAAGTAACCAACCGTTTTACTAGTGTTGTAATGAATGCCTATTTTTCTACATTCGCGAATACGAATGCGACTACGAATATTCCAAAATGATGTTCGCGAATACGAATACGAATATTGAAAAATTTTATATGAAATTTTATATCCAAATGAAAAAAAAAACAATTAAATTTTCTATTATATTATAAATGTAGATCTACCTACATTGAGTCCTAAATTATATGAATACAGACTTGTTTTAATTTTTTTCTCTGTTTTTGATTATTTGACACTGCATTTTGAAAAAAAAAATTAAACTAAATTAGTGTGTTACAAAAGATTTATAATTTTATTTAATAATCAAACTTTAGGAGTGGCAAATTATACTTAAGGAATAACAGCTTAGCAGCTTTTTCGGGATTTGACTGGTTTCGAATCGGAACCTCTTAACTTTTTCATTACTTACTTGTACATTCACTCTTTCATTAGTAAAACACGCGAAGTATAATATTCGATAAATATTCGGTATCTTACAACCAAATCCGAATACGTATACGAAAATGAAAAATTAACTGAATATTCGGAATTTCGAATGCGAATACGAATATTCGTTATAACCCTGCTTTTTACACAGGCATCACTATCACCGATCAGTGCGTTGCGCTAATCAATTTTGGTTGCACCCAAGATAAGCTGCAGAAATTTCCAAGTATTTAGATATTAAACAAAAGCCAATAAATATACCTGGTTCATTTCACAGAAATAACACTTTATCATATCGCAATCGGATGTTGTCATATATTTATAGTACGTTGATATACCAACGGATGTTGGACTGATAACAGGAGGGTGATAAATCCCACGTAACTATTCTATTTTATTCACTACTAGCTTTTGCCTACGGCTTCGCTCGCGTGAAATTCGGTAAATAAGATAGAAGGCCGAGCTGCGTTCATGCGTTACCTTTATTTAAGCGGGCGTCACCGTGACACAAGGTTTCTAGTTTTTCTTTGTTTTTTTTTTTTAATATATGCTATGGATTCAAGTCCCACTGTTATTCGGAGTTTTGTTATTGTTTTATATTGTCTTGTGTGTGGGTAATTTAAATGACTATAAGTGTAAATAGAGTTTAAATCTGACTAAATTAAAATGGCATGGAAGGCGGCGGGGGGGGGGAGGACATTTTGAAGTTATGTTTTTTACCTCCTTAAACCTTATCCTATTTTTACAATTCTTTTTTTGTTGTAATAAGGATAGTCGAATCTACGTTCCTGTCTTTGTATTTTTTTAATATCTAAAGTGATGGATGACTCAATAAAGCTTAATGAACTTCATGATGACATCAAAAATAAAAAAAATTAATGATTGGATGGATGAGTGAATATTATGACCGTGAACTGTCGAATGTCCTACCGACCCATACAACGAAATTAACATATCTTGAAAATATTCAATTGTTTGCAATTTATTCCGGCGACCTTTATACCTCATGGTCCGTGCGTCACGTATCTGCTACGCATATTATGGTTGTGCACTTAGGCAAGTACCAAGCTGTCACAGGATTTAAAGGTTGTTTCCTTAACCTACCTTAAGGGGGGGAAACTAGGCAAAAGCATAACCTAACCATACCCATATTTCAAGTGATTTAACTATAATATATATGCCTATAGTTAGGTAAAGATTCAAGGTATAATGTGAATACATTCTTTTTAATTTAATCTTATAAGTCCTCTTAAAACGATCTGGTTGAAAAGTGGTAAAATCGTTCAAAATGCTTTTGCTCTTTCCCTCGCAACTTTTTACAAATGCATCTAATACGAAAAATGCTTCATTGAGCTTAGAACAATAAGACTAAGAATCATGTAAATAAATTCAAACGCTTGCAGCATAAATGGTTTTTCACTGAACTAGCTTTGAACATTTTAAATTTTGGGCTGTTGCCGTGCGCGAGCGTTTTTTGTATGGACGTATTTCTAACGAAATAGCAAATGCATTTTCGAACGTTTTTACCACTTTTCACACACTTATTTTTCAGAGAATTTACAAGATTATATAACAATAATCTATCACACATTATACCTTGAATTTTTACCTAACTATAAGCAAATAAATTTATAGTTATATCTATTGAAATATGGCTATAGTTAGGATAATATGATGTGATGTTTTGCGTAGTACCCCCCCTTAACGGAGATGAAATGAAGGGAAACACTGACGTGGCACCAAGTTCACCCGGTGTTATGGGCAGACATCACGGATGTTGTAGGTGATGTAGCCAACGGTGTCAGTTTCCATAAAAGAAAACAACTCTGAATCATTGGAGAACCGTTCGACAGGTCCATCGAAACGTTCAATAAACAATATTTTGCATAGTTTACCTTCTAGACAGGTTGCTTATTGTTTTAACGCCAGTGCTGGCTTGTGTTGGAGAAATTGATTTTCGCGAATCATAAATCGTGTAAACAGTTTGATTCATGATTTCCGCACGTTCTAGTAAGTATTGAAATCAGTCTAAGATAGTGTCTTCAAGGGGCGGGTGGCCGAGTGGTTTGGGCATCGGCTTCTCATGCGAGAGGTCCGCGGTTCGAATCCCTTCGGCGTGTACCAATGAGTTTTTTCTGACCAAAAAATTTACGTGCATACCTACACCTGACGCTTCACCGTTCGGAACCGGTGTAAAACTGTAGGTCTCTCCCCTTGCCCCTTACTAGGTGGTAGGCTCAAATTGTAGCCGACTGGGTTGGTATCGCCGTACTGGATGTCAGATGGCCGCATAGCAGCCTCGGTTGTGTTCTCCTCTAGTCCAGTATAGCCAGCAATCCAGGGAAGTCTCCGGTATGGCACCTACCTTCTCGGAGGTGATAGTGGCTGGTCGGAGCATGCTCTTTGGCCCCTCCGACTCAGCCAGCCATACCAGATTAAATAAAAAAAGGTTAATTAATTAAATGCAAAACCAGTAAATAATGAATGAAAGGTCGGTCGAAGACGTTTTCCGTCCAGTTCAGTGTAGCCAGCACAACCAAAGGGAAGCGCTGACATGGCAGCTAGTTCACTAAGATGTTATGGGCCGACATCACAGGTGTATAAAATAGCCCCACTGCATCTCTCCCGGTGCATTTCGTAAAAGGCGACTTCATGAAGACAAGGCTCGGATTCTTCAAGAGAGGCGTGAATAGGCAGTAGGCACCAGTCAGGCGGGCATGGTATTCGCAACCCCCACGTACGACCGAATGTCCATGGGCATCGTTGGACACCTTATAGCTGGCTAGGCGCGACATGTCGCGCTTTCTAAAAAAAGACAAGGTGCAGTGCTAAAAGGCGACAGGCTAGCCACTTCTCACCTTGGCGCGGTCCTTCCACCGAGTCATGCAGCAGGTGGGTCTTCGTGCCTTACTTGCTGCTTGATAGTTATCCTAATAAATTGCTAAATGTGGCGGTCGGTGTTGTGCTTTATTTTACAAGAGTACTTGCAGCACAACATCGATTACTCTGCTTATCCCGATTGTCGGGATACAGCGTGTGTTACATAATGTATGTTATATTCTATTCATATTTTCAAATTCCGTCTTCCCGATATTAAAGCGAGCTATTTTAATGTTCTGTGGTGCGTGCAGACTGTATTTATATAATCTGCTTATAATGTTGACAGGTCTCCGATGGACCGTGGCCAAGAATGTTTTCAAATGAGGTGTTACTTGGAAGAGCGTTTAAACATCAAAAAGTACCAGTGCAAAATGCAAAATTTGGCAGTTAGGCAATTCAATGTTTAGCATTTTTTTTTCTGAGTTTATTAACTCTCCGCTTCCTAGAATTTGGCATAAAAATGACAATTTAGTAAGATGGATTGTGCAGAGAGCGGAAAATTTAAATATATACTTTTTTATGGTTCCGAATCGGTTGTACGGGACCCTATAACTAAGCCTACGCCGTATCTGTCTGTCTGTCCGAGGGCTGTATCTCTTGAACCGCAATAGGTAGCCCGTTGAAATTTTTACAGAATATGTGTTATTATGCCCGATATAACAAATAATAAAAATAAGAAAAAGTAAAAAATTCACGGGGACCCTAAGAAACCAAAAAGTGTATGTGCGCCATCTACCGAAAACAGTATGAAGCATTTTAACTAATATGAAGCATTTCTTATTAGTTAAAGCGCTGACCATGACATGGCGATACGGAACCCTCGGTGCGCGAGTTCGACTCGCACTTGGCCGGTTTTTTTATTGTGTTCGGATTGGGCGGCTGGTATCAATGTCGAAGTATGAAGCTCAGTCAATTTCACCATTGAGGCATGCTACAAAATGAATGTTAGGTTTGCAGGAGTGGAGAAAGACGCGCTCTGAAAGAGCGCGTCTTTCGCCTTGTATGAAATCTTTGTAGGAAAAAAAGAAAATATGTATTTTATTCGATCATTAAGAGGATTCATAACGGCAAAACAAAAATTCGAGTCAGCGGCACTGAGCAATCGAGCGCAGTGCGCGCGTTTATATGGTGAATTTTGTAGTTTTTGTTTGTTTAAAAATTATTAGGATTTTTTTTTTCAAATAATGCTGCTTTAGTGTCTAGAAAATTAAATTCCCTATACAACGACTTAAATTTTATTCCAAAATAATTATCCAGTATGAAGCTATTATTGAGCTACTATTGAGTTCTCTGCCAACCGTCGCACCAGGCAGAGTGCTCATGAGGATTGCCATACGCTTGGCCCGAAACGTCGAGACCAACCGTGAGTAAAGCTGTTTTGTTATAAAAAATAATGTCTAACAACCAGGGTAATTTAAAAAACCCATACAGTATGAAGCTAGCTCGACATAAGAAATTAAAATAGAGTCACATCACAGAGCATCAAATGCGCGCGCCCCTCCTAGAGGCGCCGTGAGCGCGATTTCTCTACAACGCCGTTGAAGCCTGTGGGCATGGCCTATGACTTACATATGTGTGTTGTGCGTGTGCCTTAAGCTAAGAGCAAATTGGCGCGATCAGGGCGATCACGGCGGTGGCGATCAGATAGGTTATATGCAATTGTGTGTGCAAGCGCACACTGGTGCGGTCGATCGCTGCACGCGTGCGGTCAGTGCGCGGTCCGATCGCGGCGGTGTCGATCAGATCGCGCCTGCAGCATCTGATCGCGTGATAATCATACGAACTGACGAAAGGATTATTATTATTGTTTAGATACACTAATAGCTTAAAGCTGATGCGTGTACATCGAAGTTGGTAAATATGGTGGTGTACTTGATTGTTTTTTTGTTTTTTGTTTTTTTATTTATTTTTATTTTTTTGTTTTTTTTTTTTTTTTATTTCCTTCTTCTAAAGTTTGTGGTTTTTTATATGCATGTCCAGTCTGTTTTTGAAGCTGTTCACTGAAGTAGCACTAATCACTTCCTCTGGGAGTCTATTCCACGAGTCAACTACCCGGTTGGCAATAAAGTGTTTTCTTGGGTTTGATTTGCTTGAGGTTCGGTTTAGTTTTAATGAGTGTCCACGTAAGTGATTGTTCGTATTCATTGTGTACATTAGTTTGAGATCTGCCACATCATACCGTTCTGATAAAATTTTGTAAGTTTCGATGAGATCACCTCTGTGCCTTCGTTCTTCCAGTGTGGTAAGGCCCAACGCCTCTAGGCGGTTCTCGTATGACACGTTTCTTATAGAGGCCACCATCTTTGTTGCCCGCTTCTGTACTCTCTCTAGTAGGAAAATATCTTTTTGAAAGTAGGGGCTCCAGATTTGGTAGCCGTATTCGAGCAGTGGGCGTACATAAGTTTTATACAACTTGAGGAATAAATGAATAGTGATGTAGGAGAAAGCTTTCCTTATCATGTAGAGGAGAGAGTTTGCCCTTTTCACGATTTCGATTATGTGCGTTTCCCATTTGAGGTTGTTAGTTAAGATAATACCGAGATCCTTTTGTGAGTTCACTGGAGTCACTGGTGTTCCGTCTATGGTGTAATGTAGGTGAGGATTTCTAGGACCCACGTGCAATACGGAGCACTTCCCGGCGTTGAGTGATAAGAGCCAGTCTTTTGTCCATTGGACAATGTGATTGTGGTTATCTTGAATTTTTTGGTGAGTGATCGTGGGGTTGGCAAAGAATTTTGTATCATCCGCGAAGAGCATGAAATCAAGGTTGATGATCGCTTTCAAGTCGGTGAGGAAGATCCCGAATGCTGCAGGCCCAAGGACTGATCCTTGAGGAACTCCGCTTAGGACGGGATGGGGTTCCGAGAGCTCATCGCCAACGCGCACACGAAATTGTCTATTTGTCAAGAAATCTTCGATCCATAACAACAGTTTGCCACGAAAGCCGAAATGCTCTAGTTTTTTAACTAGCCGTTTTATTGGTACTCGATCAAATGCTTTCTCATAGTCTAGATATATTATGTCTACAGGATGCCGTTCATTCCATTCTGTCGTCCACTTATTTAAGCATGAGAGGAGGTTGGTTACAGTCGAACGTCTTTGTACGAAACCGTGTTGTTCTGCAATGATGATGTGCTCTTGGTCTAGGAAGCGCCTTATTTTATCTGTGATTATTTTTTCCATTGCTTTACAGATGATGCTTGTTAAACTGATTGGGCGATAGTTAGCTGCGGTGAGCTTGTCGCCTTTTTTGTAGATTGGTGTAACTACGGCTTCTTTCCAATCTTTTGGCAGTTTTCCACTTTCAAGGGACAAATTCATAATAACTGCTAGCTGTTCGCAGAGGTCTGTAGAGCATTCTTTTAAAAAGATGGCTGGAATATTGTCAGGCCCCATAGAAGTTGTATCTTTGAAGGAATGTAGCACTTTTGAAACTGCTTCTGGGCTAAATTCAACATGCTCTATGGAGTTTGCTATTCTCTGCACAGATATATGTGGTAGGGGGCCGTCATTCTCCCGCACATATGACTTTTCGAATTGTTTCGCAAACACGTTTGCTACAGCATGATGATCGGTTACTATGTCGCTTGAGTCATCTGGTCGTAGAGCTGGTGGTGTGCATACTTTCGATGATAATTGTTTGCGAATGTATCCGTAAAATGCCTTCGGTCCTGTATCGACGACGTTTGCCTCAAAGGTTTGTCTAAAGTGACGTATGGTTGCTACTATTTTATTATTTACATTGCGGTAAGCTGAATAGTTTTCATTTGTTTTGTTTCGCTGGTATATTTTCCAGAGACGTTTTTTCTCTTTTGTCATGTCAACAATGTGGTGGTTTACCCATGGTTTATTGTTTACTTTACTAGTTGGTTTCGAGAAGGGTACATGGCAGTCTAGGGATTTTTTTGTGATAGTTTTGAACTCATTCCAAGCGTCGTGAATATCTGTGTGTTCAGTATTAGTTAATTTTTCTGCTTTTAGCATATCACTCACATTTTTGTAGTTGGCTTTAAAGTAGTTGCGGCGTGGTTTTATGGTGTGACTGTGATTTTCCTCTTGGATAGGATGGAGGAAATAATTATAAACGAGGTCTACAATCACTCAATTCTATACAATACTGCTCACGCGGAATTCAAAAATAGTAAAATTTTTAAAAGTAAAACAAAAGAAAAAAAAATAAAATTTAAGATTTTAAAAAAAGTAAAATTTCTTCAATTTTGTAGTTAAAAGTACGAAAATTACGAAATTACGCAACCACCGCGGCACCACCGCCGTCGAATCTGAACGCTCTGATCTGGCCGACTTTTGAACGCCACCGCCACCGCTACTTTGGCCGCCACCGCTATGACCGCCACCACCGCGCCAGTTTGCGCTATTAGGTATTTGATGCTCTGTGAGTCACATTCAGAAATTTTTTTCACCATGAAAAAATACTGTAAATTAAAAAAGCCTGCTTCAGTGTTTAGTACATTATTATTATCTAGTTTTAAAAATATTTATTTTTTCATATTATGTACTTCATATATAGAACTAAATTTTTGTTTGAAATTTAACAATTTTCGTTGTTTTGCCACATGAATCCTCTTAACCTGTAGGTTCCCTGGTATTCGAGCGGATATTAGAAATGGTTGCACCAAACGTTCGCACATTTTGCGAACATGCTATTTCAGTTAATTTCTTTCATTAGAACGAGAGAGAATTTGTCGATAGACGTGTCACTGACATGGCACCTAGTTCACCCGGTGTTATGGGCTGACGTCACGGATGTTGTAGGTGACGTAGCCATCCGTGTCAGTTTCCATAAAAAAATCCTACATTTTTTTTTTAATGTAATCCGGTATGGGTGGCTGAGTCGGAGGGGCCAAAGCGCATGCTTCGACTAGCCAATATCACCTCCGAGAAGGTAGGTGCCATACCGGAGACTTCCCTGGATTGCTTGCTGGCTATACTGGACTAGAGGAGAACAGCCGAGGCTGCTATGCGGCCATCTTACATCCAGTACGGTTGGTACCACCAACCCAGTCGGCTACAATTTGAGCCTACCATCTAGTAAGGGGCGAGGGAATCCGAATAAAGCAGTTGTCTCTATCTTGCTCGCACCCGCTGAGCTCACATCGTGCTAGCTACCTTGTATGGAGTCTTAACTGAAAGATAATTTGTCACAATCTTGTTTACTACAAGTTGGATGGTTGACAGCAGCTAGCCAATTAAAACATTAATACTTAGTTGATTAAACAACATTTATGATGAAAATAGTCAATGTGTTTCAGAGAAAGATTATATTGTTTACAAACTCATTTTGATGATGAAAATAATTAAGTTTCCAAAATTAAGAGTCCGTAATACCTCACATTGATTTTACTATGATTTATGATTTAAAGCAGCGGTCGGCAACCCGCGGCCCGCGTGCGGCCCGCGAGCGTCCTCCTTGCGGCCCGCGAATCTAACCAACGGGAAAAAAATCCCGTTGGCCAGTGGTCAGTCTTACCATCAGTCTGACCACTGGGAAAGTGTAAATAAAGGTCTTATCATTCGGAATTAAATATTTTAAAAGTCACCATAGTGCTGACATATCCGAATACGACTAAAGCTCTAAACTTAAATTAAATAAAAAAAAATTTGCATTTCGCGACTAAACTGAAATCTGTGACATTCACGAACGCGTTGGCTTCCAAAAAAATAAGCATTGTTCCCGATTAACTGATGCACATTTACATGCGATACTGCGCGTTTCTACGTCTAAGATGCAAGCAGATATTCCAAAACTTGCATGTGAAATGTAGCCGCAAAAATCGCATATTAAGATTTTTACAGTTTTTTATAGTAATATTTCAATGAAATATATAACGAACGCAAATAATATGATTAAAAATGCACCAATGCGTTTTATTAACCGACTTCAAAAAAGGAGGAGGTTCGACTGTATTCTATTTTTATTTTTTTTTTATGTTTGTTACCTCAGAACTTTCGCCAGGGTGAACAGATTTTGATGATTCTTTTTTTATTTGAACGCTGGTGCTTCCCGTGTAGTCCCAGTTTTTTTTTTATTTTAAAATTGTATGTACTTATGAAGATGAGATGCGGCCCGCACTGATCCTCTGGTAACAATTATGGCCCTCCTATAGTAAAACGTTGCCGACCCCTGATTTAAAGTGTGAGAGTTAGGTAGGCTTACCATAATTATAAAGAGCCAAACCAGGACGTTGAATAGCAAGAGTCAAATTTTGGATGAATAAAAATTACGAAGAACAAAGCCAAAGACGCATTAATATTAATTATGTTATGTTAACTAAAGAAAAAAGATACATACAGTACGCTTACATACAGTATACTTAAGTGGCTAAAAAATAACAACGAAAATTCGCCCAGTTTTATTATTCGCCCATGCTTGCTTTGTATTTTTCACTGGAATGCACTTGTTTCAGAATTTTTGAATTGTTTCAGAATATATTGTCATAAAACTCAGTGCATGACATGCATGTTATTAAAGTTAATTTTACACATGAGCAAGGCTTTCACAACACTTTCTTCCATCCTACCTCGATCATCCGACAACATTTTTTTCATCTGTGAAAAAAATATTTCTACTGGCGTAGAAGTACCGGGTAGACTAGACACATAGCAAACTCCACGATTTTTTTAAGGTTTGGGACCTCAATTTGCTTCATGTGAAAATGGGTTTATCTGAGTAAACAGCTTCATTAGAATTTTTTTTAAATCCTTTTTCCAATGACACCTCGTCAAACAGCTTATCAATCACTATTTGGGTTTTCGATGGAGGTTTTTTCATTTTATTTATATTTTCTGCGGTTTTTTCGATTTCACTCCAATTGAGCTTTAGTTTGACCGGGACGCTGATGCAAACCGGCCGGCACGCCGGGACAGGGGTCTTAAACTGGGACCGTCCCGGTCAAACCGGGACGTATGGTAAGCCTAGAGTTAGGGGCTCTGAGCCCTGTTGTCACTGCGACCTAGGAAGATCTAATGTGATCTCTCAGAGTTTACAGCTCACCCCCAAGTCCGATTTCCTTTATGAACAGAGTTATATTCTTGGGGTTGAGCGCCTGTATTTGGCGTGGGTTAAAAATATAACACCCAAGAATACGGCGTCTACTGTGAATGAGCACTTCATATTCACAAGGGATGTGTACGGGTGTTTTATACAGAGCCTGCACACCGGTGTGTCGCTAAGGCGCATTCGGTGTAGGTGTTTGTTTAGTCTGCAGTGTCGTGTTAAGGTCCTTATTAGGATTCTTATTATGTCGTTCCGGTTAGGTTTTTTTTTGTTTGTTTAATTTTAAAAGCTGCATTCTACATCCCAGAAAATAAAAACTATATCTGAAAATGTGCATTTGGTTAGGTCCGCAGATATTTCGGAAGCGGTTGTATATTTAGTTTTTATCAGCGATGATACAGTCTGTATTCCCAATTAATTTCGCGCGGCGCCCGCCCGAAAGCGCGCGTTGTTTGAGCGAGCGAAGTTCGTTCGTAGTTCGTTCTTGTTCAGTCAGCTCTATCATAGTTATGCAGCGGGCGGGATTTTTGAATTTCGTGTAACCCGGACTACTTTAAAAAATCCCCCCGGACGCCTTCAAAAAGAGGACAATTCCCGGGAAACCCGGACGGATGGCAGCCCTACACCTAGTTCACCAAGGTGCTACGGGCCGACATCACGAATGTTGTAGGTGATGTAGCTAACGGTGTCAGTTTTCATAGCAAAAAAAGAAATACCAGACAGTGTACCAGAAGTCTTTAGAAATTATACGATAAAATTATATAAGTATGTAAAGAACCGCGAACTAAAAAGTTATATTTAAATGGCAATAATTCGCAAATACTCACCAATAATGTAATGGCTTGTATTCGGGTCAAAAACAAAGCACTTTTTATATATGTAGTATTATTCACGGCACTCCCGTTCACATGCACTATCGAATATCGATTCGAAGAGATTCTACGTATGTATTGCTCACTTTTAACGAGTTACACATAACGCTGATAAGAACTCCGATAATACGGTACAGTCCAGAGTGTACACAAACAAAACACCGCACTACCTACGCGACACGTTTCGATAAATACAAGATGTCTGTCGCTTTGACGTCTGACGGCGGCGCAGCAGAATGAGTGCGCGCGCGCACTCGCTGCCGATCTTGATCGCGGTCTGGCGGTGTTGCCAGAGCGACGGTGGATTTTCCCAAAATGCTGTCAGATTTCATAGCAAACTTCACTGTGGTCGCTTTAAAGTTACATTACAGACCGCGCGCGAGCTCCGAGGAAGTATGTTGATGTAATAAATAACCTAGTGCAGTGATTTAGTCGATATTACCTCATCGATATTTTCTCCCTGTTCTCATTGCTCGTGCTCGCAATTCCTTCTTCATCCATATTAAATGTCTATTTGTACACACAAAATGAAGTCCGGTAATAAACAGACATCGGAATCCGCGGGGCACGAATACGACCTTGTTAGGGATTGATTACGGCGATCAATAAACAATCGACACTGTTATCGATACTCATATTTATTTGTTTATTGTATTTTATTCATGTCATATTTCAGACCTGAATACTTATATACATACAGTACTTATATAAACATGTATACTTTATGTTAACGATTAAGTAAATATAATACATATTTATATAAGGTCTTTCAAAATTAGTTCATAGTACGCTAAGGGGGGGGGGGGGGGGGGGGTTCTGTAACATATAGGGAGTAAAACCTATATAAAAATTTTTGGACCTTGGGCTTTTTTTAAGTAAAAAAATTTTTTATGTAGGTATTTAAATAAAAAAATAGGTGGTTGATTTTTATAATCTAATCGATTCAGTTTCATAACAGTAACAAAAAAGTCTTCATGACCATTATGATGTAACACGTGTAAGTTGGTAAAAAATATTAAATTCTTTCTATTCCATACTAATAAAACTAAAATTGTGGTTTTTCACAATTTCTGAAAGAAAGAGATATACGTGTTGGAAGACTTTTTTGTTCCTAGCACGAAACCGAAACGATGAAGAAAAATTTTTTTTTACATTTAACATTAAAAAAAAATTTTTGTGAAAAAAAAAATTCTTTGTCCTTCAAAAGTGATCTATTTCCGATACAGAACCCCCCCTTAGCTTACTATGAACAAATTTTGTAAGACCTATTTTTTTGGACCTTGGCCTTTTTTTTATATAAAATATTTTTTTAGTGTTTAAATAAAAAAATAGGTGGTTGATTTTTATAGCCTAATCGATTCAGTTTCATAACAGTAACAAAAAAGTCTTCAATATCATTATGATGTAACACGTGTAAGTTGGTAAAAAAAATCAAATTCTTTCTATTCCATACTAATAAAACTAATATTGTGGTTTGAACAGATTTGTATTGTACCTACAAAGTAAATACAACATTTGTTTATTATATCTTATTTTCTATAGAAATACTCTTAGTTTTAATAATCGACATTATTTCATATTATTCTAAAATAACGATCGATTTTCGATATTTGTGGATACATTGTCCCATCACTAAACAACCTTGAATCATTCGTGCCCCGCGGATTCCGATGTATGGTAATAAATAACTTAAAGAGTAACGAATTAACATGCGATTGACTAATACGCGCGCATATTACGAATACGGCATCGATAAGCGTGCTCTCGCGTCAAGGCCAACACTCGTACTAGGAGCGCGCGTGGTGTGAAGCGACGGTCGGGAGGGGCGCACACCCGCCGCCCGCTTCCCCAGTCCCCGATTCCTCGGAGCTCGCGCGCGGACAGTACATTTGATTACATTAAACTGTTGATATTTTTTCTTTTGGTATGACTAGGTAGCCATTTATATTGGCGGTTCGTGCACTAAAGCAAACACCATTGGGTACAAACTTGACAGCTTATTTTGTCAGCCTCGGTAGCTCAGTGGTGCTGCCGATCGACTGTTGTTGCAACGCCGACAGTCAGTACTTGACGGTCGGTACTTGGATGGGTGACCGCTCTACCGTTGGAGGCTGACCGTGGTTCGGATTCCACGTTAAACTGTAGGTTCCTTCCCTTCTTACCTTACTAGGTGGTAGGGATCATCCCTCCCGGCTTAGTACCACCGCACTGAACGAAACGTCGGTCGAAACGGCTGTGTAAATAGTTTGTGCTTTCCGTCCTGTTCAGTACCGACATGAAATGAAGGGAAGTACTGACATGGCACCTAGTTCACCCGGTGTTATGAGCTGACATCACGGGTGTTCTAGGTGATGTAGCCAACCGTGTCAGTTTCCATAAAAAAAAAAGTTATTATGTTGCCAGTTTTGAAATATTTCAATAGTGATGGTTTTGGTATGATTTAAGTTTAATTTAATTTTCGATACCTATATTTTGAAGATAGAATTACTTACTTGAATAAAATGTATAGTTTTACTCAAAATAGTATTTACTTACGAAGCGGCTGTGATAAAGTTCCTGCATGTCATTTAGTTCAGTATAGCCGGCACGATCAAAAGAAGTCACTGATATTGCACCTAGTCACCAAGATGTGATAGGCTGATTGATATTACGGGTATATTGGGTTATTTAGTCATGTCCACCATGTCAGGGGGGTCCATGAAAAAAAATTTGTCCATTGATGTCCTACTCTTTTTTAATATTTTTTTTAATTGCGTCAATTTGCAGGTACTGTCTATGTAGGTATATTTTTATCATATTCTTCTATATAAATATTTCACCTGTATGTACATACAACGAAAGAAAAATGGAAGTTATGTTCACCTTATGACGTAAAAAATATCTCTTTGGGGTAGGTATTTAAAATAAGAGGAAAATACTTTTTAATTTTAAAAATAAGAATACGATATTTTCTTATTGGCTTTTACCGCTATTATGGCAAAGTTTTACAAATGCAAAAAATTCATGGCAAATGTTTACCGCGTAACCGAAAACATTGCCATAAGAAGAATACGTTTCAGTAAATAGAGACATTATCTCAAAATCAAAATAAAATATTTAAAGTTTGCAGCGTTTTTATAAGCGCTATCTAATGTGATACGTCGAGCGAGACTGACACCTCCCTGGGACTTCAGGAGTTGGAGTGTTAATTGTGATGACGATTTAGAATGGTTTATTCATTTAATAATAGATTTTTTTCGATGATTAGGTACTTGAAGCGGTGTCGTTGCGCTTCACGCACAAAATGTATAACGCTCAATGTGTATTTTTCTCTCTTCCCATCCACAGGGCACCTTGATATGTGTACATTGTCTAATGTGGGTGTGTTTGTGTGTGTGTGCAGCTTCTACGTCCCCCTACGTCTCCACGTAGGCTTCTCTTACGTCTCCACGTAGACCTATTCAACTTTACTTCTACGTTCTCCGTCCGAGGACGCCCGCATCGCCTGCGTCGGCATAGCCGGTACGAGCCACCTCGGCACTACTCTTCGTCCGGCTGTTCCGAAGCAAGAAAATTGTGAAGAGCGTGGGGAACGAGCTACGCGTCGGAGGCATCGTGTCGGCCTCTCCGCGAAGACCTACGTATCCATCTCCTGAAGATAAGTTCTCGGCTAGGGTCGTAGTTTAATCAATTAGCTCGGTCGTCACCACCTGCGATGCTCAAGTGATTTTTGTAACTCACACCCTGTCTATTTTGTATCGTATTTTTGTGTTCACATTGAATAAACGATCAATTTATCTTTCTGATACGATTTCATTATTTTATTTCACCTCATCGCATCAGTGGACTTGATGACGTGACTTTGGAATAAACAGACGCTTTATTGTTACTTTGAGTGTTAATTTGGAGTTCCCCGGCCACATACACACCATGTCAAATTCTGATGATCCTACCTGTCTGTGCGGGGGGCGAGCCTTCAAGTTCATTATTTTTAATCGACTAGTTTTTGAACGAGTCTTCTTTTACCCCTTGATTTTAGATTTATATATACCTTGGCAACACAGTCGGCGCCCATCTTGGATTATTTTATTGTTAAGTTTTGTTACTAACTTCGTGTTATTTGTTCCAAACGGGACTGCATGTGTATGTGTTTGTAAGTACAAAACCCGGCCGGGGTGACGTCACTAACCAATTAAGAACACCTTTTTATCTACGGAATCAAGGAATACAAGACGCAAACGCAACCATGCATGCATGCAATAGTGCGTTCAGCGCATCTCCCCGGCCCGCCCCCACCCGCTCTCGATTAGTGAAGAAGACCTGTCTCTCTCACTCTATCTAACTCTATGAAACAGCAAGGGTAGGTCTGCGATAGAGCTTGAGCTTCGAACAGACTTCCATGCGTAGAATGGTGATTGTTGGGTTTTCTGTTTTCTATGCAATTAGGAATTTAAAATAATAAGCAGAAAAGGTTGACTGACTGTAAGGGCTCGGCTACACGACCGACATGTCGGTGCATAAGTGAGCGTGCACCTGCGCTCACATTTTTTTTAAATGTAAACTACCAAGGTGGCTGTGTCGGACCACTGGTATAGTTGACAGAGCCAAAAACCGCTCTCCTCGCGAAACCACGCTTAGCGCGGCGCCATGCTTGCAGATTTGGGTCGCGAACTGTTGCTAGCTAGGCCACAGAATAGAAAAGAGCTAGGCTGTCTAGCCCGTTGATACGACCAGTGGCGGGGCATGAACTTAATTTGATGTGGGCAAGATACATTTTGCGAGGTCCTCTCAATTTAGCCAATACTCAATACATTCAACAACATCATCAAATCGCAATAATACAGCTACTGTATTGTTACAATATTCACTGCCTTTGTCCTGCTTTCCCATCTTGTGTCTAATAGAGGCTTTATAGTAAGCTTTAGTTTGCCTTTGATTAAGTGTAATCATGTTTAATCGGGGTGTCTTTTAATAGATCTACTTAGCTGAATATTTTTCATTAATCAAAGCTGCATGAACTTTCGAGGCGCGAGGCCCCTCGGGCCGCGAGGCCGTGGGCGGTCGCCCACGTCGCCCACGCCTTGCGCCGCCTCTGGATACGACGTTTGAAGACACCCAGGTTAAAGCATTCGGGAAACACACTCCATAAGCTAATTATGTCATCTCAGCATCACGAATACATTCAAAGCATCCCATTAAAAGCTATCTCATGCTATGAATGCGCCAACGCTCCTCACTCGCGTATTTGCGAGCATAAAGACGATAATGTGAGCCATACTACTGTGTGTACGCATGTATAAAAAGCTGATTTGATCGGTGACATGTTTTTTTTTCGGGAGTGATATTGAGAGAGGCTCATCTGTGCTTAGGTACCTAATTTATTAAGTATTAGGTAATTCTAGGTATTTCTACTTATATCTTTTATATTCATTCATAATCATCATAAATGGGTATAGTTTTCGCACATGGGTATATATATACCCACTCAATACCTAGGTAGTACTTTGAAATATTGACGTTATAAAAATAATATGATCATAATAATTTTCAATACCTAATCTATTCCTGTAGTAAATTATTTTTCTTAACCTATTGATATTTTCCTTATATGAGGCCTAGTGCATTCTTCCAATTTATTCGATGTGCGAACGTGTTGTTCACCCACAGAGGGTTCTGTAGCCATTCCATTCTTGCACGCATAGCGAGCGCGCGCAGCTATCGCGCGTTCGCACGCACCGCGCCGCTACCGAAGTAACTAAAGTAATCTGTGCCGCTACTTGAATGCTATTTTCTCAATAACCGTTTGCGCTATTTTCAAAATATTATGTAGTTTTATGCCGTCATGACCAAATATACCTTATGATGGAGTTATGATTTTTTTTAGATTTATTGAGCTTTACAGACGACAGAGGGATGGACAGGACATACACCACGGGTCCCTGCCAGCCTCGCTAGCTACGGAACCCTAAATACTAGCCATCGTAAACAAAACTAGCTATTTATTTATTTATGTAAGTGTCTATAGCAGCCATACTCAAAGTGTGCTCCGCGGAGCCTCTGTGGGGGCTCCGCGAGAATACGAGAAAATAAAAATACACCTCTCCTCTCTGGCTCGATTCAGCTAGATCCATATTATATTATTTTTGTATTGTTGTTTTATATATTCATATTATTGTTTTTCTTTTATTATAATAATATTATGCAAGTAACTGTTACATTGTAATATGATTATTAATACAGAATGCAAAAAACTATTTTTTGTTTATCTTAGGGCTCCGTCAAATATTTCGCTTTCCAAAAGGGTTCCGTCACCACAAAAGTTTGAGAGCCGCTGGTCTATAGTTATCTTTATGCGTTTGAAACCTATATAGAGTAAATACATAGAAAAGGGATTAGGTACTTACATTACATTTTAAGCTTGTCACCAAAAGGTCGGCATGCATCCACTCGTAACAAACAAGAAAAAAAATACAGCTCATCACAGATGAAGCTATAATATATATTAATATACTAAGCTAGGTATATATTATGATTATGATATAGCAAGCTGCCACAGACGGTAGCCATGCTATAATATGTATTTTTGCACTCATTAGCTCTGCGGTCGTCGTACCGTAATATATCGTGCTATATCTGTCCACATTATTTTGATGACGTAGTAAAAATATATGATATAGCTGCGTCTGTGGTCGCTCGAAGATTACCATAGAAAATATATCTTATTATGCCTTGCTATGATTTATATTAATATATAGGTTGTTGTAACGGCCACTACATAAAATTTAGGAAATTATTATTGGGATCAATAGTAACAAAAAAGTCGAATAACTTTTTTCTGAATTCCCTTTAAATAAAAAGTTACAGTTTTGATACAAACTAATTGATTTATTTAGTGTAAAAGGATCTAATGTTCCGCACGAACGTGGGAATGAAAGGCGCGCAGTGAGTGAGCGACCAGGGACTAGTGGGCCGAGAGAGAGGAGATACGCGGCGGCAGCGCGGCGTGAGTTTTTCGACCCCGACCGTTCCTGCGTCAGCCTCAGCACCCTCTCTCCGCGCGTGGCAAATTACACTAGACGAAACATACATTTCAAAAATTTATATATCCAAAACTAGACACTTTAGAGAAAAACTTTTTGTCTCGGAAAAACACGAGGATTGCGCTGGCAAAATTAATGTACTGGCCGTTACAACATCCTGTATATTCGTCTGTGATAGGCTTACACCATGAAACAAGAGCGGCGGAGATTTTAATTATGAAAACCAGCATTGTGTGACGTGAACGCGCCGTGGTGCAGTCGAGAGAGCCAAATCTACTGATCGTCAGGAGTCTGTCACAGTCTGTTCTACGTAGAAACTAACATGGACGTTGCTCGGAGAAACTTGCATCCCTCGTTCCCGGCCATCTAACTTAATATTACCGAAGCACTCGTTGCAGTGAAACTAGGTTCCCTTTATTTTTGCTGACGTTGGGCTTTTGAGGGCCCATCGTTTCATTGACCCATTCCTCTATCGCACCGCTTAGGGCAGGCAGGGCCGTCTTAGGCCATGCAGGGGCCCTTGGGAACAAAACAATTTGGTGCCCTCTTTAGAAAGAAAAAAATGTGAATAAAAAAACAATAATACAAAAATCACTCACCCCTGAAGACTTAATATTGTACCGTTTAATTGTAATTAATTTATTTCTATCGGGTATCAGAGAATTTTCTGGCGTCTGAGCTGACAGCTTTGAGACAGCTGATACTATACTCAATTCACTCAATTTATTATAGAACTAATCGCTGGTAATGTAGTTTTCAAAGAGTAATGTTTTTCTTGTTTAGCTGACTGAGTTAGCGCGTCCTATATTAACTAACGCGAGCGGCGGAAAAATTTTCATCAACATCAAGGGGGCCCCGGGGGGCCCCCTTGATGTCGGAGGCCCTTGGCCCGTGCCCCGTGTGTCCTTATGGTAAAGACGCTATTGAGGGCAGGGGTTTTCAACCTTTTTTATTATACGTCATCCAATTGTGAAAATAAGCCTTTCCTCCAAGAAATAAGCACACACGGGCGCGGTCAGAATTTAGATAGCTATGCGATGAAACTCGCATAGCCTATATCCATCCTGAGAAGGTCCATTCTAAACATTGGTCAAAGAATTTTTAAAATCGGATGTGTATTTCCGGGGATTACCTCCCACATTCAAACTTATAAACTTTACCTCTTTATACGATTAGTGTAGATTTATTCTATCTATGGACAATTTACTTTCACCTCGTGAACAAGCTAAGGCCGGTCTATTCTTTTGAATGTTTTATTATTCCCAAGAATGGTGCAAGTGAGGGTTGTTAGCTATTTAAGTGTGCGTGCAAGCGTATCGTCTCGTCAGTATCGTCAATTTAGTAATCTGTGGTATCGTGCCCCGTGCAAACGACTCGCAAAGCAATAATAAAACTAAATTATATAATGATTCATTCATTATCTACGAATTATATCATTACTTATGTGCTTGTACCGATTGATTTTACGCCATTCTATTTAAGTATTGTACTTAGAGAAGTTTAAAACTAGTTTATAAACCGGTCGAGAATGTGAACGCAGCTATAAACGTGGAAAAATATAAATGGAACTTTGTTACAGTAAGCAATGATATTTTAAGAAAGATACGTTGTCTAAATAATACGAGTAATACGACATTCGGTGGTCACACACGGCACGAACTTGAAACGTTGAAAGAAAGAACTATAAAGTGATGCGAATTCAAGTTATGTGGCGGTTGGTATAACTGATAGATAACTACTTAAGAAGGACGACGCACGCACGTCTGAACGCGTGCGTAGTTGGTGCGCGACTAACTTCAAACAGGACTGTGGTCTTGTATTTAGTGTGCCGCTTTGGGAGCTCGTATAACCCATTTACCTCCTGTTTAACATATAATATCATTGACAGTAAGTATGTTTTTTTTAATGGAAACTGACACGTTTAACTACATCATCTCATCCATCACCCATTCTCCGCACTGCGACAGCGACCTCAAGACGGTCCGTCGTACGTTGGCGCCCAGGGCTACCAAGTAACTATTAAGTAATCTGTGGTGCTACTCCAGCCACCCGAGCTCTTTCATGAAGTGGAGCCAGTGATATGCTAAAGTAAGGATATGGCCTTCCATACAAATTCATCTCGCCATATGGGGCGTCGATAGACGCAGCGCCATCTCTTAGCGAATTCGTGAACTGCGACAGACAGCCAGCCGCTCCGCGGTTTTAGCGTTCGAAGTAGCGTTGTACCGACGTTATCTCAAGTGTTACCTTTTTGCAATAACAAAATTATTATCATTAGTAGATATTGCAAGGAGGAATCATTAAATTAAGTAAATAAAAATCATTAGTCCCATAACGTTTCGGTTATTATTATACATATATATGCATTGCTAAATTAACATTCTATCTACCGAATGTCCCGTTCCGTATATGCCAATATTGCAAGACTTGCCACAAAGTAGTATGCATTTTTCGAAAGCAAAAAATTCTACTACGTTTTAAGTAAGTAAGACCCATAAGCCAGTGTTGCCATAATGATTCCTAGTACACTAGTACTATAAAAATAATTACGGTTTTCTTATCATTATAACAAGTTGTGTAAATAAAGTATTTGTAAATGAACATCATCATTGAAAATTGGACATAGAATATCAATCTGTGTCACATGAACATTAGTTTTGGTCATATCTCGAGAACCGCTGGTCCTAGACCCATCATGTTGGTACTCAAACTGGACGTCTCGATGAAATCTAGCTATCTGTTGCATTAAAATTGGTTTTGGTCATATGCATATCTCGAGAACCCCTGGTGTTAGACCCACCGTGTTGGTACTCAAACTTCAGGTCTCGGTGAGATATATTCATCTGTCACATGAACTTTTGTTTTGGCCATATCTCGAGAATGGCTGGTCCTAGATTCATCGTGTTCGTGCTAAAACTGGACGTCTCGATGAAATCTATCCATCTGTCACATGAACTTTTGTTTTGGCCATAACTCGTGAACCCCTGGTCTCAGACCCATCGTGTTGGTACTTAAACTTCAAGTCTCGGTGAGATCTATCCATCTGTCACATGAACTTTTGTTTTGGTCATAACTCAAGAACCGCTGGTATCAGACCCATCGTGTTGGTACTCAAACTTCAAGTCTCGGTGAGATCTATCCATCTGTCACATGAACTTTTGTTTTGGCCATATCTCGAGAACCGATGGTCTCAGACCCATCGTGTTCGTGCTAAAACTGGACGTCTCGATGAAATCTATCCATGTGTCACATGAACTTTTATTTTGGCCATAACTCGTGAACTGCTGGTCTCAGACCCATGTGTTGTACTCAAACATCAAGTCTCGGTGCGATCTATCCATCTGTCACATGAAATTTTGTTTTGGTCATAACTCAAGAACCGCTGGTCTCAGACCCATCGTGTTGGTACTCAAACTTCAAGTCTCGGTGTGATCTATCCATCTGTCACATGAACTTTTGTTTTGGTCATAACTCGAGAACCGATGGTCTCAGACCCATCGTGTTGGTACTCAAACTTCAAGTCTCGGTGAGATCCATCCATCTGTAACATGAAAAAATTTTTTTGGTCATATCTCCAGAACCGTGAGTACCAACACGATGGGTCTGAGACCAGCGGTTCTCGAGTAATGGCCAAAACAAATTTTCATGTGACAGATGGTTAGATCTCATCGAGACATGAAGTTTTAGTACCAACACGATGGGTCTGAGACCATCGGTTCTCGAGTTATGACCAAAACAAAAGTTCATGTGACAGATGGATAGATCTCACCGAGACTTGAAGTTTGAGTACCAACACAATGGGTCTGAGACCAGCGGTTCTTGAGTTATGACCAAAACAACAGTTCATGGGACAGATGGATAGATCTCACCGAGACTTGAAGTTTGAGTACAAACACGAAGGGTCTGAGACCAGCGGTTCTCAAGTTATGACCAAAACAAAAGTTCATGTGACAGATGGATAGAGCTCACCGAGACTTGAAGGTTGAGTACCAAAACGATGGGTCTAGCACCAGTGGTTCTCGAGTTATGACTAAAACAAAAGTTCATGTGACAGATGGATCGATCTCACCGAGCCTTGAAGTTTGAATACCAACACAATGGGTCTGAGACCAGCGGTTCTCGAGTTATGGCCAAAACAAATTTTCATGTGACAGATGGTTAGATCTCATCGAGACATGAAGTTTGAGTACCAACACGATGGGTCTGAGACCAGCGGTTCTCGAGTTATGACCAAAACAAAAGTTCACGTGACAGATGGATAGATCGCACCGAACCCATAAGTTTGAGTACCAACACGGTGGGTCTAGCACCAGCGGTTCTCGCGTTATGACCAAAAAATGTCCGTGTGACGCAGATTGATATTTTATGTCAAATTTTCATGTGCATTTACTAAAATACAACTTGTTGTTATTAATTATCATTTATCATTATCTTAGATTTAAAAAAATGCCACACATTTTTATAATACTGGGGTATTGAGGATAATCATTATGGCAACACTGGCCACACCACCACATATATAAAAACCGGCCTAGCTACGTTGTTCGCTGCGTTTTATCTTTATTTTTTATTTCGTCTGATATAAAGAATAACAAAAATAATGCTTAAATAAATAAATTATTAATTCACACTAATTAAAGTAAATCTCAATATTAAATAAAAATTATCGAAATATAACACGTGCACATTTTGTTTTTATAAACGTTGACGGTTGATACAAAGTTACTTCCTTAGCGCTC
Organism: Nematopogon swammerdamellus; assembly: GCA_946902875.1. NCBI lineage: Eukaryota > Metazoa > Arthropoda > Insecta > Lepidoptera > Adelidae > Nematopogon > Nematopogon swammerdamellus. Next base: position 18,520,163 of record OX336352.1, read on the forward strand.
ACGTACTGTATGGCGGCGTGACGGCTGGCGTGCGATGTTGCGTAAACAAAATGTGAATTCAGATTTTATTATGAAATATCGCTGAATGCAACAAAATAAGGCTTACTACGTTATTCCCCCTTTCTTTTTTGTAGTTCCTGCACGATTTGAGTACGTAAGTATGAGGCATTAAGGAGCGACAACCACACAATTAACACGTCACGGCCGACTGACAGTCAGCAACTGACTGACATGATTTGGTTGTGCACTTCGTGCTCACAACCAAAACAGTGAGGCCATTTTCTCAGTTCGTATAGGCCCGTCCTTACGTTAGTAATTGGAGCACTCTTCTTGGTCGCTTCCACACTCTATGGGCGGGCATTTCCCACGTTCCCAAGAAACTGTGGTCGTTCTTCCGCCGCCGGGTGGTCTTCCCACATTCCGTTTCCCTGTCCACGGCGGCGGCGGCCGCCAGTGCAGGACCCGTTTACCCCAACGCAACGGGGGCATCGTCTCGTCGTCATATTAGGTCCCTCATATTCAGTCGGTGAGCTAACGAACAAAGAATACGAACTTCGATAAAAACCAGTCGGCGACGAGCATTCAGTAATCTGTGGCGTGAATCATCCATCATCGTGCTCCGCGCCGACGCGGGCGGTGCGGCGGAGGCTTCAAAACTGAAAGTAAAAAAAAACAAGTGCGATTCGAACTCGCACACCGAGGGTTCCGTTCCGTATCGCCATGTCATGGCTAGCGCCACTAACGCCATCTAGATGGCGTGTTATGAAATGCTTCATATTAGTTAAATGTAATGATTAGTTAAAATGCTTCACGCTCTATTCGGTAGATGGCGCGCGCGCATACACTTTTTTGGTTTCTTATATGGGAACCTCCCTGAATGTTTTGCTTTTTCTTATTTTTATTATTTTTTGTTATATCGGCCATAATAACATACATTCTGTGAAAATTTCAACGGGTTACCTATTACGATTTAAGAGATACAGCCCTCAGACAGACAGACGGACGGATAGACAGACAGACAGACAGACAGACAGACTATAGTAATAGGGCCCCGTACCGGATACGGAACCCTAAAAACGTGTTCACTAAGAACGTTGTTCACACACAAGAGGGTTCCGTAGTCATATGACCTTCTTGCACGTATAGTGTGCGCAGCAATCACGCGATCACACTCGCATTAATCGTATCTCGCGTTCGGCACAGCATCATGGGCACAGCTTATTATTTTGTATTGATATATTGCGTGTCCTTCGGCCTTCCTATCCCTCACTTCATCAGTGACATTTCATACTTGTGTAGTTAAAATGTTAATTTAGTTAAATGATCATTCGTTAGATGGCGCTATTTCAACTTATTATGATCGTTGTATGGGGACCCCCTTAATTAAATTTTTTTTTATTATTTGTTGGCATATACGCCATAATATTCATTATATTCTGTGAAAATTTCAACCGGCTACCTATTACGGTTCAAAAGATACAGCCCTTGGACGGACAGACAGACAGACGGCGGCGGCGTAGGCGTAGGCTTAGTAATATTACAGAATAGGTACCTATTCTCAAATCAAAACAAACGTGCAGCTCGCACAACAAAATTTTATGGCTTAGTGAAGGGAGATTCCCTTCACTAAGCCATAAAACTCTATTATGCGAACTGCACGTTTGTTTTCATTTGAGAATAGGTACTTATGTAATATGCTTCCGTGTCGATACGGAACCCCAAAAACTGTTAGCAGATGACCATCAACTTGAATTTAAAAATGTTATAAAATATCCTTGTAAGTAAGGTAATCTTTGTGTTGTTTACAAGTCACACAGTTTATTAATAGCTCTCCCGTCTGCTCTGTGTGTGTGACTAACTGCATTTTTCCTGTCACCTTGACCGGAGCTACGATTAAAACAGCGAAAATGAGGTAGGTAGAGAGCGTTTCAACTAAAAGTTCCCTTCGCCTTTATGTTGGCTCCACTGTCAGTGCTAAAATTCGTGTTGCCAGATTGTGAAGATTATATTACCTAATAATGTAAGCGGTCTTTACCGTATAATAAATACGGTAAATACCGATAATTACGTGTAAATCTGCACACATAGCAACCCTCAACGCTGATTTGACAGATAGACAGTGGAGCCAACATAACGGCGAAGGGAACTTTTAGTTGAAACACTTTCTACTAACCATTTGGCGTACGAACCCAAAAATGGCACTGGTAAAGTAAAAATATATGGTACGAGGCTGTCGAACATGGACCAATTACACCATGTTGGTCAGCCTCGGTGGTGCGATAGATAGACGTACGAACGATCGTGAAAGATTAGCACGCACGGGATGGGTGACCGTTCGACCGTGGTTCGGAATCCACGTAAAACTGTAGGTTTCCCTTTTTTTTATGGAAACTGACACGGTTGGCTACATCACCTACAACATCCGTGATGTCAGCGCATAACACCGGGTGAACTAGGTGCCATTATGTCAGTGCTTCCCTTCATTTCATGTCGGCTACACTAAACTGGACGGAAAACACGAACTATTTACATAGCCGTTTCGACCGACGTTTCATTCGGTGCGGTGGTATCAACCCGGCCGGGATAAACCCTACAACCTAGTAAGTTAAGAAGGGAAGGAACATACAGTTTAACGTGGTGGAATCCGAACCACGGTAAGCCTCCAACGGTCGAGCGGTCACCCATCCAAGTACTGACCGCGCCCAGGGTTGCTTAGCTTACACAGTCGACCGACCGCACTTGAACTACCGAGGCTTGACCGAGGCTGACTTCTTACCTAACTTTCTACATAGGTAGCTCTGCTAGATTTTAATCCGTCCGAATGCCCGACCGGTCGAAATTGTGAATACGTCGCGTCAACCTGGCCGTTCAGAGCAGGGATGTTGCGGATATTCGCATCCGCATCCGTAAATGCGGAGCATCCGCTTTGATTTTGACATCCGCATCTGCATTCGCATCCGCATTAAATCGATGCGGAACTCATGCGGATGCGGATGTAGTGCAGGTTGAGACTGGAATGAAATTGGGCGGAGTCCGCGAGTGGCGCGCGCTGCAATTGACAAATAGGAAGGGAATATGCTGTGCAACGGTGTAGTGCAGTGCTGACGACTTTGTATTCCATTATTATTGCGTCATTTCATTCCGTCACGTTTCGTGTATGCATGCGTGTCTAAACACGCGCGACGACGCGTCTTCTAATTTGAATTTCCGACTCGAGTATTCCACCTCCACTGTATATAGTGCGGCGAAGTATAGTGTCCCAGAAGTGAATGTTATTCATAAAGTGTAACAACAATGTCACCACCGGTACGAAGTGAGATTTGGACTTATTTTAAGGCGGATGAAAATGATCGCGAAAAATCGCTGTGTATAATATGTAATAAAACATACTCTCGCAAGGGCCGCACCACTACGTCTTTGAAAAATCATCTGAAATCCATGCATCCAGAAGAGTTCAGTCGGTTTCAACGTTCGAACATCGAAAAACAATTGCAGAAAGATCAATAAAAGATATTAAAAGCATAATATCTTTTATTCAAGGACTTAAACTAACCGGCTCTTCAAGCAATCTTGTTAACATCCGCATCCGCATCCGCATCCGCGGATGTGAGCGTCCAAAAATCCGCATCTGCATCCGTATCCGCGGATGTCAAATAAATCGCATCCGCAACATCCCTGGTTCAGAGGGAACGCACGATGACCGCTTGGATGATTTTTAACACCCGACGCAAAGAGAGGGATGTTAAAAGTTTGACGCCTACCTATGTCTGTCTGTCTGTCTTTGTGTCAGTCTGTGCCATCGTAGCTGCTAAACGGATGGACCGATTTGATTTGAAATGCGATTTTTTTATTATTTGTTGGCATATCCGCCATAATAATAGGAGCTATCTTCCGGCGAGTGTGTTTTCCGAATCCTTTAACCTGGGTGTCTTCAAACGTAGTATATTAACCAGTGATATGCTAAAGTAAGGATATGGCCGTCCATACAAATTCATCTCGCCATATGGGGCGTCGATAGACGCAGCGCCATCTCTTAACAAATACGTGAACTGCGACAGACAGCCAGCCGCTCCGCGGTTTTAGCGTTCGAAGTAGCGTTGTACCGACGTTATCTTAAGTGTTACCTTTTTGCATTAAGAAAATTATTATCATTAGTAGATATTGCAAGGAGGAGGACAAGGCATTGCTAGACATAGGTGTTCTTTCATTAAATTAAGTAAATAAAAATCATTATTATTATACAATATAAGCATTATTAAATTAACATTCTATCTACCGAATGTCCCGGTCCTTATATGCCAAAATTGCAAGACCTGCCACAAAGTAGTATGCATGTAAAGCTGGGACTCCACAGCGGCGCACGGATGTGCACGCACACGCATGGCCTAGCCAAGCACACGGATGCGCGTGTACGTGGGCGACTCCACTCCACAGCCAGCTATGCCGAGCCACGCGCTTCATTTGTTGGAACATTTCAAACGAAGCGGACGTGCCTACTGGCGTACTACCTATGGCGGAGGCGGCGCAAGCGTTGATTTTACTCGATCTCGGTCTCGACAGTTCTTCCGACGATAGTGACAGTGACACCGAATATAACGAAAATGTACCCAAAAGAAAACATCGATTTTGGCTTGAAAGTCATGAATGAAACGTCGGTTGAAACGGCTATGTAAATAGTTTGTGTTTTCCGACCAGTTCAGTGTAGCCGGCACGATCAAAGGGGGAAGCGCTGACATGGCACCTAGTTCACCCGGTGTTATGGGCTGACATCACGGACGTTGTAGGTGATGTAGCCAACCGTGTCAGTTTCCATAAAAAAAAAAAAAAAAAAATGTGCGCAGAGAAAACGAAGGAGAATTTCACACATTGTTTCTTTCACTTTCTGATGAGAAGTTCAAAAATTATTACCGATTGACTAGACTGTTGGCACAACACAAAGCTGCGAACTATACTGGATAGGAGCGAGAGCGAGCGAGATGAGCGCTGCGGCAGCGGGAGGGGAGTGCATGCGCGGGTGGAGGGGAGCGAGCTACGTGGGTCTGGCCTATTCTGTGGTCTGGCTTCGCTCGCCTAGCAAAGCCAAACACACGCGTGGCCGTGGGTGTGACGTCACACATCCACGCAGCTGCACGCAGCTCGCAGTGGAGACGCCTCCATATAAATCCATAGGAGCGAATCTGGACTCTGGACACACGTGCGCAGCGTGGCCGTGCGCCGCTGTGGAGTCCCCGCTTATGTAGTATCTGTAGTATGTAAAGACACCTAGGCCAGTGTTGCCATAATGATTCCCAGTACACGAGTATTATAAAAATAATTGCGGTTTTCTTATCAATAATAACAACTTGTGTAATAGTATTTGTAAATGAACCTCATCATTGAAAATTGGACATAGAATATCAATCTGTGTCACATGAACATTAGTTTTGGTCATATCTCGAGAACGGCTGGTCCTAGATCCATCGTGTTCGTGCTAAAACTGGATATCTCGATGGGATCTAACTAGAGCATGCAAAACCGAACATCGGAAATCGAAAAAAACCGAAAATCGGACCGAAATCGACCCTTTTTCAAAACCGGGCTTGAAAGTTCCAAAACCGGAAATCGAAAAAAATCGAAAATGTCTTTCCGCGCCAAATTGGACTGCCACTGCTCACTCTGGCGCCAAATTAAACTGCGGGTGCCGGGGACTACGGCTCGCTCGCTGCTTCGCGTCGTGCGCGGCGGGCGTTGTCCTTCTTCGTTATACAACGAATAATACAAGTTATGAGAATGAATTTCAAAAATACAATAGTGACGTGCTTCGAGAGCATATGCTCTCGAAGCATGTACGTAAGGGTACAGGGAAATAACATGCTTTGTTGCATGTTTGTTCAGTTGAGCTTAATTTTTCACAATTGAATTTTTTAATTTAATCGCCTTATAACTTTTTTTGTACTAACTTTATTAATACTTTTTATTACAGAAAACTATACTTATACATCTGTTTTAAGACAAGTTTGTCACAAAAGTTTTAAAACTAACTAATTACCTTTATTCTTAAAAAAAAAACAAACATAAACCCCTTTTGTACTGGAAAGAAACATGCAATGTCAGTGGAATCTTAAGTTGCGTTTTTCAAAAGGGGTGTGAAAAGGCTCCTGTCAGGCCGGCATGGCATTCGCAATCCCCGTGCATCACAGAATGTCCATGGGCATCGTAGTTCATCTACTTGTAAGTGAAACGAAGCCACATGTCGCGCTTTCTATAAAAAAAAAAAAAAGTACAAAACATACTTTGTCACACCATGCAGGAAAGAAAGAAACAATTTCGAATAATAATTTTTAAACCACAAGCATAATCTTATCTTATTTATTTATAAATCTAGTAATAGCTAAATGCTACATTTAAAAAAGAGGTATGTCAGTTTTTTTAAAGTTTATTTATATATTTGGCAAGTTACTGTAGTATTCTTGAGCAGAAGGAGAACAAAACTTTTTCAATGATTGCAAGTGTACTTTTATTTTTTGAGTGGCAAAGGATTACCATATTATTATCATTGGATTTTATTAGACATTATTTTGGGATATTACTATGGGAGTTCAAATTCTCCTTCTCTCAGAATTTTATTGATGAGTGAGCGAGGGCGTATAATTTTTTTTGCCAGTGATTTGAGATCAAGCCACTGAAGTCCGTGTGTAGGTACACCAATCTGAAGAATAATCACTAATAACCTCAAACACTTTAAACCTCTCCGAATAATATGTAAAATGACATCTACAGATTGATTATAAGAATGCCAGTCCTAAAATATAGCACGTTCTTGCCTTTGGTTTTATATGTCATATGACATTGCATTTTCCTTCCCTGTTTTGGACGACAAATCATGTTTCTTTATTTGAATTGGTTGACATGTCAGTTTCTTTTCGTGTACATGATTATTTTAAACAGCAAAAACACTGTGACTGAACACGTTTCTTCCGTTTTTCTATTCACCATACTATAGCTCATGGCAAGGCGAACATTTTGGCATCGAAATCTAATTTTGATAAAAATATTGACATTGCATGTTCTTTCCCTGTACCCTTCATATGACAGAGCTTCACAAGCCTTTGACAAAACGTGCAGCGAACGCGCTCGGCTGTGACAGTGAAGTACATGACGATACTCTGGTTAATGATTCCTTAAACGAGAATGCTGATATTGCTGATTTGACTTCAGAGCAAGAACTACAGCAAGAAATCGAAAAATCTCTCACGAATGTTCAGCCAAGAGTTGTGTCTGATGCTAAAGACGTAAACAAATTAATAATGGTGGAAATGGCGCTCTTCGATGCCAGTGGCGAACGGGGCCATTGTCTCAAGATACTATACGAATACCTTTTGAGTATAACACCTACTAGCGTTGAGGCAGAGCGAGTCTTCTCGGCAGCTGGGTACCTCAGCCGGTCACTGAGGAGCGGACTTGGTGATGATACAATCGACCAACTTTTATTTTTGCGATCATACCTACTTCCAGTCAAATAATTCGGATAACTGAATGTTTGATTATACAATGTAAGAAAAAATATAATAAATATTATGTATAAAAATCTACAGATCTTTTATTGAATTGTAAACCACAAATTATGAAGATATAAAATAGAATGAACAAGAAAGATACAACTTTGTTGTTCTATTCCAACTGCATGTATTGATTTTTTTATTTTAAATTTAAAAATAATAAATACACTAGTGAGTTTTATTCAATACGTTTATAATCGTTATAATAGTTAGTTTCTTTCTGCCTTTTGAACCAATTCTAAGAAATTTCTTGAAACTCGAAAAAAATCGGAGAAAACCGGAGTTGCTCTCTAATAGTACCCTGAAAATCGAACTTGAACTCAACTCCGGTTCTGCATGCTCTAGATCTAACTATGTGTTACATAAAAAAAAAATTCAGTCGAATTGAGAACCTCCTCCTTTTATTGAAGTCGGTTAAAAATTGGTTTTGGTCATATCTCGAGAACGGCTGGTCCTAGATCCATCGTGTTCCTGCTAAAACTGGACGTCTCGATGAGATCTAACCATCTGTCACATGAAAATTTGTTTTGGCCATAACTCGAGAACCGCTGGTCTCAGACCCATCGTGTTGGTACTCAAACTTCAAGTCTCGGTGAGATCCATCCATCTGTCACATGAACTTTTATTTTGGTCATAACTCGAGAACCACTGGTGCTAGACCCACCGTGTTGGTACTCAAACTTCAAGTCTCGGTGAGATCTATCCATCTGTCACATGAACTTTTGTTTTGGCCATAACTCGAGAACCACTGGTGCTAGACCCACCGTGTTGGTACTCAAACTTCAGGTCTCGGTGAGATCTATCCATCTGTCACATGAACTTTTGCTTTCGCCATAACTCGAGAACCACTGGTGCTAGACCCACCGTGTTGGTACTCAAACTTCAAGTCTCGGTGAGATCTATCCATCTGTCACATGAACTTTTGTTTTGGCCATAACTCGAGAACCACTGGTGCTAGACCCACCGTGTTGGTACTCAAACTTCAGGTCTCGGTGAGATCTATCCATCTGTCACATGAACTTTTGCTTTCGCCATAACTCGAGAACCACTGGTGCTAGACCCACCGTGTTGGTACTCAAACTTCAAGTCTCGGTGAGATCTATCCATCTGTCATATGAACTTTTGTTTTGGTCATAACTCGAGAACCACTGGTGCTAGACCCACCGCGTTGGTACTCAAACCTCACGTCTCGGTGAGATCTATCCATCTGTCACATGAACTTTTGTTTTGGTCATAACTCGAGAACCACTGGTGCTAGACCCATCGTGTTGGTACTCAAACTTCAAGTCTCAGTGAGATCCATCCATCTGTCATATGAACTTTAGTTTTGGTCATAACTCGAGAACCACTGGTGCTAGACCCACCATGTAGGTGCTCAAACTTCAAGTCTCAGTGAGATCCATCCATCTGTCATATGAACTTTTGTTTTGGTCATAACTCGAGAACCACTGGTGCTAGACCCACCGTGTTGGTACTCAAACTTCAAGTCTCGGTGAGATCTATCCATCTGCCACATGAACTTTTGTTTTGGTCATAACTCGAGAACCACTGGTGCTAGACCCACCAATATTTAACAGGCTAGACAGCCTAGCAACAGTCCGCAAATCTGCTGGCATGGCGCCTCACTGAGCGTGGTTTCGCGAGGAGAGATGTTTTTGGCTCTGTCGAATGCACCATTGGTCTCTCAGCACAGCCAACCATGTTGGTTTACATTAAAAAAACATATGTGAAAATTTCAACCGGCTATCCACAATAAATTCAATTATACCCAATGATATTGATTATACCTAACAATAAAAGCAATTAGGCATATAACTCATGCTTAAACATTTTAATACATTATCGCATTATGGTCGCATTCATTACTCATCCATAGATTATACTATTGAATACACGCATCGTCCTTTCTATAAATTTGACGTCAAACAGTCGTGGTCGTGTGTCAACTCTCTACGAATGACTCAAAGAGCGCGTGAAATTGACAGCAACGTGAATTTTGACCACAACGAACCATTTTTGTGTGGTAGCCCGATATATTATTTCACTATTAAATATATTCACTTTTTGTCTGTTAAGAAAAACAATGAATCCATTGTGCCGCCCAGTTTTAATATAAATACATCCAGGGAACATACGCATGAGTCGCATGACTGTCTATAGCTGATAGCTTGCTAACAGTCACAGGTTTTTAAATATTTTTTTTTATGGTTACTGACTCGGTTGGCTACATCACCTACAACATCCTCGATTTCAGCCGATAACACCGGGTGGACTTGGTGCCATGTCAGTGCTTCCCTTCATTTCATGTCGGCTGCAATCAATGAACTGACGGAAAACACGAACTATTTACATACTTACCCGTTTCGACCGGCGCGCGGCGCGCGGCGTGGGCCGCGCGCGCCGGCCGGCGTCGGCGCGGTGGCTTTCAGTAAAAAAAAAAACTGCGAAGTACACCTACATTACATACGCCTGAGCCCGACTTTTCAATTTACGATCGAGGCATGAGCACGACACGAGGAATGGATGTGTGTACGACTCTCGTGTATGTCGTCTTAGCAAGTCCGAAGAACTACCTTTAGGACGATATGCCTCACCTACCTTATTTTCATAAAAAAAAAAAAATAAATAAAAAAAAATAAAAGAAATAATCTCGTCGAGGTCTATCATTTCCTCCAGCGGATGTGTAGTCGTAAATCAGTAGTTTCCAAGATATGCCTTCTCACAATGCCTTCTCAAACACTTTTTCCTTTTTTTTCCGAAACGGCTGAACCCAATTTTTGGAAAAAATTATTTAGGTATAAATAATTAATGTTTTTTACGAAAAGAAACAAATTGCAAATTGTCGAGTTATAAGCATTTATTGATTTTCGAAGGCTTTTTTGAAGGGCCATATTTATAGAAGGGCTTGATTGATGTACGACTCTTGGGTATGTCGTATTAGCAAGTCGGAAGAACTACCTTTAGGACTATATGCCTCACCTTCCTGTACCTAACTCTTATAGTTTTCGAGATCTAAGTCGTCAAAAGTACATAATTTTCGTAACGCAACTTTTTGTAAAAAACCTCCGGCAGCAGGATAAAGAAAGACGCTTCATCGAATTCACGTCAAAATAAAAAATAAAATAAAATGTGCATTGGTCCCTCTGACTCAGCCATCCATTCTGAATTACGTAAATATTACGGAACCCTAAAAACACGAGCAATGCGTGTGTAGTAGTGTAGTGTATGTAGGTAGTCGTCGTGATTGTCTGGCTGGCTGGCTCACGCGGGTCGCCCGCCGAGACGGGAGCAGCGCGTTGAGAAAATGCGTCTGGTACTGGCATTGAGCTAATTTCTCTATGGGTACTGGTATTACCACTTCATGCAAATTAACCGGTCTCCGTACTGGCTCGCAGCCACTTATATGGTTGTATGTACACTAACCGGGCCTAGTCTAGCAAAGGCAATTACCGACAGTTTAAAATTGGACATTCGCGATTGGCTGGCATACAATGTTTCAATTTACTCTTTCGGCTTTCCCCAGCTTTTCCTATGGTTGGCGACATCACACTCACACACTCCACCATTCATACACAGCGTCACGCACTCACACCACGACACACCTCTGCCGCCTCTTCCGCTCTCATAATGTTTCTTCATGCATGCTCGTCGGTTACGGGTACTACGCACTTGACCCTTTTTTAGCACATGCTATGCTAATAGTGCGTCTAGGGTCTAAGCTAAGATATAAAGAACAGCCTGTCAAATGCAAAAATTGTTCACACTATTGTTTTGTAGCCTTTTCCTTCAGATGGCCAGGGCCAGGCAGGAGTCCTGCCTGGCGCAGGACCATCGTACTTCATTCGACATACAATACAATACAACATTCAAAAGTTACAATTTTGATCTCTTATACAAACAATCCTGTATTTGTGGCTCTAGTGTGGTTGCGTCAGAGCGCATGTTTCGTTCGAAGGCCCCTTTGGATTGCCGGCTATACTGAGTACATACACACGCTGTATCCTTGGTCCAGTCAATGATATTGGAAAGATAAGTTATCTATATGACATTCAGTGCTCGCTCACACAGGGCACGTCCTTGAAAAGTTGAGAGGAAGAACTATAAAGTGATGCGCCGACTCCAATTATTAGAATTAGTGCAGAATCTCATTCATTCTTTTCATTACACACGACACGACGGCATTTTCGATGTGTTAGCGGCTCGTGGTTGGCGGTCCGAAGTTTCGAACTCCAAACGCGTGCGTAGTTGGTGGGCGACTAACTTCCAGACAGGACTGTGGTCTTATGTATTTAATGTGCCGCTTGGGAGCTCAGATAGCATATCTACCTCCTTTTAAATATAATATCATTGGGTCCAGTATAGATTTAGAGAAAATAGGCTGTGACAGTCGAACAGACACAAGAGTGATTCTATAAGGGTTCCGTTTTTTTCCTCTTTTGAGGTACCTATACATCTGTGCCTATTGGGGCCGCCGCGCCGGTACTTTAAAAGAATAGCCCCACTGCATCTCTCCCGTGTATGTCGTAAAAGGCGACTAAGGGATATGACTCCCTTCTTATAGGTTAGGTTAGGTTTCTTCTTAGGGTTTAACCCGCCCGGGTTGATACCACCGCACTGAATGAAAGGTCGGTCGAAACGGCTATGTAAATAGTTTGTGTTTTCTGTCCAGTTCAGTGTAGCCGGCACGACCGAAGGCAAGCACTGACGACGTGGCACCAAGTTCACCCGGTGTTATGGGCTGACATGACGGATGTTGTAGGTGATGTAGCCAACGTGTCAGTTTCCATAAAAATAAACCTACGGAACCCTAAAAACAAGCGGAGAGGCTGCTATGCGGCCAACTTACGTCCATCTGAACTCTGAACAAAAGATTAAGTAACAATCAAATGCTCTATGGTAAATCTTTGCTCAGTGGCCTTGATAGACCGCAAGTAATTTCATCACATATCTGAAATGTCAAACAGACACCACACCTGTGCGAATGACGTTAGTGAAATAACGGTAAACTGGCAACTTGTTCGTTTTTTTTACTAAGGAAACACGATGCGATAATTATTTTGTGACGTAGCAGCGTGCGTGGGGTTTCTAATATAATATTATTATCGTCGGATCGTTTTTCCTGATGCCAGAAGCAACGTGTTTTCTTGGCAACTGAATTAATTAGGTCCTTAGCAAGCAAATCAACATCTAGAGACATCCACTCAGGTTATCCTTCTCAAAAAGCAGGATTATGTTTGATTAATAATATTCGATAATATTCGTATGTTAAAAATATTCGTAATTATGTTGAAAATATTCGATAATATACGTATGTTAAAAATATTCGATAATATGCGTACCTATATTGAATTCCTCTGTGGTTGAAAATAATCGATAATATTCTTATGTTGAAAATATTCGATAATATTCGTATGTTGATAATATTCAATAATATTCGTAAGTTGATAATATTTGTTATTCGTACCTAACTATGTTGCTAATATTCAACATTAAGTATGTATTCGTAAATACTTCCAAAACGCTTTTCCAAACTCGAACTTGATCCAAACACTCGTTTTGGAAATAATTGACGATCCCAATCTCACGTCACGGGCCATCCCGTGCGTCGCTCGCGCGACAGAGCTTCAGTAAAATTAAAACCTACATAATATAGGTAGGTACCTACCTTATATAATTTATCGCTTTGATTTGGGCATGACACCCCGCAACGACAGGACGATATGTTGTTAAATGGAGTGTCGTAATGGGATGAAGAAATACCGACGCGATTTGTAAATAATTCATTTAGTTGGCCGGAAATAAGATTGCTGCCCGAAATAAATAGGCCTCTGGCTTAAAACAACTGTGCGATTACATTTACGAAAACGTCGTCGCGGAAATGTGGTTTGTTTGCGACGCGCCATGCGACGGTAGATCATCCTTCATAGATCACCGTATTTGGGGAGGTAAAATCCGTAGACGGAAAAAATAGTTCTAGACTCCGCACTTCATACTTCAATTATTACTAAAACGAGACACCGTGGTTATGGTAGTGTGCGTATCGCGTAATACAGGACCGACCATCTCAAGAGATCGCAGCGATATTGTGTCATCCTTTTTCCACGCGCAGTAATCCCGTATCGCTTGCCTGCACGCTCCACGCAAACAATTACCTGTTCCAAAACAAGCGAATGTCGCACGTAGTCGATCGATAAATTGCCGCTTGCTTCAACGGCTCAAAACTATGGAGGTGGCTTTTTAATTTTTATTATGAAATTATATAATAAAAACATTTATTGCAATTTTTTTTCGTTTATTTGTGAAAGAAAACCTATGGACGATGAGTGAATTATTTTATAAAAATTTCAAACACATTTGTCAATGTTTGTTGAGTTTAGACGTGTCTTATATAACTTGCAACTAAAATCACCTAAAATTTGACAGATGTGCTTAAATTAAGATTCTTAAATAATTCGTTCATCTCCTGTCTTTCTTTCTCAAAATGACAATCATGACAGGAATATCTCAATTTAAGCTTAATAGTGTGAAGTGTCTACTAGAAATAAAGCCAATATGTTACTAACATTAAAAACACAGACCAACCCACAAACCGAAGGTTCCGCACAAATACGATGGGGGCGTAGCTTTGAAGTGGGGAAGTTTGCTAGCAAATTGCTAGTAAGCTTATTATGTACACCGAGTAAAAAAAGAAATTTTAGTGAAATAATGTTTTGCCGGCGTAGTTTATTTCGTTTACTGAAAAAAAAGAAACAGATTCCATACAACTTAAAATTTTTAATTGTTCATGCAAAATTAAAACTTTACTTTTTTTTAACTACAAAAACATTTATTTTGAATAGACATGTATGCAAAAACGACACGGGCTGCCTCGACATGGTCCCTATTAGGTTACGGTTAATTTATAAAAGATGCGTCACTACGCTCCGCATCTTTTATAAATTAACCCTGATAAAAATTTTTAAACCACCAAACTGGTTATTTTGTGATACATAAATATATTACAAACAAACTTAATTTTGCGGTCAACCTAAATAATAATTTCTCACTAACTACTTAAACGAGACTAGTTTTTCATATTTTCGTATTCCTCCCTTTGAAGTTAACTTTTTTGAACCACTTTGTCATATACCTTTCATAAAGCAAATAAATATTATATTCAAAATCTGTAAGAATCAAACAAAAACCAACCAAGAAAGAAACACGTAAATTTCTTGTGCACGTAAGTCCTTTTACACAAATCGCAGATCAGGTCATGCTTGGAGTCTTGCTTGCACCTGTGGGATGGCTCTGCCAAATATCAGCTTTTAAAAGGTAAATTGTTTGAAAAGAGGAATTTGTTAAAAAGGATTGCATCCCCACACGCTGGACTTACCGTGGATGCGTACTAACCTCTTCTGCAGATTTTTCCTTTATAGAACCGGTAAACTCGGGGACGCTTTCCTGTCTATATATTTCCTCCCAAGTACAGTCTCGGGTCCTTCAAGACGGGCGTGAATAGGCACCTGTCGGGCCGGCATGGCATTCGCAACCCCCGCATACGACCAAATGTCCATGGGCGTCTTTAGACATCTTATGGGTGCGTCGGCGCCACATGTCGCGCTTTCAATAAAAAAAACAAAGAAAACACAATAAAAAATCTGTAAATAAAAATCATGTTTAAGAGTTCTGGTATTTTGTTGATTTTATTATAGCTTTTCAAATTGCCATCTAATATACTAAAATATATATATTATAAAATAATTCTTTTGGGAATCCAGTGTTACCGTTTTCAAAGGTGGTGAGGTAAAAAAATATAATTTAAAGAAGCCATCTCCACTTTATCCAAACGCATTAAATGTATGAAGTGAAAATTTTTACTTTTTCTTATAAAATATTGTATTTGAAGGGGTTTTCACTCTTGAAATATAATGCCAGATGCACTCGTATGCTATGCAGATGCTTCAAGCCGGCATTTGTGTAATATATTCGACGCTGAAGCAACTCCTCTGGCGCTGGCGGTCGATGGCAGAATGAGCGGGCGATGCATGTATTATTTGAATTGCATGTAGTTTTGGTGGGGCACGATTCGGACTGACTTGCGGAATCTTAATATTTTTTATGATCGAAGGTAAAATCACACCCACAACCAAGATCCATGGAAACTTTAATCACACACACACACACGCACGCACGCGCCCACGCACGCACGCACATACATACCTCCTTATGAATCGCAATATCCCTAAGAATAAATATGGAATCGTGCAAATTGACTGAACGCAGGAGCTTACGTCATACGTACTGTATATATATATAAGGTGTTTCGTTAGTCATGATGTCATTAACTTCGGGAGGGTTACATACACATTCAAATAAACACGTTACGCAAAAAATAATTATATGTTTATAGTATTACTTTTCGAGAAATTTAAAGAACATGTTTGCTACCTAAACATTAACCTGTGTGTAACAGTAGGTAACTTGCATTGTACGGGGTCAATGACCGTACTATGTTCAAACGCAGAACAGCTGTTTGTTGTAAGTAAGTCACAAGGTCACTACCATTGGTTTTTACAGCTACTTATTTGATTTTATTTTTTTGGTAGGAAAAAAATGCTCCTATAAACATTTTTTTTTCTTACGTAAAGTGTTTATTTGAGTGTGTAAGTGTATGTAACCCTCCCGAAGTTAATGACATGACTAACGAAACACCTTATATAGAAGATGCAACTTTTCAAAATTTAGAGATAATACGTCATCGACCTGATGGCGAAAGTAAAGGTAACGCGCTGGCGGCTCAAGCCGGAGTTCCAGGTTCGAATCCTGGTCGGGGCGTTTTTTTCTCGCTTCATTTTCGGCTTTGCATCTACCTAATGAAGAAATACTATAAAGCGAATACATGCTTATTAGTACTAACATATAAAAAGTTAAATTAGAAATTCAAAAAACCCCCGACCCTTAAAAAAGTCGAAAATAATTTCCGTTTACTGACTTAAATGAGTCGGAGTACCGCTAAGTAAATACCAGCGTAGCTTGATTTTTTATATTTTATTTACTTAGCGGTCCCCCGACTCCTTTAAGTAAGTAAACGGAAATTATTTTTGACATTTTAAGGGTCGTGGTTTTTGAAATTTCTAATTTGACTTTTATTTCAAGCTTTAAAATAAATTTCTAATAAAAGCCAGTTTTGTAATAAAATAAAAACACATCCAAATCGGTTTCCTCCGTTTGGGAGCTACGATGCCACAGTCAAACACACCCATACACACACACGTAAAACTTATAACACCCCTTTTTTCGTCGGGGGTTAATAAAAATAGGAATTGACTGTGCCGACTACACCAATCGGCAGGTGGTCGGCCGGCGCGGTCTTGGCTGGGACTTTTGATCTCTAGGTTTGAGGTTCCAATGCGGCTGTGAAAAAAATATCTGCTGCTTCACTGTTTGCATCCCGGCCATCATAAACCATTATTACAAAGGGGAAAATGAAGAGAAAAAATACGTCCCGACCATTTCCTGGCCCTAGTCGGGTCGGGACGTATTTTTTCTCTTAATTTTCGGCTTTGCATTTATCTAAAGAAGAATATAAAAAGCGAGTACATACTTAGTACTAACATAAAATAACATTATATAATATAAACCATGAGTCCCGGCATCCGAACTTTATTACACTACACTACAGTACGTATTCACGACTGACTCAAGAAGTGTTAATTTCTTTGTGCCTCCCTTGAGTTCCATCCATTATTTATTAAGGACAGCTTTCAGAAACAAGAAAAGTCCTATAGTAAGGGTAAGTAAGAAACCGTCAAATTAACAGAAGTGTGAAAAGTTTCCGAAAATTTTCGAATGAACTATCGCTAAAGGTTGACAGACGGCGCATCATACTGCCCGAGGATTTTAAATTTCACAGCGTGCTATGTGCTAATAAGGGCGAGAAGCCGTGCTAAAGGGCGACAGGCTAGCCACACTAGCTAGAGAAATGCAGCAGGTGGGTCTTCGTGCCTTACTTGCTGCTGGATAGTTATCGTGACCGAATGCTCACCCAACCTTCCTCTTCGCTTGCTACGATTTTCGCGAGTTATTTTCGTCTAATTGTTGCATAAATGTAATACCGCCTTAGGTATAGTTGATTGCTCTCCGCGCGCGACGCGATTCGCGAATCTATGGCGCCTGCCTGCTTAGTCTAGCTAGCTACCTAATTGTCAATTCAAGGTTGCGATGCGATACATGTACAATCGCTCGTAGCGTAAACACTATCTACAGAGCATCCATGCTCTGTAGAATAGTGTTTTGTGTTAATAATCTCTGTAGAATAGAGTTCATGGACTTGGTGTATTTTTTGACGTGATGATGTCACGTCTTATAAATTGATGAACACCGGCTGCACGCACGAAGAAGTGTAACGTTCCATCTAAACCTGTGTGTGCAAGCGAGAGCGCGATAGAGAGGCATATACAATAGGACATCGATGCAATAGTAGGAAATACAAAATATTTTTCTCCGTCTTTTGCGAGCCTCGAACCCGCGCCGCGGTCCCTGCCACCATCACTGACCAGACGTGTTATACACGCGGGCTATCGACCGTCTACTTATCGCTGCAAATTTTCTCAACAGTATGTGACAACAGTATGTGAATTTCATGGAGCGACATCTAGCGTCCACATCTAGCGTCAATATTAAATTAAATACTTCAGCCAGGCAGCGGTATACTTGATTTAGCAGTTAGGTAAGTGTTGCAACGTTGAACATGTAGATGGCGTTATGTAGGTTTTTCAAATTTAAATAGTCGTTATTTTCTCATATTTTTTATTAGTTATTATCACATCTTTATCATGTACTTAAATTAATTTTACATGGTAAATATCCGCCGGAACTGATTTACTTTATGACATCATCACGTAAAACTATCGTCCGTAAACCAACTTTACAGACAACCGTGCCAGTTTCCATAAAAACCAAATTTTTTTATGGAAACTGGCACGGTTGTCTGCATGATCTGCTACATCCGTAGCGTCAGCCTATAACACCGGGTGAACAAGGTAGGTGCCATGTCAGTGCTTCCATTTAGTCGTGCCGGCTACACTGACTGAAGTGGACGGAAAACACGAATTATTTACATAGCCATTTCAACCATCCTTTCATTCAGTGGTATCAACCCAATCGATTTACAACTGTTGTACGTGGAATCCGAACCGCGGGCAGTCTCCAACGGTCCAGCTGCGGGGTCACCCATCCAAGTGACATGTTGGTAGGTACATACAGCGATAGCTCTGATAGTAGGTGACAGACACACCTGTGGAATTCGTCATTGGATTCAATGCACATATACGCACAGGTGTCCCAGATCTATCGCATAACCACGGTGATACCACCAAGTGATTCCTTAGCTCATAGCGCATAGGCTACAAAAATGGTTATGTTGCGACTGCAGTAATTTTCAATTCCTATAATATTATAATGTTTTGATTCCATTTTATTATACCGGCCCCCCGGTACCGTGTGGGGCCGGTACTTAAAAAGAATATCCCCACTGCATCTCTCCCCAGGCATGTCGTAAAAGGCGACTAAGGGATAAGGACAAGATGCCGCGCTAAAGGGCGACAGGCTCGCCACCTCTCACCTTGGCACGGTACTTCCACCGAGTCATGCGGCAGGTGGGTCTTCGTGCCATCGATGTCTAATTTTAAATATACATCAATGCTTCGTGCCTTACTTGCTGCTTGATCGATTGAATCTTGTTCGAATACTTTGCGAGACGTGGTGGTTGGTGTTGTGCTGTAATTGACCAGATTTCTTGCAGCACGGCACCGATTGCTCTGCTTACCCGATTGTCGGGATTTAGCCTTGAGCCCCTCGATTTTCACTGTCCTGAAGCAAAATTGCTACTTATTACAAAAATTTGCACATGAAGTATTTTTTTCCTTGAAATTTTAACTATAAACTAACTGGGCAAATACTGAAATAGCGTAAAATATAAAATTAAATAAGGCAAAAAAATTATCAAACCCCCAAAAATTGATCTCACTGGCGCGTCCACGGCCCAGATTGTTACACAAAACCATCTATATTTTTTTTTCTGTGCAATTAACTGATATGATATTATTTACCGTGCAAGGTGATTAGTTGTTAATTTCCTAAAAAAGGTTTTATAAAGCGTATTTTATATATATTTTATTTTATTTAGTTTTAAAATTTTGTCCGAGACCTAACAATGATTTCACTGGCGCATCACAAAATCGCGCGTACATCACTAGCGGAACGGTTAAAAGACGCGTGATCGATCCTTTGCCGAACAACGTCAGTCGTGTTTCAAGGTGCGGGGAGTGGTTCAGCGACTCCTCGGTGCGTTCCCGAAATACGAAGGTAAGAAATTGATTCCACTGGCTTGGTTCTGGTACATCGTTGATTACTCTGGCTGAATTTTATTTATAGTGGCTTGTTCCAAAATCAATTAAATGATCTATATACAATACTCCATGTAGCCATTATCTACTGTGTTAACCTCATTACTCTGATTTTAGTACATTCGCGGTAAATGACAAATTTTCAAAAAAAATTGATTCCCTTGGCATTGATTCCACTGGTTTTATAGCCTGGGTAATCAATATTTGCTTAGTTTCTCCCAGAAAAAACGTAGGAATTGTGCGGAAAGGCATCTATTACAATTCATTATTATTTTAAAGCAATGTCTATAATCTGACATATATTTATTTATTTATTTTTTTTATTTTTACACCAATACACGAGACAAAAAGGTCAGCTTAACGCTAAACAGCATTTTATTTTAGCTAACCTATGGGTATGATGAAGGTATTGTAGGTGTACAGTGATAGTGTACGTAAGCTTACGTACAATGGGCTTGTATGTACAATACAGTTATATTACGTAAATATAATATGAATACATGAGTACTGTCACATCACACATTAGTCACATTACATACACATCAAGGAATCCACTTTTTGCGTCGCATATATAAGGTGCTTCGTTATTCATGTCAAAAACTTCGGGAGGTCTACACACACACTCAAACAAACACGTTACGCAAAAAAAAATGTTTTTAGCATTACTTTTCGGGAAATTTAACAAAACATGTTTGCTACCTAAACATTAAATAGATCAACCTGTGTGTACTAGTAGGTAACCAAAGAGTTTGTATTACGTCGCTGTAATACAAACTCTTTGTAGGTAACTTACAATGTACGGGGTCAATGACCGTACTATGTTCAAACGCAAAACAGCTGTTTGTTGTGTTTTTGAATGGGTGTGCGTGTGTCAGTGTGAGTATGTGTGGGTGAGTACCTACACATACTCACAATGACACACTTCACTTACACTAGTCTAGTAGTTAGGAACTTACATTTTTGTTTTTTTATTTTTTTTATATAGAAAGCGCGACATGTGGCATCGTTTCACTTACGAGTAGGTGACTTACGATGCCCATGGACATTCTGTGATGCACGCGGATCGCAAATGCCATGCCGGCCTGACAGGAGCCTTTTCACGCCCCTTTTGAAAAACCCCAGGCTGTACTTGGGAGGAAATAGATGAGCTCCCTGCTCATCTATTTCCACGCACTAGTTCCACATATTCCCGGTATGTCGATCATCGCGCATCCACGGTAGGTCGATTGTATAGTGGTGCATACCCTGCCCAGTACGCGTAGTGCGGAGGTGGAATGGGGACGACGGAATCGCGTTAAAGAGCTCCTCCGAACACTCCCCGTGAAATAGACGATAGAACACACTTAGGGAGCCAACGTCCCTACGGAGTTGCAGCGGTTCTAAGTCGCGGGACACCACAGGGTCATCCACAAGTCGCACGGCACGACGCAAGCTGGTATTTAGCTGAGCCATCCCACAGGCGTGAGCAGTACTCCAAGCAGGACCTAACCAGCGTATTATACAACGTCAGTTTTTGGCTCGCGGTGAAGTACCGCTTCACCTTGTTAAGTACACCCAGCTTTTTTGAGGCCAGCTTGGCCTTGCCCTCAATGTGACGTCGGAAGTTTAAGTCGTGCGGCAGTTCGACACCGAAGACCCCGAGGTGGTCGCTTAATTTCAGCGACGTGTTTTGGAAGGAAGGAGCTGGTGTGAACGCCGTTCATTTCGCACTAAAAGCGCACACTTGTGTCTTCGATGCGTTGAACACGACAACGTTGCTCCGGCCCCATTCGGCCATCGACTTTTTTTTTATATAATCCGGTATGGGTGGCTGAGCTGGAGGGGCTAAAGCGCATGCCCCGACCAGCCAATATCACCTCCGAGAAGGTAAGTGCCGGAGACTTCCCTGGATTGCTGGCTATACTGGACTAGAGGAGAACACAACCGAGGCTGCTATGCGGCCATCTTACATCCAGTACGGTGGTACCAACCCAGTCGGCCACAATTTGAGCCTACCACCTAGTAAGGGGCAAGGGAAGGGACCTACAATTTTACACCCGTTCCGAATGGTGAAGCAGCAGGTGTAGGTATGCACGTAATTTTTTCGTCAGAAAAAAACTCATTGGTACACGCCGACGGGATTCGAACCGCGGACCTCTCGCATGAGAAGCCGATGCCCAAACCACTCGGCCACCCGCCTCTAAAAGGCTAAAACCCGACTCGAGGGTTTGCTCGAGTTCGGACACAAGTGTTCGCCTCTTCTCGTCCACATCACTCCGTCTGGCTGAAGGGTGACTAGTGTAGGATCCATGCGCCGTACTATCGTCTGCATAAAAATGTATGTTGCCGAGTGGCAGCATATCATTGATATGCAGAAGAAACAGTGTGGGAGACAACACAGATCCCTGTGGTACACCGGCATTCACTGACATGGCGTCCGACGAGCATCCGTCCACGAGGACCTGAATGTTACGCCCATGTAGGAAGTCGGTTGCCCAGTCACAAAGGCCAGAAGGAATTCCGTACGCCGGCAGCTTACCCAAAAGCGCCTTATGCCAGACCCGGTCAAATGCCTTGGCAATATCAAGTCCAATTGCCAAGGATTCACCGTACCCTTCAAGCGCTTCCCCCCAAAGGTGAGTAACATACGCTAGGAGATCACCAGCTGACCGGTTAGGCCGGAAGCCGTATTGCCGATCGCTGATGAGATTATTCGTCTCCAGGTACGTCATGAGCTTCGTATTGATAACGCGCTCCATCACCTTGCAGAGGAGGGAGGTAATTGCTATGGGTCGGTAGTTTGACGGGTCAGAGCGATCGCCCTTTTTAGGGACAGACTGAACGAAAGCTGATTTCCAAGCTGCAGGCACGCGGCCAGTAGAGTACGAGAGGCGAAAGAGGCGCGTCAGTACTGGAGCCAGCTCGGGAGCACACTTTTTCAACACCAATGTAGGCACTCTGTCCGGCTCACTCGCTTTCCTGACGTCTAGGGCAAGAAGCTCCTTCCGCACAGTTCTCTGTCGGAACTGTACTTCTGGCATGGAGTTCTCACACCGGATTGGGGAGAAGCTCCCCCATCATCCAGGTGGGAGTTCTCCCCAAAAAAGATACCAGAAGGTCGGCTTTATCTTTTGCGGAGTGAGTCAGTGATCCTCTAGTGCGCTGCAGAGGTGGAAGTGAGGAGCGGCAGAAATTCGACTCGACAGATTTGGCGAGAGACCAGAACTCACGGCTCCCAGTTGGGTACCGGTTCAGCCTATCGCCAATTCTGCCCATATGCTCGAATTTAGCCCTATACTTACCTACATTTACAAAATTGCTGGAAATAGCCACCTTGCACTCGGATGCAAAGAGTGGCCTTCCTCACGATGCTCTGATTCACACGAACTAGAGTGTCACTGTCATATACCGAATGTGTTTACGATCCGAACACGCAACTCTTCTTCATTCTCCACGGTGGTGTGACCATGCTGGCCATAAACTAGGTCCTTGGCCCGTCCGCAGAGCCCCACACATGAAAATCTAGCGGCCGTACATACGTCATAGTATGTTGCTCATACATCGTCACACACAGCAGCAACTAAGTTCCAGTTTGAGTCTCGGTAACCGGTATTTTGAATTTGCGTGCTATTTTCCTGTAATCGTTTCAAAGATAGTTTATCCATTTCAGGCAATCATCGCACCTCGAAAAAAACAGACTCGGGAAGAGAGACTAGAAAAAAAAGGAATAGCTGAGCGTCTCTACGTCTTTGTTATGAGAGTGTGTCGTTTTTAATAATTCTTTAATTTCTTTTTAAATGATTTAATGTTAATGTTGTTATAGCAATGCGCATAAAAAAATAAAATGAGGAGAAGACAGGTAATTATTGTTTTAATCAACCTACAAGTAGGTAATTATTACTAGTGAGTGAGAATCAGCGTTTAAGTGCATTATTGAATATTTGAATTGTGTTCGAAAAGATTTGTTGGGTGCGATTATTTGCTAAAAATAAAAGCCAAACAATTAAAAATTAACATTTTTTGATTCCCTTGTCACTCTGTATTGATTCCCCTGGACATGAAATTTTCATATCAAATATCTTTGCATACATACGTTAGAATTTGGTGCCTAATCGAAATTTATGTTTCTTATGCATCTAACTTTAATGTTTGATCACAGGTTTTATAAAATTTTAAGATTTAAAAACTGCCAGTGGAATCAACTGAATACGCCCAATCTCAAGAATGACCCGTGTGTGATATGTATGTATGTATTTATTATACTCAAATTTAAATTAAACCATTACAATCCACACCGGCATTCGAAACTCCGACTTTTCGCACATAAGAAATCGATAAATTATTTTATTAACACTAGGCTGTCAGCTAACAGTAGGTGTAGGCTTTGTACCGTGTGGGGCCGGTACTTTAAAAGAATAGCCCCACTGCATCTCTCCCCGTGTATGTCGTAAAAGGCGACTAAGGGATATGACTCCCTTCTTATATTACTAGGTGGTATGTGGTGGCAGGGTGTAACCCGCCCGGGTTGATTGATACCACCACACTGAATGAAAGGTCGGTCGAAACGGCTATGTAAATAATTTGCGTTTTCCGTCCAGTTCAGTGTAGCCGGCACGATCGAAGGAAAGCACTGACGTGGCACCAATTTCACCCGGTGTTATGGGCTGACATCGCGGATGTTGTAGGTGATGTAGCCAACCGTTTCAGATTCCATAAAAAAAAATAAAAAAAAAGGCTACACTGTGTGTGGAGTGTGTGTGTTTCTGTGTGTGTGTGCGCCCGTCCGTCCGCGCGTGCGCTGCGCGCGCACCGAGCATTCTCGGATTTCTCGGTGTGCGTGCGTGTGTGTGTGTGTGTGTGTGGTTTTACAAAATTGTGCGCAAAATACGCGCATTTTAACCATCACTATATCGATTCAGCTGAGATACACAATGTAAAAGCCAAGAACATTTGGTAAAAGCATAGCTTGCGTAACATATTTTTATCATACGGACCTCTACTTGAGGCTCGATTTATTGACATTTCGTTGCGTACATACAAGGTCACCGGCACACACACTTAGTAGATACGATAAAAAATACACACACCCAGAGCATCTAGAATTCAATTTAATGAACCGCTATCTATGTCACACATAAGCTCAAACTTAAATTGAAAACTTTATACATTCCATACTATTTGCATCTGATTCACCTGCATCCTGCCTGCTTCACTTAATTAATATGTAAGTCTTTGTAGGCAGAACTCTCAGCAAAATTGTTAAGCTTGCTCTCAAGCTGTGTTTTCGATAGACCATGGGTGGTGTTATTATGTGGCTAGTCACTAAACTTGTAAAAATATGTATAAAAAATACCCTGCGAAGTTTCTAGAACAAATTGTGACAAGTTCGAGCGCAGTCTAACTGCCATAAGAATGATGATCAATAAACAATACCCAAATAATACATCGCCACGCCCAACATAATCTGCAAATTATACGGTTTTATTTTGACCAATATTTGGTTTTAGTATTTTTATAATAATTTGTACATAATAAATAAAAAAAAAATATTGAGATAAATAATTTTGTGATGAGATATTAATAGAATTACCTTAGAAGATTTTAGAAAAAATTGGTTGTCTGTAAAGTCGGTATAAGGACGATAGTTTTACGTGATAGATAACGTCATAAAGAAACACAGATATAAGAATTACCGTATTTTTTCGTACCGTACATTTGTCGATTTCTCATTTGCTACTCTATCGCTTGTTACGCGCTCTGGCTTGCACACACAGGCTCACATGGAACGTGACACTTTTTCGTGCGTGCAGCCAGTGTTCATCAATTTATGATATTTCAACTTTTGTAAGTCGTCGTCAGATAATAAAATTTGAATCGGTCAAATGCTTGTCAAATGATGATGGCGTGGTCGTGGGTTTGAATTTTTTAATATATTTCGTGATATGGACTAACATCTAACATAATCTGTAAATTCATATACCTACGTAAGGTTTGGTAAAGATAAGTATAATGCGCGGGGCGGATCTCGGCGTGTCGCCGCCGCCGCAGCGGTTCGTCAATGTTCTCCCTCGCACCCGCACCGTACTTGTATAGTGTATTCGCGTGGCGGGTCGCCCGCTGCGGCGACGACACGCCAAGATCCGTCCTGCGCACTATACGTACAGATCACAGAAATGCACAGATACATAGCCGAGCCGACTATCATTGTCTCCCTCTACGGAGACCAAGCCATGCTGCATCGTCATAGCCCCACTGCGACGTTGCTATCGCGTACTCGCTCACGCTTGCCTACCGATGACAGGAGCGAGAGAAAAAAAGAAGATTTCGTCGGTCGCCCGATGAAGGGTGAGCGATTTCATGTTTCTCTCTCGCTCCTGTCATCGGTAGGCAAGCGAGAGCGAGTAAGTTATAGCAACGTCGCAGTGGGGCTATGACGATGCAGCATGGCTTGTCTCCGTAGAGGGAGACAATGACAGTCGGCTCTGACAGATATATCAAATGTATGTCTATCTCTGTTACGCTTCCCTACGTATCGTGTGTCTGCAGTCTGCTGCAATGCTGTGCATACCGAACAAATGTTGCTAACAAGGCAAAATGTACGCAATGTATTACAATGATGTTTCTGGGATAGGTACTTTGTTTATTGTTTGTTTTGTTGGGTAGTTATTTTGTTTGGTAGCCAAATACAACCCAAGCAAACGTAAAACAATAGTTTTATCCTATTATTTTTAAGATACACTTTTTTTGGTTACCTAGGTAGGTACCAAGAAAATTATTTATAGATCTAAACGTGCACGAATTCCAAGTAGGTAGGTAGGTGTATGTAACTGACTGACCTTCCGTAGAAACAGGTTCCGAGCAGGACAATACGGCTTCCACACGTTGCTGTGGATAAATTGATAATTGCAAAAATATTCAGTCATTTATAATTTTTACATGATTTTTGCCTCACACACTGGATTCAAATGAAAATAAAAAAAAAATCATTAATCGAACACTGAACTCATCAATTAAAAAACAATCACAAATGACAAAACTGTTTAGACGCGCCAGATTCAAATGTGGAACGCGTCGTCGCGCGGTAACGGGCCACACGCATTTGCGCGTCAGTGTGTCCAAGTTCGTGATACGGGCAAGACGCGTTGATTCCATAGCGACAGGAAGCATCGCAGATATATGTAAATAGATAGATGTAGACGTAGATGCAGTGGAGCTATTTTTTCTAAGTAGGTACCGACCCACACGGGCATAGTGTCAGTTTCCATAAAAAAAACATGTGGAAATGAAGTACACACGATTGCTCTCATTTCTCACACTTTAGAAACCTTGTCAAATTAACATTCACTCATTACCCCTAAAAAAATATACAAATAATCAAATATTTTATTTTGACAGGGTTCCTGAAGTGTGAGAAATGAGTGCTGTCGTTCGTACCTATTAGAATAAATGTAATATTATTCAATTTGTCAAACTTTCTGTATTAGTAATAAAGACAGTCTTGGGATATAAATTGTAGATAGATAGATAGATAGAAATTCTTTATTGCTCCAAAACAATTATTATTATAACAAATATAATATTATATATCTCGCGGCGGATGGCCGAGTGGTCTGGGTGTTGCGTCGTCGGCTTCTCTTGCGAGAGATCCGAGGTTCGAATCCGGTCGGCGTGCAGCATTGAGTTTTTTCTGACGAAAAAATTTACATGCAGAAGCGGTGTAAAACTGTAGGTCCCTTTCCTTGCCCCTTACTAGGTGGTAGGCTCAAATTGTAGCCGACTGGGTTGATACCACCGTACTGGATGTGAGATAGTCGCATAGCAGCCTCGGTTGTGTTCTCGACAGTGGTGCGCTGAGGTGCGCGCGCTCTGTACGAAAACTAACACCAGACTGACGTGCCACACGTACGAACGTCCGCGTCGGCGTATTGTGTTCACACACGCCCACGTACGCGGACGTCGCAGACGTGTGCGTCGGCCCAATGAGTTTCCAGCTTTAAGCTAGAAACTCATTGGGCCCACGTACGCTACGCACGCGTATCTGGGCGCGTCGGTCTCCATACATTTTATATGGAAGAGTGCAGTACGCAATTTCATTGCGCCCACGCCACCCTACGCTACGCGACACACGCGACGCCGATGCCCTGTTCCCAGATTTTCGTCAGCGACGTCAGCGAGTGGAGGGAGGTGGCCCACGTGTGCGTACGCGTGTGGCTAGTGAGTTTCTACGCCACACTCATTTGCGCGTCAGTGTGTCCAAGTTCGCGATACGGGCAAGACGCGTTGATTCCATAGCGACAGGAAGCATCGCAGATATATGTAAATAGATAGATGTAGACGTAGATGCAGTGGAGCTATTTTTTCTAAGTAGGTACCAACCCACACGGGCAGAGTGTCAGTTTCCATAAAAAAAACATGTGGAAATGAAGTACACACGATTGCTCTGATTTATCACACTTTCCCCTAAAAAATTATACAAATAATCAAATATTTTATTTTGACAGGGTTCCTGAAGTGTGAGAAATGAGTGCTGTCGTTCTTACCTATTAGATTAAATGTAATATTATTAAATTTGTCAAACTTTCTGTATTAGTAATAAAGACAGTCTTGGGATATAAATTATAGATAGATAGAATTTCTTTATTGCTCCAAAACAATTATTATTATAACAAATATAATATTATATATCTCGCGGCGGATGGCCGAGTGGTCTGGGTGTTGCGTCGTCGGCTTCTCTTGCGAGAGATCCGAGGTTCGAATCCGGTCGGCGTGTAGCAATGAGTTTTTTCTGACGAAAAAATTTACATGCAGAAGCGGTGTAAAACTGTAGGTCCCTTCCCTTGCCCCTTACTAGGTGGTAGGCTCAAATTGTAGCCGACTGGGTTGATACCACCGTACTGGATGTGAGATAGTCGCATAGCAGCCTCGGTTGTGTTCTCAATGGTGCGCTGAGGTGCGCGCGCTCTGTACGAAAACTAACACCAGACTGACGTGCCACACGTACGAACGTCCGCGTCGGCGTAGTGTGTTCACACACGCCCACGTACGCGGACGTCGCAGACGTGTGCGTCGGCCCAATGAGTTTCCAGCTTTAGACGCGCCAGATTCAAATGTGGAACGCGTCGTCGCGCGGTAACGGACACTGTTTGTGGCAGACAAAGAAACTCATTGGGCCCACGTACGCTACGCACGCGTATCTGGGCGCGTCGGTCTCCATACATTTTATATGGAAGAGTGCAGCACGCAGTTTCATTGCGCCCACGCCACCCTACGCTACGCGACACACGCGACGCCGCCGATGCCCTGTTCCCAGATTTTCGTCAGCGAGTGGAGGGAGGTGGCCCACGTGTGCGTACGCGTGTGGCTAGTGAGTTTCTACGCCACACGCATTTGCGCGTCAGTGTCATAGAGTAAAGCTGGAAACTCATTGGGCCGACGCACACGTCTGCGACGTCCGCGTACGTGGGCGTGTGTGAACACACTACGCCGACGCGGACGTTCGTACGTGTGGCACGTCAGTCTGGTGTTAGTTTTCGTACAGAGCGCGCGCACCTCAGCGCACCATTGTCGAGAACACAACCGAGGCTGCTATGCGACTATCTCACATCCAGTACGGTGGTATCAACCCAGTCGGCTAAAATTTGAGCCTACCACCTAGTAAGGGGCAAGGGAAGGGACCTACAGTTTTACACCGCTTCTGCATGTAAATTTTTTCGTCAGAAAAAACTCATTGCTGCACGCCGACCGGATTCGAACCTCGGATCTCTCGCAAGAGAAGCCGACGACGCAACACCCAGACCATTCGGCCATCCGCCGCGAGATATATAATATTATATTACTACTGTTACTGTTATTACACTATTAAGGACTTACTTACTGTTATTACACTATTAAGGATGCATTAACTGACCGTAATTTTATCTAAGAGTTTGACTACTGTTTTTTCCACTAACAAACTTTGACAATTTGACATTTGGATACACTTTGTATCATAAATTATTTTTTTTTATATGACTTATTACATCTCTTTGTAATAAATGTAAACTAATTTTTATTTATTTTTTGACTTGATATAATATGAAGTATCAAAATTGACGATGGCACTATACACCAGATATAGGTAATTTAAATAGGCAGTGTGGTCAAATTCTTCAGTATTCATGTTTATGCTGTAAATATTAATGCTCCTGTGAGCGGTAGTATGGGTTAATTATTTGTAAGTTACTATAATATAATACTTATAAGGTACTAACAAAACATTGTGACTTGCGAAGTTTGTTTGTCAGTTCTTCTTCGCATTGAATTTAGAACTGGCGGAATTTTCGACATGTCCAAGCGTAGGTTACCTACCTATGGATGAAATTATACAATAAACAATAAACAATATTTGTTATAATAATAATTGTTTTGGAGCAATAAAGAATTTCTATCTATCTATTTATCTATTTATTTATCTATAATTTATATCCCAACACTGTCTTTATTACTAATACAGAAAGTTTGACAAATTGAATAATATTACATTTAATCTAATAGGTACGAACGACAGCACTCATTTCTCACACTTCAGGAACCCTGTCAAAATAAAATATTTGATTATTTGTATAATTTTTTAGGGGTAATGAGTGAATGTTAATTTGACAAGGTTCCTAAAGTGTGAGAAATGAGAGCAATCGTGTGTACTTCATTTCCACATGTTTTTTTTATGGAAACTGACACTGTGCCCGTGTGGGTCGGTACCTACTTAGAAAAAATAGCTCCACTGCATCTACGTCTACATCTATCTATTTACATATATCTGCGATGCTTCCTGTCGCTATGGAATCAACGCGTCTTGCCCGTATCGCGAACTTGGACACACTGACGCGCAAATGAGTGTGGCGTAGAAACTCACTAGCCACACGCGTACGCACACGTGGGCCACCTCCCTCCACTCGCTGACGTCGCTGACGAAAATCTGGGAACAGGGCATCGGCGTCGCGTGTGTCGCGTAGCGTAGGGTGGCGTGGGCGCAATGAAACTGCGTGCTGCACTCTTCCATATAAAATGTATGGAGACCGACGCGCCCAGAGATACGCGTGCGTAGCGTACGTGGGCCCAATGAGTTTCTAGCTTAACTTATGTCAGTGTGTCCAAGTTCGCGATACGGGCAAGACGCGTTGATTCCATAGCGACAGGAAGGATCGCAGATATATGTAGATAGATAGATGTAGACGTAGATGCAGTGGAGCTATTTTTTCTAAGTAGGTACCAACCCACACGGGCACAGTGTCAGTTTCCATAAAAAAACATGTGGAAATGAAGTGTACACACGATTGCTTTCATTTCTCACACTTTAGGAACCTTGTCAAATAAACATTCACTCATTACCCCTAAAACATTATAAAATAAACAAATATTTTATTTTGACAGGGTTCCTGAAGTGTGAGAAATGAGTGCTGTCGTCCGTACCTATTAGATAAATGTAATATTATTCAATTTGTCGAACTTTCTGTATTAGTAAAAGACAGTCTTGGGATATAAATTATAGATAGATAGAAATTCTTTATTGCTCCAAAACAATTATTATTATAACAAATATAATATTATATATCTCGCGGCGGATGGCCGAGTGGTCTGGGTGTTGCGTCGTCGGCTTCTCTTGCGAGAGTTCCGAGGTTCGAATCCGGTCGGCGTGCAGCAATGAGTTTTTTCTGACGAAAAAATTTACATGCAGAAGCGGTGTAAAACTGTAGGTCCCTTCCCTTGCCCCTTACTAGGTGGTAGGCTCAAATTGTAGCCGACTGGGTTGATACCACCGTACTGGATGTGAGATAGTCGCATAGCAGCCTTCGCTGTGTTCTCGACATTGGTGCGCGCGCTCTGTACGAAAACTAACACAAGACTGACGTGCCACACGTACGAACGTCCGCGTCGGCGTAGTGAGTTCACACACGCCCACGTACGCGGACGTCGCAGACATGTGCGTCGGCCCGCTAAGATGCGTTCTAGCGACCACGCCCGGAGTGCCGCCGCGACGAGTCCTTATATGTTGAGAAGAATCATGCTCCCGCTCTCCGCTCTACGCTTCGACACCCCAGCGCATCTAGCGGAGAAAATAAGCAACACAAATTAGTTGCAGGCAGTAGCGACAGTATTATATTCTTTGGTAGCGACTTAGATTGCCTCTTCTCCGGCGCTGCGGGAAGTGCAGCCCCTCCGTCCTTGCGTAACAAAGCGCAGGCACCCGTACTCGCCTCCGCACCTTCGGCTTTTTGGTCGCCTTCGGCGACAGCCTCAGCCGCTCCGGCTCACACGGGTACCTGCGCTTTGTTACGGCGGATGGAGGCTGCACTCCCTCCGCGCCTTCGGCTTATAAAAACACTCTAGGGAATAGCCATACTAACAGGTTATGTCGGGGCGGTGAATTTAGTTTTTCCGTAAAGTATGATAATTACCCCATTGTAGGTACTATGAATGTTGTGTGTGGATGGACGGACACCGAAGAAACGCACGTCTAGACGGGCGCGTAGCCACAGCGTATACTAACATCCCTACCCTAGCTAGTCTGAGAGCACGCTGAGACAAACGCGGAGAGCTTATTTTCTCCGCTGGATGCGCTGGGGTATCGGAGCGGAGAGCGAGAGCATGATTCCTCTCAACATATAATGACTCGTCCGCCGCGGAGCGCTTGGAGCGCGCTCTATCGAAAACATTGTCCTATCTAATCTATTACATCGATGATCTATTACTGCAAATCAATAGGAACGCAGCGACGTATTCAAACACTTTGCAAAAATAACATCCTTGGTCGCCTGGGTCATGTCATGTATGTGACACTCACGAAACCTGGATTAACATCGACATCTATTTTATAGATCGAACGTCGTACGATGCAACCTGTGCTAGACGTCGGTACAAGTGTGCGTGCACACACACGCAGTATTGTGATACGTGACACGATCCCTACGACGATACTATCGCGCGCTCGCCCCCACCCGCCCACAGATGACAAGAACGAGCGAGAAAGACGTCATGCGGCGCGTTTGCCGTCTTTCCGCCCACTCCCATCACCAGCAGGCAAGCGAGAACGAGAACGCGATACCACCGCACCGTCACATGATCCTATCCGTGACAGCATGACTTCTTAACACGCCGTAACATGCTCAGGCGAAACAAACAACAACGTCTGTCACTGTCACTCTTTATAACAGCAACCGGGCATGCTGCACACACGCGTCACCGACTCGATACAGACATGCGTGCGTTCAACACGCGCCGCACACGCCGTATGAAGCGGCTGTCCGTGAAATCTGCATTATATGCGGTTCTCGTCGAGAACATATTTGTTCGGGAGTGATGTATTCGATGGGCCAATCTATAAAATAGATATCAATGTGGATTAACTTATAATTTATTAAATGGCCTAGGGATGTTACGTTATGGCCTAGTATGGATGTAGATTCCGTCTCACGAAAGTCCCGCGGCAATGTATGGAAGTGTATGACCACTGTATGACCGTAGTATACCGCGCGGCACGTAACTTGGCCGCTGTGCGAGCGGGACAGCGTTATACCAACGATCGCATGCGTATAACGTCGTCCTTCTCGCACAGAGGCCAAGTTACGTGCCGCGTGGCCGCGTCTGCGGGACTTCTTTAGTGAGACGGCTTTATATTTGGGGTCTAAAATCAAAACCGCCTCCGCACTCCGCACCTCTGTGCGCCGCCGCCGCGCCGTCTGCCTGTCTATCTGTCCGAGGGCTGTTGATCTCTTGAACCGTGATAGCCCGTTGAAATTTACACAGAATATGTGTTATTTTATTATGGCTGATATCACAACAAATAATAGAAATAAGAAAAAGTAAAAAATTCCCAGGGTCCCCATATAAGAAACTAATCATGAAATTTTAACTAATATGATGCATTTCATAAAACACGCCATAGATGGCGTGAATGGTGCTGACCATGACATGGCGATACGGAACCCTCGGTGCGCGAGTTCGACTCGCACTTGGCCAGTTTTCTGTCAATTGGTTGTTGGTCCAATTCGAGGTCTGTGGTTGGTCCGGTGACCGGTCCAAGTACAGTGATAGATACAGTGAGAGTAAAACGTCACTGGAAGCATCCTACAGAATATCGATAGGTAGAGAGAGGGAGGTTGAGAGCGGGACTGGTGTTTCCCCGCGTCCTAGTCAACGCAGACTAGCTGACGAGGGCTTGATGCGAGCCGAAACGTGAAGCATGCGCGGGAAATTTAGAGTGGCCACTCGCTAGGCCCGACCTCGATTAACACCCTCCTCTACTGCCGATGGGCCCGGATATGTTCGGTGAAGCCATCGCAAGCTTAGTTCCACACCTCCTTCATACGATGACAGAGAGAGCAAACTAGTGTTGCCATTAAAAAAAATTGTTTCATCTGTCACCACGGTAAACTCTTTTTTGCCAAGCTGTACTGCACGTTTACAAAAGCTAGTCGCTGTAAAACTGTTTTAGTTGATATATATATTTATCCGCGAAGATGTCCACTGCAACTCCGCAGGGATGTCGGCTCCCCAAGTGTCTTCTATCGCTTTTATTCCATGGTGAGTGCTTGGAAGAGCTGTTTAACGCGATCCCGCCGTCCCCCTTTCACCTCCGCACTACGCGCACCGGGCAGAGTTTGCATCCGTACACGCTGGACTTACTGCGGAAGCGTACCAATCGGCTCTGCAGATCTTTCCTCTACAGAACCGGTTAACTCTGGAATGGTCTCCTTGACCACATATACAACCAAACTGACCAAGTACAGTCTCGGGTCCTTCAAGAGGACTTGAATAGGCACCTCTCAGGCCGGTATGGCATTCGCAAACCCCGCATACGACCGGCCGCGCACAGCGCCCTTTCAATAAAAAAAAAAAAAAAAAAAAAAGCAGAGCCACACGTGAACAGCTGGTGCTAAGGAAGCAGTTTTATGCTAAAATAATAAATTAATTTGTGCATTCGTTATCTATGAAAAATGAAAAACATTCAGACAATTTTACTCATTTATTATGTCGAAAGTTTGTATGAAATAATGTTTTTTAATGCAACAACCTCGAGACATGATATGCGACAATTAATTAAAATAAATGAAAATACATTAAAATATTAGTTGTTTCATTGAGATCATATTTTTTTCAGATTTTTTATAATTATGTAATTTTTTTTGTCATTACAAATTAGAAAATACACGTGCTAGAAAGTTTATAAATAAAAAGTTTTTTTTTTCCAACTTCAAAGGAGATTTTCCATTTTGATTTCACTTAGGTACATTATTTTCTCTAATTTATGCTTTGTCAAAAGAATATAAATTTATTTAAAAAAAGTGGCTAATCACCTTAGATGTTTGTCAAAGAGTCCTTATAGAAAACAGAAAATATAAAATAACATAATACTAAATTAACTAGAAAATAAGTGATTTTAAAATTTTAACATAAACACGCGCTTCATACGATCAGTATTTTCATTATTGATAGTGAGACACAGACAAAAGGTAGTCCTCTTCGAAGGAAGCCAGTGTTAGTTTTTATAGCTTATAAACTCTGAACAATGAAAACAGGAAGCGCAATCAAAACTTTCAACCACACAACGAAACTAAATCCATACCACAGATTATTGTTTTCTTGACAGTCGCCGTTATCAGTGTTGCCAGAAGTTTAAAATTTGATTAAATTTTTTTCTGCAGAGGGCTACACGTTGTACATGTCCAGCTGTAGTTACTGACATGCTGGTGACAATGCGTGTCGTCAGAGATTATCAATAACACTTGACAGTTAAAATACTGAGCGTGTGAAGTCCGCGTGCGGTTTCATATCCGGCCTCGTCTGCGCTTGTAAATTTCTTCGACGAGACCGCATAGGGTTTCTTTTATTTTTAATATTCGGTGGATTCAATGTTTACTCCCGGCGTAGCTCCACATTCACACTTACGTATACACGGTGTTAACTTTAATGGGCGACATTCCCGAAAGGGGGTTATTCTGGGTCACATACTGATGCCGAAAAAGGGGGTAAGGTTTTTTTTTGAGCTTTGGTTTTAAAATTTTCAATTTCTATATTTGGTATAAAAACATGGCATTTCGTAATAGGAATCGCACTGCATTACCAAAAAAATCGAAAGCTGGGTAATTTTTCATATAAACCAAAAAATTCACATTCATATCGACACGATACAACAGCTAGCGCGCGACACGACGTCAGTCAGCTGGGTACGCACGGTCTCGCAGGCGCGCGGCGCGCGGCGGCGCTCGCTACACCATTCCAAAGAGAAATTGTCGCTGAGGTAAAATTATTAACAAAATATGCAATTTTTTTAAAACTATTTTAGATTTTATTTTTAAGTACCACAAAATAATCAGTATACGAAATGGTTTATTATTCAGTAATAAAATTGAAATGTCGCG
This sequence comes from Nematopogon swammerdamellus, assembly GCA_946902875.1. Classification (NCBI taxonomy): domain Eukaryota; kingdom Metazoa; phylum Arthropoda; class Insecta; order Lepidoptera; family Adelidae; genus Nematopogon; species Nematopogon swammerdamellus. The sequence continues at coordinate 18,556,463 of OX336352.1, forward strand.
CAAAAAGTTAACACCGTGTATAAAAATTGAGGCATTCAAACAAAGAGGTCTTTTATTCTTATCATCATTCCAATGGCGAGTGCTTGACTTAACACGTCGACAACCTTTAACTGGCAGGCTATCTGTCAATTCATTCTGTGTGAACAGAAATGAGTTACGTGCTTTTAAATTGAAGACATGATGTACTTAAAAAATCCATTCAAAATTAGAATTTACAACATTCGCAGCAAAAAAAAAAAATATATAACCTCATTTCCTCTCTATGTACAAACACTTAGCTCTATAGAAATTAAATTAAATTTGTTTTTTTCTTTTCTTTCTTATAAATGAAATCTTTCATTTCTGTATTCTCTTATTCAACCATCACAGTACGGAAAAAAATATGTTAAAAAAAAATATTACAGAGCCTGCGTTTCGCTTCTAGCTGCTAAGAGGCTTGGCACTCGCATTATTTATATAAAAATAAAAAGACAAAAATGCTTGTCAAATGACTTTTTCAATTTTTTTTATAAAAATTTATGATGATATATAAACTATAGACAGATAAAAACTACGATTAAAAATTGTGATAAAAGTTATTTATAATAAAAAAAACATTGTGATTATTAATGTGATAAAAAATCATTAATATTTAAATGCAAGTGCACTGGGACATCGGACTTGAAAGGTTTCAAATCAAACACTTCACAAATGCCACATGATGTATTTCGCCGTCTGTGCATGATACAAGCAGAACCATTTCACACATTTATCTATCTTTATAGAATTGCCTTTTTTTCATTTACAAAATTATATTATTTTTTTAATAATAAATTTTCCGAATTTTTTTTTTAAATGCAATAGTGCCAAGCGAAAACCTCTTCAAAAATATTTAGGGTGAACACACATACGGACAATAAAATAAAAAATAATACTAAATAATTTTTTTTTTACAATTATTCATGTCTCAACATTTGGAGATGGATCGAGAAATGCGACATCACCTTTAAAAAAAAATATTGCACTGTTGCTATGTCTGCACAGAACTTGTGATGTAAAGTATTTTTTTTTAACCTATAACACTTAGGGGACTGACACGAAACCACTACGCTGGAACAATTCTACAGTTTTAACTATGACAGCTGTCAAAAACGTCCACTTTTTTTTTACATTTGACAGCTGTTAATTTTTTAACAATTACACACACACCATAAGTTTGTATTTCACCAAACTGCCAAAATAAATGACAGTCTTGTCTATTACGGCCAAAACTGTAAAATCAATCCACTTGGCTACAGAAATGCAACCACACAAATTGATCATTGGATCACGGGCTTTTTGAATACTCGTCAAAAGTGGGATCGCTACGTCCATCCATTCTTCTCTAGTGACATTTCTCCCTCTCTCTTTTAGCGATAGAAAGAGATAGCACTAGGGAAAAAGAGGAGCTTTCTCATCTGTTGATTCGATACAATACAAAAGAAATTTACATTTTATACACAAACAAAAAAATGCGCATTAAATTACATTACTAATATTACGGTCACCGCGACTAAGCGCGGGCAGTTTAGGGTTAATCTCCTTTCATAGCGCCCTGATCGATATTGGTGACGGCTGAATACAGAAATAAGTTTTTTTTTTACATATTTCTTACACTCGAATAAATCACATAGATCGTACCATTGATATTTAATTTTACAAATACTTCCACTCAATTATGGCAGTTTATGTTTTCTAGCGAGTTTTTAACTGTCAAATTTACACTAGCCATACGTATCGGTTTTCTAGCAAATTTTGTACCAAACAAACTCAATTTAATCCGTCAACTGTCAAAGAGATGAGCGCGAAAAGGTGGCCCAAACGTCGGTAAACTTGCGTGCATCGCGGAAAATCCGGAAGGGTTCCCGAAACGCGCAATTATCGCGATAAAACGTATGAGACCTCTGCATATATTATATATCACCGTAATCGTCATAAAATTTTTGGAAATCTGTAAAAAATGCACCTAAATGACTTATTCTTTATATTACGTTCGTCTTAACGCAATGAAGACATATTTACGACGTGTCGCTTGAGTAATTTGTGTGTCTCTATGAGATCTCCTCTATGTCTTCGTTGCTCCAGCGTTGTTAGTTTGAAGACTTTTAATCTTTGTTCGTGCTCCGCGGATTCCGATGTATGTTCATATGGTATAAATAAAGTATTTTGAATGCGACAGTTGACGGGTTAATATTTGTTACCGCCAATGTTTGTATGATAGAAACATATTTCACTATTTTTTTTAAATTTGACATTAATTGTCGACATTGCCCGCTACAACCGAGACGCGTATTACAACTCGCTCGCCTCGGAACTATGCAGGTGCCATATCCGTGCGTGAGTTTCTGGCATTTTCAAAATGTAAAATGGCTTTAATTAGAGAAGATTCGATATTGATAAAAATAAAAGGACATTTAGCAAAATTGCTCCGCTCTCAAATAGTGTTATTAGCAGGTATCGGAATAGGTGGAGTATAAATACTGAATGTTAGCAAGAAGACATAACATCGAGTGGTTAAGGCCCGGACTACATGCATCTGTTTCTGTCCGGAGTTGACAAAAATAGGCCGCACCCACCGGTGCGAGCGACAAAAGTGAGAACTTGATGCATCCGTTTCTCTCCAGAGTTGACAAAAATAGGCCACACCCACCGGTGCGAGCGACACGAGTGAGAACTTGATACATCCGTTTCTCTCCGGAGTTGACAAAAATAGGCCACACCCACGGGTGCGAGCGACACGAGTGAGAACTTGATGCATCCGTTTCTCTCCGGAGTTGACAAAAATAGGCCACACCCACCGGTGCGAGCGACACGAGTGAGAACTTGATGCATCCGTTTCTCTCCGGAGTTGACAAAAATAGGCCACACCCACCGGTGCGAGCGACACGAGTGAGAAACGGATGCATCAAGTTCTCACTCGTGTCGCTCGCACCGGTGGGTGTGGCCTATTGTCAACTCCGGAGAGAAACGGATGCATGTAGTGCGAGCCTTAAACCTCCTCTTTCGGGAATTCCGGAATTAGAAAAATGTATGCTGTTAAGGTGATATAGTTAGTAACTTTTGACAATTTGTAGCATGCTGTAATGTTTGTATGAATACCTTGTTTAAAAACCCAAAAATTATTTAGAAAAAAAAATATTGTTGTCGAAGTGATTTTGATTTGGAAATAATTTGTGGTTTTTAAAAGGGTATTCATACATTACAGCATATTATAAGTATCAAAAGTTACTAACTATATCACTACTTTCTAAAATTCCGGAATTCCCGAAATTTTTTCAGAATCCCCGAAGGAGGTGGGTTTTAACCACTCCATGTTATTTATTTTCGCCAACATTAGGTATTTTTTTTATTTTTTTTTATGGAAACTTGACACGGTTGACTACATCACCTACAACATCCGCGATGTCGGCCCATAACACCGCGGTAAACTAGGGTGCCATGTCAGTGCTTCCCTTCATTTCATTTATACTCTATTCCGATGCCTGGTTATTAACGACGATACCGTTTCTAGCTAAACTGAAAATCTGTAATGGCGCGCCGTCGACGATTCTGCCTTACTTTATAAGTCGAGAACTACTGAATCAAATCACATGGGGGGTTTTCACTTAACAGCTAATTACATAATAAAATCCTTTAAAAAAACATTCAACATTTCTCTGCAAGCTTGATCGGTGCGGCTATAGAAAAATATACTTGATGGCGTGTTGGTCTGTAGGCCGGCGGCGGTGCGGCGGATCTCGCGACGTCGCCGAGCGGAGTTCGAGGCTCAGTCGTAGTAGACGGGCAGCACGGGGCTGCGGGGCCAGTCTGCAGACTCCTCACTGAGGTCGTCCGAGCTCTCGCTGCCCGTTCTGAAGAGTAGGGGGACGGGTTGAGGGTAATTTATTTAAATTAGTGAACGAATGAACCACAACTATCACCTTCGTGGTCACAGCAAAAGACTTAACCAGACAGCTTCTAACACAAACATCCGAAATCACTTCATAACAAATCGAGTGGTGAACGCCTGGAATAAACTCCCACAGGATGTGATTGACTCCACAAATACAAACACCTTCAAAAACCGATTAGATAAATACATAAAAAGTACATCAACAAACAAATAGCAACAGTGCCCAAGTACGAAAACTAAAAACAAAAAAAAAACAAAAAAAAATCATTCATTATCTGAAAAAAAAAAACTGATATGAACACATCAGCTAGAGCTTCGTGTTCATTAAAAAATAAATAAATAAATAAATAAAAAATTTAGTTGTCAGTGATGAGTTGTATACGGTGGTACCAACCCAGTCAGCTACAATTTGAGCCTACCACCTAGTAAGGGGCAAGGGAAGGGGCCTACAGTTTTACACCGGTTCCGAACGGTGAAGCAGCAGGTGTAGATATGCACGTAAATTTTTTCGTCAGAAAAAACTCATTGGCACATGCCGCCGGATTCGAACCGAGGACCTCTCGCATGAGAAGCCGATGCCCAAACCACTCGGCCACCCGCCGCTTTGACCTTATCCTTATCCCTTAGTCGACTTTTACGACACGATCAGGTAGATATGAAGTGGGGCTATTCTTTTTAAGTACCGACCCCACACGGTACTCAAGTGATTGAACTACCAACGACTGAGTGAATAAGCAAATGATTGCGGACGGTACCTCGGTCGAGGCGCGGCCGGTTCGCCGCTCAGGTTCTGCTCCTCGATGGTAGGAAGACGCGACAGGAACCGCTCCGTCGGTCTCAGCACCTGTTTAAACAACAATACAGTAGAGCCTTCATAATCCGAACTACCAAAAGACTGCCCCTGTTCGGACTCACGAAGCGTTCCGTAGTATGTCTATACAGTGTGTATCAGGATAGGTTTTCGAAACTTGAGGGTTCGAAAGGGGCCCATATTTGAAGACGAAAAGCTCTGAAACTTTTTCCCAGATTCGATCATTTTACAGTACTTTTTGGTGAAAATCTATTCTTCAAGATCTGGTGGATGGTTATCGTCTGCCTTTATCCTTCTGCTACAGAAGCATTAACCAAAACAATCCTTCTGCTACACCAGGTGGCGCGCCGCGATCGGCGCCGGCGCATTACTCTCGAAAAAAAATCATTTGGGAAGATTTTTCCATAAAACTTCATGAACTAACATATGGATTGTATTTACAGATAAATATTCTAGCTATAAATGGCATTTTTTTATATATATTACGTATTCTAGGTGACAAAATTATTTTGTAAAGTTGTTCTATGTGAAAATCGCGACCTCTCTCAGGTTTTTTTTTTATTATAAATTTATTAGACCGCCAATCGGTCACATAGTATTTTTATTATAAACACTAATAAATAACGGACCTAATCATACCTTTCTTGTGTATCAGCAGCCCCCCGTGTCGATCACAATAAAATTTGTATGTGGAAATTTGTATGGTTTGTATTGTTTGTATGGAGAAAACTAGGTCACAAAAATTGCTTATTTCTCGTAAATGTACTGTATACAAACACTATACGGCATATATTAATTCAACTATAGGAACTAAATAACACTTCTATCACCTCACTTTATCCAGAAAACGGATTTATATCGAGAAACAAGCCTCTAAAAACAGCCGAAATTGGTACCGAGAAGGAGGCATTTTCTTAGTATTTTTACGAAAAATTCAGATCAACTCAGCACAAACAAATGCACTCAATACATCCGGAATATAATGAAAAAGAGAAAAAACATCACTTATGGGTTCATCTGCACAAAAAAACACTCAGCAAACCCGAAAACAAAAGAGCAACTTACAACGCCCTCCTATTATAACCGCTGTCTTGATGACACTGACAGCGCGGTAAATCTGACATTTCTCTATGGGGGAATGGTTGTCGCCTAAAGGGAAATTTATTCTACTATTTGAATTCGTCACTTTCAAATACACACGGCTAAGTGAGATAAAAGAATAAAATAATTTGGTTGGGGCCACCCAACAAAACAAAGAAAAAAAAGAAAGCGGCCGATATCGGCCGCTCCGTAGGTGAAGGTATAATGTATAAAGCGGCCGATATCGGCCGCTCCGTAGATGGGAAAAAAATAATTCTAATAATAAAAAATTAATTCTAACTCATGAATAAAAATGGGTAGGTTGCACACATAACTAGTACAATTGAACTGCGTGTAGGTAAATTCCAAACACTGAAAGTTCAATGACCTCAAAAGAAAAAGAGGACTGAATTAGTTCACTGCACTCTCCAGTCTCACTGTCCATCGAGTTTTTATTACAATTTCCAACTTTTGTATGACCAAAAAAAACAACGGAATTTCGATTTGAGTGATAAGGATTTTTTTCTTCTAATAATGAGTACTTTCTATTCCTGAAGTTTCTCAAACCTATCTTCGTATCCGTCTATACACCCTGTATAGACAAAATCATTAAAACAGCTGTATACTTTCAAAAAATATTTTGAGTGACCTTCTGAATCATAAAATACACAAAAAACAGTTACTTAGTTATAAACTGATCTATTTTAGTCTGGTGGGTTCTATTTATTGACAAATAAATTGCCTTGTCCCTCAAATTACGTAGCATCATCTTTTTCGATAACGAAAGGTCATTTTCGTCAGGCCAGTCCAAGCAAGTGTTAAGTGTTGATATGGCTCGCGAGTGGGGTATTTTCTTGACATTTGAAGTAGAAGAACCGTCAATAAATAAAAAAATGATGAATCATTCCTAGATTCGTCAGCGAGAGGGGGTCACTTGGCGCAGTTCGGATTATAGAGGCGTTCGGATTAGCCTGAGTACGGATTATCGAGGTTGTACTGTACAAATAAACCTAACTGCCAACATATAACATAACTAGCTGTGCACTTCGTTCACGTAGACTATAGTCTGTTTTTTTTGGAAGACGGAGTAAATTGATGTTTGACTGACATTAGAGTGTTGCACGTTTTGCACCACTAGTGATTGTAGTCGATGAAAATAGTATCGACTTTTACACGACACAAACACGACGCGACACACCTTCACCCATATTATGCGCTACCTGTGGCGCTGCCTTAAACTTAACCTTTTTCTAGCTAGATTAAGCTTAATATGTTGTCAATTAAATCCACAGTTAGGTAAATATTAAGAGTTTACAGCATTTAATTAATTAATCAATCGATAAAAGTATTGATAGCAACTACATGCCTATTTAAAATTTGCCAGAAACTGGCAACACTCCAAATGTCACTTCCCTCCGTCTTAAAAAAAAAAACAGAGCATACACAGGCTATGCATAGTTTTGACAACATGTAAGGAATCCATTCATTCAGGGGCGTGTATCCCATAAAGGCAGAAAGGCACTGCCTACCCCGAGTAAAGTCTGAATTCCCTTCATCCAAACAATAAAATTAAAACATATAGAACTATTCGACTTCACGAAAAAACGAATGATCGACAGAAATCGAAGACGTAATAATATGAACGGCCCCTTAATATCTACACTTTCTTGATTAATCATTCATTCATATTGTTGTACACTACTTTGTGATAGTACCAGAATAAGACGACTAAAATATGGGCTACAAAAGTAAGCTTACTCCGACCCACAAACGATTTTACAAGCTCACAGAACGTACCATTTGAAAAGTGAGCGAGACAGATATGTCTCCAATAAATATTTCAAAGTGTGAGCGAGAGAGACAGGACTTGATTAAATAATTGAAAATATCTTGAATGCTAGATGTTAACGAAGAAAAACGTATCACGAACACGGACGGAAATCGGATGCTAGAGGGATACTCTCGCTGGTTTTTTTCGGACGACCGTTGCGGTAGAACGAGCGAAGGCGAGGCGGATCTGTTTTTGCGGTAATAGAAGAGACGAGGGAGAACTCGGGTATGATCTCTTGAGCCGTGTTATTCTAACCATTTGGATAATATTATATTGATGCTATGTTATGTTCTCGGCGATACTTGGACGGGTGGCCCAGGCTACTACGGTAGCTCGACGTGCGCCGCCCGGTCCGCCATTTTTATATGTAACGTGTTGCCGCCGTTTGTTAGGTTATTATTGCCACAACTTAATGTATCAAGATTGATTTACTATCATATTTTATTCTCTCTTACGTTTTGTTTATAGACGTCCGGAAATACCAGCCTTCCGGCTATAAAATCCAGACGTCTATCCCTGCATTCTTGCGAGTACAGTGATCATGTATGCCAGATCGAGGCCCCATAGCTGCACCGTTCTTTCGAAATAATCCCATGGGAAACACAGCCTGAAGTCTTTCCCCAGCCGATCCGAGCCACCACCCGTCCACCCGAAGGAACCCCCGACCGAAGTCGAGAGCCGGGGGTGAAGCCTTCACTGCCACTGGAGTCCGCACCCTATCCAACCACAGCCTGTGCCGAGGGCCTCAGCGTTTTTTGTTTTCACCAGCTATGTATATGCGTGGAAGTGCATATGACCACCACCTAATGTGTACTGAGGATCCACCGGTTTTGAAGAACTTACAGCGTTCTTTGACTCGTGAGAAGTCCAACGCACATCCACATACAGACCGCGCGCGAGCTCCGAGGAAGTTTAAGGAATGTTGACGTAATAACCTAGTGCAGTGATTTAGTCGATATTACGTTATCGATATTAATTTTCTCCCTGTTCTCATTGCTCGTGCTCGCAATTTCTTCTTCATCCATATTAAATGTCTATTTATACACACAAAATGAAGGAAGGAAGGTGTGGAACTCAGCTTGCGATGGCTTCACCGAACATATCCGGGCCCATCGGCAGTAGGAGGGTGTTAATCGAGGCCGGGACTAGCGAGTGGCCACTCTAAATTTCCCGCGCATGCTTCACGTTTCGGCTCACGTCAAGCCCTCGTCAGCTAGTCTCTGTTGACTAGGACGCGGGGAAACCACCAGTCCCGCTCTCGACCTCCCTCTCTCTACCTATCCATATTCTGTAGGATGCTTCCAGTGACGTTTTCGAAGCTCTCTCCATATATGAGCTTAGCGTCGATCTTGGCAGCCCTAGATTCTTGAAGAGACTGTAGAGCGACTTCGCTGGTAGTCCTCTTGCTCCGACTTCCACAGCGAAGAGATCAGTCTTGAATCCGTTTCTCACAATCCGGTCTACTAAGTTGCAGTACTTGTTAAGTTTGATTTTGTGGTCCTTCGGTATGTTACTTTCCCATGGAACTGTAAGTTCAACAAGTACTACATGCTTTGTCGCTTTTGAGAATATGAGTATATCCGGCCTTAATGCTGTGGTACAGATTTCCGAAGGCATTTGGTAATGCTTCTCATGTGTGTCCATCAACAATTCCCAATCCTTTGCCGCTCCCAAAATTGAAGAAGGTTTAGTCCTATCTTTGGGCAGCTTATTGGCTCCAGGTTTCACAAAGTTTTCCTTTCCTTCCCTTTCTTTCCCGGTAATAACTTAAAGAGTAACGAATTAACACGCGATTGACTAATACGCGCGCATATTACGAATACGGCATCGATAAGCGTGCTCTCGCGTCAAGGCCAACAGTCGTACCGGGAGCGCGGGGGGTGTGAAGCGACGGTCGGGAGGGGCGCACACCCGCCCGCTTCCCCAGCCCCCGATTCCTCGGAGCTCGCGCGCGGACAGTAGACTTAATGTATCAGTCAAGTCGACAAGACAAGTCAGTCAGTCAGGTGAGCCACAACAAAATAAAAATACCTTGAGCGTGCGCGAGCTCAGCCTCCAGACGAGCCGCTGGCGGTGCTCGCTGCGGCTGCGGCCCTCGTAGCGGGCGAGCGCGGCGCGCACGAGCCCGCGACTCTGCAGCAGCGACGCGTCCGCTATCTGCCGCCGGTGAGACGAGCCGTTAGTGTGAACCGAACCGCTGAGCCACCGAGGCTGACTATATCCAAATTATTCGTCGTCCGCCGTTCGTGTTAGGCGGCGTGCATAAATTACGTCATCGATTTTTGGCGGACGAACAATTTGGATATAGTCAGCCTCAGTGGCTCAGTGGTGCGTTCGGTCGCGATCAAAAGGACACCTGGGCGCGGTCAGTACTGGGATGGGTGCCCGCTCGACCGTTGGAGGCTGACCACGGTTCGGATTCCACGTTCCACTCGCTAGTCCCGACCTCGATTAATACCCTCCTCTACTGCCGATGGGCCCGGATATGTTCGGTGAAGCCATCGTAAGCTTAGATCCACACCTTCTTCCTTCCTTCCCTTCTTACCTTACTAGGTGGTAGAGTTTATCCCACCCGGATTGCTACCACTGCACTGAATTAAAGGCCGGTCGAAACGGCTATGTAAATAGTTTGGGTTTTCCGTCCAGTTCAGTGTAGCCAGCACGACCGAAGGGAAGCACTGACGTGGCACCAAGTTCACCCGGTGTTATGGGCTGACATAATGGATGTTGTAGGTGATGAGTAGCCAACGGTGTCAGTTTCCATAAAAAAAAAAAAATAGAGTCAGGAACTTTTTTTTATACACGGTGTTGCAACCCCAACCGTAAAATCCGAAAGGGGTGATTCTGTACGTGAAATGATTAAAACTTTATTTCTATTAAACTTTTATTCTACCACTTTTTTATTTGAAAAAAAAAAATTTTTTTTCTCCCTACATTTTGAGAATCGGTATTTAAAATTTTTATGGAAAAAATAATGTTTTTTTTTGTTTAAAATAATTTGTTTTCTTCTCAGAAGTTGTCCCCCTTATGTCAGTTAAAAACATTACGGTGGCAACTGCAACACCGTGTATATTTATATACAGGATATATTTTTTTAAATGTAATATTATCTCGTCGATGTCAACGCACCAGACAGATGCGCTGAAGCTCGGCGGCGCAGTCGAACAGCAGCTGCATCCCCTCGGGCAGCTCCTCCTGGCGCCGCTGACGCGCGCCCGCCTCGCTCTCTGCAAGCACAGCGCCACAGATTACTTAATAGTTACTTCCTAACAGATAAATCACTCCATAGAAAAAGTTCCATAGCTTCGGGCTTTAATAGCCTACTGTTTCACGTCGCCAATCGCTGCGTGCGAAAATGTACCTTAACGATCGAGTGTAAAGTGCATTATTGCTTTGCAGCTGCGCGCAGTTGCGTGGGCGAGCGTGTAGGTATGCTTCGCGCGGCTGACGAATTTTTACTGAATTAGACCGCCGGCGGCCCGTCGGGCGGTAGGTATTTAGCGCGCGTAAGTACATAGAGTGCGTGAGGCCTGACAGCGCGCTCTCATTAAAGTCGCATACGACGGCCGTTCGAATAAAAGAGTGAATTGAGTGTGATTATATGATTTAACCTTTCGAATGCCCAAGCGCAGATCTGCGCATCGCCCTCTAACTGCCTAAGCGTAGATCTGCGGCAACATGACTAGTGACTTTCGGCATTTAAATACGCACTCTTTCAATATGTGGATAAGGTTCAATTATACTTCTAAAAAAAGGTGAAGTTATGCCCTTCTCGAAATGATTCACTTTGTCGCCACGCTAGAGCACAAAATTAAAGATCTCTTCAGTTGTTTTCGAGAGGTGGCGACGAACGTACATGTTCGCGCGCGAATTCGCCGCGACCACGCCCCGATTAAAAATGATTTTTGATGTTTTTAGTCATTAGTTTGTTTGTGTTTTTGTATAAATTCGAAAGAATACAATATTTATGAAGTGAATGTGTTATTATTGGAAGTTTTTATCCATTGGCGAGTGTAAAATCGAAACAAAACATAGCCTCACTATATTTGGTAAGTGAAATGTTCGTGCAATGTTCAACTCACAATTTGGAATCAAAACAAAAGTCAGAGCACTACAAGTTATAGATAAATTTGTAGGACATTTTATAAGGATTACAACCATGCTAAATTTCCTATAGGTGTTCGATATTTTTCTTCCGTAAAAAAGTTTTTATTCTCCTTGCGTAACGAATCGCCCCTGCGAAAAAGTCGCGGCTTTTTAGGGAGGCAGTTCTCGCGCGGCGCCGGCGGAAGAAAGGTTAAAACAGCGGTTCTCAATCTATGGTACGAGGGGTTTGACACCTGAAAGCTCTGGCGGCTCCTGCGGCTCCTACAGGTCGGGTTGACTCGGCTCGAAACGAAACTCGGCTTGAAACGAAACGTAACAAAAAACGACATGCACCGCCTCAACATTAGGTTAGGGTTAATATAGAGAAGATGCGTCATAAAAACCACGCTAATAATGGAAGGGTAAGAGAAATACAATTTAACTTGTTTTTAAATCTCCTAAGTACTTAGTTTGAATCTTCATGCCTGCCTACCCGGCCTCGAATGTCTGTGCACGCCACTGCATGGTATGTGAACAGTTCCATTCTGGTGTGGTGTTGCAAAAATGCTGATAATACGCTAACTTAATTTTCGAAGTGCCAAAAAATTACACACCCCGGCGTCCCGGGGATTCTGGGAAATTTTATCCGGGTACAAATTCCCCTGTAAACCCGGGTACCCGGGTAGAAAACCCTAGTTGTCGTTGTGTATAAAGTGTGTTGAGCGGAGACTGACCGAGCTGATTGAAGAGGAGCACGAGGGCGAGCTCCGGCGCGCGGATGTTGACGCACGCCGCGTCGCACACCACCATCTCCAGCTGGTTCACCAGCTCACGCTCCTGACAGACAAACACGAGGTTATATCATCCTATTCGTCTTGTTAATAAATGATATTTATTTGTGAAACAACTGTTTATCATTCATTAATTTTTTTTTTTTTGGGAATGTAAATTATAATATAAGGAATATTTTATACATAGGTATACAATTTTAAGAATAACAATCATATAACTAAATTAAGAAAACCTTTTTTTTTATTTTTTATTTTTTTATGTAATTCGGTATGGGTGGCTGAGTTGGAGGGGCTAAAGCGCATGCTCCGACCAGCCAATATCACCTCCGATAAGGTAGGTGCCATACCGGAGACTTCCCTGGATTGGATTGGATTAATTACATACTAAAGGAAGCCATCGGTAGTAACACGCCTTGGGGCCTTGCGGCCCTAGGAGAAGCCATATGTACACAAATTAATACATTAATTACATACTAAAGAAAGCCATCGGTAGTAAGAAGCCTTGGGGCCGTGCGGCCCTAGGAGAAGCCATATGTACCTACACAAATTAATACATTAATTACATACTAAAGGAAGCCATCGGTAGTAACAAGCCTTGGGGCCGTACGGCCCTAGGAGAAGCCATAGGTACACAAATTAATACATTAATTACATACTAAAGGAAGCCATCGGTAGTAACAAGCCTTGGGGCCGTACGGCCCTAGGAGAAGCCATAGGTACACAAATTAATACATTAATTACATACTAAAGGAAGCCATCGGTAGTAACAAACCTTGGGGCCGTACGGCCCTAGGAGAAGCCATAGGTACACAAATTAATACATTAATTACATACTAAAGGAAGCCAACTCCTTAGGGGTCGTGCGGCCCTAAGAGAAGCCAAAGGTACACAAATTAAGGTAAGCACCCTTATTTTTATTTATTTATAATAATGCATCCATTAGGTGTCTGTGCACACTCGGACAAGTCATAGTATATTTAAAATTAATGTTATAATGTGGTATTGTGCATCGAGTAAAAAATAGTGACATGGCACCTAGTTTACCCAGTGATGTAGCCAATCGTGTCAGTTTCAATGAAAAAAGCATTGGGGGTTGTGCGACCTTCAGAGAAGCACACAAATAAATATTTGAAACTTTCTCCTGTCCATCTATCTATGAACGTAGATAGGTACTTATATTGTTGCAAGTGGGTACAAGTAGGTACAACTAGTTATTGTGAGTACTTATATTTGTAAAGTTGTTGTTTGTTGTTGTTTCGCCTAGGCCGGATTGCTGGAACTGTCAGATTATTGCATTTGTATGGGATATTAAGCATTTATGTATGTACACATGTGGCACACTGCGCGCACACACTACGTAATTCAACAAAAAACCAGACGCGTAGTTTCGCTGTCAAGGTCGCGGCCGGACTGAGCGCGAGAGCAAATTTTGCTCTGCTCACCCGAATCCCCCCGCTCTATAATCCGGCAGTAGTGCCGGATTATATAGCGGGTCAGCTGAGGCTAAAAATGCCGGACTACTAGGCGTGCCGGCACAGATTACTAAATAGTTACTTCGTAACAGATAAATCACTCCATAGAAAAAGTTACTACCTTCGGGCTTTAATAGCCTACTGCTTCACGTCGCCAATCGCTGCGTGCGAAAATGTACCTTAACGATCGAGTGTAAAGTGATTATTGCTTTGCAGCTGCGCCGGCCGCGCGGCTGTTTAATGTTTATATTCTTTGGGCAGACCATTGAAATTCACCGCCGGCGGCGGTGCACCGGGCGGTAGGTAGTTAGCGCGCGCAAGTACATAGAGTGCGTGAGGCCTGGTGCCGGACTGTCGAGCGCCGGATTACCGAGCGCCTACTGTATATTATGAAAAAAAGTGATTTTTTTATTGGCAAAACCGTAATATCAATTATTTATTTTTATTTATTTATTTGATGAACGAACAGCCTAAGCTGATGTGTTCTTGTCTAAGTTCACTGGTGCTTTGTTATTTTGATGTTAGTTTAGTTTGGTGTTTTTTTAGGTGTTTGTCGAGCCTGTTTTTAAAGGAATTGGTGGTGGGTGCTTGTACGACATGTTCGGGCAGTTTGTTCCCCATTTCCACTGCTCTATTTGACAGGAAGTTTCGTCTCGGATTTGTTGAGCTGACAGTGACATTCAGCTTCAAGCTATGCCCTCGGAGATGACTATTTGTATTTCTAGTAAAGACGTTCTCCAGTTCTGGACAATCATAATGCTGATTACCTTGAAGAGTGAGCGGAATGCGTCGCTCAGGCCGAGCTCGCCGGCCGCCCACGCGGTGAGCGCCGCCAGCAGCCGCAGCCAGTGCAGCGCGGTGACCGGCGCGTGCGGCGCCGCCGGCGACAGCTTCTCGCGCACCACCGCCGACATGCGCGCCACGTCACCCACGGTGCAGCCAGACTGCGATATCGACACTGCGCGCACACCATTATTGCATTATTGCTTTTATTGTCATTCGTAGGCAAATGGGTGAATCAACTTTTTCTTGTAACGTAAAAACTAGAGTTGTAAAAAAACAGTTTTTTTTCTGCTATGAAAAAAACGTTGAAAAAAAAAAACAAGAAAAAATACAGTTTTTTTTCTGAAGTACGTTTTTTTTTTCAAGAGTATTTTTTAAGTTCATATTATGTACAATTTCGTTTATTTAAACTTAATTTGACAGTAATTTAAGCATTTTGAAGTTCATAATATGAATAATTTCATTTAGTTTCAACTAGTTAACCGACGCCTATCAGTACACGCCCTTGCTGTGCATGTGTGTGCGTACTGATAGGCGTCGGCGGAGAGGTGAGGAAGTAAGCGGGTGGTGAATTCAGTCCTGCCAACCTAACGATTTTGACAGCTCGAAGTGCACAGTTATAAAAATTGGGTTATACCGGTTCTTCTTCGTGGGTGTAATCGAACCGGATAGACAACAGTCATGTTTTTTTTTTTTTTTTATTTAATCCGGTATGGGTGGCTGTGTCAGAGGGGCCAAAGCGCATGCTCCGGCCAGCCAATATCACCTCCGAGAAGGTAGCTGCCATACCGGAGACTTCCCTGGATTGCTGGCTATACTGGACTAGAGGAGAACACAACCGAGGTTGCTATGCAGCCATCTTACATCCAGTACGGTGGTACCAACCCAGTCGGCTACAATTTGAGCCTACCACCTAGTAAGGGGGGGCAAGGGAAGGGACCTACAGTTTTACACGCGGTTCCGAACGGTGAAGCAGCAGGTGTAGGTATGCACGTAAATTTTTTCTTCAGAAAAAACTCATTGGTACACGCCGACCGGATTCGAACCGCGGACCTCTCGCATGAGAAGCCGATGCTCAAACCACTCGGCCACCCGCCGCCGCTGTCTAATGAATGCATAATAAACAACATAAAATATCAATAAAACAAAAAGTGTCGGCACGCATAACTCACCGAGCTCGTCGACTGGAACGGCGCGCGCGTGCGCCTCTATGCCGATGTTCATGCACGAGACGGAGATGCACGGCACGTGGCACGGCCGCACCTTCATCTTCGTGAGGAACCTGCGGGAGGAACACTCGCGTTTATTTTTTTTTTTACGTGATAGATAACGTCTTATAAATTGATGAACACCGGCTGCACGCACGAAAAAGTGTCACGTTCCATCTGAGCCTGTGCGTGCAAGCGAGAGCGCGTAACAAGCGATAGAGCGGCACAATCGGCCCAAGCGGCAGTGTTGCCAAACGTACGGTAATTGCCGTATCGCACGGTAATCGAGGCTGAGAAATCGACAAATGTACGGCGTACGGCAGCGATAGGGGTGCCGTACGAAAAAATACGGTAATTCTTATAGGACGAACAGAGAAGTGCCAGACTGTCTTGGTAAAGCCGTGTTTGTTCTTCTACCAAAAAAGAAAGAAGTTACTGATCCCAAGGATATTAGACCTATAGCCCTTACGAACACAATTTCGAAAATATTCTTCTCCATTATACAGGCCAGACTACTCAAACACATGTGTACCAACGACTACTTACCGAAGAAGTACCAGAAAGGTTTTCTCCCAAGAGTTGCAGGGTGTCTCGAACATAATTCTTTGCTGACTGAATGTCTTAGAGATGCAAGGAAGAATGAGAGACAATTAACTGCCACGTGGTTAGACTTTGAAAACGCCTTCGGTTCGGTGCGCCATGAGTTACTATTAAAGGCGCTAGAGTGGTATAATGTGCCACCTCTGATCTGTAATATAATAGCCTCCTACTACAAAAAACTTTCCTTTGTAATACAAGTAAAAGGCGAAACGGAGAAGATACCGGAAATTCGTTACGGCATAGGACTTTTCCAGGGTTGCTGCCTCTCTCCTGTCACATTTAACATTGTTATCAACATTCTAATTGATACGCTTGTCGTAAAAGAAAACAAATGGGGATACAGGTTCAAATATGGAGACACATATATGGCGGCCATCCTGGCATTTGCGGATGATATTACGCTGTTAACCCGCAATCCAAAACAAAATCAGGCGCTTCTTAAGGTGGTGGATGACTATTGTGAATGGACTAAAGGGATGAAGATAAAACTAGCGAAGTGCTACTGTTTGAGCTTAACCAGGAAAGGTTCAAAGTTTACCTCGAGCAATCCAGGTCTGACAGTAGCCGGAAAACCAATCGCAACCGTGGCTGATGAGGCTCCTTTTAAATTCTTGGGCAAAAGGATCACCAGCAGAGGAAAGGAGCATCCTACTGATGATATTGTCCAACTTTTCGAAGAGAGCCTCCGCCAAACTGACAATCTTCCCCTCCTGGGTACACAAAAGGCATGGATTTACGATAACTACCTGACATCAAAACTTTCATGGCCATTTCTCGTCTACGACTTCACAAAGCAAAACCTGACTAAATTAGACTCGTATGTGACCAGATTCCTGAAATCATGGTTTGGACTGGCTCACCCGGCTGACTCGTCAACGCTATACAGATCTCACAATAACTTTGGACTGAACATTAAGAAACCGTCGATATTTTATCAAAAGGCGAGAATAGCCAAACGATGTATACTCAAAGACTCCAATGATAGCGCTATTCAAGCCTTACCCAACACATCACTATCAGATGAACTGGAATCGAGACTCGACTTCTACAAATCATTCCAAGTTGGCACACGCACCAATAGATCTGGATTGGGCATAGAAACAGCAAAGTCTGATAAAGAAATACTGAAAGGTTTTGCTCAGGAGGACATGGAACAAGGCTTCAAACTTCACGCCTTAAACCTAGAAATGCAGAATGATTGGCTAACAGTGGGTGACTTCTGCATCCCTCCTGCATTGAAGTGGAAATCCATAATATACAACTGGTCCCCTGAGCTGCTTAAGTTCTACTTAAATGCATTCCAGCTTACTCTCCCCGACCCGAGTAACCCAGTTAGATGGGGGAAATCTACAAATAGACTATGCCCGTCATGTAAGGAGTTCGTAGGCACGGCCAAACATTTGTTATGCGGATGCAAAATACTACTTGAGCGAGGCCAGTATTCCTACCGTCATGATAAAGTCCTCCAAATCATCAGAGAGGCCATCAACCTGTCAATTGCACGGACCAGGAAAGGGCAAACCAGTAGCGGCTTCCAGAAGGTCAACTTTGTGAAACCTGGAGCCAATAAGCTGCCCAAAGATAGGACTAAACCTTCTTCAATTTTGGGAGCAGCTAAGGATTGGGAATTGTTGATGGACACACATGAGAAGCATTACCAAATGCCTTCGGAAATCTGTACCACAGCATTAAGGCCGGATATACTCATATTCACAAGCATGTAGTACTTGTTGAACTTACAGTTCCATGGGAAAGTAACATACCGAAGGACCACAACATCAAGCTTAACAAGTACTGCAACTTAGTAGACCGGATTGTGAGAAACGGATTCAAGACTGATCTCTTCGCTGTGGAAGTCGGAGCAAGAGGACTACCAGCGAAGTCGCTCTACAGTCTCCTCAAGAATCTAGGGCTCCCAAGATCGACGCTAAGCTCATATATGGAGAGAGCTTCGAAAGCGTCACTGGAAGCATCCTACAGAATATGGATAGGTAGAGAGAGGGAGGTCGAGAGCGGGACTGGTGGTTTCCCCGCGTCCTAGTCAACGCAGACTAGCTGACGAGGGCTTGATGCGAGCCGAAACGTGAAGCATGCGCGGGAAATTTAGAGTGGCCACTCGCTAGTCCCGGCCTCGATTAATACCCTCCTCTACTGCCGATGGGCCCGGATATGTTCGGTGAAGCCATCGTAAGCTTAGATCCACACCTTCCTTTCCTATGACGTTATCACGTAAAACTATCGTCCGTAAACCGACTTTACAGACAACCAATTTTTTTATGTAATCCGGTATGGGTGGGTGGCCGAGTCGAAGGGGACAAAGCACATACCCTACTCATTGCATGCATGCATTGTCAGCCTCGATAGTTCAGTGGTGCAGACAGTCGACTGTCAATATTGATGGTTAAGCAACGCTGAGTACTTGGATGGGCGACCGTTGGAGGCTGACCGTGGTTCGAATTCCACATTAAACTGTAGGTCCCTTCCATTCTTACCTTACTTGGTGGTAGGGTTCAACCCGCCCGGGTTGCTACCACCGCACTGAATGAAACGCCGGTCGAAACGGCTATGTAAATAGTTCGTGTTTTCCGTCCTGTTCAGTGTAGCCGGCACGACCGAAGGGAAGCACTGACGCGGCACCTAGTTCACCCGGTGTTATGGGCTGACATCGCGTATGTTGTAGGTGATGTAGCCAAAACCGTGTCAGTTTCCATAAAAAAAAAAGATAAAGTCCGTTGTAAAACTGTAGGTCCCTTCCCTTGCCCCTCACTAGGTGGTAGGCTCAAATTATAGCCGACTGCGTTGGTACCACCGTACTGAAGATGGCCGCCTAGCAGCCTCGGTTGTGTTCTCCTCTAGTCCAGTATAGCCAGCAATCCAGGGAAGTCTCCTTAATGGCACCTACCTTCTCTGAGCTGGTATTGGCTGGTCGGAGCATGCGGTTTGCCCACTCCGACTCAGCCACCCATACCGGAGTTCTTGCAGCAGCGTAACACCGATCGCTCTGCTCACCGCACCGATTACATGTGCGCGACATTATAGCATGGGCGGCCTACCTGAGGCGAACGCACGTACGCACACAAATGCATTTCTCTTATACAAATGCTTGACATGCACCAATACATGGCCCGAGCACTAACTACACTCGCAGAATTGTATGCTCACCGTCATGCGCGAATGTATTTGTACGCCTCAGGTTAGTACTGTGTGGGGTCGGTACTTAATAAGAATAGTCCCATTGCATCTCTCCCCGTGCATGTCGTAAAAGGCGACTAAGGGATAAGCGGCCTGCAGACACCCCGGTCGACTTGTGGCTTTCATGGAAGACATAGGCCGGCTGAGGCGGCTGGAGACTGCGGGGTTTTGCACGAAGGTCCCCAACCAAGCGGGATTAGTTTGCAGGCCTAGAGCCAACCCCAAACCAAAACAACAACAACAGCGGCGGGTGGCCGAATGGTTTGGGCATTGGCTTCTCATGCGGGAGGTCCGAAGTTCGAATCCGGTCGGCGAGTACCAATGAGTTTTTTCTGACGAAAAAATTTACGTGCATACCTACACCCGCTGCTTCACCGTTCGGAACCGGTGTAAAACTGTAGGTCCCTTCCCTTGCCCGTTACTAGGTGGTAGGCTCAAATTGTAGCCGACTGGGTTGGTACCACCGTACTGGATGTAAGATGGCCGCAAGCAACCTCGGTTGTGCTCTCCTCTAGTCCAGTATAGCCAGCAATCCAGGGAAGTCTCCGGTATGGCACCTACCTTGTCGGAGGTGATATTGGCTGGTTAGAGCATGTGCTTTGGCCCCTCCGACTCAGCCAAACATACCGGATTACATAAAAAAAAAAAACAACAACAACAACACCTCAGGTTAGAACGAGCGACCTGTACCTGTCGAGCAGGTTGATCGCGTGCAGCAGAACGTCCGGCGGGAGGTCGTACCACATCTTGAGGCAGCGCATCACGTGCGCGGCGCCGTCGCGCGCCCCGCTAGACACCTCGCCGTGCTGCCGACACACACACACACGCGCGTCATAAACACTCATCTATATAACGTGTTTCAATAGTAGGTAACGATACGCTAAGGGGTGTATGTGTATCAGATACTGATCACGTTCCCATACCAATTTATTTTTTTACAATATAAAAAACCTACTCACTCCTCAAATTTAATACGTGTAGTGTGCGTATTTCACCTTAATAAGTACAGTAATACCCCGCTTTACGCGACCCCGCTTTGTGCGGATTCGGTATTACGCGCATTTCATATTTCGCGCTAAAATGCCCCGCTTTACTCGATTGGTCGATGCGACGCATGGCTTGGGCCCGAAGCGATTAGTCAATATGCGGCGTGGCGTGACCCGACACCCAGTCAATAGGAATCGACCTATCCAATACCGATCCAAGAAGCACTCTCAACAATTTATTCAGGGTTGGACTTGTTGCAGAGCTTGGACAGTATTGTCGATCGTATTTCAACTGTGCGTCAAATTATCAAAAATAGTGTTGAATGTTACGAGCGCATTTTGCAAGAATGAAGACAAAACTCAACTCAAAAAACTTTGGGCCTTTATTTTCGTAAAACTAATGCTTATGTTAAGCATTTTTTAGTGGTTTTATTTAGTTGTTAAACTAAAATTGTATTAAGCAATTTGTAATTTTCAAATTATAGATTGAATAAGTAGGTATGTATGTATGTGCATATTTATTTCTCTTTTTATCAAGCCCCGATATACGCGAATTTCACTTAACGCGATTTCTTGTGGAACACATCCTTCGCGTAAAGCGGGGTATTACTGTATGTTTTTTATATAGTAAAAAAAAAATTGGTATAGGAACGTGATCAGTATCTGATACACACACACCCCTTAGCGTATTGTTACCTACTAAAAAAGACCTTATATATCTACAATTAACACTATTATCAAAATAAAAAATATCAAAATTGACGATGGCACTATACAGCAGATATAGGTAATGTAAATAGGCAAAGCGGTCAGATTCTTGAGTATTCATGTTTATACTGTAAATATTAATTGCTCTTGTGAGGGTTTGTCTTGTGTATGGGTTAATTATTTATAAGTTATTACAAATACAGTTCGGTGGCACACCAGCACATCTTCGCCGCATTTTCGGTGGAGACGATGGGGGCATGGTCTGAGGAGGCAAAGCGGCTCGCGAAAGACATCGGGATGTCCCTGTACGCTGCTTCAGGAGAACAACGTTCGCTCGAGTTCCTGAGGCAGCGTATCAGTGTGGCCATCCAGCGAGGCAACGCCGCTAGCGTCCTCGGTACAGTGCCCACATCGTCACACCTGGAGGAGGGTTATTAAGTTTTGTATTGGTTTTTTATTTTATTTGATAGGTAGTTTAAGTTTGTTTAATAATTTTAATTTATTACTGTGAAATTTATATTAATAAAAGTTATTATAACATAATACTTATGTCTTATATTATAAGGTACTAACAAAACATTGTGTCTTGCAAAGTTTGTTTGTCGGTTCTTCTTCGCATTGAATCTAGAACTGGCAGAATTTTCGACATATCCAAGCGTAGGTTACCTAAATACCTACCTATGCATGAAATTATACAATTTAAACAATATTATATTATTTCTTCAAGATAGGGGTGAATAGGCACCTGTCCGGCCGGCATGGCATTCACAACGCCCGCGTACGACCGAAAAGACATGTTTCTTGTATGGGGACCCCCTGTTTTTTTATAGAAGCAGCAATAAAGGTGTCTCAGCGTGGTTTCTCTAGGAGTAATGCTATTGGCTGAATTAATTCCGGACCGCACGGGAACCGTCGGGCTGTCCTCCTCTTAAAGGGCTGCATCTTTTGAACGTAATAGGTTAACGTATATAAAACGTAATAGGTAACTGGTTGAAATTTTTACAGAATATGAACTTTCTACTTTAGTATGTAAGAAGTACTTTCTAACTAACCGAGTAGTGGACTCTTGGGACAAGCTACCACAACAAGTGATAAGTGCTATCTCAGTGAACGGTTTTAAAAATCAACTTGACAAACATTTGTTAAATATAAACAAAAAATAAAAACAAATACTAATAATATATAATAAAAAAAAAAAGTTTTAAAAAACATAAAACCGACTTCCTAAAAAAAGTAAAACTAAAAAAAAAGTTTTAAAAAACATAAAACCGACTTCCTAAAAAAAGTAAAACTAAAAAACTATTTAAAATAAAAATATAAAAACCGCCTTCAAAAATATATGAAATAAAAACCTAAAAAAAAAAACGAACCCTAGAGTTGAAGGCGGTGCTAAAGCAAGCAAAAATGATGCATGAAAGAAAACATGAGCGGATGATAATATCCTTTGTGATTTGTGTAGCCTTTTTAGCACCGCCTTCAACTCTAGGGTTCGTTTTTTTTTTTAGGTTTTTATTTCATATATTTTTGAAGGCGGTTTTTATATTTTTATTTTAAATAGTTTTTTAGTTTTACTTTTTTTAGGAAGTCGGTTTTATGTTTTTTAAAACTTTTTTTTTAGTTTTACTTTTTTTAGGAAGTCGGTTTTATGTTTTTTAAAACTTTTTTTTTTATTTCACAGTTTTTTTTTAGTTATTTTTTGCTATTGATGTACTCGCTTTCCAATCCGATCTTGACCCAATTAAAATAGGACCACGTCAGCTTCGATAGCTCAGTGGTGCAGACAGTCAACTGTCGCTATTGAATTTTAAGCAACGCTGGGTGCGGTCAGTGCTTAGATGGGTGACCGCTGACCGTTGGAGGCTGACCAAGGTTCGGATTCCTCGTAAAACTGTAAGTCCCTTCCCTCGTAATTTTACTTGGTGGTAGGGTTTAACCTTCCCGGGTTGGTACCACCGCACTGAATTAAACGTCGGTCGAAACGGCTATGTAAATAGTTTGTGTTTTCCGACCAGTTCAGTGTAGTCAGCACGATCAAAGGGGGAAGCACTGACATGGCACTGGTGTTATGGGCTGACATCACGGACGTTGTAGGTGATGTTGCAGAACTTAGTAGAATGGACAGACATAAACGTGTTACGGAAGCCTACTTTTATTATAAAATAACCGTCGGAGGACCTTGGTTGAAAATTGTAAAATTTAGTAGAACGGATAGACATGCATATGTTACGGAACCCTACATTCATTTTGCAGAACTTAGTAGAATGGACAGACATAAACGTGTTACGGAACCCTACTTAACAGTTGCACTCCGGGAGTGCCGGCAGATCCCGTGCCACTCTAACTTAACCCTTAACGCAATGACTTAAGGTTTCATTTTAAAAATGACGCTGACGCGATGTCGCGAGTTATACATTTTTACCCACCTAAAAAAGTGCCAAGAGCCGCTAAAGAAGTTTTCACTTCAAAAACCTCAGGGTTATCCCCTTTCAAATAAAAAAAAAAAGAAGTTTCATAATCGGCCCACAATTGACGGAGTAATCGCGTAACAAACATCCAAAAAAAGAAAACATACCGTCGAATTGAGAATCTTTTAGGTCTAAAGTAAATTTCTCGTGAAGACAAATGCAACGAGCCCAAACACGATGGGTTTATCATGTGTAGTTTAGGAGTTCCTATGGCCACCTTCTGTCTCCATCATCAAACCAGCTCGATGGTACTCGGTACAGTAGGTACTGGCCAGGTACCATAATAAATTAAGCGCCGGTCGGAAAAGATAAAAAAATTTCAAATTTAGAATATTCATGAAACAAGGGTCCGAATATGTATCACTAGTATATCGATTCATGTATTTCAACAGGACAGAGAAAATTTCAAAATATTAGGTATTTAATACTTTTTAGTTTTTTTTTTTTTTGTTTTTTGGAAATCGGTTTAATATTTTTTAAAACAGTTTTTATTTCATTCTTTTTAGTAATATTACATAAAAAAGAATAATCGAAATCGAATAATCGAAATCGATTGAAGTGGTACAGAATTATTCGCCATATGTGTCAGACTGCAAATTGCTGAATAAGTCCACATCACAAATGTTTTGCTGAAGGTAACCACACACCATACTAATTTATCAAACTGAAAATTGCCGAAAACGACCACATCACAAGTTTTGCTGAAGGTAACCACACACCATAGTATTATGCTGATTTTTCGAAAACCACTGAACCAATTTCGATAAAATTGAAATGGGACCACCTCGGAAGTATGACCTAACTAACAAAAAAAGAATTTTCTAAATCGGCCCTCAATTGACGGAGAAATCGTGTTACAAACATACAAAAAAATAAAAATAAAAAAAAAAATAAAAAAAAAAAACATACAGACGAATTGAGAACCTCCTCCTTTTTTGGAAGTCGGTTAAAAATATATATATATATAACCATACAAGAAACGTGTTCATTCAAGGGTCTTTTTTTGCTCTGTTTCAAAAACGCTCATTATAGTGCAAACTCTACGTGGCGATACGGAAACCTCGGTGCGCGAGTACGACTCGCTCTTGGCCGTTTTTTTTTTATTTCTCTTCTCCTTTATTTATAGAAACGTGTGTTTTGTATCGTCTTGAGGTGTGACCTTCCGCAAAATTTAAAGACCCGTATATATGACCAGTGTGTCCTCCCGGTTATGACGTGCGGGTGTGAAACGTGGACTCTGGACAGTCGGTGTTGTCCAAAGGTTGAAAGTTGCCCAGCGAGCAATGGAGCGAGCCATGCTGGGAATATCGCTACGTGATATGGTGCGTAATGAAATGAATGAGGCAATTCGCCGACGCACCAAAGTATTATAAAGTATATATGCACCAATATATTGGACACCGGGTGGCTAAGCTCAAGTGGCAGTGGGCTGGGCACGTTAGCCGAAGAGACGATGACCGTTGGAGTAACCGTGTCCTACACTGGCGGCCGTGGACAGGAAAACGGAGTGTGGGAAGACCACCCGCCAGGTGGGACGACGACATCAAGTACGTCGGCGGAAAGCAGTGCTTCCGTATCGCTGCAGGAAAATTGGAGAGGCGTATGCCCAGCAGTGGACATTATTTATTTAGATTAGGCTATAATTATATTGTCGTCGCCCCGCAGCCGGTGGATACGGAGCTCTCCGGGATGGGGGTGGTGGTGGCCTACGTATCTAGTACCACCACCCATCGCTCGAAGCTTAGTCTCGCGTCGTCTCGGAGAGCTCAGGAGCCACAGCCTGCACCCGCCGGCGCGCTTGGGTGCTAGACTGCCGCCGCCGGCGAGAATACCGCTTTTTGTTTTGGTCTGTTTGTATTAATTTTGTATAGGTATTTTATTTTATAATTATAAAAAAATTTAAGTAAATATGTAACAAAAAACGTGAAAATAAAGAAATAACAAATAATAATACCATTTAGTACCGTGTGGGGTCGGTACTTAAAAAGAATAGCCCCACTGCATCTCTCCCCATCGCATGCCGTAAAAGTCGACTAAGGGATAAGAAAATTCGTCAGCCTCGGTAGCTCAGTGGCGCGGTTGGTTAGTCAACTGTTATTAAGCAACGCTGAGCGCGGTCAGTGATTGGATGGGTGACCGCTCGACCGTGGTTCGGATTCCAAGTAAAACTGTAGGTCCCTTCCCTTCTTACCTTACTAGGTGGTAGGGTTTATCCCGGCCGGGTTGGTACCACCGCACTGAACGAAACGTCGGTCGAAACGGCTATGTGAGTAGTTCGTGTTTTCCGTCCAGTTTAGTGTAGCCGACATGAAATGAAGGGAAGCACTGACATGGCACCTAGCTCACCCTGTGTTATGGGCTGACATCACGGATGTTGTAGGTGATGTAGCCAACCGTGTCAGGTTCCATAAAAAAAAAAAAATAATAATAATGTCCAGCAGTGGACGCTTACATGCTGACTGACTGATAGTGTTTTGTTTACGAATGGTAATGCTGACGTGAAAAACAAATAGATTTCTTGTTATTTGGCACAGCCAACAACTGTGTCAAGCTCCGTAGATAATAAGATTCTTTACGCAAATTTTGTTTCAAGTAAAAAATATTTAACATGTGCGCCAAAGTGACTCTCGCAGACGGTCAACAAGCTGGCGTTATGTAAATTTTTGAAACACGACCTGTACGTGTATTGTATTGTTGTATTGAATTAAGACCGGATATACTCATATTCTCAAAAGCGACAAAGCATGTAGTACTTGTTGAACTTACAGTTCCATGGGAAAGTAACATACAGAAGGACCACAACATCAAACTTAACAAGTACTGCAACTTAGTAGACCGGATTGCGAGAAACGGATTCAAGACTGATCTCTTCGCTGTGGAAGTCGGAGCAAGAGGACTACCAGCGAAGTCGCTCTACAGTCTCTTCAAGAATCTAGGGCTCCCAAGATCGACGCTAAGCTCATATATGGAGAGAGCTTCGAAAACGTCACTGGAAGCATCCTACAGAATATGGATAGGTAGAGAGAGGGAGGTCGAGAGCGGGACTGGTGGTTTCCCCGCGTCCTAGTCAACGCAGACTAGCTGACGAGGGCTTGATGCGAGCCGAAACGTGAAGCATGCGTGGGAAATTTAGAGTGACCACTCGCTAGTCCCGGCCTCGATTAATACCCTCCTTTACTGCCGATGGGCTCGGATATGTTCGGTGAAGCCATCGCAAGCTTAGATCCACACCTTCCTTTTGCCCGCGGCTTCGCTCGCGTGAAATTCGTACTTAAAAAGAAGAAAGTAAGTAAGCCCGCTACACGTACCTTTATTTCGGCGCGCGGAATAATTCGGTTTGTATGAGAGCCACATCTTAGCGTAACCGGAAGTGAATTTTATTTAGCCTATCCTGTGTCCCGTATGGCTAAATGCGCTTGTACTAAGTTCCATCGAATTCGGATGATCGGTTTAAGAGTTATGGAGGAACATACATACATACACACAGAAAAGATTTCAAGAAATCGTCAATTTAGTTTTAGTATTATTTATTTAGTGTTTATTACAAACGTAATATCTCATAGAACAAAGTAACTTACTCCGTGACCATCCCTTACAGATTTATTATTAGTATTCAATAATGTAATAATGTTTTAATTGTTGTAATTTTGTACCGTGTGGGGCCGGTACTTTAAAAGAATAGCCCCACTGCATCTCTTCCCGTGTACGTCGTAAAAGGCGACTAAGGGATATGACTCCCTTCTTATATCACTAGGTGGTAGGGTTTAACCCGCCCGGGTTGGTACCACCGCACTGAATGAAAGGTCGGTCGAAACGGCTATGTAAATAGTTTGTGTTTTCCGTCCAGTTCAGTGTAGCTGGCACGACCGAAGGGAAGCACTGACGTGGCACCAAGTTCACCCGGTGTTATGGGCTGACATCACGGATGTTGTAGGTGATGTAGCCAACGGTGTCAGTTTCCATAAAAAAAAATAAAAAAAATTTTATGTGTCAAATGATGGATGACGAATGATAGAAGGGGTTGTCATGCGTTTGTTCTAACATCTTATAACACCCCTCGTGTTACAAGTTTAACATGCGTGAGTATGTGTGTATGTGTATGTCCGTCTGTGGCATCGTAGCTCCCAAACGGAGGGACCGATTTGGATGCGGTTTTTTTTAAAAAAAGCTTGAAATAAAAGCTAAATTACAAATTAAAAAAAACCCTGACCCTTAAAAAGTAAAAAACTGTTTCCGTTCACTTACTCAAAGGAGTCGCGGGACCGCTAAGTAAATGAAGAGAAAATTCCTTTAAGTAAATGAACAGAACATTTTTTTTTACTTTTTAAGGGACGGGGGTTTTTAAATTTGTAATTTACCTTTTTGTCAGCCTCGGTAGCTCAGTAGTGGACCTGACAACTGACTGGTGACTGACCGTACAACGCGGTTGTACCACGGTTCCCAGGTGGGGTTTAACTTTGCTAGATAGAAAAAAATCATGAACACGCCTCTGAATTTAGTTATAAAAACGTATTTAAGGCAAAAAAAAATTTACTTCGCTAGATAAAAAAAAAATCATGAACATGCCTCTGAATTTAGTTATAAAAACGTATTTAAGGCAAAAAAAAAAAAATTTACTTCGCTAGATAAAAAAAAATCATGAACATGCCTCTGAATTTAGTTATAAAAACGTATTTAAGGCAAAAAAAAAATTTACTTCGCTAGATAAAAAAAAATCATGAACATGCCACTCAATTTAATTTCAGTTGGTCAGTTTAGTTGGTCGGAGTGGAAAGCCTGAGCCAACCGTGTCAGTTTCCATAAAAAAAAATTGTTCCATATAGGGCTCCGCGATAAGTACAAAAAAATGTTGCATATATTTTAGCATATGATATCATCACCATACCAACTCGCGTCACAGCCGAGGCCACCAGAGACCGGTTTTGGTCATCGATTTGAGCAATTAACCTTGTAACCGAGAAGCGGCGTACGCCATACGCTCCTTGTCAATATTATAAATTGGCACATTAATTTTATGTATGTATGTCCCCTTAGCTTAGCGCTTCTGTGGGGACCACGAAATGTTTAGAGAAAGGTGGGTTTGAGCGTGACGTATTTTCTTGTTTTCCCAACCTCTAAACCTTTTTTGTAAACCGATTTTTATAATTATATATATTTTTTGACAACTGATTCATTTATAAATTTATTTGACTAAAATATACACAATACACAACAGCCTATAAAATACAACTATAAGTACACTAATACACTAATTTGTAATAGGACAGTCTAATCTAGGTTTTTTTTTTTAGATTAAATATACGAAGCCAGTGTTAAAAATTTGTCTTTTGAACGAAAAAAAATTTATTTTTAATTTGTTGATGTCACGAAGTTCCTTGAGCTTTACTGAATCATTACCTTGGATATCAAAAAATAATAGATAGGTACGTAGAATAGAAAAAATAAAATAAAATTGTGTTTTTTCTGTTAGGTCAAATATTTTTGGGACCATCTACGTAAGTAGACCTTGATGAAAGTAAAACTCGACGAAAGTATAACTTCTTGGAAGTAAAACTCGATGTAAGTAAAACTCGATGGAAGTAAAATGCGATGGAAGTAAAACTCGATGTAAGTAAAACTCGATGGAAGTAAAACTAGATGGAAGTATAACTCGATGGAAGTATAACTTGTTGGAAGTAAAACTCGATGGAAGTAAAACTTGATGTAAGTAAAACTCGATGGAAGTAAAATGAGATTGAAGTAAAATTCGATGGAAGTATAACTCGATCGAAGTATAACTTGTTGGAAGTAAAACTCGATGGAAGTAAAACTCGATGGAAGTATAACTCGATGGAAGTAAAACTCGATGTAAGTAAAACTCGATGGAAGTAAAACTCGATGTAAGTATAACTCGATGGAAGTAAAATGCGATGGAAGTAAAACTCGATGGAAGTTTAACTTGATGGAAGTAAAACTTGACGGAAGTAAAACTCGACGGGGGCGCGCGCGCGCAACACTCACCTCCGGCCGCGCGGGCAGGCACAGCTTCGGCTGGAACTTGGCCTCCAGCTGCAGGTACTCGCGCAGCGTCGCGTACATCCCTTCCAACTCCATCTCCGCTGCGTACTCCGGCGGCTGTTTCACTTGCGGCGTCGAACATTCTCCGCTCCTGAGCGACAAACCAACAAACGCAGCTTTGTCAATTTTTGCATGGCATATCTATGCGGCCATCTTACATCCAGTAGAGTGTTTTCATTTTACGAAGGCACGAGGGGTACGAGGTAGGAAGTGGTGCGAGACCGCGCGGAGCTCAGTAGGGAACGACTTGGTTCGACGGAGCGACGCGAAGTGTAGAACGTGTGTACCGACCCTGGCATCCAGTTCGTTCTCTCTACTGAGCTCCGCGCGGTCGCCTCCCGCACAACTTCCTACCTCGTACCCCTCGTGCCTTCGTAAAATAAAAACACTCTACGGTGGTACGACCCAGTCGGCTACAATTTGGAGCCTACCATCTAGTAAGCGGAAAGGGAAATCCTTTTGTTAAATTGCCAAATAAAGGACCCTAACCCCGTTAAATGCCTAGGTTAAGTTCCTGTGTGTCTTATGTCAGGGCCTGAGTGAAATATGATTAAAGTAAAAAATTGATGGACGAAAACTTGATGGTAGTAAAAACTGGACGAAAGTAAAACTTGATGGAAGTAAAACTTGATGGAAGTAAACTTGATGGAAGTAAAACTTGATGAAAGTAAAAACTTGATGGACGAAAAATTTATGGTAGTAATAATTTGAGGAAAATAAAACTTGAAGGAAGTAAACTTGATGGACGAAAACTTGATGGTAGTAAAAACTTGACGAAAGTAAAACTTGATGGAAGTAAAACTTGATAGAAGTAAAATTTGACGAAAGTAAAACTTGATAAAAGTAAAACTTGATGGTGGTAAAAACTTGACGAAAGTAAAACTTGACAGAAGTAAAACTTGATGGAAGCGCGCGCGGCATATGAGTGAATAGGGCGAGGGTGATGGTGAGCGGGGGTGAGAGTAGGTTTACCTAGTATCATCCGGGTCCCCGACGCTGGTCCTCAACATGCCGGGCGCGGCGTCGGCTGCTGTCGGTGTGGAATCGGTCAGCGGGCGTCGTCGTCGCCCCTCCGGCGCGCAGCACCCCTGGCCCGATCCGTCCGGCGGCGCCTCGCCTACCCGCGCTAGTGAGCGACCCGGCGTCGGGCCTTGTACCTGACCACAGACACCAGCTGAGCCAGGGGGCACACTCGCCGGAGCGACAGGAGGGGACGACATGTCGGGATTGATGCGGGATTTTTTTCGAGAGGATTGAGAGGAGATCTTCGGACGGATGTCGTTTGTGGAGAGTTCTCGGACTGATATATGGAGACTTTCAGAGCGCTGTTATAGTTCTCTGACTGACGAACTATAGTTATCAAACTGACGTTATAGTTCTCAGAGTGACTTTATAGTTTATCAGACTGACGTTATACTTAATTCTAAGACTGATATATGTCTTCTTTGAAATGTTTGGCCTAAAATGTTAACTTCAAACCGACGTGATGGATCTCAAGACTGATCTTGTGGTCTCAACACTGGCATGGGAGACTTTCAACCCAATGTGAAAGGTTGACATAGATACAGACTGACTTTAAGAGTTTTAAGGCTGATATTGGGATCAGTGAAAAAGTTTTACGAAAAAAAAAAAAAATGATGCTAAAATCGACAATAAGGATTATTCCAAATTTTGGGACAGAAAAGGGACGGAAAGGGAGAGGGTGTTGCGAGCTACCGCGTCAGGTGTTTTGTTGAAAAACTACCGGAGCGGCCGCACTCGCCTTCGGTCTGGGCGCGTGTCAGGTACGTACAGAAGCGTGGTTGAATACGCGCTGCAGGCCGTCCGGCCGGTGCGGTCCACGCGCGTGCTGGGGTCGCCTCTCTGGCTTTGCCGGGGAGTTGGGAAGTCAGCGGGCTGAATGGTTGGGAAATCAGCGGGCTGAGTGGTCGGGAAGTCAGCGGGCTGTACAAGTCACCGGGCTGAGTGTTTGGGAAGTCAGCGTGCTGTGCAAGTTGACTAGTAAGTCCGCGGGCTGTACAAGTCAGTCGGCTGAATGGATGGGAAGTCAGCGGGCTGAGTGGTTGGGACCACAGCGGGCTGAGTGACACGGAAGTCAACCGGCCGTAAACGCTTCGGTGTTTGGGTTGTCAGCGGGCAGTAGACACAGTGATTGGGAAGTCAGCGAGTTGTAACTTAAGTGATTGGTTAGCCAGCAGGCTACGCACCTACACACTTAAGCGGTTAGGAAGTCAGCGGGCTGTACTGAAAGATCTCAGCAAGTGCTCACTTTGATTCTTGTTCAAAGCGGGAGATTGTCCAAAGACTTAGGAGAATAGGGATAGGAAGGAAGGATACCTTCAAAGCCAGGAAAGCTTAGCAGCGCACGTGCCACGAGGACTTTATTTCAAAAACAGTCTGCTCAAGTGTGTGCGTGGACCCGTTAGTATACACCGGGCGATCCTTGCGGGGCCCTTAATACTACTTTTAATCAGAATCCTTTGAAGGCTTCTATCGGGTTTCTTGATGCAGAGAGCGCTACACAACAGGCTCCGCGTTCGGAGTTTCAATCAGACACCTGAAAACATTATGGGTGAAATATTTGATGATTTTTTTCACAGCGAAAGCATAAATAAACTTTAGCCTTTACAATTACAAAATGAGTCAAATTTAAAATTAGTAAAAAATAAAATAAAACGGTCGAATGTCTACAGTGTTGAAAGAATCTGGGAATCTTCAAAAGGCGTGTCAATAAATTAGAAGACAACCTTTTTGTCCGCCTCATAGCCGGCATGGCGCCTCTCTGAGCGTGGTTTCGCGAGGAATGGTGTTATTGGCTGTGTCTGATCTTCCGTTGAAGTATTGGGCACAGACACCCGCGCCGGTTGCCTATATAAAAAAAAAAAAGAAATCTCTGTAATAAGTCCGCCTTTTCCCCTTATGTAGTTTTTTTAATGTGCTTGATACTGTTGAATGTCTCTTGGAGCCAGTGGCGGCTGGTGACTTCAGTGACCGGTAGTGCGCTATAACTACTTAAATACCAAATTTCCCAACACATTCCCGTCATGTTATTTTAAGATTGTGACATCCGATTTTTTTAAACGCCTGCGTTTTATTATGTACGTACCTAGCATGAAATTCTCAAGACACTCGATGAGTTGCAAAAAACCAGAAAAAAAAACAAACAAGTTTTTTAAATCATTTTTAGTACCTTTATGAACACACCCATAGACCACAACACTACTGCAGCTTTCAAAAATAAAACAGTAGCAATGTCCCAAAAATATGTTTGTCTCACGCGCCAGCGCCAGTTCGCCAGTTTTGCCGATCCCCATACATTCAGTATGGCAGACCCGCGTGCGTTTTCGATTCCGCACGGGGCGCGCGTTCACTCGCAAAAACGTGCCTTGTGATCTATAAAATAAGGTCGAATTCACATTCGTATTTATTTGGAGTACGATCTTTATGGTTTTAATGTAGGTATGTTGTATTGTAAGATAAGTTGTATTGTAATTCTTGAAGAGTCTCTGCCCTCATTAGTATTTATTATTTATTTATATTCATTTGATCATACAGAGCTAGGAAGGTGTGGAACTAAGCTTGCCATGGCTTCACCAAACATATCCAGGCCCATCGGCAGTAGAGGAGGGTGTTAATCGAGGCCGGGACTAGGGAGTGGCCACTCTAAATTGGCCACTCGCTAGTCCCGGCCTCGATTAATAAATAAACAAAAACACATTGCGTAATCACATGTTCCTTATCTTTTTAGATATTTGCTTATCTCATTCCGTAGTACGTCTGTATGTAACACAATTTCAATTTTGCGGTTTCCACGTGAGATGAGTGTGAGACGCAGAAATGTGCTTCAATAGTTTAGTTAGGGATATTGGGACCACCGCACTTGTTGAAGATCAGTCGAACGTGTTATCAAAACCGTTCGCGTTTACCGCCATGTTCAGTGTAGCCGGCACGACCACAGTGATGCACTGACCTGGCACCGAGTTAGCCCAAGGTGTTATGGGCTAACATCACAAGTGGTTGCAGCTGATGTAACCAACCAGGAAATAATATGCACCATTTTTCCGCACAGTGGCTCATACATAACACCTTGGCGAACTCGGTGCCATCACTTTGGTTGTGCTGGCTACACTGAACTAGACGGAAAATACGAACTATTTGCATTAGCCTTTTCGAACTACCTTTCATCCCTACCACCTGTTGAGGTAATACACTTAGGGGGCCAGGGGTATACAACCAGTGTGCCGCGGCACACACCGGTGTGCCGCGAGTGACGGCCCGGTATGCATCAAATTCTAAGCAATTCATTCAAAATTTGCGTAAAAACAGCTGAAGAAAAGAGCAAACATAATTTTTCATCTATCTAAATAGATTATCATTTTCTGACTGATTTGTTTGAACACCTCAACAAATTAAATGCCAGTTCGCAGGGAAGTAATGAGAACATTTTGACATCCTCGGATAAAATGAGAGTTTTCAGTGATAAATTACACATATAGCGTACATTACGTACGAAGTCGCCAATATAGTTCGATATAGTCGCCAATAACGTCACTGGAAGCCTCATACAGAATATGGATAGGCAGAGAGAGGGAGGTCGAGAGCGGGACTGGTGGTTTCCCCGCGTCCTAGTCAACGCAGACTAGCTGACGAGGGCTTGAAGCGAGCCGAAACGTGAAGCATGCGCGGGAAATTTAGAGTGGCCACTCGCTAGTCCCGGCCTCGATTAATACCCTCCTCTACTGCCGATGGGCCCGGATATGTTCGGTGAAGCCATCGCAAGCTTAGATCCACACCTTCCTAGTTTTCTAAATATCATGCCGTGAAATGTTCGTAGATGAAAAAGTGTGCCAGTTAATAAGAAAGGTTGAAACCCCTGCGCTATATGGTGCAGTGAAATTAGGGGTGGCACACCATACGTACATGTAAATGAGGTAAAAAAAAAAATCAATTTCAATGCACATGAGCGTGTAGGTAGGGTATCGTTGGATAGGTCTTAAAAAAATATTGTATAAATTTTTGACGATTATAAACCATAACACCTTATTCTGTGAACATTGCAACCGGCTTCCAATTACGGTTCAAAAGACACAGCCCTTTAAGACGAGACGGAAGTTAACTTTCTCCATACAAAATCGTCTTTCGGCATTTATGTTTTCTAGCCCCCCTAAACCTTATATCCGATTTTTACGATTTTTCTTGTCTTAAGGACAGTCCAATTTATGTTTCTGTCTTTGTCTGTTTAGATGAATTACGACTGACTGACAACACCGGAGCTAAAAATTTGTATTTCGACCGAAAAAATAATTGTATTTTATATTTTTTTATGTCATGAAGTTCGTTAAGCTTTTTCATCATCACTACACATCACATTAAGCATCACTTTAGACATTCCAAAAATACAGGAACGTAGATTCGACTGTACTTATTACAACAACAAATGTAAAAGTCGGATAAGGTTTAGGGCGGTAAAAAAACGGGCCAAGTGTGAGTCGAACTCGCGCACCGAGGGTTCCGTATCGCCATGTCATGCTTAGCGCCACTCACGCCATCTAGATGGCGTGTTATGAAATGCTTCGTATTAGTAAAACGCCATGATTAGTTAAAATGCTTCATAATCTATTCGGTAGATGGCGCGCGCGCCATTACTTTATTGGCGACTTCGTACGTAATGTACACTATATGTGTAAATTATCACTGAAAACCATACACTTTTTGGTTTCTTCTATGGGAACCCCCGTGAATTTTTTACTTTTTCATATTTTTATTATTTGTTGTTATATCGGCCATAATAATACATATTCTGTGAAAATTTCAACAGGCTAGATACCTATTACGGGATACAGCCCTCGGACAGACGGACGGACAGACAGACAGACAGACAGAGAGACAGACGGCATAGGCTTAGTAAAAGGCTTCCGTACGGGATACGGAAACCTAAAAACCCCGAAAGAAGATTTTGTATGGAGAAAGTTAACTTTTTTGTATGGAGAAAGTTAACTTTCGTCTCGTCTCAAAGGTACGACAGACGGACAGGCATAGGTTTTTTTTTTATTTTTTTTTTTGATAGCGCGACATGTGGCATCGTTTCACCTACAAGTAGGTGTCTAACGATGCCCATGGACATTCTGTGATGCACGGGGATTGCGAATGCCATGCCGGCCTGACAGGAGCCTTTTCACCCCCCTTTTGAAGAACCCCAGGTTGTACTTGGATACGTATAGGATTATAGTAATACGATCCCGTACGGAACTTTATAAAGGTTAACATCCGATTAAAACACAGAGGTCATAGATAATAATATTTTGCGCGGCATTTCAGGACACGAGCGATAAAGCTGAACAAATAAGATAAGTTTTGTTCACAGTTTGTTTCTACTTCGATAGTATAATCAATCACAGTAATACCACAGATTACTTAATAGTTACTTCGTAACAGATAAATCACTCCATAGAAAATGTTCCTACCTTCGGGCTTTAATAGCCTATTGCTTCACGACGCCAATCGCTGCGTGCGAAAATGTACCTTAACAATCGAGTGTAAAGTGGTTATTGCTTTGGAGCTGCGCGCAGTTGCGTGGGCGAGCGTCTATGTATACTTCGCGCGGCTGACGAATTTTCACTGAAATAGACCGCCGGCGGCCCGTCGGGCGGTAGGTAATTAGCGCGCGCAAGTACATAGAGTGCGTGAGGCCTGGTAATACCACAGAAGAGAGATATAGGGGGCTAACACCCAGAAGCGACACGAGCCTGTGCGTGTAAGTTTAGTTGATCTATAGATACGCACGGAGATGCGTATGTAGCTTGAGCCCGCTTTGAACGATAGGGTTGGTAAACGCAGAGTACGGGTGGAATGAGCGAGCGAGAGAGTTCGGTTCGAGAAAGAGAAAGATGAGCAGCGGGCGAACGCCGCGACACCGCATCGCTTGCTAAACGAAAGAACAATAAATAAATGCTAGCTAGCAGCAGGCAGCAGCCCGTGCGACGAGTCACCTCCCGTGAGTTAGTCCGACCGCTCCCGTCGACCCGCACCCACGCCGGAACACACACGCGCGGTTGCTTACACAAACATTCAAACGTGTCGCCGGCCTGGTAATACTAATACAAACTCGTACCTACAATCCTTACCTACAGTCCTTACCTATAATAAAATCCAACGTCTGCTTTCTGTCCGAGTGTCTGAGTGTCTGTCTGTCCGCTTATAACTCGAGAACCACTGAACCGATTTAAATAAAACAAAATTCTACGGATAGCTTGATTCTTCACATCAACTATAGGCTACTTACTATCACGCTAAATGGCTTATGAGGTTAGCAGTGAAGTGAAATATGAGAGCGGGCGGAGCCGCGGGCACTGCTAGTTTAATTATATAAATAAGGCGCATACATGCTCCGACCAGCCAATATCACCTCCGAGAATGAAGATGCCATACCGGAGACTTCCCTCTGGATTGCTTGGTATACTAGACTCGAGGAGAACACGGTCGAGGCCGCTATGCGGCCATCTTACATCCAGTACGGTGGTATCAACGCCGAGGGGTTAGCCACTCCGAAATAAATTGTACACAGGTTGTCGGTGAACTTGGATTACAATGGATTACAAGTGTACTACAAATATTAAAGAATAATTCATAGTTGTTTAAAATTTATTGTATTATTCCTGTACTACATAGTATTAAATGTACTACAAAGTGGAATACAGATGATTACACTGGAATATAGTGGATTACATGTTATTACAAGTGTACTACAATAATAAATAGATATCTAGTAATATTGTAGTATTCATGTACTACACAATATTATTTGCTAGTAATGTAAAATACGATATATTACATTATATTACGCTATATTTTCAGCAAGTTAGGATATCTTTAGATTTCATGTATTTTTTTTGTATTTGACTTGACCTCAGACGAGGCGAGACAACACATATTATTGAGTTTCGTACCAAAAAGGTGAAAGCTAAACTTTTATGGTATCAGAAAAATGCAAATCGAAAATCATTGGAAAAAATACATCCCGACCAGGATTTTCCAATGATTTTCGATTTGCATTTTTATAATTAAAAAAATATATATAAAGCGAGTACGTGCTTACTGCTTAGTACTACTACTAACATATAAACATAAAATATTATTAAAAACCTCAAGTCAACTTCTAGTGTCTGATGCCAAATACGACTTTAGTGACGACAGCATAAGGTTCAATATGGAACCGTGCAAGTTGACTCTTCGCAAAAATTATGCGACATCATGCATGAAGGTGCAATAAGATCGAAAATTTGGAGATAATACGTCACGGCCCGGTTGCGTAGTTGGTTATCGCGTTGGCAGCTCAAGCCAGAAACGGTTTGAATCCTGGTCGGGATGTATTTTTTCCAATGATATTCGATTTGCATTTTTCTAATTAAAAATATATTATAAAGCAAGTACGTGCTTAGTATTAACATATAACCATAAAATTTTATGGTATCACTCCGTTGTCCGTCCGTCCATGTGCCACACACAAGCTTATAATTTTGAACCACTCAACATAGAACAGTGAACATCTTTTTATTTTACGTAGAAACGCTGCAGCGTTTACTGCTATATATATTAATACGAGTAATATAATGACTTGCTTTAGAATATATAATATCGTTTACGCGAACGAAGCTCGGCCTTTGGTTTCGCCCTTAGTCACTTACTTTCTTCGAGACGGTTTATTGTTTACCTGAACGTTGTTGTTCAGCCTTCGGCATCGTTCTTAGTTAATTTGTTAGAGAAAGTATATGGTTTAGCTATACGCAGCTCCGCCTTCGCGTCAGCATTTAGTGTCTTTTCTTTCTTCGTGAAATATCGTTTACCTGATAGGAGCTCGGCCTTCGGCCTCGCCCTTAGTTACTTACTTTCTTCGAGATGGTTTATTATTTTTCTGAACGTAGCTCGGACTTCGGCCTCGCCTTAGTTACTTACTTTCTTCAAAAAGGTTTAACTTCTTTCTGAACGCAACTCGGCCTTCGGCCTCGCCACCGAGCATACCTACGGGAGACGAAATGCTCCTGCGTTTGTATCGGAGCACGGCTAGCCAAAAATCCCTACTACTACGAAAATCGAAATCGCAATTTAATCTTTTATGACGTGACTTGTCTATCTCCGTTACCCATATCGCGCCCCGCGATATAGAGAGAGACAGAGCGAGCAAGGCGAGCGACAGGTTTGTTATTGCTGGCTTGGCTCGGGTATCTGGTAATAAGAGCCGACCGTCCGACCAATCGGAAGCCTTGCTTGACGGGATCACTACGAATGGAAGTCTGACGGACGATGATGGTGCGGTATATTTGCGAATTTTAAAATTGTTATTTGTAATATTATTTCAAATAGTTTATACTGAACGAATATTTTGTTTGAATGCAAAAAAAATATTGAAAAATTAAACCAGACTGTTGTTTTAATATTTTTGAAAAGTTGTACTAATATAATCAGTGATAGGAATAAGTAGGGCTTATTTACCTAAACTTAGAGGAACAGAGTAAAAGATTTGAGACTTCCTTACGACAATCTATTTTTCCGGTTTGATAATGTTCATGGTGTTTTAATTTCGCGATTTAAAAAAAGTGGCCATTTCGAACTTTTTAGTTACTGGACCAATTGCTTTCAAAATCGATACCTGGGTGTCTGTGTGGGCTCTGAATACGAATCCGTTGTCAAAATTTAAAAAAATTGACCGCCATTTTGAACTATTTAGGTACTGGACCGATTGCTTTCAAAATCGATAACTGGGTGTCTGTGTGGGCTCTGAATACGAATCCGCTGTCACAATTTAATAAAAATTGGCCGCCATTTTGAACTTTTTAGTTACTGGACCGATTGCTTTCAAAATCGATATCTGGGTGTCTGTGTGGGCTCTGAAAACGAATCCGTTGTCAAAATTTAAAAAAATTGGCCGCCATTTTGAACTTTTTAGTTACTGGACCGATTGCTTTCAAAATCGATATCTGGGTGTCTGTGTGGGCTCTGAATACGAATCCGTTGTCAGAATTTAAAAAAAGTGGCCGCCATTTTGAACTTTTTAGTTACTAGACCGATTGCTTTCAAAATCGATATCTGGGTGTCTGTGTGGGCTCTGAATACGAATCTGTTGTCAAATTTAAAAAAAAGTGGCCGCCATTTTGAACTTTTTAGTTACTGGACCGATTGCTTTCAAAATCGATATCTGGGTGTCTGTGTGGGCTCTGAATACGAATCCGTTGTCAAAATTTAAAAAAAGTGGCCGCCATTTTGAATTTATTAGTTACTGGACCGATTAATTTCAAAAACGATATCCTGTAATAGCAATATGTAGTGAACATTAAAAAAATATGATATCGATTTTGAAAGCAATCGGTCCGGTAACTAAAAAGATCAAAATGGCGGCCCCTTTTTTAAAATTTGACTACAGATTCGTATTCAGTGCCCACACAGACACCCAGATATCTATTTCGAAAACAATCGGTCCAGTAACTAAAAGTTCAAAATGGCGGCCCCTTTTTTAAAATTTTGACAACACATTCGTATTCAGAACCCACACAGACACCCAGATATCGATTTTGAAAGCAATCGGTCCAGTAACCAAAAAGTTCAAAATGGCGGTAATTTTTTTCAATTTTGACAACGGATTCGTATTAAGAGCCTACATAGACACCCAGATATCGATTTTGAAAGCAATCGGTCCAGTAACTAAAAAGTTCAAAATGGCGGCCACTTTTTTTATTTTGACAACGAATTCGTATTCAGAGCCCACACAGACACCCAGATATCGATTTTGAAAGCAATCGGTCCAGTAACTAAAAAGTTCAAAATGGCAGCCACTTTTTTTTATTTTGACAACGAATTCGTATTCAGAACCCACACAGACACCCAGATATCGATTTTGAAAGCAATCGGTCCAGTAACTAAAAAGTTCAAAATGGCGGCCACTTTTTTTTATTTTGACAACGGATTCGTATTCAGAGCCCACACAGACACTCAGATATCGATTTTGAAAGCAATCGGTCCAGTAACTAAAAAGTTCAAAATGGCGGCCACTTTTTTTATTTTGACAACGAATTCGTATTCAGAACCCACACAGACACCCAGATATCGATTTTGAAAGCAATCGGTACAGTAACTAAAAAGTTCAAAATGGCGGCCACTTTTTTTTATTTTGACAACGAATTCGTATTCAGAACCCACACAGACACCCAGATATCGATTTTGAAAGCAATCGGTCCAGTAACTAAAAAGTTCAAAATGGCAGCCACTTTTTTTTATTTTGACAACGAATTCGTATTCAGAGCCCACACAGACACCCAGATATCGATTTTGAAAGCAATCGGTCCAGTAACTAAAAAGTTCAAAATGGCAACCACTTTTTTTTATTTTGACAACGAATTCGTATTCAGAACCCACACAGACACCCAGATATCGATTTTGAAAGCAATCGGTCCAGTAACTAAAAAGTTCAAAATGGCGGCCACTTTTTTTTATTTTGACAACGGATTCGTATTCAGAGCCCACACAGACACCCAGATATCGATTTTGAAAGCAATCGGTCCAGTAACTAAAAAGTTCAAAATGGCAGCCACTTTTTTTTAATCGCGAAATTAAAACACCATGAATATTATTTTCGTACCCAGGAACAAAAATAATATTTTAATTTCGTCGTAAGGAAGTCTCCTATCTTTTATTTACTGTTAATATTCCGAGGAATATTCGTTGACTTTGACTTTCACTCTAATAATTCACAGTACTGCCGAGGTACTGGACAATCTACGAATGAACACTGCAAGCAAATTAGAAAAAAGTACAGAGGAATTTAAACAACTTATTAGTATTATAGCGTATTACAAAGAATTACAAAGGATTAAAAGGATTTCTGTACTACAGACAGACTACAGAGGATTTCGTAGTATTATGTGGAATATGTAGTATTTGTAAAAGTACAGATTATCAGAGAGATTATTTCATTGAAAATACTATAATATTAAGGATTTTTATAATATTTCGAAGTATTACATAGGTTTTCGAAGGATTTCATTATATTACATTGTATTTTGCAATTTTGCCTGTATTACGACGGATTTATTCAGATTACAAGGAAATCGTACACAGTATTACAGAGTGGTAAACCCCTCGATCAACGCAGTCGGGTACAATTTGAGCCTACCACCTAGTAAGGGGCAAGGGAAGGTACCTACAGTTTTAAACCGGCTCCGAACGGTGAAGCATCGCTGACCAGGCAATATCACCTCCGAGAAGTTAGGTGCCATACCGGAGACTTTCTTTTGGATTGCTGACTATACTGGACTTGAGGAGGACACAGCCGAGCGCGGCCATCTTACGTCCAGTACGGTGGTACCAACCCAGTCGGCTACAATTAAAGCCTACCACCTAGTAAGGGGCAAGGGGAGGGACCTACAGTTTTACACCGGCTCCGAACGGTGAAGCAGCGGTGACCAGGCAATATCACCTCCGAGAAGTTAGGTGCCATACCGGAGACTTTCTTTTGGATTGCTGACTATACTGGACTTGAGGAGGACACAGCCGAGCGCGGCCATCTTACGTCCAGTACGGTGGTACCAACCCAGTCGGCTACAATTAAAGCCTACCACCTAGTAAGGGGCAAGGGGAGGGACCTACAGTTTTACACCGGCTCCGAACGGTGAAGCAGCGGTGACCAGGCAATATCACCTCCGAGAAGTTAGGTGCCATACCGGAGACTTTCTGGTGGATTGCTGACTATACTGGACTTGAGGAGGACACAGCCGAGCGCGGCCATCTTACGTCCAGTACGGTGGTACCAACCCAGTCGGCTACAATTAAAGCCTACCACCTAGTAAGGGGCAAGGGGAGGGACCTACAGTTTTACACCGGCTCCGAACGGTGAAGCAGCGGTGACCAGGCAATATCACCTCCCGAGAAGTTAGGTGCCATACCGGAGACTTTCTTTTGGATTGCTGACTATACTGGACTTGAGGAGGACACAGCCGAGCGCGGCCATCTTACGTTCAGTACGGCGGTGCCAACCCAGTCGGCTACAATTAGAGCCATACTGGACTTGAGGAGGACACAGCCGAGCGCGGCCATCTTACGTTCAGTACGGCGGTGCCAACCCAGTCGGCTACAATTAGAGCCTACCACCTAGTAAGGGGCAAGGGAAGGGACCTACAGTTTTACACCGGTTCCGAACGGTGAAGTAGCAGCTTTAGATAGTAGCACGTAAATCTTTGCTCCTTTCATTTGTGGGAGAGCGTTCCAGAGTTTACCAGTTCTGTGGAGGACAGATCTGCAGAACCGATTGGTACGCATCCGCGCTAGTCCAGCGTGTAGGGATGCAATGCCTGCCCAGTGCGCGTTGTGCGGAGGTGAAAAGGGGACGGCGGGATCTCGTTAAACAGCTCCAGAGTTAATTATACAGAAAAAATTCAAATTAAAAACTTTATGTGCTTGCAATAACTCGTAAACCACGGTCTGTTGAATTTAATCATTTGAAATAATGGTAATAAATCACTTCCCCCAAGCGAGTGACTTGGGGTGTGGTAGCACATTTGGTGCAATTTGGTGCGGTGAACTAGGTGCCATGTCAGTGCTTCCCTTCATTTCATGTCAGCTACACTGAACTGGACGGAAAACACGAACTATTTACATAGCCATTTTCACCGACGTTACATCAAGTGCGGGTGATAGCAACCCGGGCGGGATAAACCCTACCACCTAGTGAGGTGAGAAGGGAAAGGTATCTACAGTTTTACGTGGAATCCGAAGCACGGTCAGCCTCCAACGGCCAAGCGGTAACCCATCCAAGTACTGACCGCGCTCAGGTGTGCTCAACAATGATCGACCGACCGCACCACTGAGCTACCGAGGCTGACGACACAAATGAATGCGATTATTTATAAATTTTGTAATCAAAAAGATTAATTAAAATGTGTTGACCAGCGCACACTTGACCGAGATGTTATCAGCGAGTGAGTATTGTAGTGTTTTCATTTTACGAAGGTACGAGGGGTACGAGGTAGGAAGAGGTGCGAGAGGCGACCGCGCGGAGCTCTGTAGAGAACGAACTCGGTGCCCGGTCGGTACACACGTTCTACACGTCTCCGCTTCGCTCCGTCGAACCGAGTCGTTCCCTACTGAGCTCCGCGCGATCTCACACCACTTCGGGAATTAAAACCTTTATTTACCCAAATGATATTAACAATTATATTAGATCGAAAACTCTATACACAAGTGA
Organism: Nematopogon swammerdamellus; assembly: GCA_946902875.1. Lineage (NCBI taxonomy): Eukaryota > Metazoa > Arthropoda > Insecta > Lepidoptera > Adelidae > Nematopogon > Nematopogon swammerdamellus. The sequence goes on from OX336352.1 coordinate 18,600,673, forward strand.
CTTGCTTGAGTATTGCGTCCATATTCGCGCACAAACTTGATGCCTTAGAGCTCGTACTCGTACCCATACTATGTGACCGATTTTTCCTTTTTGAGCCCCCCTTGTGACCTACCGTGGCTGTAACTACTTGAGTTGGCACTTCTCCACCCCCCCCCCCCCCCCCCCTCCCCTTGTGACTGACCGTGGTATTTTTCGAACCCCCCACCCCCACTAAATCGGTCACGTAGGTATGGGTACGGGCCCTTACACTGTACCAAAGCGCAAGTGTTACTTGTAATATTCTTTAGCGCCTTCGGAAATGTGCCGCCCCCTGAAGTTTGCCGCGGCCTTTACGGCCTAATGGGAAATCCAGGCCTGAGTAGTATTTACAAGTAAGAGAGCAGACGTGTGGGCGGTTTGGCACACGCCCCGTCCGATGAAGTAATATTACTCTTGTTGACTACGAACAGTTTCACCTTCAACCTGCCCCGCAGAGGGAAATCAACGCTCTTGCCCGCGGCTTTGCTTCGTGTGGTTTTTAGGGTTCCGTATCCGTCGTACGGGACCATATTACTAATATTAATTAATGAAATCGGCTTACCGGTGCGATTATGGCGAGCGCATCGCTGCATCTCGACGTTTCGAGTCCTCTATGGGACCCGTTCTCAAGAGGTATCGCACCGGTAAGCCGATTTCATTAATTAATAATATGAGTGACGGTGCGGGACTAAAAACTAATCCATATTACTAAACCTACGCCGTCTGTCTGTCTGTCCGATGGCTGTATCTCTTGAACCGTAATAGGTAGCCCGTTGAAATTTTCACAAAATATGTGTTTATTATGGCCGATATAATAACGAATAATAAAAATAAGAAAAAGTAAAAAATTCACGTGGGTTCATTTACTAGACAAGTCCGCCTTTGCCCCCGATGTAAATTACATATCCAGCTTATTATAAAAATATAAAAACCGCCTTCAAAAATGTATGAAATAAAAAAAAATCGAACCCTAGAGTTGAAGGCGGTCGGTGATTTTTGCTTGCTTTAGCACCACCTTCAACTCTAGGGTTCGATTATTTTTTTATTTCATGCATTTTTGAAGGCGGTTTTTACATGTTTTTTATTTCACAGTTTTTTTTTTGTAATTTTTTGCTATTAATGTACTCGGCGGGATCGCTCGGCCTTTGGTCTCGCGATTCCGCCTCGCTTTCCAATCCGATCTTGACCAAATTGAAATGCTTTCAAATAAAAAAAGAATTTTCAATATCGGTTCACCCAGTCGAAAAGTTCTGAGGTAACGAACTTAAAAAAAAAAACAAAAAAAAATACAGTCGAATTGAGAACCTCCTCCTATTTTTGAAGTCTGTTAAAAAATGTTTTTGGAACAATAAATCACTTATATTTATACACTCTATCCGTCCACCGCCAACCATCTACCACCTGACCGCGCCCGGTGTGCTTATCACGAACAAGTCGGTCGATCGCACCACTGAGCTACCGTGCCGAGGCCGACAAAACACCACGCGGCGGGCCGAGTGGTTTGGGCATCGGCTTCTCATGCGGGAGGTCCGAGGTTCGAATCCGGCCGCCGTGTACCAATGAGTTTTTTCTGACGAAAAAATTTACGTGCATACCTACACCTGCCGCTTCACCGTTCGGAACCGGTGTAAAACTGTAGGTCCCTTCCCTTGCCCCTTACAAGGTGGTAGGCTCAAATTGTAGCCGACTGGGTTGCTACCACCGTACTGGATGTAAGATGGCCGCATAGCAGCCTCGGTTGTGTTCTCCTCTAGTCCAGTATATCCAGCAATCCAGGGAAGTCTTCGGTATGGCACCTACCTTCTCGGAGGTGATATTGGCTAGTCAGAGCATGTGCTTTGGCCCCTCTGACTCAGCCACCCATACCGGATTACATAAAAAAAAATACTTTTAAACATGTTTACAATACATTAGCAAGGAACGGTGGTGTTTAAAAATAAACCTCACGATTACGTAGTACAATGCCGAATCTCCTCACCACACGGCCGAGAGTCTCACTCAACTCTCTCGGTTTAATTATAATCCACGGTCAAGGTTTAGCCCAGTTCAACTACTATCATTTTTAGGGTTCCGTATCGTCGTACGGGACCCTTGTTGTTGTTGTTTTGGTTTGGGGTTGGCTCTAGGCCTACAAACTAATCCCGCTTGGTTGGGGACCTTCGTGCAAAACCCCGCAGTCTCCAGCTACCCCAGCCAGCCTATGTCTTCCATGAAAGCCAAAAGTCGACCGGGGTGTCTGCAGGCCGCTTATCCCTTAGTCGCCTTTTACGACCTGCACGGGGAGAGATGCAGTGGGACTATTCTTATTAAGTACCGACCCCAGACAGTACCCCTAAGTACGGGACCCTATTACTAAGCCTACGCCGCCTGTATGTCCGTCTGTCTGTTCGAGGGCTATATCTCTTGTACCGTATAATAGGTAAAAAAACTGGCCAAGTGATATTCGAAATCTCGCACCGAGGGTTTAATTTTTCTTATTTTTATTATTTGTTGTTATATCGGCCATAATAAATAACACATATTCTGTGAAAATTTCAACGGGCTACCTATTACGGTTCAAGAGTCACAGACAGACAGACAGACAGGCAGACGGCGGCGGCGTAGGCTTAGTAATAGGGTCCCCTACGACTGATACGGAACCCTAAAAATGTGTATGTAATCAATACTAATAACAAATCTGTAAGGGATGGTCATGGAGTAAGTTACTTTGTTTTATGAGATATTTCGTTTGTAGACTCTATGCATGATACTAAAACTAAATTGACGATTTTTAAAAATCTTTTCTGTATGTATGTATGTATGTTCCTCCATAACTCTTAAACCGATCATCCGAATTCGATGGAACTTAGTACTAACACATTTTACTATACGGGACACAGGATAGGCTAGGATAAAATTCAGTTCCGGTTACGCTAAGATGTGGCTCTCATACAAACCGAATTATTCCTCGCGCCGAAATAAAGGTACAGGCTTACTTACTTTTTCTTTTTACATACGAATTTCACGCGAGCGAAGCCGCAGGCAAAAGATAGTAATGAAATAAAATAAATTTGAACATTGAAATTGAGCATGTCACTTGGATGTACGCAATGAAATGCAAAAAAAAAAAAACCGCCACGTGCGAGTCGAACTCGCGCACCGATGGTTCCGTATCGCCATGTCATGGTCAGTGCCACTCACCCATCTAGGTATTAGTTAAAATGCTTCATACTCTATTCGGTAGATGGCGCGCATACACTTTTTGGTTTCTTCTATGGGGAACCACGTGAATTTTTTATTTTCTTATTTTTATTATTTGTTGTTATATCGGCCATAATAACACATATTCTGTGAAAATTTCAACGGGCTACCTATTACGATTCAAGAGATACAGCCCTCGGACAGACGGACGGACAGACAGACCGCGGCGGCGTAGGCTTAGTAATAGGGTCCCGTACGATTTGTACCGTGTGGGGTCGGTACTTAAAAAGAATAGCCCCACTGCATCTCTCCCCGTCGCATGTCGTAAAAGTCGACTAAGGGATAATAAAATTCGTCAGCCTCGGTAGCTCAGTGGCGCGATTGGTTAGACAACTGTTATTAAGCAACGCTGAGCGCGGTCAGTGATTGGATGGGTGACCGCTCGACCGTTGGAGGCTGACCGTGGTTCGGATTCCACGTTAAACTGTAGGTCCCTTCCCTTCTCACCTTACTAGGTGGTAGGGTTTATCCCGCCCAGGTTGTATCCACCGCGCTGAGCGAAACGTCGGTCGAAACGGCTATGTAGATAGTTCGTGTTTTCCGTCCGGTTCAGTGTAGCCGACATGAAATGAAGGGAAGCACTGACATGGCACCTAGTTCACCCTGTGTTATGGGCTGACATCACGGATGTTGTAGGTGAAGTAGCCAACCGTGTCAGGTTCCATAAAAAAAAAAAAAAATACTAACTCCCTTTGGGATCGCGCGATCCCAAAAATTCTCATCAAAGTATGCTGGCACACTTTGGGCTATTGCTGGTTGGGTTATTTATTTTTTTAATTTGTGATTGTTCATGTAATTTTTGTCAACATTTTGATCAGCAATAAAACTCATATACTCATACATACATCAGTCTCACTCTATTTATCCTTTTCTCTCTGACTGGGAAATAAGAGAGGCCTCGCAAAGCTAATGTCGCTGACGTCTAGATTTGGTCTAGCACCGCCGCTGGCGTGCATAGCTCGCCCGCACCGATCACGCAATTCACGCACCTTCAGTCAGTGCGGGCTGTACCGATCCGGTTAAACCCTACCAAGGGTAAGGGATATGACTCCCTTCTTATATTACTAGGTGGTAGGTTTTAACCCGCCCGGGATGATACCACCGCACTGAATGAAAGGTCGGTCGAAACGGCTATGTAAATAGTTTGTGTTTTCCGTCCAGTTCAGTGTAGCTGGCCGAAGGGAAGGCTGACATGGCACCAAGTTCACCGCGGTGTTATGGGCTGACATCACGGATGTTGTAAGTGATGTAGCCAATCGTATCAGTTTCCATAAAAAAAAAACCACCTAGTGAGACCAGGAAAAGGTACCTACAGATGGAATCCGAACCACGGCCAGCCTCACGGCCGACCTCGGAGGGTCACCCATCGAAAGTTTTCTCTTTGGAATTGAATTGGTCGAGAACATTCGTTGAATTTGAATGAAACCTTGATATGTGCGTGCGAATAGTTTGGGCGCCTCGTCCACTCCATTCTTATAAAGCCGACTCTACATGTTCGCCAATGCATTTGCCAATGCGCGTTGGCCAACGTGTCAACGTGTAATTTGTATCGATTTGGTAGGTATTCGAGCCGCCAACGTGCAGGGGAGGGGGGGGGGGGGGGGGGGGCCATGAAAATCAGCTTCGCTGTTGTGCATAGTTCATCAGCTCATTCGGCTAAATTTTCGTCACATGTACAGTTCCCGGCAGGAAATAATGCGTGTGGAGCTTCAGAAAGAGACAATTTTCGGTGCGCCACCTGAAAGACATTCCCGGCTCCTTTCGTGCACACTTCAGCAGACTTCGGCTCGAAGGAAAGTGGCATAAGTGATGATTTGTTGGTTTTTTTTTTTTTTTATGGAACCTGACACGGTTGGCTACATCACCTACAACATCCGTGATGTCAGCCCATAACACAGGGTGAACTAGGTGCCATGTCAGTGCTTCCCTTCATTTCATGTCGGCTACACTAAACTGGACGGAAAACACGAACTATTTACATAGCCGTTTCGAACGACGTTTCGTTCAGTGCGGTGGTACCAACCCGGCCGGGATAAACCCTACCACCTAGTAAGGTAAGAAGGGAAGGGACCTACAGTTTAACGTGGAATCCGAACCACGGTCAGCCTCCAACGGCCGAGCGGTCACCCATCCAATCACTGACCGCGCTCAGCGTTGCTTAATAACAGTTGACTAACCAACCGCGCCACTGAGCTACCGAGGCTGACGAATTTTCTTATCCCTTAGTCGACTTTTACGACATGCGACGGGGAGAGATGCAGTGGGGCTATTCTTTTTAAGTACCGACCCCACACGGTACAAATACCGACCCCACACGGTGCCAACGTGTAATTTGTATCGATTTGGTAGGTATTCGAGCCGCCAACGTGCAGTGCAGTGATGAAAATCAGCTTCGCTGTTGTGCATAGTTCATCAGCACATTGGGCTCAATTTTCGTCACATGTACAGTGCCCGGCAGGAAATAATGCGTGTCGAGCTTCAGAAAGAGACAATTTTCGGTGCGCCACCTGAAAGACATTCCCGGCTCCTTTCGTGCACACTTCGGCAGACTTCGGCTCGAAGGAAAGTGGCATAAGTGATGTTTTGTTGGGTTAAAAAAAAAATAACCAGGTTAACCCTAACATAATGTTGAGGCGGCGAATGTCATTTTTGTTACATTTCGTTTCGAGCCGAGTCAGGCCTCACACACTCTACGTACTTGCGCTCGCTAACTACCTACCGCCCGACGGGCCGCCGGCGGTCTATTTCAGTGGAAATTCGTCAGCCGCGCCAAGTATACATAGACGCTCGCCCACGCAACTGCGCTCAGCTGCAAAGCAATAACCACTTTACACTCGCTCGTTAAGGTACATTTTCGCACGGAGCGATTGGCGACGTGAAACAGTAGGCTATTAAAGCCCGAAGATAGGAACATTTTCTATGGAGTGATTTATCTGTTACGAGGTGACTATTAAGTAATCTGTGGCCGAGTGTTCACGAAAGGAGCCGGAATGTCTTTCAGGTGTCGTTTCGCCGGTTGTAGAGCGTCATCTCTACAACCGGATTGTCTCTTTCTATATTTTCCTTAGAAAGAAACATCAATTTCAAACAACCAAATTTTGGTGGCAATATCCCTTAAATGAACCACATGTAATTGAAAACGAGTCTAGCAAAATTATCTGGGAACTACCAGTAACTACCGACCTTGCAATACCGAACAATAGACCAGATTTGATATATATAGATACATTGAAAAATAAAACCTATCTCATTGATGTAACCGTGCCCTCAGATTACAACATTATGAAAAAGGAAGCAGAAAAATTATCAAAATACTATGCCCTCAAAATTTAAGTGGAAAGACTGTGGAGCACAACGTGCAAAATTATTCCTATTGTTATTGGTACCACCGGAATTATTTCAAAAACTGCACAAAAATATATAGATATTTTAAAGGCCGATATAAAGATGGAAATTTTACAGAAGCAGGCGGCTATACATAGCACAAAAATTATGTCGAAATTTATGAGTGGATATTTGGAAGAACTAAATCAAACAGAAAATCAATAGACCAGAGCTCCAAAATACTTATGTATAACATCTTAATGTACACCTTGTTCTTTTTCCTGGGAGGACCCTGGGCGGGAACAAGACGGACTGTTGGCACTAAGATGCCGGAAACTCCAAAAATTGGATGAAGAAAGTTAGTTATATAGGTCGACAAGCATTATTTCCCGCCGGGAACTGTAAGCATATGTTTTATTTATATTTAGTAAAATTATTTTTGTGATGAATAATCAAACAGTTAGAGGGACAGGCCATGAAATTATGTACCGCAACACATGGGACATGGTAACACACGTGTGAGTATGTAACACACGAGAACACAATAGTAACACACGGGAACTGCATAAAGGCTTGTTCACATGGTATATTCCTAGGTCAGATTTGTAAATTTTTGATACCTATTCAGATTTAGGTACATACGTTCATAATTATTACATAACACATGCTGTACCTATTCCGACAGCAAAAAAGAAATTGTTGAAGGCGATACAAAAGCACACCTGAAAATTTATAGATGAATTCCTTTTGTCCTTTTGTACCGCCTTCAACAATTTTTTTTTTTATTTACCTAATACTTTTTAGTTTTGAAGTTGGTTCAATGTTTTATTATTAATAATTTAATCAAATGGAGTGAAAATCATATAATAAATTTACTTGAAATTTATAATAACTATTAATTAAGTACTTAATTTTCATTCTTTAATAATTTTTTTTTTTTTTTATTCATATTTCTTATTTGTTAATGTTTAGTTTAGCTTTAATGTATTAGGTTGTTTTATTGTTCTGATTATAAAACCACAGAGTATAATTAAGTACTTGGTATAAGTGCTGTATGAAAAGACCATAGTATTTATAATTTTTTTTGTGTCCTGATATATTGAGAAAATATTTCAGGGGTATTTACAATACAATAAAATAACTTAATATCAGTAGCTATCACTTTATTTTATGAACAGTACAAACAAACAGTACTAACCTAAAATACCTATGGGATATTTCAAGAACTTAAAACACTAATTAATAATCATTTTTTTTTCCTCAGACATATTATCATTATGTTAGGACACAATTTGTCGAAAAAAATGTACTTGAACTTTGATAAATATCCTTACCCTTAGACCCCTGCATTTGATCTCGGGCACTAGCAGAGCAACCTTTATGAAAATTTGTACTCTTTTTCTAGACATAAAAATAGATGTACTTGATTTTTTTCAAACTTCTATTTACATAGATTTCAGGTTTTTCAGGTGGGATGACATATATCCCAGGAGTAGTTTATGGGTTGGATCTTTATATCCCAGCAGTAGTTTATGAATAAAATAATTATTTTTACGTTACTATTACAGTTTGTATTTTTTTTGAGTTATCTATCAATAAAAGGCAAAATTACACACAGAAGTATTTATTATAAACAATTATTGATGAAAAATAGTAAAGCATTGTTTACACAAGGGCGTATTGCACGCCAAACAGTACATGGTTGTACGTCGTTCCCTTTGCATGCCGTGGCACCGAACACAGCGCTTCCTCACTTTAGGTTCACATGCAGGCAGATGTTCCCCTACATTGTGAAACTTCTTCAGTGAAGCCCTTCTACCACATTTCGGAGTTCTGGTAACGTTATCAGACTTTTTCGCTTCATTTACCAGGCTTTCAGCCAACGGAACGATGAAATCAAGCAGCTTCCGTTTTTCAGTTATCAATCACCACTGGCAGAGTATGGTTCAGGTTTCTCCTCATTTTCTTCATCCAGCAGCAAGTTTTCCACCTCTCCTGCAGACAGTTTTCGTCTTCTGAACCAAAACCATAAATTACTGTAGGGATACAAATGGACCAGTCATAAAATACTACAGGGATACTTTGTACCCAAGCAAAACATGTAACGCCATAAATCAACAAATCGACGAGCCCACATTATGTTTATAAAACGTACACATACCTTGACATGTCAGCAGCACGTTCAGGGTCACTTTGAGCAGTTTTCAGAAGAATTTACGAAAAAATTTCCGAAAAACTTAACAGCGCGTGTGCACCCCGTTCGCTTTGACGGCCGAATCATGTGTGAAGTTGGTTGCAGATCGTGCTAAACTACGGAATGGCGTAAATATCATAGAGATTGGGTATAAAATACGCCCAGAGGAATTTTTGTAAACTTTTTGGGATATAAATTTACCCTATAGGGGTCTAAGGGTTAAGAATAAGAACTTTATCCAAGTTCAAGTACATTTTTTTCGACAAATTGTGTCCTAACATAATGATAATATGTGTGAGTACAAAAAAATATTAATTATTAAAGGTAGTATATTATACTACCTCTAACAAGCTTTGTACACGGTGTTGCAGTTGCCCCCGCAATATTTTTAGCTGACATAGGGTGGTTATTGAACAAACTGAAACTGTGGAAACTGAATAACTTCTGTGGCGAAAAATATTTTTTATAAACAAAACAAAAAAAAATATTTTTCCGTACAAATTTTAAATACCTATTCTCAAAATGTGAAACAAACATTTTTTTCTTTAAATTTAAAAGTCGTAGAACAAAAGTTGCTCTATTTCACGTACAGAATCACCCCCTTTCGGGTTTTACGGTTGGGGTTGCAACACTGTGTACATAGTAAAATACAATAAAAATAACAAAATCATTTGGCACCATGAGATCAAATAAACCACTTGAAGGTTAAAACTTGAACATACAAACAAAAAATTATCTTAGCATTATTGCAGAGTAAAGTCTTAAAATGTTTCAGAGAGATCTATTCTTCTATCAAATTTGTAGTAAATTCGTTCCCCCTTCAATTGTATATCTGGTTGAGGAAGTAAGCCTATTATTTGCTCAATACGAACAAAACTCACGTCGCTCTCATTAAGGCTGAACAGTTGACAAGTGCTATTTGCGCAGCGTAGTCCAGTTATTTTTATTTCATCTAAAACTTCCTCAATAAGGCACACATATTTAAAAGTCACGGTTTTTCTTTTTCCACCTTTGATGGCTACTACCACAAATTGACCTTTTTTTAGTAGTTTTCTATCTGGAATTGTCATCTGCATGTCTTCATTATCAGTAGCATCGTTTTCTTCCCAGGGACTGTCATCAGAGTCAATATATACAGGTTCCAACTCGGTTTCACTAGATGAACTAGACAAATTAATACAAGTAGTTGTAGGTCTTCTAAGTTTCTTTCTTTTTGCTGGTGGTTCTTCATTATTGTTTGGTCGTTTCTGGATTTCATTTGTTGTTGCACTGGTTCGAATTTTAGGAATAAGTTCATGTTGTTTTAAGTCGAAGCATCTGCAATAGCCTGGAGTGAAGTTCCTGCAGAAACAGCTCAAAGAGCGATATTCTATTGTGTTTTGCATATTCGTATTTCTAATTTGGTGAAGTTGCATTGTGCCTGTAATAGGAGTTAGGTTAATGATCATCTCCTGAATTGTCGTCTCTGGAATGTAGTATAGTTTTATTGTTGTTTCTGACTCTCTCAGTATTTGATAAGCGGTTAGTGCGTCAGGAATATCTGCCCCGTATGCCACTTTTTGGTCCAAGGTTCGTTTTATCGCTCCGCCAACGCCGTCAGCAGCGCCTTTTCCATGAGAAGATTCGAAAAAGTTCCATGTTGAGTTATGGAAACCTGATTTCTTTGTGTAGTTTTCAAATAGATGAAAATTTTTTTTTTGCCGGTACTGCGATGTTGGCCCGTCCGAGAAAAAATGGATACCAGTTACGTGCTGGAATTCCTGTTTTATTAGTTCCAATACCGGTGTCAAATGGGCCCATATCGCTTCTGGACCATGATGATTGCTAGGTGAAATCGAGGCAAATGTAATGGGGTCTTTTCCTTGGGCATATAATACACCCGTGTGGAGTGTTATTTGTGTTTTAGAGGCACCGAAATGCATAGCTTGCACTTCGGTGGACAGTTTGCAGCTGTAATTTTCTGAAAAATCTACGTGAAGCGCTACTGTGTTTTTATTCAGATTATCAATGCAGTTCCTGTATTCCGTATATTGGTGTTTTATATTGTAGACATGTTTTTTAAATTTGGTTAGTTCACCATTAAATAATTTCATCAGTTCTTCGAGACTTCCACTTTGTTCCACTTTCATCATTTTTTTTGTAATTTTCTGGTCATCCCTTTTGTCGACGTATTCGTGCTTTTTTAGTAACCATTCGTTCCACGAAACTATTGTGTTTAGTTTTTGTTGATCTAGATCACATTTAAAAACGTTTTCTTTGCAGGTTTGACATTCATTATATGCGCAGTTTTTTGATTTTATATCACATACTATTGTGGAAACTAAATCGTTAAGAGATGTTTTGGTATTGATTATTGCAATAGTCTGCATTGCCTTTAATTTCATTTCGAGATTTTCATGTTTTACACACCCGCAGGTATTGCGATTATTTATTTTCGGCGGTAAAACATAAAACGGTCTGAATTTTTTGAATGCGCTATATGAGCATGTTCCTCCTTCTAATTTATATTTCTGATGTAGTTTTTTTAGAGTGTCCAATAAGTATCGTCTTTGCTTTCTGTTCTTATGCAGGGTTTTGTACTCTTTTTTTCCTGCCGTTGCACGGCTTACGTCATCCCTTTCATAGTAGATTTTCAGCTCATCAAGAAGTCGGTGGTTATTTCTCTTTATGGTTTCTGCCTTCCTTATTTTTCCCTTAAGTCCTAGACATAGTGTTATTTTGTTTTTTAGATTATACTTAGTTACGACTTCATTATTTACGACATTCTTTAGGGTGTGTTTTTGTTCTCTGTTTGATTCATTGTACTGGTATCGCAATGCCTCTTTCAGGACATTGCTTTCCAGGAGGTGCTTTTTTACCGTTTCCTTGGCTTGTGTTGATATATTTGGTAATACATTCTCAACGAAGTACTGAGATTTGCTTTGTGGTGTCATCTCATTTTCATTTTGACCTTCAGTGTTCTCATTTATAGTATTATTTGACTTAATTTTTTCAACAAGTTGAATCAGTTGATCATTTTTCTTTTTGTATCTTAATAGATTTTTTTTTAGAGCTTTTATCTCTTTTCTCATCTTTTCACATTGCGCTTTCAATTTTACATTTTCGCTGGCTACCAAGTCTCTCACTTGTCTCCGAATTCGTGGTATGGCTGGGCTGTTTGCTTGTCCTGGTTCATCGTTCAAGCTGTCATTGACTGGGTTTTCCTTGGATCTAATTTTTTTTTTCGCATCCCTCCAACTTCTTCTTAGCTTTTCTATTTCTTCCACGCCGCAATCTGATATTTTCTTCCTTTTGTTTCTTGTCCTTTCTGCATTTTTTTGTTTTGCTACTTCAAATTTACTTGGATTTTCCTTTTTCAGTTTTTCCCTGTACTTTCGCTGCTTCTCCGCTGCTGTTAGAGGCATCTGAAAAACAGTTTCAAAGTAGTAGAACATTACATAAGTATCGCTAATACTCTATGAAAGCACATTAATACATAATATAATCATTGTTAGGTCGTCAACCTAGAAAACTGCTTTAGAATACATTGAACCGACTTCAAAAAGAAATTAAAATAAGAAAATAAGAAATTTATATAGGTATAAGTTGTCCGGCCGTTCGTCTGTCCGGCACACACGTTGTCCGATGTGATTAATTTGGAATCTAAAGTTAGAAAATGTAACCAAAAATCATCATCATCATCACCCTGCATCGGTCCGCTACTGGACATAGGCCTCTCCCAAGGCATGTTTCGTTCTTCTCATCCACCGGCTACCATTTTTAGGTCGCAGGTTCACCTAGCCGGTGGGCGTCCCACGCTACGTGCAAACTACGTACGTAACACGCTATTCACGGCAATAGTAAAGACGGCAAAAAATATAATGTACATAATTTTAGGCCTCATGGTTAAGCCTCGATAGCTCAGTGGTGCAGACGTCAACTGTCGTTATTGAATGTTAAGCAACACTGAGTGCTGTCAGTACTTGGATGGGTGACCGCTGACCGTTGGAGGCAGACCGAGGTTAGGATTGCTTGTATAACTGTAGGTCCCATCCATCCTAATCTTACTTGGTGGTAGGGTTTAACCCGCCCGGGTTGGTACCACCGCACTGAATGAAACGGCTATGTAAATAGTTTGTGTTTTCCGACCAGTTCAGTGTAGCCGGCACGATCAAAGGGGGGGAAGCACTAACATGGCACCTAGTTCACCCGGTGCTATGGGCTGACATCACAGACGTTGAAGGTGATGTAGCCAACCGTGTCAGTTTCCATACTATTTTTATATAAATTTTTTTTTTCATACAAAATTAAAAATTAAATTTTCTCTAACTCCCCCCCACCCCCTCACCATTCCGGCAAGGGGGGGTGGTATGAATCAATATGTAATGACCCCCCCTCCCCTCCCGCCCCTCCCTCGGGGGGCACCATACATCCCATATAATCATAATAATATAATCCCCCCCCCCCCACTATTTTAAAGTCGACTTAGTCGACCTTAAAATTTACCTTGTTGACTTACATAATACACTGTGCCGTTACAGCCTTAATATGTAATCTTGTGCAGAAAACTGCATCGAAGTCCTCCTTTTTTGAAGTTGGTTAAAAATGTATGTTCTGTTACAATACAACTGTAAACACGCCCTTATATTTAGAATGGTAACACACATAACACACGGGACAAAAATACCACGCCGCCTAACCTATAAATTTCATTTCTGTGAATACGCCACTCTTAATATAGGTTTCCAATGAGTATTTCAAGGAAATATAAGATTATTCACTCATTAAACAGTATAAACTAATAATATATCAACACTTACCTTTTGAAAATCGATCCCGAGCACGGATGATTTTAGATAACGAATCCCATCACAAAACTTCTTTTTCTTGTCACAGAATGAATACAAATGATAGATCGATTTGACAGTTCTGGGAGTGCAGGCAGGTGTGTTGCCATACGTAAATAATGGCTAAAAGTGTTGCTGCTCAATAGGAAGTGTTTCAAAATTGGTAACACATGAGACATAACACACGGGACTGAATTTTGGGACACAATTTCATGATTTTTTTTTGATAAAACTATTATCTATTTACTTTTGATTTTCTTTTCCATGTCTTAGTTGTTTATCGATTAATCTTATAAAAAAGTTTTAATGTCGTAAGAACGGTACTTTTTTTTAAATAAAATCTTGATTGCTACATTTCGGCACTGGGACATGCAAATTTTGTATGGGAGCCGTGAGACTAGCAACTACAAAATAAATTATAAATAAAAAATAGAATGTTTAAATGTTGTTGATTGGTTATAGTATTCTTTAATAATAGATTATCCATGGTTTCCATTTAATTGGTTCTTATATAACATTGTAAAATCAACTAAATGTAAAGATGAACATGAGGGACATGATTTTTGTTCAAGAGGTACATAATTTCGTGGCCTTACTCTAGAAGCTGCCTGGGTACCAGTAAAGTTGTCAAATCTGTATGTTCTATGATAGGTTACTACCCATAGGACAAACGTACCTAGTTTAGCTTGGGAAGTGACATATAAGTTGTATACAGGGTGTTCGGCACATCGACCGACAAAATGTTTTTGTAGGTAAGTGGGGTCATTTGCAAGGTTTTGACCTATGACACCTTTTGTCAGGTTGAGGTGTCATGTGGTGTTGAGATACGATTTTTTTTCTTTATTTTTGAAAATTACCAAAATCTTAGCTTTAACCCGTTGTAACTTTTTTTTTATGATTGTATCTGCACGAAATTAAATTCATTTGTTTTTAAGACGTATCCCTGTTCTAGGAAAAATATCATTTGATGAAGTGAACACCATGAAAAGGACTTATGTTATGAGCTGTCCCAAAGTCCCGAGGACAAGTAAAAAATGACAGAATCTTAATTTCTTAATTAATTAAAAAAAAACTGACAGCAATTGAGAACTTCATTTTACTTAAAAAAGTTCGCTATGTGGCCAAAATTAGGCATAATTTGCAAGAGTCTAAACATTAACAATGGAAGCGAAGTAGTTGGAATTGGAAATGAACACGCGCGACCGTTACATGTTCTAAATTTGAAAATGCTCCTGAAAACGCTCTCAATAAGTGAAGCGACCGCAGATAAGGTGGCCCTGTTACAAAGTTGTTGTCGTTCTGTTCTGGTCTATGTCCCTAATTTTGGCCACATAGTGAAAGATTTGTATGAAATGTGGTATACTGTTGGAAAGGGCGTAAACTAGCGAACTTTTTAAAGGAAAATAAAGCTTTCAATTCCTGTCAGTTTTTTTTTAAGAATTAAGAAATTAAGATTCTGTCATATTTTTACTCGTCCTCGGGAATTTGGGAGGTCATAAGTTCTTTTCATGGTATTAACTTCATCAAATGATATTTTTCCTAGAACAAGGATACATCGTAAAATAAAATAAATTTTTATTTCGTGCAGATATAACCATAAACAAAAAAGTTACAAGGGGTTAAAGCTGAAATTTTGCTAATTTTAAAAAATTAAGAAAAAAAATCGTATCTCGATACCATGTGACACCTGACAAAAGGTGTCATTAGGTCAAAACCTTGCAAATGACCCCACTTACCTACAAAAAAATTTTGTCTGTCGATGTGCCGAGCACCCTGTATATTAAATTAAAATTGAAAAAAAAAACTTTCTTTCTTTCAATCAGGCTTGCCAGGTCATCGGCAAGCATTTTGGCAAAAGCTATGGCCAACGTGTAGAGGCCCCTTAACATGCAAGAGTGGGGTCAACGAGTTGTATCTACTTCGATTCAATTTATGGAATTGGGTCAAGCGAGCTGCGGACGATAGGTACCTACAATATTTACATACTAACCTAACAGTGCCTGCAGAAACAAAAGCGGGTCTGCGCTCACGTCTCTGCGAACAGGGCCGATATGTACTTTCGTCCTCCCGCGAACCCCATTGTAACCTCCCGCAAACCCCATTGTGACCACCCGCGAACCCAATTGTTACATCCCGCGAACCCCATGGTGAACCTCCCGTGTGGTGTCACATGGAGGCACATGCTAAAGGAATGTTTTTTTCATGTTTGCTATTTTCATAGTTTTTAGGGATCCACACCGTACGGGACCCAGTCCAGTGCCGACGTCGCGGCTCTCTCCATAATGAGCTCATGTTGTTGTTGTTGTTGTTTTGGTTTGGGGTTGGCTCTAGGCCTGCAAACTAATCCCGCTTGGTTGGGGACCTTCGTGCAAAACCCCGCAGTCTCCAGCTACCCCAGCCACCCTATGTCTTCCATGAAAGCCACAAGGCGACCGGGGTTTCTGCAGGCCGCTTATCCCTTCGTCGCCTTTTACGACATGCACGGGGAGAGATGAAGTGGGACTATTCTTATTAAGTACCGACCCCACACAGTACATATAATATAATGAGCTCATATCAAGATATGCGACTATCAAACGGAACGTTGAACCCTATCCAATAATTAAATCCAAAACAGATGCAAGACGTTATCATCACAAAGGTTACGACATATTACTCCATCACGCGGCTTATCAACTTATCATTTCTTTATCACATCACGCACTGGATGAAACATGCACAGTCATCGGCATCACAGAACAATGTACGGGTCTACTTAGGGTTGACAGCTCAAATTTTTTACTCGACCGATGTAACTGAACTGAAGTACCTACAATAAAGAAAGCAATTTGTTTTAAACACAGCCCTGTTTTAAGGGGTGGATATTGGGTGGCATGCCTACTTCTGAACGAGCATAATCTACCTATATAAAACGTCAAATTAATTTATTTATTAAAAAATAAAATAAAAATTTTATAAAACCCGACTACACAGAAAACACCGAAAAACGAAAATTTTTCGAAAATACTGTACATAGTCGGGCTACCACACACACCTACATGTATGATTAAGAAAAACATTTAAACAAAAAATTTATTTAATTAAATATTTCGATTCCAGATAAAGCTTACACTTAGGTAATTAATTATTGAAAAAAAAAATTACATTTTGAAAGTACTTTGGAACCGTAAATATAATTTCTCAATAAACATCTTTGTTTTGCAACCAGAATTTTTGCTCTTTTTTCGGATTAAATGGCATATTTTTTCAAATTTGTATCTTCAAAACGAAACATTTTTGACACGCGCCGGAGTTTTTCTCTCGCGCTTGAAATAGAACCAACTTTCGATTATTTTAATAAAAGGCATAGTGTCCAAAAATCGGCTCAAGTAACACACATCACTGATGATGATACTTGATGGGTTTTAGAAAAAAAAAACAATTTCATTTGGATAATATGACGGCTAGTGGCCGCCATTTTGAATGTTTTTTAAATCCCAGTGTTAACCGTGTAATTGAAGCACACCCAACCGTGTTGTTACATTGCCGGTCGTGGACATGAGCACAGGCCGTGGGGAGACCACCCTCCAGGTGGGACGACCAAGTCAAGTATGTCGGCGGAAAGCAGCGATTCCGCGCCGCTGAAGACCGGCGCCCGGGAGGACTGGAGGAAAATTCTGTCAGGCCGGCATGGCATTCGCAACCCCCGCATACGAACGAATGTCCATGGGCGTCATTAGACACCTTATGGGTGGCTCGGCGCGGTATGTCGCACTTTCACTTAAAAAAAACTTACAAATACGACATCGGACTCCAAGTTAGCGATGAAAACAAAACTGTATTTACTATCGTGGATGTGAGAGTTTTTTAAATTTAGAAACAAATTCAAATATAGAACTCCGGTGGGCAATATTGTCTGCTTTGATTATATTTATCTGCCATTATGTCACCCTCCGCGCTGGCAGCCAAATTGTGGTATGATAGAATGCGGGGTGACATTTGGATGCGATTCTGGAATGTTATTATCAGCGTGCGTGGCGTGAGTGAGACGTCTAATGTTAATGGTGTGCGTTTATAGATAAAAAAAAATTCAATATACACGGTGTTGCAACCCCAACCGTAAAACCCGAAAGGGGGTGATTCTGTACGTGAAATAAAAGAACTTTTGTTCTACGACTTTTTTATTTGAAGAAAAAAAATTTTTTTTTCTCCATACATTTTGAGAATAGGCATTTCAAATTTTTATGGAAAAAATAATTTTTTTTTGTTTAAAAAATTTTTTTTTCTTCACAGAAGTTGTTTAGTTTCACATATAGAATAACCCCCTTAAATGTCAGTTAAAAATATTACGGCGGCAACTGCAACACCGTGTATATTATTTAAGGGGCGGGTGGTGGGCGCGGGCTCGGCTCGGACTCTTTGATCTCACGGTCCGTGGTTCGAATCCGGCCGACGTGCTCTGGCCGGTTTTTTTAATATGTGTTCTTTTACTTTAGAGTTTGCACTATAATAACAACAAAATTGACGCTTGCATTTTAGTACGCTTGTGCGCAACAAACGCAACAAGCGTTTGCACTACCCATACTTCTTTCTCTGTATTTTATTCCTCATCACCCAAAGGTTGACTGGAAGAAATCGCTTGCAGTGATAAGTCCGCCTTTGCGCACTCCTGCATTGGTTTGTTCTACTCTTGTACTGTTCTTCTTTCCATTGTGTGCAATAAAGAGTTTCTATTCTATTCTATAGTAACAAAAAAACTTTCTTAACAAAAAAAAAAACAAACCTTTCTTGTGCGAGGACTCCCCCTCTCAGTTTTAACTTTTTTTTATTATTTGTCGTTCATTATATTGGCCATAACAACACATATTATGTGAAAATGTCAACCCGCTACCTATTACCGTTCAAAAGATAAGACATATGGATGCACAGCGTATGGACGGCTACATCACCTACGAAATAGTTCGCGTTTTCCGTTCAGTTCAGTGTAGCCGAAGGGAAGCACTGACCACCAAGGTGTTATGATGGCTGACATCACGAATGTAGTAGATGTACCTAGCCCGTGTCAGTTTCCATAAATCTTTCCCGCCCGGGTTGATACCGCCGCACCAAATGAAACGTCGGTCGAAACGGCTATGTAAATAGTTCGTGTTTTCCGTCCAGTTCAGTTTAGCAGACACAAAATGGTGGTACGGGCTGACACCACATATGTTGTAGGTTATGTAGCAAACCGTATCAGTTTCCATAAAAAATTAAATTTAAAAATTATTGTTTGGTCTTGGTGCAAGTCGTGGTTTAACTTACGTTCGCTCGACTTGGCGGGGCACTGCCGCGCCCCCAGATAGATTACGAAGTTAAGCTGTTGTTAGTTATCAAGTCTTTATGAGATATTTTTAAGTCTGTGTGCCAGCAATCGACGAATTGTTTGCGAACCGAACGTGGATGAGAAATTTTCGCAGCAAACATTCAATTTCACTTGGCCTCGTTGCTTTGCAAACTCCTGCACCAAACAAGGTTCTTGTTCCATTTTAGGGTTCCGTATCCGTAGTATGGGACCTTATTACTAAGCCTACGCCGTCTGTCTGTCTGTCCGTCTGTCCGAGGGCTGTATCTCTTGAACCGTAATAGGTATCCCGTTGAAATTTTCACAGAATATGTGTTATTATGGCAAAAAGTAAAAAATTCACGAGGGTCGCCATAGAAGAAACTAAAAAGTGCATGCGCGCCATCTACCGAAAAGAATATGAAGCATTTAACTAGGTAATTCATAGATGGCGTGGTGAGTGGCGCTAGCCATGACATGGCGATACGGAACCCTCGGTGCGCGAGTTCGACTCGCACTTGGCCGGTTTTTAGGTTTCCGTATCCCGTACGGAAGCCTATTACTAAGCCTCCGCTGTCTGTCTGTCTGTCTGTCCGAGGGCTGTATCTCTTGAACCGTAATAGGTAGCCCGTTGAAATTTTCACAGAATATGTGTGTTACCATGGCAGAAGAAAATATTAAAAATTAAGGGGGGCTCCCATACAACAAAAGTGCGAAAAATCTATTAGTCACGCTACTGAATAATAGATGGCGCCACAGGCTTTTATACATTGCATTGTTGAAAGACAAACGATAGGCGGATATTATTGATAGCGGATGGATACGGAAACCACCGTGCGCGAGTAAAACTCGCACTTGACAGATTTTCTTTTTACTGCCATCTGTCTTGCCGACACTCATCAGTAGGTGAGTATGGATTCAAGTCTTGCATGGAGATTGCTCATTAGCAAACCAATTTTATTATACACAACCGTGTGGGGCCGGTACTTTAAAAGAATAGCCCCACTGTATCTCTCCCCATGCATGTCGTAAAAGGTGACTAAGGGATTAGGACAAGATGCCGTGCTAAAGGGCGACAGGGTCGCCACCTATCACCTTGGCACGGTACTTCCACCGAGTCATGCAGCAGGTGGGTCTTCGTGACTTACTTGCTGCTTGATCGATTGAATATTGTTCGAATACTTTGCGAAGCGTGGCGGTCGGTGTTGTGCTGTAATTTACCAAAGTTCTTGCAGCACAACACCGATTACTCTGCTTACCCCGATTGTCGGGATTCAGCGTGTGTGATATGTATGTAACCGTCTATGTCGTTATAAGGTCTTGCTTCACTCCAGTGGCGGCTCTGGCCAATGAATTTTAGTGAGACACCACCTACATAATAGCATTTTATTAACCCTTTCGGCGCCAGTCGCACATATTTGTGTGCACCTATAGTTATTTTGTGAGGCCAGGCGCACACATATGTGATTTAGAAAAAGTGCTTTCATATAAATAGGTGGCGCCAGTCGCACATATTTGTGCGCGCCTATAGTCATTTTGTGAGGCCAGGCGCACACATATGTGATTTCGAAAAGTGCTTTCAAAAATAGGTTTAATTGTAGTAGTAGTACGGTGGAAGTTTTGTAAAGCCTTGGCCTGGGCGCATGACTGGGCCCTAGCGGTCCCGGCGATGAAAGGGTTAATGTTGTATTGCAGTTTCATTTCGAGGACAGACAGGATATGCCCAAAGTCTAGCAATAAATAAACATATATGTTGATTTTTTTTTTCTTTACCTTCAAGGTAATTAAGTGAGGCGGCGGCGCCTCACTTGCTTCACCTGGGGAACCGCCACTGCCTAACTCTGATGAGGTACCTACTCTCTGCTGACATCAGTCCTACAGTCAGCCCACTCGGATGCTTGTCGGTTTTTTTTTATGAAAACTGACACAGTTGGCTACATCACCTACAACATCCGTGATGTCAGTCCATAACACCGGGTGAACTAGGTGCCATGTCAGTACGTCCCTTCGATCGTGCCGGCTACACTGAACTGGACGGAAAACACAAACTATTTACATGGCCGTTTGGACCGACCTTTCATTCAGTGCGGTGGTACCAACCCGGGCGGGTTGAACCCTACCACCGAGTAAGGGAGGAAGGGAAGGGACCTAAGTTTTACGTGGAATCCGAACCACGGTCAGCCTCCAACGGTCGAGCGGTCACCCATCCAAGGACTGACAGCGCCCAGCTGTCCTTAACAACAATCGACCGACCGCACCATTGAGCTACCGAGGCTGACAGACACCTATTACGATTCAAAAGATACATAAAGGTACGACATACGGCGTAGGTTTAGTAATAGGCAGTGATCGGCGTAGGTATAATGCGCGGGGCAGATCTCGGCGTGTCGCCGCCGCAGCGGTTCGTCAGTGTTCTCCCTCGCACCCGCACCGTACTTGTATAGTGTATTCGCGTGGCGGGTCGCCCGCTGCGGCGACGACACGCCTAGATCCGTCCCGCGCACTATAGTGCTATTTCCAGGATTTGGTGACCGTTATCTTAACATGGATGTTCCTTAACGTAAGTTAACTAGGTAGTCCACCTTAGATTTATATGGATTAATATGTGCGAATAAACCAAACACAAGAAGGCAGTACAAACCTAAACCAAGGCACTGCAAAACTAAATTTGCACAAAATTATAGGTTATTCCTGGCACCATACCTATATAATAAAGTTAGTCTAGCGTGTGGTTACAACGACGAGACTGTACCCAAATAAAGAGAAAATTTCTACTTAAGAAGTGGCTAAATAACTTAGACTACGGCAAAACTGAGAATATATTCATAGTTCCAACCTAAGGTGGCAAAAGAAAATATAAGAAAAAGAAAATATAATCATAGAAGTTAAATTACACATACAACTATACATACACGCTTATATACATATATACCTATACATTCATATATATATATACCTATATACATAAATAACTGATATCTTTCAACACTAGATTATTATGTATGCTACAAATCTATAAATTACACTTACTTAGAACCTAAGTCTTAGATCAAAGTATAATTTTCATGTTTTTCAAATTTTTTTAACTGTTTAACAAAAACGAAACTGAACTAAAACTGGCGCAAAACTGATAATGTCACAATGTATATGAAACCTACTATCGCATACCTACTATCGCATACCTACACCTGCTGCTTCAGCGTTCGGAGCCGGTGTAAAACTGTAGGTCCCTTCCCTCGCCCCTTACTAGGTAGGCTCAAATTAGGTACCGTGTGGGGCCGGTACTTTAAAAGAATAGCCCCACTGCATCTCTCCTCGTGTATGTCGTTAAAGGCGACTAAGCGATATGACTCCCTTCCTTTATCACTAGGTGGTACGGTTTAACCCGCCCGGGTTGGTACCACCGCACTGAATGAAAGGTCGGTCGAAACGGCTAATGTAAATAGTTTGTTTTCCATCCAGTTCAGTGTAGCCGGCACGACCGAAGGGAAGCACTGACGTGGCACCAAGTTCGCCCGGTGTTATGGGCTGACATCACGGATGTTGTAGGTGATGTAGCCAACCGTGTCAGTTTCCATAAAAAAAAAAAATTGTAGCCGACTGGATTGGCACCACCGTACTGGATGTAAGAAGGCCGCATAGCTGCTTCGGATGTTTCGTTTAGTCAGCATTTTCAAAATAAATCCGCTTTCAGCTTTCGGCTAATGCGATCGGCTTATTTTGAAAAATGTTATTTACCCAGCAACGGTCGACTCTCCCGTATCTTACTGCTGATACATGCCAATCGGTTCTGCAGATCTTTCCTCCACAGAACTGGTAAACTCAAAGCAGTAGTTGCAAAGAAAATTTAAAATAAGACAAAATTCGGTATTTAAAATTAATAAGCCGTTAACAGCTGCAAACTGACAGCGATTCAGAGAACTGGTTAGATTTTTTTTAGGCTCTTAGTGGCAATTAGGACCCTGAAAACAAATTACACAACTCAATTTTTAACCCCCAATTGTATTGTATTGTATTGTTTTGTATTGTTTATTGATCATTCATATGGCAGTTAGACTGCTCTCGAACTTGTCACAATTTGTTCTATCCGGTTCGATTACACCCACGAAGAAGAACCGACAAGAAACTTCGCAGGGTATTTTTTAAACATATTTTTACAAGAATTTAGTGACTAGCCACATAATAACACCGCCCATAGTCTATCTAAAACACAGCTTGAGAGCAAGATTAACAATTTTGCTGAGAGTTCTGACTACAAAGACTTATTAATTAAGTGAATCAGGTGTAAAGAGCCTTTGTCAAACTTTGATACGTAATTTGTATCAACATAACTATGTTAGTATATTAAACTACAATGTAGTATAATTGTATTGTCAAAAATAAAAAATAAGAATATATGAATATTTAAGATACTTGAAGTATCAAGTTGTCAATGCAAACGGAGGGGTGTTATAAGTTTTGGATGTAATGTTATAAAGATAGTTAGGTCACAGATTACTTAATAGTTACTTCGTAACAGATATTGTATATTGTATATTGTTTATTAACATACATCGGAATCCGCGGGGCACGAATGATTCAAGGTTATTTAGTGATGGGACAATGTATCCACAAATATCGAAAATCGATCGTTATTTTAGAATAATATGGAATAATGTCGATTATTAAAACTAAGAGTATTTCTATAGAAAATAAGATATAATAAACAAATGTTGTATTTACTTTGTAGGTACAATACAAATCTGTTCAAACCACAATATTAGTTTTATTAGTATGGAATAGAAAGAATTTAATTTTTTTTACCAACTTACACGCGTTACATCATAATGGTCATGTAGACTTTTTTGTTACTGTTATGAAACTGAATCGATTATGCTATAAAAATCAACCACCTATTTTTTTATTTAAATACCTACATAAAAAAAATTTTTACTTAAAAAAAATCCCAAGGTCCAAAAAATTTTATATAGGTTTTACTCCCTATATGATACAGAACCCCCCTTTAGCGTACTATGAACTAATTTTGAAAGACCTTATATAAATATGTATTATATTTACTTAATCGTTAACATAAAGTCTTCGATCATACCTAAAACTTAAAGTATACATGTTTATATAAGTACTGTAGGTATATAAGTATTCAGGTCTGAAATATGACATGAATAAAATACAATAAACAAATAAATATGAGTATCGATAACAGTGTCGATTGTTTATTGATCGTCGTAGTCAATCCCTAACAAGGTCGTATTCCTGCCCCGCGGATTCCGATGTCTGTTTATTAAGCATTCATTAGACAGCATGACTGTACTCGAATTTGTCACAATTTGTTCAAAATAAATAGATAAATCACTCCATAGAAAATGTTCCTACCTTCGGGTTTTAATAGCCTACTGCTTCACGTCACCAATCGCTGCGTGCAAAAATGTACCTTAACGATCGAGTGTAAAGTGGTTATTGCTTTGCAGCTGCGCGCAGTTGCGTGGGCGAGCGTCTATGTATACTTCGCGCGGCTGACGAATTTCCACTGAAAAAGACCGCCGGCGGCCCGTCGCGCGGTAGGTAGTTAGCGCGCGCAAGTACATAGAGTGCGTGAGGCCTGACCGAGGGTTCCGTATCGCCATGTCATGGTCAGTGAGGTACAATGAGGCTGTTTAAAGTCCGGTTGAGGATTAGTAGCTTTTACCCTACATCAAATATTGCTGGTATGCTTATAGTGTAGGCCGAGTTAAAAGATGAATTATAGTGAAAGAATTGTTTGCCGGAAATGGGTAATTAATTATGGAGAAAAAAAAAATTTCCAAAAATATTTTTCATACAAAATAAATTTTCTAATTTATTTTTATAAATGCACCAAACAATTTGTTTTCAATACGAATTAATGCAAAAACGACATTCGTCACCTCAACATTAGGATAAATAATTTAGTAACACTGGTTATTTTTTTTTAAAACCACCAACACATTCACCCATACCACGTCCCTTGTTTTTACATAATTTTTTTTTCAAAACCAATGTTTTGGTGTCTTAAAAAAAATTTGTTTTTTATTTTGTAAAAATTAATTTTGTATAGGAATATTTTTTTTCTCCGAAACTACACATTTCCGGCAAACAATTCTTTCACTATAATTCATCTTTCAACTCGGCCTACACAATAAGGTTGAAAGCTTACTAACCCCCCCCCCCCCCCCCCCCCCCCAAAGTCCCAACAAAACAGCAGAAAAAAAGTGCAGGTAGGTAGTTAAATATTTCACAATTTTTCAAGCAAGTTCTAGCAAGTTTTAAACATGTACCTACAGCGGCTACAGATGTCTCATATCGAATGGCCTTGATAAATTTACGGCGCATATTATTGTCTAAATACAAGTAAAAATATCGCATTTTCAATTATTGTCTACGAAATTACGAAAGGTAATTTTGACGTTCAAACAAACTATTCCTTGACGGCGCGGCGATAGCGACTTTTCTTTCAGTTTCGAAATTCCAATTTGGAACATGCACTTCTAACTCACTTTTGTCACAGTAAATGTTATTTTCTACATCACAAAACGTCACAGGCAGGTTTTATTGTCGAAATAAGGTGAAATTAACTTACCCGGATGCCACCCAGGTATTTCCTTGTAGGACTCCTATAATAGAGGTTTTGTCCAAAGGCACGATCCAAGAAGAAAGAAATTCTAATTCAACTCTTGACAGATGATGAAACAACATGGCCGCCGGCGGTGGTGTTGCCATGCGAGAGTAGTTCTGGAATATTCCCCCCGTGTGTCCAAAACTACTGTTTATTTATTACGCGATTATAGCAGAAAAAATCGATTTGGTGGTGTTCAATAATTCTTATTACTTTATTGTTAAATGTTTTTGCCTCGTTGAGGTAGAACGCGCTTAACTAGAATTATTCGTCGAAATAACCAAAATGTAAAAACATCAAACGGTCTTCCAAATCTGGCAACACTAGCTGCTGCTATGATTACGTCACGGCGCGAAAATTTAAAACAAAGTTTACGAAAAAATCATCAAATATTCAAATATCATCAAACCATTTTTATTACTAGAAAAATTTATAAATCGAATATTTACCTCATTCGATGTCTTCTGGTAGTGGAGGTACTCCTTGATTATAGAGTTATTCTAACAATACATTGAAGATTCTTCAGTTGCGCGTCGCGCGCTGTTGCCAAGTTGATGTTGCGTCAGATGTAGATCGTTCCGAACTCAACATTTCCACATTTATTAACATTTCACAGTGCAATATACCTGGTTAACTATTAATTACTAAGTCCTAAATTTGTACTTATTTATTTTTTCTTATTAGAAAATAACTAACAAACTAGGCGTCGGTTTGGCAACGTCGCGTAGTAGCACCAAATTAAAAACACTGCGCACATCAATAAAAATATAGAAAAAACTAGTTTTATGGCTTGGATTGTAAAATAGAGGTTTACAAATTGTGAGTAAATGCAATAATTAGGTCAAATAAAAAAAAAGACACAAACACTCTGCTCGACAACGCACAATCGACTGAAAGAAATTGAGTGAGTGAGTGAGACTGCTAGCTAGCTGACGCATGCGCGCGAGATAGGTACACTACACAACATAAACATAACCGACCGTTGCGTTGTAAACAAAGAAGCTTGGTTGGTAAATAAACAATCATAACTTGGCATATAAGACAAGGCCTAATATAATATAATATCGTATTCTCTCTTTAATCTTTTGTGGTTCTTGTACATTTCAGGAACATGTAATTACTCCTTCTTATAATATTAACAATTGACACACATTTACAGCTCACAGTATGCATTAATCTTCCAAAATTAACTTTTCGTTAAAGTTGAAGCCAAGTTATAATTCCATAGTTACACAGATGTTATTCTCGTTCTCTCGTTCTTCTCGTATTTCAAGAGGAAGAGAGAAAGAAAGAAAGGTTTGGTCCCCCCGATATCTACTTTACCAGTTGTGCGGTGTGCCATGCCATAGCCATAGGTAACTTATCTATCGGAGCAAAGTCCAGGATATATAAAAAAAAGTAGAAGTAGGTACCTGCCTAGTCAGGTTTTTTTTTCATTGAAAGCGCGCCATATTTATGACGCCGAGCTACCCATATGGTGTCTAACGAGGCCCATGGACATTCGTCGTATGCAGGGGTTGCGAATGCCATGCCGGCCCCACAGGTGCCATGTTGTCTGTGTAGGTAATAGTGCAGGTGCCCATTCACCCAAGGAAATACCTACATCCTATATAGTTCACAACATCGATGGTTCACAAAACCTAGGGTTAAAGGGATATATATACATCCCTGGTGGGGCGGCCAAAGAGCATCTGCTACAGGTCGAAAGAGCTCAAAGAGCTCTTCTCAGAGTCACGTATAAAAAACCTTACAGGTATCCCACACACGAACTTCATGCAGAAACTTACACTCTTACAGTGCGTCAACTTTATATTGAATCACTAATTCGGCAAACGGTAGCAGCTAAGAAGGATGATGCACGGAGACGTACACGAATTACAGAGACTGTGCCGGTGCCCAAAACCAGAACCAGGTTCGGACAAAGGGCGACGCGTTTTCTTGGTCTCTTTATCTATAATAAACTTAATAAAGCTATAAATATTGATAGTTTGAGCCGCAGAGAGAGGGGACGGGTAACGCGGCAGTGGCTGTTGGGAAATAATTACAACGAAACCGAAAAACTGTTTGAAATTATAAAGTAAAGACAGAAAACAGAAAGAAGTACATCCCACACACACACACACACACACACATACACCCTCACACACACACACACCCCCTCACACATACACATACACACCCACACACAGACACACACTCACAGATAAATAAAATACTTGATGGATTAAAATGAGGTTATGTTGTTATGTAAGATGATGTTATCTTAACACAATGTTATGTTGTTGTATTGTTTGCCCGTATATGACTATTATGGTAGAAGCACTGCCTTCCATAGCACAGCCTCCATGGCTAGTTTGGGGGGCAGAAAGCAATAATGGTAGATAGATAAATATATTTTAAATTGTAACACATTATATTGTATGTTAGATATCTATATTTTATGATATAATAAAAAAATTTTGATTTTGATTTTGATTTGATACAGTACTTAAACAATTTATAGGGCCCAATATCCCTAGACTAGTTATAGTGTAATACGAAACAAGGAGTATGGAAGGACTAATGATTAATGAATGAGCAATGGCGATGCATGTAAATATGGCGAGAGAAAAAGAAAAAGAAGTTATGTAATTAAGCCCTTAGTTACTTACCTATTGAAATTAATTAATTATTAATGGAATTTACAGAGAAATGCGCTACCTATCTGTTACAAAAAGAACGTAAAGATTACTTACACAAATAACGAAATGAGGAGTGACGGATTAAAGTTATTTTAGAAATTTTCGACGAAAAAGCGTTAAAAACACTCTTGCTGGCTCTTAAAACCTTTGCTTATATATAACCGCATTTCTTAGTCAATAAAAGGAGTTAGGTAGGTACGAAGCCTATTTTCAAATTGGTCCCATCTAATGGTCCCATCCTATTCTTTGTATTCACCTACGTAGTTACGTAGTTAGGTCTTTAGTAGGTAAGTACCTATTTGCATATTCGACTGCATCTCTCTCTCCCCGTGCATGTCGTAAAAGGCGACTAAGGGATAAGGACAAGATGCCGTGCATAAGGGCGTGCATAAGCCACCTCTCACCTTAGCACGGTCTTTCTACCGAGTCACGCAGCAGGTGGGCCTTCGTGCCTTACTTGCCGCCTGATAGTTATCTTGTCCGAATACTTTGCTAAAACGTGCTGGTCGGTGTTGTGCTGGAATTTACGGAGTACCTACTTGCAGCACAAAACGATTACTCTGCTTACCCCGATTGTCGGGTTACGGTGGCGTATGGTGTGTTGTGTGTACCTAGCCCTGCTCCACATTCTTATCTTCTTCCTTTTTTAGCGGCGGGTGGCCGAGTGGTCTTGGGTTAGTCTGTTTTCTCTTACGAGAGGTCCGATGTTCGAATCCGGTCGGGTCAGCGTGTAGGTAGGTACCAATGAGTTTTTTATGACGGAGAAATGTACGTGCATGCATACATATAGGTACCTACCTGCTGCTTTAGTGTTCGTAGCCGGTGTAAAACTGTAGGTACCATCGCTTGCCCCTTACAATTCTTTTATTTTATTTGTATTTCTATGGAAACTGTTACGGTTGGCTACATCGAAATCAAGAAGCACGACAACTTCAACTGGGAGGACGCCTTCAAGTTGTCGCCGATGTGGAACCCAGTCATAGCGCCGCTCAAGAGAAGAAGACACGACGGACACGGCCAGCCGGAAGTGGACACCGTCAGCGCCTTCTGTCTCTCCGCCGAGATCCGGAACGCACCTGAACCCTCGTCTACGGAAACTACCCGCACTGGCCACAGCTACAATCTTCGTCAACTAAGGACGGAGATCTGACAGTCCTCTGCCAACCGTCGCACCAGGCAGAGTGCTCACGAGGATGGGCCATACGCTCGGCCCGAAACGTCGAACAACATAGCTCGGAACAAACCGTTAGTAAAGCTGTTTTGTTATAAAAAATAATGGCTACATCAACTACAACATCCGTGACTTCAGCCCATAACACCGGGTGAACTAGGTGCCATGTCAGTGCTTCCCTTCATTTCATGTCGGCTACACTGAACTGGACGGAAAACACTATTTACATAGCCGTTTCGATCGACGTATCATTCAGTGCGGTGGTAGCAACCCGGGCGGGATAAAGCCTATCACCTACCTAGTAAGGTAAGAAGGGAAGGGAACAACAGTTTAACGTAGAATCCGAACCACGATCAGCCCCCAACTGTCGAGCGGTCACCCATCCAAGTACTGACCGCGCTCAGGTGTGTCGACGACAGTCGACCAACCGCGCCACTGAGCTACCGAGGCTGACAAAACTAGGTGGCACGCAACTACTAGGTAACCGACTGACTGGATGCATGATGGCCGCATAGAAACCTCGGCTGTCCAAAGCCAGCAATCCAAAGTGAAGTCTCCGGTATGGCACCTACCTTCTCGGAGATGATATTAGCTGGTCCGAGCATGTGCTCCGGACCCTTGGACTCAGCCACCCATACCGGATTACATAGAAAAAAAAGTAAGTGTACTTAGTGTAATAAGCGGCGACGCACGAGCTAGGGGCGCCAGGGAACAGGTCGATGGCCAGCGTACTCGGGAGAGTGGGCACGATAAATTGTGTAGGTCACTACACTACACAATTTGGTGAAAGACATACTAGTCCAGGAAACGAATGATTGTAGCCGGTTAGCTCGAAAACAGAAAGTTTGACTTCGCAACCTTTTTTTTTTTTTTTTTTTTTATGGAACCTGACACGGTTGGCTACATCACCTACAACATCCGTGATGTCAGCCCATAACACCGGGTGAACTAGGTGCCACGTCAGTGCTTCCCTTCATTTCATGTCGGCTACACTGAACTGGACGGAAAACACGAACTATTTACATAGCCGTTTCGACCGACGTTTCGTTCAGTGCGGTGGTACCAACCCGGCCGGGATAAACCCTACCACCTAGTAAGGTAAGAAGGGAAGGGACCTACAGTTTAACGTGGAATCCGAACCACGGTCAGCCTCCAACGGTCGGGCGGTCACCCATCCAATCACTGACCGCGCTCAGCGTTGCTTAATAACAGTTGACTAAC
Source organism: Nematopogon swammerdamellus (assembly GCA_946902875.1). Classification (NCBI taxonomy): domain Eukaryota; kingdom Metazoa; phylum Arthropoda; class Insecta; order Lepidoptera; family Adelidae; genus Nematopogon; species Nematopogon swammerdamellus. The sequence goes on from OX336352.1 coordinate 18,631,278, forward strand.
CAACCGCGCCACTGAGCTACCGAATCTGACGAATTGTCTTATCCCTTAGTCGACTTTTACGACATGCGACGGGGAGAGATGCAGTGGGGCTATTCTTTTTAAGTACCGACCCCACACGGTACAACCTTTTACTGACTAGTTAGGAGGTAAAGGCAAGGGGGGGGGGGGGGGAGCACAAAGAAGGTCCCCTTTTTCCGCTTTTTCTCTACAACTTTGATATTATACACTGTTTACGGTCTGAAAAAAGGCCGATTTTATTTGCAAATAAAAGCAATGTATGACAAAAAACGTGAGATAAAAATATATGTTTTTAAAATCGGCCTTTTTCGGACCTTATATCTCGACAACGATTGAGAATTGGTAAAAAGTGTTTAATATCAAAGTTGTAGAGAATTTTATCACCTCTTATTCGTATATGTACTGGCAAGAAACTTCGCTGGATGCTTTTTTTAACGTCCACTTTCTACATTTACAAAAATTTTTGGCACTGCCTACACACACAGTACGAGTCATCACTACTTATTTCTAAAAATTTATCACAAAAACAAAATTTTTTTCAATAAGCGTAAACCATTCATATAACACGTTGGAGCCAATTAGAGCAGGCCAGTCTCCACAAACAGCACCCGTTCACGAGCATCACGCCAGGGCCATCCATCGCCTCCCTCAACCATATTAATTGAGGTTGAGAGGCGACCCGGACTAAGCGTCACCGTAAGCGTAAGCAAAGACCTTAAAGCGATGCACTACCCCAGCGGCAACATAACATGACTTTTTTACGATTCTTGTGCACTTATAGACAAAATGCCGTGCTAAAGGGCGACAGACAGGCTAGCCACCTCTCACCTAGGAACGGTCCTACCACCGAGTCGTGCAGCGGGTGGGTCTTCGTGCCTTACTTGCTGCTTGTTATTTGTCCGAATACTTTGCTAAACGTGGTGGTCGGTGTTGTGCTGTAGTTTACAAGAGCACCAGCATCACAACTCCGATTAATCTGCTTACCCCGGTTGTCGGGATACAGCGCGTGGTATGTAGGTGTTATTTGTATGATCTTTCACAACTTGTTTCACAACGACGAACACAATTCAAGTACTACTACTCCAATATTTCCCGCCTAGAACGATAAAAAAGGTATGGACCCCGAACCCTATCCTCGCCAGCGTAACACAATATAAGTAAAAGCATACTTGTTTCATTGGACGGTCGCGCGCTGGCCCGTCAGTCTGTCATCGGCTGCGTTCGTAAAAACCTGTTTAAAATGCCCGCATGCTCTGTGTTTACGTGTAAAAACACTACAGCCAAGTTTAGTCTGCACAATAGTGGAATATCTTATCATCGGTAAGTACACTCCGCTCCCCACAATTCGGAGACGCTAGTTCTCATACAAGCATTTGACAGTCCGGCGTCCATACCTTTTTTATCGTTCTAGTTTCCCGCCAAAGTTACTTGACTGGTTCCTGAAGGTTTTCTCGGCCACGTTCGCGCAATTGTTCCGCGCGCCGAAATAAAGATACGGTGGTGGGCTTACTTACTTTCTTCTTTTTAATACGAATACGACGGAAAAATGCTGCAGCTCGCCGGTCACCTGAACATTCTACTGTTTGCCAATTTTTTTTAGGTGGTTAAAAAAAATAACCTTAACCTAATTTTAACACCCTAACATAACTTAACAAAAATAAAAGGAAGAAATATAAATTTCGGAAGTATTTTCGAAAATATTTTCGAAAATAACGTTTTTAGGTGGTTATAAAAAAATAATCTTAACCTAATTTTAACACCCTAACATTGATTCACAAAAAAAAAAACCAAAACAAAACAAATTTTGGCAAAGGGACACGAACCACCATGGGGTCGAGATCGAAAAAATAAAACCCTACATTATACCACTGAACCACCAAATCACATAAACGACCTAACGAATATCGGATTCAGTTGGTTCGCTCGGAGTGCCGGAGGCGGAGCCAGATTTCCCGCCAAACTGGCATCGACCAATCGGCATAACTCGCCTAGTGGACTTTGGTAATATGCCACCGGGCTACTCCACCCACGGTGTCGCCGTATTTTTTTTTTTTATGGAAACTGACTCGGTTGGCTACATAACCTACAACGTCCGTGATGTCAGCCCATAACATCGGGTGAACTAGGTGCCATGTCAGTGCTTCCCCCTTTGATCGTGCCGGCTACACTGAACTGGTCGGAAAACACAAACTATATACATAGCCGTTTCGACCGACGTTTCATTCAGTGCGGTGGTACTAACCCTGGCGGGTTAAACCCTACCACCAAGTAAGATTAGGAGGGAAGGGACCTACAGTTTAACGAGGAATCCGAACCTCGGTCAGCCTCCAACGGTCAGCGGTCACCCATCCAAGAACTGACCGCACCCAGCGTTGCTTAACATTCAATAGCGACAGTTGTCTGTCTACACCACTGACCTATAGAGGCTGACAAAGGATCCTGTAAGAGGCTGCGGACGAGGAGCGCTGCACATTCTACACTTGCGTTTAAACGCCGGCGGAAAAACGCTCGAATACTCTGTTGCAGACCGTCATTCTAGACGCTAGCGTTTATACGCTGCGATTGCTCACTCTTCAAAATGGACCCGCCTATGATCACTGCTCTTGCAGCGTTTTTATTAATAGAGTTTTACTCACTATCTTTGTTTTTATCTTCTGGACTTAAATCACCCCAATTAGGCAGCAGTTCCTGTCCTATATCAATCCATAGTTTTGCTTTCAGTTCTCGATTGGCGTAGTCCTTCGGCTTTATCTCATAAAAAGCAGGTCGATCTTGTATTTCTACAATAAATCGCTCCGTATCGAAGATGTTCACTCACGGGGCGCACGAGCAGCCTCGCAGAAGTTCTTGCGTAGAATGACGCAATCGCGGAAAAACGCTCGTGTAGATTGAAACTGCGTTTTTAACGCTGCATGTTGCGTTGAAAAAGCAAACGCCCGTGAAACGCAGGTACAGTTGCGGATAAACGCCGTAATGTAGAATGCGTCGTTTACTTGTATGTAAAATTGTCTGCCGCGTTTCTCGAGCGTTTTTACGCCGGCGTTTAAACGCAAGTGTAGAAGAGCCCTTAGAACTGCACGCCGCGCCGACGACGACGACAAGAGCAGGCCGTACGGTTGATAAATGCCTTTGCCTATCCAGAAAAGGATGTTTATGCATCTTATTCACCATCCATCTTGCTGTACGTCCCGACAAGGTCGCCGTGCTGGACGTAGCATACACACCATAGTGCGCGCATCCAGCGTGCTAGTTTCAGTCGAACGAGTGAGAGAGATAGTACGTCTGTTGTTTTGTTGTCTATAAAACGTAAAAAAATGGGAATTTGCTGTACAGCAAGCCTACACACTATCCAGCACGCACGATGCACGACCGTCCTGCCTGACGTCCGTCCGGGATATTCATTATCCATCGGCGACGTAAGTAAAGCTTAGACAGTGGTGGGGGACCCTTGCTGGATGAAAAATGCGTCCAGCGGGTCCAGCAAGCAATTAATAATAATTACCGACGTACGTCGAGCCTATTCATTGTCGTTTTTCATCGTGCATCGTGCGTGGCCTTCGCAGGACGTACAGCAGGCTGGATGGTGAATAAGATGCTTTACTTTTTTTTTCGTGTGAACATGCAATCCAGTTTCCCAAGGCATGTAGGAGATCAATGGCAATGTTTTTTTTTTCATTTTTGATCGTCTATCGACCGTTCTCTATCGTTCTAATGAAATGAATTCACTCAAATAGCATGCTCGCAAAATGTGCAAACATTTGTTGTACCTAACCATTTCTGGTATCAGGGAAGATATCAGGGAAGGCAGGGGGAGTAAGAGATCCGTGGTTATTAATATCTGAAGAGTATACCTACATCGCTATCTCTACTTCTTATAAAAGGGAACATCTGTCTGTCTGTCTGTCTGTCTGTATGTTTGTATGTATTTGTTAAGGTAAACTCTGGAACACTTAACAGATTTTGGTGCGGTTTGCACCAATGTAAAGAGTACCTAGTTCTTCAGGCTCACTATAGGCATATACCATCACGCTAAATAGCTTTAGGGTTGAATAGTATCAAATAAAGTATAGAGTGAACGGAATTTAGTGTCGAATGGTCGTAATAGATGGCGCTAGCAGTTCTTTTGCGTTGCGTTGGTGAAGATAGTTGTTTTTGGTAGAATACAATAAAGAGTAGATCTCCTTCTTCTTTACTTATAAAAAAGGGAACGTCTGTCTGTATGTATGTATGTTTCAGGTAAACTTCGGAACCACTGAACAAAATTTGAGATGGTTTGCACCAATGTAAAGAGTAGTTCTTTAGGCTAACTATAGGCTATATACAGTCACACTTAATTTAGTATCGAATGGCAGTTGGTTCGTTTGGTAGAAGCGATGTTAGATGCATACTATAAATATTAGATACATACTATATATAGAATGCATCCTGGGGATAGGTTACCTTTGGCCGCAAAAAAAACGGAAGGGGTGAAATAGGGAATGCAATTTTGTGTGGGGAACCCATTCTTTCATATGTTTGGGATATGAAGGGGGAAGTGTGAAGAGGAGGGGCGCTGATGGAGGGGTGGGGATGGAGGCGGAAGGGCGGGGTTTGAGGGAGGGATGGAGGAGAAGCGGCGGGGTATAGATGGTTGAATGAGGGCTGATAGAAGTGGCGGAGGAAGGGCGGGGGAGCGAGGGGGAGGGAAGAGAGGGTGGATTGGAGGAAGTGGAAGAGATGGGAGCGAGGTAGAGGCACAGATTACTAAATAGTGGAGGGAAGTAGGGAGAGTTAATAAGCAGATAACGTGGTTAAAGAGAAAGGGAGAATGAGGGTGACGGAGGAGAGGGGCGGAAGGGGTGGGAGGGAAAGCGAGGGTGGAAGGGAGAGAGGGTTCACGGAGAGAGGATAAAAGAGAAGCGATCGTTTTATTTATCATATTTACTTATTAATCGGATTTGCTATTAAACCGAGTTTACCGCGAGCGAAGCCGCGGGTAAAAGGTAGTCTATTATATAAGGGAACGTTCCCATACCACGTGACGGATATAGGTCACTTATGGACCGCCCCCTCCCCCCCTGTGACAATGTGTGATATCTTGACTAAACCCAGGTTTCATGTGGTATTTCAAAACAGTTGTTGTTTTTCAATGTATTTATGTGGATTATGCATAATATTACGGTTGTACAATTGACTTAGCCTACAACGAATGTGTATTTTAATATTATTTCAATGGTTATATGTTTGAATGTGACCAGGCGAATACTTTTTCTTGTAATTGAACAGTGCCTGTCGATAGAAGATTTGAACGCTTTGTAATGAAGAAAGATTAAGAATGGGTTACCTTTTGTAAGTTTGTTAGCAATAAAATTCAATTCAATTCAAGTATAACTATACTTTATTGTACACAATTATAAAGGAGTTACACAACAGGCACGCCTAATGACTTAAGTATGGCATTATGTACAATAGTTTAATAATTAATATATAAGTAGATTCAACAAGTACACAATTTACAGTCAATCAAATTAATGAAATAAATTTTTAAATGAAAAGCTAAAATAAAATTCAATGGCAAAATATAATATAATATTTAAAATGCTTAATATAAAATAAAAGAAAAATCAATCCTGACATACAATTTAAATTTAATCCACTAAACAAAAAAATATAAAATAATCTAAAAATATCTAGTAGTATAAGATAGGTATAAATAGTTGTTTTAATTAAATATTAATATGGAACAGCATGTATTCACAGGCTGCTCTGTTAATTGAAAGAAGCCAATTGCTTACCCCTAATTTGAACTGCTTTATATTGACAATATATCGTCTCGTCAATATATCAAAGTAAGTACCTGACTATCATTTATTATCAAAATTATAATTTCATCCCTTTCGCAACAGAAACTTGAGGTCCGATTTGCGCAGCCAGAAGACAATTGTTGAGGAAGCTAGGCAAGAGGCTGAGCGAAACGTCTGGGGACAGTCGGGCCGGCTCGTTCCTCCTCCAGCGCGTCAGTCTAGCCGTGCAGAGGGGGAACGCTGCGAGCGTTATGGGGGCCTTTCCGCCGTCGGTGCCCATGGATGAGATTTTCTATCTCGGGCACTGATGTCGTTGGTGGCTCCCGGCACTGCTGAAATTCTGGCTCGTCTCTCCATAGACGGCTTTTATTATTTATTTATTTATTTTAAGGTTTAGATTTCAATTATTAAGATAGTTTAAGTTATCACTTATATCTATTGTTTGTTGGGTTATAAGAATAAACGATTTTTTTCTATTGTTAATAAGTTCAACTATTATTGACAACTTGTTAAAGCGTTTGCGGTATTTAATTATAAAGGTGGGGTACAGATATAAGTGTGATTTTCGGATAAATGTGGTGCGATGAGTTTGTTTGGCGAGAGTGTTCTGCCGTCGTAGTCGTGCGTGACCCGTGTTTGAGCGTAATACCTATGTGGAGATGAGTACGGGTGTGGAAGTAGGACGCGAGTCTCAGCATTCTTAACGTTCACTACTTGGTTCTCCTTGAAGAGCGCGTCATAGGGATAACGATAAAAGGAATAAGGGATAACGGTTCATTACTTTCAGAACTGATTTTTGTGCCCGCCCAAGGGAACCAAGTTTTTTTTATTTATTTTTTGTATGGATACTGACACGATTGGCTTACATCACCTAAAACATCGTGATGTCAGCCCATAACACCGGGTGAACCAGCCTGCACCAGCCCGTCACATCCGCAATACCATCATGAAGGTGTATTCTTCTGCAGTCTTTTGTGGAATGAGCAGTTACCCGATCGATACAAGTTGCCAGTTCTAACACTCTCAGTGATTGAGAAAGGCATGCACAACGCCATGCACAAGGCCATGCACTTGGTTTTGTCTTTGCTTATGGTAAGGGCAATCGCATCCAACCAAAGCATGGCTTGAAACATGCCCTTCTTCTGCGCAGTGTCGAAGGTCTGCCACCAATCATCACCCTTAAAAAATAGCACTGTGTCATCCGCAAATATAATTGCCATGCCGTTTAAGAGATGTAGCCTTCAGAGTCAATTAATGTAAATTAAGAACAGGATGGCCCAAGAACGCTGCCCTGGGGGACATCATATTTTTTTTTATCGAAAGCGCGACATTTTGCGCCGCCGCTCTCCTCTGACGCTGACTTTGAAAGATTCTCATTGCTAGATAGCCTTTTGCCATTTTTCGACACTTTCACAAGCAACAAATTAAATTTCCCTAACTCAAAACAAAACGCTCGAAATAACCTCAATAATTATATGTTAACGTTTCACAAACATAACAAAACATAACACTCGCGTTTACTCTAACTTAGCGAGTAGAATAGTATTTTGGCAAAACGTGCGGTTTTGACGAAACACAAACATAACTCACGCAGTAATCTCATAGCAGAATCGTGCTTCAGAACTGATTTTTGTGCCATTCCAAGGGAACCAAGATTTAAAAAAAAAACTATTTCTTTTATGGATACTGACACTGTTGGCTACATGACCTATTACATCCGTGATGTAAGCCCATAACACATGCCATTTCAGTGCTTCCGTTCGGTCGTTACTGTCCCATCGTTACTTACTTACCCACTCCACCCCAAGCCAAGTTGCCACATGTTAGTATGGCGTACACAGCGCAAAATAGAGCGTTTTAAGTGTTCATTCTCAACCTCGCAGATTTCTTTAAAGTACACCAGCTTGTGAACTCTGCCGCTCAGCGTCACAATGTGTGCTTTCAAAGTAAGAAGAAGATCCACAATCACTCGCAGGTATCGCAGATTGTCAACCTGCTTTAGACCACAGTTCCTCTTAAGGTCGATGAGTTGGTTTTGAGATTCGCGATGGTGTCGCGCCCTAGTGGTAAGGCGGACAACTACGCCTCCGCCCTCAGCTGTCTTTCAACGAGGATATCAATCGCTCTCGGCTCGGTCGGATGCTGCGTGCTGGTCTGATAGCACGGCATAAGGTAATTTTACTGTGCTCGCTGGTTATTCGGTGACTTCACGGTGGTGATCGGAGTATCAAGACCTACTATACGGAACGGCAGGCTGGAGCAACCTGACGGTGGATCTGGTCGACCAGCAGCAGCTGGTGGAAGGTGGACCCAGGCGTACGGGTGAGTTTACCCTTTATCCATCAGATGTTTTAGTCGGCCAGTTCCATGAACTACTTCAATGAAATATACAGTCCACTTTATCGGAGACAATATTCTTTTGCAAATATGACCCATAAGGTTATTGCCCTGTGTGAGTCAACATGTGACTATTTAAATTAGATTTGCGTTAAAAGCTCTTTTTGCAAAGTTGCACTTATGAGGATGTTCACCTGTGTGAGTTAACAAGTGTTTTTTTAAATTGTATTTTTGTGAAAATACGTTTTCGCAAATATCACACTTATGAGGACGTTCACCCATGTGTGTTAAAATGTGCCTATTTAAAGTGGATTTTTGTGAAAAGCTTTTTTTGCAAATATCACACGAATGAGGACGTTCACCCGTGTGTGTCAACATGTGAATATTTAAAATGCATTTATGTGGAAAGCTCTTTTTGCAAATATCACACTTATGAAGATGTTCACTTGTGTGAATTAACATGTTTGTTTAAATGGTATTTTTGTGAACGCTGTGGCTACGCGCCCGTCTAGACGAGCGTTTCCTCGGTGCCCGTCCATCCACTTTAATAGGTGAAGTGCAGAATTTCTGGAAAGGATGGGCGTGTCGGAGTGCACCACACTAAAAGAGGCAATCTAATACGGGGTAGTCTCCTGTTTCTCCTGTTTTATACATTAGGTTAGGGTTAATTTATAGAAAATATAGCGACGCATCTTCTATAAATTAACCCTGGTTATTTTTTTTAAACCACCAAACATTCACCCATACCACTTTCCTGTATGTACATGAAAAGCTTTGTTTTGCAAATATCACACTTATAAGGACGTTTACCCGTGTGTGTTATAATGTACCTATTTAATTGGGATTTTTGGGGAAAAATCTTTTTGCAAATATGACACTTATGAGCATTGGGTTTAGCTCTCGACCGCAGGACGGACCGGACGTGTTTTGCTCGCTCTGTCACTCACTCCGCAGGCGCACGCTCGCAGATTGTGTCTTTCTCGCATTCGCGTGTGTGTGTGGTGTCATCGTTGCGTCGTGCGTGTGAGTACCTATCGCACACACACACTCTTCTCCACACTCATCTACGATCTACGACACACTCGCGCGCACCTAGCGGCGAGCGACGAGGCACGCGGCCGGCGCACACAAAACACAGCGCCGCCAGGGCTATGCTACAGAAAGACGTATCGAAAATCTCACATTCCAAGATGCCTATGTCTCGTTCTCCTAACACTACTCCACAAAGAGCATACGGCTCTAACCCAGATCTGAATACCTCTCAAATGGAAGACTTGAAATCAACGCCCAACCCAACCGCAGCATTACCAGCGACTCACAGTGGCTCCAACCTCGCATTCAGGAAGCGAAAGCACCCGGAATCTGACATCGCGTTCGCATCCCTGCTCGAAACCATAAATTCTATCAAGACTGAAGTCCTAAGCGGCCTTACTGAATTTAAAAGAGATCAACATGAAACCATGAATAAACTAAATGAGAGTATCTCCCTCATAAATACTGATTTAAAGTCCCTAAACATCACAACAGCTGAAATAAAAGCTGATCTTGCAACTGTACGCATCGACAATCAACGTCTGAATAACACTGTAGACGGCTTAAGTAAAAAACAAAACGCCATCCAGAACAGCGTCACCGAACTGCAATCATCAGTAAAATTCGTCAGCAATCAATACGACTCCATAAACGAGCGCATCATTGCCCTAGACGTCACTACAATTGAGGACTTGCGATCTCAATTAAACGTCTTGCAAGAATCCAACCGACAACAGGCGCAATACGCGAGAATACGGAATCTAGAAGTATCAGGGGTGCCAGAATCAAGAAATGAGAATCTCCCTCAAATCATTATCTCAATCGCTAAGCACACCGGCATTCAACTCACGGAAAGTGACATTGAGAATATCACTCGCATTCAGCCAATGAACCCTAATCCTGATCGTCCTCGTAACATCGTGGTTAAGCTACGTAATCAGGCGTTAAGGGACAATGTGCTATCTGGCTTACGTAAAACCCGTGGAGTCACTACTATGGACATTGGAATACAAGGCGAATCGAAAAGACTGTATGTCAACGAACATCTTATCCCCGAGTACAAGACGTTATATAAATCCTGCAGGCAGATTGGAAAGCAAAAAGGCTATACTTACATATGGATAAAAAACTGCCGCATCTACGCCCGTCGGAACGAGAATTCCCACGTCATCAACATAAGGAGTACCGAGGATCTAAAGAAACTGATATGATATATTTAATATCTCTCATACGTTCACTGGATTCCGACATAATTAGAATTATCACATGCGTTAAAAACCGCTTATGCCTACCTTTTTATTTAATTTCTCACGCTTTCATCTTGTTCTCTTCGCAGCACTACCATTCCTATATAACTATACTAAGTACTTCACTACACTATCAAACTATCACTCGTTTTGCACCTTGGAGTTTTGCACTTACTGCCTCTTGCACTCTGACTAAGCATACTGCACTCTCGATCCCCACCACACACCCTCACCCACACCTTCAATGCTGCCATTTCCATCGCTCACACACACGCGCCCACACTAATCACACACATAACACAGCTACTCGTAGAAAAACTAGTTTACTAGGCCACAATCACTTTTTTTTCATTGAAATACAACAACCATATTACACTTATTTTTCCTTTGGAAATCACTTTAGTTATCAACTTGCGTATAACGCAGAGAGATAATATTTACCAACAAAAATCAAATTGCACACACAACTACACTGACACCTCACGGCTACAACACTCACACACACTTATTGCAACTCCATGCGTGAAATCCCGCTTCTCACATCTTAACACCTCACCAACACAGACGATCATACGTGGGGCACACTAAAAGTTTCCGGAATTAATAAGAATAAAATACTATTAAAGGTCAAAAATGAATTTATTGTTTCTCAAAATATTCTCCCTTTGCGTAAATGCACTTTTTCATACGATTAAACCAATTTTGAAAACTTTTGTGCCACTCCTCCGTGGTGACCTCAGAAACGTGTTTTTCATATTCTTCGACAGCCTCTTCTGGCGATGAAAATCGTTGACCGCGTAATTGGTTCTTAATTTTTGGGAACAGAAAAAGTCACAAGGTGCCGTCACCTGTTACTATGTCCCACACCAAATTTGAAGCGCCTTTGTTGCATCTGGTAAGCATGGCATTGCACCAAGTGACGCGGTGCGTTTTTTGAGCCTCGGTCAAATTGTGTGGGTTCCACCGCGAGCACAGCTTTCTCACACCCAAATGTTTGTGTAGGATTGATTGTATTTGACTCATGCCTATGTCTAAGGATGCCCGAATCTCATGGTAGGTCACATGCCTGTCTGTTTCGATCATACGGCGCACAGCATCGATGTTTTTGTTGTTCACAGCGGTGAACGGGCGACCATCGCGAGATTAGTCACTGAGATTGACACGACCGCGCTTGAATTCTGCAAACCAGCAATAAATAGTCGTCTTGCATGGTGCTTCATCGCCAAAAGCAGATTGAAGCCGAGCGAGGCTCTGATGAGCTGTCAAATTACACTTAAAATCGTAGAAAATCATACTACGAAAATTTTCCAGGGTTAAATTTATGTTAATGTAGACACGCAATTTTTAAAATGGCGCCACAATGGAAAAACAATTGACACTCAGATGAAACAAACTGCATTCTACAGCCAAAGAGTTCCATTTTCAAATGTTGCAATTACTTTTTAAATATTGTTTATGTAAGTGGCCAATTCCGGAAACTTTTAGTGTGCCCTATGTATGTGCGGCGCCTACTAATACTGTTACTCATGCTATGAAATCTTCTGCGTACCCACTAATCTCAACAAGTATATTTTATATAACTTACATAATCGACCATCCACACATTATACCAATATTATTACACATTACTAATATGCATCTGGAACGCGAAAATAAACGACATCCGACTTCGTATCTTATTACTATTACCTATTGTTTTACTTTCAACCACTTTTATCACCATCCGCTACAAATACGAGTATGTTTGCAACTCAATCTGACCTCAAACATTATAGCACACTTACTATTTGTTCTTTATTACGTAATCTTCTCTTGTTCCTTTCTTAAATCCTGCAAAGACAACAAATGCTCATTCTGCTGTTTTGAATTTTTTTATGAGACTAAACATGCCACATTAAATTCAACAATAACATGCTATGACCGCAGAACTCGTCGTCTACAACTATTTATGACTGTAACCATATTGCCACCTTGCCATTCACACTCAAACATTATTCACACATGTCTTAATATCACAGTTTCATTAAACGCTAACAGAGCTGGTATTTAGCCCACTGGCAATATATTACCAAAACGTTCGCGGCTTAAGAACAAAATGTAATGAATTTTACCAAGGCGTACTTGGGAATAACTTCGATCTAATCATAGCGACGGAAACTTGGACACACGACGGGATAAATGATGCGGAGCTCTGCGACCGCAGCCGCTACGACATTTTCCGCCTGGATAGGGACTTAGATGCCTCTAATAGAACCACGGGTGGCGGCGTAATGATTTGCGTACGTCGTGAACTAGGTGCACAACTTTGTGAAGATCTTTATAACCACCCCACTGAAATGATTTGGATCGGAATACCGGCGATTGTAGACGCGGCAGCTAGGCTTCACGCAAATACCTCTTTCCCCTCTGCCTCCGCCCCCACCGCTGCCACCAGCAGCTCGACCGAGTCACGCTCACGCGCAACCAACACTACCACACGCACAAGCGACCTATACATTGCTGTCATTTATGTACCACCACACCACCGCGACCGGCCACTTCCTCGTCACATAGATAGCTTACTCAGTTCAGTTTCGCAAATTGTTTCGAGACAAAATCAAGACAAGTTCTTAATAGTTGGTGACTTTAATCTACCTGCAATTAAGTGGTCCACCGACGGTCCACTCCACACACGAAAGGGTTCTGTAGAAACTCAAGAAGCGGCTTTAAAATTAACTGAACAATTTCAATTTCATGGATTCAATCAATTTAACCTCATACCTAATGCACACGGAAACATTCTCGACCTAGTATTCTGTAACTCGTCTATTGAATTAACTAGACACGACTCTCCAATAATAAAAGAAGACACTCACCACCCACCACTTCTGATTGAGATGACTGACCTACTTATACCTCCACTTAAATTACACAAAACAACTAAGTTTAGATTTCATAAAGCAAACTACGACAGAATTAATGCACTTATATTAGAATTTCCATGGTCAGAAGAACTTCTTATTGGATCGATAGATGATGCTGTTGACACATTTTATAAAATAATATACTCGTCGATCGATGAACATGTTCAAAAAAAAAGTGCTAGCGCTAGTCAGTACCCATTTTGGTTCAGCAGGCCATTAATTAAAATAATGCGCGAAAAAACAAAAGCACATAAACGGTGGAAAAAATCAACGAATCCACGTGACTATGATGAGTTCTCACTGCTTAGAGCCAGACAACACCGTATACAAAAATAATGCGAAAAACAACACAGCATCAATATTAAAAACTCGATTGGCATAAATCCGAAGAATTTCTGGTCCTATGTGAAGTCTAAACGTGGTAGTTCCGAATATCCAAAATTAATGAAATCAGGTAATACTACTTTGTCAAATGGCATAGACATATGTGAAGGTTTTAGTTCCTTCTTTGAGAGTGTGTTTAGCAAGCCGTAGTCAGAATACAATATTTATGACTTACCTCCGCCTCAAAACTGTGACTCTATTCCAATAACCAGTCCTATTATTATTAAAAAAAATAATACTAAAACTTCTCTCGTCTCTAGATACTGCCAAGGGCGCAGGCAAAGATAAAATACCCCCCATATTTATTAAATACTGTGCTACTACCTTGGTGCATCCATTATCTATAATCTTTTATCGCTCCCTATATGAAGGTGTGTTTCCTTCTATTTGGAAAGAAGCCAATATTATACCCATACACAAGAAAGGATCTAAAATTAAAATAGAAAATTACCGGCCCATATCAATACTGAACACATTCAGCAAAATCTTCGAAAAAGTTGTCTATGAGCACATTTACCCACATCTGGCTACATGTATCTCGAACTCTCAGCATGGTTTCATGAAGTCGCGGTCAGCTGTAACGAACTTAGCCTCGTTTACAAACTTTACAATAAATAATATTGAGTCTGGCGGGCAGGTTGACGTGGTCTACACAGACTTCGAGAAAGCCTTCGACCGTGTGGATCACGTGATCCTGCTGGCCAAACTCAACAAACTAGGCATACGAGGTAACTTACTGAGGTGGATCGAATCTTACCTTACCAATCGTTCACAAGTTGTTGCAATAGGTAACTGTCACTCTAGTGCCGTAACTATCCCCTCAGGAGTTCCCCAGGGATCGCACCTCGGACCCTTGTTTTATTTGGTCTACTTATATGACATTTATACATGTTTTAGGAATTGCAAACACTGGATGTATGCAGATGATAAGAAAATCGCGATAAAAGTTACAAACGACATTGATTGCAAACTAATGCAGGACGACTTGAACAGACTGAGCGAATATTACAGAATAAACAGAATATCTGTGAATACTGGTAAGTGCGAAAGTATTACATTCACCAGGAAAAGAAGACCTGTTCTCTTCAATTATACATTAAATGGTGTTGCAATTCCTAAAACAGATCTCGTACGCGATCTCGGAGTGAAATTAGATAGCAAACTGACCTTTACTTCACACGTAGAAGCTATCACCGCTAAAGCATACAAAAATCTCGGTTTTATTCTCAGGATATGCAAACCGCTAAAAAGCACACAGTGTATTAAGACAGTTTACTGCGCGTACGTCAGAAGCACTCTGGAATTTGCCAGTTCCATTTGGTCCCCTAGGTACGGCATTCAAATAAATCGTATTGAAAGAATACAAAAAACTCTAATAAAACATTTAAACTACACTGACAACAGAGGTCGTTGCGACTATAACTCAAGCTGCAAACATTTCAATCTACTTTCGTTAGAAGAAAGAAGACGCCCGGCGGACATGACATTTTTATTTGACGTGATACGCGGGCGCGTAGACAGTGCAGAGCTGCTGGGGGAAGTGGCATTGAATGTTCCGCCACGCCGCACCCGCCATACTCCGCTATTCCGCGAGCCCGCGCATCGCACAAACTATGCTCAAAATTCTATCTTGCCTAGACTAACGCACACATTTAACAACGTATTTCGAGATGTGGACATCTTCCATCTAAGCAGAACAGCATATAGAAACCAAATCAAAACAACACTAAACACTTTATAGATAGATTAGACATATACACATATAATACCTTATTCCTCAATATCTCCCACACATTTTTTCTATTTAGATATAAAGTCATATAAATTATTCTACCTTTTATGTATTACCATACTTATGTAAAATTATTTTTACTATACTTACGATGGCAGTGCTGTGAAGAGCGAACTCGAACTTTAACTTTAGCTTTAACACTGGTTTATTATAAACCTAAACATTTAAATGCGTTTTTTACCTAAATAAAGTGAATTGTGGACTTGCTTAATCTATAAGATATCTACGCATTGCTTAGTGCTCCTTTACGTAATCATTGCATTAGATTGTTATTTTTCACCACCAATCTAGCATTATAATTACATATCTCTCTTTCTTGCAATGCAACTCAAATGTTCTCCGTCTATACTGTGGTTTATACCATACTATATCAATATTGCTTGAATCTGTTATTGTCTTTAATATTGTACAAGTTTTTACTACTTAATTGATTGTAACTGTAAAGATGTTGATTCTATAATAAATAAATAAATTTTCACCCGTGAGTGAAAACATGTGTTTATTTAAATGGGATTTTGTTGAAAAACTCGTGGTTTTTCACCCGTGTGTAGACATGTGACTATTTTAATGGGATTTTAGTGAAAAGCCCTTCTTGCAAATATCACACTTGAGGTTTCTCGCCTTTGTGAATTAACATGTGACTATTTAAATTAGATTTTGAGAACGATCACCCGTGTGTGTTAAAGTGTGCTTATTTAAATGACATTTTTGTGAAAATTTTTTTTTGCAAATATCACACTTATAAGCACGTTCACCCGTGTGTGAAAACATGTGCCTATTTAAATTAAATTTTTGTGAAAAAAATTTTTTGCAAATATCACACTTATGAGCACTTTCACCCGTGTGTGAAAACATGTGTTTATTTAAATGGCATTTTGTTAAAAAACTATTTTTGCAAATATCACACTTATGAGGACGTTCACCCGTGTGTATTAACATGTGCTTATTTAAAGTGGATTTATATGAAAGGCCCTTTTTGCAAATATCACACTTATGAGGACGTTCACCCGTGTGTGTTACCATGTGATTATTTAAATGGGGTTTATGTGAAAAGCCCTTTTTGCAAATATCACACTTATGTGGTTGGTCACCCGTGTGAGTTAACATGTGCCTATTTAAATAGAATTTTAGTGAAAACCCTTTCTTGCAAATATCACACTTATGAAGTTGTCCACCTTTGTGAATGAACATGTGATTATTTAAAGTGGATTTATGTGAAAATCTCTTTTTGCAAATGTCACATTTATGTGGTTTCTCACCCGTGTGTGAAAACATGTGACTATTTAAATTATGTTTTTGTGAAAAGTTCTTTTTGCAAATATCACATTTATGTGGTTTTTCACCCGTGTGTGTTAACATGTGACTACTTAAATTGCATTTTAGTGAAAAGCCCTTCTTGCAAATATCACACTTATGTGGTTGGTCACCCGTGTGAGTTAACATGTGCCTATTTAAATAGAGTTTTAGTGTAAACCCCTTCTTGCAAATATCACACTTATGTGGTTGGTCACCCGTGTGAGTTAACATGTGCCTATTTAAATGGGATTTTAGTGAAAAGCCCTTCTTGCAAATATCACACTTATGTGGTTGGTAACCCGTGTGAGTTAACATGTGCCTATTTAAATTGGATTTATATGAAAATCTCTTTTTGCAAATGTCACATTTATGTGGTTTCTCACCCGTGTGTGAAAACATGTGACTATTTAAATTATGTTTTTGTGAAAAGTTCTTTTTGCAAATATCACATTTATGTGGTTTCTCACCCGTGTGTGTTACCATGTGATTATTTAAATGGGGTTTATGTGAAAAGCCCTTTTTGCAAATATCACACTTATGAAGACGTTCACCCGTGTGTGTTAACATGTGAATATTAAAAATTGATTTATTTTGAAAGTTCTTTTTGCAAATATCACACTTATGAACATCTTCACCTGTGTGAGTTAACATGTGCCTATTTAAATTGCATTTTCGTGAAAATCTCTTTTTGCATATATCACACGCATGAGCACTTTCATTGTGTGAAAACATGTGATTATTAAAATGGGATTTTTGTGAAAAGCTCTTTTTGCCAATATCACACTTATGAGCACTTTCACCCGTGTGTGGAAACATGTGATTATTTAAAGAGGATTTTGTTGAAAAACTCTTTTTGCAAATATCACATTTATGTGGTTTTTCACCCGTGTGTGAAAACATGTGACTATTTAAATGGGATTTGAGTGAAACGCCCTTCTTGCAAATATCCAACTTATGAAGTTGGTCACCCGTGTGAGTTAACATGTGACTATTTAAATTAAATTTGTGTGAAAATCCCTTTTTGCAAATATCACATTTATGTAGTTTTTCAGCAGTGTGAGTGAACATGTGACTATTTAATTTGAATTTGTGTGAAAACCGCTTTTTGCAAACATCACAATTTTCACCTGTGCGTGTCAACATGTGACGTTCTAAGTGATTCTTGCGTACAAAACTTGTACCACAAACGTCACATATATATTGATCTCTTCTTGAACTTCGCACAGGACCACTGCTGTCTTGTGTGACCGCTGTATTTGGTTCATTCTTGATAAGGTGATCTAGTTTGATTCTGTAAATGTAATAAACACGTTTATTAGTAATATGTGAACACAATCTAGGATTATAAAAAATTATCATTGTATCTTGCTTAGCACCAATTAGCTATACGGGGTCAGCACAACCTTCTCGCCTTTAACGTTAGCAAGACTCAGTCCTGTGCGCATTATCTGCTAAGGTCGATCTCTTTCCTTTCTAAGCTAGTTTTCAAGGCAGCGTCGAACCTGTCTCGGAGCACCTGGACCTCCTAGGCACCACCATTTCCAAAGACGTAGGTTTCCAGCAACTAATCGAGTCTAAGTCTAAGACTGCATCCAGAAAGTTCTTGACATATTCTCGAAATCATTTCATTGTCGCACCACTAGTGTGTCTGTCTGTAGGAACTGTCTTCCGGCGAGGGTTTCACGATTTTTTTTTATGGAAACTGACACGGTTGGCTACATCACCTACAACATCCGAGATGTCAGCCCATAACACCGGGTAAACTATCAGTATGCCATGTCGGTGCTTCCCTTCGGTCGTGCCGGCTACACTGAACTGGACGGAAAACACAAACTATTTACATAGCCGTTTCGACCGACGTTTCATTCAGTGCAGTGGTACCAACCCGGGCGGTTTGAACCCTACCACCTAGTAAGTTAAGGGAAGGGACCTACAGTTTTACGTGGAATCCAAACCACGGTCAGCCTCCAAAAGTCGAGCGGTCACCCATCCAAGCACTGGCCGGCCCAGCGTTGCTTAACCGTCAATAGCAACAGTCGACTGTCTGCACCACTGAGCTATCGAGGCTGACATGCTTTAACCTGGGTGTCTTCAAACGTCGTATTACCAGGCTAGACAGCCTAGCAACAGTTCGAAAATCTGTTGGTATGGCACCTAACTGAGGAGTGGTTTCGCGAGGACAGGTGATTTTAGCTCTGTCGACTGCACTATTGGTCTATCGGCACAGCGACCCATGTTTGTTTACATAAATAAAACAAACAAATTTCACGAGAACAAATCTGCATGTAAAAGTTAGTCAATGTGTATACTCGTACGATACTATGGGGTGATATTCTTCAGAAGAGTCAACTGCATAGTATTCCAAACCTACCAGCAAGTATGAAAAGTGTAATGTGTGGAAGAGGGGTCAGAGCAGCAGGTTGCTCAACATCTATATTATCAGATGTGTCGGATATAATGGATAATCCGAAAACAGATGAACAGTGTGCAGTTTACATTAAGATAATCTTGCCTACAGTTTTAAATTGCTCTACAAAAACACTATCCGTTTGACCATTGAGGCTGGCCGTGGTTCTGATTGCAAGTAAAACTGTAAGTCCATTTCCTTCCCATGCTAGGTCGTGAGGTTTGACCTGTAAAGATTGGTACCACCTATTGTTACAGGTTTATCTATCCAGTTCAATGTAGCCGGTACGACCAAGAGGAAGCACTGACATTGCACATGTTTACCAAAGTGTGGCGGGCTAACATCACTGGTGTAGTAGGTGATGTAGTCATGGGATGGATTATATCAAATAAGTATATAATTAAAATGTGAAATCAAGTGAAAAAGTGCACGACAGCTTAGATCTCACTGCTAAGCCAACGGACAATGCGGCGAGCGGAGCTGCGGGCCGGTGCGAGTGGTGTATACGAGGACGTGGGAGACTCACCGTGATGCATCGCCGGCGGGCTCGGGCTTGCAGGGCAGCAACATGTACTGCAGGTCCGGCCGCTGCAGCACCTCGGGCCCGATGTCCAGCTCCTGCTTGACCGAGCAGACGCCATCCTGCACATCCGCACCGCACACTCAGTACTCTCCACACCGCTCCACGTGCATCCTGCTACTTCTCATTCCCACTCTCATAAGCGCATTCCAGTCAGAGATGTGTTTTTTTGTAATCCGTTATGGGTGACTGAATCGGAGATAATATGAAGCATTTCATAACACGCCATATAGATGGCGTGAGTAGCGCTACCCTAACCTAACAGGACCCCCGGTGCGCGAGTTCGACTCGCACTTGGCTGGTTTTTTATGTAATCCGGTATGGGTGGCTGAGTCGGAGGGGCCAAAGCACATGCTCCGACTAGCCAATATCACCTCCGAGAAGGTAGGTGCCATACCCGAGACTTCCCTTTGGATTGCTGGCTATACTGAACTAGAGGAGAACAGAACTGTAGCTCACAGCGTGTGGTGATGTGGTGCCTCCTATCTTGACGATGATGTCTCCGCCCGCAGCCGCACCTTCGATAGCTCAGTCCTGGTAGTGGCCGTCGGCACGGAAACGTCTGGTGTCCGAGTATCCGCTGGGCCCAGCTTCGCACACACATCGGAACTACACTCAACTCAATACTGTCCCTGAGAGCCCGCGCCGCGCTCGATCAAACTTTCTTTTCTATCGTTTTATTTGATTTACGTTTTTGTTTATAGACGTCCAGAGATACCAGCCTTTCGGCTACAAAATCCAGACGTCTACTACCTGCACTCTTGCGAGTACAGTGATCATGTATGCCAGATCGAGACCCCATAGCTGCTCTGTCGAACGTCCGTTCTTCCGAAAAAATCCCATGGGAAACACAAGCTGCGACCTTTCCCCAGCCGATCCGAGCCACCACCCGTCCACCCGAAGGAACCCCCGACCGAAGTCGAGAGCCGGGGGTGAAGCCTTCACTGCCACTGGGGTCAGCACCCTATCCAACCGCAACCTGTGCCCAGGGCCTCAGCGTTTTGTACTAGCCTAAAGGCTTTTGTTTTCACCAGCTATGTATATGCGTGGAAGTGCATATGACCACCACCTAATGTGTACCGGGGATCCACCGGTCTCGAATGACAGACTTACGTCAGCGTCATTAGCTCGTGGGAAATCCATCCCACATCCACATATAAGTGTGTGTAGCACCGACATACCGATCTACATTATTCGCATGTCTACCAATTCTCCACATTGGTTACGGAGCTCTAAGTGGCTCACCACTCGCAGCTTTCGCTACTTATTCCCGTATTAGGTGCTTTAACTACACAAGTACGGAAGCACCAGGGAATCAACGCTAAACCACAACCCCTGCGAGACCAACTCCAGTGTTCCGTGCAGAAGCACGAAGCATTCTGGGGCTTTTAACGGAACCCCGCAGTACTCAACCCAGCGTTTAGGGTAGTATCTCATTTGACCCACCGACCTGAGTGGAATCGGCAGCGTGAGCTAAGAGGAGGCCGAAGCCCCAACTTAGTACTCATGTTAGACTAGCAACGTTTAATGAGTAATCGTCGAGAACAAGTTCTCTACCACACATTATTTCTAACAGTGACGCCCGTTACACCGCCCAGTTGCGGGATAGGGTAGCCAACTGCTAGTTTTAAGGGTAGCCACCGTGTGGTCTGCATAGGGGAACGTCACGGATACTAGTACCCAACTCCGACACCTTGGACGACTGAACGCCTCTGCGACCCCGTACAAAGGTCACTAATACGGGTCTATGGATCCTGGTGGCCGGGCCCGACACCTTGGGTAGACCGAAGTCTACCACTGCGATCGCTCCCCAGCGACTACCCTATCAGGGTAGTCGCTGCGCCGCGCTCGATCAGGGTGGGTATCGTCTTTTTCAGATAAAATGTTTAGATCAAACCGCCCGCTGCCGCTCGTATTTTCTGCCGTCCTGCTACACCTCCGCTGGAACGTCCGGATGGCTCGCTCGCTATACTCGCGAAAGAAAAGGCGAATATCTTTGCACGCCTTTTCGCATCCAACTCAAACATGAACGACCTGGGCGCCAACCCCCCTTCATTACCCCATTGCGGGCGTATGATGGCAAATATTAGGTTCCACCCCAGAGTCGTCTATAAAACGCTACGTGAGTTGGATATTTCGAAGAGTAGCGGGCCTGACGGCGTCCCAGCGATCGTCTTGAAAAATTGTGCTCTGGAATTGGCGCCAGTCCTCACCCGCCTATTCAAACGCTCCTATTCCTCCGGATCAATGCCTTCTTGCTGGAGGAGAGCTTCGGTCCAGCGGGTCCCCAAGAAGGGGAACCCAGCGAACCCATCGAACTATCGCCCTATTGCGATAACCTCACTTTTGAGTAAGGTTATGGAGCGTATTGTCAACTCAGCTCAGCTCCTGACGTACCTAGAAGACTCTAAACTCCTCGACGACAAACAATACGGCTTTCGCAAGCAAAGGTCGACTGGAGATCTTCTAGCGTACGTCACGCATCTATGGGCTGAAAGGCTCGATGGTTTTGGGGAATCGCTGGCGATCGCTCTGGACATATCCAAAGCATTCGACCGCGTCTGGCACCGGGGACTCTTAAGCAAGCTTCCGGCCTACGGTGTCCCCACAAAACTGCGCACTTGGATCTCCAGCTTTTTGAGTGGTCGGTCGATCTTTGTCACCCTAGATGGTGCCTGTTCGGCCGACTACTCAATTAATGCTGGTGTTCCACAAGGATCCGTGCTGTCGCCTACGCTGTTTTTATTGTTCATCAACGACATGCTCTCGCTCGGCGAAATACATTGTTACGCGGACGACAGCACGGTGCACGAAGGGTTCATCAAGGACTGGAAGGGTAGAGAAGCCTCAGCAGCAAACGCGAGACACGAAACTATTGCTCGGGTTGACCAGGTTCTCGAAAAAGTATCCTCTTGGGGGAAGAAGAACTTGGTCAACTTCAACGTAGCCAAGACGCAAGCTTGTGCCTTCTCTACTAAGGCTGATCCGTTTCCTCTCCAAGCCACTTTTCTAGGCAGCCAAGTCCCCAACGATGGTAGTGTGGGCGTCCTAGGTATGGAGGTGTCCAGGGACGTTGGGTTTCGATCGTTCATAGAGTCCAAGGCGAAACTAGCGTCTCGAAAATTAGGGGTCCTTTACCGATGTCGGCGATTTTTCACGCCGGTCCAACTGCTTACACTCTACAAAGCACAAGTAAGACCGGTGATGGAATATTGCATTCATCTTTGGGAGGGTTCCCCTGAGTACCTTCTTTCAGCCTTGGATTCTATTCAGCGACGAGCCATTCGCCTCATTGGTGACTCTGTACTCACAAAGGACCTTCAACCTCTAAAGCACAGACGTATCGTTGGGTCATTGAGCCTGTTTTATCGGTACTACTATGGCCGCTGCTCTGACGAACTTGCTTCCCTTATCACCCCTCCTCCTGTTCGCCTTCGCCAAACCCGCCATACTCTCGCGGAACACCCCTCTGTAGTCGACAGAAGAGTTCTTCGAACTTCACGATTCTCTAAATCGTTCTTGTGCCGCACCGCAAGGTGTGGAACGGCTCCCAGGGAATATCTTCCCCCACTCCTACAATTCACGGATCTTCAAATCGCGGGTTAATAGCCTTTCCCCAGCAACATTAGTCCACCTCCAAGCCGGACTGGCACCTCCTCGGGGGTGAAATTGGCTGCGCCTGAAGTTTCGACCTCGGATAGAGCCACCTAGTTCGGGAGAAATAAAAAAAACAAAAATATATATATATATAACAGTCCGTCGCTAGGCAACCGGACTCTTCTCCTATTCCGCAAGGGGGCGCTGTGTGCTTCTTGCATGAAGACCGCAGCAGGTATAGTCATGAGACGAAGACAATGGAGGCACGTGTACCTATAGTGTTTTGCGTAGATATAGAAATGGCCGGAAAATATCGACCCCCCCCCCCCCCCCCCCCCCTCCCCGGAGAAGAAGCGAAGCTTCTTATCAACCGCAATACATTGGCAAGTCACCGCTATTCTAATGGTCGTAGATAGGAAGATGACACACCTTAACAACAGGCCGTGTTAAAACCCCATGGAGTGTTAACAACTACCATTCTAATAACCCCATCTCTACGCGGCTTTATTTTCGCAATCCTGCCCATCTTCAAATGAAGGGGAGGAATATTATCGTCCTTCAGAATTCAGAAGAACCAGATCGCCGAAGCGAGGGGAATAGGTCTTTGAAGTCCATTTCGACCGCTGTTGGAGGGTGGTCAGATAGTCTGAGCTCCACCGCTTCCAAAAATGTTGCGACATGGCCTGAAATGGTACTCAAATCGCTTTGAAAATGTCTGACACGCTGGAGACAGTGCTGAAGAGGACAGAATTCTCATACAAAATTATTACCAAAAACCAGCTCAGAGTCACAACCAACTCAAACAGCTCTTCCAAAAAACTAATAGAACTAGTCAGGGAGAAGGGGGTAATAGGGCATACGTTTACGAGTAAACAAGAGAGATGCTGTAGGATAGTCATAAAAAACCTACATCACACCACGCCGGTAGAAGCCATCAGAGAAGAAATAGAAAGCACCGGTAATGTCATTAAAGACATTAATAATGCAAGGTCAGGCCCAAATAAATCCCCAACTTCAACTTTTTTTGTAAACTTAGAGCCAAATGACCACAACAAAAAAGTAAAAGAAATAAAATATATCCACAACACGGCAATTGTAATAGAAGACCCAAAGAAAAGTAGGAGCATAGTTCAGTGCATGAGATGCCAACAATATGGTCATAGTAAGAACAACTGCTTCAGTCCATTCAGATGTGTCAAGTGTGCTGAGTCACATCGTGCATCAGACTGTCCAAAAAAAGGTCGCAACACACCAGCAAAGTGTGCCCTATGCCTGGGCAGCCATCCTGCCAATTATAAGGGCTGTGAAGTGTATAAAGAGATATACGCTAGAAAAAGACCTACGCAACTCCCTAGGTCACATCGGCCAACCCAAGATACATTCCAACTCAAAACTCACAACTTCCCACCAATCCCAAAGAGAAAACAAACTAATGAGAGCGAATCAAACACAAAAAACGACAAGAGAAGCCAACATAACCCAACAAATTGGACCTACGCTCAAATTGAGGGGTCAGACTCAAACCACACGAATGTGGAGCAAACACAAGTCCTCATAGACTTATTCCAAAAGCAATCCGCCAAATGGATATATTATTACAACACATAGGACCACTTATGAACCTAATGACAAGCATAATAAATAATACCCAAAAATGACTTCCCTACGAATTGCTACCTGGAACATTAATGGGCTAACCCCAAACATCGATGAAGCAACAACGCTAATAACAGAACAGAAATTGGACATCATACTAATATCTGAAACACACTCAACTAATCGAACATGCATCAGAGTCAAATGTTATAACGTTTATATGACCAATCACCCAGACAATACTGCACATGGCGGGTCAGGGATTATTATCAAAAGTTCCATCAAACACCATCCCCTTCCGGATTTCAGGACTGACCACCTGCAGGCTACTAATCTAGCAATTCAAGATAAAGCCGGTCACTTCAAAGTCTCAGCTGTATATTGTCCACCGAAACACAAAATTAGTAAGAACACATTTGACGAATTCTTCCAAGGTCTGGGTGGCAGATTCATAGCTGGAGGGGACTAGAACGCTAAACATACACACTGGGGATCAAGAATCACTACCACCAGAGGAAGAGAAATGAAACAGTGCCTCGACGCAAACACAATGATTACCCTGTCCACTGGTGAACCCACCTACTGGCCATCAGACCCTAATAAGATACCAGATTTATTGGAGTTCTTTGTGGCAAAAGGCCTGGCAAGGAGGTATTTTAAGTGTGAATCTTGCTGTGATGGCTCTTCAGACCATACACCGCTCATACTAACAGTTAGTACTATTATCATCCAAAACAAACCCAGAGCAACTTTATGCAACAAACACACAGACTGGGACTTCTTTGCTGATTACCTGAATGAAAACATAAACTTAAGAATATCGCTTAAGACTACGCTGGAGGTCGAGGAAGCAACAAAGTACATTACCAACTTAATTCAGGATGCCTGTTGGCGCAGCACACCTGAAATAAAACCCAGTACACAGATAAAAAACCAGAACTTACCACTGGACATTAGGGAAGCGTTGGTTGAGAAACGAAGACTGCGAAGAGTATGGCATGTAAGTAGGCACCCAAGCGATAAAAGGGCCCTAAATAAATGTAGTGCAGAACTAAAGGTGATGATTCAAACCGCCAAAAGGAAAACGCTCGACTCACAATTAGAATCTCTCACCGCTACAGCCGCAATTAACTATTCGCTATGGAAAGCGACGAAAACACTGGATCAACCGCAGACCATGAAGGCACCCCTAAAGCTGGACAAAAACACATGGGCAAGAACCTCCCAGGAAAAAGCAGATGCCTTCGGCAACCACCTCGCTGCGGTTTTTCGGCCAAATGAACGTGAACTAAACATAGACGAAGGCGATCTCGACCTAATACTGAATCAGGACTACCAGCTGGACTTACTCCTAAAGCTCGTGACACCTGCTGAAGTGAGAAGATAAAAAAACTTGAAGATAAAAAGGCACCGGGCTTTGATCTAATAACGGGCACCGTCATAAAACACCTAACACACAAAGGCATAGTTTTACTCACGGTATTGTTTAACTCAATTATTAGGCTGTCTCATTTCCCCAACCTTTGGAAAGTCTCACAGGTGATAATGGTATAGCATAAGCAAGGCAAGCCCGAACACGAGGTAACATCTTATCGATCTATCAGCTTGCTACCAATTATGTCAAAAATTTTTGAAAGAATTATCCTCAACAGGCTCAATCTAACTCTTATTGCAAAAAAAATTTATCCCCAACCATCAGTTTGGCTTCAGAGAGGAACATTCCACGATCGAACAAGTTCACAGAGTGTACAAATCAATCAGACAAGTTCTGGAAGATAAAGAGTACTGCGCAGCCGCCTTCCTTGATGTCCAGCAAGCCTTTGACAGGGTCTGGCACAAGGGGCTATTGTACAAGATAAAGTCATACCTACCACACACATTCTACCCAATACTAAGGTCATATCTATCGGAAAGGATATTCCAGGTGAGGGAAGGGGAATGCACATCAACCTTCCATGACATACTAGCTTCTGTTCCGCAGGGAAGTGTTCTCAGCCCAACTATGTACTCCATATTCACAGCAGACTGGCCTGAAGATGATGACACCGTGACGGCAACATTTGCTGACGACACAGCAGCACTGGCAACTGCCCCCCGGTCAAGCTTGGCAACCAAGATCTCCCGCACGCTGACAGTGTAAAATACCTTGGAGTCCACCTAGATCGTAGGCTCACATGGAACAAACATATCAAAGCCAAGAGGAATAAATAATAATAAATAATAAAGATAGGAACAAACATATCAAAGCCATGTCACCGCTTCAGAACCCTGACCTGGCTCCTGGGCAGACAGTCCAAGTTATCACTACAGAACAAGCTCTTGGTCTTCAAGGGAATCATAAGACCGATATGGACATATGGGTTACAGCTATGGTGTTGCGCAAGCAACTCAAATGTGAATATCCTGCAAAGGCTACAGAACACCATTCTCCGCACTATCAGCAACGCTCCTTGGTTTATGACTAATAAAGAAATCCACAACCTACTCGAGATTCCTACAATCAGTGAGGAGGCTAAATGTGTCATAAAAAGGTATAAAACCCGGCTCTCACTCCATCCCCACATCCTGGCTCCAACACTGACCCAACCCGCAAAGAAGAGGCGCCTGCGGCGAAAACACATCTTGGACCTGGAGAACTAGGACTCTGGGACAGCAACAAGGGAAGAAATTGGACTCACTGGAGACCGATTCTGAAAGTCATAAAAAAACAGAAAAACAAAAAACCTGCTTATAGTAAAAAAACTGAGGTAGCAAAAGAGG
Source organism: Nematopogon swammerdamellus (assembly GCA_946902875.1). Taxonomy (NCBI): domain Eukaryota; kingdom Metazoa; phylum Arthropoda; class Insecta; order Lepidoptera; family Adelidae; genus Nematopogon; species Nematopogon swammerdamellus. The sequence goes on from OX336352.1 coordinate 18,659,010, forward strand.
AACAAAAAAAAAATCACTTTAGCCTTGAAATAGGCTCTGCTGTCCAATCATATTCCGGGACTGAAGTTAATGATTTCTCGATAAGGAAATGAGCACCAGTGAGAATGTCGAATTCTGATGGGTCCGATGAGGATGCATTGACGTGAATTTAAAACCGCCTCTACCCCCCGTGAAAACTGTTGTTAACTCTTCCGCTTGTTTTAATTAATTAAATAAAAGCTTTAATTAATGTATTCAATGCCGCTGATAATTCCGCTATAAAGGATATGTAATTTTCCGTGGATAGACCGTAAGAAAAACGCGCCGCACTCGGTTCGTTATATGAGTTAGGACCCGCTACCGCAAAACCAAATACTGGGAAGACCTGGTCCCATTTTCACTAGGCCCCCCTGCAATTATTATTCCCAAGTACATCTAAGCCTATAAGTAGGTCAACAGATTTCGATTCAAAAAAATGCTCATCCGCAAGTGGTAAATATTGATAATAAGAAAGAAGCGTCTCATCTAGTGTTGAAGTAGGAAGGTGACCGCCCACCTTATTTAAAATAATAGCTCCGGTAGAAAGAATAGGGTGCATCGCATCGCGAAGCCGTATGGTTACCTCCACCATCTTTACCTCTACTCTGCCTACCCCTGTTAATGGAAAATGTGCTCGATACCGCGGAAACCCTAATTTATTTGTTAATGAATTGGTTATAATTGAAATTTGTGAACCGCTATCTACCATGGCCCGCGCCACATGTGAGTACCCCGCTGCAGATTTCACCGCAAACAGCGCAGTGGCTAAGATGACTGAAGGATGTTCGGTTTGGTTGCGGGAGTGGTCGGCTAGTCAGCGACCCCCCAGTTGAAGGCCCCTGGCCGGAATGGCCAAAGTTGCACGGCACCGGTGGTGAGATGGACCGTGAGTGTCCGCGACGGCACACGAATGTTCGGCACACATTCGTGGATGGACACTGACTTATGGAATGTGTTTTGAGACAAGCGAAGTACCATTTCCACTCAACCACTACCGCCTTCCGCTGTTGGGGTGTCAGAGCGCCAAAGTTTCGCCATTTGTACATTGTGTGGCCTTGCCGCTCGCAATACTGGCAGTAGTAAGCCTCCGTTCTCAGGCTAGCCGGCCCGCACCTCTGCTTGGTAGCAAGCCTTACGCGTTGTCTGCTTGTCGTTGTATGGAGCCGCGCCTTCAGTCGGCACTGACATTTTTGGTGTTACCGCTTGATTTTCCGCTGTCGACTCCAGTAACTACTCTGCACTCACCTTCCAGGAACGAGGTCAACTGGTCAAAGGTGGGCAACACAGTTTTAGTTTCCGCTGGCAGCAGAAGGTACTGCTCAAATCGCATTCGAGTTTGTTCCGCAAGTTTCCGCACAGCGATGGATAGCAGCAGGAAAGACCAATCTTTGACCGGCAACCCCAAGTTGATCAGCGCCTTCGTGTTTTCGAGCAACGTGTTGAGGAACGCCCGCAGTGCATGGCCAGAGTGCACCACCATCGGATATGCGACAGTGTTTGTTACGACCTTATCCGCCAAAACTCGCTTGTTACTGTACCGATCTCGTAGGATCTCCAGCGCGATGATGAAATTATCATCGATCAGCTTAAAGTGCTGCACCAATGCCCGCGGTTCATCCGATAAGCACCCCAATAAGTAGTACAGCTTCTGCGCCCCGGACATGCTGTTGTCACCCGCGATGAGAGAATTGAAGATACTCGCAAATGACTCGTACTCGATTCGACCGGAGAACCTAGGTAGGTCGATCCTGGGTAGCCGCAAGTTCCCTACTACCTTGATGATGTCTCCGCCTGCAGCCGCACCTTCGATAGCTCAGTCCTGGTAGTGGTCGTCGGCACGGAAACGTCCGGTGTCCGAGTATCCGCTGGGCCCAGCTTCGCACACACATCGGAACTACACTCAACTCAATACTGTCCCTGAGAGCCCGCGCCGCGCTCGATCAGGGGGTGGATATCGCCGAGTTTGTCGCGAAGCATGCTTTATTGTATTGTATTGTTTATTGGTCGTTCATGTGGCAGTTAGACTGCACTCTAACTTGCCACACCATCCGGTTCGATAACACCCACGAAGAATATCAGGCAAGAAACTTCGCAGGGAATTTTTTTTTAATACATACATATTATTACAAGTATTTTAGTGACTATCCACATAATAGCATCGCTTACATGTACAGCTCAGTGGATATGGTAGATTGAACAGTCTGTTGGTCTTTCCGAATAAATAACATAAAATAAAATAACTAAATAACCTCGTCAAGGTGGTCGTCAACATCTGCTGGTTCACTCTTCACTGCAGTATCCACGTCCAGTGAGCGGGCATCATCAGGAACATCAGCGGGCTCTGCCATTAGACATTTGCTATCCGCCATGTCCTCGTATGTATGTCTGCAACAACACTTCAGGGTTTTAAACAGTAGCGGACACAGAAATTAACACAGGGCATGAAGGTTATGTAGAAGACTGGTAGAGCGGAGATGCACAGCCTAGCGTGGCGCGAAGTTCTGTAACTCACTGATTGTCTGGAGTATCTGAGAGTCACTCAGTCGGTTCTACAGGTACTATCGTGGACCTTGCTCGTGGTGCTTGCATCGCTTATCCCTCGCCATCCAACCTATCTTCGCAGCACTCGTCGCAGGTAAACTGAACAAACTTTTGTTGTTGACATTGGGCTTTTTAGAACCCCGCTGACTAAATTTTTATCATCAATTTTATTGACAGCATCCCTGGGGAACTAGGAAACTCACTCGGGCACAGCACAACACAGGAAAGATTTGCAAAAACTATTGATTTCTTCTGAGAAGTTGGGTGTCTACAACATATAGATGTCGTGCAGTGAGCTAATATATATTCTACTAGAGTATTTACTCGGGCAACGGGCATGGCTCTACCGAGTTGAGACCAAATTGACCAGTTGAGACCGGTCGATTGCGAGCAGCCTGAGCTCATTGCACGCGCCGCTGCCGCCCGCTGCGCGCATCGCGCGGCGTCTCGCGCCAGCCATTATGCACGGTTGTGCGTTCCGATATAGCAAAAATCATATAACAAAAATATTGGAAAAACTGATGGGATGGCGTCCAATGCACGTGTTGGGTTGTCCTTGATCGGCAATGTCACGGAACGCTTTACGCTCACCGTTTGCTCGCTAGCTCCTCTCCCGCTCGCCACCCAGCTGCCTTGCCACACACGGTAGGCGAAGGTCTTTTATCAACCATACAGGCAGGAGGTAGTACACAACATCTACACGTCTCTCTCTCACCGCAGCGATCAAGATTAAACAGCGAGTGAACCATTCAATGCGTGTGTTTACACGTTCAATTCAACAATCATTCAATCGCATTGAATGTTGAACGGCAAAAGTGAAAATATTGAGCAAGCTCAATCCTTTCAATGCGGTGGAACGTGGTTGCCCATGTTGTTGTTGTTGTTGTTGATTTGGGGTTGGCTCTAAGCCTGCAAACTAATCCCGCTTGGTTGGGGACCTTCGTGCAAAACCCCTATCCCTTAGTCGACTTTTACGACATGCGACGGGGAGACATGCAGTGGGGCTATTCTTTCGTACCGACCCCACACGGTACGTGGTTGCCCGTGATTGAACATTGACATTGAATGGTTCACTTTTAAGTTTACACTATTCAATTTGGTTGCAGAAGTGAACCGTGTAATATCACCATCACCGAACGCTTTACGCTCACCGCTCGCTCGCTAGCTCCTCTCCTGCTCGCCACCCAGCTACCTAACCTCACACGGTAGGCAAAGGTCTTTTATCAACCATGCAGGCTCTTCTGTTCTAATTTGTATCGTCAATCGTAATCCCAAGAAACGCAAAAATAATATTGATTTGCTGCGCGCCAAACACAGCGCTCAGCTGCCACGTGCAACGCAAAGAAAAGTCATATATTTTGACTTTTTTTTTAATTTTTTTTTTTTTTAGGTTAATTCGTCTCCTCCCGAAACATGCAAAACTCATTAGAGTATACAGCCAATTCTGTTGTAGCTTTTAACGTCTGTTGTATAAGTTCTCGCACCGCGAGAACCACAAAAATATATATTTTTAATTACAACGACGACGCGACAATCTTCCGTATAATATTGGCTTGGATGCCGGGTCTTTCTGCCATCAAGTGTTGACTCGGTCCGCCTCCTGAAAGACTTCCTGGCTCCTTTAGGCAGACTTCGGCTCGAAGGAATCTGTGGTATATATAATGCGATCATACGGAGTCATCTTGTTATGGAACTTTCATATTGGAACCTTCAAACAAATCTGCTATGCAGAAGCTTGATCGTATTCAATCCAAGTGCCTCCGCATCATAACGGGAGCTATGAAATCCAGTCCAATCAACGCCCTCCAGGTTGAGTGTGGTAGACCCTCCTTTGTTTTTACGTCGTTAGTTTCTGGCTGACACATTTTTAATTAAGGCCATACAAATTTCGAATCATCCACTTATCCCCAAACTACGACTTCTTTCAAAACTGTCATTTGAAAAACCCTACTGGATTAACAAGCCAGCTACTAGACTAGTCCGTAGTTTTCGTAAATTTAATAATCTTCGAGCTCCAGTGCAACGATCTCTTCATCTTCCCCTATTCATGACTCCATACGAGGCAGTCATATTCAAACCAGATGTAATTAAAAAATGTGGTATAGACAAGGATTCTAAAAAAGCTGATACATTATTTAATTTGCTCATCTCCAAAAATTGGCAAGGTTGGGATCTTATCTTTACAGACGCTTCAAAATTATCAGAGAAAGGGGGTGTAGTAGGACGCGGAGTAGGGGCTGCTGTATATCATAAATTCATCAATACTTATCAAATAATTAAATGTCCACCGGAGACTACACAGTCTATACGGGAGAGTGCACAGCTTTACTGAAAGCAGTAAAATTTGTGCATCTGTTTCAAAAATTAGAAAAAGTTATCATATTTACAGATTCACTTAGTGCTTTACAGGCCCTAGTGCAAAACCCTTTTTACTCCAAATTACATAATCCCATAATTTTCAATATAAAGAATTTAGCACCGGTGCAGCGACTCTGTCAAATTTAAATGAAATATTTTATTTATAGGTAGTTTTAATTTTTATTTATTTATTTATTTTTTAGGTTTAGTTTATAAGTTATTTTAGTTTAGTTTTATCATATTTCTTAATTTTAGTTGAATTTTATTGTATTAGATTATTTTGATTAATTTTACTAATAAATGTAATTACTAATTACCCACAAAAAACATTTTTTTTTTCAACTGTCTTAATAAAAAACAAATCACCCTGGCTTGGATTCCGTCTCACTGTGGCATCGCAGGCAATGAGCGTGCTGATGCCCTTGCTAAGGAGGCTGTGGTGCGAGGGGATAAATTTCACACGATCTGGTTTCACTCTCTCAATCATATTTATCTCAATTTTGGACTAATGTCTGGAAATCCTCCAGTAAACACAAAGGCTCTCATTATGCACAGTTTCAGACAAATATTCCAGCCCGACCACGGTTCTTTAAGCTAAACGTCTCGAAAGTTGCCACTTCTGTAATCTGCAGGCTTAGGCTCGGTCATTGTTGTACTCCAGTTCACCTGGCCAGGCTCCGCATCCTCGACTCTTCCATTTGCGAATGTGGCCTGGAAGAGGAAGATCTAAATCATATTTTTTTTTTCGGTCCCTTATATAATAATTCTCCGCCACTGTACTCTTCTTTTCCAATTCTTAAGGTTTCCCTCCCCACTAGCATTAATTGCTTACTGTTGATTAAGAATGTTAAAATTTTGAAAGTATGATAACAATATAAAATTGTAAATAGAAATACAAACTTGTAACAAAAACGACATGCACCGCCTCAAAATTAGGTTAGGGTTAATTTAAAGAAGATGCGTCGATTTTTTTTTAAACCACCAATACATCATTTATTTATCACTTCAAGGAGTGGTTCCGCTGGATCGCAGGAACAGCAGGCACGACAATGGCTTTCAGGTGGCGCACCGGTGGGTGACGGAGGCAAGCGGCACATGATAAAACAAAGGAACGCTTGCGCTGTAGATCAGCTTATTATAAACGCGAAATTGCAGAAACGAAACGTAACAAAAACGACATGCACCGCCTCAACATTAGGTATGGTTATTTTTTTTTTAACCTCCAAAAAATCAGCTTATCTACAGCGCCATCGTTCCTTAGTTCTCTCCTGTGCCAGACCCGTGACGGAGCCATCTTCCTCCGGCAGTATGAAGGACTTATGTAAAAAATGCTTGTAATTTTTTTTATTTATATTACCACCCAAACCACTGAGTTTATATGCTCGTTTCCATCAATACTATAATAATAAATCTGTAAGAGATGATCATGCAGTAAGTTACCTTGTTTTATGGGATACTAAGTTTGTAGACTCTATGTATATATAGGCTTAAATTAGCTAAGTAATCATCACAATAGAAATGCTCTAAACGTATTAAAATGTTTAAAAAAACCCAGTTACAAATGTTACAATCAGTTACAATTCATTAACCTTCAGTCAAAAATGACAGTACGTTAGAATAATATTTTTTTTGTTTGAGTGTTGGTTTCCTTGCAGGTGTATTTCATATCAGAGTCATTTTCACCAACTTTGTCCCATAACGAAATTTTTGTAACGAAACTCTAAATATGTAACGAAATTTTATTTATAAAGTAACATTCACATGGCTTGCATTTTAATGGATAGGTAAATAAAAACACAAAATGTATTGAATAACCAAAATTTATTGGATCTTGTTGGTTTATCAGTTGAATCTTGCAAAAATATAAAAACCTACTTCAAAAATGTATGAAATAATAATTCTTTTCGGACAAAAGCAAGCAAAAAAATTATGGATGAAAGAAAACCTAAGTGGATGAAATCCTTTTATGCTTTTGTGACGCTTTCAACTCCAGGGTCCTAAAAGAAATATTATTTCATACATATTTGAAGTGGGTTTTTATATTTTTTTATAAATAGGTAATGTTATGTTGAGAAAATTCCAATATGCATGGAGCTTTAAACTACAAAGAAAAGATTTCGTTACGTAACGAAATATAACGAAATCGTAACGAAACGTAACGAAATTTTTTGCAAAAAATATCCTAAAAATTACTTCCCTGACAACAATGGAATCAAAACATTACAAAAGCACTAGATAAACGTAAGATCTATGACATATAAAATCGGGATCAATATTCTAGAACAACTTTCCGGGAAAAGGTTGTGTTTTAGTCCAGCGTAACGAAACTTTTTTCACTTTTTTGAAACGACATTCTCACCTGAACTGCTCTCACTGCTTTGATTTATTTTATTTATTTATTTAATGTTAACGAAATCAACAGTATTACATTTAGAATATAACTAACATTATTTATACAAAAAACAAAGCAAATTATAGATTTCACTGATTAGAACCGTATTTTGTTCTACATACAGACAGATGCATAGGTACTAAACAAAACAAAGGATGAAATTAACACATTTTTACAACAATATATTTTGCAACAAATATTTTTAGCTACCAGGGTGTGTGTGTGTGAGGGTGTGTGTGTGTGTGTGTGTATGTGTGTAAGGGTGTGTGCGTGTGTGAGAGGGTGAGGGTGTGTGTGTGTAGGAGAGAGTGTGTGTGTGTGTGTGATTATTATTATTTTTTTTTTTTATTTATTTCTTGCCCTAGTCGTACGTCGGGTTTAAAATTCCAGACACTATGTGCTTCTTAAATACCGATTTGTTATGGAGATAGGGATCAATGTTGCTAAAGTCTCTATTGTATGTTCTGGCTAAACGAGTGAGGACAGAGTTTTGGGAATAGTTCGTGCGGCACGGGGGTACACTATATAGGTAGGCAGCGGTGTGACGTGTGCGTCGACCGGGCACGTGCAGCCCAAGCATCTCCACCAGAGCCGGAGAGTCCACAGTTCCTCGCACCACGTCGTGCAGCAGCAACATGTCCAGCAGAGATCTCCTGTCTTCGAGGGGTAACATTTTGTAGTGTTTACAGCTGTCAAAGTAGGAGGGAAACGATCGCCTCTCGCGGTAATTAATATGTTTGATGAAGCGTTCTTGAATATGTTCGATTTTTTCTTTATATACCTTGTATTGCGGAGACCATACATTACTAGCATATTCAAGGACGCTTCGAACGTATGCAAAATATATCGATTTTGTGCAGGTTAGATCTGTGAAGGATTGACTCACACGCAGCACAAATCCAAGATTTTTAAAGGCTTTATTCGTTATTATGTCAATGTGTTCCCCAAGGGTTAATTTGCTGTCTAGATAAACACCAAGATCTCGAACAAGCTTGACTCTTTCGAGTGGAGCGTCGTCAATTGTGTACTTAAATTCGATAGGGCATTTGCTACGTGTGAAAGTTATTATCTGACATTTGTTTATATTTACTGTAATTCTGTTTTGTTTGTAGTACCGCGAAAGACGATCCAAATCACTTTGCAACCTTGTACAGTCCGTAACATTACCCATCTCCAGATATATTTTAGTATCGTCAGCGTAAAGGAGATGCTTAGCGTGCTGAAAACAAGTGTATATATCGTAGAGATAGGCATTATAAATCAAGGGGCCTAGATGCGATCCCTGGGGGACTCCTGAAGGAATTCCTACGAAGTTAGATTTGTATCCACAAAGAACCACCGCTTGAGATCGATTCGACAGGTACGACTTGATCCAGCGTAACAAGTCACCATGTATTCCAAGCCTGTCTAGTTTTGACAAGAGAATGATATGATCCACACGGTCAAAAGCCTTTTCAAAGTCCGTGTAGATCACATCAACCTGTTTCCCTTTGTCCATATGGTGGAACACATAGTGGGAAAATTGAGCTAGGTTTGTAGTTGTGGAACGTCGTTTCAGAAAACCATGTTGATGTTCACTTACGCCACGGGATATTATAGGATAGATGTTGTCATAAATTATCTTTTCGAAAATTTTGCTGAATGTATTCAAAATCGAGATGGGCCTATAATTTTCAATTTTAGTTTTTGGTCCCTTTTTATGAATTGGTATGATATGTGCTTCTTTCCAGATTTTAGGACATACTCCTTCGTGGAGTGATCTATTAAATAATATACTGAGTGGGTAAGCTAAATTATGGGCGCATTTAACTATGTATAGAGGGTGAACCCTGTCACTACCAGCACCTTTGGATGCATCAATATTACGTAGTAGTTTTAATACAATTTCTGGAAGTATTACTAAGGTGTGAATGTGACCGAGATCACCAAGCGCGGGCAGCGGCAGGTCTACATCAACAGGTTGAGCCGTCGAGCTCGGTTGGCTAAACATACTGTGGAAAAATGCATTAAAACCATTGACAATATCTGGGCCTTCAGAGTGTGAGGTTTGTCCGTAAGTCAAACTAACGGGGTATGCTGAACCTCCTCGTTTTGATTTAACGTACGACCATAATTTTTTGGGCTCTTTTTTTATTAAAATTTGGGCTTGTTTAACGAATTTACCGTAACATTCCTTCTCGACTCGATGAAATATCTTTCTAAGTAACGAAAATTCATCGTAATCTACAGGATTCTGAAAACGCTTCCAACGAGCATGCACCTTGGTTTTTTCTCGAATTATTTTAATCAGCGCCCGGCTGTACCAGACTGGATAACGATGAGAGGTTGATTTATTAGTGGTAGGAATATATTCTTTTATACTTTTAAATATTTGCTCGTAGAAAGCGTTCACCGAGTCCTCCACCGTACCTACATTCAATAACACGTCCCAATCTATCTGAGATAAAAACATATTTATTTCAGGGTAATTACCTTTGAAAAATTTGATTTGAGTGGAAGGCATTTGATTTGAGTGGAAGGCTGCTTCCAAAGACGCCATTGCAGTTTTTTCGTCCACCAATAAACATCGGGCCGGTGTTGCCAACCGTATGACTTAAAGCAGCGTTCAATATCTCGATAAATCACTGCCCAAAAGCGTAACGAAACATTATGTAACGAAACTCTAAAAAAAGTGCGACATGAAAAAAAAAAAATTCATTTCGAGAAGAATCGAAGAGATATAGTCCTAATTGATAAAGAAATGTAAAACAGAACATTACTTTGATTGGTTTAATATGTAAGTAAATTAATAGAATAATAGAAACTATTTTTAAAAAATGTCTAATCCTGCAAAGGTCGAGACTCGAGAGTGACATGACGATTTTTGTATGGAGAGCAAAATCAGGGCTTCGTTAATCGTACAATTGCCAAATAATTAAAAGAAGTAGAGCTTATACACTATTAATTCCCAACGAATAAAGATATTTTCTGTTAAATGCCATTTAATGTTTATCAAATACACAAGGAAATATAAATTTTTCAATTTAGAAATTGAGACAAAAAAAAATTCTCAAAAGGACAAAGTTGGTGAAAATGACTCATTTACGCCCACGGCCTTTTAATCATCTATCCAAAGAGCTATCTCGTTCTAATAGGAACAATTGATTGAAATAGCAATAGACGTAAACGTTATCTGGATCGTTATTAATGAATTAATGTTGGGCAGCATACCTTACATTTATGTATTTAGCAGAAAGGATCCAGACCCACATTTCCCCCATTATCTCTATAAAATTGTATTGCATATACTACAAAACGTAAACCACTATTAAATACTGAAAATTAGCTAAGTAATCATCACAATAGAAATGCTCTAAACGTATTAAATGTTTGACTAAACTCAGTTACAACTTCATTAGCCTATAACTCTGAACCGAATGTGGATTGGGTCCTTTTCGTGTAACTACGTCCTACATGTTCCCTTTTAATTTTCTCCTTCATCTGAGTGCAAATTATTCATTATTTATATCAAAATTATTTCTTTTGTCTATGTGAGATGAGAAGTAGTACTTATTTATTAGGTACCGTGTATATTTCAAGACTTGACGTTGGCTTAATAAGTCGAACGTATATCGGCTAATCGCCAGAATTAAAAAGAAAAAGAATGAGAAGAAACTGAGACGTCGGCGGTCAAAACCGGAAGCGGCTTCATCTTTTTTTTTCTTTCAGAACGTTCTTTCCTTCCGTTTTAGAAAAATAACTAGCAAGTTTGAATCCCGTATAAAAACCCATACATGTTATCAACGGCCTTCTGTCGTTTCTCCTCATCTACCGCGAGTGCACCTCACCCCTACGCTCTGGGTTCCCGCGCTCGGTTCGACAGCTCCGACATATACTACCGCGCTATCGTGACTATACTCGTAGTGCACCTAACTGCATCGCCCACGCCTCGCTAACAGCGTGCGGCGAACTACGAGTTCTAATGGCGTTCGTCCGGCTACACCGTACGGCGCACGAAGAAGCGGTTCTACTCGTATTGTTCCTCGCATATTTTTTCACCACCATGTGTTCCTCCAACCTTGTGCACTCTCTGCCACTACCGCAGGCCATACGCGCCTTCAGCGCAGCGCCCCGCGTCTCGTGCGGGCAGCGTCATCTTTTCTTTCGACTTCCCCAAAATAATTTTACCGAACCGGCAACTGGGCCGAATACTAAGATGTGGGTACTTTGCCCTACATAAATTTCTTCTCTCTTGTTCTTTCTCATGTTTCTTTAGGTAGCCTGGCTAGGCAACGCTGTGTCCTCCAGCCAAGCCAGGCACATTAAACGCAATTACAACGCGCTAATACTGTAAATTGTTCGTTTAGCTTCTCCCTACGAAGTGGATCGAGACGGGGGGGGGGGGGGGGGGGGTGGGGGGGGGGGCTGTCCCCGTCCGTACTGCACCACTCAACGCACACGGCCAGTTAACGTCGTTGGGACTCGGCGGTGCTACCACTGCTGAGGCCTCCGCACCTTCCCGGCGTCGTGTCTGGAGGACCTACCGATTCCGGACACCGCACTACGCTATCTACATCAGACCAAAGGAAGTGTGACTCGACCTCAACTTAAACGCGTTAACTTGCCGGGTGCGATCCTACGTGTAAACTCCAGTTGTTACTAAACTCAAAATAAATTGTTGTACACTACATAGCATTTTACTTAAAGAACTCATTACCCACTTAGTCCAGCGTGGCAAGGTAAGCACATAAAACAAGATGCCATTTCATAAAATTTTGATAGATTATCTGTGATAGATAAGTGATTCCATTTTCCTTCTTGGCTTTCCCATAATAGTTTTTACATTTTTTCACCCCACACGACGGCATAATTCCACGACCATAGAGCAGTTTGTAGGTACCTATATATTGGTCAAACAAGCGTGAACGCAGTAACGGATGAATCGAAACTGACAGCTCAGCAGCCCCGGATCTACATATTTTTGGCAAAATCTTAAAATGCCGCCCTTTTGCGCTCGTTAATTTTTATAGTAAAATGGGTGATATTCCCGAAAGAAAGGGGGTTATTCTAGGTCATTTACTAATACTAATGCCAAAAAGGTATGTATTTTTTTTTCGAGGTTTGGAAAACATAAAAAATATCGAAAAGAGGACATTGTATTTTATTAATGAAAAAAATTCACATTCATTTCGACATTATACAATGGTTGGCGCGAACGGGCGTAAAAATTCCTACTTATAGTGTCCATAATCTACGGACGCCGCGTTTCATTGAGTATTTATTCTGCCACATAATAAGTACATAACCAAAGAGTTTGTATTACGTAATACAAACTCTTTGTACATAACTAATAGATAAACTCTGGAATGCTCTCCCTGCCCATATATTTCCCCCCAAATACAGTCTCGGGTCCTTCTAGAGGGGCGTGAATGGGCACCTGTCAGGCCGGCATGTTATTCGCAACCCCCGCATATGACCGAATGTCCACGTCGTTAGACACCTAATGGGTGGATCGGCACCATAATGTCGCGCTGTCAATAAAAAAAAAAAATACTCAAATCTTTTTGCATAATATGCAAAAAAGAAATTATATATTTTACATCTTTTTTATACACTAAAAATAGTGCATAGGTATTTATTTTGTATGTACCACAAAATGATCAGTACACAAAATAGTATATGCAGGCTGTTTCAGGATAAGCTTGAGAAACTTCAGGAATAGAAAGTACTCATTATTAGAAGAAAAAAATCCTTAGCACTCAAATCGAAATTCTGTATTTTTTGTTTCATACAAAAATTGAAAATTTTTATAAAAACTCGATGGACAGTGAGATTTGTCAACAGTGCTGTCTAGGTCTAGGGAGTGAAATGACCTAGTCTAGTAATCTTTTTCTTTTGATGTCATTCAAATTTAAGTGTTTGGAATTACCTACATGCAGTACAATTCTACTAGTTAAGCATGTAAGTTAGTCATTTTATTTTTATTTAAAAAAGGTGGACGTTAACCGTCAACCAAAGCTCGATGAAACGATTTTCAGCAAAAAGTACTATAAAATGACCGAATCTGGGAAAAAGTTTTAGAGCTTTTCGTCTTCAAATATGGACCGCTTTCGAACCCTGAAGTTACGAAACCCTATCATGAAACATTCTGTATATCGGTATTAAAAAAGAAATGTCTGGAAAAATGAAATACAGGAATCAATAAAATAAAAATTAAACCATAATTTAATTTTTTATTGAATGTATACGAGCAAAATAATACTGACTGGATTGGCCTAAGGCGATGCGTGCGGGCGCGGAGTGGAGCCACCTCCGCCGCGCCGCCGATCAATATCGGTGTATCAATATCAATCAATCAATATCACATCAATTAATACAGGTGCGCACGCCGATATTAAGGCAATCACATACCTTGGAAAATCATATCATTAAAAAAATCTAAATTTTTCGATTTTTAAATACCTAAATAAGTAGTCATGTTAACTTCTTCAAAAAAATGTATGTGATTGATACCTACATCCTTTTTAAAGTGAATTTGGTAGTTTGACATTTAAATTCCAATTATTAATGTACAAAAAATCTTTTTTTTAACCGACTTCAAAAAAAGGAGGAGGTTCTCAATTCGACTGTATTTTTTTTTTATGTTTGTCCCGTCAGACCTTTCGACTGGGTGAACCGATTTCTATGATTCTTTTTTATTTGAAAGCTGGTGCTTCCCGTGTGGTCCCATTTCAATTTTGTCAAGATCGGATTGAAAAGCGAGGCGGGATTGCGAGGCCGAAGGCCGAGCGATGCCGCCGTGCACATTAGCAAAAAATTACTATAAAAAACTGTGAAATAAAAAACTATTAAAAAATATATCAAAACCGCCTTCAAAAATGCATGAAATAAAAAAAATCGAACCCTAGAGTTGAAGGCGGTGCTAAAGCAAGCAAAAATAACCGACCGCCTTCAACGCCTTCCGGGTTAGATTTTTTTTATTTCTAGGTTCCTTTATAGATATTAAACCAATTATCTTGAAAACCAAATAGATATATTTTTTTCTAAAATATAAATAGAACTGATTAGGCGTGCGATCCAACCACGCGCGCGAGCGGAGCGGGTGCCGCTCTACCGCGCCGCGCCGCTGCCGAACGTATGCCGCTCGTTCGGCCGACCGACCGACTACGCTACGGCGCGAGGCGACGATGACGACGGCGACGACGCTCGCTTACTAGACTAGCCGCTGCGCCGCCCCCTGCCCCCTCCGCCGCCCGGATCAACGCCTACGCTCCTTTACCATTACACGAATTATTTCGCGACCATTTTATCGAATCGAAATCAAAGATATATTTTATAAGTAATTTACAATTTATTATTATGTTTATGGGTGTGATTTTGCCGCCCCCCAATCTTGCCGCCCGGGGCAAGTGCCCCTTCCCGCCCCCCCCTAGATCCAGCCCTGCAGCTCAGGTATTCTAAGTTGTTCGATTTAGAATACCTGACTTGACACGCAGGGGAAAGCTGATGGTGCTTCTTGTTGTTTTATATAGTTCAATGCCTTAGGTAGAATAATTTAACCTCATCGGAGCCGAACGGCAGCGCGAGCGCAACGCATCGTGGCGCGGCCAATTACCAACCATATCACAGCATAAAAAAAACCTAACCATATTATTCGCCAAAACGATCAGTGCTGATTGCTGAAATGTTAGTAGAAGTTATACCTACATTCATACGGAATGCGTGAGTCAGGCGATCGACGACGAAGAAACGGATGTAGCGTCGTGAAGTGAGTGCAACAGAGTGAACGATAGTTGACTAAAGGTAGCCACACACGGAGACGCGACTCCACGTGATTCCAACGCTTGACTCCAAAAACGCTAGAAAAGTCACCGCGTGTGTCAAATCTCACTTGGATTGCGCGAAGAGCATTTGAGACGAGTCATAGGACAGAAGTCGAGCCGCACACTGATAGAAAACGCGGCGGCGTGGAGTCGGAGTCTCCGTGTGTGTGGCTCAGAAATGGACGGCATTCGAGCGAACGCGCCGGACGCGGCGTCTTGGAAATGGAGTCTCCGTGTGTGGCGGGCTTTAGTCTGCTCTGCTGGATGGGTCGTGCTGCGTTGCGTTTCGCATCGTTTGGCTCCTATGGGCTCCTGGTACCTACTTTTCATGTGAGCAGTTATATCGCCAGTCATTAATTAGTTTTGTTATGTAAAGTGGGTAGAAGAAATTTTAAGCAATGTAGAAAATGATGCCAGCAAATATTGAAGGAGGTGTTTGCCCGTCATTGGGTCCACACTATAACTCCAAACACGTTGTAGTTATACATACTTGAATGAAATGTGTCCGACCTGTTGGTGAACCTTAAACAAATAATTAAATATTACGATTAAGATAATTATAAGTTAGAACTGAGTTAAACGTAAGACATATACATATTTACAACACCGTAGACTAGTTAGTCTGTAAGCTCTAGTCACTAAGTTAGAGATTAATCACTAGATTTAGGTAACAGTAGTTAGATTTAGTAAGTAGGTTAGATATAAGTTTTTAGTTAAATAAATAATATTATCGGACGGCCTTTTACTGGAAAAACCCGAGGCGAGAGCGACAGGTCGCGAGACACAAAGGGATTAACGGTAGCCGAGCCGAGCGCCCATTGTTCTGCCCGCCCGCGAGCATCGTGGCGATCAACCGCGCAGGCGAGCGGGCAGAAGAGTGAATAAATATGGGCGCTAATCCGAAGGTTCGGCAGTACACTTCGAGCAGCGAGAGGAGAGGACCTCCTACAAGTGGAGCACCGGTCAGACGGCAAGAACCAGCGGCACTGCAAGAAGAGCTTTTCCGCCGAAGCGGTCGACAATAAGCTAGCAAGTGCCCGCTGTATTGCCATCCCTCTCTCCGCGCCGCCGCGTTGTGTCTCGCTCTGGCACGCCTGTCGTTTCGTCCGTGTTGCTCCGGTAGCGGGTCGTCCCGTTATCCGTATAGAGCATCGACGTTTCATTTTGCGTCCGTTTTTTCCCGTACCGCGTGTTGTCGACTGGGTGACTGGGCGTTTCATCTGACCCAAGAAGAGAAAATTACAGTCCACTGCATTCCGAGCGTCGATACGTAACAAAAGTTAAAAATAAAATAATTAATTATGGATACTGACACTGTTGGCTACATGACCTATTACATCCGTGATGTAAGCCCATAATACCTTGGCGATACCTCTCAGCGTCACAATGTGTGTTTTCAAAGTATGATGAAGATCCACAATCACACCCAGGTAGCGCAGATTGTCAACTTGCTTTCGACCACGGTTCCTCTTAAGGTCGATTAGTTGGTTTTGAGATTCGCGATGGTGTCGAGCCCTAGCGGTAAGGCGGACAACTACGCCTCCGCCCTCAGCTGTCTTTCAACGAGGATGTCAAGGAGATCGCTCTCGGCTCGGTCGGATGCTGCGTGCTGGTCTGGTAGCACGGCAGAAGGTAATTTTGCTGTGCTCGGTGGTTTTGCGGTGACAACGGTGGTGATCGGAGTATCAAGACCTACTATACGAAACGGCAGGTTGGAGCAACCTGACGGTGGATATGGTCGACCAGGAGCAGCTGGTGGAAGGTGGACCCACGCGTACGGGTGAGTACCCTTTATGATGATGAGGATGAGGATGTTTTAGTCGGACTGTTCCATGAACTACTTCAATTAAATATACAGTTCACTTTATAGGAAACAATATTCTTTTGCAAATATCACACATGAGGTTATTCCCCTGTGTGAGTCAACATGTGACTATTTAAATGAGATTTTTGTGAAAAGCTCTTTTTGCAAATATCACACTTATGAGGACGTTCACCCGAGTGTGTCAACATGTGACTATTTAAATTGCATTTGTGTGAAAAACTCTTTTTGCAAATATCACATTTATGTGGTTTCTCACCGGTGTGTGAAAACATGTGACTATTTAAATGAGATTTTTGTGAAAAGCTCTTTTTGCAAATATCACACTTATGTGGTTGGTCACCCGTGTGAGTTAACATGTGCCTATTTAAATAGAATTTTAGTGAAAACCCCTTCTTGCAAATATCACACTTATGTGGTTGGTCACCCGTGTGAGTTAACATGTGCCTATTTAAATGGGATTTTTGTGAAAAGTTCTTTTTGCAAATATCACATTTATGTGGTTTTTCACCCTTGTGTGTTAACATGTGCCTATTTAAATTATGTTTTTGTGAAAAGTTCTTTTTGCAAATATCACATTTATGTGGTTTGTCACCCGTGTGTAAAAACATGTGACTATTTAAATGGGATTTGCGTGAAAAACTCTTTTTGCAAATATCACATTTATGTGGTTTTTCACCCGTGTGTGTGTGACTACTTAAATTGCATTTTAGTGAAAAGCCCTTCTTGCAAATATCACACTTATGTGGTTGGTAACCCGTGTGAGTTAACATGTGCCTATTTAAATTATTTTTTTGTGAAAAGTTCTTTTTGCAAATATCACATTTATGTGGTTTTTCACGCGTGTGTAAAAACATGTGACTATTTAAATGGGATTTGCGTGAAAAACTCTTTTTGCAAATATCACATTTATGTGGTTTTTCACCCGTGTGTGTTAACATGTGACTACTTAAATTGCATTTTAGTGAAAAGCCCTTCTTGCAAATTACACACTTATGTGGTTGGTCACCCGTGTGAGTTAACATGTGCCTATTTAAATAGAATTTTAGTGAAAACCCTTTCTTGCAAATATCACACTTATGAAGTTGTCCACCTTTGTGAATGAACATGTGATTATTTAAATTGGATTTATGTGAAAATATCTTTTTGCAAATGTCACATTTATGTGGTTTCTCACCCGTGTGTGAAAACATGTGACTATTTAAATTATGTTTTTGTGAAAAGTTCTTTTTGCAAATATCACATTTATGTGGTTTTTCACCCGTGTGAGTTAACATGTGACTACTTAAATTGCATTTTAGTGAAAAGCCCTTCTTGCAAATATCACACTTATGTGGTTGGTCACCCGTGTGAGTTAACATGTGCCTATTTAAATAGAATTTTAGTGAAAACCCTTTCTTGCAAATATCACACTTATGAAGTTGTCCACCTTTGTGAATGAACATGTGATTATTTAAATTGGATTTATGTGAAAATCTCTTTTTGCAAATGTCACATTTATGTGGTTTCTCACCCGTGTGTGAAAACATGTGACTATTTAAATTATGTTTTTGTGAAAAGTTCTTTTTGCAAATATCACATTTATGTGGTTTTTCACCCGTGTGTGTTAACATGTGACTACTTAAATTGCATTTTAGTGAAAAGCCCTTCTTGCAAATATCACACTTATGTGGTTTGTCACCCGTGTGAGTTAACATGTGCGTATTTAAATAGAATTTTAGTGAAAACCCCTTCTTGCAAATATCACACTTATGTGGTTGGTCACTCGTGTGAGTTAACATGTGCCTATTTAAATGGGATTTTAGTGAAAAGCCCTTCTTGCAAATATCACACTTATGTGCTTGGTAACCCGTGTGAGTTAACATGTGCCTATTTAATTGGGATTTTAGTGAAAAGCCCTTCTTGCAAATATTACACTTATGAAGTTGTCCACGTTTGTGAATGAACATGTGATTATTTAAATTGGATTTATGTGAAAATCTCTTTTTGCAAATGTCACATTTATGTGGTTTCTCACCCGTGTGTGAAAACATGTGACTATTTAAATTATGTTTTTGTGAAAAGTTCTTTTTGCAAATATCACATTTATGTGGTTTCTCACCCGTGTGTGAAAACATGTGACTATTTAAATGAGATTTTTGAGAAAAGCTCTTTTTGCAAATATCACACTTATGAAGCCGTTCACCCGTGTGTGTCAACATGTGACTATTTAAATTGAATTTGTGTGAAAACCGCTTTTTGCAAACATCACGATTTTCACATGCGTGTGTCAACATGTGACGTTGTATGTGCTTCTTGCCTACAAAACTTGTACCACAAACGTCACATACATATTGATCTCTTCTTGAACTTCGCACAGCACCACTGCTGTCTTGTGTGACCGCTGCATTTGGTTCATTCTTGATAAGGTGATCTAGTCTGATTCTGTAAATGTAATAAACATGTGTATTAGGAATGTGTGAACACGATCATGGATTATAAAAAAATCTCATAGAATTTGCTTAGCAACAATTAGCTATACGGGGTCAGGACAACCTTCTCGCCTTTAACGTTATCAAGACTCAGTGCTGTGCGCATTATCTGCTAAGGTCGATCTCTTTCCTTTCTAAACTAGTTTCCAAGGCAGCGTCGTACCTGTCTCGGAGCACCTGGACCTCCCAGGCACCACCGTTCCCAAAGACGTAGGTTTCCAGCAACTAATCTAGTCTAAGGCTAAAACTGCATCCAGAAAGTTCTTGACAGGTTCTCGAAATCATTTCTTTGCCGCAGCACTAAGGTGTGTCTGTCTGTAGGAACTGTCTTCTGGCGAGTGTGTTTCCCGAATCTTTAACCTGGGTGTCTTCAAACGTCGTATTACCAGGCTAGACAGCCTGGCAACAGTCCGAAAATCTGTTGGCATGGCATCTAACTGAGCGTGGTTTCGCGAGGACAGGCGATTTTAGCTCTGTTGACTGCACCATTGGTCTCTCGGCACAGTGACCCATGTTGGTTTACATAAAAAAACACGAGAAGAAATCTGCATGTAAAAGTTAGTCAATGTTTATACTCGTACGATACTATGGGGTGATATTCTTCAGAAGAGTCAACTGCATAGTATTCGAAACCTACCAGCAAGTATGAAAAGTGTAATGTGTGGAAGTGGGGCCAGATCAGCAGGTTGCTCAACATCTATATTATCAGATGTGTCGGATATAATATAACGGATAATCCGAAAACAGATGAACAGTATTAATTGCAATTTTTACATTAAGATAATCTTGCCTCAATGCAGTTTTAAATTGCTCTACAAAACTAATTGCTCTACCTTGTGGGGCCGGTACTTTAAAAGAATAGCCCCACTGCATCTCTCCCCGTAAATAGTTTGTGTTTTCCGTCCAGTTCAGTGTAGCCGGCACGACCGAAGGGAAGCACTGACGTGGCAACAAGTTCACCCGGTGTTATGGGCTGACATCACGGATGTTGTAGGTGATGTAGCCAACCGTGTTAGATTCTATAAAAAAAGACCATTGAGGCTGGCCGCGGTTCTGATTTCAAGTATAACTGTAAGTCCATTTCCTTCCCTTGCTAGGTTATCAAATAAGTATATAATTAAAATGTGAAATCAAGTGGAAAAGTGCACGACGGCTTAGATCTCACTGCTAAGCAGCGGACAATGCGGCGAGCGGAGTTTTTTTTTTCTGTAAACCAGCATGGGTGGCTGTGCCGAGAGACCAATGGTGCAGTCGACAGAGCCAAAATCACCTCTCCTCGCGAAACCACGCTCAGTTAGGTGCCATGCCAGCAGATTTGCGGACTGTTGCTAGGCTGTCTAGCCCGTTAATACGACGCTTGAAGACACCCAGGTTAAAGGATTCAGGAAATACACTCGCCGGAAGACAGTTCCACACTCTAGCGGTGCGACAAAGAAACGATTTAGAGAACCAATGGATTCTCAAAAGCTCAATGTCAACAACAAAAGGGTGCTGAGTCTCTCTGCGACGAGTCATGCGGAGATAGGACGGGCTGCGGGCTGGTGCGAGTGGTGTATACGAGGACGTGGGAGACTCACCGTGATGCATCGCCGGCGGGCTCGGGCTTGCAGGGCAGCAACATGTACTGCAGGTCCGGCGGCTGCAGCACCTCGGGCCCGATGTCCAGCTCCTGCTTGACCGAGCAGACGCCATCCTGCACATCCGCACCGCACACTCTGTACTCTCCACACCGCTCCACGTGCATCCTGCTACTTCTCATTCCCACTCTCATAAGCACATTCCAGGCAAAGATGTGAGTTTTTTTAAAAATTGTTATGTAATCCGGTATGGGTGACTGAATCGAAGGGGCCAAAGCACATGCTCCAACTAGCCAATATCATCTCCGAGAAGGTGGGTGCCATACAGGAGACTTCCCTTTGGATTGCTGGCTATACTGAACTAGAGGAGACACAACCGAGGTTGATACGCAGACATCTTACATTCAGTATGGTGGTATCAACCCAGACGGCCACAATTTCAGCCTACCACCTAGAGTAAGGGGCAAGGGTAGAGACCTACAGTTTTACACCGGTTCCAAACAGTTAAGTAGCAGGTGTAAGTATGCATGTAAATTTTTTCGTTGGAAAAAAGTCATTTTTTTTTATGGAAACTGACACTATTCGCTACATCGCTACAACATCCGTGATGTCAGCCCATAACACCGGGTGAACTTGGTGCCACGTCAGTGCTTTTCTTCGGTCATGCCGGCTACACTGAACTGGACGGAAAACACAAACTATTTACACAGCCGTTTCGACCGACCTTTCATTAAGTGCGGTGGTACCAACCCGGGCGGATTAAGCCCTACCACATAGTAATATTAGAAGGGAGTCATATCCCTTAGTCGCCTTTTACGACATACATGGAGAGCGATGCAGTGGGGCTATTCTTTTAAAGTACCGGCCCCACACGGTACATTGGTACACGACGACCGGGATCGAACCTCGGACTGCCGGACGAGAAGCCGACGTCCAGACCACTTGGCCACCCGCCACTTCGCCGAGCTGCCCGCGAAGCATGCTATATTATATTGTATTGTTTATTGATTGTTCACATGGCAGTTAGACTGCACTCTAACTTGCCACAACTTGCCACACCATCCGGTTCGATAACACCCACGAAGAATATCAGGCAAGAAACTTCGCAGGGAATACATACCTACATATTATTACA
This sequence comes from Nematopogon swammerdamellus, assembly GCA_946902875.1. NCBI lineage: Eukaryota > Metazoa > Arthropoda > Insecta > Lepidoptera > Adelidae > Nematopogon > Nematopogon swammerdamellus. The sequence goes on from OX336352.1 coordinate 18,681,126, forward strand.
AGTATTTTAGTGACTATCCACATAATAGCATCGCTTACAGATACAGCTCAGTGGATATGGTAGATTGAACAGTCTGTTGGTCTTTCCGAATAAATAACATAAAATAAAATAACTAAATAACCTCGTCAAGGTGGTCGTCAACATCTGCTGGTTCACTCTTCACTGCAGTATCTACGTCCAGTGAGCGGGCATCATCAGGAACATCAGCGGGCTCTGCCATTAGACATTTGCTATCCGCCATGTCCTCGTATGTATGTCTGCAACAATACTTCAGGGTTTTAAACAGTAGCGGACACAGAAATTGGATCTAATTAAATTATTAAGAATACTTAGTTTTTGTAGAAGGTGTGGAACTAAGCTTGCGATGGCTTCACCGAACATATCCGGGCCCATCGGCAGTAGAGGAGGATGTTAATCGATGTCGGGACTAGCGAGTGGAACCAGCACGGTGGCTATGCCGTATATAGGTACACCACTCCTAGTGAAACCATAATCAGCAAGGTGACATCTCATTAATTTTCATTAACCATTTACTCCTGGGCATGATTCACAGTTACGCTGATAACAGCACAGGGCATGAAGGTTATGTAGAAGACTGGTAGAGCGGAGATGCACAGCCTAGCGTGGTGCGTAGTTCTGTAACTCACTGATGGTCTGGAGTATCTGAGTCACTCAGTCGGTTCTACAGGTACTATCGGTGACCTTGGTGCTTGCATAGCTTATCCCTTGCCATCCAACCTATCTTCGCAGCACTCGTCGCAGGGAAACTGAACACACTTTGATTGTTGACATTGGGCTTTTTAGAACCAATCTATTCTAAAAATGTTTTCTTTGTCGCACCGCTTGGGTGTGGAACTCTCTTCCGGCGAGTGTGTTTCCCAAATCCTTCCTGATGTTTTCAAAGGTCGTATTAACAGGCTACACAGCGTAGGAACAGTTCACAAACCTACTGACATGGCGACTATCTGAGCGTGGTTTGGCGAGGAGAGGTGATTTTGGCTGTCGGCTCAAGATAGCCACCCATGTTAGGTTACATAAAAAAATGCCAACAATAAAGCTGACTGAAATGTTATCGTCAATTTTATTGACAGCATCCCTGGGGAACTAGGAAACACACTCGGGCACAGTACAACGCAGGAACGATTTGCAAAAACTATTGATTCCATCTGAGAAGTTGGGTGTCGTCTACGACATATCGATGTCGCGCAGTGAGCTAATATGTATATACCTATTCTACTAGAGTATTTACTCAGGCAACGGGAGTGGCTCAACGTAGTTGAGGTTGAGACCAGTCGATCGCGAGCGGCCCGTGCTCATTGCACGCGCCGCCGCCGCCCGCTGCGCGCATCGCGCGGCGTCTCGCGCCAGCCAATAAGCACGGTTGTGTGTTCCGATATTGCAAAAATCATATCACAAATATTGGAAAAACTGATGAACTGAACTTGATCGGCAATGTCACCGAGCGCTTTACGCTCACCGCTCGCTCGCTAGCTCCTCTCCCGCTCGCCACCCAGCTACCTAACCTCACACGGTAGGCAAAGGTCTTTTATTAACCATACAGGCTCTTTCTGTTGTAATTTGTATCGTCAATCGTAATCCCAAGAAACGCAAAAATAATATTGATTTGCTGCGCGCCAAACACAGCGCTCAGCTGCCACGTGCAACGCAAAGAAAAGTCATTCATTATAATATATTTGACTTTTTTTTTGTTTTTTTTTATTTAATTTGCCTCCCGAAACAGGCAAAACTCATTAGAGTATACAGCCATTTCTTTTGTAGCTTTAACGTCTGTCTGTTGTATAAATTCTCGACCCGCGAGAACCACAAAAATATATATATTTTTAATTACAACGACGACGCGACAAACTTCCGCCGTCCGCCATCTTTTTCTTTCAAACGAGTACTTTTTTTTTGTTAATTATCGACTGGCTTAGATGCCGGGTCCTTCTGCCATCATGGTGTTAACTCTACACATAGCCTCCTCTACTGTCGTCTCCAGAGACAGACAATAAAGATGGCTGTGCTCTACATCATTGTTGCCAACTCAAATTTTGAATTTCTTTTAGATTTACTTCCAAAATCGGCTGAGACTCTGATACTTGAAGGTTTATTAGCAAATTACTGGTAGCCCTATCGTGTAGTTTAGTATATTAGGAGAATATTTGTTAAAAAAAATTTGCGCGCAGATCACTAAATTTGGAAAAAAAATCTTTTTTATACAAAATAAATTTTCGATTTTTTTTAACGCACCAAAACATTTATCTTGTATAAGAATTTATGCAAAAACGACATGCGCCGCTTCAATTTATAGGGTTAATTTATCTTCTATAAATTAACCCTGGTTATTTTTTTTTTAAACCACCAAACATTCACTCATACCACTTCCCTTGTTTTTACATACATTTATATTCAAAACCAATGTTTTGGTGCTCTAAAAAAAAATTATTACTTTGTATGAAAAATTAATTTGTATGCGCCCCCCCCCCGGTGGTGGGCATCATAAATCGACAATTGTTAGTCCAGTCATATTTCACATTTAAAAAGTAAAACGCGATATAAAGCTGCTTTTTTGGTATGTTATTTGGACCCATTAGGGAAGTGTTAACTACGTTTTGCAAGCAAAATAATATTGACTGTGCTTGTTGCGTAATATGAGAAAAAGTAAAAAAAATTCGGACTTTTTTCAGTTTTTGCAATATAAATAATAAACTATGTTTTTTTTTGCTGTCTTTATCATTTTTCTGTCTTTATCACTGTGGACCTTAGGCCCGGACTTCATGCATCCGTTTCTACCCGGAGTAGATTAAAATAGGCCACACCCACCGGTGCGAGCGACAGAGTGAGAAACGGATGCATTCCATGGTGTTCTCACTCAGTCGCTCGCACCGGTGGGTGTGGCCTATTTTAGTCAACTCCGGGGAGAAACGGATGCATGCATGAAGTCCGGGCCTTATAGCATATAGTTCTGTAGCAATCGCAAAACAACAAAAAATAACGAAAATAAGATTTTTAATATATTGGCCTTAACCCTGACCTCTGACCATCGTGCTGCTGAAATCACCTAGGTACTTCCTCAGCAAAAAGAGGAGAGGCGACTATTATATGCGATGGATGAGTGACTTGGTTCAAGGGGCGCCTAGGGCGCCGCGGTGGAGTGGTCCGGCGGGGTGGCATAGGTACTGCAATGCAAGACATTGAACGCAAGATACGAGTTCACGCAGCAGGACTGTGTTGCCATACTTGCCATTATGCGTGGAGGAAACGCAAGCGGCACATGATAGAACAAAGGACCGCTTGCGCAGTAGATCAGCTGATTGTAAACGCGAAGTGGTAGAAACGAAACGTAACAAAAACGACATGCCCCGCCTCAACATTAGGTTAGGGTTAATAGAGAGAATCTTCTTTATATTAACCCTGGTTATTTTTTTTAACCTCCAAAATATCACAGCTGATCTACAGCGCCATCGTTCCTTTGTTCTCTCCTGTGCCAGACTCAGAGGAAACGGCTATGAGGTGAACAATGTGGAAGTGTCTATTCGCAGGTATACGTGCATGCAGGTATACCTGCGAATAGCCCTGTCCAATCGGGAATGTCTATTCGCAGGTAAACCCGCAGCAGGTATGCAAGCTGCGAGAACGAAACATACGAGTTCTTAGATAGTAATCTATGTTTGGCGTACCTGCGAATAGCCCTGCCCGAACAATGTTGCCTAAACATGAAACTAATATCTATGTAAATACTTATATATTTTATTACATTTTTATTGTAAATCTAATGTAAAGGACGATGTGGAAGACGTCAGATTATAATCTAAATCAAATACAAGGAAATAATAATGGAAAAAATAATAACTAAATAAAAATCCTGCGTTGTCCAACGGTGTATGGACATGCACACCGTTGGACAACGCATGTGTAGGTAGGTATGTATCTGTTTTTTATAAAGTATACATAAGGTAGTTGTAAAATGTAAACCAACAATCTGATGTAAGCATTCACTCTTTTTATTTCTCAAGAAAATGTGATCTTTCACACCGTAGGGCCGGTAGGTAATGAGGATCAGTAAAGTAACAGCAAATTCAATAGAAGTGATATCCACGTTGTTCTGGCATAAGAATGGCATATCTTTTTGAATTATTAAAATTGGACCATTAGTTACGGAGATATTATCAATAAACTTAAGCTGTTTCTGCCGCTAAAACTCGGTGCGCCGCGGCTACGCGTGACGTCACTCCACCCCAGCACCTGCGCCAGGCCTCACGCACTCTATGTACTTGCGCGCTAACTACCTACCGCCCGACGGGCCGCCGGCGGTCTATTTCAGTGGAAATTCATCAGGCGCGCGAAGTATACATAGACGCTCGCCCACGCAACTGCGCGCAGCTGCAACGCAATAACCACTTTACACTCGATCGTTAAGGTACATTTTCGCACGCAGCGATTGGCGACGTGAAGCAGTAGGCTATTAAAGCCCGAAGGTAGGAACATTTTCTATGGAGTGATTTATCAAAATCAAATCAAATCAAAAACGTTTATTGAACTAATAAAGTATACATACATTATTGGTCTCTGTCCTCTACACTAGTCTGGGCAGACTGTGCCGTAGAGGACAGCTTACAGTAGGTAGTTAGCGGTAATATTTTATGTATGCTGGTAACATAGTTTTTGGTCGGGCATGTTCTAGTAATATATCGTAATAAAACAAAATAAAATAAAATAAAACTAATAAAACTTGTTAGTATGGGTGGATACATGAGGGTGTCAGTGGTGTCTGTTTGTGAGAGGGGATTAGGTCTCGTGTGTGAGTATATGTGTTAGGTTTTGAGAGTGAGTATGTGTATGTATGTGTCTGTCAGTGTGGGGTGAGTTTTTTTTTTTTTTTTGTGATTCAGGTCAGGATCTTTAAAATGCGTTCTGTCTCCTCATAGCCTCTTCCTATTAGATAATTTTTCACCATCATTTGCATTTGCCCTCGTTTCATTTCTCTAAATATTGCGTTGGGATCGACCTTATTCAGTATGTAAGGGCCAAGAAAGTATCGGAATCTCTGCCCGAAACTAGTCTGCATTGCGGGGACCAACTGCTTGCCACTTCCGCGCGTTCGGGTTTTATAAATGTGCATTGAAGATATATCTCCTGTTTTGGTGGCCGTGCTGCACAGAAGGGAGTAGATGAAAAGCTGCCGCACCGTAAGCAGTTCTAGTTCCTGGTATAGATCTTGGGTCGGGTGCCTGTACGGCTTGCGGAATGCTACCTTCAGAAGAGCTCTTTGCGCTCTTTCGAGCGAGAGAAGGTGATTCTTTGCCGCTCCGCCCCACGACGTTATGCAGTATGATAGTATTGGGTGAACCAGCGCCAGATATGTTGTGTAGAGTAATTTTCTACTAGCAGCGTTACGCAGACTCTTAAAGATGTAAATTGTTTTACGCACTCGCTGTGAGAGTATTTTTAAGTGGGTATCCCAGGACAATCTGTCGTCAAGGACCACTCCCAGATATTTAATGGAAGGTACCTTTTGGATAGACGGACAGCTGCAACCACCAACAGCCTCATCCCTCAAGCACGAGTGGATACGGAGGATTTGTGGATTCGACGGCTGAGAGGCCCGCGTGATACCAAAGCACAGGTGTTTTGTTTTATCAACGTTCAGTGAAAGTAGGTTGTTGTCAAGCCATGCTTTGATATCCCTAAGGCCCGTTTCAGCTAGTTGATGGGTTTTGTCCCAGGTATCACCAACAAAAACCAATGCAGTATCATCAGCATATGTGTAAATGTGACAGCCCTTCAGCCTCGTCTTGCACAGGTCATTTATGTAAAGTAGGAAAAGCAAGGGTCCAAGTACACTCCCCTGAGGAACACCGAAAGTTACATCTCCGTTCTCGCTAACGACTGTGTCAATTCTGACACATTGTACTCTGCCTATAAGGTAGCTTCTGAACCACTCAAGCGGGAGTCCTCTGACACCCGCATGCTCCAACTTCTTTAAGAGAATGGGAATTGAGACGGTGTCAAAGGCCTTTGCGAGATCTAGGAAAACACCTATACATTTCCGACCCGAATCCATGCTGTTGGATATATAGTCTGTGAGATCACCTACAGCATCTTGAGTTGACTTTTTGTTGCGAAAACCATATTGATTAGCTGCGAGTATATTATCTCTTTCCAGAAATCCATACAGTCTACGCTTAGCTATCTTTTCAATGATTTTCGAGAGGGCCGTCAGGAGAGAGATTGGTCTGTAATTTGCTGTGTTAGTTTTGTCACCTGCTTTGTATATAGGCACAACAATGGCTCTTTTGCACGAGGTTGGGAATACTCCAGTAGATAGGCTCAGATTAGAGATGTGCGTCAAAGGTACAATTAGATATTGTTTTAATTTCTTAATTAATTTCGTAGTAACAGAGTCCCACCCTGGCGCACAATCATTTTTTAGCTCATCTACAGTCTTTGAAATTTCCATTTCGTCTGCTGGGGTAAAGAAGAAGGTGTTAGCATTAGCGCTGTCTGAGTGATTCGAAATTTTGCTTGCTAACTCTGCTTCGTTTGTGCTGTTTGCCTTTAGTATAGTATCAGCAAGAGACTTGCCGATGCCTGTGTAGAAGTCATTAACATCTTGTACTGACGCCGCTTCGCTTCCCTGTTTGAGGAGGTCTATGGCATCGTTCTGACCTCTTTGGGGGAGCGAGGCTGCGTATTTTATAATCTTCCAAGTGTTTTTTGGATTGTTGCGGTTTTCAAACAGATCCTCTTCTATATACAGATCCCTAGCACACTTCGTCGCTCTGATGCAAATATTCCTGTATCTTTTGTATTTATTTTTCAGGCCTATGTCATCAGGATTTTTACGGATAGCTTGATGAAGTTTGTCTCTTTTTCGTTGGCATTTTATTAAACTGGGCGTTATCCATTTTTTTATGTTGTAGTTTTTATGTGGCAGAGTGAGCATTTTTGTATTATCTTTAATGAATGTCTGTAGGGTAAGTATAAGGCTATCGGTTGCCGCATTTGTGTCTGTCTCCTTCAAAAGTGAGCTCCACGTATGTTTATTAAGACTGTCCATTACTTTGCTATATTCGACTACTAATCTGGTTTTGGGATTCAGCACTTGAGCCTTTCTCGTGTATACTGTGGTAGCTATTATTGGAAAGTGGTCAGTTACATTAGTTTCACATATTATAGTATTTATGTTACTCCAGTCTTTCACCATGTAATGATCTAAGCATGACGCACCTCTTGTAGCTAGTGTGATTGCTGGAAAAAGACCATGTTGTGCCATGAGACATAAATATATATCTGATCTAGTGTCAGTGCTGTCACTTTTAATGTCAATATTAATGTCACCTGTCAGTATAATTTGTTTTTGGTCTTTCTTACTTGTAAGGGTTGTATTCAAAGAATCAAGGAAGTTGTCAATATTAAGCATTGAAGGTGATCGGTATATCGCAATGAGTGATGTGTCCTGCTCAAAATCCAGTATCAAACCACTCGCATCGCTAAAAGCGGCCTCGCATACAGTAACATTAATGTTCCTCCGCACGTATACGATCACTCCGTCACTGCGGTTGATATGTCTGGTTGTATTGTATTGGGCATAGGATTCCAGGTGTTTTGGCTGATAACTATTGGCATTGCCTATCCAGCATTCTGTAAGAATTATCACATCGAATTCTATATCCAATCTTCTAAGTAATATAGCAAGGTGGTGAAAATTGCAGTTAATGCTGCGAATGTTTAGAGTTATCGTTTTAAGAACTGAGTTACAAGTGGGGTTCAATATATTTTTACATCGTTCAGGAGCATCAATAATGTGTGTTTTTGGGACATTGATGTCACTGTCAATGTCCTCGACTAATTGCAGATTGAGATTGAATTTTCTGAATATAAACGCATTGGCTGCATGAGAAGCCCCACTGTGTATACCTTCATAATAAATATTGTGTAGATAAGCCTTAGGTTATAAGTAGAATATGATCTGTAGTATGGTTTCATTACTTTATTTCTAGCCCCACTATAAGCTATGGAAACGACATTAACAGTTGTATCTAACGAAAAGGTTAATAACCAGTACGATCGTCGAATTCCCAGCGGGCGAGTTTGTACTTGTATAATAAAATAATAAGTAAGGAAACGAAAAGACAGCATAGATATAATTATTGTTAACGCTTTAATTATCAGTGGGAGTCTTAATATACCGAAAGAAATAGATGCCTCACTTACATTTGCTGCCATGTAGTAAATCACACTACCACATAGCCTGGCGACGACCCCCGCAGCATACACAAGTTCACACATACGGCTGTGTGTATACGGAGCAAGGTAGTTGTTGTTGGGTATGTTTGACTGCTGCAGCTGTGTACTGTGGCTACTCACATAAAGGTAGTTGTGGTTGGGTATGCTTGACTGCTGCAGCTGTGTACTGTGGCTACTCACAGTTGAGCATTGACTTTGTCGGTTTGCGTGTGTTTTGTCTTGATTGTTGTTGTCTGACTGACGTGTTATTATTATTTGGCTGCTATGTGCTTGAAGTAGTATTAGTGGTTGTGTTTGTGTTATTATATGTAATGTCATATTATTATGAAATGTTATGGTTATTATGTGATGTGTGATTCTATATAGTGTGATTCGGTGTAGTGGATGCATGTGAGGTTGTGTGTTTGTAAGAGACTTGATTGTTAAAAGATAGTTGTCTGGATTAGTTTAGTTGTGTAGATTTTTGTTTTACAACACTTTATGTTATGCTTTAGCAGTGTATAGGAGCTAGTACGGAGGTCAGTTTTTTTCGAAAAAACCTTTCAGGGTCTAATTCATGTTTTATAATTACATATTTATCCTCGACCGACCTGCGCATTAGCACCTGCCCGTCCTTAGACCAAACAAAAGCAATTTTATTCTCTTTTGCAAACATTTTAGCACGGTACAGAAGCATTCGCCTACGAGCAATTAAAAATTCATTAATGTATACAGGATCACTTTCGGCCCCCAGGCCGAGGGAATTTACATTCAAATTGCGCTTCACTTTTGCACTTTTTAGGAAACCGTCACGAACTTCTTTGTTAGCAAAACGTACACAAATACTCTTAGACAGTTTGCCAGAAGACATTCGACGAGCCTCCCTAACGTCTTCCGGGCGCAGGGTGCACTGGAGAGCTCCGGCGATCCGCATGACGACGCCGCGCAGGTCGCCCGCCGCCTCCGGGACGCCCTTCAGCTCCACGGAGTCGAGGAGTGCCCGCTGTTGCGCGTCGTCCCGCTCCGCCTGCAGCTTGCACACCTCCGCCCGCAGCTGCTGCACCTCCGGCCCGAGCGCCTCGAGCGCGTCCAGCCGGCTCCTCTGCTGTTCGAGCGTCTTCTCCACGTCGTGCACTTTATCACTGAGGAATTCGAGAGATTTTGCCATTTCAGCTTGAGTGGCCAGGATATTCTGCTGGCCCGACTGCATGACGCTGATGCTCTTCGCCATGGCATCCTGGTTGCTCAGGATGCGCTCGATGTCGTGCTGCAGTTTGCTCAGCGTACCGGCCACGTCTATGGGAAAGGCGCTGAAGGGCCCGGATCCGCTGCCGTCGTCAGGCGTGCCCATTGGAGAGGAGAAGGGTGTGCCGCCGTCTGGGGTCCGCATTCCACTGCCACCGCCTTCCGCCTCGCACAGCAACTGGAGACGTTTCGGCGCCGCCGCCGGCGGCCCGCCGCGGCATTTGGGACAGGGCCAAGCTTTTTTTTTTGCTTTTTATCTTAAGCTTTTTATCTGTTACTATTTATTTATTTATTATTAAGAAAACATACAGCCAATATCAGTTACAGTAGGTACATTGTTTTTTATGCAAGGCGTATGGCCAATTATATGTTTCCCTGTTTAGTCATTTATACATGTTTATTATACACTAGCTGAGCCCGCGGCTCCGCTCGCGTGAAATTCGTATTCCAAAGAAGAATGTAAGTAACTAAGGGCGAGGCCGAAGGCCGAGCTGCGTTCAGGTAATCGATAAACCTTCTTAAAGAAAGTAACTAACTAAGAGCGAGGTCGAAGGCCGAGCTGCTTTCAGGTAAACGATAAATCTTTCTCAAAAAAAGGAAGTAAGTAAGGGCAAGGCCGAAGGCCGAGCTGCGTTCAGGAAGACGATAAACCTTCTGGAAGAAAGGAAGGAAGCAAGTGCGAGGCCGAAGGCCGAGCTGCGTTCAGGTAAACCAAAAACCCTCTTCCGCCTTCGGGCCTCGCCCTTAAAGACTTCCTTTCTTCGATAGAATATAATATCGTTTACTCAATCTATTTATTTCATAAAAATAAAAATGTAATATTAACAACTAAAGAATTAAACCTACCTAACAAACATTAAAATAACTATCAAAACGGGCATTTTCAAATGTTCTTAGAGTACTTGCGGCATTACCCCGCTGGATGGCAAGGCTTACCCTTTGAATGAAGTACATAAGCCCTTGATGGCGGGACACCAGTTGCGTCAACCAGCTCAAGCCTCTTTTGGCTTCACTGCTCCACGGACCGAGGGACCACGGACCGCAAACGCAACAAATTCGAAATCTTGAATTATATTTCTATATTTGCTGCGTTTGAGGCTCTCCGCCCCAGCCTCGGCCGCGCCAGCCGCTCTTGAAGATGTCCTAACGTGACTTGGAACCAAAGTGAGAACAAAAGTGGCGTCCCACATCAAAGAACTAACCTTAGTCCATGGCACTAAGGTGATAGCATCGGGCCTCTTGCCATCCAGCCGGGAATAACCGCGAGGTTCTAGGATGTACGGTATATTTGCCGTTAGAAGCGTGGACTTTATAATAAAATTTAAATTAATAAATTAACTCAATCTTAATATTAATTAACTTTATTCGAGATGGTTTAGCTTCTTCCTGAACGCAGCTCGGCCTTCGGCCTCGCCCTTACTTACTTGCTTTCTTCGAGATGGTTTATCATTTGTCAGAACGTAGCTCGGCCTTCGGCCTCGCCTTAGTTGCTTACTTTCTTCAAGATGGTTTAGCTTCTTCCTGAACGCAGCTCGGCCTTCGGCCTCGCCCTTAGTTACTTGCTTTCTTCGAGATGGTTTTTCAATTATCCGAACGTAGCTCGGCCTTCGGCCTCGCCTTAGTTACTTACTTTCTTCAAGATGGTTTAGCTTCTTCCTGAACGTAGCTCGGCCTGCGGCCTCGCCCATAGTTACTTACTTTCTTCGAGAAGGTTTATGGTCTTCCAGAATAGAGCTCGGCCTTCGGCCTCGCCCTTAGTTACTTACTTTCTTCAAGAATGTTTTTCTTCTTCCTGAACTCAGCTCCGCCTTCCGCCTCGCCCCTTAGTTACTTTCATCGAGAAAGAATATCGTTTATATTATAAGAATAGCCTTTATAGTTACTTACTTTCTTTTTTTTAAGTACGAATTTCACGCGAGCGAAGCCGCGGGCAACAGATATATAAATTTTATTGCACCAATGATAGCGACATAACTTCGACTTTCAATTATTATTTTTATCTATCAAACAATTTGTCACCGGCCAGCTCACGTCGAGATGACAGTTCTCCGTTGTCAACATGACATTTAAAATTGTTTTTTACCTTTACTTTGGATTACAGACCTACCAAGTTATCTGTGAAGTGGCAGAGCAGGAATTAACAGAAGTGTCATTCGGCTGTCATATTTGTCAAATCGTTTTCAGTTCGAGTTTTCTGTCTCTTTAAATCATTTTATCATGCCGAAAGCTATTCACAGCGATGCCCGGAATACAATACTAAAAGTAAAATAGTTTTTGAAGAGGATCCTCTACAGCAAGCGCCGATAATTCCATTTCATCCGATTTACAAAAGAATATAAATTGCTACAGGATAGTGTTGCCACTTGTAAACCAAATTTTTCCCACATAACAGATACATTTTAATTTGATGTTTTGTGATTAATTGAATTTTCAGGTGTAAGTAAAGGGCTAATATCCAAAATTGTTAAGGAAAAGAACGCTGCAGAAGAAACACGTACAAAAGTCGCAACAGCTGGTAAAATAAGACAAAGAAAAATGGTTTTTTTCATGCTGATTCATTGGACCGTGGGGTCATTTGAAGAAAAGTTCATAAATTTTATTCGGTGAGAAAAGAAATACCGAACTACGAAAGGCTTCTGGTACTGAAAAAATAAGGAAAAACACGAAATAACAGCTTGGAGAGCCAGTTATTCGCAAGAAAAAAAGAAAAAAAAAACATCCAAAACAATATGCCTGGGGTGTGGCCTATTGATCACGACTAATCATAATACGTGTACAACTGAAATCACAGCGAAATCAAGTGATCATACTTATATTGTAAACCAGGATTTGAATAAAAAAAATGATTTTTGAGTACATACTCATTTTTCACATTGAAATTGCATCCTCTATTTCACTATTTACGAATAAAATTTTTTGCTTATACCAATATTTGGTTTTTAGTTATTTTTCGCAAAATATACTCACATGCGTAGTTTAGATATCAAGTAATAAAATCTATGGGGGGCTATGTTCAGCAGTGGACGTCTTGTGGCTGATAATTGTAGTAAAATAGCTATTCTAAATAGTCAACCAGATATTACGTAAAATATCTTGACTTAGGACCCGGCCATATCAACACGGCGCCGCCGCCACCGCGCCACCGTGACAACACCGTAGTAGTAGTAAAGTTCCGGTGCAATCGTGAATACCGCCGTTTTATTTGATGTTACACTCTAGAACCATTCCTTTATTAAGAATATCAATAAATCAGTATCAATATTGTTTGCACAAAGCAACATACGAACTGAACTGTTCGATAATGAAACATCAAATAAAACGGGGACATCCACAACACTGGCAACAATGAAACGATGGCAGCGCACCACTCAGTTCACAGATAACTTGGTCGGTCTGTACGTGATTTTTATTATATTTTTTTATTATTATGTTCATCCGGGATATACACTGTCACTATAAAAAGTTTCGTCAAATTCCGTTCAGTGGTTTTTGCGAGATGCGCGTACAAATAGACATTTTTGCGCTTACGATTTTATGATATGTATAGAAAGAATAGATATGTATAGACTATTGTGTTCAAGTTATAAAAAAGAAGAACTGTCAGTTTCGTTGTATCTACTTATTTTTAAATTTCGAATGAATATTTTATTCAAATTGTATTTGCTGCCAGTTCTCAAGATATAATTATGTACTTTAGACTACGTGATTTTAAACGCGCAATAATGTTTATAATTGTTAATTTTTTTTTATTTTTTTTTATTTTTTTTACGTATTATGTTAACCCGGCATATAAACTGCCACTATACAAAGTTTCGTCTAATTCCGTTCAGTGGTTTTTGCGTGATGCGCGTACAGACAAACAAACAAACAAACAAAAATTTTAAAAACTCTTCTAACATGTTCAGTATCTCATTTTAAGCCACCCTGGTTAGTTTTTTTCCGAATACATTCAATGTACAGACTTTCTTACCTCTACGATTTTATTATATGTATAGATAACATAACTATTGTTAGGAGCTTAAGTTACCTAAATGGGCATACACTTTGATCTGTCTTAGTATGTGTGTATGAGGGTGTGTAGGGTGTGTGTGTGTGTGTCAGGGTGTGTGGGTGTGTGTGAGGGTGGGTAAGGGTGTGTGAGAGTGTGTGTGTCAGGGTGTATGGGTGTGTGTGAGGGTGGATATGTGTGTTTGAGGGTGTGTGTGTGTTTTGTTTTTGTTATTTTATGTTATTTTGTTTCACTCGTCAATTCATGTACGACTTTACTTTTAAATGTTTGTTTCGAGCATGTAAATATATCTAAATCAGCAAATCTAATGTTATATGTGTGAGTTATCCTAGGAATTACACTATTTTGCGTGTAGTTGGTGGCGCAGAGCCTTTGGAAAAATAATGTGGTGTGTCTCGTTCTGCGTGTAGACGCGTTCAGGTTCAGCTCCTGGAGCAGTTCAGCGCAGTCAAGGTTCCCCCGCAGAATGTCGAAGAGCAGCATCATATCTAATACAATTCTTCTTTTTTCTAATGTAATTATGTTGTAAAACCTACAGTTGTCATCGTAGCTCATGCCAGATAGTCTGTTGTTATAGGTGTGGTAATTTAAAAATTTTATAAATTTTTTTTGAATCTGTTCTATCCTACTTATATATTTTGCATACCTAGGTGACCACACTGTGCTTGCGTATTCGAGAACGCTGCGCACATAGGCAAAATATACTGCCTTTATGCAGGCTACGCTTCTGAATGGTTTGCAGACTCTGGTCACAAATCCTAGATTCTGGTAAGCCTTGGTAATGATAGCATCATAATGTTGTGAGAGAACAATTTTATTATCCAAATTCAACCCTAGATCGCGTACTTGATTAGCAGGAGGAATTGGAGCGCCATTCAAAAAGTATATGTATATTAGAGGATTCCTTTTACGTGTAAATGTTAAGTGTTGGCATTTATTTATGTTTACTGATATTCTATTTTTTATGTAATAATTAGAGAGGCGATCCAAATCCTCCTGCAATCTGTAGCAGTCATTGATGTCGCGTATCTTCAGGCTTATTTTTTTATCGTCGGCGTAAAGTATGTGCGCAGCGTTCAGGAAACAGCACCCAAGGTCATAAAGGTATGCAACATAAAACAAGGGACCTAAATGTGATCCTTGCGGTACACCTGAAGTTATTTCCACCCTATTAGATCTAAATCCTCCTATAACAACGTTTTGGGAGCGATTCGAGAGATATGATTCTACCCATCGTAGTAGATCGCCATGTATACCGAGTTTTGAAAGTTTTGCCAGAAGTATGACGTGGTCTACTCTGTCAAAGGCCTTTTCAAAATCGGTATATATGACGTCCACTTGCCCGCCTTTTTCCATGTTTCTCAGAGTGTCATTCGTAAATACAGCAAGATTGGTAGTGGTTGAGCGACGTTTTAAAAAGCCATGTTGCTCGCCAGGTATACCTCTTGTAATGCTAGGGTAAATATATTCATAGATTAATTTCTCAAAAATTTTTCCAAAAGTATTGATGATAGAAATAGGACGATAATTGTCAATTTTACCTTTTGATCCTTTCTTGTGAATCGGAACAATATTTGCGCATTTCCAAGTGTCAGGGAATATTCCTTCCCGAAGAGATCTATTGAAAATAATTGTGAGTGGTTTAACTAAAGTGGTTGCACATCTGTTGATAAATATTGGAGGGATGCCATCGCTCCCAGGACCCTTTGTTAAATCTAGTTTCTTAAGAACATTCAATATACTTTTCTGCGGTACATTGATGCGACTTATTGTGCCCGTATCTCCGTGAGAGGGAGACGAAAGATCCAAGTCTGAGTAACACTTTGCGGGTAAAGAGAAAACACTTTTAAAAAATTCACTAAATCCGTTGCAGATTTCCGAGCCATTCGTGTATCGATTTTCACCTAAGGTTAACGTTTTTGGATATCCTGAATTACTCCTTTTAGATTTAATATAAGTCCATATTCTTTTAGGATTGGATTTGATTAAGTTTTCGGAGGTAGATATATAGGTACGATAACATTCTCTCTGTATACGGCGTTGCCGCGCGCGCAGCAGAGAGAATTCGTCGTAGTCACGAGGGTTACGAAAACGCATCCAGAGCCGGTGTACTTTGGACTTCTCACGAATTATTTTTATCAGAGCTGGGCTGAACCATACTGGGTACTTACTGTTCCTGGGGCGAGCCAGAGGCACATGCTGTTTGATACAGGTGAGTAAAATATTGTAGAAAGTATTCACAGCATCATCTACTGAACCGGTAGTGAGAGAAATGTCCCAATTAGTGTTCGTCAATGTATCATTTATCTTCTCGTAATCCCCCTTAAAAAAGCGGTAGCTAGCCGTTGCCTGAATATCGAGCCTAGATAAGAACATTTCTGTAGTATCAATATTTAATGGTGGATGATATTCATCAATTCGTACAAGAGGATCGTCAGATATGTTAACTTGCAAGTGAAAGTTACAAAAAATTAAATCTAAAATATTATCGGATTTGTTTTTATGGTAATTATATTGGCGCAAACCGAAATAATCGCAATATTCGGCGAGTTTTACTCGCGCCTCTTGCATTTCTACAGAACCTTTTTTTATGTGCAGCGGTCCATCATCGTTCCACGAGATGCAAGGTAAGTTGAAATCTCCACCAATAATATAATTATTTTCAGAGGCATCGTCGCGTGCGCAGATCTTTGAGATGGAAGCAAGAACGTTATCAATGTGAGAGGGAAGCGAGGAGGCGGGGGGGCGGTGAGGTGGTATGTATACAGCACCGATGTATAGATCACCTGCGCCGGCGGCAGCTCTGGCGGTGCGCAGGCGCGAGCGGGGAGAACGGAGTGCGCGTGCAGGTATACGAACCCATACCATCTCTGTTGATGGGTGTGTTAGTGACTCACACAGCTCAGAGCAGAGTTCGCGACGCACACACACCATCACACCGCCGCCCGACCTCTTGTCGCTTGAGTGGAGATCTCGATCGAAACGATAAATATCAAATATATTTTTGTCACAGACTTCAGAGTCGAAAATAGCATTATGCAACCAGGTTTCCACAAATATATATACCTGGTATGTGTTAGAAAGAATATTTCCATAAATTTCAGTGGTCCTCGTTCGAAGACCTCTTACATTTTGGAAATATATTTTAATTCCTTGTTCAGCCATTGAAATATATTATTTTGTGTACCAGAAAATTATGATTATGATGGATATTATAGAACGTTGGAAGAATGAGTAGCGAAAGTATATTACTAAATGTGTTCACTAAAAATAAATAGTAAAATATTATGTGTGATAAAATTAATTTGAGATACAAAAGATTATATAAATGATATGCAAGCACATTTTCTTTCATCCAATCTGGTGCCCTATTGTACATTCGACCGGATGAAAATACCTGTTTAGTTGTATAATTTCTGATAACTATTTGAGAAAATAATCTATTGAGGGTAAGTTTTGAAATATTCGTGATGAGAATAACAAGTAATGCTGGGTGAACGTAGGTTATACAAGGTAGTGTGTGTAAGCGCGTTATCTGTGTGCATGTCGTGTTTTGTTTACATCCAAGTTTGTAAGATGAGGTGAGTCTGCAGTGAGTTTCAGCGGTTACGCTGTAGAGGTAAACGGTAGTATATGCATTTCTGAGTAAGATTAATATTATGTTTGCTCGTAGTTTGTGGATCACAGATTGTGTTGTCAAAAGGTTAGTGTGTGTTGTATGTGTTTTTATGTTAGATTGTAAATAGTGTAGAACCAGTACTGTGGCGTGAAGATACGATAAATAATAATAGTTTAGTGTGTGTATATGTGGTGAGAGATTTGAGTGAAGGGAGTGTATAAACAACTTCTGCCCATATAACATTAATCTACATAATTTGACATTTGACCGATATACAGTAGAAATAAACAAAAGTCAATTCACCCGTATTTTTTCTACTTCTTCGGGTCTCCTGATTTCCAAAGCATTTGCTGTTGAGTTCCTTCTTACAAAGATCTTGCAATTTTTGGTCCAGACGTATTCGTACCCAGCAATCTTAGCAGCATCTTTACATCTTTTTAGAAGGATTTTATTTTCTGGAGTTAAATGCTCATTCACGTAAATTCTTCTGGGTTCACCCGGTAGTCCGACGTCGGCTGTGTTGATGCCGCGAGTTTTCCTGAGGCCTGCGACCACATAGTCCTTTTGGCTGCGGCTTCGAAGTTTTACTACAATGTTTCTCGGACGGCCAGTGACAGGAACCTTAGGCTGTACGCGGGTGATGTGTTCCACGTCGGCGTGTTCCAGTCGTACCCCTGCGTGACTTGCGATACTGGTGAATATGTGCAGAAGGTTTTCGCTTTTTGCTTCGGGAACTCCTGATAATTCTAGGTTTAGTGATCTTGCGCGTTGTTCTTGTTGGCGATGTACGTCTTGTAGGTGTGCGAAGTTACCTTTCAGTTCTTCGAGTTCAGCAGTGAGGCTACCAATGTGGTTGGTTTTGTCCTCCAGGAGTGCAGTGCGGCTAAGAAGGTTGTCATATTGGTTTGAGACGAATGTCACCGTGGTCATCAGTTCTTGTGTGTCCTTTTTTATTTCGTTATGTTTGCTCTTGAGTTCATCCATCGAGATCTTTAATTCGGCATTTTCTGCGCGCACTGAAGCTAGATCCGATCTAATTTTAGTGGACGTATCATGTAGGTCGCTGAGACTGCTGTTTATGGAAGACACGTCGCTACTTAATTTAGTTAATTTGGATGCTTGGTCTTCAGTAAAGGTTTTGAGCATGGTCATCATTTCCGATTTGAGCGTATCTAGGAAATCTGGGGCGTCTTCGGTAGTATGATCGTTCTCTGGCTTAGAGCGTTTTCGTAGTTGCACGCCGTGTTTGCTGAACAATTGGGGGATCGTCTTATGTGAGTGGGATATATCGGGGTTAGATCCATAGAGTTTGTTTGGAGAGTGAACCGTTGACATCGTGATGACAGTGTGTGTAGTTGCGACCTTTTACTGGTTGGCCGTGCCGATGGTGATTGAACACAGGTGAGTTACAACTACAGACAAGGTGGTTGTTGTCTGTGTGTGTCGGCCGTCGCGTCGACTGAGGCGCTGAGCGTGTGCGTGCGTACGTACTCACAGGTAAGTGGTAGGGTGAAACGAAGAAGCGAGAAGACGTGAAGGTTATAGAGCGTTGTCACTTTCTGAATTCGTGCTCAACAGCGTAGACGTCCGCTCTCCTCGGTGGCCCAACGATTTTTGTTTTTTGTTTTTTTGTTACGAAGTAACTATTAAGTAATCTGTGCCTGCGCGCTCGCGCTAGCCAACCAACGCGCACTCATTCGTCGAGGGCTGTATCTCTTGAACCGTAATAGGTAGCCCGTTGAAATTTTCACAGAATATGTGTTATTATGGCCGATATAACAACAAATAATAAAAATAAGAAAAAGTAAAATATTCACCATAGAAGAAACCAAGCGAGTTCGACTCACACTTGGCCGGTTTAAATAGTATAAATTTTGCATTGTGCCGAAATGTACAAATACGTCTATCAAAACGCCAGAGAAACTGATGTACCGTGTGGGGCCGGTACTTTAAAAGAATAGCCCCACTGCATCTCTCCCCGTGTATGTCGTAAAAGGCGACTAAGGGATATGACTCCCTTCTTATATTACTAGGTGGTAGGGTTTAACACGTCCGGGTTTGTACTCATTTGGTGGGTTTGGACGAGTGTGCCATAATTCCACCAATACCCTTGGTGACGAGGGTCTGTGATGATAGAGACAGAAGGTGGACAGTGGAACTCTTCAACCGTTACTAGTAACCCTCTCGAGTTTGGGCTCATTTCGTTGGTTCGGACGAGTGGGCCATACTTCTACAATACACTTGGTGACGAGGGTCTGATGATGGAGACAGAAGGTGGGCAGTGGAACTCTTCAACCGTTACTAGTAACCCACTCGAGTTTGGGCTCATTTGGTTGGTTCGGATGAGTGCTCCATACTTCCACCAATACACTTGGTGACGAGGGTCTGATGATGGAGACAGGAGGTGGACAGTGGAACTATTCGACCGTTACTAATATAATAACCCACTCGAGTTTCGGCTCATTTCGTTGGTTTGGACGAGTGTCCCATACTTCTACTAATACACTTGGTGACGAGTGTCTGATGATGGAATCAGGAGGTGGGTGGTGGAACTCTTCAACCGTTACTAGTAACTCCTAGAGTTTGGACTCATTTGGTAGGTTTGGACGAGTATCCCATAATTCTACTAATTACACTTGGTGACGAGGGTCTGATGATGGAATCAGGAGGTGGGTGGTGGAACTCTTCAACCGTTACTAGTAACTCCTCGAGTTTGGACTCATTTGGTAGGTTTGGACGAGTGTCCCATACTTCTACTAAATACACTTGGTGACGAGGGTCTGATGATGGAATCAGGAGGTGGGTGGTGGAACTCTTCAACCGTTACTAGTAACTCCTCGAGTTTGGACTCATTTGGTAGGTTTGGACGAGAGTCCCATACTTCTACCAATACACTTGGTGACGAGGGTCTGATCATGGAGACAGGAGGTGGGCAGTGGAACTCTTCAACCGTTAATAGTAACCCCTTCGAGTTTGGGTTCATTTGGTTGGTTCGGACGAGTGCTCCATACTTCCACCAATCAACTTGGTGACGAGGGTCTGATGATGGAGACAGGAGGTGGGTAGTGGAACTATTCGACCATTACTAATAACCCTCTCGAGTTTGGGCTCATTTGGTTGGTTTGGGCAAGTGCTCCATACTTCCACCAATACACTTGGTGACGAGGGTCTGATGACGGAGACATGAGGTGGACGGTGGAACTCTTCGACCGTTACTAATAACCCCCTCGAGTTTGGGTTCATTTGGTTGGTTTGGGCAAATTTTCCATACTTCTAATAATACACTTGGTGACGAGGGTCTGATGATGGAATCAGGAGGTGGGTAGTGGAACTCTTCAACCGTTACTAGTAACCCCTTCGTCTAATCAAATGAGGCCAAACTCGAGGGGGTTACTAGTAACGGTGGAAGAGTTCCACTGTCAACCTCCTGACACCATCAGACCGTCGTCACAAAGTGTATTGGTGGAAGTATGGGACACTCGTCCAAATCCACCAAATGAGCCCAAACTCGAGGGGTTACTAGAAACAGTTGAAGAGTCCCACTGGCCACGTCCTGACTCCATCATCAGACCCTTGTCACCAAGTGTATTAGTAGAAGTATGGGACACTCGTCCAAACCAACCAAATGAGCCCAAACTCGTGGGGGTTATTATAGTAACGGTCGAAGAGTTCCACTGTCCACCTCCTGTCTCCATCATCAGACCCTCGTCACCAAGTGTATTGGTGGAAGTATGGAGCACTCGTCCGAACCAACCAAATGAACCCAAACTCGAGGGGGTTACTATTAACGGTTGAAGAGTTCCACTGTTCACCTCCTGTCTCCATCATCAGACCCTCGTCACAAAGTGTATTGGTGGAAGTATGGGACACTCGTCCAAACCCACCAAATGAGCCCAAACTCGAAAGGGTAGAAACAGTTGAAGAGTCCCACTGTCCACGTCCTGACTCCATCATCAGACCCTTGTCACCAAGTGTATTAGTAGAAGTATGGGACACTCGCCCAAACCAACCAAATTAGCCCAAACTCGTGGGGGTTATTAGTAACGGTCGAAGAGTTCCACTGTCCACCTCCTGTCTCCATCTTGGTGGAAGTATGGAGCACTCGTCCGAACCAACCAAATGAACCCAAACTCGAGGGGGTTACTAGTAACGGTTGAAGAGTTCCACTGTCCACCTCCAGTCTCCATCATCAGACCCTCGTCACCAAGTGTATTGGTGGAAGTATGGAACACTCGTCCGAACCTACCAAATGAACCCAAACTCGAGGGGGTTACTAGTAACGGTTGAAGAGTCCCACTGTCCACGTCCTGACTCCATCATCAGACCCTCGTCACCAAGTTGAAATTATCATAACATTGTATTGTCACGGGAAATCAATGTGTGTGCAAAGTTTCATAAGAATCGGTTCAGTAGAAGTAGTTGAAAAAGTGGTCGCAAAGTTGTTTTTTTTTTTTTTTTTTTTTTATTGCTACCGAACTGGGTGGCTCTGTCCGAGGTCGCAACCTCAGGCGCAGCCAATTTCACCCCCGAGGAGGTGCCAGTCCGGCTTGGAGGTGGACTAATGTTGCTGGGGAAAGGCTATTAACCCGCGATTTGAAGATCTGTGGATTGTAGGAGTGGGGGAAGATATTTCCTGGGAGCCCGTTCCACACCTTTGCAGTGCGGCACAAGAACGATTTAGAGAATCGTGCAGTTCGAAGAACTCTTCTGTCGACTACAAACGGGTGTTCCGCGAGAGTATGGCGGGTTTGGCGAAGGCGAACAGGAGGAGGAGGGATAAGGGAAGCAAGTTCGTCAGAGCAGCGGCCATAGTAGTACCGATAAAACAGGCTCAATGACCCAACGATGCGTCTGTGCTTTAGAGGTTGAAGGTCCTTTGTGAGTACGGAGTCACCAATGAGGCGAATGGCTCGTCGCTGAATAGAATCCAAGGCTGAAAGAAGGTACTCAGGGGAACCCTCCCAAAGATGACTGCAATATTCCATCACCGGTCTTACTTGTGCTTTGTAGAGTGTAAGCAGTTGGACCGGCGTGAAAAATCGCCGACAGCGGTAAAGGACTCCTAATTTTCGAGACGCTAGTTTCGCCTTGGACTCTATGAACGATCGAAACCCAACGTCCCTGGACACCTCCATACCCAGGACGCCCAGACTACCATCGTTGGGGACTTGGCTGCCCTGAAAAGTGGCTTGGAGAGGAAACGGATCAGCCTTAGTAGAGAAGGCACAAGCTTGCGTCTTGGCTACGTTGAAGTTGACCAAGTTCTTCTTCGTGTTGAAACAAATAAACAAGGGGTCAAGCTAAATAAAACCGTTTAAAAATTGTTTCTCTGGCGTTTTGATAGACGTATTTGTACATTTCGGCACAATACAATATTTATACATTGTGAAAAGTGAAACCAGGCACAAATCGGACACTTAATTTGTTTTAAACACAAATTAACAAACATAAACACTGCGCGTCTTACCGCTTCCTGGCGGTGCGGAGCGGCGTGGAGTGTCGTTACGTCACGCACTTCGCGCCGCGATTAGTCGAGATCGGCGCATTCATTTGATCGCTACTAGCTCATTTTTGGTCGTACGACAAAAATAATTACACCAATGTTTTGGATTTTTCATGGACTACAGTACTACATTCAAAACTAAAAACCGCGTTGATCCTCATTAAAAGAATAGCCCACTGCATCTTTCCCCGTGCATGTCATAAAAGGCGACTAAAGGATAAGGACAAGATGCCGTGCTAAAGAATGACAGGATAGCTACGCTATTTTTTTTATGTAATCCGGTATGGGTGGCTGAGTCGGAGGGGCCAAAGCTGCTCCGACAAGCCAATGTCACCTCCGAGAAGGTAAGTGCCATACCGGAGACTTCCCTGGATTGCTGGCTATACTGGATTAGAGGAGAACACTGCCGAGGCTGCTATGCGGCCATCTTACATCCAGTACGGTGTTACCAACCCAGTCGGCTACAATTTGAGCCTACCACCTAGTATTATACATACTTACATAGTATTGTGTGAGGGAAGACGTTTCATTTCTATTAGTTTACTTTTCGACGACTATTACCGTGATCTGTGTTTATCGTGGACCTCTGTTTATCGGAGCAGCTTTGGCCCCTCCGCCTCAGCCACCCATCCATACCGGATTACATAAAAAAAATACAATCGAACGACTACCTACCTGTATGCTGCCCGCGCATACGCACGCATCTAGGAATGGCGGGGGAGGGGGTGGGGTGTTGGTGGGTTCGGGGCTCGGGGGAGGGTGTAATCAGGGACGTATTTATAGCTTCCACATGGGGGGTGTTCTGACGAAATAGGGATCGGCTCAACTCAATAAGATTCTAGTGTTCCTGTTGAGTCGTTCTGTATTTCGGCCTAGAGGGGTACCGATACTGAAAGTTCTATAATTGTGTGCCAGGCAGGTTGAATTCGACAAAAAAAATTGTATACGGGTGTCCCAGAAACCGACGATAATCCTTTGACAGCTGATAGGGCTCCTAATTACCTCTCATAATATCTAATTTTAGGTTTAGTAAAAATGGCATAGTTTTTGCGATATTGTCACTTTTGTAAAATTCCAAAATTTTCTCCCTCAGCTCATTTTTTTAAATGCCACATCTACAAATGCAAGATTTTGTTAAATCTAGTTTTTGTCAAATATTCCTGAAAAGTAAGGCTTTCACACGGTATAATTTATTTTTCATGTTTAATCCTGCTTAGCTGCAAAACGACATAAGATCCACATGTAAAATTTTTTTCAGCCTCATCCCTTGAATTTGGTCCTTTGCGGTGAAAAAAAAAATAACTACACTAAAGTGGCATTATGCACGTAAAATACGCCCATCTAATGTAGTTTTTAAATTGGTACATCACTTACCGATTTGCCCAATAATTTATGAGATATTGTTAACTGCAAAAGGACCTCGGAATTTGATAACTGTTCTACCAACTACGAATAGAATAAAATAAACACTTGAAGTAATTGGTATTTTATTAACCTGTTAAAGTAGATGTTCAAACAGATGTTCAAATTGTTTACCACCTGCACGAATGCTAGCTCGACATCTTCTCACAAATGCCCGGTTGATGCGTCGAGCAAATACTCGATGCAAGTGCAGATACGTCCACCTGAGCTACTGCCGTAATTCTTTCTTTGAGCTCTATCAAGTTTTCCACCGGTTTCCCGTAAACTTTTTCTTTTAAATAGCCCCAATGATAAAAATCTAACGGACTTAATACGGTGATCCAGACGTCCGATCCATCTGTGGGGATATGCTTGGTCCTCGGCTTGGTCTAAAAAATTACGCACTTCTCTAGCGTAATGGGCTGGGCAGCCATAATTTTGCAACCACATCTCCCTCCGTATGGCCAATGGTACATCTTCTAAAAGGCCCTGAAGCTCCTCTTCCAGAAACTCAAGATAATTTCACCCGTTTAAAGTCTCTGCAATTCAACGGACGTCTTGTGGTCTCCTAGCCACTTGTATTTCCACAAGCGGCGGGTGGCCGAGTGGTTTGGGCATCGGCTTCTCATGCGAGAGGTCCGCGGTTCGAATCCCGTTGGCGTGTACCAATGAGTTTTCTGACGAAAAAATTTACGTGCATACCTACACTTGCTGCTTCACCATTCGGAACCGGTGTAAAACTGTAGGTCCCTTCCCTTGCCCCTTACTAGGTGGTAGGCTCAAATTGCAGCCGACTGGGTTGATACCACCGTACTGGATCTAAGATGGCCGCATAGCAGCCTCGGTTGTGTTCTCCTCTAGTCCAATATAGCCAGCAATCCAGGGAAGTCTCCGGTATGGCACCTACCTTCTTGGAGGTGATATTGGCTGGTCGGTGCATGCGCTTTAGGCTGTCCAACTCTGCCACCATACCGGATTACATAAAAAAAAAAACAATTTGAACATCTACTTTAACAGGTTAATAAAGACCAATTACTTCAAGTGTTTATTTTATTCCAATTCGTAGTTGGTAGAACAGTTATCAAATTCCGAGGTCGTTTTGTAGTTAAATAACAATATCTCATAAATTATTGGGCAAATCGGTAAGTGATATACCATTTTAAAAACTACATTAGATGGGCGTATTTTTGTTGCATAATGCCACTTTAGTGTAGTTATTTTTTTTTTCACCGCGAAGGGCCAAATTCAAGGGATGAGGCTGGAAAAAATTTTACATGTGGCCCTTAAGTCGTTTTTCAGCTAAGCAGGGTTAAACATGAAAAAATAAATTATACCTTGTGAAAGCCTTACTTTTCAGGAATATTTGACAAAAACTAGATTTAAGAAAATCTTGCATTTGTACTTGTGGCATTTAAAAAAATGAGCTGAGGGAGAAAATTTTGGAATATTACAAAAATGACAATATCTCAAAAACTAAGCCATTTTTGCTAAACCTAAAATTAGATATTCTGAGAGGTAATTAGCAGCCCTATCAGGTGTCAAAGGGTTATCTTCGGTTTCTGGGACACCCTGTATAGTATAGGATGAAGTTTGAAAATTTAATTACATCTAGTGTAAACTGCGTGTCGAAGGGGGGGGTCCGGACCCCCTAAACCCCCCCCCCCTTATATACGTCGGTGGATGTAATACAGCCCGCGGTTTGTCACAGTCGATGTTCTGTCTGAGTTAATAAATAATACAACACCATTCACATGTTATTAACATGTTTTTGTATAATGAAGACTATTAAGAGCATATAAAAAAATCGGTATATCTCCGAAAGCACAACTCTTTGGGATGAGCTGTCATAGTAAGTATTGATACATATTAAAAGACCTTTCCAACGACATATGACTCATTGCTGTTGGTTGTGGTTGGTGGGGGGTACCAGAGTCCATACATTTTTGCCCATCCTCCTTTGATACTTCAATATATCAAGTCAATTCAA
The DNA here is from genome assembly GCA_946902875.1 of Nematopogon swammerdamellus. Classification (NCBI taxonomy): domain Eukaryota; kingdom Metazoa; phylum Arthropoda; class Insecta; order Lepidoptera; family Adelidae; genus Nematopogon; species Nematopogon swammerdamellus. Next base: position 18,707,119 of record OX336352.1, read on the forward strand.
CTACAATTAGAAAAAGTTTATTACAAAGATATGTAATGTCATAATAAAAATCTAAAGATACAGAGTGTATCCAATTGTCAAGTTATATAGTGGGAAAAACAGTAGTCAGATTCTCAGATAAAATTATGGTCAGCTGAAGCATCCTTAACAGTGTAACTAATAACTCTTTTCAATTAACATTTGTTTAATTCTTCGTTTAAAATTATTATCATCTAAAATGTTTTATGTCAGAAGACAGTTTATTATAAAATCTAACACTATTTTACAAAAAAAGCTTTTTGAAGTTTTAGATAATCTATGCCTTATTAATTGTACATTATTCTTACACCGTGTATCATCATAGTTATGATTGTCAGAATTAAGAGAGAAATCGTCGCTCCAGTTCGGGAGTTCTCTAAGTCACATTTTTAGCGAAAATGAGCTTCGAATGCAGGTTGATTCAGAAGATTTTTCTGCATATTTCTGCATTTAAAAAGTAAAAACATTATATCTAATAAAGCCGTTTTTTTCACATTTTAGGGCTCCATACAGTTTCACAATACATTTTCGTCCTATCTCTAAGATTCCACAGCTTGCGCTGAGTTCGTATTTTCGAGCCGAGTTCGAGCCAATCACGGACGAGCAATGACATAGCAAAAATACGAACTAAAGGTGATGTCAGCTGGGTGGGGACCAAATTCGCTGTACCATCACACAACTTGTCACACAACCGAAATCATAATTTGACACACAACCCTCACACAACCGACACACAATCAACACTATGAAGGTGTGTTCACTAGGTAGAGGACGTTGTAGGTGATGTAGCCAACCGTGTCAATTTCCATAAAAAAAAACATAGATCTCTTTCATTCAGAAATTGTGAAAAACATCGATTTAAATTTTTTTTGTATCGAATCGAAAGAATTTGATTTTTTTTACCAACTTACGCGTGTTACATTATAATGGTCATGAATACTTTTTTGTTAATGTTATGAAACTGAATCGATTAGGTTATAAAAATCAACCAACATTTTTTTTTAAATACATAAAGAGAATTAATTAACATAAAAAAAGGCCAAGGCCATAAACATTTTATATAGGTTTTACTCGCTATATGATACAGAACAGAACCCCCTGTATAATAGCTAACATTATTTTATCGATTTTTTTAAAACAAAAATATTTTCACCTCGAACCCCTAAAAATTAATTTTGAACAAAATCATTTCAATGGTTCAGGAGGAAGGTCGGAGGATGCACACACACAATTTTTTTTTTCAAAAGTATTTTTTAACATTAGGGAATAATATAGGTACACTGCAAATCAGTTGAAATCTCAAATTCGAAATTCGAAAAAATTAAAATCACATTACTTTATTTCTTACGCCTCTCGAAAGTAAGAAAGAAAATGACTGCAGTTATTTCATCAGACCAATACAAACTAAATAAATACTTTTCCAGTGTGAAGTTACCCTAATCAATCTTGGGCTGTGTGACGTCACAGAACTTAATCAACATTGTGTGTGACACAACCGTCACACAACCTATCAAACAACTAGAAAATATAACATAAAAATAATTCTTTCTCTGAATCTAAACCAAATTTAAGCCAATAATTACATTATTTTGAAACAATTGTATGACTAGTTGTCAAATAACAATCACAGTAAACAATATTTCAACACTTACTCTGTCAAAGGACCCTTTAATTTATATTTATCTGATGATACATTCCGAAACCCACATACTGATTTCAACTTCTTCCGAAAAAAAGGTGCTGGCGCCACAGAGTATCTGTTTATCATTAGGAGAAGGGTTTCCACATGCGAAAAACACAAAAGCGCATTGAAAATTTATTTAATAGTGCTCAAATTCTGTGACTCAACCCAATTGTCACACAACCGACGAAAAGGGCGGACATGACTTTAAAATACTTTTTTGACCACAAATATCGTAAAAGCAGTAATATTTATATTATCTACCTTAACATTAAAGCCATAAGAACGTATTCTTGTATAAATGGTCTTGATGTAATGGTCACTGAAAATATCATAATACATCAACCTGATATGGCGAAGGGCGGACATACTGTTTTCGTATGGGGAGTGAACTTCACTTCATTACATAAAGTATAATAAAAATTATTGAAATACGTCATACAATTAAGTTAATAATGGGGAAACGAGACCGATAAGTTAGCCTTTTCTTTTTGGTATAAGAAATAAAATAAATCAATTTTAAATATTTTTTATTTGGTCTTAAAATAGGCGGACACGATTTTTCGTCGGAAAGTACAACGAATTTGGTCCCCATCCAGCTAAGTGACCTCTATAATATCCAGTGCGTGTTGTGCTATGTCCGCCATTCGCAACGTCCGTTTAGTCAGTTTTGTCTATCTCCAAACAAAAATAGTGTTTTTGTGTTATTTATTTCATTAATGTTAAGGAATATATTGTTTTTATAGCGATTCTAATACAGTTAGTCAGTTTCCAAACATATGTAATGCATAACAGTAAAACCAAACTATATACTTTAAACAGCTCTCCTGTAAAGTTTGCTCTGTGGCACTTAGACAACTCCCGAACTGAAGCGACGAAATCATGAATATATTTTCTGGCATAGCATATGTTCTGGTAAACATATGCACTTGGTAAAGACATGATTCCTATCTCCCCGAACGCTGTCCTACATGGATATCTAGTTTTCATATTTAACTTGTGTATCGGTACCACTCTACTGTCTTTCCAAACTACTGGATATTTCTGCGTTTTAAGTGATGTTAACACATCACTATGTGTATGTAGTGGATCCGCTACAAAGCCTCCACACATCTTTATCACCGACCGCGACGGCGGTAAGCCGTTCAGTCCACAGGAATGCTTAGGCTTTAGTTGTTTAAAGGCATTTTTTAAGTTCCCGTATGTTACCTACTTCTCCGATAGCTACCTGGTCAGAGTTGGTTTTGCTTCTGCAGCCGGCCGCCATCAGATCGAGCACCGGTGCTGCACTACAGACACAGCGCAATCCTAATCACAAACGGAAGGTCGTTTATCATCAGGAGAAGTAGTGATGAATAGATATTATTGTACATGGACTCAAAATACTCCGCAAAGGCGTTTGCGATATCTTCTTCGGTATATTTTATTCCATTGTATAATGCGCGGGACGGATCTCGGCGTGTCGTCGCCGCAGCGGGCGACCCGCCACGCGCATACACTATACAAGTACGGTGCGGGTGCGAGGGAGAACAATGACGAGCCGCTGCGGTGGCGACACGCCGAGGTCCGCCCCGCGCATTATTTATTACTGATGGGTCGATCCCGGGATTTAATCTTTATGGGCGGGATTTTATCATAAAAACCCGGATTTAATCCTATTCTAGGACCGAATAAGGATTTTATGTTTTAAGGTTAAGTATGTGAAGTTGTTCTGTAATATGAGCGAAATTTTATCATAAAGTCCCGGATTTAATCCTATTTTAAGATCAAAAGGATTTTATGTTTTTAAGTAGCTTTTGCCCGCGGCTTCGCTCGCGTGAAATTCGTATTTCAAAAGAAGAAACTAAATCATTAAGGGCGAGGCTGAAGGCTGAGCTGCGTTCAGGTTAATGATAAACCTTCTCGAATAAAGTATGTTTTTAACTAGCTTTTGCCCGCGGCTTCGCTCGCGTGAAATTCGTGTTTCAAAAGAAGAAACTAAATCATTAAGGGCAAGGCCGAGCTCTTTTCACGTACCTAAATGTTGTTTTTCTAAGTTAAAACTAAGTTAGGTACCTATGGCGACGCCGAAGGCGGAGCTCCATATAGGTAAACCATATATTTTTTAAAGAAAGTAACTAAGGGCGAGGCCGAAGGCCGAGCTGTGTTCAAGTAAATGATAATCCTTCTCAAATAAAGTAAGATAATGCCTTGGTGAACGCCGAGCTGCGTTCGCGTAAACGATATTACATTCTATATAAGATAGATAGTCATTAAACATTAAAAGTTAGGCCCGAGGGCGGGAGAAGGTTTATCGTTTACCTAAGCGCAGCTCGGCATTCGTCCTCGCCCTAATTTACTTACTTTCATCCAGAAGAATATCGTTAACTTGAACGAAGCTCGCCTTGCGGCCTCACCCTTAGTTACTTACTTTCTTCGAGAAACTGACATCACACGAATAATTTCGTTGGCGATATATTCTGCAGGATGCCGATTTTCGTCCGTCTTAACAAAATCCACAAAAACTGGTTCAGGTTTTGAAACAAGAAAGTTTATTATCGCTTCTTTCCGTCCAGATGTTGGACCAGCCGTCACACTGAAGATGCAGAAAACTCGAAATCATTAGTTCCACGTCGATTTCATTTTTCATTTCTGTACCTATATATATTCTGTCCAAATAGGTGGTCGTGCGTGACCGTTTTTCTGGATGGCATCTATATCTTTTTTTAGATCATCTGTCATATAGATCTGAGATGCCATTGGTGGCATCTCGTTATGATCCACGCAAGTTTGTAACGAGTTTTCGCGAGTCGTATTTGTGAGTGGTCATTGCAAGGGATCGCTTGGACTATCCGCTCGGCCGAGTTTTTGGGCATCGGCTTTTCGTGCAAGAGGTCCGAGGTTCAAATTCAGTCGGTGTGTACCGATGAGTTTTTTCCTGACGAAAAAATTTACGTGCATACCTACACCTGCTGCTTCACCATTTGGAACCGGTGTAAAATTAGGCACCTTCCCTTGCCCCTTACGAGGTTGTAGGCTGAAATTGTAGCCGACTGGGTTAGTACCACCGTACTGGATGTAAGATGGCCGCATAGCAGCCTCGGCTGTGTTCTCTTCTAGTTCAGTATATCCAGCAATCCAGGGAAGTATCCGGTATGCACGGGCACCTAACTTCTCGGAGGTGATATTGGCTGGTCGGAGCATGTGCTTAGGCCCCCTTCGACTCAGGCGACCGGATTACATAAAACAGTATTATTTTTAGTATTATAGTTTACTAGGTTTTGCCCGCTCTCGTGAAATTCGTATTTCAAAAGAAGAAAGTAAGTTATAAAGGGCGAGGTCGAAAGCTGAGCTGCATTCAGGGTAATGATAAACCTTCTCGAACAAAATATGTAACTACTGACGAGGCCGAAGGTCGAGCTCCTTTTAGGTAAACGTTATTTTTCTCGAAGAAACTAAGTTACCTATGGCGACACCGAAGGCGGAGCTCCCTATAGATAAACCATATACTTTTTCAAAGAGGCCGGCGAGGCCGAAGGCCGAGCTGCGTTCCAGTAAATGATAATCCTTCTCAAATAAACTAAGTTAATGCCCTGCCGAACGCCGAGCTGCGTTCGCGTAAACGATATTCTCGCCCTTATTTACTTACTTTCATCGACAAATATATCGTTAACTTGAACGAAGCTCCGCTTTCGGCCTCGCTCTTAGTTACTTACTTCGAGAAGGTACATGTTTCGTATCGGTGACGTCATATTTAGTTTATATTGCACTGTAAGTTGTAACGTGGCACTTAGCAGATTCCTTTCTCCCGCCAAAATACCTAACCAACATTCCACAGCTTGCTCACAATGAGGGTAGATCGAGGGACGACGCTGAAGGCGGAGGAGCGAGGGGGGGACGGGCAGTCGTTAGAGCGCGCGTGAGAGGAGCACATCGTTTTTGGTGCGGAACGGAAATTTTGGAATATAGTTAAGTAGTAAGACGACAGAGACGTTAAGAAACTTCGGGAAGGGTATTTGTGAACTATTGTGCGTGAAAGTGAGAGTTTTTAGACAATAAGACGAAGACCGTCGCGGGCGTCGAACAGAGCGCACGGTCAGGCTGCAGCAGCAGGCTCGGATGCTGGAGGTGAAATTCCGAAGATCGACGTCTCGGGTGAGTGAGCTCTAATACCTACCAGTGTTTTTCCTTCATGTTCCGAAGCTAAGTGCCCGTTACATTATAATTGGTGGAGGCGCCAAATTCCACAGTAAAACATAATGACGAGTAATGAAACGAATCGGACGGGTGGGGGTAGAACTGAAAGTGAAAGTGACACCAAGCAGGCACTGTCACTCTTTGCAAATAGGTTGTCAAATCAAACAGAACTTATGCGCGAAATGTTAGAACGTCTTAAGATGGTGGAATCGAAAATTACAGCACTCGAAACGAAACATGAACGGAATGAGTCGGGCACGGATCACAAAACGACCGCGGGGTCGCAGTCGCACGCTCCCCCCTCCGCCTCCGCGCACGCTGCCGGTGGCGGTGGCGCTAGCGGTGGCGGCACCGCGGGGCGCGGTTCGTCGTTAGAGTGCTCGGATAAAGAAATGTATAAAGTAGCCAAGCAAATGACCGAAGGAGTGTGTAATTGCGACGGAAACGATGCCCAAAAACTATTAGATTTCATCATTCAATTAGAGAGGGTCTTTAAATTGAAACTAATTGCTGAGGATAAATTGATTCCACTTATAGTGCTGAAACTGAGAGAGCCGCTGAGCTCATGGTTCTTTCGTAAAGTCGATGGTACGTGTAATAATTGGGAAACAGTAAAATGCACGCTATTAAATTATTTAACACCAATACACAAGGAAGCCTTGAAGCGTGAATTAATTTTCAGATTTCAAAAACCGAACGAATCATTACGGGAATTCGTTCAAAATGTCGAGTCAGCATCGAAAGCGCTAAATTGTGAATGTACAGAAAAAGAACTAGTAAACAATATAATATCGCACATTTCACCAAGAACCTTTGCCCATTTACGTCCAGTGAAAACTATCGACAGCATTGAATACCTACTCGAGCTCGGAAGTGATATAGAAGGGGCCGTACTGCGAGAGACGCAATACAGGGGGGCAACGACGACGGCTGGCACCGGTGTAGGGGGCAGTGGTGGCAGCGGCGCGGGCGGCGCGGGCGGCGCGGGCGGCGCGGGCGGCGCGGGCGGCGCGGGCGGCGGCGGAGCCCACTTCGTCGCGGCGACGACGGCGGCGGCGCAAACCGCACCGATAACATGGCTTAAGGGAAACGACGGACCACCGCGGGACCAACGTAACGAAACGTTACGCGATTATAGATATAATCAAACCAATAGAAATCATCAACCGAACGTGTACAACGCACCGACAGATAGCCATGAGGTCGGAGTGGCCCGCTGTTACGAATGTAATGAGGTAGGACATTTAGCACGCTTCTGCGAAGTACGTAGGGATAGGTATAGAAGACAATCGAACCAGGGAAATGGGGGGCGCCGCGATGTTTAAATCACCGGAACATCGCGCGAACCAATGGTGCTCAGTACAAGGATATTTTTAATGCTAGCTTGAAAATAAATAAAAAATTAAATAATGCGTCGCGCTTACCTCTTATTAGTGTCATTATTGGTAAAAGTTGCGTAACTTCGGCACTCGTCGACAGTGGGGCGAGCCAGTCATTTTGTACACAAGAAGTATTTAAAAAAATTCAATTCGAAAAAAAAGTACGAAAAGCGGATATAAATACAGTTTACACTACGGCTGATGTACGACCACTGAAGTCCAAAAAAAAAATATCAGCTTTAATATCTATAAACAAGTTCACATGGCGACACGAATTCATAGTAGTGGAAAAATTAGTTAGTCCTGTAATTTTAGGCTACGATTTTATTCAACGCACACAGCTCCAGCTACCGATAGGAGAGGAAGGTATTACATTTAAATTCAATTCAGACACAAAGATTGAATTAAAACAAAAAAGTTACAATCACCATAAATGTGCTAACATAACAGCGGTACATAATGATGTAAACTTAACAAACTTGGAAAAAAAATCGGTTAGATAAATTGCTCAATAGTTTTAATGACGTCATTACTAAGCGTCTAGGAAAAACTAATATCTTAAAATATTGTATAAAATTGACAGATAATGAACCCGTGCGATTGCGATTTTATCCTCTGTCGCCCCCGAAGGCAGAGGAAATGAGAAAACATACAGATGAACTTTTAGAAAAAGGTGTAATAGAAAAATCTGTTTCACCGTACGCAGCTCCAGCCTTTCTAATAGACAAGAAAAATGGGAAAAAAAGATTGTGTTGCGACTATAGAGCACTTAACAAGAAAATAGTTTACGACTCGTACCCAATGGCAGCTATAGAAACAGTATTTCAAGCATTAGGCTCAGCAAGGATTTTTACAATAATCGATCTGAATAGTGCTTTCCACCAAATCCCTCTTAAAGAGGAAGACAAAGAGAAGACAGCCTTTATTACGCCAAATGGACTTTTTCAATACAAATATGTTCCATTTGGTCTCTGCGTAAGCCCTCAAGCTCTATGTAGAGTCATCGATCATGTGTTTGGAGATATTAAGTTTAAATTTTTAATGCCATTCGTTGATGATCTGATAGTATTTTCACAAGATGTGGAGAGCCACTTCCAACATCTCGAACAGGTACTAATGCGATTACGGGACGCAGGGCTCACAATCAATCCTGAAAAAATCGAAATTTTCAAATCGGAAGTACGATTTTTAGGCCACATAGTGAACGGAAAGGGGCTTCAGGTGGACCCGACGAGAACTGAGGTGATAGCTAATTACCCAACACCAAGAAATCTGAAACATATAAAACAATTTTTGGGTATGTCAGGGTTCTACGCGAAATTTATTGAAAATTATGCCCACATGTCAGAGCCACTGAATAGGTTAAAAAGGAAAGATGTGCCCTTTATGTGGGGTAGAGAGCAGCAGCAGTCTTTCCAAAATATTAAGAAGGCTCTGGTGACACCACCGGTCCTAAGATTTCCAAATTTCAAGAGGAAATTTATACTTCAGGTCGATGCGAGTAAAAATGCCGTCGGGGCGGTCCTACAACAGGAAGTGGACGGAAGTTTAGCGCCAGTAGCATACGCAAGCAGATTACTTAGCGAGGCAGAGCGACGCCGAGGCACATATGAGCTAGAATGTGCTGCAGCCGTGTTCGGGGTTAACAAGTTCAAACCTTATTTAGAAATATCAGAATTTGAATTGCACACAGATAACGCTGCTCTATCCTGGTTGTTTTCACATCCGAAACAAACAGGGAAACTTGGAAGATGGGTTTTGAACTTATCAAGATTTAAATTTAAGATTAAGCATATTAGGGGGTGCGAGAACAATGTCGCCGACGCGCTAAGTAGAATGTATGAGAACCCTACCTGCTCTACATTAGTGGATTACGCAGATTTTAATTTATCCCTCAAACTGCACCAAAGGAACGACTATGAGCTGAATACCATAATAGAAGCGTTAGTAAATGGTGATAACGTCAAGAACTACAAATTGGCAAACGACTATCTCTGTAAAAGAATAGGAAAGGGTAAAAGTAATAAGTGGCGAATCGTGATCCCAAAAAAAATTTTTTCATCGGTGTTACATTATTATCACGATCAGGAAATAGCCGGCCACTTAGGAATATCCAAGACGTATAATCGAATAGCGAAATATTATTGGTGGAAAGGTATATATGTCGATGTGAGAAATCATGTACGAACGTGCAAGGAGTGTCAAATGGCAAAGCCGACGAATCAGCTTCCGGCCGGGTTTATGTCGTCTACGAACCCCCAAAGGGTATGGGATACAGTGTACGTCGATTACAAGGGACCACTCCCGCGCAGTAAAGCGGGTAACGAGTACGTATTGGTGCTTATTGATGCATTTTCAAAATGGGTAGAGCTATTACCTGCGCGAAAAGCTACCGTAACAAACTCAGTAAAAACACTCAATAACGTTATATGGTCTAGGTACGGTCCGCCAAAGGCAGTGATCTCAGACAATGGCACACACTTCACAGGAAATAGTTTTCACGATATGTGTACGGCATGGGGGATAAGACGAGTGAACATTAGTGGACACTATCCCCAAGCAAATATGGTAGAGCGAGTTAACCGAAATATAAATTCAATGCTCAAAATTTACTGTCAACAAGAACATAACATGTGGGATGCGTGCCTGCCGAGTCTACAACTAGCCCTGAACACCGCGGTACATGAAAGCACGAGAACTACAGCGGCTCATCTGTTTTTAGGTCGGGAAATAGCTACGCCGTTAGAAAATTTGTGGTCCGTGACTGATATAGATTTAGACACGAACAATTTGATTCCACCATCGAATGACATAATTTCAAACAATTTAAAGGAAGCTTGGGATAAAAGAGCTAAGTATTATAACACTAGACGAAGGGAAAATAACTATAAGACAGGACAATTAGTTCTCATGAAAAACTTTCCCATCAGTGATAGAGCCAAGGGAATCACAAAATCCTTCTGTCCTAGGTGGTTGGGGCCGTTTCAAATAAAAGAAGTTAAAGATGGTAGAGTCACGTTACAAAAATCGGGGTCAAACAAAGTAATCTCTACCAATGTCGCATTAATAAAACCATACTGGTTGCGATAAGCGGGGGGGATTGTAACGTGGCACTTAGCAGATTCCTTTCTCCCGCCAAAATACCTAACCAACATTCCACAGCTTGCTCACAATGAGGGTAGATCGAGGGACGACGCTGAAGGCGGAGGAGCGAGGGGGGGACGGGCAGTCGTTAGAGCGCGCGTGAGAGGAGCACATCGTTTTTGGTGCGGAACGGAAATTTTGGAATATAGTTAAGTAGTAAGACGACAGAGACGTTAAGAAACTTCGGGAAGGGTATTTGTGAACTATTGTGCGTGAAAGTGAGAGTTTTTAGACAATAAGACGAAGACCGTCGCGGGCGTCGAACAGAGCGCACGGTCAGGCTGCAGCAGCAGGCTCGGATGCTGGAGGTGAAATTCCGAAGATCGACGTCTCGGGTGAGTGAGCTCTAATACCTACCAGTGTTTTTCCTTCATGTTCCGAAGCTAAGTGCCCGTTACATTATAAAGTGCACTGGCCCTATAGTATTTTAATATGAATTTATTTAAAAATACGAAGCGACGTTCCAAAACAAGACACGAAAAGTTTTGTTTGTTTTGCTGTCATTCGAGAAGGATCTAGAGTCTCGGATATGTTGTAATATTTTTTTTTAAGTTGGTATTTGTTACAGGGCTACTAATAGAGTTTAATTATACGGTCAAAAAAAAAATAACGTTAAAATACTTACATAATTTTATGTTAAATTTGTTATGTTAGCTTTTAAATTGCATTTATTCTTTATTCTTTATTCATCATTCGTATGGTAGTACACTACGCTTGAATTTGTCCTGTTAGTTTTTACAATCCGGTTCGATTACACCCACAAAGAAGAGCCGGCAAGAAACTTCGCAGGGTATTATCTGAGAAGGAGAGGAATTAATACAAAGAAAGAACATAAAGTAAGTGTATATATATATTTTTTTTTTACATAAAAGTTATCTACGCAATATATTTCTAAATTCTAATTTTTCATTTTTTTTTTCTGTCATAATATTTTTATTAATATAAATTTGACATTAATAAATTAAAATTATTAAATAAGCTTAAACTACCTATCAAATAAAATGATTCCATGATTGAATATTTTTTTCGACTTGGTAGTTAGACCCCACAACTCAACTTAAAGTAGTTTCATGAAATGGAAGAACGGAGATGAATAGTATGTCAAATAAAGAAAAATATTGTTATAATTTTAAATGTCAAGTCTGTCATAACATTGTCATCTCTGCTCTTTCGTCAAATGAACACATACTAATTCTTTCTTTGTTTTACATGTAATTTGGCGGAACGCACCTGTTGCCGGCTTCGCTCGAGATATCCCTACGTCGCGTTATGCATTAATGGTCGGCTCAAGCGACGAGGTGGGAATATGGGGGACCGATCTGATTGGGACCGAGTGAAAGTTTATCTGTGTCTTGCGTTCACGGGAGTTATTGCTGATCGGACCGTGTTATAGTAACGTACCATTTTATTTACAGATGTCAAACGTGTATACGCTCTTGAATGTCAGTTTTATTATGTGTACGTAGCAAAATTTCGAAATTATTTTTATCGGTGATTTTTTTTGGCTAAAAAGTGATAACTTCCTGAACGAATGTATCTTCCCTTCCTCTACGGAAGCATTAACCAAAACAATCCTTCGCCTACACCAGGTGGCGGGCGCGATCGGCGCCGGCGCATTACTCTCGAAAAAAAATCATTTTGGAAGATTTTTCCATGAAACTTCATGAACTAACATATGGATTGTATTTACAGATAAATATTCTAGCTATAAATAGTATTTTTTTATATATATTGCATATTATTATTTTGTAAAGTTGTGTTATATGAAAATCGCGACCTGTCTCAGATTTTTTATTTTTATAAATTTATTAGACCGGAAATCGGTCACATAGTATTTTTATTATAAACACTAATAAATAACGGACCTAATCATACCTTTCTTGTGTATCAGCAGCCCCCGTGTCAACCACAATAAAATTTTGAATTCGCAAAAAATTTTGGCAAAAAAAAACACTTTCACCAAGTTTCTAGGCGAAACCTAGGTCACAAAAATGGCTCATTTCTCGTAAATTTACGACATGCAAGCACTAAGCGGCACATATTATTCAACTAGAAGAACTAAGGAACATTTCTGTCACCTCACTTTCTCCAAAAAACCGATTTATTTTGAGAAACAAGCTTCTCAAAACAGGCAAAATTGTCGTCCGCTCGAAGCAAGTTTGTATGGCGAGACCTAGGTCACAAAAATGGCTTGTTTCTCGTAAATGTACGACATATAAGCACTAAACGGCATATATTATTCAACTAGAAGAACTAATGAACATTTCTGTCACCTCACTTTCTCCAAAAAACCGATTTATTTTGAGAAACAAGCTTTGACAACAACAACAAACAGGAAAAAATTGTCAGTATGGAGTAGGACTTTTCTTCGATTTTTTACGTAAAATGCATCTCAACTCAGTACAAACAAATGTACTCAATAGGTCCGGAATATAATGAAAAAGAGAAAAAACATCACTTACCGGTCCATTCTTCTGTATTTGGTGAACAAACTCAACGAACATTCACTACACCGACCCACAACTCCAACTGGCAAATGACGATAGATATGATATTTTTTTCCTACTCTGTCGGCTCGTTCTAGTCTTGGGTAATGATAGTGTTGGTAGCTCAATTCTGTCAACTTTATAGTACGTCTCTTTGTAGTAACGCTCCCATAGTAGATTGTGTAGGGAAAAATTCTTTTTCGGCCCATGCAGCGGTTTGGAGCGGTGGCGGGTTATATTGACCGCTCCATAGATGACGGTATAAATGCTCGGCGGGTAATATTGCCCGCGCCAGCGTCAAAGGGTCTTTCCCTTGCTACATTTAGATTGGATGTCCATGTTCATACCCCCACTGTGATCTTAAAATTTAATTGATTTTTTTTTTATTTTTTTTATTCGCTATATAATCGGTATATAGTGAGTGTGAATCAATAGAATAGTAAATTTAAATTGATTCTCGCGGAAAACTTGTGTACGGTACCTTTTTTGTGGGAATTTTTGTCCGTACGATAAATTTTGCAAAAAGTTAAATTATATCTGAGCCAATAGTGTTTTGGACTCAGAACAAGTTATTTTTTTTCTTTGTTCTCCCCCAGTAAATAATCAAATATAAAGATACAATTTCCACTGGCCCAAAAATAAGATTTAACTAGATTTTAAGGCGTCTTAGTCTTCTGTTATGATTTTTGCTATGTATTGAATCAAATGAAATTTGAAGTAAGACGTTTTTGAGTTACTGTGTAATCTTATTTAATGGATAGTGGTAGACATGAGTGATTTGTTGGAAAGTAACGAACACGAACAAGAACACGAACACGAACACGAACACGAACACGCGCCCGAACACGAACACGAACCCGAACTCAAACCCGGAAATGTTTTTTTTAAACGGAGAAAAGGAGGTGTACTGTATGTGCACTGGCCATATAGTATTTTAATATGAATTTATTTAAAAATACGAAGCGACGTTCCAAAACAAGACACGAAAAGTTTTGTTTGTTTTGCTGTCATTCGAGAAGGATCTAGAGTCTCGGATATGTTGTAATCTTTTCTTTTAAGTTTTGATTGAAATAAACTACTTGCTGTTGGGCTGGTGATCCTGTGCGTTTCCTTCGCTAGAAGTGTGCCTACGCACAATATGTACCATAAGAATAAGACAAAAAAATTAGGATCTAATCAAATTACAATTTTGGCTTTCTATAGCATGGGGAGTGCGCTTTTATAGGCACCCGCCCGCGCGCCGCGCCGCCCGCGCCCCGCGCCGCCCGCTCCGCCGCGACGCCGGCTCGCTCATATCTGATACCTACTCGCGGTAAATGGCGAGCGGAACATTTCAGTTTGTTTGGGAACCACATCTTAGCGTAACCGGAACTGAATTTTATTTAGTCTATCCTCTGTCTCGTATAGTATAGGTAAATGTGCTTGTACGATGTTTGATCGGTTTAAGATAGTGGAACATACATACACAGAAAATTTACAGTCAATTTAGCTTTAGTATCATACATAGAGTCTTATACCTCAGTACCTCATAAAACAAAGTAACTTACTCTATGACCATCCCTTACAGATTTATTATTAGTATTGATTTAACAAATATCGGTAGATTATGTTATGTATGATATCAAATCGTTATTTTTTAACCGACTTCAAAAAAAGAGGAGGAGGTTCTCAAATCGACTGTATGTTTTTTGGTCAAACATGACCGAAATTGGAAAATCTACGAAAAAATCGGTACCTAACTTTTTTCACACTGTCACAGTCACTGAACAGACTCGATTACCGACCTTTTTCCTCTCTCACATCACGGTGAAATGTACGCGCGCTCAAACGACCTAGCCCAGTAAATAGAGACCAAAAGAGGGGGGTTACCTTACAAACGGTCCGGTAGTTCTAAATTTTTGATATGTTATCTAGGATGGTTAGAAGTATTTAAAATATAAAATGCACAATTCCCCCCCCCCCTCCGCGCCCGCCGCCATATTGAAAAAACCAAAAAAAATCGGCACTTTCTTCCGATTTTTGCTTATATCTTCATTTACGTGAATTTTATCTATAAAAAACCTCACTCATTGTTGTAGATAATTAAATTTCCTATAAGTAACATTTCAAATTTTGTTTCTAAGACTGATACTTAAGGAGATATGAACTTTTAAAAGAAACAAATTTTCCGGAAATTTGGCAAACTTCTAACTTTAGAACGCTGTAATTAAGTTATGGCCTATTCTAGGAAAAAAGTATCAGAATAAAATTTGTAGGGAATTTAATTACCTACAAAACGCATGTAAATTTTTTTTAACCAACCCTACGGAGCGGGTGTTAAAAAGAAAAACTTTAAACAACGGAATATTGCTTTTTTTGCTATTGTGATGCCAGGTGATCTTGTATCTAAAAAAATCACTAATAACTTTGCAGTTTTGGCTTGAATTTGGAGTTTATACCAATCCTACTTGAGTTTCTTACATGTTACAGCGCAATGCTCATGAAGTCATGAGGCAGGCACTATTTCACTTTAGTCCAAAATGAATGTAGAGACCAAAAGAGGAAGGTTACCTTACAAACGGTCCGGTAGTTCTAAATTTTTGATATGTTGTCTAGGATGGTTAGAAGTATTTTAAATGTAAAATGCACAATTTCCCCCCCTCCGCGTCCGCCGCCATATTGAAAAAACAAAACAAAAATCGGCACTTTTTTCAGATTTTTGCTTATATCTTCATTTCCGTGCATTTTAGCTACAAAAGAGAGCACTCATTGTTGTAGATAATTCAATTTCCCATAACTACCATTTTAAATTTTGTTTCTAGGACTGATACTTACGGAGATATGGACTATAAAAAAAAACAATTTTTCGGAAATTTGGCAAACTTCTAACTTTAGAACGCTGTAATTAAGTTATGGCCTATTCTAGGAAAAAAGCATCAGAATGAAATTTGTAGGGAATTTAATAACCTACAAATTTTATTCATATACTTTTTATAGGAAATTTAATTATCTACAACAATGAGCGCACTCTTTTGTAGCTAAAATGCACGGAAATGAAGATATAAGCAAAAATCTGAAAAAAGTGCCGATTTTTGTTTTGTTTTTTCAATATGGCGGCGGACGCGGAGGGGGGGGGGGGGAAATTGTGCATTTTACATTTAAAATACTTCTAACCATCCTAGACAACATATCAAAAATTTAGAACTACCGGACCGTTTGTAAGGTAACCTTCCTCTTTTGGTCTCTACATTCATTTTGGACTAAAGTGAAATAGTGCCTGCCTCATGACTTCATGAGCATTGCGCTGTAACATGTAAGAAACTCAAGTAGGATTGGTATTAACTCCAAATTCAAGCCAAAACTGCAAAGTTATTAGTGATTTTTTTAGATACAAGATCACCTGGCATCACAATAGCAAAAAAAGCAATATTCCGTTGTTTAAACTTTTGTTTTTACCACCCACTCCGTAGGGTTGGTTAAAAAAAATTTACATGCGTTTTGTAGGTAATTAAATTCCCTACAAATTTTATTCTGATACTTTTTTCCTAGAATAGGCCATAACTTAATTACAGCGTTCTAAAGTTAGAAGTTTGCCAAATATCCGGAAAATTTGTTTCTTTTAAAAGTTCATATCTCCTTAAGTATCAGTCTTAGAAACAAAATTTAAAATGTTACTTATAGGAAATTTAATTATCTACAACAATGAGTAATATTTTTATAGCTAAAATGCACGGAAATGAAGATATAAGCAAAAATCTGAAGAAAGTGCGGACTTTTTTTGGTTTTTTCAATATGGCGGCAGGCGCGGAGGGGGGGGAATTGTGCATTTTATATTTTAAATACTTCTAATCATCCTAGATAACATATCAAAAATTTAGAACTACCGGACCGTTTGTAAGGTAACCCCCCTCTATTTACTGGGCTAACCACAGATATTGATTATTTTGTGAACATAATGAGTAAAATTACTATAAAAGTATGAATAAAAAAAAATCTGAGAATGTGTGTATTATTACAATTGAACATAGATAAGCAAAAGAGATCCAACCTACATAATGTTGGTTTCGAGAAAACGAGCGTTTTGCAAAAACCATGTTCATAAAGTCACAGTAAATAATTCAAATCAGAATTGAGGTTCTAGGAATTACTTATATTCTATATTTTTTTAATATGTATTTAATTCCAAAAATAAAGTTTAGGAAATAGGAGTTTTTTCATTTTTATCACCTGGATCCTTCTTACAAAACAATATTACTCTATGTTACAAAATTAGGTTATGAATGATGGATCTTTTTATCAAAATAGCCAACCAACAAGATGTTCCAATATTCGAGATATTAAATGAGCTGGAGCATTGGGTTTTAAATAAGAAATACATAATATGAACACATGTCTTTTATCAAAAGCTTTATTTATTAAAAAAAATATATAATACCTCCATAAATCAAAACACAAACATAGAAAATTAAATTTCACATATTCATTGTTTCTGTTTTCTCTAAAAAAACTAAATAGAAACACACATTTTCATCAATGAAGGTAAACTAAAAAATAAATCAATCATCCGCATCACTGTCATTGTTCATTTAAAAAAATAGAAACACACATTTTCATCAATGAAGGTAGACTACGCGGGACGGATCTCGGCGTGTCGTCCCCGCAGCGGGCGACCCGCCACGCGAATACACTATACAAGTACGGTGCGGGTGCGAGGGAGAACACCGACGAACCGCTGCGGCGGCGACACGCCGTGATCCGCCCCGCGCATTATAAACTAAAAAATAAATCAATCATCCGCATCACTGTCATTGTTCATTTCAAAATCTGGCTGTCCTGAGAATCCATGAATATCGTCCAAAACAGCTGCGCTGCCTTTCAGTTCGCAATAAAACTGCTGTGCATCTTTAGGAATTAATCTTTATTATAATATGATGATGGATGATGATTATGGAATTGATCTTTATTACTAAATTATGTTTTGGTATACTTCGAATAAAATATATTTAGCAAAATAGTTCCACACTGTGTGGATCATTAATTACTAAATTATGTTTTGGTTTACTTCGAATAAAATGTATTTAGCAATATAGATCCAGATAGCATGGATCTTTATAACTAGATTTTGTTTAGTGTAACTGGATACACAGTGACATGAATCTTTTCATCAAAAATTATTTTAAGCGGATATAATGATGGTTCTTTGGGGAGTACTGTTTTCCAGATAAGTTTCATACTAAGCTGCCTGGGTCTTTTTTGCAATAAATAGAATGGTCAATTCTGGAGAGTTCGGTATATTTAACTCATTTTTTGACAAGATGTGGGTTGGATCTTTTTTGCTTATCTATGTTCAATTTTACAATACCACTGATGCAAAGGTCACATAGCACTTGAGAAAACTGGCTTGTTGAAATTAATAAAAAACAAAAAACGCCTACACAAAATTATCAACGTAATCATAATCAACCATACGTACCTAAATGCACCTATCTTAACTAAAATAATTTGGAATTTGAAATTCCAGAATGCTTAAGGTCGTTTGCGTTTGTCACGGTCTTAATAGATAAATTTTTAAGTTTTGCTCATCTTCTATTAATTGCATTAGCCTGATTTTATGTTCCGTTTCTAATTTTTTTCATTTTAATTCTTCTTCTTGTAATTTTTTTAAATGTTCTAATTTCAATGTGTGCATTTGGCTTCTATGCTCTAAATCCTGTATCAGCAGGTCTTGCTTGTATGAGTCTACCGACTTAGGCTGAACGGGCCTCTCGCGACGATGCGGTAGCGGCAGCTCAGCTTGGACAGCTTGCTGAGGAGGCGGAATGTCCTGTTCCTGCGGTACCGGGCTGAGCGGCGGCGGCGGAGGGGGGGACTCTGGCGATGCCAGTATGCGACGGCGCTGCAGAGGGTTGTCCTGCTGTAGCCGGGTGTGCGGGGCCGGCGAAGGCGTGTCGTAGTCTTGAGATTGTATGCGGCGCTGCTGCAGAGGGTTGTCCTGCAGTAGTCGGGTGCGCTGGGGCCGCGAAGGTGTGTCATACTCTCCGTCAAATACGGGGGTGGGGTCCGAACCGACTTCAATGACAATCGGAATTGTATCTTGGTCCTCGTCCATCGGTGTGCCATACGAAGCATTCATTGCAGCTGCCGATGTCGTAGGACTTCTATTATTGTGCCTCCATGAATTGTCATTGTTGTCTCTCTCTGTGTCTGGTCCTGTAAATAAATAAATGGTCATATATTATATAAATAAGTAGGTACCTTGCATGCACCTTTTACCAGGATGTAATAAAATAAGGGGAACTTTTCAGTGAGAAAACAATATCTGCAAAGCAATAAAATGTTCACTAGGACTTTGACCACTAATGAGCTAGTATAGTTCTTGGGAATCCAGTAGAAGGCCATAAAATAATATAATGCATTTTTTTGCTCTGTACTATTGGTAATTTCCAAGAGACTATTTTTTATTATGCTAAATTGAACTTTACTGCAGTAGACATAAATGCACATCATGAGGATAATCTTAAAAAAAAATAACTAAGGATTAAGGAATAGCTGTGCTGCCTGTCTGACCATCTGTTTTACAACCTTCCTGCATTCATTTTTATTGTAGTTTGTCTTTCTTCCAGCAGCCTGCCTGCCTTTAAATAACTTTATTGCCTACCAGATGTCCAAATATTTTCCATATATTTTGCTATCCACTAAATACACAAAAGACGCAGCACATTAATCCTGTCTGTATGTAGGTATGTTCCTTCATAACTTTAAATGGTTAACATATTTCAGTTAAATTTTGTATACATATGTACGCGGCAGTAAATAATGTACATCGACGAGCTTTATAGACAATCCGGTTATAGAGCGTCGTCTCCTCGCACAACTCACACGTCTCTGTGCGACAGGGACGACACTACAGCCGGATAGACGTTTCCTGTTTTTTTTTATGTAAACCAACATGGGTGGCTGTGTCGAAGGACCAATGATACAGTCGACAGAGCCAAAAACCCTCTCCTCGCGAAACCACGCTCAGTGAGGCGCCATGCCAGCAGATTTGCGGACTGTTGCTAGGCTGTCTAGCCCGTTGATACGACATTTGAAGACACCCAGGTTAAAGGATTCTGGAAACACACTCGCCGGGAGACAGTTCCACACCGTAGCGGTGCGACTAGGGAATCGGGATTTCCCGGGAATCGGGATTTTTCATTCCCGGGTCCCGGGATCGTAAAAACCCCGGGAAATGAGAAACCCTAGGTGCGATAAAGAAACAATTTTGAGAATCGATGGGTTCTCAAAAGCCCAATGTCAACAACAAAAGGGTGCTCGGTTTCTCTGCGTTATGGGCTGACATCACGGATGCTGTGGGTGATGTAGCCAACCGTGTCTGTTTCCATAAAAAAAAGTAAATAATATGGACAAACCTTGTATGTTGTCACTATCGAAGTCTACGGCGATGGTGGGCATCACGCTCGGCAGGGTCGCTAGCACGTGCTGCGCTTCCGGATCCATGTCCGGGATGCTCGGGCCGCCGCCGGTATAATTTCTCTGGTTTTCCTTCGTCCTCCCTGGCTCTGGCTTTTAAATTGATCCACAGCTTTTTCAGTTGCTTTACATTCGCCTGAAAAAAGAAATGTAAGTAGCATTATAACAAGACTATCACCTGTTCCACATTTCCGCCCGCTAGCTGTTCAGTCTCTATGTTATTTAGCGTGATTGTAAATAACCTATAACCTGCGGGACATACCAAGCTACATGTAGAAAAAAGTCAACTAAACTCCGATCAGTGGTTCACAAATCATGAGGGAACAGACAGACTTCTAGCACACATCTCTCCCCGACCGCTCTCACCTTTCTGCTCACTTCCTTTAAAATAAAAAAGCGATGCTCGGACAGACCGAAAGAAATAACGGCAGACATTGCATTTTATAGAGGTAGATAATGAATATACTAGCAGTTCAGTCGCATCGCTATGTGAGTTGAGCTGCCTTCGCATATCTATATACCTACCGAGTGACGTTACAATACAACCTTATTTTGTCTGCATGTGTACTAGATTGCAATAACCATTTGTGTTGTTAGCAACAAATAAGAAATCATTCGGGTTGGGCAGAACTGAAAAAGAACACGTTTAGAATACATGATTGGTACTTACTTTTTCCGAAATAATCGCAGCACTATTGTATTCTGTGGTAATTTTATTCCACGCTGCTTCTTTCTTTTGGCTCGAAACTCCATCCGTTTTTCGGTTTTCGACGATAGCCATATAGCGGCTTACAATTGTAGAAAGAAGCTCCTTTTCAATGTCAGTAAACGGTCTCTTACTTATCACTGTCGCGGCGCCTCGGCTGGTGGAGGCGACAGCGGCAGAGGCGGGGCCGCGGCTGGTGGAGGCGACGACAGCGGCTGAGGCGGCGCCGCGGCTGGTGGAGGCGACAGCGGCAGAGGCGGCGCCGCGGCTGGTGGAGGCGACAGCGGCGGCGCCGCGGCTGGTGGAGGCGACAGCGGCAGAGTCCATCCTGGAGTGTGGAGTCACCGGGCGGGAGCGCGGGACAGAAGCAGGCAGTGATAGCGTTGCAGAGATCGTTCGTCGGTGTATGGTTACAAGTCCGTTGTGGTTGCCGAGTTCGTGCTTTGCGTGCAGGATCAGTCCGGTGTCGTAGCGAGGGTCGTATCGAGTATGCAGTCGTATCAGTAGTCCAGAATAATGCCAAGGTCGGAAACAGTTCAATTGAAACTTGCTTGAGAAAATTTAATTTAATCACTCACATGCGCACAGTTATCCGGTCAACGTCGAATAGCCTATCCCAGCAGTGGTTATATCCTCTTTGCTATCCCAAGCCTGCGAGACTGCGAGCTAGCAAACAATTGCCAGTTGGTAAAACACAAAAACCACGCATTGTGTTTGAACGATCTAACATCGCTCGTCAGTATTTATCATGTAAATAATGTTGATTTCAAATAGGGGTATCATGTATTTATATTAAACTTTATCTCAATTAAATACTTTAAAAAAATCGTCTAATAATTTTGATACTTCTCGTTTCAGGTATCAAGTATTTTGGGGTAATTTCATATTATGGCAATTCAATTTCTCTGTGGTGCAAACGACGGCGAACCATAAACAAAAAGGAAAGGCTACACTACAGAGTAATCGCGTAATCTGGTTAATTCCTTAGTATCCATAGTAAAAAAAAAACGTGACTTGAGATTTACTCAGGATTTTCTTTAGTAGGTCTCGGCGGAGACGTTGACGAGATTTAACTATGAATACGATTGAGTGCGCTCGGCCGAGTAAGATTTGAGAACGACTTGGCTGAGTTGAGCGTAAGAAGCGATTTGAGCACGCTCTATGTATACGGGCCTGACACTGTTGGATTAAATAAATAAATAAATAAATAAATACATGACCTATGACGGCTGTATGACACCGTGATGTAAGTCCATAACACCTTGGTGAACTAGATGCCATGTCAGTGCCTCCATTTGGTCGTATATCTGTCCCTTCGTCTCTGTCTTACCCACTCCACCCCAAGCCAAGTTGCCATATGTCAGTATGGCGCACACAGCGCAAAATAGACGGAGCGTATTAAGAGTTCATTCACAACCTCGCAGATTTCTTTAAAGTACACCAGCTTGTGAACTCTGCCTCTCAGCGTCACAATGTGCGCTCTCAAAGTAAGATGAAGATCCACAATGATGAATTGTCAACCAGCTTTCGACCACGGTTCCTCTTAAGGTCGATGAGTTGGTTTTGAGATTCGCGATTCCGGCCTCAGTTGTCTTTCAACGAGGATGTCGGAGATCGCGCTCGGCTCGGTCGGATGATGTGTGCTGGTCTGGTAGCACAGCAGAAGGTAATTTTACTGTGCTCGGAGGTTATGCGGTGACTTACTCTAAAACTAACTCCTACTCTAAAGCTTACTCTAAAACATCAATAATATCCCATAAAGACCATGCGATCGTGAATTTGTGATATACCAGAAGGTCAGTGACATTTATGGATTAATTTCAACCCTTTAAATATATACATTTTACTGAATTAATAAAATATTGTAATTTAAATTACCCACTGCTAATAAAAATATGAAAGCGCCATCTAGTGTCTAATAGCGCAACTAAAATTGAAAAGTATACGCCTGACCCATGAGCGCCATCTATGAGAACTGATCAGAAAGAAGAAATATCCGGAGCTAGCGCCATCTATGAGCGAGTAGGAGTTATGTACATAAAAATGTAAACTACAAACTGCTACACAAATTCAGTTCTCTCGACACAACTGAATATGTTAATATGAATGAATGCTAAATACACACATGAAAAATAAAAATTATAATATTTATATTTACAAAATAATAAAAATGAAGAATCGATCCTGTGGTGCCTGCGCGATGAGCCACCTTAGATTGCACTGAACTATCAGAGCAACAGAGTACGACACCAATATTACATTCCCATCCCATATCTACACACCAAAACTTAACTACCACTATGGATAAAATACACGCTATGAAGACAAGATCTACTATAGTAAAATCTGGCTCTCTACCAGAACTTAGTAAAAATGAAGAGAACCTCGAAGAACAGGAAAGAATTATGCTAGAAAAATGTCGTAAATTAGAGAAAAAAATTAAAACCATGGAAAATACTGTAAAAGAGCAAAGTACAATAATAAAGGAACAAGAAGATACCATATTACAGTTGAAACAGCATTTAGAATTACGCAACACCGAAGATATAGAACGAATAATTAGAGAAATAAAAAAAAAAAAAAATCGGGAAATGGATATTACAATGACTAAAAAAGAATCTTTACTTACTACATTGCTTGCGGAACAAGAGCAACAGAGCACAGAATTCGAAAATATGTGTAAGACAAACCGCTGCCCTATTTCTTATTTGTTCAAACAGCCATTTAGCAAATTTTACAGTAGACAGTTTAAAGTGTTTTTAAGGATGTACGAAAATATTTAGGGTTGCAATTCTTTTTGTGAATAAACTAGGGTGGATTACCTATGCCATAAATAAATAAAAAAATATATTTTTTATGTCGTATCTAAGTTATGGAGAAAACAAAATGTCAGTTGAACAAATTGTCATAGCGCGGAGTGCGGTTTTGGCGGGTTGAACAACGTAACGTACGTTTGAACAAATAAGAAATCACTTGTCTCTCACAAAATATAACAAATTCCTTGAACAGGATGTCCTTTTTTGGGAAAGGCAAAGAATAATTATCGTTTTCAAACAAATTTCAAAAGTGTATTGATGTAGGTTTATTGATGTAGGTCTATGAGTAATCGGGGAACATACATAAAAAAAAAGATTCCGACGAATTAAGAACCTCCTCCTTTTTTCGAAGTCGGTTAAAAACATTGAACCGACTTCAAAAAACAACTAGAACTAAAAAGTATTAAATACAATTTTTATTCGGACCCTTGAGTTGACGGCGGTACAAAGTACAAAAGAGGTCCATTTATAAATTTTCAGTGTGCTTTTGTACCGCCTTCAACTCAAGGGTCCGAATAAAAATTTAATTTAATACTTTTTAGTTCTAGTTGTTTTTTGAAGTAGGTTCAATGTTTTTTAAAACCGTTTTTTTATTTCACTCTTTTTAGTAATAAATAACACATAAAAAAACAATCTTTGAAATCGGTTGGCGCGGTATAGAATTATTCGCCCATTTGTCTTACACATATGCAAATTTAATTATGATTTTCGAATGGATGCTAATCCTCGAACTTAACCAAATTGAGGATGACCACCCTTGAGGTACCCCCTTTCTAATAAAAAAAGAATTATCGAAATCGGTTCGCATTTGTCGAAATTATCGTTGAACATACATAAAAAAAAACATACAGCCGAACATAGAACCTCCTCCTTTTTTGAAGTCGGTTAAAAAGTAGTTCATTATGACAATTTTCTGTACATAAAACAAAATCTAGTACCTACCAGCTTTTCATTATTGCATTACCGTACCGCTAGACAAGCGTAAATTGTCGTTTACATAATATGTATTATAAAAAATTGTAAAACTTTTTATTTTAGTATTTTGGATTTTCTTCTTAAATAACACAAAATGATCAATCTTCTTTTCTATCATTTATTGATTTACGTTTTGTTTATAGACGTCCAGAGATACCAGCCTTTCGGCTACAAAATCCAGACGTCTACTACCTGCACTCTTGCGAGTACAGTGATCATGTATGCCAGATCGAGGCCCCATAGCTGCTCTGTCGAACGTCCGTTCTTCCGAAAAAATCCCATGGGAAACACAGGCTGCGACCTTTCCCCAGCCGATCCGAGCCACCACCCGTCCACCCGAAGGAACCCCCGACCGAAGTCGAGAGCCGGGGGTGAAGCCTTCACTGCCACTGGGGTCAGCACCCTATCCAACCGCAACCTGTGCCCAGGGCCTCAGCGTTTTGTACTAGCCCAAAGGCTTTTGTTTTCACCAGCTATGTATATGCGTGGAAGTGCATATGACCACCACCTAATGTGTACCGGGGATCCACCGGTCTCGAATGACAGACTTACGTCAGCGTCATTAGCTCGTGGGAAATCCATCCCACATCCACATATAAGTGTGTGTAGCACCGACATACCGATCTACATTATTCGCATGTCTACCAATTCTCCACATTGGTTACGGAGCTCTAAGTGGCTCACCACTCGCAGCTTTCGCTACTTATTCCCGTGTTAGGTGCTTTAAACACAATTACGGAAGCACCAGGGAATCAACGCTAAACCACAACCCCTGCGAGACCAACTCCAGTGTTCCGTGCAGAAGCACGAAGCATTCTGGGGCTTTTAACGGAACCCCGCAGTACTCAACCCAGCGTTTAGGGTGGTATCTCATTTGACCCACCGACCTGAGTGGAGTCAGCAGCGTGAGCTAAGAGGAGGCCGAAACCCCCAACTTAGTACTCATGTTAGACTAGCAACGTTTAATGAGTAATCGTCGAGAACAAGTTCTCTACCACACATTATTTCTAACAGTGACGCCCGTTGCACCGCCCAGTTGCGGGATAGGGTAGCCAACTGCTAGTTTTAAGGGTAGCCACCGTGTGGTCTGCATAGGGAAACGTCACGGATCCTAGTACCCAACTCCGACACCTTGGACGACTAAACGCCTCTGCGACCCCGTACAAAGGTCGCTAATACGGGTCTATGGATACTGGTGGCCGGGCCCGACACCTTGGGTAGACCGAAGTCTACCACTGCGATCGCTCCCCAGCGACTACCCCTACTACACAAAATGATCAGTAGGTATACAAAATGGTATTACAATAATACAACAATAAACGCCGTGTACTGTACTGTTATCATGTTCCGATCCAACAATGAACGCCGTGTACTGTATCAAGGCGCCCGTCGCGCGATGCGCGATAAATACACACAAACACACACACACTATCGAGTCCAGTGACTCGCGCGATTTTGCGGCATAATAAAAATGGAACACTCCATACATCGAAGTATAGCAAAACCGTTAGAATGATTGAACAAGAATATATCAATAATAAATCGTTCCACGTTGCTTTATTTATAATTACAATCGTGGGAAAACACAATGAAATGGAAGTTTAATGAAATTTTTCATAAAAACTAATAGATAACTGAGAAAACACGTCGTCACCTCAAAAATTCATAAATGAACCACAGATTACCAAGAATGAACTGTCGTTCCAAAATGGCCTCCTACGCTGACGTCACACGATCGCTGCGTTACAATTGGTTCTTCGAGTCGTTTGAACATATAAGAATGCGAGCTCCGTTACGATGTTGTATGAAGTAGCACAATGGCGACCGTTAAATTTGAATATTCGAATCTTATTGAACAAACAAGAAGTGAAGATTGTTTGTGGGAAAGTTTAATTGAACAAGAGAAAAGCTGTTACAGTGAGTTTTCATGAAAACATTTTTGCTGGAAAAATGCGGATTTTTTTTTAAAACGGACTGCATTCATAAGTCAATTTCGCTAAAAATGGCCGTTTGAACAAATAAGAAATAGGGCAGCGAAACACCAGTCTAAAAAATCAAATTGCTGAACAACAAATCGAAAATGCCGATTTAGACGATAGATTGAACACTGCTTTGAAGGAACTTGAAACTTACAAACTCGAGCAGGAAGACCTGGAAAGTAGCAACATTCAAATTATTACTCCCTTAAAACTGAAACTATTAAACTTGGAGAAGGAGCATCTTCATCTACAAAGTAAATATGCAGACTATACAGGCGCTACCACTACCCCACGCACGACACATCAGTCCCATTCATCGACACAACCACTCCATACATTGTTAAATACAAGAAATAAAGAAAGCACAAAAGTGTTGGAACAAACTATAGCTAAATTGGGTAATGAATTAATACAAAATATGAAAATGTGTCACGAGAAACTTGATGGAATAAGTGAATCGATCAAACAGAACCCCTTCCATGCATCTCCCTCCCCTTTGAAGACAGCTGGACAGCCCGAACATAACGAATCAAGCAATCGTAAATCAAAAAAGAACGAAGAAAATGAACTACTAAAAATATAAAAAAAAGCAACGAATTCTTAAGTACACTCTCCGGTAATATGGAAAAGGCTACACCACAGTTCTCCACCACGAAAAAAATGGAAATGACCACCGCCCCCGCCCCTGATACTAGCCCAATCCCCACTCTTGGTGCCAACCCCAGCCCCAACGTTGAACTAGAAACTGATCATCATGCGCGAAACAAACCTACTCTTCTTATCCTCTCTGACTACCACGCGGCAGACTTGTCATACATACTCAACAAGAGAAGACGTGGCGACTACGAAGTAATTAATCAGCGACGTGATCCAGCTGGCACCAACTGCTCGCGTGCTACAGGACATAGAGAGAAAGACGGAGAAATTTACGCGGAGTGACTGTGTGGTGATCATGTGCGGAGGCAGCGACCATGGAGTGGAGAGTATTCCAAATGTAATAAACATCATGAGAGACTCTATAAATAAGCTAAAAAATACGAATACCGTTATTTGCACCATACCACATTGTACAGATACTGGAATAAATAAATCTGATTATAATAATTTTGTATATAAAATAAATTATGAAATTTTAAAAACATTTAATGATATGAAAGGATTGTATATATTTGATACTAACAAGGATCTGTGTGGTAAAGATTATATAATAAATGGATTCACATTAAATATTGCTGGGAAAGATAAAATTGTTCAAGGTCTAAATAAGATATTAATAGAAATTAATGAAAAATATTACAATAGCAACAATTATTTTTACAGAACTCTCTATCAGGGCAACGTCAGATAGTAAACAAACACTATGAGATTAATAAGACAAATAGCAAACTTAGTATTTTATTTCTGAATGTAAGAATTATTAGGAATAAAATAGATCTGATAGAATTGTTCATAGATAACTTATTTAATGATAAAAAGGTTTTGCCTGCTCTACTATGCTTCTGCGAAACTTGGCTTGAAAAAAATGAATCAGATCACCTGTGTATTAATAATTACAAAGTCGCAACAGAACAGTGTAGAGTATTGTACAGAGGAGGCGGAACAGCAATATTTGGTAGAGAAGATATAAGTATATATAATAAATTAGATCTTAGCAACTATAGTATTGAAAAGGTCATAGAAGTGGTAGGTTTACAGTTAAAAATGTTGTCTAACAAGTACATAAGCATACTGACTATATATAGATCTACTGCGTCCAGGCGCGGATCCAGCCCAAGATTTTGGGGGGGGTCATTTTGGCTCAAGTACCAATGGCCAATGATCCAAGGGCCAATTTTAATAGTAAAACAAATTATGCATAAAGACATATTTTTAATAAAATAAAGAAGTTTAATTCTACTGTTTTCTTATTTACTTATAAACTAAAGGGAAGTCTTCGACTAGTTTTACAAAATCTGGTGATTATTTTTGAGACGTCAGGGGTTTTCTCGGAATGTATGTTCAGAAGGGCTAAGCCAGTCAGCCTCTCTTCTGACATATTTGCTCTCAGCCAAGTTTTTAGGCGCCGTAATGTTGAGAATGATCTTTCTGCAGTCGCGGCGCTTATGGGGAGGGTTGCCAGTATTTTCAGCAAGGTATTGATATTTGGATACATGTGAATATCGCAAACGTCGATTGCAGAAGGCACACAAGTAGGAATTTTCGACTTATCTGCGAGCTCCCGCCTCCACTTCGAAACCCATAGCTGGTACTCTGCAACGACAGTAGAAGCTGGAACCCCCAGATAATGGGCATAAAACTCTGCTGCTTTCTTCACATTAAGAAGGTCATCATCCGTGTATTCGAATTTAGGCATAAAAATGCCTAAGCCAAAAAGGTTTAATGTATCAGGAGACAGGCGGTCTTTTAGATCAGTCGTAATGCTATCTATAAGAGGAATATAAACGGTCCTCCGAAAGTATTCTTCTCCGGTTCCTGGCTGATTGTCGCGATGAGTCTGTCGAAATACAGTACGTGGTGCCTTTATCTCGGTATCCAGTTTTCTAGCTAGATCTTGTGCCTCGACAAATAAGTCGTGAAAATGTTTGTCAGCATCTTCTCGTTTACGAAGTAGAACTTCTATCGTATCTGTTAGTGCATCTGTTGCTCTCTTTAAATCTAATGATATTTTTTGTAAAAAGCGGCTGAGCGAAACAGTAGCTCCTGAAATTAAAACATAACATGAAACATTTATTTTTTTCAAATAAAGATAAATTATTCAACCACTAATCATTATTCTATCTATTCTTACCTAGTACGTCGCATAAGCAAATGGATGCGACAATAAAATCTGAACTGCATAGAGCATGTCGCAAGCAATTAGCTTCAGTAGCAGACTTGCCGTCCTGCCAGGTTGAAATTTTAGTCAGTGCTTCACAAATTTTTACTAATGCGTCGCCTTGAAATTGCAAATAACCGTCGTGTCTTTCTACCCATCGAGTATCACATAGACTTTCCAGTTTGCCACCAAGAGCATCTTTGAAAATTTTGCTTCGTTTGGCTGAAGCATTTGAAAATGCCACTAACTTCTTCATTGTTGCCGACGCATTTCTGCAACTGGTAACCTTTGATGATTTTGCCAGAGAGTTGTTGAGGATATGATTATTGCAAGGGCATCGATTAGCATGGGTCGCAGTTTTTGTCAGTTCGTTTACGGCTCCCTTAACCTCAGATGCCATAACGGAGCAACTGTCGGTGCCGATTCCAACACAGTTTAATAAATCTAAACCAAATTTCTTACAGAGATCTTCGAAAATATGTGCTAACGCAACACCTGTAAGTCTTCGTTCGTCTTCTCGCACTACATCTTCGTCTCGTAAGTCCATATAGGCATCACAAAATGTAGTGAAATCCTCACGTATGATATGATTGTGCAGATACCTAAATGATAAACTTAGTTGTTCTCTAGCTGAAATGTCAGTTGTCTCGTCGAATATGACAGAAAAATATTTAGCTTCTTTTATATTATTTACAATAGTTTCTTGTATTTCTTCTTTACATAAATCTATTATTTCGTTTTGTATCGTCTTGCTTATGTAGGTTGCATTAGAAGAGCAATTTTTCAAATGGTCTTCTAGCATTTTATCACCTGCGTCGATCCGAAACTTTAGTAAAGCTCTGAAATTTCCTTCATTTACAGGACTGTTAATTTTTTCGCTGAAAAACGAGCCCGAATCACGGTGGCCTCGAAGGGCGATGTTTTGTTGCCCACATAAGATTATAGTTTTAATTATAGGTGTCAAACGTTCTCTGTTTTCTATTATTTGTTTTGCTCTTTGTGATGATATTTGATTCCTGATTTCAACTGATGGGTTATGGTAACTAATAAGAAAACTTTTTCCAGCTTCTATTGCTTTTTTGTGGTACTGATTTTTTTCATGAATAGAAAGGGCACCTTTCTCTCCCAAAAGATCGTCAAACACCTTTAATGGTTCTTTAACTAACCTTTTTAATGGAGTCTGTAGACCTACTCCTGCAGTGCTTTTGCCAAAAAGAGCGCAATACTTGCAATAGAGGCCGCGGTCTTTGTGAGAAAGAACCAACCAATGAAATTTTTCTAAATGAGACTTTTGGGCATACTTTTTTGTGTCCTTTCCTTTTTTACGTACAATATTGAATGGCAACTCATAATTTACAGGTGGGGTCCAATGTCGTTCCAGAAGTGCAGCCCTTGTAAAGTCATCTATATTCTCGCAATCAATATGATTTCCTATGTCGGTCTCAGTAGAAGTTAAAAATGTTCTTTCGTTGGAAGTTGCATTAGTACAACCATCATTTTCAGAAGCATTAGCATTAGTATTACTTCCCGAAGGAGCGCATTCATTATCATTATTGTTGGTATTATTATCGGTGATGATATCGTGCTCATTGGCATCTCTTATTTTAGATTTTTTCGTGAAAAAGCTATCAATTGTTCTCGATGTGCGTTTTGAACCACTCGCCGAAGAATCACCCTGCACCAAAACAAGCAACTTAGTACATAAAATCACAACTAGTAGGCTATGATAGATATGACGGCAACTTTAAAACGAACGAATGTAGGTATTTATGTAGATTAGCCAGGCCAGTATGAATACTTACTACTATTATATATATATATATATAAACAGAGGAGTCCGCCTATAACGGCCTTCAGGGGAATAGAATAATCGGTCGTAAAAAGTGGACGTTGTACTAACCATCAGTACCGAAAATTAATGTACTCATATTATGTCCCTAAACACATTATGACATTACATACACATGTATGTGCATAAAAATACGAAAGTACAATGTGAAGACATTTTAATAAAAATCAATTAATAATAATAATATTAATGCACCTTACCTGGCGACAGCAGCGGCTGCAGACCACCCGGGACGCGACGCGCGTGATGGAGAGCAGGCTCTGCAGCGACGGCCGGCCGCCGCCGCGCTCGACTTCGACGTCGCCGCCGCCACCGCTCGCCCGCAGCAGCACTGCCTCCGCCCACCGCGTCGCCTTGCCTCCCATCGCCCGGGTCGTCCAAGACAAGAGCCGCCGTGCTTCTTCACATCCCATACGCACACCCCACCACCCAGCTCCACGCCGTCGTCGGTGCATATTATCGACGACGAAGATGGAGCGTTGACGTCGGCCAAACCACAAGATCTACGGCGAGGACGACGTCCACCACCGGCCAGCTTGGGGTCATCGGGACCTCGCGTCCTGTCTAGTGCCCCCGCTACCGGTGGTGCAGTGCAACTGTGAGGCGATGCGCGCGCGAAGAACGAAATATGTGAAAGAGCTGCGCGACATCGCCGTGCAGTCTGGCGGATACGGAGCTCTCCGAGATGGGGGTGGTGGTGGCCTACGTGTCTAGTACCACCACCTATCGCTCGTAGCTTGCCTCGCGTCGTCTCGGAGAGCTCCGTAGCCACGGCCTGCACCCGCCGGCGCGCTTGGAGGCTTGTCTCCCGCCGCCGGCGGTATTACCGTTTTTTATTTTTGTATTAATTTTGTGTATTTTTATTACTTTTGTATGAATATGTAAAATTAATATGAATTTTTAAAATGTGAAATAAAGGAAATATTAATAATACACTTTATGCCACTTAATGTGTGGCAAGGGCAGACTTATTGCAATAGGCAATTTGTTCCAGTCAACCCGCAATTACTGTAACTATATAAACTGAACACACTTAGGACTAAATATGTACATACATACACATATGTATTTAATATGTATTACAAGACAATGTACATACTACAAACTTACATAAATCTTCTAAAGTAGGGCAGTCCTTTTGCACCATTTATTAAACACAACATCATTACACACAATAAAAACTTTCATGCACAAGTTAAATTTCATTTTATATTATAACAGTTTCGTTTATTCATTGTATCGCGCGCGAAATCACCACCCGCCAAACAAACGATGCGTATTTATTTCGGCGCTGCGCTACCCAACAAACTGAACTGAGTCACGTAGGTAGGTAGGCACACAGGTGGTCACGTAGGCACACAGGTGCAGTGCAGGGATAGAGCGGTTGAGGCGGGCGCGCGGGGTGAGGTCGGCTACTCACTCACGCTGGGCTGGCTTTGTTTATTATTGTTACCATGCACTCCAAACCACACACGTTGTTAAAACCAGACAAAGTACATTCGCTCTAAGCGGATGGTCGTTGTAACCAGACCAGGGTCGTTATGAGCGGTCTAATATTCATGCAGGCTTCTATGAAAACAATACTTATTTATGGTTCTCAGCAGGTCGTTAAACAAAAGCAGACGTTCGTTTTAAGGGGGGGTCGTTATAATCGGACTCCACTGTACTACTAATACTTACTATATACTACTTACTATATACTGTGGGCAGCTTAAGTTTAAAAGTGACTCAAACTAACAATAATTACTTACAGTAATCATGACAAATGTGCACCATTGTAATCATATTGTAATGAAACTCGGAAATAAATAAATAATGATGATGAAAGTGGTGCCTTTTCATGTGGAAATGTTGATTATGATGTTTTAACTAAGGTTACAAAATAAAACATATAAAAAAAAACATATAAAAAATCGTCATGTTAAAATTTACTTATTTTATGTACCTAATAAAATATAAAACTTACCATCATTAACTATTTTACTATGCATCGAGGTATAGTGCAATGTAGACACATAATTGAACTTTAACACATCAATTCAGTAATTTCTGCCCTTTAACTCACTCCTTGTACGATTATTTAAAAACTCTTGCTTGAAATATAATAAAAAGCCATGCTTCCCGGCCACCAAGCAGAGACGGACGACAAGACTGACTGAACGAAACGAACGAATGTGAGGTGACTGACGCGCTGACCGGCCGCTGACGAGGCGGAGAGGCGGCGGCGGCCGGCGCCTCACGTCGCGCCCGCGCCTCGCCGCCGCGCAAGCCAGGCGGGTCGCGCGCAAGCGCGCGGGCTTTTTGAATTCGCTAATTTTTAGGATGTTTTCGAATGGGCAGTTATTAGCGCCGATGATTTGATTTTGGGGGGGGGGGGGTCATGACCCCTGTGACCCCCGCCCTCTATCCGCGCCTGACTGCGTTTGTTAATTATGAAACATTTTGTGAGGTGATGAGCAGGTTCATAAATGAAAAA
Organism: Nematopogon swammerdamellus; assembly: GCA_946902875.1. Taxonomy (NCBI): domain Eukaryota; kingdom Metazoa; phylum Arthropoda; class Insecta; order Lepidoptera; family Adelidae; genus Nematopogon; species Nematopogon swammerdamellus. Next base: position 18,741,071 of record OX336352.1, read on the forward strand.
TATTTAAAACATATAATAATTGTAGGAGATTTCAATATAAACATTAAGGATAAAAAAGCTAAAGGATACAGTAATTTCATTAATTTCATGAAAAGACATCATCTAAAATATATGCTAACTGAACCTACCCGTAAAACAAGTAAATCGGCAACAACAATAGATAACGTACTAACTAATCTTAACATTAATGAAATGGAAGTAAATACCATAACATGTGACATATCTGACCATGAAGCTATACTGCTGAGAATAAAAAATGAAAAACCTATGAAACAAAAACCTTTAAAAAGTGAATATGTAAACAACTACTCAAATAAAAATAAAGAGATATTTAAAGAACAGTTAAATTTGACTAATTGGGATATATTATATAAGATGGAGGATGACACTACCGATAGATTTAACATTTTTTTTTATTATTTAAGTAACCTAGTTAAGACCACTTTCCCACTTATTAGAAAAAGCTCGTATAAATTAAATAGTAAATGGATAACTAAAGGACTAATAATATCTTTCAAAAAAAAGTGTGAGCTATTAAAGAACTTAAGAGAAAACAACACAGAACGAAGCAAGGAAAATTATAAAAAATATAGAAGTATAATAAATAAATGTATAATACAAGCCAAGAAAATTACTGATAGAGAAGAGATTACTAAATCTAAAAACAAATCAAAAGCTACATGGAATGTAATAAAGAAAAGAACTAACAAAGTAAAAGTTGAAAAAATTGATAACATAATGTTAATAAAAGACAATAAAAAAATTACTGATCCAAAAACTGTTGCAGAATTACTTAATAACTTTTATGTAAATGTGGGAAAACCTAAAAATTAAAATTTTGATGCAGAATACTTAAGTTTATTGAAAAATATAAAAATGGATACAACAAAATCCTTTTATTTAGAATATCTTACAGAAATAGAGGTATTCAAGACAATAAAAATGTTAAAAAATAGTGCTAGTATAGGAATTGACGGGCTACGTACAGATATATTAAAAGAAAATGCAGTAACATTATGCGAACCTCTAACTAATATATTTAATGATTGTATAGCCAAAGGAACATATCCAGATGTATTAAAAATTGCCAAAATTATACCTGTTTTTAAAAAGGGTAACAAAAATGATGAATCAAACTATAGACCCATATCAATACTGTCCCCGATCACAAAAATATTTGAAAAAATTATATCAAATAAGCTTCTTAATTACCTAGAAAAAAACAATATTTTAACGAGCAAACAGTTCGCCTACAGAAAGAATAAATCTACCACTAAGGCTATAAAAGAGTTGATAGGTAATGTAATAGATTACCTAGATTCTAAAACTAAATTTGCTGGTTTGTTTTGTGACCTGAGCAAGGCCTTTGACTGTGTGAGCCACTCCATACTATTAAATAAATTAGAATACTATGGTGTTAGAGGACTACCTTTGGCATTGCTCAGGTCATACCTGACAAACAGAAAACAATATGTGGAAATTAGTCAGTACACTAAAGAAGGAACTAAAATAAAAATTACGTCTGAATATAAAACTATAAAGTACGGAGTACCACAAGGTTCAGTTCTAGGACCGCTACTATTATTAATATTTATTAACGACTTGCCTAATCATCTCACAAAAAGTAATGTATATATATTTGCAGACGATACAAGCTGCATAGTGAGTGGAAAGAACCCTTACCATTTGGGAGAAAATATGAAAACGACACTTAAAGAACTATCTGAATGGTTTAATCACAATAATTTACAACTTAACAAGGATAAAAGCCAATACATTGTTTTTAGAAATAGGAATAATGTGCTAGACAGTGATGAAAATCTAACAAACTTTCCCCTAGTGAGGACGAATGAAGTAACATTCTTAGGAGTTATAGTAGACTGTAATCTCAATTGGAAATCACAAGTAGAAAAAATGTGCATTAAACTCTCCAATGCGTGTTATGCTTTAAAAACAATAAAAAAAATTACAAATATTGACACACTAAAGATGGTATACTTTGCTTATATTGAATCCATATTGGTACGGTATAGAAGTCTGGGGAGCCAGCACTAATGCACAAAAAATACTTTTACTACAAAAGAAATCTATTCGAATTATTACATCTTCCAAATGGGATGCAACTTGTCGACCACTGTTCAAAGAATTAGATATACTAACGGTGACAAGTCTATACATATTTATACTGTGTGTAGAAACTTATAAAAACATTAATAATCTTGCAAAGCAGGGCGACCAACAAACCAAATATACATTACGAGATAGAAATAAGCTAACATTGCCGTCAGTACAAACAAATTTAAAGCAACACAGCTTTGACTACATGTCTATTAAATTGTTCAATAAATTGCCTCACAATATAAAGAACTGTAACAAGATTTGAGAACGAACTAAGGATCTTTTTATGTAGTAAATCATTTTATACCCTGAAAGAATATTTTGACGATTGATTAAATGAATATTTCTTACATTCCTATTACTTAATTTAATCTAATTTTACATTTTTGACAACATTCCTAATTTAATTAACTACTGTAATATTAATTATATCTGAAATATTATTCTGTGTTCAAACCTATTAAAATTTTATTTTATCTGACTTATTTTAATAACATAATGAATTTTGACGGACTTATTTAAATATTATAATGGATTTTTATTTTTAATTTAATCAAATTTTACATTTTTGACAACATTCCTAATTGAATTACTGTAATATTAATTATATCTGAAATATTATTCTGGTTTCAAAACTATTTAAATTGTATTTTATCTGACTTATTTTAATAACATAATGAATTTTGACTGACTTATTTTAATATTATAATGAATTTGGTTTTTTTATTCTTATACTGTATGACATGATAATTTTTTGGTTAAGAATGACTGATATATATAGGTATATTACTGACTGTACAAAGAACAATATACTTATAGCACAACTGTGATAGATAAAACATAAATATGGCAATAAATAGAAAAAACTTACTTATTATAAATTATAAAATGTTAATGTATAGTGAGGATGTAAGATTAGTGTGTGTATGCAACTGTCAAAATGTGAAAAATGTATAAAATGTACTCTAAACCTGACGGTGTTAATAAAGAGAATAAATAAAAACTTCACGGTGGTGATCGGAGTATCAAGACCTAATATACGAAACGGCAGGCTGGACCAACCTGACGGTGAATTTGGTCGACCAGGAGCGGCTGGTGGAAGGTGGACCCACGCGTACGGGTGAGTTTACCCTTTATCCATCAGATGTTTTAGTCGGACAGTTCCATGAACTACTTCAATTAAATATACAGTCCACTTAATCGGAGACAATATTCTCTTGTAAATATCACACATGAAGTTATTCCCATGTATGAGTCAACATGTGACTATTTAACCTAGATTTGCGCGTTAAGCTCTTTTTGCAAACATCGCACTTATGAGGACGTTCACCTGCGTGAGTTAACATGTGATTAATTAAATGGCATTTTTGTGAAAATATGTTTTTGCAAATATCACATTTATGTGGTTTCTCACCCGTGTGTGAAAACATGTGCCTACTTAAATGAGATTTTTGTGAAAAGCTCTTTTTGCAAATATCACACTTATGAGGACGTTCACCCGTGTGTGTCAACATATGAATATTTAAAGTCAATTTATGTGCAAAGCTCTTTTTGCAAATATCACACTTATAACGACGTTCACCTGTGTGAGTTAACATGTGCCTATTTAAATTGCATTTTTGTGAAAATCTCTTTTTGCAAATATCACACTTATGAGCACTTTCACCTGTGTGTGAAAACATGTGCCTATTTAAAATAGATATATTTTGAAAGCTCTTTTTGCAAATATCACACTTATAACGACTTTCACCTGTGTGAGTTAACATGTGCCTATTTAAATTGCATTTTTGTGAAAATCTCTTCTTGCAAAAATCACACTTATGAGCACTTTCACCTGTGTGTGAAAACATGTGCCTACTTAAATGAGATTTTTGTGAAAAAAACTTTTTGCAAATATCACACTTATGAGCACTTTTACCCGTGTGTGAAAAAATGTGTTTATTTAAATTGGATTTCAGTGAAAAGCTCTTCTTGCAAATATTACACTTATGTGGTTTTTCACCCGTGTGTAAAGACATGTGACTATTTAAATGGGATTTTAGTTTAAAGCCTTTCTTGCAAATATCACACTTATGAGGTTTTTCACCTTTGTGAATTAACATGTGACTATATACATTTGATTTATGTGAATAGCTCTTTTTGCAAATATCACACTTATGAGGACGTTCACCCGTGTGTGTTACCATGTGATTATTTAAATTGGGTTTATGTGAAAAGCCCTTTTTGCAAATATCACACTTATGAGGACGTTCACCTGTGTGTGTTAACATGTGAATCTTTAAATTGAATTTTAGTGAAAAGCTTTTTTTGCAAATATCACACTTATGAGGTTTTTCACCTTTGTGAATTAACATGTGACTATATACATTTGATTTATGTGAATAGCTCTTTTTGCAAATATCACACTTATGAGGACGTTCACCCGTGTGTGTTACCATGTGATTATTTAAATTGGGTTTATGTGAAAAGCCCTTTTTGCAAATATCACACTTATGAGGACGTTCACCTGTGTGTGTTAACATGTGAATCTTTAAATTGAATTTTAGTGAAAAGCTTTTTTTGCAAATATCACACGCATGAGGACGTTCACCCGTGTGTGTCAACATGTGAATATTAAAAATTGATTTATTTTGAAAGCTCTTTTTGCAAATATCACACTTATGAAGATCTTCACCTGTGTGAGTTAACATGTGCCTATTTAAAATGGATTTATTTTGAAAGCTCTTTTTGCAAATATCACACTTATGAATATGTTCACCTGTGTGCGTTAACATGTGCCTATTTAAATTGGATTTTTGTGAAAATCTCTTTTTGCAAATATCACACTTAGGAGCACTTTCACCTGTGTGTAAAAACATGTGCCTACTTAAATGGGATTTTTGTGAAAAAAACTTTTTGCAAATATCACATTTATGAGCACTTTCACCCGTGTGTGAAAACATGTGATTATTTAAATGGGATTTCAGTGAAAAGCCCTTCTTGCAAATATTACACTTATGAAGTTGGTCACCCGTGTGAGTTAACATGTGACTCTTTAAAGTTAATTTGTGTGAAAACCTCTTTTTGCAAATATAACACTTAAGTGGTTGTTCACGTTTGTGTATGAACATGTGATTATTTAAAGTGGATTTATGTGAAAACCCCTTTTTGCAAATATTACATTTATGTGGTTTTTCACCAGTGTGAGTGAACATGTGACTATTTAAATTGAATTTGTGTGAAAACCGCTTTTGTTTGCAAACATCACGATTTTCACCTGTGCGTGTCAACATGTGACGTTGTAAGTGCTTCTTGCGTACAAAACTTGTACCACAAACGTCACATATATATTGATTTCTTCTTGAACTTCGTACAGCACAACTTATGTCTGGTTTGACAGCTGCAATTGGTTCATTCTTGATAAGGTGATCTAGTTTGATTCTGTAAATGTAATAAACACGTTTATTAGTAATATGTGAACACAATCATGGATAATAAAAAAATATCATAGTATCTTGCTTAGCAACAATTAGCTATACGGGGTCAGGACAACCTTCTCGCCTTTAACGTTAGCAAGACTCAGTGCTGTGCGCATTTTCTGCTAAGATCGATATCTTTCCTTTCTAAGCTAGTTTCCAAGGCAGCGTCGTACCTGTCTCGGAGCACCTGGACCTCCTAGGCACCACCATTTCCAAATACGTAGGTTTCCAGCAACTAATCGAGTCTAAGGCTAAAACTGCATCAAGAAAGTTCTTGACATGTTCTCGAAATCATTTCATTGTCGCACCACTAGGGTGTCTGGCTGTGAAACTGTCTTCCGGCGAGTGTGTTTCTCGAATCCTTTAACCTGGGTGTCTTCAAAAGTCATATTACCAGGCTAGACAGCCTAGCAACAGTCCGAAAATCTGTTAGCATGGCACCTAACGGAGAAGTGGTTTCGCGAGGACAGGTGATTTTAGCTCTGTCGACTGCACCATTGGTCTATCGGCACAGCGACCCATGTTGATTTACATAAAAAAACAAACAAATTTCACGAGAACAAATCTGCATGTAAAAGTTAGTCAATGGTATACTCGTACGATACTATGGGATGGTGACGTGCTTCAAAAGGGTCAACTGCATAGTATTCCAAACCTACCAGCAAGTATGAAAAGTGTAATGTGTGGAAAGAGGGACCAGAGCAGGAGGTTGCTCAACATATAAATTATCAGATGTGTCGGATATAACGGATAATCCGAAAACTTAACATGCAGTTCACAATCTTGCCTCAGTACAGTTTTAAATTGCTCTACAAAAATACTATCGGTTTGACCATTGAGGCTGGCCGTGGTTCTGATTCCAAGTAAACTGTAAGTCCATTTCCTTCTCTTGCTATGTTTGAAAAGTTTCAGATTTGAACAGAGGTTTGACCCGTAAAGACTGGTACCAACTGAATGACCCACTGAATGGTGGGTGTCAAATAGGCTATAAAAATAGTTTGTGTTTTCTATCCAGTTCAATGTAGCCGGTACGACCAAGTGGAAGCACTGACATTGCACATGTTTACCAAAGTGTGGCGAGCTGAAATCACGGGTGTAGTAGGTGATGTAGTCATGGGATTAATTATATCAAATAAGTATATAATAAAATGTGAAATCAAGTGGAAAAGTGCACGAGCTTAGATCTCACTGCTAAGCCAACGGACAATGCGGCGAGCGGAGCTGCGGGCCGGTGCGAGTGGTGTATACGAGGACGAGGGAGACTCACCGTGATGCATCGCCGGCGGGCTCGGGCTTGCAGGGCAGCAACATGTACTGCAGGTCCGGCGGCTGCAGCACCTCGGGCCCGATGTCCAGCTCCTGCTTGACCGAGCAGACGCCATCCTGCACATCCGCACCGCACACTCTGTACTCTCCACACCGCTCCGCGTGCACCCTTCTACTTCTCATTCCCAGTCTCATAAGCGCATTCCAGTCAGAGATGTGTTTTTTTTTTGTAATCCGTTATGGGTGACTGAATCGGAGATAATATGAAGCATTTCATAACACGCCATGTAGATGGCGTGAGTAGCGCTACCCTAACCTAACAGGACCCTCGGTGCGCGAGTTCGACTCGCACTTGGCTGGTTTTTTATGTAATCCGGTATGGGTGGCTGAGTCGGAGGGGCCAAAGCACATGCTCCGACCAGCCAATATCATCTCCGAGAAGGTAGGCGCCATACCCGAGACTTCCCTTTGGATTGCTGGCTATACTGGACTAGAGGAGAACAGAACTGTAGCTCAAAGCGTATGGTGATGTGGTGCCTCCTATCTTGACGATGATGTCTCCGCCCGCAGCCGCACCTTCGATAGCTCAGTTCTGGTAGTGGTCGTCGGCACGGAAACGTCTGGTGTCCGAGTATCCGCTGGACCCAGCTTCGCACACACATCGGAACTACACTCAACTCAATACTGTCCCTGAGAGCCCGCGCCGCGCTCGATCAGGGTGGATATCGTCTTTTTCAGATAAAATGTTTAGATCAAACCGCCCGCTGCCGCTCGTATTTTCTGCCGTCCTGCTACACCTCCGCTGGAACGTCCGGATGGCTCGCTCGCTATACTCGCGAAAGAAAAGGCGAATATCTTTGCACGCCTTTTCGCATCCAACTCAAACATGGACGACCTGGGCGCCAACCCCCCTTCATTACCCCATTGCGGGCGTATGATGGAAAATATTAGGTTCCACCCCAGAGTCGTCTATAAAACGCTACGTGAGTTGGATATTTCGAAGAGTAGCGGGCCTGACGGCGTCCCGGCGATCGTCTTGAAAAATTGTGCTCTGGAATTGGCGCCAGTCCTCACCCGCCTATTCAAATGCTCCTATTCCTCCGGATCAATGCCTTCTTGCTGGAGGAGAGCTTCGGTCCAGCCGGTCCCCAAGAAGGGGAACCCAGCGAACCCATCGAACTATCGCCCTATTGCGATAACCTCACTTTTGAGTAAGGTTATGGAGCGTATTGTCAACTCAGCGCTCCTGACGTACCTAGAAGACTCTAAACTCCTCGACGACAAACAATACGGCTTTCGCAAGCAAAGGTCGACTGGAGATCTTCTAGCGTACGTCACGCATCTATGGGCTGAAAGGCTCGATGGTTTTGGGGAATCGCTGGCGGTCGCTCTGGACATATCCAAAGCATTCGACCGCGTCTGGCACCGGGGACTCTTAAGCAAGCTTCCGGCCTACGGTGTCCCCACAAAACTGTGCACTTGGATCTCCAGCTTTTTGAGTGGTCGGTCGATCTTTGTCACCCTAGATGGTGCCTGCTCGGCCGACTACTCTATTAATGCTGGTGTTCCACAAGGATCCGTGCTGTCGCCTACGCTGTTTTTATTGTTCATCAACGACATGCTCTCGCTCGGCGAAATACATTGTTACGCGGACGACAGCAACGGTGCAAGAAGGGTTCATCAAGGACTGGAAGGGTAGAGAAGCCTCAGCAGCAAACGCGAGACACGAAACTGTTGCTCGGGTTGACCTGGTTCTCGAAAAAGTATCCTCTTGGGGGAAGAAGAACTTGGTCAACTTCAACGTAGCCAAGACGCAAGCTTGTGCCTTCTCTACTAAGGCTGATCCGTTTCCTCTCCAAGCCACTTTTCAAGGCAGCCAAGTCCCCAACGATGGTAGTCTGGGCGTCCTAGGTATGGAGGTGTCCAGGGACGTTGGGTTTCGATCGTTCATAGAGTCCAAGGCGATACTAGCGTCTCGAAAATTAGGGGTCCTTTACCGATGTCGGCGATTTTTCACGCCGGTCCAACTGCTTACACTCTACAAAGCACAAGTAAGACCGGTGATGGAATATTGCAGTCATCTTTGGGTGGGTTCCCCTGAGTACCTTCTTTCAGCCTTGGATTCTATTCAGCGACGAGCCATTCGCCTCATTGGTGACTCTGTACTCACAAAGGACCTTCAACCTCTAAAGCACAGACGTATCGTTGGGTCATTGAGCCTGTTTTATCGGCACTACTATGGCCGCTACTCTGACGAACTTGCTTCTTTTATCCCCCCTCCTCCTGTTCGCCTTCGCCAAACCCGCCATACTCTCGCGGAACACCCCTCTGTAGTCGACAGAAGAGTTCTTCGAACTGCACGATTCTCTAAATCGTTCTTGTGCCGCACCGCAAAGGTGTGAAACGGGCTCCCAGGGAAAATCTTCCCCCACTCCTACAATCCACGGATCTTCCAATCGCGGGTTAATAGCCTTTCCCCAGCAACATTAGTCCACCTCCAAGCCGGACTGGTACCTCCTCGGGGGTGAAATTGGCTGCGCCTGAAGTTTCGACCTCGGACAGAGCCACCCAGTTCGGGAGCAATAAAAAAATATATATATTTATATATAACAGTCCGTCGCTAGGCAACCGGACTCTTCTCCTATTCCGCAAGGAGGCGCTGTGTGATTCTTGCATGAAGACCGCTGCAGGTATAGTCTTGAGACGAAGATAATGGAGGCACGTGGACCTATAGTGTTTTGCGTAGATATAGAAATGGCTGGAAAATATCGACCCCCCCCCCCCCCCCCTCCCCTCCCCGGAGTAAGAAGCTTTCAACCGCAATACATTGGCAAGTCACCGCTATTCTAATGGTCGTAGATAGGAAGATGACACACCTTAACAACAGGCCGTGTTAAAACCCCATGGAGTGTTAACAACTACCACTCGAATAACCCCATCTCTACGCGGCTTTATTTTCGCAATCCTGCCCATTTTCCAATGAAGAGGAGGAATATTATCGTCCTTCAGAATTCAGAAGAACCAGATCGCCGAAGCGAGGGGAATTGGTCTTTGAAGTCCATTTCGACCGCTGTTGAAGGGTGGTCAGATAGTCTGAGCTCCACCGCTTCCAAAAATGATGCGATATGGCCTAAAATGGTACTCAAATCGCTTTGAAAATGTCTGACACGATGGAGACAGTGCTGAAGAGGACAGAATTCTCATACAAAATTATTACCAAAAACCAGCTCAGAGTCACAGCCAACTCAATCAGCTCTTACAAAAAACTAATAGAACTAGTCAGGGAGAAGGGGCTAATAGGGCATACGCTTACGAGTAAACAAGAGAGATGCTATAGGATAGTCATAAAAAACCTACATTACACCACGCCGGTAGAAGCCATCAGAGAAGAAATAGAAAGCACCGGTAATGTCATTAAAGACATTACTAATGCAAGGTCAGGCCCAAATAAATCCCCAACTTCAACTTTTTTTGTAAACTTAGAGCCAAATGACCACAACAAAAAAGTAAAAGAAATAAAATATATCCACAACACGGCAATTGTAATAGAAGACCCAAAGAAAAGTAGGAGCATAGATGGCATGGCATGAGATGCCAACAATATGGTCATAGTAAGAACAACTGCTTCAGACCATTCAGATGTGTCAAGTGTGCTGAGTCACATCGTACATCAGACTGTCCAAAAAAAGGTCGCAACACACCAGCAAAGTGTGCCCTATGCCTGGGCAGCCATCCTGCCAATTATAAGGGCTGTGAAGTGTATAAAGAGATATACGCTAGAAAAAGACCTACGCAACTCCCTAGGTCACATCGGCCAACCCAAGATACATTCCAACTCAAAACTCACAACTTCCCACCAATCCTAAAGAGAAAAAAAAACTAATGAGAGCGAATCAAACACAAAAAAGGACAAGAGAAGCCAACATAACCCAACAAATTGGACCTACGCTCAAATTGCGGGGTCAGACTCAAACCACACGAATGTGGAGCAAACACAAGTCCTCATAGACTTACTCCAAAAGCAGTCCGCCAAATGGATATATTATTACAACACATAGGAACACTTATGAACCTAATGACAAGCATAATAAATAATACCCAAAAATGACTTCCCTACGAATTGCTACCTGGAATATTAATGGGCTAACCCCAAACATCGATGAAGCAACAACGCTAATAACAGAACAAAAATTGGACATCATACTAATATCTGAAACACACTCAACTAATCGAACATGCATCAGAGTCAAATGTTATAACGTTTATATGACCAATCACCCAGACAATACTGCACATGGCGGGTCAGGGATTATTATCAAAAGTTCTATCAAACACCATCCCCTTCCGGATTTCAGGACTGACATACCGACTGAAAACCTACCGGATTTCGTACCGTGTGGGGTCGGTACTTAAAAAGAATAGCCCCACTGCATCTCTCCCCGTCGCATGTCGTAAAAGTCGACTAAGGGATAAGAAAATTCGTCAGCCTCGGTAGCTCAGTGGCGCGGTTGGTTAGTCAACTGTTATTAAGCAACGCTGAGCGCGGTCAGTGTTTGGATGGGTGACCGCTCGACCGTTGGAGGCTGACCGTGGTTCGGATTCCACGTTAAACTGTAGGTCCCTTCCCTTCTTACCTTACTAGGTGGTAGGGTTTATCCCGACCGGGTTGATACCACCGCACTGAACGAAACGTCGGTCGAAACGGCTATGTAAATAGTTCGTGTTTTCCGTCCAGTTTAGTGTAGCCGAAGTGAAATGAAGGGAAGCACTGACATGGCACCTAGTTCACCCTGTGTTATGGGCTGACATCACGGATGTTGTAGGTGATGTAGCCAACCGTGTCAGGTTCCATAAAAAAAAAATAAAAAAAATAAAAAAATAAAAAAAACTGACCACCTGCAGGCAATTGAAGATAATCTAGCAATTGAAGATAAAGCCGGTCACTTCAAAGTCTCAGCTGTATATTGTCCACCGAAACACAAAATTAGTAAGAACAGATTCATAGCTGGAGGGGACTAGAACGCTAAACATACACACTGGGGATCAAGAATCACTACCACCAGAGGAAGAGAAATGAAACAGTGCCTCGACGCAAACACAATGATTACCCTGTCCACTGGTGAACCCACCTACTGGCCATCAGACCCTAATAAGATACCAGATTTATTGGACTTCTTTGTGGCAAAAGGCCTCGCAAGGAGGTATTTTAAGTGTGAATCTTGCTGTGATGGCTCTTCAGACCATACACCGCTCATACTAACAGTTAGTACTATTATCATCCAAAACGAACCCAGAGCAACTTTATGCAACAAACACACAGACTGGGACTTCTTTGCTGATTACCTGAATGAAAACATAAACTTAAGAATATCGCTTAAGACTACGCTGGAGGTCGAGGAAGCAACAAAGTACATTACCAACTTAATTCAGGATGCCTGTTGGCGCAGCACACCTGAAATAAAACCCAGTACACAGATAAAAAACCAGAACTTACCACTGGACATTAGGGAAGCGTTGGTTGAGAAACGAAGACTGCGAAGAGTATGGCATGTAAGTAGGCACCCAAGCGATAAAAGGGCCCTAAATAAATGTAGTGCAGAACTAAAGGTGATGTTTCAAACCGCCAAAAGGAAAACGCTCGACTCACAATTAGAATCTCTCACCGCTACAGCCACAACTAACTATTCGCTATGGAAAGCGACGAAAACACTGGATCAACTGCAGACCATGAAGGCACCCCTAAAGCTGGACAACAACACATGGGCAAGAACCTCCCAGGAAAAAGCAGATGCCTTCGGCAACCACCTCGCTGCGGTTTTTCGGCCAAATAAACGTGAACTAAACATAGACGAAGGCGATTTTGACCTAATACTGAATCAGGACTACCAGCTGGACTTACCCCTAAAGCTCGTGACACCTGCTGAAGTGAGAAGACTAATAAAAAAACTTGAAGATAAAAAGGCACCGGGCTCTGATCTAATAACGGGCACCGTCATAAAACACCTGCCACACAAAGGCATAGTTTTCCTCACGGTATTGTTTAACTCAATTATTAGGCTGTCTCATTTCCCCAACCTTTGGAAAGTCTCACAGGTGATAATGGTATAGCATAAGCAAGGCAAGCCCGAACACGAGGTAACATCTTATCGGCCTATCAGCTTGCTACCAATTATGTCAAAAATGTTTGAAAGAATTATCCTCAACAGGCTCAATCTAACTCTTATTGCAAAAAAAATTTATCCCCAACCATCAGTTTGGCTTCAGAGAGGAACATTCCACGATCGAACAAGTTCACAGAGTGTACAAATCAATCAGACAAGTTCTGGAAGATAAAGAGTACTGCGCAGCCGCCTTCCTTGATGTCCAGCAAGCCTTTGACAGGGTCTGGCACAAGGGGCTATTGTACAAGATAAAGTCATACCTACCACACACATTCTACCCAATACTAAGGTCATATCTATCGGAAAGGATATTCCAGGTGAGGGAAGGGGAATGCACATCAACCTTCCATGACATACTAGCTTCTGTTCCGCAGGGAAGTGTTCTCAGCCCAACTATGTACTCCATATTCACAGCAGACTGGCCTGAAGATGATGACACCGTGACGGCAACATTTGCTGACGACACAGCAGCACTGGCAACTGCCCCCCGGTCAAGCTTGGCAACCAAGATCTCCCGCACGCTGACAGTGTAAAATACCTTGGAGTCCACCTAGATCGTAGGCTCACATGGAACAAACATATCAAAGCCAAGAGGAATAAATAATAATAAATAATAAAGATAGGAACAAACATATCAAAGCCATGTCACCGCTTCAGAACCCTGACCTGGCTCCTGGGCAGACAGTCCAAGTTATCACTACAGAACAAGCTCTTGGTCTTCAAGGGAATCATAAGACCGATATGGACATATGGGTTACAGCTATGGTGTTGCGCAAGCAACTCAAATGTGAATATCCTGCAAAGGCTACAGAACACCATTCTCCGCACTATCAGCAACGCTCCTTGGTTTATGACTAATAAAGAAATCCACAACCTACTCGAGATTCCTACAATCAGTGAGGAGGCTAAATGTGTCATAAAAAGGTATAAAACCCGGCTCTCACTCCATCCCCACATCCTGGCTCCAACACTGACCCAACCCGCAAAGAAGAGGCGCCTGCGGCGAAAACACATCTTGGACCTGGAGAACTAGGACTCTGGGACAGCAACAAGGGAAGAAATTGGACTCACTGGAGACCGATTCTGAAAGTCATAAAAAAACAGAAAAACAAAAAACCTGCTTATAGTAAAAAAACTGAGGTAGCAAAAGAGGAACAAAAAAAAAATCACTTTAGCCTTGAAATAGGCTCTGCTGTCCAATCATATTCCGGGACTGAAGTTAATGATTTCTCGATAAGGAAATGAGCACCAGTGAGAATGTCGAATTCTGATGGGTCCGATGAGGATGCATTGACGTGAATTTAAAACCGCCTCTACCCCCCGTGAAAACTGTTGTTAACTCTTCCGCTTGTTTTAATTAATTAAATAAAAGCTTTAATTAATGTATTCAATGCCGCTGATAATTCCGCTATAAAGGATATGTAATTTTCCGCTGTGGATAGACCGTAAGAAAAACGCGCCGCACTCGGTTCGTTATATGAGTTAGGACCCGCTACCGCAAAACCAAATACTGGGAAGACCTGGTCCCATTTTCACTAGGCCCCCCTGCAATTATTATTCCCAAGTACATCTAAGCCTATAAGTAGGTCAACAGATTTCGATTCAAAAAAATGCTCATCCGCAAGTGGTAAATATTGATAATAAGAAAGAAGCGTCTCATCTAGTGTTGAAGTAGGAAGGTGACCGCCCACCTTATTTAAAATAATAGCTCCGGTAGAAAGAATAGGGTGCATCGCATCGCGAAGCCGTATGGTTACCTCCACCATCTTTACCTCTACTCTGCCTACCCCTGTTAATGGAAAATGTGCTCGATACCGCGGAAACCCTAATTTATTTGTTAATGAATTGGTTATAATTGAAATTTGTGAACCGCTATCTACCATGGCCCGCGCCACATGTGAGTACCCCGCTGCAGATTTCACCGCAAACAGCGCAGTGGCTAAGATGACTGAAGGATGTTCGGTTTGGTTGCGGGAGTGGTCGGCTAGTCAGCGACCCCCCAGTTGAAGGCCCCTGGCCGGAATGGCCAAAGTTGCACGGCACCGGTGGTGAGATGGACCGTGAGTGTCCGCGACGGCACACGAATGTTCGGCACACATTCGTGGATGGACACTGACTTATGGAATGTGTTTTGAGACAAGCGAAGTACCATTTCCACTCAACCACTACCGCCTTCCGCTGTTGGGGTGTCAGAGCGCCAAAGTTTCGCCATTTGTACATTGTGTGGCCTTGCCGCTCGCAATACTGGCAGTAGTAAGCCTCCGTTCTCAGGCTAGCCGGCCCGCACCTCTGCTTGGTAGCAAGCCTTACGCGTTGTCTGCTTGTCGTTGTATGGAGCCGCGCCTTCAGTCGGCACTGACATTTTTGGTGTTACCGCTTGATTTTCCGCTGTCGACTCCAGTAACTACTCTGCACTCACCTTCCAGGAACGAGGTCAACTGGTCAAAGGTGGGCAACACAGTTTTAGTTTCCGCTGGCAGCAGAAGGTACTGCTCAAATCGCATTCGAGTTTGTTCCGCAAGTTTCCGCACAGCGATGGATAGCAGCAGGAAAGACCAATCTTTGACCGGCAACCCCAAGTTGATCAGCGCCTTCGTGTTTTCGAGCAACGTGTTGAGGAACGCCCGCAGTGCATGGCCAGAGTGCACCACCATCGGATATGCGACAGTGTTTGTTACGACCTTATCCGCCAAAACTCGCTTGTTACTGTACCGATCTCGTAGGATCTCCAGCGCGATGATGAAATTATCATCGATCAGCTTAAAGTGCTGCACCAATGCCCGCGGTTCATCCGATAAGCACCCCAATAAGTAGTACAGCTTCTGCGCCCCGGACATGCTGTTGTCACCCGCGATGAGAGAATTGAAGATACTCGCAAATGACTCGTACTCGATTCGACCGGAGAACCTAGGTAGGTCGATCCTGGGTAGCCGCAAGTTCCCTACTACCTTGATGATGTCTCCGCCTGCAGCCGCACCTTCGATAGCTCAGTCCTGGTAGTGGTCGTCGGCACGGAAACGTCCGGTGTCCGAGTATCCGCTGGGCCCAGCTTCGCACACACATCGGAACTACACTCAACTCAATACTGTCCCTGAGAGCCCGCGCCGCGCTCGATCAGGGGGTGGATATCGCCGAGTTTGTCGCGAAGCATGCTTTATTGTATTGTATTGTTTATTGGTCGTTCATGTGGCAGTTAGACTGCACTCTAACTTGCCACACCATCCGGTTCGATAACACCCACGAAGAATATCAGGCAAGAAACTTCGCAGGGAATTTTTTTTTAATACATACATATTATTACAAGTATTTTAGTGACTATCCACATAATAGCATCGCTTACATGTACAGCTCAGTGGATATGGTAGATTGAACAGTCTGTTGGTCTTTCCGAATAAATAACATAAAATAAAATAACTAAATAACCTCGTCAAGGTGGTCGTCAACATCTGCTGGTTCACTCTTCACTGCAGTATCCACGTCCAGTGAGCGGGCATCATCAGGAACATCAGCGGGCTCTGCCATTAGACATTTGCTATCCGCCATGTCCTCGTATGTATGTCTGCAACAACACTTCAGGGTTTTAAACAGTAGCGGACACAGAAATTAACACAGGGCATGAAGGTTATGTAGAAGACTGGTAGAGCGGAGATGCACAGCCTAGCGTGGCGCGAAGTTCTGTAACTCACTGATTGTCTGGAGTATCTGAGAGTCACTCAGTCGGTTCTACAGGTACTATCGTGGACCTTGCTCGTGGTGCTTGCATCGCTTATCCCTCGCCATCCAACCTATCTTCGCAGCACTCGTCGCAGGTAAACTGAACAAACTTTTGTTGTTGACATTGGGCTTTTTAGAACCCCGCTGACTAAATTTTTATCATCAATTTTATTGACAGCATCCCTGGGGAACTAGGAAACTCACTCGGGCACAGCACAACACAGGAAAGATTTGCAAAAACTATTGATTTCTTCTGAGAAGTTGGGTGTCTACAACATATAGATGTCGTGCAGTGAGCTAATATATATTCTACTAGAGTATTTACTCGGGCAACGGGCATGGCTCTACCGAGTTGAGACCAAATTGACCAGTTGAGACCGGTCGATTGCGAGCAGCCTGAGCTCATTGCACGCGCCGCTGCCGCCCGCTGCGCGCATCGCGCGGCGTCTCGCGCCAGCCATTATGCACGGTTGTGCGTTCCGATATAGCAAAAATCATATAACAAAAATATTGGAAAAACTGATGGGATGGCGTCCAATGCACGTGTTGGGTTGTCCTTGATCGGCAATGTCACGGAACGCTTTACGCTCACCGTTTGCTCGCTAGCTCCTCTCCCGCTCGCCACCCAGCTGCCTTGCCACACACGGTAGGCGAAGGTCTTTTATCAACCATACAGGCAGGAGGTAGTACACAACATCTACACGTCTCTCTCTCACCGCAGCGATCAAGATTAAACAGCGAGTGAACCATTCAATGCGTGTGTTTACACGTTCAATTCAACAATCATTCAATCGCATTGAATGTTGAACGGCAAAAGTGAAAATATTGAGCAAGCTCAATCCTTTCAATGCGGTGGAACGTGGTTGCCCATGTTGTTGTTGTTGTTGTTGATTTGGGGTTGGCTCTAAGCCTGCAAACTAATCCCGCTTGGTTGGGGACCTTCGTGCAAAACCCCTATCCCTTAGTCGACTTTTACGACATGCGACGGGGAGACATGCAGTGGGGCTATTCTTTCGTACCGACCCCACACGGTACGTGGTTGCCCGTGATTGAACATTGACATTGAATGGTTCACTTTTAAGTTTACACTATTCAATTTGGTTGCAGAAGTGAACCGTGTAATATCACCATCACCGAACGCTTTACGCTCACCGCTCGCTCGCTAGCTCCTCTCCTGCTCGCCACCCAGCTACCTAACCTCACACGGTAGGCAAAGGTCTTTTATCAACCATGCAGGCTCTTCTGTTCTAATTTGTATCGTCAATCGTAATCCCAAGAAACGCAAAAATAATATTGATTTGCTGCGCGCCAAACACAGCGCTCAGCTGCCACGTGCAACGCAAAGAAAAGTCATATATGTTTGACTTTTTTTTAATTTTTTTTTTTTTTAGGTTAATTCGTCTCCTCCCGAAACATGCAAAACTCATTAGAGTATACAGCCAATTCTGTTGTAGCTTTTAACGTCTGTTGTATAAGTTCTCGCACCGCGAGAACCACAAAAATATATATTTTTAATTACAACGACGACGCGACAATCTTCCGTATAATATTGGCTTGGATGCCGGGTCTTTCTGCCATCAAGTGTTGACTCGGTCCGCCTCCTGAAAGACTTCCTGGCTCCTTTAGGCAGACTTCGGCTCGAAGGAATCTGTGGTATATATAATGCGATCATACGGAGTCATCTTGTTATGGAACTTTCATATTGGAACCTTCAAACAAATCTGCTATGCAGAAGCTTGATCGTATTCAATCCAAGTGCCTCCGCATCATAACGGGAGCTATGAAATCCAGTCCAATCAACGCCCTCCAGGTTGAGTGTGGTAGACCCTCCTTTGTTTTTACGTCGTTAGTTTCTGGCTGACACATTTTTAATTAAGGCCATACAAATTTCGAATCATCCACTTATCCCCAAACTACGACTTCTTTCAAAACTGTCATTTGAAAAACCCTACTGGATTAACAAGCCAGCTACTAGACTAGTCCGTAGTTTTCGTAAATTTAATAATCTTCGAGCTCCAGTGCAACGATCTCTTCATCTTCCCCTATTCATGACTCCATACGAGGCAGTCATATTCAAACCAGATGTAATTAAAAAATGTGGTATAGACAAGGATTCTAAAAAAGCTGATACATTATTTAATTTGCTCATCTCCAAAAATTGGCAAGGTTGGGATCTTATCTTTACAGACGCTTCAAAATTATCAGAGAAAGGGGGTGTAGTAGGACGCGGAGTAGGGGCTGCTGTATATCATAAATTCATCAATACTTATCAAATAATTAAATGTCCACCGGAGACTACACAGTCTATACGGGAGAGTGCACAGCTTTACTGGAAGCAGTAAAATTTGTGCATCTGTTTCAAAAATTAGAAAAAGTTATCATATTTACAGATTCACTTAGTGCTTTACAGGCCCTAGTGCAAAACCCTTTTTACTCCAAATTACATAATCCCATAATTTTCAATATAAAGAATTTAGCACCGGTGCAGCGACTCTGTCAAATTTAAATGAAATATTTTATTTATAGGTAGTTTTAATTTTTATTTATTTATTTATTTTTTAGGTTTAGTTTATAAGTTATTTTAGTTTAGTTTTATCATATTTCTTAATTTTAGTTGAATTTTATTGTATTAGATTATTTTGATTAATTTTACTAATAAATGTAATTACTAATTACCCACAAAAAACATTTTTTTTTTCAACTGTCTTAATAAAAAACAAATCACCCTGGCTTGGATTCCGTCTCACTGTGGCATCGCAGGCAATGAGCGTGCTGATGCCCTTGCTAAGGAGGCTGTGGTGCGAGGGGATAAATTTCCCTATGTCAATTATTCACACGATCTGGTTTCACTCTCTCAATCATATTTATCTCAATTTTGGACTAATGTCTGGAAATCCTCCAGTAAACACAAAGGCTCTCATTATGCACAGTTTCAGACAAATATTCCAGCCCGACCACGGTTCTTTAAGCTAAACGTCTCGAAAGTTGCCACTTCTACAATCTGCAGGCTTAGGCTCGGTCATTGTTGTACTCCAGTTCACCTGGCCAGGCTCCGCATCCTCGACTCTTCCATTTGCGAATGTGGCCTGGAAGAGGGAGATCTAAATCATATTTTTTTTTCTGTCCCTTATATAATAATTCTCCGCCACTGTACTCTTCTTTGCCAATTCTTAAGGTTTCCCTCCCCACTAGCATTAATTGCTTACTGTTGATTAAGAATGTTAAAATTTTGAAAGTATGGCCTATTTTACCATGAGTGCATAAACCCTTCCATAACAAAGTACTGCATAACGCAAACTACAACTTAAATGTATTCCCTAAAAATATTCGCTTTTACCACGCAAATTTACGGAACATCTTACTAAGTCGTCCACAAAGTGTTGTTTTTCTGCCTAGACGATTGGCTCCAAATACGGTAAGAACAACAACTCTTTTTGCATTTTTACATACTTTGTTATGATGAAATTGATAGCCCATTTGTTTAATTATAATGTTATTAAAATAATAAATCATTTCTAGAAAATGTTGTTCATAGATAAAAATAAAAAACGTCGCTGATCCTCTAGGCAACATGCCACGAACAAAAGCGATATTCTATCGTCCTGATATTGTTCTTCGACAAAATAACCTTCCGTTCTGTCCAAAGAATATAACAGCGTTTTGTCTGTCTGGTTTCGTTGGAGTTCTACTTCTTACATATTTTGTCGTTTTGCGGTTTTTTGAGTTGAAAAAATGAAATGGCAGAACAAAAACGCCAGTGATGGTCCAACTTATCAAAACCAAATAATCGTCGAGAAGGTCCACAAAGTCCATTTCAACAGGTTTAAAAGGGCTAAAGATTGAAAATAAATTCAGAAAATGTCAAACAAAGTGGTGCTTAATCTGATCTTTAGGCTTATGGAGAAGATGAAGCTGTCCGCAAATTAGGCATCACTTTATGTGTGGCATAGCCTTACGGAGCGGTGGTAGTAACCGATTTGACCAGTTATGGCATGCTAAGTTTATGGAGGAGTTTATGGATAGGTGGTAAAATAGGCCCTAAATTTATTACCGATAACAATATAAAATTGTAAATAGAAATACAAACTTGTAACAAAAACGACATGCACCGCCTCAAAATTAGGTTAGGGTTAATTTAAAGAAGATGCGTCGATTTTTTTTTAAACCACCAATACATCATTTATTTATCACTTCAAGGAGTGGTTCCGCTGGATCGCAGGAACAGCAGGCACGACTACTGATGGGTCGATCCCGGGATTGAATCTTTATGGGCGGGATTTTATCATAAAAGCCCGGATTTAATCCTATTCTAGGACCGAATGAGGATTTTATGTTTTAAGGTTAAGTATGTGAAGTTGTTCTGTAATATGAGCGAAATTTTATCATAAAGTCCCGGATTTAATCCTATTTTAAGATCGAAACGATTTTATGTTTTTAACTAGCCTTTGCCCGCGGCTTCGCTCTCGTGAAATTCGTATTTCAAAAGAAAAAACTAAATCATTAAGGGCGAGGCCGAAGGCTGAGCTGCGTTCAGGTTAATTATAAACCTTCTCGAATAAAGTATGTTTTCAACTAGCTTTTGCCCGCGGCTTCGCTCGCGTGAAATTCGTATTTCAAAAGAAGAAACTAAATCATTAAGGGCGAGGCCGAAGGCTGAGCTGCGTTCAGGTTAATGATAAACCTTCTCGAATAAAGTATGTTTTTAACTAGCTTTTGCCTGCGGCTTCGCTCGCGTGAAATTCGTATTTCAAAAGAAGAAACTAAATCATTAAGGGCGAGGATCTCGTTATGAGCCACGCAAGCTTGTAACGAGTTTTCACGAGTCGTATTTGTGAGTGGTCATTGCAAGGGATCGCTTGGACTATCCGCTCTGATCTGATGACATTACATCTCTGATTACATTACACAAGTTAAGCGGCGGGTGGCCGAGTTTTTGGGCATCGGGTTCTCATGCAAGAGGTCCGAGGTTCGAATCCGGTCGGTGTGCACCAATGAGTTTTTTCTGATGAAAAAATTTACGTGCATACTTACACCTGCTACTTCACCGTTTAGAACTGGTGTAAAACTAGGTACCTTCCCTTGCCCCTTACGAGGTTGTAGGCTCAAATTGTAGCCGACTGGGTTAGTACCACCGTACTGGATGTAAGATGGCCGCATAGCAGGCTCGGCTGTGTTCTCTTCTAGTTCACTATATCCAGCAATCCAGGGAAGTCTCCGGTATGCACGGGCACCTACCTTCTCGGAGGTGATATTGGCTGGTCGGAGAATGTGCTTAGACCCATTCGACTCAGGCGACCGGATTACATAAAACAGTATTATTTTTAGTAACTATTATAGTTTACTAGCTTTTGCCCGCTCTCGTGAAATTCGTATTTCAAAAGAAGAAAGTAAGTTATAAAGCGAGAAGGTCGAAAGCTGAGCTGCATTCAGGGTAATGACAAACCTTCTCGAACAAAATATGTAACTACTGATTAGGCCGAAGGTCGAGCTCCTTTCAGGTAAACGTTATTTTTCTCGAAGAAACTAAGTTACCTATGGCGACGCCGAAGGCGGAGCTCCCTATAGGTAAACCATATACTTTTTCAAAGAGGCCGACGAGGCCGAAGGCCGAGCTGCGTTCAAGTAAATGATAATCCTTCTCAAAGAAACTAAGTTAATGCCCTGCCGAACGCCGAGTTGCGTTCGCGTAAACGATATTCTCGCCCTTATTTACTTACTTTCATCGAGAAATATATCGTTAACTTGAACGAAGCTCCGCTTTCGGCCTCTCCCTTAGTTACTTACTTTGAAAAGGTACATGTTTCGTATCGGTGACGTCATATTTAGTTTACATGTATCCTAACTTGTACCATACATAAGAATAGGATAAAAAAATTAGGATCGAATCAAATTACAATTAAGGCGACTATGGGATGTGACTCCCTTCTTATATCACAAGGTGGTAGGGTTTAACCCACCCGGGTTGGTACCACCGCACTGAATGAAAGGTCGGTCGAAACGGCTATGCAAATAGTTTGTGTTTTCCGTCCAGTTCAGTGTAGCCGGCACGACCGAAGGGAAGTACTGACGTGGCACCAAGTTCACCCGGTGTTATGGGCTGACATCACGGATGTTGTAGGTGATGTAGCCAACCGTGTCAGTTTCAATAAAAAAAAAAAAAAAAAAAAAAACAATTTTTGCTTTCTATAGTATGGGCAGTGCGCTTTTATAGGCACCCGCCCGCGCGCCGCACCGCCCGCACCGCCGCGCCGCCCGCTCCGCCACGCCGCCGGCTCGCTCATATCTCATACCTACTCGCGCTAAATGGCTCGCGAAACATTTCAGTTTGGGAACCACATCTTAGCGTAACCGGAACTGAATTTTATTTAACTTATCCTCTGTGTCGTATAGTATGGGATATAACATCCTTGTACGATGTTTCATCGAATTCAGATGATCGCTTTAAGAGTTATGGTGGAACATACATACACAGAAAATATTTCTAAAAATCGTCAATTTAGCTTTAGTATCATACATAGAGTCTTATACCTCAGTATCTCATAAAACAAAGTAACTTACTCTATGACCATCCCTTACAGATTTATAATTAGTATTGATTTAACAAATATCGGTAGATTATGTATGACCTCAAATCGTTATTTTTTAACCGACTTCAAAAAAAGGAGGAGGTTCTCAATTCGACTGTATGTTTTTTGGTCAAACATGACCGAAATTGTTAGATCTACCAAAAAATCGGTACCTAACTTTTCACACTGTCACGGTCACTGAACAGACTCTATTACCGACCTTTTTCCTCTCTCACATCACGGCGAAATGTACGCGCGCTCAAACGACAACACATATCAATTATTTTGTGAACATAACTAGGGAATCATGCATTCATATTAAAACCTGTCGAGACATTATTTATTTAGAAATAGGAATTCATCCAGTAAAACAATAATCTACATACCTACTACCATATTATGCCTAGTACTAATGAAAACAACTCATTCACGATGTTGAAATCTAATATTAAAATAAAATCCTGTTTCGTAGGATCGAATGAGGAACCTTCCCCAACTTTCCCAATAAAATCCCTATAAAGTCTCGAATAAGGATTCGGTCCCAAATGGGATTGAATCCTTGCCCATCAGTAGGCACGACAATGGCTTTCAGGTGGCGCACCGGTGGGTGACGGAGGCAAGCGGCACATGATAAAACAAAGGAACGCTTGCGCTGTAGATCAGCTGATTGTAAACGCGAAATTGCAGAAACGAAACGTAACAAAAACGACATGCACCGCCTCAACATTAGGTCTGGTTATTTTTTTTTAACCTCCAAAAAATCAGCTTATCTACAGCGCCATCGTTCCTTAGTTCTCTCCTGTGCCAGACCCGTGACGGAGCCATCTTCCTCCGGCAGTATGAAGGACTTATGTAAAAAATGCTTGTAATTTTTTTTATTTATATTACCACCCAAACCACTGAGTTTATATGCTCGTTTCCATCAATACTATAATAATAAATCTGTAAGAGATGATCATGCAGTAAGTTACCTTGTTTTATGGGATACTAAGTTTGTAGACTCTATGTATATATAGGCTTAAATTAGCTAAGTAATCATCACAATAGAAATGCTCTAAACGTATTAAAATGTTTAAAAAAACCCAGTTACAAATGTTACAATCAGTTACAATTCATTAACCTTCAGTCAAAAATGACAGTACGTTAGAATAATATTTTTTTTGTTTGAGTGTTGGTTTCCTTGCAGGTGTATTTCATATCAGAGTCATTTTCACCAACTTTGTCCCATAACGAAATTTTTGTAACGAAACTCTAAATATGTAACGAAATTTTATTTATAAAGTAACATTCACATGGCTTGCATTTTAATGGATAGGTAAATAAAAACACAAAATGTATTGAATAACCAAAATTTATTGGATCTTGTTGGTTTATCAGTTGAATCTTGCAAAAATATAAAAACCTACTTCAAAAATGTATGAAATAATAATTCTTTTCGGACAAAAGCAAGCAAAAAAATTATGGATGAAAGAAAACATAAGTGGATGAAATCCTTTTATGCTTTTGTGACGCTTTCAACTCCAGGGTCCTAAAAGAAATATTATTTCATACATATTTGAAGTGGGTTTTTATATTTTTTTATAAATAGGTAATGTTATGTTGAGAAAATTCCAATATGCATGGAGCTTTAAACTACAAAGAAAAGATTTCGTTACGTAACGAAATATAACGAAATCGTAACGAAACGTAACGAAATTTTTTGCAAAAAATATCCTAAAAATTACTTCCCTGACAACAATGGAATCAAAACATTACAAAAGCACTAGATAAACGTAAGATCTATGACATATAAAATCGGGATCAATATTCTAGAACAACTTTCCGGGAAAAGGTTGTGTTTTAGTCCAGCGTAACGAAACTTTTTTCACTTTTTTGAAGCGACATTCTCACCTGAACTGCTCTCCCTGCTTATTTATTTTATTTATTTATTTAATGTTAACGAAATCAACAGTATTACATTTAGAATATAACTAACATTATTTATACAAAAAACAAAGCAAATTATAGATTTCACTGATTAGAACCGTATTTTGTTCTACATACAGACAGATGCATAGGTACTAAACAAAACAAAGGATGAAATTAACACATTTTTACAACAATATATTTTGCAACAGATATTTTTAGCTACCAGGGTGTGTGTGTGTGAGGGTGTGTGTGTGTGTGTGTGTGTGTATGTGTGTAAGGGTGTGTGCGTGTGTGAGAGGGTGAGGGTGTGTGTGTGTAGGAGAGAGTGTGTGTGTGTGTGTGTGTGTGTGATTATAATTTTTTTTTTTTTTTATTTATTTCTTGCCCTAGTCGTACCTCGGGTTTAAAATTCCAGACACTATGTGCTTCTTAAATACCGATTTGTTATGGAGATAGGGATCAATGTTGCTAAAGTCTCTATTGTATGTTCTGGCTAAACGAGTGAGGACAGAGTTTTGGGAATAGTTCGTGCGGCACGGGGGTACACTATATAGGTAGGCAGCGGTGTGACGTGTGCGTCGATCGGGCACGTGCAGCCCAAGCATCTCCACCAGAGCCGGAGAGTCCACAGTTCCTCGCACCACGTCGTGCAGCAGCAACATGTCCAGCAGAGATCTCCTGTCTTCGAGGGGTAACATTTTGTAGTGTTTACAGCTGTCAAAGTAGGAGGGAAACGATCGCCTATCGCGGTAATTAATATGTTTGATGAAGCGTTCTTGAATATGTTCGATTTTTTCTTTATATACCTTGTATTGCGGAGACCATACATTACTAGCATATTCAAGGACGCTTCGAACGTATGCAAAATATATCGATTTTGTGCAGGTTAGATCTGTGAAGGATTGACTCACACGCAGCACAAATCCAAGATTTTTAAAGGCTTTATTCGTTATTATGTCAATGTGTTCCCCAAGGGTTAATTTGCTGTCTAGATAAACACCAAGATCTCGAACAAGCTTGACTCTTTCGAGTGGAGCGTCGTCAATTGTGTACTTAAATTCGATAGGGCATTTGCTACGTGTGAAAGTTATTATCTGACATTTGTTTATATTTACTGTAATTCTGTTTTGTTGTAGTACCGCGAAAGACGATCCAAATCACTTTGCAACCTTGTACAGTCCGTAACATTACCCATCTCCAGATATATTTTAGTATCGTCAGCGTAAAGGAGATGCTTAGCGTGCTGAAAACAAGTGTATATATCGTAGAGATAGGCATTATAAATCAAGGGGCCTAGATGCGATCCCTGGGGGACTCCTGAAGGAATTCCTACGAAGTTAGATTTGTATCCACCAAGAACCACCGCTTGAGATCGATTCGACAGGTACGACTTGATCCAGCGTAACAAGTCACCATGTATTCCAAGCCTGTCTAGTTTTGACAAGAGAATGATATGATCCACACGGTCAAAAGCCTTTTCAAAGTCCGTGTAGATCACATCAACCTGTTTCCCTTTGTCCATATGGTGGAACACATAGTGGGAAAATTGAGCTAGGTTTGTAGTTGTGGAACGTCGTTTCAGAAAACCATGTTGATGCTCACTTACGCCACGGGATATTATAGGATAGATGTTGTCATAAATTATCTTTTCGAAAATTTTGCTGAATGTATTCAAAATCGAGATGGGCCTATAATTTTCAATTTTAGTTTTTGGTCCCTTTTTATGAATTGGTATGATATGTGCTTCTTTCCAGATTTTAGGACATACTCCTTCGTGGAGTGATCTATTAAATAATATACTGAGTGGGTAAGCTAAATTATGGGCGCATTTAACTATGTATAGAGGGTGAACCCTGTCACTACCAGCACCTTTGGATGCATCAATATTACGTAGTAGTTTTAATACAATTTCTGGAAGTATTACTAAGGTGTGAATGTGACCGAGATCACCAAGCGCGGGCAGCGGTAGGTCTACATCAACAGGTTGAGCCGTCGAGCTCGGTTGGCTAAACATACTGTGGAAAAATGCATTAAAACCATTGACAATATCTGGGCCTTCAGAGTGTGAGGTTTGTCCGTAAGTCAAACTAACGGGGTATGCTGAACCTCCTCGTTTTGATTTAACGTACGACCATAATTTTTTGGGCTCTTTTTTTATTAAAATTTGGGCTAGTTTAACGAATTTACCGTAACATTCCTTCTCGACTCGATGAAATATCTTTCTAAGTAACGAAAATTCATCGTAATCTACAGGATTCTGAAAACGCTTCCAACGAGCATGCACCTTGGTTTTTTCTCGAATTATTTTAATCAGCGCCCGGCTGTACCAGACTGGATAACGATGAGAGGTTGATTTATTAGTGGTAGGAATATATTCTTTTATACTTTTAAATATTTGCTCGTAGAAAGCGTTCACCGAGTCCTCCACCGTACCTACATTCAATAACACGTCCCAATCTATCTGAGATAAAAACATATTTATTTCAGGGTAATTACCTTTGAAAAATTTGATTTGAGTGGAAGGCATTTGATTTGAGTGGAAGGCTGCTTCCAAAGACGCCATTGCAGTTTTTTCGTCCACCAATAAACATCGGGCCGGTGTTGCCAACCGTATGACTTAAAGCAGCGTTCAATATCTCGATAAATCACTGCCCAAAAGCGTAACGAAACATTATGTAACGAAACTCTAAAAAAAGTGCGACATGAAAAAAAAAAAATTCATTTCGAGAAGAATCGAAGAGATATAGTCCTAATTGATAAAGAAATGTAAAACAGAACATTACTTTGATTGGTTTAATATGTAAGTAAATTAATAGAATAATAGAAACTATTTTAAAAAAATGTCTAGTCCTGCAAAGGTCGAGACTCGAGAGTGACATGACGATTTTTGTATGGAGAGCAAAATCAGGGCTTCGTTAATCGTACAATTGCCAAATAATTAAAAGAAGTAGAGCTTATACACTATTAATTCCCAACGAATAAAGATATTTTCTGTTAAATGACATTTAATGTTTATCAAATACACAAGGAAATATAAATTTTTCAATTTAGAAATTGAGACAAAAAAAAATTCTCAAAAGGACAAAGTTGGTGAAAATGACTCATTTACGCCCACGGCCTTTTAATCATCTATCCAAAGAGCTATCTCGTTCTAATAGGAACAATTGATTGAAATAGCAATAGACGTAAACGTTATCTGGATCGTTATTAATGAATTAATGTTGAGCAGCATACCTTACATTTATGTATTTAGCAGAAAGGATCCAGACCCACATTTCCCCCATTATCTCTATAAAATTGTATTGCATATACTACAAAACGTAAACCACTATTAAATACTGAAAATTAGCTAAGTAATCATCATAATAGAAATGCTCTAAACGTATTAAATGTTTGACTAAACTCAGTTACAACTTCATTAGCCTATAACTCTGAACCGAATGTGGATTGGGTCCTTTTTGTGTAACTACGTCCTACATGTTCCCTTTTAATTTTCTCCTTCATCTGAGTGCAAATTATTCATTATTTATATCAAAATTATTTCTTTTGTCTATGTGAGATGAGAAGTAGTACTTATTTATTAGGTACCGTGTATCTTTCAAGACTTGACGTTGGCTTAATAAGTCGAACGTATATCGGCTAATCGCCAGAATTAAAAAGAAAAAGAATGAGAAGAAACTGAGACGTCGGCGGTCAAAACCGGAAGCGGCTTCATCTTTTTTTTTCTTTCAGAACGTTCTTTCCTTCCGTTTTAGAAAAATAACTGGCAAGTTTGAATCCCGTATAAAAACCCATACATGTTATCAACGGCCTTCTGTCGTTTCTCCTCATCTACCGCGAGTGCACCTCACCCCTACGCTCTGGGTTCCCGCGCTCGGTTCGACAGCTCCGACATATACTACCGCGCTATCGTGACTATACTCGTAGTGCACCTAACTGCATCGCCCACGCCTCGCTAACAGCGTGCGGCGAACTACGAGTTCTAATGGCGTTCGTCCGGCTACACCGTACGGCGCACGAAGAAGCGGTTCTACTCGTATTGTTCATCGCATATTTTTTCACCACCATGTGTTCCTCCAACCTTGTGCACTCTCTGCCACTACCCGCAGGCCATACGCGCCTTCAGCGCAGCGCCCCGCGTCTCGTGCGGGCAGCGTCATCTTTTCTTTCGACTTCCCCAAAATAATTTTACCGAACCGGCAACTGGGCCGAATACTAAGATGTGGGTACTTTGCCCTACATAAATTTCTTCTCTCTTGTTCTTTCTCATGTTTCTTTAGGTAGCCTGGCTAGGCAACGCTGTGTCCTCCAGCCAAGCCAGGCACATTAAACGCAATTACAACGCGCTAATACTGTAAATTGTTCGTTTAGCTTCTCCCTACGAAGTGGATCGAGACGGGGGGGGGGGGGGGGGGGGGGGGGGCTGTCCCCGTCCGTACTGCACCACTCAACGCACACGGCCAGCTAACGTCGTTGGGACTCGGCGGTGCTACCACTGCTGAGGCCTCCGCACCTTCCCGGCGTCGTGTCTGGAGGACCTACCGATTCCGGACACCGCACTACGCTATCTACATCAGACCAAAGGAAGTGTGACTCGACCTCAACTTAAACGCGTTAACTTGCCGGGTGCGATCCTACGTGTAAACTCCAGTTGTTACTAAACTCAAAATAAATTGTTGTACACTACATAGCATTTTACTTAAAGAACTCATTACCCACTTAGTCCAGCGTGGCAAGGTAAGCACATAAAACAAGATGCCATTTCATAAAATTTTGATAGATTATCTGTGATAGATATGTGATTCCATTTTCCTTCTTGGCTTTCCCATAATAGTTTTTACATTTTTTCACCCCACACGACGGCATAATTCCACGACCATAGAGCAGTTTGTAGGTACCTATATATTGGTCAAACAAGCGTGAACGCAGTAACGGATGAATCGAAACTGACAGCTCAGCAGCCCCGGATCTACATATTTTTGGCAAAATCTTAAAATGCCGCCCTTTTGCGCTCGTTAATTTTTATAGTAAAATGGGTGATATTCCCGAAAGAAAGGGGGTTATTCTAGGTCATTCACTAATACTAATGCCAAAAAGGTATGTATTTTTTTTCGAGGTTTGGAAAACATAAAAAATATCGAAAAGAGGACATTGTATTTTATTAATGAAAAAAATTCACATTCATTTCGACATTATACAATGGTTGGCGCGAACGGGCGTAAAAATTCCTACTTATAGTGTCCATAATCTACGGACGCCGCGTTTCATTGAGTATTTATTCTGCCACATAATAAGTACATAACCAAAGAGTTTGTATTACGTAATACAAACTCTTTGTACATAACTAATAGATAAACTCTGGAATGCTCTCCCTGCCCATATATTTCCCCCCAAATACAGTCTCGGGTCCTTCTAGAGGGGCGTGAATGGGCACCTGTCAGGCCGGCATGTTATTCGCAACCCCCGCATATGACCGAATGTCCACGTCGTTAGACACCTAATGGGTGGATCGGCACCATAATGTCGCGCTGTCAATAAAAAAAAAAAATACTCAAATCTTTTTGCATAATATGCAAAAAAAAAATTATATATTTTACATCTTTTTTATACACTAAAAATAGTGCATAGGTATTTATTTTGTATGTACCACAAAATGATCAGTACACAAAATAGTATATGCAGGCTGTTTCAGGATAAGCTTGAGAAACTTCAGGAATAGAAAGTACTCATTATTAGAAGAAAAAAATCCTTAGCACTCAAATCGAAATTCTGTATTTTTTGTTTCATACAAAAATTGAAAATTTTTATAAAAACTCGATGGACAGTGAGATTTGTCAACAGTGCTGTCTAGGTCTAGGGAGTGAAATGACCTAGTCTAGTAATCTTTTTCTTTTGATGTCATTCAAATTTAAGTGTTTGGAATTACCTACATGCAGTACAATTCTACTAGTTAAGCATGTAAGTTAGTCATTTTATTTTTATTTAAATAAAGGTGGACGTTAACCGTCAACCAAAGCTCGATGAAACGATTTTCAGCAAAAAGTACTATAAAATGACCGAATCTGGGAAAAAGTTTTAGAGCTTTTCGTCTTCAAATATGGACCGCTTTCGAACCCTGAAGTTACGAAACCCTATCATGAAACATCCTGTATATCGGTATTAAAAAAGAAATGTCTGGAAAAATGAAATACAGGAATCAATAAAATAAAAATTAAACCATAATTTAATTTTTTATTGAATGTATACGAGCAAAATAATACTGACTGGATTGGCCTAAGGCGATGCGTGCGGGCGCGGAGTGGAGCCACCTCCGCCGCGCCGCCGATCAATATCGGTGTATCAATATCAATCAATCAATATCACATCAATTAATACAGGTGCGCACGCCGATATTAAGGCAATCACATACCTTGGAAAATCATATCATTAAAAAAATCTAAATTTTTCGATTTTTAAATACCTAAATAAGTAGTCATGTTAACTTCTTCAAAAAAATGTATGTGATTGATACCTACATCCTTTTTAAAGTGAATTTGGTAGTTTGACATTTAAATTCCAATTATTAATGTACAAAAAATCTTTTTTTTAACCGACTTCAAAAAAAGGAGGAGGTTCTCAATTCGACTGTATTTTTTTTTTATGTTTGTCCCGTCAGACCTTTCGACTGGGTGAACCGATTTCTATGATTCTTTTTTATTTGAAAGCTGGTGCTTCCCGTGTGGTCCCATTTCAATTTTGTCAAGATCGGATTGGAAAGCGAGGCGGGATTGCGAGGCCGAAGGCCAAGCGATGCCGCCGTGCACATTAGCAAAAAATTACTATAAAAAACTGTGAAATAAAAAACTATTAAAAAATATATCAAAACCGCCTTCAAAAATGCATGAAATAAAAAAAATCGAACCCTAGAGTTGAAGGCGGTGCTAAAGCAAGCAAAAATAACCGACCGCCTTCAACGCCTTCCGGGTTAGATTTTTTTTATTTCTAGGTTCCTTTATAGATATTAAACCAATTATCTTGAAAACCAAATAGATATATTTTTTTCTAAAATATAAATAGAACTGATTAGGCGTGCGATCCAACCACGCGCGCGAGCGGAGCGGGTGCCGCTCTACCGCGCCGCGCCGCTGCCGAACGTATGCCGCTCGTTCGGACGACCGACCGACTACGCTACGGCGCGAGGCGACGATGACGACGGCGACGACGCTCGCTTACTAGACTAGCCGCTGCGCCGCCCCCTGCCCCCTCCGCCGCCCGGATCAACGCCTACGCTCCTTTACCATTACACGAATTATTTCGCGACCATCTTATCGAATCGAAATCAAAGATATATTTTATAAGTAATTTACAATTTATTATTATGTTTATGGGTGTGATTTTGCCGCCCCCCAATCTTGCCGCCCGGGGCAAGTGCCCCTTCCCGCCCCCCTTCTAGATCCGGCCCTGCAGCTCAGGTATTCTAAGTTGTTCGATTTAGAATACCTGACTTGACACGCAGGGGAAAGCTGATGGTGCTTCTTGTTGTTTTATATAGTTCAATGCCTTAGGTAGAATAATTTAACCTCATCGGAGCCGAACGGCAGCGCGAGCGCAACGCATCGTGGCGCGGCCAATTACCAACCATATCACAGCATAAAAAAAACCTAACCATATTATTCGCCAAAACGATCAGTGCTGATTGCTGAAATGTTAGTAGAAGTTATACCTACATTCATACGGAATGCGTGAGTCAGGCGATCGACGACGAAGAAACGGATGTAGCGTCGTGAAGTGAGTGCAACAGAGTGAACGATAGTTGACTAAAGGTAGCCACACACGGAGACGCGACTCCACGTGATTCCAACGCTTGACTCCAAAAACGCTAGAAAAGTCACCGTGTGTGTCAAATCTCACTTGGATTGCGCGAAGAGCATTTGAGACGAGTCATAGGACAGAAGTCGAGCCGCACACTGATAGAAAACGCGGCGGCGTGGAGTCGGAGTCTCCGTGTGTGTGGCTCAGAAATGGACGGCATTCGAGCGAACGCGCCGGACGCGGCGTCTTGGAAATGGAGTCTCCGTGTGTGGCGGGCTTTAGTCTGCTCTGCTGGATGGGTCGTGCTGCGTTGCGTTTCGCATCGTTTGGCTCCTATGGGCTCCTGGTACCTACTTTTCATGTGAGCAGTTATATCGCCAGTCATTAATTAGTTTTGTTATGTAAAGTGGGTAGAAGAAATTTTAAGCAATGTAGAAAATGATGCCAGCAAATATTGAAGGAGGTGTTTGCCCGTCATTGGGTCCACACTATAACTCCAAACACGTTGTAGTTATACATACTTGAATGAAATGTGTCCGACCTGTTGGTGAACCTTAAACAAATAATTAAATATTACGATTAAGATAATTATAAGTTAGAACTGAGTTAAACGTAAGACATATACATATTTACAACACCGTAGACTAGTTAGTCTGTAAGCTCTAGTCACTAAGTTAGAGATTAATCACTAGATTTAGGTAACCAGGAGGTGTACAGTGGAACTGTTCAACCGTGACTAGTAACCCCCTCGAGTTTGGGCTCATTTGGTTAGATTTAGTAAGTAGGTTAGATATAAGTTTTTAGTTAAATAAATAATATTATCGGACGGCCTTTTACTGGAAAAACCCGAGGCGAGAGCGACAGGTCGCGAGACACAAAGGGATTAACGGTAGCCGAGCCGAGCGCCCATTGTTCTGCCCGCCCGCGAGCATCGTGGCGATCAACCGCGCAGGCGAGCGGGCAGAAGAGTGAATAAATATGGGCGCTAATCCGAAGGTTCGGCAGTACACTTCGAGCAGCGAGAGGAGAGGACCTCCTACAAGTGGAGCACCGGGAAGACGGCAAGAACCAGCGGCACTGCAAGAAGAGCTTTTCCGCCGAAGCGGTCGACAATAAGCTAGCAAGTGCCCGCTGTATTGCCATCCCTCTCTCCGCGCCGCCGCGTTGTGTCTCGCTCTGGCACGCCTGTCGTTTCGTCCGTGTTGCTCCGGTAGCGGGTCGTCCCGTTATCCGTATAGAGCATCGACGTTTCATTTTGCGTCCGTTTTTTCCCGTACCGCGTGTTGTCGACTGGGTGACTGGGCGTTTCATCTGACCCAAGAAGAGAAAATTACAGTCCACTGCATTCCGAGCGTCGATACGTAACAAAAGTTAAAAATAAAATAATTAATTATGGATACTGACACTGTTGGCTACATGACCTATTACATCCGTGATGTAAGCTCATAATACCTTGGCGATACCTCTCAGCGTCACAATGTGTGTTTTCAAAGTATGATGAAGATCCACAATCACACCCAGGTAGCGCAGATTGTCAACTTGCTTTCGACCACGGTTCCTCTTAAGGTCGATTAGTTGGTTTTGAGATTCGCGATGGTGTCGAGCCCTAGCGGTAAGGCGGACAACTACGCCTCCGCCCTCAGCTGTCTTTCAACGAGGATGTCAAGGAGATCGCTCTCGGCTCGGTCGGATGCTGCGTGCTGGTCTGGTAGCACGGCAGAAGGTAATTTTGCTGTGCTCGGTGGTTTTGCGGTGACAACGGTGGTGATCGGAGTATCAAGACCTACTATACGAAACGGCAGGTTGGAGCAACCTGACGGTGGATATGGTCGACCAGGAGCAGCTGGTGGAAGGTGGACCCACGCGTACGGGTGAGTACCCTTTATGATGATGAGGATGAGGATGTTTTAGTCGGACTGTTCCATGAACTACTTCAATTAAATATACAGTTCACTTTATAGGAAACAATATTCTTTTGCAAATATCACACATGAGGTTATTCCCCTGTGTGAGTCAACATGTGCCTATTTAAAATGGATTTTAGTGAAAAGCCCTTTTTGCAAATACCACACTTATGAGGTTGGTGACCCGTGTGAGTTAACATGTGCATATTTAAATGGGATTTTGGTGAAAAGCCCTTCTTGCAAATATTACACTTATGAAGTTGTCCACCTTTGTGAATGAACGTGTGATTATTTAAATTGGATTTATGTGAAAATCTCTTTTTGCAAATGTTACATTTATGTGGTTTTTCGCCAGTGTGAGTGAACATGTGACTATTTAAATGGAATTTGTGTGAAAAACTCTTTTTGCAAATATCACATTTATGTGGTTTTTCACCCGTGTGTGAAAACATGTGACTATTTAAATGGGATTTGCGTGAAAATCTCTTTTTGCAAATATCACATTTATGTGGTTTTTCACCCGTGTGTAAAAACATGTGACTATTTAAATGGGATTTGCGTGAAAAACTCTTTTTGCAAATATCACATTTATGTGGTTTTTCACCCGTGTGTGTTAACATGTGACTACTTAAATTGCATTTTAGTGAAAAGCCCTTCTTGCAAATATCACACTTATGTGGTTGGTCACCCGAGTGAGTTAACATGTGCCTATTTAAATGGGATTTTAGTGAAAAGCCCTTCTTGCAAATATCACATTTATGTGGTTTTTCACCCGTGTGTGTTAACATGTGCCTATTTAATTGGGATTTTAGTGAAAAGCCCTTCTTGCAGATATCACACTTATGAAGTTGTCCACCTTTGTGAATGAACATGTGATTATTTAAATTGGATTTATGTGAAAATATCTTTTTGCAAATGTCACATTTATGTGGTTTCTCACCCGTGTGTGAAAACATGTGACTATTTAAATTATGTTTTTGTGAAAAGTTCTTTTTGCAAATATCACATTTATGTGGTTTTTCACCCGTGTGTGTTAACATGTGACTACTTAAATTGCATTTTAGTGAAAAGCCCTTCTTGCAAATATCACACTTATGTGGTTGGTCACCCGTGTGAGTTAACATGTGCCTATTTAAATAGAATTTTAGTGAAAACCCCTTCTTGCAAATATCACACTTATGTGGTTGGTCACCCGAGTGAGTTAACATGTGCCTATTTAAATGGGATTTTAGTGAAAACCCCTTCTTGCAAATATCACACTTATGTGGTTGGTCACCCGAGTGAGTTAACATGTGCCTATTTAAATGGGATTTTAGTGAAAAGCCCTTCTTGCAAATATCACATTTATGTGGTTTTTCACCCGTGTGAGTTAACATGTGCCTATTTAATTGGGATTTTAGTGAAAAGCCCTTCTTGCAAATATTACACTTATGAAGTTGTCCACGTTTGTGAATGAACATGTGATTATTTAAATTGGATTTATGTGAAAATCTCTTTTTGCAAATGTCACATTTATGTGGTTTCTCACCCGTGTGTGAAAACATGTGACTATTTAAATTATGTTTTTGTGAAAAGTTCTTTTTGCAAATATCACATTTATGTGGTTTCTCACCCGTGTGTGAAAACATGTGACTATTTAAATGAGATTTTTGAGAAAAGCTCTTTTTGCAAATATCACACTTATGAAGCCGTTCACCCGTGTGTGTCAACATGTGACTATTTAAATTGAATTTGTGTGAAAACCGCTTTTTGCAAACATCACGATTTTCACCTGCGTGTGTCAACATGTGACGTTGTATGTGCTTCTTGCCTACAAAACTTGTACCACAAACGTCACATACATATTGATCTCTTCTTGAACTTCGCACAGCACCACTGCTGTCTTGTGTGACCGCTGCATTTGGTTCATTCTTGATAAGGTGATCTAGTCTGATTCTGTAAATGTAATAAACATGTGTATTAGGAATGTGTGAACACGATCATGGATTATAAAAAAATCTCATAGAATTTGCTTAGCAACAATTAGCTATACGGGGTCAGGACAACCTTCTCGCCTTTAACGTTATCAAGACTCAGTGCTGTGCGCATTATCTGCTAAGGTCGATCTCTTTCCTTTCTAAACTAGTTTCCAAGGCAGCGTCGTACCTGTCTCGGAGCACCTGGACCTCCTAGGCACCACCGTTCCCAAAGACGTAGGTTTCCAGCAACTAATCTAGTCTAAGGCTAAAACTGCATCCAGAAAGTTCTTGACAGGTTCTCGAAATCATTTCTTTGCAGCAGCACTAAGGTGTGTCTGTCTGTAGGAACTGTCTTCTGGCGAGTGTGTTTCCCGAATCTTTAACCTGGGTGTCTTCAAACGTCGTATTAACAGGCTAGACAGCCTGGCAACAGTCCGAAAATCTGTTGGCATGGCATCTAACTGAGCGTGCTTTCGCGAGGAGAGGCTATTTTAGCTCTGTTGACTGCACCATTGGTCTCTCGGCACAGTGACCCATGTTAGTTTACATAAAAAAAACACGAGAAGAAATCTGCATGTAAAAGTTAGTCAATGTGTATACTCGTACGATACTATGGGGTGATATTCTTCAGAAGAGTCAACTGCATAGATTCGAAACCTACCAGCAAGTATGAAAAGTGTAATGTGTGGAAGTGGGGCCAGATCAGCAGGTTGCTCAACATCTATATTATCAGATGTGTCGGATATAATATAACGGATAATCCGAAAACAGATGAACAGTATTAATTGCAATTTTTACATTAAGATAATCTTGCCTCAATACAGTTTTAAATTGCTCTACAAAACTAATTGCTCTACCTTGTGGGGCCGGTACTTTAAAAGAATAGCCCCACTGCATCTCTCCCCGTAAATAGTTTGTGTTTTCCGTCCAGTTCAGTGTAGCCGGCACGACCGAAGGGAAGCACTGACGTGGCAACAAGTTCACCCGGTGTTATGGGCTGACATCACAGATGTTGTAGGTGATGTAGCCAACCGTGTTAGATTCTATAAAAAAAGACCATTGAGGCTGGCCGCGGTTCTGATTCCAAGTATAACTGTAAGTCCATTTCCTTCCCTTGCTAGGTTATCAAATAAGTATATAATTAAAATGTGAAATCAAGTGGAAAAGTGCACGACGGCTTAGATCTCACTGCTAAGCAGCGGACAATGCGGCGAGCGGAGTTTTTTTTTTCTGTAAACCAGCATGGGTGGCTGTGCCGAGAGACCAATGGTGCAGTCGACAGAGCCAAAATCACCTCTCCTCGCGAAACCACGCTCAGTTAGGTGCCATGCCAGCAGATTTGCGGACTGTTGCTAGGCTGTCTAGCCCGTTAATACGACGCTTGAAGACACCCAGGTTAAAGGATTCAGGAAATACACTCGCCGGAAGACAGTTCCACACTCTAGCGGTGCGACAAAGAAACGATTTAGAGAACCAATGGATTCTCAAAAGCTCAATGTCAACAACAAAAGGGTGCTGAGTCTCTCTGCGACGAGTCATGCGGAGATAGGACGGGCTGCGGGCTGGTGCGAGTGGTGTATACGAGGACGTGGGAGACTCACCGTGATGCATCGCCGGCGGGCTCGGGCTTGCAGGGCAGCAACATGTACTGCAGGTCCGGCGGCTGCAGCACCTCGGGCCCGATGTCCAGCTCCTGCTTGACCGAGCAGACGCCATCCTGCACATCCGCACCGCACACTCTGTACTCTCCACACCGCTCCACGTGCATCCTGCTACTTCTCATTCCCACTCTCATAAGCACATTCCAGGCAAAGATGTGAGTTTTTTTTTAAAAATTTATGTAATCCGGTATGGGTGACTGAATCGAAGGGGCCAAAGCACATGCTCCAACTAGCCAATATCATCTCCGAGAACGTGGGTGCCATACAGGAGACTTCCCTTTGGATTGCTGGCTATACTGAACTAGAGGAGACACAACCGAGGTTGATACGCAGACATCTTACATTCAGTATGGTGGTATCAACCCAGACGGCCACAATTTCAGCCTACCACCTAGAGTAAGGGGCAAGGGTAGAGACCTACAGTTTTACACCGGTTCCAAACAGTTAAGTAGCAGGTGTAAGTATGCATGTAAATTTTTTCGTTGGAAAAAAGTCATTTTTTTTTATGGAAACTGACACTATTCGCTACATCGCTACAACATCCGTGATGTCAGCCCATAACACCGGGTGAACTTGGTGCCACGTCAGTGCTTTTCTTCGGTCATGCCGGCTACACTGAACTGGACGGAAAACACAAACTATTTACACAGCCGTTTCGACCGACCTTTCATTAAGTGCGGTGGTACCAACCCGGGCGGATTAAGCCCTACCACATAGTAATATTAGAAGGGAGTCATATCCCTTAGTCGCCTTTTACGACATACATGGAGAGCGATGCAGTGGGGCTATTCTTTTAAAGTACCGGCCCCACACGGTACATTGGTACACGACGACCGGGATCGAACCTCGGACTGCCGGACGAGAAGCCGACGTCCAGACCACTTGGCCACCCGCCACTTCGCCGAGCTGCCCGCGAAGCATGCTTTATTATATTGTATTGTTTATTGATTGTTCACATGGCAGTTAGACTGCACTCTAACTTGCCACAACTTGCCACACCATCCGGTTCGATAACACCCACGAAGAATATCAGGCAAGAAACTTCGCAGGGAATACATACCTACATATTATTACAAGTATTTTAGTGACTATCCACATAATAGCATCGCTTACAGATACAGCTCAGTGGATATGGTAGATTGAACAGTCTGTTGGTCTTTCCGAATAAATAACATAAAATAAAATAACTAAATAACCTCGTCAAGGTGGTCGTCAACATCTGCTGGTTCACTCTTCACTGCAGTATCTACGTCCAGTGAGCGGGCATCATCAGGAACATCAGCGGGCTCTGCCATTAGACATTTGCTATCCGCCATGTCCTCGTATGTATGTCTGCAACAATACTTCAGGGTTTTAAACAGTAGCGGACACAGAAATTGGATCTAATTAAATTATTAAGAATACTTAGTTTTTGTAGAAGGTGTGGAACTAAGCTTGCGATGGCTTCACCGAACATATCCGGGCCCATCGGCAGTAGAGGAGGATGTTAATCGATGTCGGGACTAGCGAGTGGAACCAGCACGGTGGCTATGCTGTATATAGGTACACCACTCCTAGTGAAACCATAATCAGCAAAGTGACATCTCATTAATTTTCATTAACCATTTACTCCTGGGCATGATTCACAGTTACGCTGATAACAGCACAGGGCATGAAGGTTATGTAGAAGACTGGTAGAGCGGAGATGCACAGCCTAGCGTGGTGCGTAGTTCTGTAACTCACTGATGGTCTGGAGTATCTGAGTCACTCAGTCGGTTCTACAGGTACTATCGGTGACCTTGGTGCTTGCATAGCTTATCCCTTGCCATCCAACCTATCTTCGCAGCACTCGTCGCAGGGAAACTGAACACACTTTGATTGTTGACATTGGGCTTTTTAGAACCAATCTATTCTAAAAATGTTTTCTTTGTCGCACCGCTTGGGTGTGGAACTCTCTTCCGGCGAGTGTGTTTCCCAAATCCTTCCTGATGTTTTCAAAGGTCGTATTAACAGGCTACACAGCGTAGGAACAGTTCACAAACCTACTGACATGGCGACTATCTGAGCGTGGTTTGGCGAGGAGAGGTGATTTTGGCTGTCGGCTCAAGATAGCCACCCATGTTAGGTTACATAAAAAAATGCCAACAATAAAGCTGACTGAAATGTTATCGTCAATTTTATTGACAGCATCCCTGGGGAACTAGGAAACACACTCGGGCACAGTACAACGCAGGAACGATTTGCAAAAACTATTGATTCCATCTGAGAAGTTGGGTGTCGTCTACGACATATGGATGTCGCGCAGTGAGCTAATATGTATATACCTATTCTACTAGAGTATTTACTCAGGCAACGGGTGTGGCTCAACGTAGTTGAGGTTGAGACCAGTCGATCGCGAGCGGCCCGTGCTCATTGCACGCGCCGCCGCCGCCCGCTGCGCGCATCGCGCGGCGTCTCGCGCCAGCCAATAAGCACGGTTGTGTGTTCCGATATTGCAAAAATCATATCACAAATATTGGAAAAACTGATGGCGTCCAACTCACGTGTTGGGTTGTCCTTGATCGGCAATGTCACCGAGCGCTTTACGCTCACCGTTCGCTCGCTAGCTCCTCTCCCGCTCGCCACCCAGCTACCTAACCTCACACGGTAGGCAAAGGTCTTTTATCAACCATACAGGCTCTTTCTGTTGTAATTTGTATCGTCAATCGTAATCCCAAGAAACGCAAAAATAATATTGATTTGCTGCGCGCCAAACACAGCGCTCAGCTGCCACGTGCAACGCAAAGAAAAGTCATTCATTATAATATATTTGACTTTTTTTTTGTTTTTTTTTATTTAATTTGTCTCCTCCCGAAACAGGCAAAACTCATTAGAGTATACAGCCATTTCTTTTGTAGCTTTAACGTCTGTCTGTTGTATAAATTCTCGACCCGCGAGAACCACAAAAATATATATATTTTTAATTACAACGACGACGCGACAAACTTCCGCCGTCCGCCATCTTTTTCTTTCAAACGGGTACTTTTTTTTTGTTAATTATCGACTGGCTTAGATGCCGGGTCCTTCTGCTATCATGGTGTTAACTCTACACATAGCCTCCTCTACTGTCGTCTCCAGAGACAGACAATAAAGATGGCTGTGCTCTACATCATTGTTGCCAACTCAAATTTTGAATTTCTTTTAGATTTACTTCCAAAATCGGCTGAGACTCTGATACTTGAAGGTTTATTAGCAAATTACTGGTAGCCCTATCGTGTAGTTTAGTATATTAGGAGAATATTTGTTAAAAAAAATTTGCGCGCAGATCACTAAATTTAAAAAAAAAATCTTTTTTATACAAAATAAATTTTCGATTTTTTTTAACACACCAAAACATTTATTTTGTATAAGAATTTATGCAAAAACGACATGCGCCGCTTCAATTTATAGGGTTAATTTATCTTCTATAAATTAACCCTGGTTATTTTTTTTTTAAACCACCAAACATTCACTCATACCACTTCCCTTGTTTTTACATACATTTATATTCAAAACCAATGTTTTGGTGCTCTAAAAAAAAATTATTACTTTGTATGAAAAATTAATTTGTATGCGCCCCCCCCCCCCCCCCCCGGGGGGACATTTAAAAAGTAAAACGCGATATAAAGCTGCTTTTTTGGTATGTTATTTGGACCCATTAGGGAAGTGTTAACTACGTTTTGCAAGCAAAATAATATTGACTGTGCTTGTTGCGTAATATGAGAAAAAGTAAAAAAAAATCGGACTTTTTTCAGTTTTTGCAATATAAATAATAAACTATGTTTTTTTTGCTGTCTTTATCATTTTTCTGTCTTTATCACTGTGGACCTTAGGCCCGGACTTCATGCATCCGTTTCTACCCGGAGTAGATTAAAATAGGCCACACCCACCGGTGCGAGCGACAGAGTGAGAAACGGATGCATTGCATGGTGTTCTCACTCAGTCGCTCGCACCGGTGGGTGTGGCCTATTTTAGTCAACTCCGGGGAGAAACGGATGCATGCATGAAGTCCGGGCCTTATAGCATATAGTTCTGTAGCAATCGCAAAACAACAAAAAATAACGAAAATAAGATTTTTAATATATTGGCCTTAACCCTGACCTCTGACCATCGTGCTGCTGAAATCACCTAGGTACTTCCTCAGCAAAAAGAGGAGAGGCGACTATTATATGCGATGGATGAGTGACTTGGTTCAAGGGGCGCCTAGGGCGCCGCGGTGGGGCGGTCCGGCGGGGTGGCATAGGTACTGCACTGCAAGACATTGAACGCAAGATACGAGTTCACGCAGCAGGACTGTGTTGCCATACTTGCCATTATGCGTGGAGGAAACGCAAGCGGCACATGATAGAACAAAGGACCGCTTGCGCAGTAGATCAGCTGATTGTAAACGCGAAGTGGTAGAAACCAGTGGCGGCTGGCCCTTAAGTGCACTCGTGCGCCGCACTACCACAAAACAGCGCCTTCACCCGAAAGAAATAAACAAATTAAAATATTAAACATTTCCATGAATATCACCGATCGAAGTAAAAATATCAAACTGGATTCGTTCCTATTTCCTAGACAACAAGGCACGATTTTGCTGTACGTAATACGTACTACATACTACGCATCGCCGCGCCGCCGAGCTCGCCGCCGCGCCGCGCCGCCGAGTGCATTAGAAAACACCGCGAACGTCTCTTGTATTGATACTATGAGAAAATGTCTAACGCCGCTGCCCCGCCGCGTGAAACAAAACACTCTTCATACAATTATGTGTGGAACAAGGTTGCGTTCTGCGTGTGACACACGACGGAAAAAGAAGGACAGTATATTGTGGATAGACGTGCGTGCGACACGTCGCGACCGAG
This sequence comes from Nematopogon swammerdamellus, assembly GCA_946902875.1. Taxonomy (NCBI): domain Eukaryota; kingdom Metazoa; phylum Arthropoda; class Insecta; order Lepidoptera; family Adelidae; genus Nematopogon; species Nematopogon swammerdamellus. The sequence continues at coordinate 18,784,420 of OX336352.1, forward strand.
CCAGCCGACGATGAGCCGAAGTAAGCCGAGATCGTGAACCCGACCGCGGGCACGTGCGGGCGGGAGCGCGCGGGCGCGGCGAAGATACACACAAGCGCTAAGTACCTACATGTACGTATAATGCGCGGGGCGGATCTCGGCGTGTCGCCTCCGCAGCGGTTCGTCAGTGTTCTCCCTCGCACCCGCACCGTACTTGTATAGTGTATTCGCGTGGCGGGTCGCCCGCTGCGGCGACGACACGCCGAGATCCGTCCCGCGCACTATACGCTGTTGCACGACTCGACAGGCGAGTCCATTTTTGGAATATGGGTTGTTTCTTATATATAACAGATCGAGTTTGCAATTGAATATTTGAATTATTCGAATATCGATTTGATACATATTCGAATGGTAATTTATAAAATATTCGAATGTTACGACAAACATTAATGCGTTACGAAAATATTTCGCTATTTTAGTTAAAGTCAAAAAATGGAATCACCCAAAGAGCTAGGCAGGCGTTGTTTGGCGCGCCGCGCCTCTCAGTTCGGGGCGAGACCCGTCGTCGCGTGACGCGTCGGTCGACCGACAATCGCCGCGCGCCGCCGCGCCGGGATGTTTTGCAAATCCGTTTTTTAGCAGTTTGAACGACTTTTCGTCAGTTAACATGTACATTGTGAAGTTTTCTTCATTGCCCGGCGCGGCAAGGACGCGACACCGACGCGACACAAACATTAATATCAGTACCGCACGCTGTCTGGCCGGGCGGGCGCGGGCGACGCCTCGCGCGCGGGTGCGCGGGAGGCGCGGCTCGCTCGTGGCCACTGCGCGCGCAGTGAAGTGTCGCTTTGGTTCTTCGAGCAATTAGGACGCTGGGTGGGTACATAATTTTTGCAAATAAGTCAAGACCGCGGTATCCATTAGATTCACGTTTGGGTATAGTACTAAGTAGCTAGCGCACACCCAGTCCCATAGGTCACCAGCCGCCACTGGTAGAAACGAAACGTAACAAAAACGACATGCCCCGCCTCAACATTAGGTTAGGGTTAATAGAGAGAATCTTCTTTATATTAACCCTGGTTATTTTTTTTAACCTCCAAAATATCACAGCTGATCTACAGCGCCATCGTTCCTTTGTTCTCTCCTGTGCCAGACTCAGAGGAAACGGCTATGAGGTGAACAATGTGGAAGTGTCTATTCGCAGGTATACGTGCATGCAGGTATACCTGCGAATAGCCCTGTCCAATCGGGAATGTCTATTCGCAGGTAAACCCGCAGCAGGTATGCAAGCTGCGAGAACGAAACATACGAGTTCTTAGATAGTAATCTATGTTTGGCGTACCTGCGAATAGCCCTGCCCGAACAATGTTGCCTAAACATGAAACTAATATCTACAGTGGGTGGCCAAATTATTAGACTCACCACACTTAATGTCATAGTTATCAATACAAATTTGCTCTTGGAAAAAAAAATTCCACCTCCTAAACCTTTGAACCTAAACTATTGCAACTAGGTATTTTTTATTACTGATATATTTGGCATACACCTACGTTACCATTTTCAACCTATGAACATCGACTTAACTTAGAGGCAAAGTAGAAAATCGAAATGTTTTAATTCTATACATAAATTATTTAAATGATATGAAAATAAATAATCGGTATTTATAAATTTGTCTCCAAGTTAAGCCGACTTTCATTGGATTAAGGTGTAAATGTAGGTTTATGGCAAATATATCATTAATAAAAAATACCTAGTTGCAATAGTTTAGGTTCAAAGGTTTAGGAGGTGGAATTTCTTTTCCCAAGAGCAAATTTGTATTGATAACTGGTGACGCGGCGGTAGGTCGCTGGAATTTAGGTTTTTCAAAATGATAAAAAATAGTACCTATATAGGCTTGCGTTGTAAATGCAGTCGCAGTGAACACCACACCAGGGGAGGAAAGGAAATTGTGCAGGACTCACCACTGATGGATGTCCAGGCGGCGCGGCGAAGCGGGTGGCCACCACGCAAAGAGGTTCGTCTCCAGCAGCGCAGCGTTGCGAAACGACACTCGCGGCGAGAAACGGTGTACGTAGCGTAGAACGGTGTAGTATTAAGGCGGAAGCGGTTAAAAATAATATTTCATTTGCGGTTAAACTGCAACGCGCAAGTTTGACGTCGCAGCCGGCGGAGACTCGAATCACGACTCGCGAGCCGCTCGACAGCGGCGGCGCGAGCGATGGCAGCACTGTGCTACCTTCATCAGGCGGTGAGGTAGGTATATGGGACAGACAAGGAAGGGACTAGGTGAAATGTCACCACAACCGATTTACAACGCAATTGGCCCAACCATGCCCCCCAGCTTGACAGGACTAAGTCCTTTCAAAATATAATAAAGAAAGAAAAAGCGGAAAAATTTATTACCTAGAAAATACCTACCAAAGATTGTGCGAGCGGATGTTAAGTATGCGAATAATATAAACCATTTTATCGGTGTAGCGGATAGAATAATAATGCGGATTAACAAGAAAAAAAATATAAAATAAAAGTTAGTGGACTGTATAATTTGTGAAAAGTTATGACTAGACAGTGCGAAAATATTCACCACTGTGCGCTACGCGCCCATATTTTCCGGACTCAGTCCGGCCATTCATGAACTCACGAACGCCGTGACTTCCGGTGAGCAAATACAGTATTAGGTATTTGCAGCGGTCATAATAGTAGCTGAATAGATAGGGGAGGAGCATATCGTTCAGTAAATTAACCTTAATCAAGCTGCCCTTTGCTATTAAGATTCGGTGTGCGGGAGGTGTACTTATAGAAATCGTCTGCGGCGAGTTACTGGATAACTTCGCTAACTCGAGCCCCCCAGCGTGCACTAACTGACTCGTATCGATAGCTAGGTGCGGGCTACAGAGCAAGCTGACCGGTACACGCAGCAACTCATATAATTGAAGCGGTTCTTTCGCGATTGTAGCAGGCACTGATGACGCGCGAGGCGGCGGAATACTGCGTTGCGAAGTAGGCAAACTTGATTCTGTTCGATTTGCTTCACTAAAACCAACGAAGTTACAGTATGTGCGAATAATATTACACGTCGTCGTCGGGCCTGGGAGCGCCGGCGCTTCTCCTAGTACTAGATAGCCTAATGAGGTCTCTATAGCGATCGGTTCTCCAGGCGCGCGAGCGACAGTCTGACTACGTAAGATGCGAGCGAATAAATCTGCACCGAGAATTAGATCGATTTCGGCAGGTTCAAAGTAACCGTAATCACTAAGGGGTAAATCGTGTAGGTATTCGAGTCGCGAAATATCTACTTTTGCTGAAGGCAATTTATCAGTAATGCGGTTTACGACGAAAGGTTGTACTTTAAACCTTATATTATCGTCCAAGCGGGAGCGGATAGTCAAGCAGGTGACTCCTTCAATTGGATTGGCTATGTCACCTACTCCAGCAACAAATGTACATAGGGCACACTAAAAGTTTCCGGAATTGGCCACTTACATAAACAATATTTAAAAAGTAATTACAACATTTGAAAATGGAACTCTTTGGCTGTAAAATGCAGTTTGTTTCATCTGACTGTCAATTGTTTTTCCATTGTGGCGCCATTTTAAAAATTGCGTGTCTACATTAACATAAATTTAACCCGGGAAAATTTTCGTAGTATGATTTTCTACGATTTTAAGTGCAATTTGACAGCTCATCAGAGCCTCGCTCGACTTCAATCTGCTTTTGGCGATGAAGCACCATGCAAGACGACTATTTATTGCTGGTTTGCAGAATTCAAGCGCGGTCGTGTCAATCTCAGTGACGAATCTCGCGATGGTCGCCCGTTCACCGCTGTGAACAACAAAAACATCGATGCTGTGCGCCGTATGATCGAAACAGACAGGCATGTGACCTACCATGAGATTCGGGCATCCTTAGACATAGGCATGAGTCAAATACAATCAATCCTACACAAACATTTGGGTGTGAGAAAGCTGTGCTCGCGGTGGATCCCACACAATTTGACCGAGGCTCAAAAAACGCACCGCGTCACTTGGTGCAATGCCATGCTTACCAGATTCAGCAAAGGCGCTTCAAATTTGGTGTGGGACATAGTAACAGGTGACGGCACCTTGTGCCTTTTTTATGTTCCCAAAAGTTAAGAACCAATTACGCGGTCAACGATTTTAATCACCAGAAGAGGCTGTCGAAGAATATGAAAAACACGTTTCTGAGGTCACCACGGAGGAGTGGCACAAAAGTTTTCAAAATTGGTTTAATCGTATGAAAAAGTGCATTTACGCAAAGGGAGAATATTTTGAGAAACAATAAATTCATTTTTGACCTTTAATAGTATTTTATTCTTATTAATTCCGGAAACTTTTAGTGTGCCCCACGTATTGTGCGGCGGATTTAATTTTAAGTTTAGCCTATCACAACAAGCGGTCGTAATTAACTCCTTTTGTGACGCGCTGTCGACTAGCACACGTACGATGTGAATATTACCAGCTCCATCGACTACGTTACATAATGCGGTGCCTAATAGAACGGTATTATCGCGGGAAATATTATTAATTGGACATGGTCCTACGGAACACATTACGGATGGTCCTACTACTGTCGCGGGGTCGGCAGTGCGAGCAGCGGGGAGAGCGGTGCGGAAGGCAGAGGAGGCGGAGGCGGGCGAAACGAAGACCGGCGAAGCGGGGGCAGAGGTAGCGGCGGAGACGAGCGGAGCGGGCGCGGCGGGCCTGAAGGCGGGGAAGCCTGGCGCGCGCGCATCGCCTGAAGCTGAAGCGAGCGGTGCGGGTGAGAGGATGAAAGCGGGGGCGGGGGCGGCGGTCGCGGCATCAGCGATGCCGGGCGGTCGATACCTACTGTAATTATTCGAATGCGAGGGCGGTGAATCGTTATTTATTAGATTCGAAATGTAACAAAGTGTGATGCGAGTGTGAGCACACTCGACATCTCACCTCAGACCTGCATTTGCGCAGTGCGTGCCTACTACTTAGGCAATTTATACATAATTTGTTATTTTTCACGTAATGATAGCGATCGCGGGCGGACATCGAGGTGAACTTGGAGCAGTGATACAGGTGGGAGTGGTCATTACCTCCGCAGGACATACATCTGTCGCCTTGTACGCTAACGAAAGTTTTGAATGTATTGCAATAACTATTGTTTTGAGAAGGCGGCGGCGGAGGAGGCAGTTGAGATTTGAATGTGGGGCGGTAATTATTATTACTTCTGTTTGTGAACGGCTGGTTCACGCGGTGCGTCGGAGGCGGGGACGGGGACGCCGGATTTTCAGATGTACCCGCATATGCACGCTGTAAAATACGTGATTGTTCGCGAACGAAGTCAATGAACTGTGATGACGTAGCCATTTCGTTATTGCCTCTCAATGACATTTCAAATAACTTGACCGTTTCAAGGTCGAGTTTTTTAGTACCTAGATGAATGAAAATGAATTCCTCTAAGCTATCCAGTTTCAATTGTCGTAATGCGGATATAATGGACGAGAATTTATCGACGATGTTTTCTAAACTACTAGACGTAGCCTCACCGATAGTAGGTAGCTGTAATAGCTGGTCTAGGTAGTTAGCGGCTAATACGCGTTTGTCATTATATTTACTTACTAATGCGTCCCACAACACAGAATAATTGTCGGCAGTAGGCATAAAGCCCTGACAGATATTCTGCGCTTTACCTATCAATCTGCCAACCAAATACTGTACTTTCTCACCATCAGTCAGATCCGTGTTTTCGTGAATGACCGTTCTGAAAGTCTCGAAAAATATTGGCCAATTCTGTATTTCTCCGTTGAACGAACACAACTCTAATCGCGGCAATTTTGGCGCCTGTCGGAATGACATTTTTGGCGCATTCCCCTCACTACTTTGCGTATTATCACGCGACGACATTATTTGGTCGTATTTAAATTTAATTTGCGCGTACAACTCATCGAAAGCATTCATTGAGTTGTAGTTGGGTTCGGGACCGTCAGGGTTCGAGGCGAGCAACTCGTTGTGTTCGTCCAACGAGGACAGAAATTCTTGGCGCGTACTGTTTAAAGTAGCGGCGTGCGCAAGAAAAATATCCACATTTTGTGAATTTATGTTTGCGATTTTGTCGAAGACGACTTGCAGGCGTTCGAAGTAACAATTAATTTTACTTTCGATGCGCTTCAACCTACGCTCGTATAACCTTTTTTCTCGCTCACTTTCGAGACGCTCTGCACTGGTAGCCATTTTAATATGCGGAATTTAATTTTAATATTACTACAACGCTAACCAATAGGAATCGCGGGTCGAAGGGCCAACTTATGGTGACGCGGCGGTAGGTCGCTGGAATTTAGGTTTTTCAAAATGATAAAAAATAGTACCTATATAGGCTTGCGTTGTAAATGCAGTCGCAGTGAACACCACACCAGGGGAGGAAAGGAAATTGTGCAGGACTCACCACTGATGGATGTCCAGGCGGCGCGGCGAAGCGGGTGGCCACCACGCAAAGAGGTTCGTCTCCAGCAGCGCAGCGTTGCGAAACGACACTCGCGGCGAGAAACGGTGTACGTAGCGTAGAACGGTGTAGTATTAAGGCGGAAGCGGTTAAAAATAATATTTCATTTGCGGTTAAACTGCAACGCGCAAGTTTGACGTCGCAGCCGGCGGAGACTCGAATCACGACTGGCGAGCCGCTCGACAGCGGCGGCGCGAGCGATGGCAGCACTGTGCTACCTTCATCAGGCGGTGAGGTAGGTATATGGGACAGACAAGGAAGGGACTAGGTGAAATGTCACCACAACCGATTTACAACGCAATTGGCCCAACCAATAACTATGACATTAAGTGTGGTGAGTCTAATAATTTGGCCACCCACTGTAAATACTTATATATTTTATTACATTTTTATTGTAAATCTAATGTAAAGGACGATGTGGAAGACGTCAGATTATAATCTAAATCAAATACAAGGAAATAATAATGGAAAAAATAATAACTAAATAAAAATCCTGCGTTGTCCAACGGTGTATGGACATGTACACCGTTGGACAACGCATGTGTAGGTAGGTATGTATCTGTTTTTTATAAAGTATACATAAGGTAGTTGTAAAATGTAAACCAACAATCTGATGTAAGCATTCACTCTTTTTATTTCTCAAGAAAATGTGATCTTTCACACCGTAGGGCCGGTAGGTAATGAGGATCAGTAAAGTAACAGCAAATTCAATAGAAGTGATATCCACGTTGTTCTGGCATAAGAATGGCATATCTTTTTGAATTATTAAAATCGGACCATTAGTTACGGAGATATTATCAATAAACTTAAGCCGTTTCTGCCGCTAAAACTCGGTGCGCCGCGGCTACGCGTGACGTCACTCCACCCCAGCACCTGCGCCAGGCCTCACGCACTCTATGTACTTGCGCGCTAACTACCTACCGCCCGACGGGCCGCCGGCGGTCTATTTCAGTGGAAATTCATCAGGCGCGCGAAGTATACATAGACGCTCGCCCACGCAACTGCGCGCAGCTGCAACGCAATAACCACTTTACACTCGATCGTTAAGGTACATTTTCGCACGCAGCGATTGGCGACGTGAAGCAGTAGGCTATTAAAGCCCGAAGGTAGGAACATTTTCTATGGAGTGATTTATCTGTTATGAAGTAACTATTAAGTAATCTGTGCCTGCGCGCTCGCGCTAGCCAACCAACGCGCACTCATTCGTCGAGGGCTGTATCTCTTGAACCGTAATAGGTAGCCCGTTGAAATTTTCACAGAATATGTGTTATTATGGCCGATATAACAACAAATAATAAAAATAAGAAAAAGTAAAATATTCACGGGGTTCCCATAGAAGAAACCAAGCGAGTTCGACTCACACTTGGCCGGTTTAAATAGTATAAATTTTGCATTGTGCCGAAATGTACAAATACGTCTATCAAAACGCCAGAGAAACTGATGTACCGTGTGGGGCCGCTACTTTAAAAGAATAGCCCCACTGCATCTCTCCCCGTGTATGTCGTAAAAGGCGACTAAGGGATATGACTCCCTTCTTATATTACTAGGTGGTAGGGTTTAACACGTCCGGGTTTGTACTCATTTGGTGGGTTTGGACGAGTGTGCCATAATTCCACCAATACCCTTGGTGACGAGGGTCTGTGATGATGGAGACAGAAGGTGGACAGTGGAACTCTTCAACCGTTACTAGTAACCCTCTCGAGTTTGGGCTCATTTCGTTGGTTCGGACGAGTGGGCCATACTTCTACAATACACTTGGTGACGAGGGTCTGATGATGGAGACAGAAGGTGGGCAGTGGAACTCTTCAACCGTTACTAGTAACCCACTCGAGTTTGGGTTCATTTGGTTGGTTCGGATGAGTGCTCCATACTTCCACCAATACACTTGGTGACGAGGGTCTGATGATGGAGACAGGAGGTGGACAGTGGAACTATTCGACCGTTACTAATATAATAACCCACTCGAGTTTCGGCTCATTTCGTTGGTTTGGACGAGTGTCCCATACTTCTACTAATACACTTGGTGACGAGTGTCTGATGATGGAATCAGGAGGTGGGTGGTGGAACTCTTCAACCGTTACTAGTAACTCCTAGAGTTTGGACTCATTTGGTAGGTTTGGACGAGTATCCCATAATTCTACTAATTACACTTGGTGACGAGGGTCTGATGATGGAATCAGGAGGTGGGTGGTGGAACTCTTCAACCGTTACTAGTAACTCCTCGAGTTTGGACTCATTTGGTAGGTTTGGACGAGTGTCCCATACTTCTACTAAATACACTTGGTGACGAGGGTCTGATGATGGAATCAGGAGGTGGGTGGTGGAACTCTTCAACCGTTACTAGTAACTCCTCGAGTTTGGACTCATTTGGTAGGTTTGGACGAGAGTCCCATACTTCTACCAATACACTTGGTGACGAGGGTCTGATCATGGAGACAGGAGGTGGGCAGTGGAACTCTTCAACCATTAATAGTAACCCCTTCGAGTTTGGGTTCATTTAGTTGGTTCGGACGAGTGCTCCATACTTCCACCAATCAACTTGGTGACGAGGGTCTGATGATGGAGACAGGAGGTGGGTAGTGGAACTCTTCGACCATTACTAATAACCCTCTCGAGTTTGGGCTCATTTGGTTGGTTTGGACAAGTGCTCCATACTTCCACCAATACACTTGGTGACGAGGGTCTGATGATGGAGACATGAGGTGGACGGTGGAACTCTTCGACCGTTACTAATAACCCCCTCGAGTTTGGGTTCATTTGGTTGGTTTGGGCAAATTTTCCATACTTCTAATAATACACTTGGTGACGAGGGTCTGATGATGGAATCAGGAGGTGGGTAGTGGAACTCTTCAACCGTTACTAGTAACCCCTTCGTCTAATCAAATGAGGCCAAACTCGAGGGGGTTACTAGTAACGGTGGAAGAGTTCCACTGTCAACCTCCTGACACCATCAGACCGTCGTCACAAAGTGTATTGGTGGAAGTATGGGACACTCGTCCAAATCCACCAAATGAGCCCAAACTCGAGGGGTTACTAGAAACAGTTGAAGAGTCCCACTGGCCACGTCCTGACTCCATCATCAGACCCTTGTCACCAAGTGTATTAGTAGAAGTATGGGACACTCGTCAAAACCAACCAAATGAGCCCAAACTCGTGGGGGTTATTATAGTAACGGTCGAAGAGTTCCACTGTCCACCTCCTGTCTCCATCATCAGACCCTCGTCACCAAGTGTATTGGTGGAAGTATGGAGCACTCGTCCGAACCAACCAAATGAACCCAAACTCGAGGGGGTTACTATTAACGGTTGAAGAGTTCCACTGTTCACCTCCTGTCTCCATCATCAGACCCTCGTCACAAAGTGTATTGGTGGAAGTATGGGACACTCGTCCAAACCCACCAAATGAGCCCAAACTCGAAAGGGTAGAAACAGTTGAAGAGTCCCACTGTCCACGTCCTGACTCCATCATCAGACCCTTGTCACCAAGTGTATTAGTAGAAGTATGGGACACTCGTCCAAACCAACCAAATTAGCCCAAACTCGTGGGGGTTATTAGTAACGGTCAAAGAGTTCCACTGTCCACCCCCTGTCTCCATCTTGGTGGAAGTATGGAGCACTCGTCCGAACCAACCAAATGAACCCAAACTCGAGGGGGTTACTAGTAACGGTTGAAGAGTTCCACTGTCCACCTCCTGTCTCCATCATCAGACCCTCGTCACCAAGTGTATTGGTGGAAGTATGGAGCACTCGTCCGAACCAACCAAATGAACCCAAACTCGAGGGGGTTACTAGTAACGGTTGAAGAGTTCCACTGTCCACCTCCAGTCTCCATCATCAGACCCTCGTCACCAAGTGTATTGGTGGAAGTATGGAACACTCGTCCGAACCTACCAAATGAACCCAAACTCGAGGGGGTTACTAGTAACGGTTGAAGAGTCCCACTGTCCACGTCCTGACTCCATCATCAGACCCTCGTCACCAAGTTGAAATTATCATAACATTGTATTGTCACGGGAAATCAATGTGTGTGCAAAGTTTCATAAGAATCGGTTCAGTAGAAGTAGTTGAAAAAGTTGTCGCAAAGTTGTTTTTTTTTTTTTTTTTTATTGCTACCGAACTGGGTGGCTCTGTCCGAGGTCGCAACCTCAGGCGCAGCCAATTTCACCCCCGAGGAGGTGCCAGTCCGGCTTGGAGGTGGACTAATGTTGCTGGGGAAAGGCTATTAACCCGCGATTTGAAGATCTGTGGATTGTAGGAGTGGGGGAAGATATTTCCTGGGAGCCCGTTCCACACCTTTGCAGTGCGGCACAAGAACGATTTAGAGAATCGTGCAGTTCGAAGAACTCTTCTGTCGACTACAAACGGGTGTTCCGCGAGAGTATGGCGGGTTTGGCGAAGGCGAACAGGAGGAGGAGGGATAAGGGAAGCAAGTTCGTCAGAGCAGCGGCCATAGTAGTACCGATAAAACAGGCTCAATGACCCAACGATACGTCTGTGCTTTAGAGGTTGAAGGTCCTTTGTGAGTACGGAGTCACCAATGAGGCGAATGGCTCGTCGCTGAATAGAATCCAAGGCTGAAAGAAGGTACTCAGGGGAACCCTCCCAAAGATGACTGCAATATTCCATCACCGGTCTTACTTGTGCTTTGTAGAGTGTAAGCAGTTGGACCGGCGTGAAAAATCGCCGACAGCGGTAAAGGACTCCTAATTTTCGAGACGCTAGTTTCGCCTTGGACTCTATGAACGATCGAAACCCAACGTCCCTGGACACCTCCATACCCAGGACGCCCAGACTACCATCGTTGGGGACTTGGCTGCCCTGAAAAGTGGCTTGGAGAGGAAACGGATCAGCCTTAGTAGAGAAGGCACAAGCTTGCGTCTTGGCTACGTTGAAGTTGACCAAGTTCTTCTTCGTGTTGAAACAAATAAACAAGGGGTCAAGCTAAATAAAACCGATTAAAAATTGTTTCTCTGGCGTTTTGATAGACGTATTTGTACATTTCGGCACAATACAATATTTATACATTGTGAAAAGTGAAACCAGGCACAAATCGGACACTTAATTTGTTTTAAACACAAATTAACAAACATAAACACTGCGCGTCTTACCGCTTCCTGGCGGTGCGGAGCGGCGTGGAGTGTCGTTACGTCACGCACTTCGCGCCGCGATTAGTCGAGATCGGCGCATTCATTTGATCGCTACTAGCTCATTTTTGGTCGTACGACAAAAATAATTACACCAATGTTTTGGATTTTTCATGGACTACAGTACTACATTCAAAACTAAAAACCGCGTTGATCCTCATTAAAAGAATAGCCCACTGCATCTTTCCCCGTGCATGTCATAAAAGGCGACTAAAGGATAAGGACAAGATGCCGTGCTAAAGAATGACAGGATAGCTACGCTATTTTTTTTATGTAATCCGGTATGGGTGGCTGAGTCGGAGGGGCCAAAGCTGCTCCGACAAGCCAATGTCACCTCCGAGAAGGTAAGTGCCATACCGGAGACTTCCCTGGATTGCTGGCTATACTGGATTAGAGGAGAACACTGCCGAGGCTGCTATGCATTTTGTATGAGAAAATTTTGGAATTTTACAAAAGTGACAATATCGCAAAAACTATGCCATTTTTACTAAACCTAAAATTAGATATTATGAGAGGTAATTAGGAGCCCTATCAGCTGTCAAAGGATTATCGTCGGTTTCTGGGACACCCGTATACAATTTTTTTTGTCGAATTCAACCTGCCTGGCACACAATTATAGAACTTTCAGTATCGGTACCCCTCTAGGCCGAAATACAGAACGACTCAACAGGAACACTAGAATCTTATTGAGTTGAGCCGATCCCTATTTCGTCAGAACACCCCCCATGTGGAAGCTATAAATACGTCCCTGATTACACCCTCCCCCGAGCCCCGAACCCACCAACACCCCACCCCCTCCCCCGCCATTCCTAGATGCGTGCGTATGCGCGGGCAGCATACAGGTAGGTAGTCGTTCGATTGTATTTTTTTTATGTAATCCGGTATGGATGGGTGGCTGAGGCGGAGGGGCCAAAGCTGCTCCGATAAACAGAGGTCCACGATAAACACAGATCACGGTAATAGTCGTCGAAAAGTAAACTAATAGAAATGAAACGTCTTCCCTCACACAATACTATGTAAGTATGTATAATACTAGGTGGTAGGCTCAAATTGCAGCCGACTGGGTTGATACCACCGTACTGGATCTAAGATGGCCGCATAGCAGCCTCGGTTGTGTTCTCCTCTAGTCCAATATAGCCAGCAATCCAGGGAAGTCTCCGGTATGGCACCTACCTTCTTGGAGGTGATATTGGCTGGTCGGTGCATGCGCTTTAGGCTGTCCAACTCTGCCACCATACCGGATTACATAAAAAAAAAACAATTTGAACATCTACTTTAACAGGTTAATAAAGACCAATTACTTCAAGTGTTTATTTTATTCCAATTCGTAGTTGGTAGAACAGTTATCAAATTCCGAGGTCGTTTTGTAGTTAAATAACAATATCTCATAAATTATTGGGCAAATCGGTAAGTGATATACCATTTTAAAAACTACATTAGATGGGCGTATTTTTGTTGCATAATGCCACTTTAGTGTAGTTATTTTTTTTTTTCACCGCGAAGGGCCAAATTCAAGGGATGAGGCTGGAAAAAATTTTACATGTGGCCCTTAAGTCGTTTTTCAGCTAAGCAGGGTTAAACATGAAAAAATAAATTATACCTTGTGAAAGCCTTACTTTTCAGGAATATTTGACAAAAACTAGATTTAAGAAAATCTTGCATTTGTACTTGTGGCATTTAAAAAAATGAGCTGAGGGAGAAAATTTTGGAATATTACAAAAATGACAATATCTCAAAAACTAAGCCATTTTTGCTAAACCTAAAATTAGATATTCTGAGAGGTAATTAGCAGCCCTATCAGGTGTCAAAGGGTTATCTTCGGTTTCTGGGACACCCTGTATAGTATAGGTGAAGTTTGAAAATTTAATTACATCTAGTGTAAACTGCGTGTCGAAGGGGGGGGTCCGGACCCCCTAAACCCCCCCCCCTTATATACGTCGGTGGATGTAATACAGCCCGCGGTTTGTCACAGTCGATGTTCTGTCTGAGTTAATAAATAATACAACACCATTCACATGTTATTAACATGTTTTTGTATAATGAAGACTATTAAGAGCATATAAAAAAATCGGTATATCTCCGAAAGCACAACTCTTTGGGATGAGCTGTCATAGTAAGTATTGATACATATTAAAAGACCTTTCCAACGACATATGACTCATTGCTGTTGGTTGTGGTTGGTGGGGGGTACCAGAGTCCATACATTTTTGCCCATCCTCCTTTGATACTTCAATATATCAAGTCAATTCAACTACAATTAGAAAAAGTTTATTACAAAGATATGTAATGTCATAATAAAAATCTAAAGATACAGAGTGTATCCAATTGTCAAGTTATTTAGTGGGAAAAACAGTAGTCAGATTCTCAGATAAAATTATGGTCAGGTGAAGCATCCTTAACAGTGTAACTAATAACTCTTTTCAATTAACATTTGTTTAATTCTTCGTTTAAAATTATTATCATCTAAAATGTTTTATGTCAGAAGACAGTTTATTATAAAATCTAACACTATTTTACAAAAAAAGCTTTTTGAAGTTTTAGATAATCTATGCCTTATTAATTGTACATTATTCTTACACCGTGTATCATCATAGTTATGATTGTCAGAATTAAGAGAGAAATCGTCGCTCCAGTTCGGGAGTTCTCTAAGTCACATTTTTAGCGAAAATGAGCTTCGAATGCAGGTTGATTCAGAAGATTTTTCTGCATATTTCTGCATTTAAAAAGTAAAAACATTATATCTAATAAAGCCGTTTTTTTCACATTTTAGGGCTCCATACAGTTTCACAATACATTTTCGTCCTATCTCTAAGATTCCACAGCTTGCGCTGAGTTCGTATTTTCGAGCCGAGTTCGAGCCAATCACGGACGAGCAATGACATAGCAAAAATACGAACTAAAGGTGATGTCAGCTGGGTGGGGACCAAATTCGCTGTACCATCACACAACTTGTCACACAACCGAAATCATAATTTGACACACAACCCTCACACAACCGACACACAATCAACACTATGAAGGTGTGTTCACTAGGTAGAGGACGTTGTAGGTGATGTAGCCAACCGTGTCAATTTCCATAAAAAAAAACATAGATCTCTTTCATTCAGAAATTGTGAAAAACATCGATTTAATTTTTTTTTGTATCGAATCGAAAGAATTTGATTTTTTTTACCAACTTACGCGTGTTACATTATAATGGTCATGAATACTTTTTTGTTAATGTTATGAAACTGAATCGATTAGGTTATAAAAATCAACCAACATTTTTTTTTAAATACATAAAGAGAATTAATTAACATAAAAAAAAGGCCAAGGCCATAAACATTTTATATAGGTTTTACTCAGAACAGAACCCCCTGTATAATAGCTAACATTATTTTATCGATTTTTTTAAAACAAAAATTTTTTCACCTCGAACCCCTAAAAATTAATTTTGAACAAAATCATTTCAATGGTTCAGGAGGAAGGTCGGAGGATGCACACACACAATTTTTTTTTTCAAAAGTATTTTTTAACATTAGGGAATAATATAGGTACACTGCAAATCAGTTGAAATCTCAAATTCGAAATTCGAAAAAATTCAAATCACATTACTTTATTCCATAAGCCTCTCGAAAGTAAGAAAGAAAATGACTGCAGTTATTTCATCAGACCAATACAAACTAAATAAATACTTTTCCAGTGTGAAGTTACCCTAATCAATCTTGGGCTGTGTGACGTCACAGAACTTAATCAACATTGTGACACAACCGTCACACAACCTATCAAACAACTAGAAAATATAACATAAAAATAATTCTTTCTCTGAATCTAAACCAAATTTAAGCCAATAATTACATTATTTTGAAACAATTGTATGACTAGTTGTCAAATAACAATCACAGTAAACAATATTTCAACACTTACTCTGTCAAAGGACCCTTTAATTTATATTTATCTGATGATACATTCCGAAACCCACATACTGATTTCAACTTCTTCCGAAAAAAAGGTGCTGGCGCCACAGAGTATCTGTTTATCATTAGGAGAAGGGTTTCCACATGCGAAAAACACAAAAGCGCATTGAAAATTTATTTAATAGTGCTCAAATTCTGTGACTCAACCCAATTGTCACACAACCGACGAAAAGGGCGGACATGACTTTAAAATACTTTTTTGACCACAAATATCGTAAAAGCATTAATATTTATATTATCTACCTTAACATTAAAGCCATAAGAACGTATTCTTGTATAAATGGTCTTGATGTAATGGTCACTGAAAATATCATAATACATCAACCTGATATGGCGAAGGGCGGACATACTGTTTTCGTATGGGGAGTGAACTTCACTTCATTACATAAAGTATAATAAAAATTATTGAAATACGTCATACAATTAAGTTAATAATGGGGAAACGAGACCGATAAGTTAGCCTTTTCTTTTTGGTATAAGAAATAAAATAAATCAATTTTAAATATTTTTTATTTGGTCTTAAAATAGGCGGACACGATTTTTCGTCGGAAAGTACAACGAATTTGGTCCCCATCCAGCTAAGTGACCTCTATAATATCCAGTGCGTGTTGTGCTATGTCCGCCATTCGCAACGTCCGTTTAGTCAGTTTTGTCTATCTCCAAACAAAAATAGTGTTTTTGTGTTATTTATTTCATTAATGTTAAGGAATATATTGTTTTTATAGCGATTCTAATACAGTTAGTCAGTTTCCAAACATATGTAATGCATAACAGTAAAACCAAACTATATACTTTAAACAGCTCTCCTGTAAAGTTTGCTCTGTGGCACTTAGACAACTCCCGAACTGAAGCGACGAAATCATGAATATATTTTCTGGCATAGCATATGTTCTGGTAAACATATGCACTTGGTAAAGACATGATTCCTATCTCCCCGAACGCTGTCCTACATGGATATCTAGTTTTCATATTTAACTTGTGTATCGGTACCACTCTACTGTCTTTCCAAACTACTGGATATTTCTGCGTTTTAAGTGATGTTAACACATCACTATGTGTATGTAGTGGATCCGCTACAAAGCCTCCACACATCTTTATCACCGACCGCGACGGCGGTAAGCCGTTCAGTCCACAGGAATGCTTAGGCTTTAGTTGTTTAAAGGCATTTTTTAAGTTCCCGTATGTTACCTACTTCTCCGATAGCTACCTGGTCAGAGTTGGTTTTGCTTCTGCAGCCGGCCGCCATCAGATCGAGCACCGGTGCTGCACTACAGACACAGCGCAAATGGCGCAATCCTAATCACAAACGGAAGGTCGTTTATCATCAGGAGAAGTAGTGATGAATAGATATTATTGTACATGGACTCAAAATACTCCGCAAAGGCGTTTGCGATATCTTCTTCGGTATATTTTATTCCATTGTATAATGCGCGGGACGGATCTCGGCGTGTCGTCGCCGCAGCGGGCGACCCGCCACGCGCATACACTATACAAGTACGGTGCGGGTGCGAGGGAGAACAATGACGAGCCGCTGCGGCGGCGACACGCCGAGGTCCGCCCCGCGCATTATTTATTACTGATGGGTCGATCCCGGGATTTAATCTTTATGGGCGGGATTTTATCATAAAAACCCGGATTTAATCCTATTCTAGGACCGAATAAGGATTTTATGTTTTAAGGTTAAGTATGTGAAGTTGTTCTGTAATATGAGCGAAATTTTATCATAAAGTCCCGGATTTAATCCTATTTTAAGATCAAAAGGATTTTATGTTTTTAAGTAGCTTTTGCCCGCGGCTTCGCTCGCGTGAAATTCGTATTTCAAAAGAAGAAACTAAATCATTAAGGGCGAGGCTGAAGGCTGAGCTGCGTTCAGGTTAATGATAAACCTTCTCGAATAAAGTATGTTTTTAACTAGCTTTTGCCCGCGGCTTCGCTCGCGTGAAATTCGTGTTTCAAAAGAAGAAACTAAATCATTAAGGGCAAGGCCGAGCTCTTTTCACGTACCTAAATGTTGTTTTTCTAAGTTAAAACTAAGTTAGGTACCTATGGCGACGCCGAAGGTGGAGCTCCATATAGGTAAACCATATATTTTTTAAAGAAAGTAACTAAGGGCGAGGCCGAAGGCCGAGCTGTGTTCAAGTAAATGATAATCCTTCTCAAATAAAGTAAGATAATGCCTTGGTGAACGCCGAGCTGCGTTCGCGTAAACGATATTACATTCTATATAAGATAGATAGTCATTAAACATTAAAAGTTAGGCCCGAGGGCGGGAGAAGGTTTATCGTTTACCTAAGCGCAGCTCGGTATTCGTCCTCGCCCTAATTTACTTACTTTCATCCAGAAGAATATCGTTAACTTGAACGAAGCTCGCCTTGCGGCCTCACCCTTAGTTACTTACTTTCTTCGAGAAACTGACATCACACGAATAATTTCGTTGGCGATATATTCTGCAGGATGCCGATTTTCGTCCGTCTTAACAAAATCCACAAAAACTGGTTCAGGTTTTGAAACAAGAAAGTTTATTATCGCTTCTTTCCGTCCAGATGTTGGACCAGCCATCACACTGAAGATGCAGAAAACTCGAAATCATTAGTTCCACGTCGATTTCATTTTTCATTTCTGTACCTATATATATTCTGTCCAAATAGGTGGTCGTGCGTGACCGTTTTTCTGGATGGCATCTATATCTTTTTTTAGATCATCTGTCATATAGATCTGAGATGCCATTGGTGGCATCTCGTTATGATCCACGCAAGTTTGTAACGAGTTTTCGCGAGTCGTATTTGTGAGTGGTCATTGCAAGGAATCGCTTGGACTATCCGCTCGGCCGAGTTTTTGGGCATCGGCTTTTCATGCAAGAGGTCCGAGGTTCAAATTCAGTCGGTGTGTACCGATGAGTTTTTTCCTGACGAAAAAATTTACGTGCATACCTACACCTGCTGCTTCACCATTTGGAACCGGTGTAAAACTAGGCACCTTCCCTTGCCCCTTACGAGGTTGTAGGCTCAAATTGTAGCCGACTGGGTTAGTACCACCGTACTGGATGTAAGATGGCCGCATAGCAGCCTCGGCTGTGTTCTCTTCTAGTTCAGTATATCCAGCAATCCAGGGAAGTCTCCGGTATGCACGGGCACCTAACTTCTCGGAGGTGATATTGGCTGGTCGGAGCATGTGCCTAAGCCCCCTTCGACTCAGGCGACCGGATTACATAAAACAGTATTATTTTTAGTATTATAGTTTACTAGGTTTTGCCCGCTCTCGTGAAATTCGTATTTCAAAAGAAGAAAGTAAGTTATAAAGGGCGAGGTCGAAAGCTGAGCTACATTCAGGGTAATGATAAACCTTCTCGAACAAAATATGTAACTACTGACGAGGCCGAAGGTCGAGCTCCTTTTAGGTAAACGTTATTTTTCTCGAAGAAACTAAGTTACCTATGGCGACACCGAAGGCGGAGCTCCCTATAGATAAACCATATACTTTTTCAAAGAGGCCGGCGAGGCCGAAGGCCGATCTGCGTTCCAGTAAATGATAATCCTTCTCAAATAAACTAAGTTAATGCCCTGCCGAACGCCGAGCTGCGTTCGCGTAAACGATATTCTCGCCCTTATTTACTTACTTTCATCGACAAATATATCGTTAACTTGAACGAAGCTCCGCTTTCGGCCTCGCCCTTAGTTACTTACTTCGAGAAGGTACATGTTTCGTATCGGTGACGTCATCTTTAGTTTATATTGTACTGTAAGTGCACTGGCCCTATAGTATTTTATGAATTTATTTAAAAAAAATACGAAGCGACGTTCCAAAACAAGACACGAAAAGTTTTGTTTGTTTTGCTGTCATTCGAGAAGGATCTAGAGTCTCGGATATGTTGTAATATTTTTTTTTAAGTTGGTATTTGTTACAGGGCTACTAAGAGAGTTTAATTATACGGTAAAAAAAAAATAACGTTAAAATACTTACATAATTTTATGTTAAATTTGTTATGTTAGCTTTTAAATTGCATTTATTCTTTATTCTTTATTCATCATTCGTATGGTAGTACACTACGCTTGAATTTGTCCTGTTAGTTTTTACAATCCGGTTCGATTACACCCACAAAGAAGAGCCGGCAAGAAACTTCGCAGGGTATTATCTGAGAAGGAGAGGAATTAATACAAAGAAAGAACATAAAGTAAGTGTATATATATATTTTTTTTTACATAAAAGTTATCTACGTAATATATTTCTAAATTCTAATTTTTCATGATTCCATGATTGAATATTTTTTTCGACTTGGTAGTTAGACCCCACAACTCAACTTAAAGTAGTTACATGAAATGGAAGAACGGAGATGAATAGTATGTCAAATAAAGAAAAATATTGTTATAATTTTAAATGTCAAGTCTGTCATAACATTGTCATCTCTGCTCTTTCGTCAAATGAACACATACTAATTCTTTCTTTGTTTTACATGTAATTTGGCGGAACGCACCTGTTGCCGGCTTCGCTCGAGATATCCCTACGTCGCGTTATGCATTAATGGTCGGCTCAAGCGACGAGGTGGGAATATGGGGGACCGATGTGATTGGGACCGAGTGAAAGTTTATCTGTGTCTTGCGTTCACGGAAGTTATTGCTGATCGGACCGTGTTATAGTAACGTACCATTTTATTTACAGATGTCAAACGTGTATACGCTCTTGAATGTCAGTTTTATTATGTGTACGTAGCAAAATTTCGAAATTATTTTTATCGGTGATTTTTTTTGGCTAAAAAGTGATAACTTCCTGAACGAATGTATGATTAACTTTCCCTTGCTACATTTAGATTGGATGTTCATGTTCATACCCCCACTGTGATCTTAAAATTTAATTGATTTTTTTTTTATTTTTTTTATTCGCTATATAATCGGTATATAGTGAGTGTGAATCAATAGAATAGTAAATTTAAATTGATTCTCGCGGAAAACTTGTGTACGGTACCTTTTTTGTGGGAATTTTTGTCCGTACGATAAATTTTGCAAAAAGTTAAATTATATCTGAGCCAATAGTGTTTTGGACTCAGAACAAGTTATTTTTTTGAGTTACTGTGTAATCTTATTTAATGGATAGTGGTAGACATGAGTGATTTGTTGGAAAGTAATGAACACGAACAAGAACACGAACACGAACACGCGCCCGAACACGAACACGAACACGAACCCGAACTCAAACCCGGAAATGTTTTTTTTTTAAACGGAGAAAAGGAGGTGTACTGTATGTGCACTGGCCATATAGTATTTTAATATGAATTTATTTAAAAATACGAAGCGACGTTCCAAAACAAGACACGAAAAGTTTTGTTTGTTTTGCTGTCATTCGAGAAGGATCTAGAGTCTCGGATATGTTGTAATCTTTTCTTTTAAGTTTTGATTGAAATAAACTACTTGTTGTTGGGCTGGTGATCCTGTGCGTTTCCTTCGCTAGAAGTGTGCCTACGCACAATATGTACCATAAGAATAAGACAAAAAAATTACGATCTAATCAAATTACAATTTTGGCTTTCTATAGCATGGGGAGTGCGCTTTTATAGGCACCCGCCCGCGCGCCGCGCCGCCCGCGCGCCGCGCCGCCCGCTCCGCCGCGACGCCGGCTCGCTCATATCTGATACCTACTCGCGGTAAATGGCGAGCGGAACATTTCAGTTTATTTGGGAACCACATCTTAGCGTAACCGGAACTGAATTTTATTTAGCCTATCCTCTGTCTCGTATAGTATAGGTAAATGTGCTTGTACGATGTTTGATCGAATTCAGATGATCGGTTTAAGATAGTGGAACATACATACACAGAAAATTTACAGTCAATTTAGCTTTAGTATCATACATAGAGTCTTATACCTCAGTACCTCATAAAACAAAGTAACTTACTCTATGACCATCCCTTACAGATTTATTATTAGTATTGATTTAACAAATATCGGTAGATTATGTTATGTATGATATCAAATCGTTATTTTTTAACCGACTTCAAAAAAAGAGGAGGAGGTTATCAAATCGACTGTATGTTTTTTGGTCAAACATGACCGAAATTGGAAAATCTACGAAAAAATCGGTACCTAACTTTTTTCACACTGTCACAGTCACTGAACAGACTCGATTACCGACCTTTTTCCTCTCTCACATCACGGTGAAATGTACGCGCGCTCAAACGACCACAGATATTAATTATTTTGTGAACATAACTAGGGAATCATGCATTCAAATTAAAACTTGTCGAGACAATATTTATTTAGATATATTATGCCTACTACCATATTATGCCTAGTACTAATGAAAACAACTCATTCACGATGTTGAAATCTAATAATAAAATAAAATCCTATTTCGTAGGATCGAATGAGGAACTTTCCCCAACTTTCCCAATAAAATCCCTATAAAGTCTCGAATAAGGATTCGGTCCCAAATGGGATTGAATCCTTGGCCATCAGTACGCATTATACATAGGTAACCTCATCACGGAGATAAACTTTTCGTTTACTCGCCCTTATGAAGTTCCAAAACTGTTTGCAATCCTCTTTTATACTGCTCTCGATCGTTCGCATGTATATATTATATAATTCTCTCGATCGATACCTACTTAACCTTACTGCGTAATTGACTAAACGTTTCACGGTCACACTTTTGTTTGAGTTGCTTATACCGCCTGTGGAAGAAAGCTTTGCTGCCAATGTCGCGAATCAGTTCAGCGTCAAACCAAGGCGAATACGAAAACTTTGATTGTTGATTAGATCCACGTCGCTTTTTCTTAGGCACACAATCATCTATACACTCTTGTAGCTATGCATAAAATACGTTTACCGCTTCATCTACATCAGATGAAGTTTAAATGCCTGACCAGTCGACCGCGCTCAGACAGTCGCGCAATCAAGGAAAATATGTTTTCTAGAAATTCCATTCCTGGGTATTGTCCTCCTTGTTACTCCTTTTTTCTAAGTTGTGCTTTAGCGTTATAGAGAGCAGAGGACGGCAGAGATCCTGCTTTACCAACTCCTCATCGGCTGCTCCACAGCTATGTTCTCCTCTGAAAAGTTCGACAGAACCAGATCCAACTTCCTGCCGTATACGTTTGGTACACAATTGTGCTGCTCGAGACCACAAAAAGACTTAAAACACTCCAATTGGATTTTCACATGTTGCGGCATAGAATGTTTGTTGAAATCTCCTACAATTAAAATATTAGAGAAACTATGACTAAATATATGCTCTTCTGTACTACTTAAAAAAATTATATAATTACCTATCTGCACTTATGCTAGACCGGATTCGAACCTCGAACCTCTCGCATGAGAAGCCGATGCCCAAACCACTCGGCCACCCGCCGCTCCGTGATATTACAATTTTAACATAATTTCACTGAAAGTATCTGAATGGTACGTTAACAACATAATTTATTTAGAAGCAAAAACGGCTAATATTAATAATAAATAGGTACCAAATTAATCAATACGTCGAGAGGGTTTGACGCATCTCTCAGTTTTCTCGTGACGATCCGTCTCTCCTCTGACGCTGACGTTGAAAAATTATCATTGCTAGATAGCCTTCTGCCATTTTTCGATATTTTAATAAGCAACCTAATTTGTTCCCAAAACGCTCGAAACAACCTCAAAAATTATATGTTAACGTTTCACAAACATAACAAAACATAACACGCGTGTTTACTCAAACTTAGCGAGTAAAATAGTATTTTAGCAAAACGGTTTTGACAAAACATAACACACGCAGTATCTCATAGCAGAAGAATCCTGCTTCAGAACTGATTTTTGTACCCTCCCAAGGGAACCAAGTTTTAAAAAAAATTATTATGGATACTGACACTGTTGGCTACATGACCTATGATGGCTGTATGACACCGTGATGTAAGTCCATAACACCTTGGTGAACTAGATGCCATGTCAGTGCCTCCATTTGGTCGTATATCTGTCCCTTCGTCTCTGTCTTGCCCACTCCACCCCAAGCCAAGTTGCCATATGTCAGTATGGCGCACACAGCGCAAAATAGACGGAGCGTATTAAGAGTTCATTCACAACCTCGCAGATTTCTTTAAAGTACACCAGCTTGTGAACTCTGCCTCTCAGCGTCACAATGTGCGCTCTCAAAGTAAGATGAAGATCCACAATGATGAATTGTCAACCAGCTTTCGACCACGGTTCCTCTTAAGGTCGATGAGTTGGTTTTGAGATTCGCGATTCCGGCCTCAGTTGTCTTTCAACGAGGATGTCGGAGATCGCGCTCGGCTCGGTCGGATGATGCGTGCTGGTCTGGTAGCACAGCAGAAAGTAATTTTACTGTGCTCGGAGGTTATGCGGTGACTTCACGGTGGTGATCGGAGTATCAAGACCTAATATACGAAACGGCAGGCTGGACCAACCTGACGGTGAATTTGGTCGACCAGGAGCGGCTGGTGGAAGGTGGACCCACGCGTACGGGTGAGTTTACCCTTTATCCATCAGATGTTTTAGTCGGACAGTTCCATGAACTACTTCAATTAAATATACAGTCCACTTAATCGGAGACAATATTCTCTTGTAAATATCACACATGAAGTTATTCCCCTGTATGAGTTAACATGTGACTATTTAACCTAGATTTGCGCGTAAAGCTCTTTTTGGAAACATCGCACTTATGAGGACGTTCACCTGCGTGAGTTAACATGTGATTAATTAAATGGCATTTTTGTGAAAATATTGTTTTGCAAATATCACATTTATGTGGTTTCTCACCCGTGTGTGAAAACATGTGCCTACTTAAATGAGATTTTTGTGAAAAGCTCTTTTTGCAAATATCACACTTATAAGGACGTTCACCCGTGTGTGTCAACATATGAATATTTAAAGTCAATTTATGTGCAAAGCTCTTTTTGCAAATATCACACTTATAACGACGTTCACCTGTGTGAGTTAACATGTGCCTATTTAAATTGCATTTTTGTGAAAATCTCTTTTTGCAAATATCACACTTATGAGCACTTTCACCTGTGTGTGAAAACATGTGCCTATTTAAAATGGATATATTTTGAAAGCTCTTTTTGCAAATGTCACACTTATAACGACGTTCACCTGTGTGAGTTAACATGTGCCTACTTAAATGCGATTTTTGTGAAAAGCTCTTTTTGCAAAAATCACACTTATGAGCACTTTCACCTGTGTGTGAAAACATGTGCCTACTTAAATGAGATTTTTGTGAAAAAAACTTTTTGCAAATATCACACTTATGAGCACTTTTACCCGTGTGTAAAGACATGTGACTATTTAAATGGGATTTTAGTTTAAAGCCCTCCTTGCAAATATCACACTTATGAGGTTTTTCACCTTTGTGAATTAACATGTGACTATATACATTTGATTTATGTGAATAGCTCTTTTTGCAAATATCACACTTATGAGGACGTTCACCCGTGTGTGTTACCATGTGATTATTTAAATTGGGTTTATGTGAAAAGCCCTTTTTGCAAATATCACACTTATGAGGACGTTCACCCGTGTGTGTTAACATGTGAATCTTTAAATTGAATTTTAGTGAAAAGCTTTTTTTGCAAATATCACATGCATGAGGACGTTCACCCGTGTGTGTCAACATGTGAATATTAAAAATTGATTTATTTTGAAAGCTCTTTTTGCAAATATCACACTTATGAAGATCTTCACCTGTGTGAGTTAACATGTGCCTATTTAAAATGGATTTATTTTGAAAGCTCTTTTTGCAAATATCACACTTATGAATATGTTCACCTGTGTGCGTTAACATGTGCCTATTTAAATTGGATTTTTGTGAAAATCTCTTTTTGCAAATATCACACTTAGGAGCACTTTCACCTGTGTGTAAAAACATGTGCCTACTTAAATGGGATTTTTGTGAAAAAAACTTTTTGCAAATATCACATTTATGAGCACTTTCACCCGTGTGTGAAAACATGTGCCTATTTAAATGACATTTATGTGAAAATCTCTTTTTGCAAATATCACACTTATGAAGATCTTCACCTGTGTGAGTTAACATGTGCCTATTTAAAATGGATTTATTTTGAAAGCTCTTTTTGCAAATATCACACCTATGAATATGTTCACCTGTGTGCGTTAACATGTGCCTATTTAAATTGGATTTTTGTGAAAATCTCTTTTTGCAAATATCACACTTAGGAGCACTTTCACCTGTGTGTAAAAACATGTGCCTACTTAAATGGGATTTTTGTGAAAAAAACTTTTTGCAAATATCACATTTATGAGCACTTTCACCCGTGTGTGAAAACATGTGCCTATTTAAATGAAATTTTTGTGAAAATCTCTTTTTGCAAATATCACACTTAAGAGCACTTTCACCTGTGTGTAAAAACATGTGCCTACTTAAATTGGATTTTTGTGAAAAAAACTTTTTGCAAATATCACATTTATGAGCACTTTCACCCGTGTGTGAAAACATGTGCCTATTTAAATGACATTTTTGTGAAAAAATTTTTTTGCAAATATCACACTTATGATGTTGGTCACCCGTGTGAGTTAACATGTGACTCTTTAAAGTTAATTTGTGTGAAAACCTCTTTTTGCAAATATAACACTTAAGTGGTTGTTCACGTTTGTGTATGAACATGTGATTATTTAAAGTGGATTTATGTGAAAACCCCTTTTTGCAAATATCACATTTATGTGGTTTTTCACCAGTGTGAGTGAACATGTGACTATTTAAATTGAATTTGTGTGAAAACCGCTTTTGTTTGCAAACATCACGATTTTCACCTGTGCGTGTCAACATGTGACGTTGTAAGTGCTTCTTGCGTACAAAACTTGTACCACAAACGTCACATATATATTGATTTCTTCTTGAACTTCGTACAGCACAACTTATGTCTGGTTTCACCGCTGCAATTGGTTCATTCTTGATAAGGTGATCTAGTTTGATTCTGTAAATGTAATAAACACGTTTATTAGTAATATGTGAACACAATCATGGATAATAAAAAAATATCATAGTATCTTGCTTAGCAACAATTAGCTATACGGGGTCAGGACAACCTTCTCGCCTTTAACGTTAGCAAGACTCAGTGCTGTGCGCATTTTCTGCTAAGATCGATATCTTTCCTTTCTAAGCTAGTTTCCAAGGCAGCGTCGTACCTGTCTCGGAGCACCTGGACCTCCTAGGCACCACCATTTCCAAATACGTAGGTTTCCAGCAACTAATCGAGTCTAAGGCTAAAACTGCATCAAGAAAGTTCTTGACATGTTCTCGAAATCATTTCAAACTGTCTTCTGGCGAGTGTGTTTCTCGAATCCTTTAACCTGGGTGTCTTCAAAAGTCATATTACCAGGCTAGACAGCCTAGCAACAGTCCGAAAATCTGTTAGCATGGCACCTAACGGAGAAGTGGTTTCGCGAGGACAGGTGATTTTAGCTCTGTCGACTGCACCATTGGTCTATCGGCACATCGACCCATGTTGATTTACATAAAAAAAACAAACAAATTTCACGAGAACAAATCTGCATGTAAAAGTTAGTCAATATGTATACTCGTACGATACTATGGGATGGTGACGTGCTTCAAAAGGGTCAACTGCATAGTATTCCAAACCTACCAGCAAGTATGAAAAGTGTAATGTGTGGAAAGAGGGACCAGAGCAGGAGGTTGCTCAACATATATATTATCAGATGTGTCGGATATAACGGATAATCCGAAAACTTAACATGCAGTTCACAATCTTGCCTCAGTACAGTTTTAAATTGCTCTACAAAAATACTATCCGTTTGACCATTGAGGCTGGCCGTGGTTCTGATTCCAAGTAAACTGTAAGTCCATTTCCTTCTCTTGCTATGTTTGAAAAGTTTCAGATTTGAACAGAGGTTTGACCCGTAAAGATTGGTACCAACTGAATGACCCACTGAATGGTGGGTGTCAAATAGGCTATAAAAATAGTTTGAGTTTTCTATCCAGTTCAATGTAGCCGGTACGACCAAGAGGAAGCACTGACATTGCACATGTTTACCAAAGTGTGGCGAGCTGAAATCACGGGTGTAGTAGGTGATGTAGTCATGGGATTAATTATATCAAATAAGTATATAATAAAATGTGATATCAAGTGGAAAAGTGCACGACAGCTTAGATCTCACTGCTAAGCCAACGGACAATGCGGCGAGCGGAGCTGCGTGCCGGTGCGAGTGGTGTATACGAGGACGAGGGAGACTCACCGTGATGCATCGCCGGCGGGCTCAAGCTTGCAGGGCAGCAACATGTACTGCAGGTCCGGCGGCTGCAGCACCTCGGGCCCGATGTCCAGCTCCTGCTTGACCGAGCAGACGCCATCCTGCACATCCGCACCGCACACTCAGTACTCTCCACACCGCTCCACGTGCATCCTGCTACTTCTCATTCCCACTCTCATAAGCACATTTCAGTCAGAGATGTGAGTTTTTTAATTTTTTTTATGTAATCCGGTATGGGTGACTGATTCGAAGGGGCCAAAGTACATGCTCCGACCAGCCAATATCATCTCCGAGAAGGTAGGTGCCATACCGGAGACTTCCCTTTGGATTGCTGGCTATACTGAACTAGAGAACACAACCGAGGTTGCTATGCGACCATTTTACATTCAGTACGGTGGTATCAACCCAGTGAGCTAAAATTTGAGCCTACCACCTTGAGTAAGGGGCAAGGGGAGGGTACTACAGTTTTACACCGGTTCCGAATGGTGAAGCAGCAGGTGTAGGTATGCACGTAAATTTTTTCATTGAAAAAAAACTCATTGGTACACGACGACCGGAATCAAACCTCAGACCTCCACACGAGAAGCCGACGTCCAGACCACTTGGCCACCCGCCGCTTCGCCGAGCTGCCCGCGAAGCATGCTTTATTATATTGTATTGTTTATTGATTGTTCACATGGCAGTTAGACTGCACTCTAACTTGCCACAACTTGCCACACCATCCGGTTTGATAACACCCACGAAGAATATCAGGCAAGAAACTTCGCAGGGAAGACATACCTACATATTATTACAAGTATTTTAGTGACTATCCACATAATAGCATCGCTTACATGTACAGCTCAGTGGATATGGTAGATTGAACAGTCTGTTGGTCTTTCCGAATAAATAACATAAAATAAAATAACTAAATAACCTCGTCAAGGTGGTCGTCAACATCTGCTGGTTCACTCTTCACTGCAGTATCCACGTCCAGTGAGCGGGCATCATCAGGAACATCAGCGGGCTCTGCCATTAGACATTTGCTATCCGCCATGTCCTCGTATGTATGTCTGCAACAACACTTCAGGGTTTTAAACAGTAGCGGACACAGAAATTGGATCTAATTAACTAATTTAACGCACCTCTCTGAGCATGATTTGGCGAGGAGAGGTGATTTTGGCTGTCTGCTCAGGATAGCCACCCATGTTATTTTATAAAAAAAATGCTAACAATAAAGCTGACTAAAATTGTATCGTAAATTTTATTGACAGCATCCCTGGGGAACTAGGAAACACACTAGGGC
The DNA here is from genome assembly GCA_946902875.1 of Nematopogon swammerdamellus. Taxonomy (NCBI): domain Eukaryota; kingdom Metazoa; phylum Arthropoda; class Insecta; order Lepidoptera; family Adelidae; genus Nematopogon; species Nematopogon swammerdamellus. Next base: position 18,813,479 of record OX336352.1, read on the forward strand.
ACAGTACAACACAGGAACGATGTGCAAAAACTATTGATTTCTTCTGAGAAGTTGGGTGTCTACGACATATATGGATGTCGTGCAGTGAGCTAATATTCTACTAGAGTATTTACTCGGGAAATGGGAATGGCTCTACCAAGTTGAGACCATTCGATCGCGAGCAGCCTGAGCTTGTTGCACGCGCCGCCGCCGCCCGCTGCGGGCATCGCGCGATGTCTCACGCCAGCCATTGTGCCCGGTTGTGCGTTCCGATATTGCAAAATTCATACCACAAATATTGGAAAAACTGATGGCGTCCAATGCACGTGTTGGGTTGTCCTTAATCGGCAATGTCACCGAACGTTTTACGCTCACCGTTCGTTCGCTAGCTCGTCTCCCGCTCGCCACCCAGCTACCTTACCTCACACCACGGCTTCTTCCTTCGTAGCAATGCCAGTAGTATTATATTCTTTGGCAATGCCTCTAGTTTAAGGTTGCCATTCGTCCCGGTACATCGGGTCGGGATTTGTCACCGCACCGGTTTAAAATATCAGTCCCGGTCTATATTTTTTGGTCCCGGTCGTCCCGCCGCCGCGTCGCGCCGCCTGCATACCAAATGTCCCCGGTCGGGAACCAAAAGCCAGTTAGTTTTGACACTGGGAAAGTGTAAATAAAGGTCTTATCATTCGGAATTAAATATTTTAAAAGTCACCATAGTGCTGACATATCCGAATACGGCTAAAGCTCAAAACTTAAATTAAATTAATTTTTTTTTATTTCGCGCCTAAACTGAAATCTGTGACATTCACGAACGCGTTGGCTTCCAAAAATAAACATTGTTCCCGATTAACTGATGCACATTTACATGCGATACTGCGCGTTTCTACGTCTACGAGTAAGGTGCTAGCAGATATTCCAAAACTTGCAAGTGAATTGTAGCCGCAAAAATGGCATATTAAGATTTTTACAGTTTTTTTGAGTAATATTTCATTGAAATATATAACTTGAACAGAAAAATTAATATGATTAAAAATGCACCAATGCGTTTTATTAACCGACTTCAAAAAAGGAGGAGGTTCTCAATTCGACTGTATTTAATTTTTTTTTTTTTTATGTTTGTTACCTCAGAACTTTCGAAAGGGTGAACAGATTTTGATGATTCTTTTTTTATTTGAACGCTGGTGCTTCCCGTGTAGTCCCAATTCAATTCGGTCAAGATCGGATTGGAAAGCGAGGCGAAATCGCGAGGCCCCTCGGCCGAGCGATTCCGCCGACTACGTTAATAGCAAAAAATTACTAAAAAACTGTGAAATAAAAAACTATTAAAAATATATAAAAACCGCCCTCAAAAATGTATGAAATAAAAAAAATCTAATCCTAGAGTTGAAGGCGGTGCTAAAGCAAGCAAAAATGATGCATGAAAGAAAACAAGAGTGGATGATATCCTTTGTGATTTGTGTAGCCTTCTTTAGCACCGACCGCCTTCAACTCTAGGGTTCCATTTTTTTTTATTTCATACATTTTTGAAGGCGGTTTTTATATTTTTATAAAAAAATTTTTTTTTATTTTAAAATTGTATGTACGTATGAAGATGAGATGCGGCCCGCACTGATCCTCTGGTAACAATTATGGCCCTCCTATAGTAAAACGTTGCCGACCCCTGGTATAGATCAGTTGATTGTACACGTCACCTCCTCCGTAGCTGTGAATGTGTGGAAGAAATGTGTGGTACCTACCTACTGTATTTGTGGTATGAGTGGGTATGTATGAGTGATGTTTTGGTGGTTTTAAAAAAAATTACCTACACAAAGGAGCGCAGCGACGTAATACAAACTCTTTGGCATCTAGGAGCCAGAAATTTGCACGAGCCCTTCATCGCAGGAGGATTTGACGGCTCAGACGAGAAGTGCACTACGGGAGTTTGGGTTTAAAAAAAAAATAATCAGGGTTAAATTACAGAAGATGCGTCGCTATGCGACGCATCTTCTATAGTTTAACCCTAACCTAATGTTGAGCCGGCGCATGTCGTTTTTGTGAAAACTCCCATAGTACATTTCTCGTCTGAGCCGTCAAATCCTCCTGCGATGAAGGACTCGTGCAATTTGCGATCAATGTAATAGTCTTCTAATCCAAACCCTACCTATCATCTAAAAAAAATTATATTCATAGAACTGGGGGTTTACCGGCGTTAACTCATACGAATACTCTTTTGGTCGCATATTTCAACCAATATCCGGGCCGGATGCCTCAGCGAATGCCTTCTGATTGGTTGAGTGAGATTGTTTCTCATACTCACATCGGCGAGTGAGTAACGCCGATACAGGCCTTCAGTTGGTCGGAGTGGAAAGCCTGGCCCAGGTGCTGCATTTCCCTGCTCAAAGACAACCAACTTTTCTTAGGTTTTGATAGTGTCCCGGTCAGTACCTGCACCTTTATGGGAACCATACTCTAGTAGAATACGTTAGCTACAGTCAGCGCGTACGTTCGTGGCCTCCAGAAGGAAAGCGGGAATGGAATGTATAGTGTTGTGAATCAATCTCTGAAAGTAACGACATTTACGAAACCTCTTTTTTAATTATGGCATTGAATTATTTATCTAATACGGTTTTATTGCGTGGTTGAAGTACGAAGACAAAACAGGGATAATCGTTTAAAGATCTATCGGCCTCCGCCCGCAGAGGCCACGAACGTGCGCGCTAACAGTAGGTAACTGATGCTGCATGCGAGAGTGCAGCATTATCCAAAGTCTATAGGGTGAGTTGCTCTGATTTAAAAAAAAATTTATTTCCCGCCAGTTTGGCGGGAAATTTAAATTTCGTCTGGCTCCGCCTCCGGCACTCCTAGCGAACCTACTGAACTCGATATTCGTTAGGTCGTTTATGTGATTTCGTGGCTCAGTGGTACGGTGTAGGGTTTGTATTTGTTGGCCATGGGTTCGAATCCCACAAATATTTTTAGGGTGTTCAGTTTTTTTTATTACCACCTAAAAGCTTTATTTTCGGAAATACAAACGTAACAACAACGACATGCGCCGCCTTAACATTAGGTTAGGGTTAAATTATAGAAGATGCGTCGCGTAGCGAGCGACGCATCTTCTATAATTTAACCCTGGTAATTTTTTTCTACCACCAAAACGGAGAAAACTCGCATAGTGCAGTTCAAATACTTCCGAAATTTAAATTTCCCGCCAAACTGGCATCGATCAATCAGAGCAACTCACCCTATAGACTTTGGAAATATGCTGCCCGGCAAGTAGGTATTGGGGTCTGGCACACGAGAGGACAAAGGAATAGGATTTACTCTTGCGCTATAGATCAGCTGATTGTAAACATAACCAAAAAAATAACCAGGGTTAATATAAAGAAGGGTTAATATAGAGAAGATGCGTCGCCTATATTAACCCTAACCTAATGTTGAGGCGGTGCATGTCGTTTTTGTTACGTTTCGTTTCGTACATGTGGGTGCGCGCGAAAACAGCTGATCTTCCTATGTTCTTTCATGTGCCGCTTGCTAGGTATTCTAGGTATTTCTGTGGTTGTGGATTAACGGCACGCACGACAGAAGCCGAGCAACTACAGACGCATCTCTACAAGATTCCTTCATCGCAGGAGAGCTTTGACGCAGCTGCTGTGGCAGTGTACAAACTGCACTATGGGAGTTTTCACAAAAACGACATGCGCCGCCTCAACATTAGGTTAGGTTAATAATTTACAGTGAAAATATAAATATTTAACTTGATTCCAAGCAAAAAATAAAAATAATTATGTTTATTGCAAAATTTTCATTCATCAAATAAATAAACAATAATTCAATAAATTGTTTAAATTAAACTATATTCATAACCTCAGTTCACAGTCACTTCAATCACCCTTTGCTAGATAGAGTGAGAAGTACAGAGAAAGAGAAACCGCTCAGCATTCGTTGCTATGATGAATAAATATGAATTTCGAATGAAATTGGTTGAGCGGTTGAGGTGCAAGGTCGCTGGACGGACACACACACAACATACATGTTTTTCAAAACCACTTTTTGGGATCGTTGAATGATGTATAAGGTGTTTGTTGATGTTCATGCTTGTGAGGGAACATAACATTACCTCTGGCGAGACTTAAAGCACAGTCCAATCCATAGGCGCTGACTACGTGGGTGCTCGGGGGCTCCAGCACCCACGAGGGGTGAGTAGTGGGTGCGGAGCACCCACGACGATAGATATTAAAACTGACCAGTAATCGGATTAGGGCTACGATAAAAGTGCCTTATTTACTTACAAGCCTTTGGGTGGCCACATTTACACATTCGCACTAGTGGCACGACGAATAGCGAACGTTATAGTACTCCTCTATTATTATTCTATACCATGCAATAGAAATAGCACTACATGCGTAGGTACATCGTGCGAATGTGTAAATGAGGCAAATGCTAAACATTGTGCGAACGTTTTTCGAATCCATGTTGCCGGGTGCCGGGCGAATTAATGAAAAATTGGAGAAGCATATGTCCAGCAGTGGACGGCAACACGTTGATGATGATGATGATTGATCAATAAAAAAAAAATTGCATGAGCACCCACGAGGATTTCTAAAAGTCGGCGCCCCTGGTCCAATCTACGTTCCTGTAATTTTTACTTTCGAACGACTGTAAGGAGAATGGAAATATTGTGATCGTCCAAAATTTTTAAGTTGAGATTTCGACTGATTTGGGCTATATAAGGTGTTTCGTTAGTCATGTCATGTCAACTTCGAGAGGGTTACATACACACTCAAATAAACACGTTACGCAAAAAAAATTATTATGTTTATAGTATTATTTTTCGAGAAATTTTACAAAACATGTTTACTACCTAAACATTAACCTGTGTGTAACTGTAGGTAACTTGCATTGTACGAGGTCAATGACCGTACTGTCCAAACGCAGAACAGCTGTTTGTTGTAAGTAAGTCACAAGGTCACTGATTGGTTTTTACAGCTACCTAAGTATTTGATTTGATTTTTTTGTTAGGAAAAATTGCTCCTATAAACATGTTTTTTTCTTACGTAAACTGTTTATTTGAGTGTGTATGTAACCCTCCCGAAGTTAATGACATGACTAACGAAACACCTTATAGCCCAAATTAGTCGAAATCTCAACTTCAAAATTTTGGACGATCACAATACTTCCTTACAGTCGTTCGAAAGTAAAAATTACAGGAACGTAGATTGGACTGTGCTTAAGTCTCGCCAGAGGTAATATTATGTTCCCTCACAATCATGTGCGCAAATGGCTTTAATAAAAGGCCAACCCTTGTACTGGGAGCGCGCGGGGTATGTATGAAACGACGGTCGGACGGGGCGCACACCCGCCCGCTTCCCCAGCCCCCGATACCTCGGAGCTCGCGCGCAGATAGTAGTTTATTATCTCAGGAACTGGACTAGGGAATTGTTTATAATAAAAACAGCAATAAGTAAGCATAAACATTTATTTAGACATTGTTTGTTGTCATTGTGCGTTTGTCCCTTGAAACGATTTAATTGGGGTAGGTAAATGGAAGAATGTATAGGTACCTTTGGCTTGCCTGCAAACCAGATAACATCAGCGGCAAGTGTATAATATACTATACTAGCTGTGCCCGCGGCTCCGCCCGCTCTCATATTTGACTGCTCTACTAACCTCATAAGCCATTTAGCGTGATAGTAAGTAGCCTATAGTTGATAGGAAGAACCAAGCTATCCGTAGAATATTTTTTTTTTAAATCGCTTCAGTGATTCTCCAGTTATAAGCGGACAGACAGACAGACAGACAGAAAGCAGACGTTGGATTTTATTAAAGGTAAGGAAGGAAGTAGTCTGTTTTTTTGGAAGACGGAGGAAAGAAAGTGACGTCTGGAGTGTTGCCAGTTTCTGGCAAATTTTAAATATGCATGTAGTTGCTATCGATACTTTTATCGATTGATTAACTAATGAATGCTGTAAACTCTAATATTTACCGAATTGTGGATTTAATTGACAACATATTCGGCTAAATCTAGCTAGAAAAATGTTAAGTTGGCAGCGCCACAGGTAGCGCATATGTGTGAAAGTGTGTCGTGTCGTGTAAAAGTCGATACTAATTTCATCGACTACAATCGTTGCACGCTTTGCGTGGTGCAAAGCGTGCAACACTCTAATGTCAGTCAAACGTCAATTTACTCTGTCTTCCAAAAAAACAGACTATAGTCGTCTGTTTCCAGAATGCCACCGCTGACGGTTATGTTATGTATGACGTAAACGCTGTCGGTACCGTCGACAAAAAAGTCGGATAGAAGAATGCTCCCGCCACCAGGTGTTAAACTGAACTGTCGTTTCTGCGTATTTCAGGCATAGAAGTAATATGTACTACCATGTAACAATAATTCTACGTAACTAAGTGACATAACTAGGGAAGCTAGCGCGCATGTCATAGTCACATTACTTTTCCTTTTTTTACTCATATTGGCATTTGAACACAACAAATGATAGTAATAAAAACAAATAACACAAAAAAAAAATCGTACACGCGCTAGGGGTAGGTAGCTCAATTACACATACAACACAAACGTGGCTACGCGGTATTATATTCTTTGCCTACGCGACATCGATACAAACGCTACTGAGCTGGGCGTCAGCGGATGTAGCGTGAGGCGCGATGTGCGGAAGCGCGGGCAGAGGTAACGGCATTCTAGTAATAGACAAGCAATACACTTGCACAATATTATTTACCCAGTGCCTCGATGCTTTAAAAGTGCCAGACACTATGAAATACCCACCCAGGACGCTTTACAGTGTGTTTAGATCAGGGATGGGCAAACTACGGCCCGCGGGCCATCTCCGGCCCGCGAACGGTCTCAATCCGGCGCGCGACCATCGACCCAGAATTAGATAATGACATAAATCACAGAAACATTCGGTAAACATAGTGTACCTACTTGGTTACATTAATTCATTAATATTTCTTCCTATTTTATGGATTACCTGCAATAACTATTTATTTCCCTATTTCACAGTGTATCAGGTACACTGTACCTACCTGATTCGAATGTCTCAAATCATAATCAAATCAAAAAAGTGTTTATCTGTAAGGCACATAAAGAATACATATAGATTGTTACAGGTGCTTCATACATTGAAAAAATACATGAAAATTGTATCTGTACCCGCAAGACCGTGTATTTATTGGACAGTGTCGCCTAAACTGGCTATACATAGATAGTTCATATAATTATATTTTGTATAAATAAGAAAACTTTTAATTTTACCTATGAGTGAATAAATAACTTTATTTCGGAAAATACAAATATTTTTATTTCACTAAAGAATTATAATATTATTACCAAAAATGAAAAAACCTGGCCCGCCATAGATTCTGTTTCTAAATATTGGCCCGCGTAGGAAAAAGTTTGCCCATCCCTGGTTTAGATGCTTTACAAAATGCCTAAATGCTTTACAATGTACTTTACACTTGGCAATGGCACTTTAGACAGTAGCTTTGAACGCTTTACGAAGTGCCTAGCCGCTTTACAAAATAGTTAAGACGCTTTAAAAAATGCCTAGACGCTGTACAATGCGTATAGACGCTTCACACAAATGCACCACAATTTACAAAGTGTTTAAAACATGTCCAGTCCAGACGCAAGCACAGATTACTTAATAGTTACTTCGTAACAGATAAATCACTCCATAGAAAATGTTCCTACCTTCCTTCGGGCTTTAATAGCCTACTGTTTCACGTCGCCAATCGCTGCGTGCAAAAATGTACCTTAACATTCGAGTGTAAAGTGGTTATTGCTTTGCAGCTGCGCGCAGTTGCGTGGGCGAGCGTCTATGTATACTTCGCGCGGCTGACGAATTTCCACTGAAATAGACCGCCGGCGGCCTATTTCCACTGAAATAGACCGCCGGCGGCCCGTCGGGTGGTAGGTAGTTAGCGCGCGCAAGTACATAGAGTGCGTGAGGCCTGACGCAAGTGCCAGTCTATACAGTGTACGCCAAACTTGTACGCCTTCTCGCCCTTAAATAACAGAAAACATTCACTTACCCAAATGCCAGTGCAACGATGGATGCGGGGCACGCCTCTGCTCATCAACAATGGCTGTGATAGACACAGAACACTATTGACAGCCAAAATTGGTGAGCAGCGTCGAGCCCTGTTCGCCTTGTAGGTGCCGCCGCGGTGCGAAGAAAATATATTGCGGTTTAATGAAACAGTTAATTTTTTTTTGTAAACCAACAAAAACAAATCTACATTTATGTATGACTAGCTGTGCCCGCGGCTCCGCCCGCTCTCATATTTGACTTCTCTGCTAACGTCATACTAATAAGCCATTTAGCGTGATAGTAAGTAGCCTATAGTTGATGGGAAGAATCAAACTATCCGTAGAATTTTTTTTTATTAAAATCGGTTCAGTCGTTCTCGAGTTATAAGCGGACAGACAGACAGAAAGCAGACGTTGGATTTTATTAAAGGTTAGGAAGGACAAATCCAATAAAGACAAATCCGGCCCGCTGCCGAAATATAGAGCTTCACCCACTGGGGTCAAGACAAGACCCCGAAAGCCACTACAGATATTTAAAAAATCTGCTAAAAGTAAAAAAAAATTTTTATTATAAACTGATCGCAGATAGAATAACAAAAAAAAATGTATCTAGGATAAGATGCCATGCTAAAGGGCCGGATGGCTGGCCACCTCTCGCCTCGGCACCGTCCTTCCACCAGTCATGGTGTAAGGTGGCGATAGCGGGGTCAGCTTATGGCTGCATATGACCCTAGGTTATGTAATAATTTCTCAAAAAGTCTTAACCTGAATTAAGTACAATTCATGTACACGAAATTTCCAAGTTCCAACTGCCGTGAGGGCACAACTTTACTTGAGCTACTCAAGTAAATTCACTTCCGAGGTATTAAACCTAAACCGTAACGACATAAGAGTCATATAAGGACTAGTGTCCGACCGAATATTCGGTTTCGGCTTTCGGCCTTTCGGCCAATATTTGCCACATTCGGCAAACTTACGGTTTCGGCCGAAACTAGTGGTCACTTTCGGCCCAACCGAAAGTTGTTAGACAGACAAACCTTGTTTGATTTTTCATTATTAATAATTGTGCATATAGTTTTATGCATTAAATAAAAAAAATCCCATAATTATAAATACCTTTTATTGTCACTTGCATATCCTTCTACCTTAATAATGCATAACTAACTAGGTACTTAAATACCATACATACTTTCGGCTACGGCTTTCGGTTTCGGCTTTCGGCTTCGGCTTTCGGCTTTCTGCCGAAAGTAGAATTTTGCCGAAATTCGGCTACGGCTTTCGGCCGAAAGTGAAAGTACACTTTCGGTCGGACACTAATAAGGGCGTTAACAGGACACTGTAGACTAAACAAACACCTACACCGAATGGTCCTTACTCCTTAGCGACACACCGGTGTGCAGTTTCTGTATAAAAGAGGATGAAACGCCCGTACACATACTTTGTGAATGTGAAGTGCTCATTCACAGTAGAAGCCGTATTCTTTGGGAGGTTATATTTGTAACCCATGCCAAATACAGACACTCAACCCCAAGAATATAATTCGGTTCATAGAGGAAATCGGACTTGGGGCAGGCCTCACGCACTCTATGTACTTGCGCGCGCTAACTACCTACCGCCCGACGGGCCGCCGGCGGTCTATTTCAATGGAAATTAGTCAGCCGCGCGAAGTATACATAGACGCTCGCCCACGCAACTGCGCGCAGCTGCAAAGCAATAACCACTTTACACTCGAACGTTAAGGTACATTTTCGCACGCGGCGATTGGCGACGTGAATCAGTAGGCTATTAAAGCCCGAAGGAGGAACATTTTCTATGGAGTGATTTATCTGTTACGAAGTAACTATTAAGTAATCTGTGCTTCGGGCTTAGCTATAAACTTTTGAGAGATCACAATAGATCTTGCTAGGCCGCAGTGGCAACAGGGCTCAGGGGCCCTAACTCTCACGCTTTTAATCATAATAATAGGTCGGCCCTTACATTTTTAAGTTGCCGTCATGCTTTACACGGGGGGAGCAATGCGCGTTTTGTGTCACTCAGTCAGTCAGCGTGTAAGCGTACACTGCTGGACATACGCCTCTCCAATTTTCGTCCAGTCCTCCCGGCCTTCAGCGGTACGGAACCACTGCTTTCCGCCGACGTACTTGCGTTTTCCGTATTTTTGCCAAATTTTTTTTTTTTTTTTTATGGAAACTGACACGGTTGGCTACATCACCTACAACATCCGTGATGTCAACCCATAACACCGGGTGAACTTTCCGAGATGCCTAGATTCACGCATTTGACGATTTTTGAGTACATGCCCGATTTGCTCTATTATGGTTAATAAATTAATAATAGAGCAAATCGGGCATGTACTCAAAAATCGTTTTTTTTTTACGTTGCGAAATTTTGGCCCGCGCGTTTCCGCACAAATTTGAATATTTCGTAAGGTAATGAATTTAGATTAATAAAGTCTGTTTACACTTATTTATAATGAAATTACGCATGCAATCATACCAAAGAGGTTTCACTTATTTAGAAGCACAGACAGATTTTTTTAACTCCGGGCAAAACAAAACACGCTCGAAATTTTTTCCCATTTTTTCTGACCAAAAATGTACAATTTCCGCATACAAGTCATGTATAAAAAAATAAAGGTAAAGAAACATACTATCAAATACGGGTACACGAATTACGTTGTGGAAGGCAATAGGTTAATTATTTCATATAATATAGAAAACACTTCTAAATCAATTCTAATATTACATAGAAAATATGTACAAGCATCTTTTTAATAATCACATTTTTTATTATTTTATTATTACTGCCGTAGTTAAAGGAAAGTGATATAACATTAAAAGTACCAATAAAAAATTATTATAACAAATATAACTTAACTAAACAATAAAAGTAATTATAACTAATAGAACAAACAAAATATACTTGTTATGTCACAGGTTGTGATTCACAACCCATGAAAATATTTGGGCCAACCAACGACATATTATGTTTTACTAGAGCTATCGCTACGAAGAAAGATACAGAGAAACGGCGTCCCATCAGCTGAAGTATGAGGTAAGGTAGGGGGGAGGCGGAGCGAAGAGCCGAGCGGTAGAGGGGGCTCGCGCGGGGCGGGAAGCGAGCGGGACAGGGGCTAGCGCCGGTAAGCGACAATGCCAGCCAAGGCCAACCCAACATGTGCATTGGAATACAACCGGGCATAATGACTGGCGCGCGATGCGCGCAGGCAGTGGTGCGTGCGACGAGTTCGGCCGCTCGCGATAGACTAGTTTCAACGTGCCCCAATTCGTAAGTTGTGCCTCAACTCGGCGGATCAATGCCCGTTGCCCGAATAAGATTTCTAGTAAAATGTAATACCTCATTGGTGCCAATGCCATATCGGCGGGACTCCTTAGGGCTCGTATCCATACTACTGACCAATTTAGGGGGGGGGGGGGGGGGGGGGGGTTTCAAAAAATACCACGGTCAGTCACAAGGAGTGGGGGGTTACAAGTCACGTAGTTACAGTTATAGTTACCGCGCTCAATTCAGAAGCATAACGGCCTTTGAACGCTGCGTATAACTAAGCTGGACCCCTCCCCTCCCTAAAGCCGTCACGTGGTTTATGAACGCTCCCTTATTGTGTGTTCACTGTGCATGATACGTTAACGAAATTATAAGTTGGGTCTTTACAAAATATAAACCTGTATAAAAGTCTAAATTATGTAAAGAATTTTTTTTATTCTTCATACAAAATAAAAAATCGAAACCCCATATTTCCCCCCAAGTACAGTCTCTGGTCCTGGAGGAGTGAATAGGCACCTTTCAGGCCGGCATGGCATTCACAATCCCCGCATGCGACCAAATTTTTTTTTATGCAAACTGACACGGTTGACTACATCACCTACAACATCCGTGATGTCAGCCCATAACACCGCGGTGGTCTAGGCGCCATGTCAGTGCTTCCCTTCATTTCATTTAGGCTACACTGAACTGGATGGAAAACACAAACCATTTACATAGCCGTTTCGATCGATGTTTCATTCAGTGCGGTGTTACCAACCCAAATATCCACGGGGCTCGTTAAGACACCTTATGGATGGCTCGCCGCCACATGTCGCTCTTTCTATAAAACCATTTAATTTACATGTTCGTCTCCAAACAGGCTTGGGAACTTTTGAGTCTTTATGCACCCTGCATATAAAGATCAAGCTATAATAGAGATAGTCCAGTATAGCCAGCAATCCAGGGAAGTCTCCGGTATGGCACCTACCTTCTTGGAGGTGATGTTGGCTGGTCGGAGCATGCGCTTTAGCCCCTCCAACTCAGCCACCCATACCGGACTACATAAAAAAAATCTATGCGATTTGGTGCGTCACGAGGCAATCTGTGTCAGTGCACCAAAATAGCCAAAAATATTGGCCACTAGGCGGCTATGCTCATGCGTCAGTGGGACGGGCACGTCGCCTCGGGGACGGAGACTCCGTTGGAAGCTCCTTCAGTTGAGTGTCAAGTGTAAAGTGAAAAAGCTCTTCAAACTAGTCTGCTTTAAGCCGTCTGGAGATATATCCATTTTTAGTTTTTTCGATTTTGGTGTTTTCTTGTGAAGGACTGATTCTTGCACAAGTTCTTTTTTAGTCTCGGGTGAAAAATTAAGAACGCATTGTTTTAAAACTTTTGTTTCCGTTGTTGAGTTCGTTTTTAATTCTGATTTTCTTTTATTTCTGTCTTCTTTTTTATATTTTTTCTTTTTGTCTGTTTTAAGATAAAAATCGTTAATAGCCGATAGTTCGTCGATAAAACTGTGTTTCTCTTCGGAATAGTTGATTTTTGGATGTTTTCTTTTTAATTCCTGCGTTTCTTTTTCATTTGAAGTCTGTTCTAGTTTTCTCTTTTTAGAATGATTATATTCTCTTTTATTTCCAAATTCGGTTTCCTTTTTACATAGCTCACTGTCAATAACGATTATTTTATCCTTCATTTGATTTTTATCTGTTTTTTTAATAGTTGTATTGACTTTTTCATTAATACCGGTTTCATTTTCTGTTGTCTTATTTATTGGTTGCTTTTCGAAGTATGATTCAGTCTTCTGTTTCTTTTTATATATTTTATTTTTATTATTCTTTTCTTTTCCCATTACCTTAACAGTCTTCTCCTCACTAGTCTGTTTGAAATATGTTTCAGTCTTTATTTTATTTTTAAGATGTTTCTTTGTACTAATTTTACCTTTTAAACCTTTATCAGATTTATTTCCTTCGATAACTGTCGTTTTATTCCTCATTTTCTTTTCAATGTAAATCTCTGTCCTTCTTTTATGTTTATTAATTTTCTTTTGGTAAATTTTTTTAGACTTTGAACTACAGGACTTGAAATAACTTTCCTGTCCGTCGCTTTCATATCCAATTTCTTCACATATACGTTCAATATTTCGTTCTAATGCACTTTTGTAAGTCGTTTTAAATTGTGCATTATTATTGTCTTTTTTCTTTTGATATTTTTTATCTTTTATCTTTTCCTTCTTTGCGCCTTCTTTCTTGCGCAAATTATCATTGACACTTTCAAACGCCTCAACACCAAGATCTTTCGAAACCATAGACACATTGTCTGAATTTTCAAAATTTCTTCGCATTTCGTTTAAAATCGTACTCTTGTGCCGCTTACCTCTCGAACTGATTTTTAGATTCTTTTCTTCTTCGTATGAGACTATGGACACTATTTCTGAATTTTCAAAGTTGTTCCTCATATCGTTCAAAATATTTGCTCTATTTTGGCTTACATCGACCATGTCTGGCGATTTGCAATACACTATAACGGGAGATTTTTTCCATTCTTTGGGTGTTACTGGTGAGGTTTTCTGCATATTTGACATGTCTAATTCTCGGATTGTCTCCCTGACTGCAACATTCGTCTCTTTAGGCACTAAAACGGTATCGCTTAGAACAGTAATCGATTTTTCGGGTGAGAAAATATTCATTTTGGAATTTTCGGAAGTCGAAACTGTTTCGGTTGAAACAATCACATTTTCATAGTAATCAATATTTTCTTTGGAATGATTAAGCGACAAACCGGATTTCTTTGCCAAAATGGTTTTTACAGATATGGTTTTATCAGATAAAGAAGTAATTTTATCCGCTGTTATGGGATTTTCAGATGCCAATGTGGTCTTTTCAGAGATAATTGTGGATTTTTGCTGTGTCTGCCTATCTACGACAGCTTTATTCTTGCTCAACTGCGATTTCGCCTTGTCTGCCTTTCTTTTCATCACGGCCGCATCTATCGCAAAATCTATGGCCGTCTTAAGTCGAGCTTTTCTAACCTCACTGCTATTTTCGTGTTTATGGTTGAACGTGCATTGAAAAGACGAGCGATCAACTTCCGATAAATACTGCGACTTGAATGTTTCAAGGTCGGCAATTTTTTTAACGTCTGGCAACACTGCTCTATCGGCAACATAAATTTTTTCACTGTCTCTGTCTAGTTTATCACGTTCTTCTAGTACGTTATAAGAAATGTTAACCTTTTCCTGTTCACCGTAAATCTCCATTGAATAATTCTCCTTGATGTCCACTTTAGTAGAATCTAACGAACTATCTAAACGATCTTCGCAGACAAAATCTTTGGATAATTCAAATGATGTTTCAGAAAATAGGCTATCGTTTAACGTGTCCTTATTAATATCTTTGACCAATGAGATCTCATTCTTACAATCTTCAACCAGTGATATAGCATTGTTATCGTTTTTGACAAGTGATGATATATCATTACTACAATTTTTCACCAGCGATATAACACTGTTATCATTTTTGTTAAGCGATGATATATGATTATTACCATCTTCAACCAATGATATATTATCATGGTTTAGCAATGACACATCATTTTTAATATTTTTAACCAGTGGCTTATCACTTTTAACCAGTGATATATCCCTAGCACTATCATCGACTGACAATACTACATCATTGTTAGACATTTTCACAGGTGATATATAATCTATGGTATCTGAAAGATCTACAAACACGGTCGGTTGGTCCCATTGATATATCTTCGCAGGTGTGCTGTGCACGGTCGGACCGTCTGGCAGATCAGTGCATAGACCTTTGGTTAGATCAGTTGCTGTTGTGTGGTGGTTCGATGTTGAATTTTCCTGAAAAAAAAACATTAATTAATCTTGAGCTTCCCACTTTTATCTATGCTTACCTCCCTTGACTGCCATGCCAATTTCGCCGTACGGGATTTAAGCTCACATAAAGTGTAATAAATGGTAAGTGTGGTAAATGGTAATTATAATTTTTTTTAATAAAAATACAAATTGTCTCACCAGACCCCAGACCGTCTGTAAGCATAGAATAATGATGAAAATACTAACAATTAACGGACAAGCGTCTGCCACTTCTGCAGCTGTGAGGTCCACAACGGCCGGACCCCTCTTGCAGTCGGCCAGGATGTTCTCCAGGATGTCGCTGCCGGATGAATGGACAATTTAATACAACATTTCAACCTTATTAACTAACCTTAAGGGGGGGGGGGTACTAGGCAAAACATCACATCATATTATCCTAACTATGGCCATAGTTCAATAGATATAACTATAATTTATATGCTTATAGTTAGGTAAAGATACAATGTGTGATAGATTATTGTAATATAATCTTGTAAATTCTCTGAAAAATAAGTGGGTGAAAAGTGGTAAAAACGTTCGAAAATGCATTTGCTAATTTCGTTACAAATACATCCATACAAAAAACGCTTGCGCACGATAACGGCCCGAAATAAAGAATGTTCAAAGATAGTTCAGTGAAAAACCATTTATTCTGTAAGCGCTTAAATTTATTTAGATGATTCTTAGTCTCAATGAAGCTCAATGAAGCATTTTTCGTATTAGATGCATTTGTAAAAAATGGCGAGGGATATAGCAAAGGCATTTTTGAACGATTTTACCACTTTCAACCACATATTTAAGAGAATTTATAAGATTAAATTATATCTTTAACCACTCGCGCGTCGCTAGGACGACCGTACGTCCCAGCGATAAAATGGTCACAGTGCGTCGCTGGGACA
The DNA here is from genome assembly GCA_946902875.1 of Nematopogon swammerdamellus. Lineage (NCBI taxonomy): Eukaryota > Metazoa > Arthropoda > Insecta > Lepidoptera > Adelidae > Nematopogon > Nematopogon swammerdamellus. The sequence continues at coordinate 18,829,524 of OX336352.1, forward strand.
GACGTATGTCCCAGCGCTGCAGTCGACCTTTGCCATACAAATATACACTCTTTTAATATGGGGATAAGGCTCTATTTTACCTCTAAAATAAGGTGAAGATATGCTGTTTCGATCTGATTCAATAGTTCAAAAGATGACAACATCGTCTTTCATTGAAAAAAATATTTGAACCACATCAGTCAGTTCAGTGTCATGGCGGTGAGCGGGTGCCCGTGTTCGAACGATGTTTCCCAAGCGCCGAAGGCAAGATATATTTCGTATTTGGTGTTTTTAGAAGGACAATTGAGTATAGAGTGCATATTTGGTAGTGCAGTGATCATATTATTGAGATCTTGTTTAGAAAATGCCTCAACACATTGAGTTGACGTAATAAAACATCACCTCACCAAGTGCAGCATTCCACCCACGATTTTGAATAAGAAAAAAGGTGAGTACAATTAAAATTATACATAACTTTCTAGGAAATTTTATAATGATTACCACCATGCTAAACTTGCTATAGGTGTTCATGTAATTTTTCCTAAAAGAAGCGTATTTCCCGTAACCCGTCCTTATGCGGTCGCAGTCGCGAACACCGCGACACTCACGGAATATGCGCGCGCGCGGCGTGCGACGCGTGAGTGGTTTATAGCTGTTTCTCTCTTTGGGACCCGACCATCGGTAGCCCGGGTTCGCCCCGCCGCCGGTGGTGGAAGCTCCGTTTATATTTTTTATATTAATTTTAGGCAAATAAGGTCTTTCAAAATTAGTTCAGAGTACGCTAAGGGGGGGGTTCTGTATCATATAGGGAGTAAAACCTATATATAATATTTTGGACCTTGGGTTTTTTTTTTATGTAAAATATGTACTCAATGTACCGTGTGGGGTCGGTACGTAAAAAGAATAGCCCCACTGCATCTCTCCCCGTCGCATGTCGTAAAAGTCGACTAAGGGATAAGAAAATTCGTCAGCCTCGTTAGCTCAGTGGCGCGGTTGGTTAGTCAACTGTTATTAAGCAACGCTGAGCGCGGTCAGTGATTGGATGGGTGACCGCTCGACCGTTGGAGGCTGACCGTGGTTCGGATTCCACGTTAAACTGTAGGTCCCTTCCCTTCTTACTTTACTAGGTGGTAGGGTTTATCCCGGCCGGGTTGGTACCACCGCACTGAACGAAACGTCGGTCGAAACGGCTATGTAAATAGTTCGTGTTTTCCGTCCAGTTTATTGTAGCCGACATGAAATGAAGGGAAGCACTGACATGGCACCTAGTTCACCCTGTGTTATGGGCTGACATCACGGATGTTGTAGGTGATGTAGCCAACCGTGTCAGGTTCCATAAAAAAAAAAAAAAAAAAAAAAAAAAAAAAAAAATGTTTTTATGTATTTAAATAAAAAAATAGGTGGTTGATTTTTATAGCCTAATCGATTCAGTTTCATAACAGTAACAAAAAAGTCTTCATCACCATTATGATCTAACACGTGTAGGTTGGTAAAAAAAATCTAATTCTTTCTATTCCATACTAATAAAACTAAAATTGTGGTTTTTCACAATTTCTGAAAGAAAGAGATCTATGTGTTGGAAGACTTTTTTGTTCCTGGCATGAAACTGAAACGAATACTAAACATTTTTTTTTTATTTTACATAAAAATTTTTTTTTTTTTGTAAAAAAAACAAATTCTTTGTTCTTTAAAAGTGATCTATTTCCGATACAGAACCCCCCTTTAGCGTACTCTGAACTAATTTTGAAAGACCTTATATATTTGTATTTTTAACGTTGTTATGTAAAATTTATGTAAATATTATAAATGTGTAAATAAAGATATAATATAGTAATATTCACAATTTATAAATTAAAATTATTAAATAAACTATAACTACCTATCAAATAAAATTTAAGATTTAATTAAAAATAATGTATTCACATTATACATTGAATCTTTACCTTTTACTATAGCATATAAATTATAGTTAAATCACTTGAAATATGGGTATGGTTACGGAAATACGAAGTGCTTTTGCCTAGTACCCCCCTTAAAAATATACGAGAGGATAATTTTATTTTTAGAATTACTATAAGTACAATCCACCGACAGTTCTCGAGAACAGTGATGTCACACTCTACTGGGACCGGTCCATTATTACGGATGAGGAGCAACAGATCAAACAGTCTTTTGTGCATTTATTTAAAAAAAATCAATAAAAATTTATTTTGGTAGAGCTCAATAGCTCCTTTATGTGTGTTTTTACAGAATTCACATAAAAAAAAATTTTGTATTATTAAAAAAATATTGAATGTTGGCGACCGCGTCAAATCGTTGTCCCTAAGTTTTGAGGTTAAGATCGCGGCATCACCTACGTTTGGGTATCCTGCTCTTATGGAATGGATTAAAGATCGCATCAAAGAGTATTATGTTTGAAATAATATTTTAAAAAACACAGATTTATGAAATGGAAGTGTATATTTTTTATTTTATCATCATAATCTAGACGCCAAAATAAATATATTAATAAAAAAAAACATCTTTCTATGATTTTTAGTTTTCAAGCCACATGATATTTGCTAATTTCTCGAAACTAGGATCACGACACAAAATACTGTTTGATCAGTTGCTCCTCAGATAGGACTATTCTCGCGAATAGACCTGATATTGTGAAAGTGGACCGGGAGGCGAGGCGTGCAATGCTCGTCGATATCGCTGTGCCGCACGATGGTAACCTCGTCAGTAAGGAAGCAGAGAAGATGTTAAAATATCTGGATCTGCAGCACGAGGTTATCAAAATGTGGCCTGTCAACTCGACGATCGTTGTGCCCATAGTCGTATCAGCGCATGGGCTAATAGCGAAGGACCACCTTAAGAGGCGCTCGCTGAGTGGTTGGGTCAAGGGCCAGATCCAGAAGGCAGCCCTGTTCGACACTTCACGCATCATCCGGAGGTTCCTATCTTTGGGACCCGACTATCGGTAGCTTGGGTCCGCCCCGCCGCCGGTGGTGGAAACTCCATTTTTTTTATAATAATTTTATATAAGTAGGTACCTATAAGGTCTTTCAAAATTAGTTAATAATACGCTAAGGGGGGGTTCTGTATCATACATACATACATACATATCACACACGCTGAATCCCGACAATGGGGTAAGCAGAGTAATCGGTGTGGTGCTGCAAGAACTGTGGTCAATTACAGCACAACACCGACTACCACGTTTCGCAAAGTATTCGAACCAGATTAAATCGATCAAGCAGCAAGTAAGGCACGAAGACCCACCTGCTGCATGAGTCGGTGGAAGTACCGTGCCAAGGTGAGAGGTGGCAAGCCTGTCGCTCTTCAGCACGGCAACTCGTCCTTATCCCTTAGTCGCCTTTTACGACATGCATGGGAGAGATGCAGTGGGGATATTCTTTTTAACCCTTCTCCTACGGAGCGGCCGATATCGGTCGCTTATTACATTATACCTTCGACTACGGAGCGGCCGATATCGGTCGCTCTCTATTCTCGGCCTAACGGGCTGGGTGGCCCTAACAAAATTATTTTATTCTTGTATCTCACTTAGCCGTGTGTATTTGAAAGAGATGAATTCTAATAATAGAATAAATTTCTCTTTAGGCGACAACCGTTCCCCCACAGACAAATGTCAGATTTACCGCGCTGTCAGTGTCATCAAGAGAGCGGTTAAGTACCGCCCCACACGGATAGGGAGTAAAACCTATATAAATGTTTTTGAACCTTGGGGTATTTTTAATGTAAAATATTTTTTTATGCATTTAAATTAGGGATGCAACGATTACGATTATGATTACATTAATCGTCGAATATCAGCCATTTTAGGATTAATCGAAATTGTCGATTATTAGTATGATTATTTTTCAATTGACGATTAGTGCATTGTACTGTCTAAAAATCGTCTATTCGCCGCGACGGCACACCATACGAATTTTATGCTAAGTTTTAGGTAAAGTCCTTTCTTTGCTATCATAAAACGGAACGTTGTATCAAATAAAATAGATTTGTATTGGCGCGAAAACACAACGTACACGAAACTGAAGCCATTAAAAAGTTTCTATCGGACCAACTAAGCTCAGTAGCGTCCGAAAGATTGTTCTCAACGGCTCGGCTGGACTGATACAAACTGACTTACGAAATAGGCTAACACTAACACAGGAGCATTTGCAAATGCTCTGTTTCTTAAACAAGAATATCCCTCTTGTTAACTTTAGCTATTAGGTAAGATGTAATGTTCAAGGTTAAGAACTTTGGTTTGATTACATTTAAAAAAACAATACCTTAAATCAAAAATCAAATTCATTCTATTCCATGCTAATAAAACTAAAATTGTGGTTTTTCACAATTTCTGAAAGAGAGAGATCTATGTGTTGGAAGACTTTTTTGTTGCTGGCATGAAACTGAAACGTTAAGAAAAATTATATTTTTTACATTTTAGTTACATGAAATTTTTTTTTTTTGTGAAAAAAGTACTTTATTCTTCAAAAGTGATCTATTTCCGATACAGAACCCCCCCTTAGCGTACTATTAACTAATTTTGAAAGACCTTATATAATTTTTGTATATTTTAGGTATAGTTATATGTAAAATTGTAAATAAATGGATAAAATAAATAATAATAATACACTCACCCGATCATCTTCTTCTTGACGCACATGGGGCCCGGCCGTCTAACCCTCCGCACGCCCTCGTTCATCCTCGCGCGGAACTCGCCGTCCGCGCCGCTCGCCAGCCGCGAGTATATCTGCTCCTCGATCAGCTTCAGCGGCGACAGAATGCGCTCCTCGAGACAACGCACCAGCGAGGACTTGTCCATGGGTTTCACCTTTGGGCTGCCCGTGTTGTCTGTCAGATTTTCCTCTACGTCATTTACATCCGTGGCATTTCTGAGTGCCGTGTTTGGATCCGCCGCATTTCTGAGTGTGATATTTTCATTTGTGGTATTTTTAAGTGTGTTATTTTCATCTGTGGTATTTTTACGTGTGTTATTTTCATCCGTGGTATTTTTACGTGTGTTATTTTCATCCGTGGTATTTTTACGTGTGTTATTTTCATCCGTGGTATTTTTACTTTTGTTATTTTCATCCATGGTATTTTTAAGTCTGTTATTTTCATCTACACTATTTTTAAGTGTGTTATTTTCATCCGTGGTATTTTTACGTGTGTTATTTTCATCCATGGTGTTTTTAATCGTGTTATTTTCATCCGCGGGTTTTTTAAGTGTGTTAATTTCATCCGCTGTATTTTTAAGTGTTGTAATTACGTCGGGGCTATTTTCACAGTCAGATGTTGGCATATTTTTTGCTCCGTTATTTCTTCCCACAGTATTAATTTCACGGCCGTAAATTTCCGTGACATATTTCTCCACGGCGCACCGGTCCGCGAACCTCGGGCTCTTCAGACCGAGGGAAAGCCGACTTTGTCTAGTGGTCTCTGTGTCGTGGCGTCTTAGTAACGTTCTGAGTATGCTATCGGTAGGGCTTTCAGAGTTTTGTGTTTTGGTAGCGGCTATGGAGGGTAAGGCGTCTCCGATTTTGGAGGAGGACGCATCGTCCAAAGTGAATATGTCGATTTCGGCAGCTTCTGAAAGTAATAATGCATACATACATACTTACCACACGCTTTATCACCGATGATTGGGGTAAGCAGAGTAATCGGTGTTGTGCTGCAAGGACTCTTGTAAATTACAATGACTCGATTGAAGAACCGCGCCAAGGTGAGAGGTGGCTAGCCTGTCGCCCTTTAGCACGGCACCTTGTCTTCATCACTTAGTAGCCTTTTACGAAATGCACGGAGACATAGAGATAATCTATTATTTAGTAGCGTGAATATGTAATAATCTATTCATAGCAGTTTCTTGTATGGGGACCTCCTTAAATTTTTATTATTTGTTGGCAGATTTCAGCACAATAAGAGACATTTTGTGAAAATTTAAACCGGATACCTATTACGGTTCAAAAGATACTTCGGACAGACAGACAGACAGACAGACAGCGTAGGCTTAGTAATTATTCTTATTTATTTATATTTATTCTTAGTTATTATTGTTATTCTGTATGGATACAGAACCCTAGAAAAATAATCGTAGTACATTTATTTTTTATATATATTTATATATTTATTTTAGACAGGCAGCCTAGGCTGATGCGTCTAAATCCAGTTAAACTTTGTTGTTTTTCTCATTATCTTGGGTTTTTTAAAAAAATTTTTATTTAATTATCGTTCTTGAGCACTCTTTTTGAGATTATGTATTATTTGTTAAATATTTATCTAGTCTATTTTTGAATATTCGTCTATGTTGTCTTTGTTGTCTATGTTGAACATAGATCAAAGATCAGTAATTTATATTTCCAGTAGAAAGATTAATCATCTTGTGACTGGCCATCAATAAACTTCTGTTGTCTGATCTTGACAGTTTTACTTCTTAAGATGTTTCCATGGTAACTTTGAATATCAACGTGACACGCTTTCGTGCGTGCAGCCGGTGCTCATCAATTTTAAGACGTGACGTCATCACGTCAAAAACCCCAACAACATCAGTGAATTTATGAACTCAATTAAGACACACCAGCCTTGCACTGTCAATCTAAAATCTACAATTATATTATAAAGAGTTTGACGTTTGTAAGTTTGGATACATACATACACACCACACGCCGTATACCGACAATCGGGGTAAGCATAGTAATCGGTGTTGTGCTGCAAGTATTCTGGTAAATTGCACCACAACACCGATCGCCACGTTTAGCAATGTATTCGGACAAGATAACTCAGATCAGGCAGCAAGTAAGGCACGAAGGCCCGCCTGCTGCACGACTCGGCGGAAACACCGTGCCAAGGTGAGAGGTGGCTAGCCTGTGGCCCTTATGCACGGTATCTTGTCCTTATCACTTAGTCACCTTTTACGACATGCACGGGCAGATATGCGACAAAGCATGCAGTACTTGTTGAACTTACAGTTCCATGGGAAAGCAACATACCGAAGGACCACAACATCAAACTTAACAAGTACTGCAACTTAGTAGACCGGATTGTGAGAAACGGGTTCAAGACTGACCTCTTCGCTGTGGAAGTCGGAGAAAAGGACTACCAGCGAAGTCGCTCTACAGTCTCTTCAAGAATCTAGGGCTGCCAAGATCGACGCTAAGCTCTTATATGGAGAGAGCTTCGAAAACGTCACTGGAAGCATCCTACAGAATATGGATATGTAGAGAGGGAGGTCGAGAGCGGGACTGGTGGTTTCCCCGCGTCCTAGTCAACGCAGACTAGCTGACGAGGGCTTGATGCGAGCCGAAACGTGAAGCATGCGCGGGAAATTCAGAGTGGCCACTCGCTAGTCCTGACCTCGATTACTCCTCTGCTGCCGATGGGCCCGGATATGTTCGGTGAAGCCATCGCAAGCTTAGTTCCACACCTTCCTTGGGGTTATTCTTATTAATTACCGGCCTCACACAGTACTTTGGATGTAGGAAGTAATCTCCGAAAATACTCTACCGATTTTAAAAATTCTTTGGTCAATTTTCAAAATGGTCCTTCAGGGTGGGCATAGGCTATGCGAGCGAGGCCGCAGGCAAAAGCCAAGTAATAAATAAAATCTGTCAAGTGCGAGTTTTACTCGCGCGCGAAGGTTTCCGTATCTATCCGCTATCAATAATATCCGCCTATCCGCTCAGGTGGCATGGTCTTGGAATTTTAATTTCGAAGATATGTTGGACGATCGGTGAGAAGCCTCAATGAGGTCGTTGGCAATTGAGCGGCTATCTTTTGTCTTTCAACAATGCATTGTATAAAAGCCTGTGGCGCCATCTATTATTCAGTAGCGTGACTAATCGATTTTTCGCACGTTTGTTGTATGGGAGCCCCCGTAATTTTTAACATTTAATTTTTTTTATTATTTGTTGTTATATCCGCCATAGTAACACATATTCTGTGAAAATTTCAGGCTACTTATTACGGTTCAAGAGAAACAGCCCTCGGACAGACAAACGGACGGACAGACGGCGGAGGCTTAGTAATAGGCTTCCGTACGGGATACGGAAACCTAAAAACAAAAACAAGTCTCACCGTTATCGGCGCGATGCAGTCTAACAACCCGTTCGACACGGAACGCGTCTCGCCGCGTCCCCGACGCGCTGCAACAAATTATTAAACACAAGTGTAGGCGATGTTATATGTGACACAAAAAGACCCAACAGAGAACATTTTTTTTTTTATGTAAACTGACACGGTTGGCTAAGGCACATTCGGTGTAGGTGTTTGTTTAGTCTGCAGTGTGTGTGTGTAGTACTGTGTGGGGTCGGTACTTAATAAGAATAGTCCCACTGCATTTCTCCCCGTGCATGTCGTAAAAGGCGACTAAGGGATAAGCGGCCTGCAGACACCCCAGTCGACTTATGGCTTTCATGGAAGACATAGGCTGGCTGGGGTAGCTGGAGACTGCGGGGTTTTGCACGAAGGTCCCCAACCAAGCGGGATTAGTTTGCAGGCCTAGAGCCAACCCCAAACCAAAACAACAACAACAACATAGTCTGCAGTGTCCTGTTAAGGTCCTTATTAGGACTATTATGTTGTTCCTTCTATGGCATTCTAGAATGTCAATATTTCCAAAACACTTGTCCAATCACTCATTTTGGAAATATGCGAAAAACATTGAGACTTTTTTTTATGGACACGGTTGGCGACATCACCTACAACATCTGCGACGTCAGCCTGTAACACCGAGTGAACTAGGTGCCGTGTCAGAGCTTCCCTTCATTTCATGTCGGCTACACTGAAGTGGACGGAAAATACGAACTATTTACATAGCCGTTTCGACATTCGACGTTTCGTTCAGTGCAGTGGTAGCAACCCGGGCGGGATAAACCGTACAACCTAGTAAGGTAAGAAGGGAAGGGACCTACAGTTTAACGTGGAATCTGAACCACGATCAGCTTCCAATGCAGTTTCCATAATAACCATTTTTTTTTAATATCATATACCTGCGCTGCGTCGCGTTGTTTCGCTTGGTGCGTCGCAGGGACATTCGGTGCGACATCAGCGGCCGGTACTCGGGCGACGCGCATCTCTCCGCTTCTGTTTTGCAACACGGTATACGTTAACACACGTTACACGTTAACATACGTTACACGTTAACACACGGTACACGTTAACACACGGTACACGTTAACACTCGGTACACGTTAACACACAGTACACGTTAACACACGGTACACGTTAACACACGGTACACGTTAACACACGGTACACGTTAACAAACGGTACACGTTAACACACGGTACACGTTAACACACGGTACACGTTAACACACGGTACACGTTAACACACGGTACACGTTAACAAACGGTACACGTTAACACACGGTACACGTTAACACACGGTACACGTTAACATACGGTACACGTTAACACACGGTACACGTTAAGAGCACAAAACATCATCCTAAGAACTCTAGTCAGCGCACCGCGGTTCGCTAAAAATGCTGAAATACACTACTACCTTGATGTGCCAACAATAAAGGAAGAACTTTGCCAACGTAACATCAGCTACAGCAAGCGCTTATCACATCACCCCAATCAACTTGCAGCAATGCTTGCAGAATGCAACAGGCAATGTGAACAGACTAAAACGGACAGTCTTTCTCGAAATACCTAACTGAGGATACTGAGGAAGCTGTACCTACAACCATACGGGGAGCCGCATTGATGGATGTGGCACCTTCACGACAATCTTCACACATGACATCTAATAAAAGTCATCCGACTGATTGTAGATGAAAACTGAAAAAAATAACTTATCTTACAATCGAGGTATAGTAACTTACATATAATCATCTTATTTACGAAGAGAGAGACTCAAAGCGCTAAAGCTGCCCTCCCTGGAAGCTGGACGCCAGAGAGGGGATCTAATAGAGGTGTACAAAATTCTGACGTGTAAATACGATTGCCCTGAGCTGATCCAAATGTTCACATTGAACCAAAACGTTCATCTTCGAGGCCACAGCATGAAACGAAGTCGAACAATCTTTAACAGCAATACTCGCAAACATTTCATAACAAACAGAGTGGTGGACGACTGGAACCAACTTCCAGAGGAAGTAATAAGCCACTTAGTACCAACCAATTCAAAAATAGACTAGATAAATATCTAACAAATAAAACATAATCTCACAAAGAGTGCTCAAGAACGATAATAAAAAAATAATAATAAAAAAATCTAAGATAATGACGAAAAACAACAAATTTTAACTGGATTTAGACGTATCAGCTTAGGCTGCCTGTCTAAAATGAATAAATAAATAAATACAAAATACTGAAGCGGCACTATGACTGCCCAGAGCTAGAAAGCATGTTTGTGTTAAATTCAAACACTCACCTAAGAGGTCACAGCTTGAAACTCAATGTAACAAGCTTCTCAACCGAAGCAAGAAAACACTTCCTGACTAACAGAATTGTAAACAGCTGGAATAAACTGCCCGAGAAAGTTATTGAAGCACCCTCAATAAACACATTCAAAAATAGTCTTGACAAGTACTTAAAAATCGAAGAAATATAACAAATAGCAACACCAGTGATCATCATAGACATGAACACATCAGCATACTAAGGCTGCGATATGCAAATTTTAGGAGAAAACGAGATTTTAGAAATTTTCAAAAATTTATTTCAGAGAAACCAGGCCACAAAGAAAAAATATATAAATTGATCACGAAAGCCAAGAATAAAGAGAATTTTATAAAATAAAATTGTACTCAAAATGTGGCATATTTACTTAACAGACCCCATTCAAACCCCACTTTGTCGTAAACAATTGCTAACATGGTGTTTTTAGCAGCTTTTTCCAGGGTCAAGCTATACAAAAACTAAAAAAAACAAGCAGGATAAATAATCGTTCTCATCTTTTTCTTATATTTCTCCAAAATACTTTCTGTATAGGTGTCTTGATTTTCCTAACAATTTCTTCGAAAAAAAAACTTAATTTATGGTCCTCTGTCGTATTTTTTTTTGGCAAAAGTTACATGTTATAAGAAATAAATCACTAAGCATGTTATAATTCATATATTTTTATTGAAAAGAAAAAAAATCCGATTGAAAAATATGAGTATTTGGTTTCAAAAATTATTCTAACAAATGGCACGTAATATAAGCCAAAACGCTCATTGTTCGCATGTTTTGCATCGGCGGAATAGGGCCTTAAGCTGCTAGTTCATTGTTTATTGTATAATTTCATCCATAGGTAGGTAACCTACGCTTGGACATGTCGAAATGTCCGTCAGTTCTAAATTCAATGCGAAGAAGAACCGACAAACAAACTTCGCAAGTCACAATGTTTTGTTAGTACCTTATAAGTATTATATTATAGTAACTTATAAATAATTAACCCATACTACCTCTCGCAAGAACATTAATATTTACACCATAAACATGAATACTGAAGAATCTGACCACGAATTAAGCATTAACAAAATAATAATAAAAAAATTTTTTTCAAGCCAATCACAGATATAGTGAGAAGAGCCAACTCCTTGACATATCTCATAAAAAAGAGCTTCCTCGTGTTGTCACCACTTATAATGCTTAAAATTTACAAGACTTACGTTCGACCGCTTTTGGAATACGGATTCTAGATATGGCAACCATACTTTGTTAAGGACATCCACCAATTGGAACAAGTTCAAAGAAGATTCACCAAAATTTCCTACGAGCTAAAAAGCTTGAGCTACGAAGAAAGATTAAAACTACTTGATCTGACCACATTGGAAGAACGCCGCAACAGAGGAGACCTCATTGAAGTCTACAAAATACTCACCTCAAAGAATGATTGCCCAGACTTAATTGAAATGTTTGACCTGAACCAGAACTATCACCTTCGTGGTCACAGCAAAAAACTTAACCAGACAGCTTCTAACACAAACATCCGAAAGCACTTCATAACAAATTGAGTGGTGAACGCCTGGAATAAACTCCCACAGGATGTGATTGACTCCACAAACACATCCACCTTCAAAAACCGATTAGATAAATACATAAAAAGTACATCAACAAACAAATAGCAACAGTGCCCAAGTACGAAAACTAAAAAAAAAAAACAAAAAAAAACCAAAAAAAACAAAAAAAACAATCATCCATTATAAAAAAAAAAAGACTGATATGAACACATCAGCTAGGCTGCTTGTTCATTAAAAAATAAATAAAAGTGCGAGTTTTACTCGCGCGTGGAGGTTTCCGTATCTATCCGCTATCAATAATATCCGCCTATCCGCTCAGGTGGCATGGTCTTCGAATTTGAATTATCAGATATATGTTTATGTTATGACAGGTCTCCATGTTTGCCCACTGACAGCTCTTACCATAGTAACGTCACTTTATTTTTTAAAGTGATCTGTCAAACAACAAACTTCTGAAAATGCTTTTTTTGGAACGACCAAAGATTAAGAAGGGGCTATCTACAATGCAATGTATAAAAGCCTGTTGCGTCATCTATTATTCAATAGTGTGACTAATCTATTTTAATGAAACGTTTCTTGTATGGGGGCCCCCCTTAATTTTTAACATTTTCTTATTTTTCTCATTTGTTGTTTCATCCGCCATAGTAATGCATATTCTGTGAAAGTTTTAACCGGCTACCTATTACGGTTCAAGAGATACAGCCCTCGGACGGACGGACGGACGGCAGACGGAGTCTTAGTAATAGGCTTCCGTCTGGGATACGGAAACCTAAAAATAATAAATAAATAAATAAATAAATAAACATGCGAACCGGGCGCGGCGAGGGCGAGGCTCTCTAGCTTGTCGAGGTCGAGCGGCGGCGGCACCGCGCTGCACAGCGCGCAGATGTACCTCGCGCCGCCGAGGCAGCCGACGTGCGCCGCCGCACTCCCGCACGTGAGGCACAGCTTCAGCTCCCAACGTCTGCGGCGACATCGACACGTTATTACCGGTCGACCCGACGCGGCCAGCTCGGCACTTTATTTTTTTTTTTGTTTAATTTGTTTTGGCAGCATTGTCTTTATGAGACATTTAGGCCAGTGTCAAGTTGTGAGGATTCATGGTCATGTGCGGTCAATTAAAATGAGAAAAAAAAAGTTCTAACTGGACGCAGACTCTGGAAAAACACAAACAAAACATGACGACAAACAAAAAACATACACACATATATCAAACCCAAGAAAACACTTTATTGCCAACCGGGTAGTTGACTCGTGGAACAGACTCCCAGAGGAAGTGATTAGTGCTACTTCAGTGAACAGCTTCAAAAACAGACTTGACATCTATATAAAAAACCACAAACTTTAGAACGAAATAAAAAAAAAACAAAACAAAAAAAAAACAAAAACCAAAAAACAAAACAAAAAAAATCTAACAAGTGCACCATCAATTTACCAACTTCGATGTACACGCATCAGCTTTAAGCTGCTAGTGTATCTAAACAATAATAATAATTTTTTTTAAGGGTAATTTTGTATATGTTTTTAATGTTAGGTTTTTAAATATGTACAAAATTAGTTTTAAGATAATGTGTTAATAAAGAGATAAAATAATAATATGGGATATTAGAAAACATAAGACTAGATTCAAATGGGGGGCATATAGTTACAAAGAAATTTGGTTGTTTCTTATGAATAATTAATACTTAAATATATATTATAGATCACATCTTTAGTTAGAAGATATTTCATATTAACAGGACGGGGGATTTTAATGGGCAATGTTAAGAGAAGATCATACAGAGGAGGAGTTTCGTTATGGAGAGGACATAAAAAGAATATGTGACCAAGATCAGCCTCTCCCAGGCCACAATCACATAAGGAGGAATCTCTATTGTATAACTTTGCCAAATGAACTGGGGAAAACTCCATATTTTGTTAAAGACATCCACCAATTGGAAAAAGTTCAAAGAAGATTCACCAAAATTCCCTCTGACAGGCCTCACGCACTCTATGTACTTGCGCGCGCTAACTACCAACCGCCCGGCGCACCGCCGCCGGCGGTGAATTTCAATGGGCTGCCCAAAGAATATAAACATTAAACAGCCGCGCGGCCGGCGCAGCTGCAAAGCAATAATCACTTTACACTCGATCGTTAAGGTACATTTTCGCACGCAGCGATTGGCGACGTGAAACAGTAGGCTATTAAAGCCCGAAGGTAGGAACTTTTTCTATGGAGTGATGTATCTGTTACGAAGTAGCTATTAAGTAATTTGTGGCGGTGCTATAGAAGGCTACACCACTCACAAAGGATATCATCCACTCATGTTTTCTTTCATGCATCATTTTTGCTTGCTTTAGCACCGCCTTCAACTCTAGGGTTTGATTTTTTTTTTATTTCATACAAATATACTTTTGTCAGCCTCGATAGCTCAGTGGTGCAAACAGTTGGCTGCCGCTATTGATTGTTAAGCAACGCTGGGCGCGGTCCGTACTCGGATGGGTGACCGCTCGACCGTTGGAGGCTGACTGTGGTACGGATTCCACGTAAAACTGTAGCTCCCTCCCCTTCTTACCTTACTCGGTAGTAGGGTTCAACCCGCCCGGGTTGCTACCGCCGCACTGAATGAAACGTCGGTCGAAACGGCTATGTAAATAGTTTGTGTTTTCCGTTCAGTTCAGTGCAGCCGGCACGACCGAAGGGAAGCACTGACATGGCACCTAGCTCACCGCGGTGTTATGGGCTGACATCACAGATGTAGCCAACCGTGTTAGTTTCCATAAAATAAAAAAAAACTTCTGCGACGGCGGCCGCAGAGCTCTCACGCACTCACCCCGCGTCGGCGTCGTACTCGCGTCCCTGGTAGCACTTGCACTCGCCGGCGCTGCAGGACGTCGGCCTCTCGTAGAGCTCCGCGAACGCCTCCTCTTCCAGCTCCCACGCGGCGTCCCTGCGTCAAACGTTTTGCTTTGACACTTTTTAATTTTTTTTTATTTTGACTATCTGCAAGCAGTCTCTAGACCAGGGATGGGCAAACTTTTTTCTACGCGGGCCAATATTTACAAACATAATCTATGTGGGGGCCAGGTTTTTGAATTTTTGGCTATATCTAATATTATTTATTTATATACACTAGCAGCTTGCAACTCATGCGTGTACTTCACGTGTTGAGTGCACTGTTTTATAATAGATCTTATTTATATTTTTTATAAATTTTTTTTTTTTACTTTTTTTTATTATAATTTTTTATTATTAGTGTTTGTTTTTATTTTTTGTTTATATTTAACAAATGTTTGTCAAGTAGACTTTTAAAACCATTCACTGAGATAGCACTTATCACTTGTTGTGGTAGCTTGTCCCAAGAGTCCACTACTCAGTTAGTTAGAAAGTGCTTTCTTGGGCTGGAGTTGGAAGTGTTTCGGTTTAGTTTTAAAGAGTGACCACGTAGGAGAAAGCTTTTCTGATGATGTAAAGAAGTGAGTTTTCTCTTTTTACAACTTCTACTATATGTGGTTCCCATTTGAGGTTGTATGACACAGTTACTCCGAGATCTTTCTGTGCGTTGACTGGATGTACAAGGATATAATCCTTACCTATAATAAAATCCAACGTCTGCTTTCTGTCTGAGTGTCTGAGTGTCTGAGTGTATGTCTGTCTGTCCGCTTATAACTCGAGAACCACTGAACCGATTTTAATAAAACAAAATTCTACAGATAGCTTGGTTCTTCCCATCAACTATAGGCTACTTACTATCACGCTAAATGGCTTATGAGGTTAGCAGTAAGTGAAATATGAGAGCGGGCGGAGCCGCGGGCACAGCTAGTATATAATATAATACTTATAAAAATATTTGTATTTTCCGAAATTAAGATATTTATTGACCCATATGTTTCAACAACATTAAAAGTTCTCTTATTTATATACAAAATTAAATTATGTGAACTATCTATAGTATCTGCGCTCCAGTCTGAGAATAGCGGTCATTCACCCCTTCCTCTCAGCACGCACACATGCGCAGAGAGGCGTGTGAATCATAACATAGTACGTACGGTCAACGGCCGCCCGGCTACCACAATAAGCTAGCGACAGTAATTTCGCTCGATACGCAGAACATAGGGAAGTATCGTTTCCGCAAATACGAGTACATTGGTAGGAAGGGGTCAATGACCGATATTCTCAGACTGGAGCGCAGATACTATAACTATAGATATAGAATCAGGTACATACAGTGTACCTGGTTCACTATTATTATGCTTTTATTATCACATTCACATATTTACATTAATTTTAAATATACAGATTATAAAAATACACCACATATACTCAAAATTAATATAAAAATAATAAACGGAATACCGCTGGCGGCGGGAGGCAAGCCTATTATTATTATTATTATTTATAGCACTAGCAGCTTGAAGCTGATGCGTGCATATCATTTTTTTTTTCTTCAGAGTGCACTTGTTTTAATTAAATAAGTTCATTTTTTTTTAAGGCTATTTACATTATATTAGTGAATTTTGTTTTTTTTTCTGTTATGTGTTTATCTAACTGTTTTTTAAATCTATTTACACTTTTAGCACTTATGACCTCCTGCGGTAGTTCGTTCCAAGAGTCCACAACTCTGTTCACCAAGAAGTGTTTCCTCGGGTTAGAATGAAATGCTGAGCGGTTTAGCTTTAAGCTGTGTCCTCTAAGATGTGCATTGGTATTTTTTGTGAACATTTCTTTGAGATTTGGCAAGTCATAGTAGTCATTGAGGATTTTGTATGTTTCAATGAGATCGTCGAATGAATGAAACTATTAAATAGGGAAATATATATTTATTGCAGGTAATCTATAAAATAGGACAAAGATTTATTAATTAAAGTAACAAATTACACTATTAATGTTTGCTGAATGTTTCCATGATTTATGTTATTATCTACTTCTGGGTCGATGGTCGCACGCCGGATTGCAACCGTTCGCGGGCTGGAGATGGCCCGCGGGCCGTAGTTTGCCCATCCCTGCTCTAGACTATACTGTACCGTGTGGTGCCGGTACTTTAAAAGAATAGCCCCACTGCATCTCTCCCCGTGCATGTCGTAAAAGGCGACTAAGGGATATGACTCCCTTCTTATATTACTAGGTGGTAGGGTTTAACCCACCCGGGTTGGTACCACCGCACTGAATGAAAGGTCGGTCGAAACGGCTATGTAAATAGTTTGTGTTTTCCGTCCAGGTCAGTGTAGCCGGCACGACCGAAGGGAAGCACCAAGTTCACCGCGGTGTTATGGGCTGACATCACGAATGTTGTAGGTGATGTAGCCAACCGTGTCAGTTTCAATAAAAAAAAAAAAAAAATAAATAAGCAGGTACGTGAAATGGTTAAGGCTTGGTGAGTGCTAAGGTGACGCAGCCGGCGGCGGCGCGGCGGGGCGGGCTATCTGTTTGCGTTTACTCGCGTCGCGTCCGTTCGTATTCCCGCTGCCCGCTGCCCCGCGCGCGCCCTATTAGAGCATTACCACATTACACTACATTAATAACTTTAAAAATTTATATCTCCACAACGGGTGTTTTTTTTTTATGTAATCCGGTATGGGTGGCTGAGTCAGAGGGGCCAAAGCACATGCTCTGACTAGCCAATATCACCTCCGAGAAGGTAGGTGCCATACCGGAGACTTCCCTGGATTGTTGGCTATACTGGACTAGAGGAGAACACAACCGAGGTTGCTATGCGGCCATCTTACATCCAGTACGGTGGTACCAACCCAGTCGGCTACAATTAGAGCCTACCACCTAGTAAGGGGCAAGGGAAGGGACCTACAGTTTTACACCGGTTCCGAACGGTGAAGCAGCAGGTGTAGGTATGCACGTAAATTTTTTCGTCAGAAAAAACTCATTGGTACACGCCGACCGGATTCGAACCTCGGACCTCCCGCATGAGAAGCCGATGCTCAAACCACTCGGCCACCCGCCGAGGGTGTACCTAGAACCCTACTTCTTTTACTAATTATGCTTGTTACAAAGCGCAGAATAGCCTCCTTAAAGGAACTACACCAGTCCGGGAACACCCGTATAATACAATTTACGTGAGGTGCAAAGATGGACTTATCCCTTACAGAGATTTCTTCCAGTCAACCTTTCGATGTTTTGAGAGAAAACAAAATTTAGGGAGTCTGCATGTACACATGCAGCGGTCAAACTTAGTTCGTGAATTTGATGTTTGCGAAGTTTGAAACGATTTTTTCGTGAGAAAAATTTTCAACTTTTGTAGGCCATATTGCCCCACCTAGGTTTCATACAAGGTTTTGTTTGAAGTATCGAAATAAAGTTAAAACCTTTGTCTGTTCGTTAGAGTTTGTCTCGATTATGCAGCGTTAATGACTAAAGCGCGAGAGGTGTTTGAAGTTTGCGTGTTTTCGCATTTTTCAAAACATGCCAACTTGAAGGGCTGATTTGGGCCAAAAGGGATGTATTGACAAAATAAAAATTAATTGACAAAATACATATTTGAAGTCGTCAGATGGATCTTTCATCCGACATATTTAGAATTGTTGTACATAGTCTGGTTGCTGAGTACTAAGCGTCGCAAAGTACAAAAAAAGTCTTCTAGTGTGCGACTAAAAACATTTTTTTAGTCGCACCCCTTACCCGAGCGCACAGACGTTTCATCAAATTCACGTCAAAAATAATCTTTCTTTATCTTGTCTCGGTGGCCCGACTAATACTTGAAAACATTACAATGTCAGAGTACTCACCGATCCGGTATGTAGATACCGTGCCTAGCGACGGCTCTCTGGAACGCGTCTTTGTCGTTGCAGAGCGGACACTTTAGGTAATGGATGCCGGCGCTCAGCGCCATACGCTGCAGACAAACATTCCTTTATATACATTATTACAAGATAATATATTATTTACAATATTATTAAAAAAAAAAACACATATTTTTTATAATATTTCGAAATATCGTCGTCAGATAAAATTGTTTATATACAGGGTGTTGTAACGGCCAGTACATTAATTTCGCCAGCGCGATCCTCATGTTTTTCCGAGACAAAAAAGTGAATAAAGTTTTTTTCTAAAGTGTCCAGTTTTCGAGATATCAATTTTTAAAGTTTATGTTTTCGTCAAGTGTAATTTCACGCCGCACCGCCGCCGCGCATCTCCTCTCTCGCACTAGTCCCTGCTCGCTCACTCACCGTGCGCCTTACATTCCAATGTTCGTGCGGAGCATTCGATCCTTTTTACACTAAATTAATCAATTAGTTTGTAGAAAACTGTAACTTTATACTTAAGTGGAATTCAGAAAAAAGTTATTTGACTTTTTTGTTAAGACTATTGATCCCAATAATCATTTCCAAAATTTTATGTAGTGGCCGTTACAACACATATGAAAGTTTAATATGTCAAATGGTGATGACAATTAATGATAAATGCCGTTGTCATGGGTTTGAATTTTGCCATCTATCATTCCATAAAAAATTATTTCATTCATATCATTAAGAAAATATGTTTTGTACCGTGTGGGGCCGGTACTTTAAAAGAATAGCCCCACTGCATCTCTCCCCGTGTATGTCGTAAAAGGCGACTAAGGGATATGACTCCCTTCTTATATTAATAGGTGGTAGGGTTTAACCCGCCCGGGTGGGTACCACCACACTGAATGAAAGGTCAGTCGAAACGGCTATGTAAATAGTTTGTGTTTTCCGTCCAGTTCAGTGTAGCCGGCAAGACCGAAGGGAAGCACTGACGTGGCACCAATTCTCCCGGTGTTATGGGCTGACATCACGGATGTTGTAGGTGATGTAGCCAACCATGTCAGTTTCCATAAAAAAAAAAAAAAATGTTTTAATGTAATCCGGTATGGATGGCTCAGTCGGGAGGGGCCAAAGCACATGCTCCGACCAGCCAATATCACCCCGAGAAGGTACCTACCTTACCATATCGTAGACTTCCCTGGATTGCTGGCAATACTGGACTAGAGGAGAACACAACCGGGGTTGCTATGCGGCCATCTTACATTCAGTACTGTGGTACCAATACAGTCGGCTACAATTTGAGCCTACCACCTAGTAAGGGGCAAGGGAAGGGACCTAAAGTTTTACACCGGTTCCGAACGGTGAAGCAGCAGGTGTAGGTATGCACGTAAATTTTTTCATCAGAAAAAACTCATTGGTACACGCCGACCGGATTCGAACCGCGGACCTCTCGCATGAGAAGCCGATGCCCAAACCATTCGGCCACCCGCGGCAGTTTATAAAAAAAAATTTAAATTGTTATGAAAAGAAAATGTGTGAATAAAGGAATAAATAAATATTATGTAAACTGATCTCTACTTATGTTGTTGTTGTTGTTGTTGTTGTTTTGGTTTGGGGTTGGCTCTAGGCCTGCAAACTAATCCCGCTTGGTTGGGGACCTTCGTGCAAAACCCCGCAGTCTCCAGCCACCCCAGCCAGCCTATGTCTTCCATGAAAGCCACAAGTCGACCGGGGTGTCTGCAGGCCGCTTATCCCTTAGTCGCCTTTTACGACATGCACGGGGAGAGATGCAGTGGGACTATTCTTATTAAGTACCGACCCCACACAGTACCGATCTCTACCCATACAGATCACTGTAAATAGCACGGTGATAAACGAATGTATTACCCGCAGACACGGCGTGTGGAACCATCGGTCCCGCGCGCAGCACGGCGGCCAGAACGTATCGTAGGACGGCCAGGCGTTCACATCCTCGTAGCATATCGCGCAGACCGCCTCGAGCGGCTCCTCCGAGCAATCTGCAAACGTACAAACATAAAATTCCTGATGAAAAACCGAATTGTGATCGGTGTAACAAGGAGGATGATGTATACACCATTTGCTGATTGTGATCAGAACGAGGAATTACGGAGGGAACTGCAGGCGTCACTTAGGGTGTGCTGTCCACTCAATTTGTTTTTTAGTATTATACATCAGTGCTTATTCCAAATTCGGGACCCACCCCTTATCTACATAAATATATACATATTACATATTGTAACTATGTGAAGGACAAAGACTGTTTGATTAAGAAAAAAATAAAAACATCCAGTTGTTATAACATTTTTAATTAGGTACTTATTTACGTCCCGCCCGACCAGGGCCGTCTCAAGGGCGGGGCGATAGGGGCGGGCGCCCCAGGAGCCCTGCGTTAGAGGGGCCCTAGGTAGGCGCCCCGATTGTTAGGCCACACAGGCTTTCCGCCGCCTAAGCTTACATTACACGACGCAAAAAAGACACAGGATCAGCAGCTCAAGTGTGCGTTCTTCAGTATTGGCCATAAGTATATTGCGCGGTCTGGTCTAAATTTGGGCGACTCCGACAATTGTGGGATTTTGGGCTACTTCAATAAGAAATTGATTTGCGCAGGGAGCGCCTAGCGACTCCACGCGCGACGAACAGCAGCAGCGAGCGGGTGACGGCTTGTGTTTGCCCCGGGCACCTATTACTCCAGAGACGGGCCTGCGTCCGACGACGTGTTGGGTTGCGACTGTTGTCCTATCATTTTCAGGGCCAACCCAATATCCTCTCGCGACCCACCAGTGGGTCGCGACCCATACTTTGGGAAAGCCTATACATAAACTGTTGGCGAGCCCAAGTGAGAGGGATTTAGTAATTGTGTTGGATTTATTTGAGTGTTCTCTATACCTTAGGGACTCTGGGCCCTAAGTGATGGGAGAAGATGAGTACTATGGGGCTGATATTAACAAACCTGAGCATCTTCAGTAGGTGTGCCAATAAATTAGACGACAATATTTTTGTCCGCCTCATAGCTGGCATCACTTCCTTGAGCATAGTTTCATGAGGAGTGGTGTTATTGGCTGTGTCTGATCTTGCGTTGAAGCTTTTGGGCACAAACTTCGCAGGGATGTCGGCCCTAAGTGTGGTCTATCAGTTCACTAAGCCTTCCCCTTGCAGCCTTGGGGGCGAGCTCAGGGGGAGGAGTTTGAATTCATACTAAGTTTTTTTGTAAAGTCACAGGCATTGAATGGTGGTAAAGTAGATTCAAATATCAATATAGTTACTATGGGGCTGCGAGAGCCAGGAATGGCTCAAGCCTTAAACAAAATAAAGATTCCCTGAGCTATGGGGAAACAGGGTCTCTCATCCGGTCGCTCACATTGTTTCAATATTTTGTCATGTAAAAAGTAATACCGATGAGCTTGGAGAAAATGTGTTCCAGAGTCAGCTGAAAAAAATTCTTAGACAAAATCAATTTTACAGGTTAAGTGAATTTTTTTCTTTTGTAAATAAAAATTCTGCTGACTGATGCTGATCCAAATTGCTTATATGTATAAACTCTTTTTATTTTTATTAACTTTTATTAATGGCCTGACTGAAACCTATGTTCTTTGTATTTTACTATCTTTTATTTTTTATTTTACTTAGACGTAGTTTGTTATTTTAACATAAGTAATTAAACTTTAGTATGTAAGTTACATTAAAAAAGAAGCTCTATCCGGTTTCTTACCCGGTTCTTCCTTATAGATTGCACTACTGAACGGGACATGACAAAAAAAAATTATTATTATTATGACAAACCATACTGAATATGCATAAGTCTCAATGAAATATTGTTAATAATTGTACCGTGTGGGGCCGGTACTTTAAAAGAATAGCCCCACTGCATCTCTCCCCGTGTATGTCGTAAAAGGCGACTAAGGGATATGACTCCCTTCTTATATTACTAGGTGGTGGGGTTTAACCCGCCCGGGTTGATACCACCGCACTGAATGATAGGTCGGTCGAAACGGCTATGTAAAATAGTTTGCATTTTCCGTCCAGTTCAGTGTAGCCGGCACGACCGAAGGGAAGCACTGACGTGGCACCAAGTTCACCGCGGTGTTATGGGCTGACATCACGGATGTTGTAGGTGATGTAGCCAACCGTGTCAGTTTCCATAAAAAAAAATAGAAAAAATGTTGTGTGTTCTTTATGGCGAAATAAATATCTGAATCTGAATCTATGAGTTTCCAAAAAGAGAGAGCCGCGTCACCTCCGGCCGCCGCGCCGCCGGGCCGCTCGCCGCACCCGGCGGCGGACCGCGGCTGTCCCTTCTTGGCGCGCGACATTCTCGCACGCGCCTTCGCCATGATGCTGTCCGGGATGGCTTGCTTCGGTGCGTGCGCGATGCAGAACGATCTGGAGAGAGAAAACATTACAGGTGTAGGAGTCGCTTCGCACTCCCGCCACTGGATAGCGTCCACTGGGCGCGCCGACACAGATTACTTAATAGCTACTTCGTAACAGATAAATCACTCCATAGAAAAAGTTCCATACCTTCGGGCTTTAATAGCCTACTGTTTTACGTCGCCAATCGCTGCGAGCGAAAATTTTATTTTTATTTATTTATTTGATGAACGAACAGCCTAAGCTGATGTGTTCATGTCTAAGTTCACTGGTGCTTTGTTATTTTGATGTTAGTTTAGTTTGGTGTTTGTTTTAAACGATCAAGTGTAAAGTGCATTATTGCTTTGCAGCTGCGCGCAGTTGCGTGGGCGAGCGTGTAGGTATGCTTCGCGCAGCTGAAGAATTTCCACTGACTTAGGCTCGCCGGCGGTTCACCGGGCGGTAGGTAGTTAGCGCAAGTACATAGAGTGCGTGAGGCCTGGCGCCGAGCCGAGTTGAGCCGAATCGCAAAAAATCAGTTTCTTATGTTTACTATGAAAGTGCGTCGATTAGCGGCGCGCCGTACCGAATCACATTTTTTAATCGCCTAACGGCCGAATTTTTGCGGCGATGCGCTTCGATGCGGTCTAGTTGACGCGGGGCAGCGGAATCGCGCAGACGAACTTTCGTGTGTAGTCCGTCTGATTTACAAAATAAATGCGTGCGAAATGAGATCAGGAAACAAGTGTTTAACAGGAGCTGGTACCACCGCACTGAATGAAACGTCGGTCGAAACGGCTATGTAAATAGCTCATGTTTTCCGTCCAGTTCAGTGTAGCCGACATGAAATGAAGGGAAGCACTGACACGCACAGCACCTAGTTCACCCGGTGTTATGGGCTGACATAACGGATGTTGTACCGTACCGTGTGGGGCCGGTACTCTAAAAGAATAGCCCCACTGCATCTATCCACGTGTATGTCGTAAAAGGCGACTAAGGGCGGCGGCCTGCAGACACCCCGGTCGACTTGTGACTTTCATGGAAGACATAGGCTGGCTGGGGTAGCTGGAGGCTGCGGGGTTTTGCACGAAGGTCCCCAACCAAGCGGGATTAGTCTGCAGGCCTAGAGCCAACCCCAAACCAAACAACAACACGGATGTTGTAGGTGATGTAGCAAACTGTGTCATTTTTCATTAAAAAAAAAACCCACTGGTAGTTGCCGTAGAACAGCGACACGGAGCCGCGCGCCTGGCCGCACGGCAGGTGGAACTGCTTGCGGCACGCGCTCCGACAGCATCCCACCGTCGCGCCGCCGCCGCCGCAGTAGCTGCATTTCTGTCGACACCACCGCACCGCATCATTACATTTTTAATATGACTTAGGAAGGTGTGGAACTAAGCTTGCGATGGCTTCACCGAACATATCCGGGCCCATCGGCAGTAGAGGAGGGTATTAATCGAGGCCGGGACTAGCGAGCGAATTTCTTTGTAATAAACGTAAACAAATTGTTTTTATTTGACTTGATATATGAAGTATCGAAATTGCCGATGGCACTATACACCAGATATAGGTAATGTAAATAGGCAGAGCGGTCAGATTCTTGAGTGTTCATGCTTATGCTGAAAATATTAATGTTCTTGTGAGCGGTAGTATGCGTTAATTATTGTAAATTACTTTAATATAATACTTATATATAAGGTACTAACAAAACATTGTGACTTGCGAAGTTTGTTTGTCAGTACTTCTTCGCATTGAATTTAGAACTGGCGGAATTTTCGACACGTCCAAGCGTAGGTTACCTACCTATGGATGAAATTATACAAGAAACAATAAACAATAAACCGCATCCCATCAATCATCAATCAGACAGGAAAAGTTAACTTACAAATTAAAAAAACACCCCACCCTTAAAATGTAAAAAATAATTTACGTTTAAAATCGTATGCGGGGGTTGCGAATGCCATGCCGGCCTGACAGGTGCCCATTCACGCCCCTCTTGAATGACCCGAGACTGTACTTGGAGGGAAATATGCAGGGATGCAAAAAAAAAAATTATCTAGGTATTCAACTAAATGAATACAAAATGGGGTAGAATTTGTAGGTTCGCTTAGTCTGTTTTACAGATACTATCACGGACGCTACTAGTCTGGAACTAGAATCCCTTATTCCCTGCCACCCGTCCTATCTCCGCATGACTCGTCGCAGAGAGACTCAGCACCCTTTGGTTCTCTAAATCGTTTCTTTGTCGCACCGCTAGGGTGTGGAACTGTCTTCCGGCGAGTGTGTTTCCCGATTCCTTTAACCTGGGTGTCTTCAAACGTCGTATTAACAGGCTAGCGACAGTCCGCAAATCTGCTGGCATGGCACCTAACTGAGCGTGGCTTCGCGAGGACAGGTGATTTTGGCTCTGTCGACTGCGCCATTGGTCTCTCGGCACAGCCACCCATGTTGGTTTACATAAAAAAAACGCTCTACAACCGGATTGTCTCCTTCTAAGTTCGTCAGCCTCGATAGCTCAGTGGTGCAGACAGTCGACTGTTGCTATTGATTGTTAAGCAACGCTGGGTGCGGTCAGTATTTGGATGGGTGACCGCTCGCCCGTTGGAGGCTGACCGCGGTCCGGATTCCACGTTAAACTGTAGCTCCCTTCCCTTCTTACTTACAAGGTGGTATTGTTTATCCTGGCCGGGTTGGTACCACCGCACTGAACGAAATGTCGGTCGAAACGGCTATGTAAATAGTTCGTGTTTTCCGTCCAGTTCAGTGTAGCCGACATTAAATGAAGAGAAGCATTGACATGGGCACCTAGTTCACCCGGTGCTATGGGCTGACATCACAAATGTTGTAGGTGATGTAGCAAACCGTGTCAGTTTCCATAAAAAAAATAATAAAGCACGCAACTCAATCAACTCAATGTTAGTTTTCTCTGTATATTTTATTCGTGTATATTTGTATGTATTTAACCTATAATAAAATCCAACGTCTGCTTTCTGTCTGAGTGTATGTCTGTCTGTCCGCTTATAACTCGAGAACCACTGAACCGATTTTAATAAAACAAAATTCTACGGATAGCTTGATTCTTCCCATCAACTATAGGCTACTTACTATCACGCTAAATGGCTTATGAGGTTAGCAGTGAAGTGAAATATGAGAGCGGGCGGAGCCGCGGGCACAGCTTGTATTTATATATATTTATCTATTTATTTATATTTAAATTGTATAATTTGTTGAAATTATCATTCTTATTTGTTCTCTGCCACTCCACACTCATTCATGATAACCCAAAGGTTGGCTGGAGGAGAACGCCTACGGCGTTAAGTTGTACCTTTTGCTAAAAAATTTTAAAAACATATTTTGATTTGATATATTTTTTTTTTTATTGATACGCGACACACTTGGCGCCGTCAGCATGGATTGTTGAGCCGACGACGCCCAAAAGCATTCGTTTTAGAACGGGGGCTGCGAATGCCGTGCCGGCGTGACAGATGCCTTTTTACGCATCTCTTGAATGATCCCAAGTCATACATTAAAGGAAACACATCGGGAGGAAGTGCATTCCAGAGTTTCGCAGTGCGGAAGATAAAAGAAATACTGGAGCGCTTAGTCCGCACTTTAGGCAGCTCTACAGTATAGGGATGCTAGCTGCTAGGGATTCCATCTCTGTTACGATTTGAACTCACCAATTTCTTCCCCCTGTTGAGCTCAGCGCGCACGTCCTCCAGCAGGAAGCCGAACAGCCCCTCCTCGTCGCGCCCGCGCTGCACGAGCCCGCACGACACCAACTGCCGCACAACCGTCGCACATTTCACATACATACATACATAGCGTCACGCCTGTTTCCCGGTGGGGTAGGCAGAGACAACAGATCTCCACGCGCCGCGACTGACACACCTCTGCCGCCTATTCCACTCCCATAATGTTCTTCATGCATGCTCGTCGGTTACGGGTAATACGCACTTGCCCCTTTTTGAGCACATGCCCGATCTGGTCCAGGTAACACATTTCACTACGTTCCATATCTTGGCTGTGCTGTAGAAAGAGGCGGGGGGCGGGGGAGGGGGGAGGGAGTGACGGGGAGGGTGAGGGGGCAGGGGGAGAGGGGGAGGGGAGTGGTGGTTCGTTTGGGGCTATTCCCCTCCCCCGCAGAAGGGGAAGGGGTAAGTGGGGGAGACAAAAACGTTATATGACTCAGTGAGGGGAGACGGGGTATAGGAGGGGGTGCTATGCTAAGGGGGGGGGGGGGGGGGGGGGGGGGGGGGTGGTAATACGTATCTCCTGAATACTCCCCCCCCCCCCCCCCCCCCCTTCATTCGAGATATAATTATGCACTTTTCGGTACTTATCCGTTTACTACACAAAAAAGAAAATATGAAAAAACTTAGGATTGCCTCTTCTCCGGCGCTGCGGGAAGTGCAGCCCCTCCGTCCTTGCGTAACAAAGCGCAGACACCAATGCTCGCCTCCGCAGCTTCGGCTTTTGCTTCGGAATTTTAAATTTCACAAATATTTGGATATCTTTAAAAAAAAAAATTCTCCAAAGTATAAGTCTCCAGCAAAAAATTATTTTTGCTAATAATTCCTTAGACCCTCACCTACCATTCCCAGCTACCAGCAATCTTCTACTAAACCCGCTTTCTTTCTACAGCGCACCCCATATCTTTTTTAGTGTTTGCGTATCCGGTACGGGACCCTATTACTAAGCCTACGCCGTCTGTCTGTCCTACTGCTGTATCTTTGGAACCGTAATAGGTAGCCCTTCTTGAAGAGTTCTTTGAAAATTTTCATGAGTCAACTGTTATCTCAATTTGTACTGTTTTTTTTTTTCTGAACAGAAACCGTGCAACCTCCAGTGGATAAAAGAAGACGACGGAAATGACAGCGCTGATGACCTCGCCCGAAAAGGATCCAGAACTATACCCATAGGAGCGGAACCCGTGATAATACCGTCAGCCAGCACACAGATAAACTTGGTTGCACGCGTCGACATCATGGAAACACAGGAACAGATGGAAGGACCTCTCAGAGTGCAGACAATCGAGAGCTGCCCTTCCTAAACCAGACCGAAGGCTGGCTCGGAAGCGTATCAACCTGGCCCGGGCTAAGCTAAGAATAGCCGTTGGTCTGATGAGCGGCCACTGCTCACTAAATAAATAAAAATCTACACACAATGGGTATTACGGATAGTCCACTATGCAGACAATGCTTGGCGACGGATGAAACGGCCGAGCATGTTTTGTTGGAGTACAGTGCGCTTGACAACCAACGAAGGGACATACTCCGTTCCCCATCTTCCGTTGCGGCGGTCTGCAGACACCCCGGTCGACTTGTGGCTTTCATGGAAGACATAGGCTGGCTGGGGTAGCTGGACATTGTGGGGTTTTGCACGAAGGCCCCCAAACCAAGTGGGATTAGTTTGCAGGCCTAGAGCCAACCCCAAACCAAACAAAAACACAACAACACAATACAACCGTGCAAAAAATGCTATATATCTGCGTTTGAAATCTTGGTTTATGTATGAGAGAAACTATCGTTCTCAACACAGTTCAGCATTGGAATGAGGCGTGCGCGATTGATGCACAGTCAATAGGAGCTTCAATCGCCCATCATTTTAAACCGTCAATCACGTAAACATTGTCAATTGCAATTGATCGTCTCCGGGACCACTTATTTTACTTTTACTTATTTACTTATTGAAGTTAAAACTTCTTTAGCGGCGCTTGGCACTTTTTTTAGATGGGTAAAAAATGTTAAACTAGCGTCAGATCCGTAGCCTGATCAAAAAAGCGTAAGATTCGAAACTTCTTTAGCGGCGCTTGGCACTTTTTTTAGATGGGTAAAAAATGTTAAACTAGCGTCAGATCCGTAGCCTGATCGAAAAAGCGTAAGATTCGAAACTTCTTTAGCGGCGCTTGGCACTTTTTTTAGATGGGTAAAAAATGTTAAACTCGCGTCAGATCCGTAGCCCCATCGAAAAAGCGTAAGATTTGTTGAAATTATGGATGAAAGTTGATTTTTCTGAGAAATAAACTTTTTGATGTAAAATAATTAATTATAATAGTTCTACAGAACTATTTCGATCAGGCTACGGATCTGACGCTAGTTTAACATTCTTTACCCATCTAAAAAAAGTGCCAAGCGCCGCTAAAGAAGTTTTCACTTCAATAAGTAAATAAGTAAAAGTAAAATAAGTGGTCCCGGAGACGATCAATTGCAATTGACAATGTTTACGTGATTGACGGTTTAAAATGATGGGCGATTGAAGCTCCTATTGACTGTGCATCAATCGCGCACGCCTCATTCCAATGCTGAACTGTGTTGAGAACGATAGTTTCTCTCATACATAAACAAAGATTTCAAACGCAGATATATAGCATTTTTTGCACGGTTGTGTTGTTGTGTTGTTGTTTGGTTTGGGGTTGGCTCTCTAAATTTAACACTACAGTTAAGGGGGACAATTTTGTCCCCAGTTTTGTATGGAAAAAAGGGATATATTTTTTTTAATTACTCAAAATTATTTGTGCAGCTTCTTTCTTTTTAATCAATTACTTATCTGAGAGTTGCTGTAACTATTAAAATAAGGTGAACTTATGAAGATAATATCCTCTTTTCAGACAGATACCAAAAACTAGAAAAAGTTGATTCACCCATGTATATATACCAATACCATCCAAACCCCCAACCCCTCGATCCCATTCTATCCCTATTGGAACTCAGAATCCCACTCATGGTGAGGGCCTGTGATTTCAGTACTTTACATTGTTCGTCGTATCGTAGCTACGGCCATGCCAGTACTTCCGACTGATGATGCCGACTATACTGTCTCCCTCAACAGAGGCTGGAGATCAAGTACACTTCAAAAGGCAGTGGCATTTCAATATGGAAGCAAATCACACGGTTCTACAAGCAATACAAATTACTCACCACACAGTAATAATGTACGGTGATATCGCCCAGAGTATAGAGGCGTCCGACGGTGGTTTCGTCTTCAGCGCCCGAACCACAGAACGCGCATGTCCCGCCCGTTGCCGGCGCGGCCGCCACGCGATTCATACGCCGACGCGCCGCGCCGCCCATCTTCAATTTTCTCCCTTCAAGAAAACACGACACATCGAATGAAAACGCGCTGAACGAGCGAAAACTGAAAAAAGCAATCACGCCGCGGTGCGATGGCGAAAGCGGAGGCGGGCGAAGAACGAAAGCCAGCGGGCGGAGGGAGATGTCACGTCAATCAAACACTTGGCGGGAATGGGAAATAATCATTAGCTATGTTTTGCACTTTGAGCTTTTTTCTATATATCTCCTTGTCTAATTGCATCTGCTAGATAGAGATAACACGAAATTATTACAATGAAACGTTTGAATTTGCGCTAATGATTTAACTATTTGTCTATGGTCTACGGTAAAATATAAGATGGCGTGAATAATAGAACATTGGAAGACAGTCTTTATTCTCCATTAGTTATTCGTATAGATTTCGACGAAATAAAATACTACTAATTTAGTTGCGGCCTGGTATTATTCACTCACGTCTGTGGCTTTTGGACAAGGAGAAAAACAAAGCATTTTATTACAGGCTCGCCAACTTTGTATGGGGTCATAAATTCTAGTATTTTACGACCAATTAATGTCAAGTCAAGCAACACTGCCATTAGCCACAATGTTAGTGCTATCTCTGTTTTATAAAGATGTGAAAACGGGACAGCACTACCGAGGCCCGGCGTTAAGGACACTATAAATAACAGCTGTAATACCAGTTCACGAAAAGAAAACAGTATCGTAGGGTATTTTAGCGCAAATTCGTGATTTTTTATAACTTAATATCCATATTTGCGAATTCAAATTAAAATTATAATGTTATGGAAGTGCGCATATTGTAAATGTTTAATAATCATGCATATTGATTTCAATGTTTATAGCTGTTGTTATATCAACGAGCATAAAGGAAATCGCTCAACGAGATGTGGCAGCACCTAATAAATGTCAAAAATTAAAAAAGCCGCATAGAAACTGCGGCTTAGTTTATTAGTTATTTATTTAGAATTTATCGAATTAGTGTAATTAATTATTGAAAATACGCACAAGTAACACAACAGCATAGCTGTAGGCGGCGAGAGAAGGCGCCGCGAGGCGTACTTCCCCCGCTCGCGAGGACAAAGATCCTTTGTTCCCGGTTCCAAGGACCAATCGAAAAAATAATAATTATAAAAAAAAATACGCAAAAACTCCAGAAATGTGCGCAGGCGTGTTATCACTGTAAAATTGTTATAAACAATGTGTTTTTTTTTTAAATAAAAAAATTATTTATATTTTCAAATTGCATTCCTATTGGAATTGAGTGTTTGGTTCTCAACTATTTCCGGGTATGTGTAATAACTAGTAATTATTATTTTTTTAAACATGTTCTACGCAATGTCGTCCGTGGATGCAAGTCCGCTTTGGATCGGCGATGAGGCGCCCGTCAAGTCTAAATATGAAAAATGCCAAGACATAACCACCGAAATATACAAACGCATCAACATTACTTTCGCTATAAAACAGCTGCAATCTAAAGACGTCGCTAGCGACGGCACCAACGACCAGAGCGAACCGATCGACAGCAACGACCTTAGTAACGGAACGGATTTATTCGCTTACGAAAAAACCGACAGCCTTTCGAGCAGCGTCACTCTAGACGACGGCTTCAAAGATCACAAAGTGATAAACTTAAATAACAACGAGGAGACGTTGAAGAAACCCCGCCAGAGAATACGGTGCGCTAAAAAGCGTTTCCGCAAACGTGTCAAGAAGAAACCGCAGCGGAAACTCGATACGGACTGTTCTAGCGACGAGGAACCACTCAGCAGGATGGTCGTGGACTGCAAGAAGCGTTCGGTGAAGACAGTGATAGCTGCGGTGGAGGGCGGGGAGGAGCAGGCGAAGCGGAAGGATGAGAAATCGGAAGCCGAGGAGAAGATGCTGGATCAAGTCGCCAAGGAATATGAGTACTTCACAAAAGTTATGGAGAAGGTAGTTATTTGAATTTTGTATTTTTTAGGTTTCCGTATCCCGTACGGAAGCCTATTACTAAGCCTCCGCCGTCCGTCCGTCCGTCCGTCCGAGGGCTGTATCTCTTGAACCGTAATAGGTAGCCCGGTGAAATTTTCACAGAATATGTATTACTATGGCGGATATAACAGCAAATGATAAAAAAAAGAAAATGTTAAAAATTAAGGGGGACTCCCATTAAACAAACGGACGATAAATCAATTAGTCACGCTACTGAATAATACATGGCGCCACATGCTTTTATACATTGCATTGCTGAAAGACAAAAGATAGGCGGATATTATTGATAATAGCAGATAGATACGGAAACCTCCGTGCACGAGTAAAACTCGCACTTAACAGATTTGTTTATTTTTGTTTTATAATACTTCCATTAGGTGTCTGTGCACACTCCGACAAGTTGTAGTGTATGTAATAAAATTTAGGAATACCTAATGTTATGATGAAAAAAAAAAAAAATGTGGTGTTGTGCAAAAAATTTTATTAAAAATTAAACGTTATCACGTCAAAAACAATACCTAATTTAAAAACGATCTTTTATATTGATAAAACTTAACTAAAAAGTTCAAAATAAATTTATTTTAATATATAAATTTACAGGTCATTATTTCTCCATTTTTTACAGTTTTTAAATAAAAGAGTGCCACACTCCTCTTTTTCTCTCCTGCTGTCAAATGTAAAAAATTTAAAACTGTAAAAAATTTAGTAAATGGTTTGTTTCCAATTGGAATAAATTAATTTTTAACTTTTTAGTTCAGTTTTATCCATAATACTTGAAAGCTTATTAAATTATTTTTTTTTACATTTATTTATTTTTCCTTTTTAGTATTGTATGATGGCAAAAACTTCATCTAGGATCAGAGTACTTGCAAAGAAGCCCAAACTCTGAAGCACTGATGTGGCACCAATCACCCGGTGTTATGGGCTGACATCACGGATGTTGTAGGTGATGTAGCCAACCAAGTTTCCATAAAAAAAAAAATCGATGGTGTTACGTCGTTTCGTTACAGAGTTCCTGAGACCTCTTTCCGGCTCCATCATCAGACCAGCTATGACATCATTATATTCAGTGTCGATTCCTGGTGCTGAGTATTGGATTGGCTCTGGCTAAGGATTTTTTTTTCCATAATTTCATAACTCACGCGTTAATTTATTTCTACCACAATGAGTTCAAAAACTGAGAGCCCATATAATATTCCCTTTTGCTGTCTTTACGTACAGACTTTAAATTCAACAAACTTGGGCAAGGGCGACCGTTTGGAACATTTAATATTTTTTCAGAAAATCTCCTTGACAACGGTTTTGCCAAAAGATCTTCTATTATAGATTTCGCACTGAAGTTTTCCATTATTACCAATAAATAATCACTTTAAAAAGCACCGCACAGGATGCAGCTATTAACTCGCGAGATTTTGTTTACAAAGCAGTCACGCTGCGTGACTCACGCATACGCTGCCGCAGCAGCGCGCGCACACACACACACACACACACACACACACACACACACACACAACACACCTAGCCTAGCTCGCTAGTCGCTAAATGCGCTCCCTGCTGCGCCAACTAGAAAGGCTGATCAGCGGGTCGCAGCGACGTGTGGAATACGATGGCGCTTCAAATGTAGCCAACCAATGCCTTGATGTGTCGTAATTCGTCGCCTGCGATTGACGCGCGCGAAATATTTCTAAAAATTGCTAATTTACCTTTAGTATCATACATAGAGTCTACAAACGCAGTATCTCATCATAAAACAAAGTAACTTACTCCATGGCCATCCCTTACAGATTTATTATTGGTATATTGATGACTAGCTTTCGCCCGTGGCTTCGCTAGCTGCACCGCGCCGACCCGCGCCGTCGCGCACCGCCCGCGCCGCTCCACGCCACCCCGCGACTTTCCGCGGTACCCCGCGCCGCTCCGCACCGCCCCGCGCCTTTCCGTACTGGCCATATTTGTTTTCTACAAATTAAAAAAAAAGAACAGAATTCGAAATTTCAGTTTTTATGTGACGTTGATAGGCTTTTGTTTTTCTTGCGAGAAGAGATGATGGCGGGATTTTTTCCGACTTACTCGACATTTATCGTTATATTTTGGCAAATTTACACAATATCTTTATAAATTATAGCCTATGTGCTATTCTGATGTATAAGCTATAGTACTGTAAAGTCTCATCAAAATCCGTTCAGTAGTTTTTGCGTGAAAGGGGAACAAATACAAATAACCATAGCTTGAAGCTGAATGTCACTGTCAGCTCAACAAATCCGAGACGAGACTTCCTGTCAAATAGAGCAGTGGAAATGTGGAACAAACTGCCCGAAGATGTCGTACAAGCACCCACCACCAATTCCTTTAAAAACAGGCTCGACAAAACACCTAAAAAAAAACACCAAACTAAACTAACATCAAAATAACAAAGCACCAGTGAACTTAGACATGAACACATCAGCCTAGGCTGTTCGTTCATCAAATAAATAAATAAATAAAGATCCATACATCCATCCTCACAAACTTTCGCGTTTATAATGTTAAGTAGGATTAGTAGGATGTAACGTTGAATTGAGTGTCCAACGCAGGTGCCGCCGGAGGAATCGGACCTGGACACAGTGCTGATGCCGGCGCTGTACCCCGAGGTGGACCTGTACGAGAGGAAGCTGGGCCTGCCGAGCAAGGACGACCTCACGTACTACACCTTCGCTGATCTCGTCAAAGCAGGTTAGCTAGGCCTACCGAGCAAGGACGACCTCACGTACTACACCTTCGCTGATCTCGTCAAAGCAGGTTAGCTAGGCCTACCGAGCAAGGACGACCTCACGTACTACACCTTCGCTGATCTCGTCAAAGCGGGTTAGCTAGGCCTGCCGAGCAAGGACGACCTCACGTACTACACCTTCGCTGATCTCGTCAAAGCAGGTTAAATCGTATTCACAGGCTAGACAGCCTAGCGACAGTCCGCAAATCCGCTGCCATGGCACCTAACTGAGCGTGGTTTCGCGCAGAGAGGTGTTTTCGGCTCTGTCGACTGCACCTCTCGGCACAGCCACCCATGTTGATTTACATAAAAAAACTTGTGTTTGTTCAAAGTATTACGACGTACCGTGTGGGGCCCTAACTATGCCCAGGACTCAGTTTTCACTAGAAATTGTACGTAACTTCAATTATCTAATTACTGATACTGACATCTTTCACCTATCTAGGTCAAAATTCAGAATTGAGATTATAAAGACATTGATGAGCGAATAAGTATCACCCACACATGCATTCATAACCACAGTTTATTTTTATTTTATTTTATGTATTTTATTTTTTCTTATAGAAGGGGAGGGAAGGTGTGGATCTAAGCTTGCGATGGCTTCACCGAACATATCCGGGCCCATCGGCAGTAGAGGAGGGTATTAATCGAGGCCGGGACTAGCGAGTGGCCACTCTAAATTTCCCGCGCATGCTTCACGTTTCGGCTCGCTTCAAGCCCTCGTCAGCTAGTCTGCGTTGACTAGGACGCGGGGAAACCACCAGTCCCGCTCTCGACCTCCCTCTCTCTACCTATCCATATTCTGTAGGATGCTTCCAGTGACGTTTTCGAAGCTCTAATGAGCTTAGCGTCGATCTTGGGAGCCCTAGATTCTTGAAGAGACTGTAGAGCGACTTCGCTGGTAGTCCTCTTGCTCCGATTTCCACAGCGAAGAGATCAGTCTTGAATCCGTTTCTCACAATCCGGTCTACTAAGTTGCAGTACTTGTTAAGTTTGATGTTGTGGTCCTTCGGTATGTTACTTTCCCATGGAACTGTAAGTTTCCCATGTTATGTTTCCTAAACCGTAATGAATGTAATACTAATAACTTATGAAAATCTTTAATACGCCATCGTAAGTGTTCATTCTAAGTGTATAATTTGTATAACTTGTGCTGTTGATTTCCTGAAAAATAAAGAAGAAAAAAATTTATCGGTACATGTGTTTTCTCCAATAATTATAAAAGAGGTTCAATGTTATCATGTAAAATACAACATTTTTTTATTTCTTACTGCAGGTCCGAGCATGTCGCTACCCCGATCGCCCAACCCCGAGTACACAAAAGTTGAAAACGTCGCGGTCGCCGCCGCGGACCGGCCGCGCAACGGCGACGCGATCCTCGACCTGTCCGTACCCAGCGTCACCGTTAAACCGGCAAATCTAACGCCGGAAGCGATCTTCTCGAAGAATTCGCACGCCGAGAAGGAGGCGGCGTTGAACCCGGCGTCCGAGCCGATCGACCTCTGCGTGGAGAGAGCGCACGCGAGGAGGAGCGCTCAGCAGCGCAGACCGAAGAGGGCCGAGGAGCGGAAGGAGTGCGAACACTGCAAGATGAGCTTCAGCGGCGTGCGGGGACTGAGGTGAGTTTTGTATTTTTAATTAGAAAAATGCGAAGCGAAAATCATTGGAAAAAATGCATCCCGGGCAGGATTTGAACCTGGGTCTCTTTTTTTTTTTTTATGTAATCCGGTATGGGTGTATGAGTTGGAGGGGCCGAAGCGCATGCTCCGACCAGCCAATATCACCTCCGAGAAGGTAGGTGCCATACCGGAGACTTCCCTGGATTGCTGGCTATACTGGACTAGAGGAGAACGCGGTCGAGGCTGCTATGCGGACATCTTACATCCAGTACGGTGGTAGCAACCCAGTCGGCTACAATTTGAGCCTATCACCTAGTAAGGGGCAAGGGAAGGGACCTACAGTTTTACACGCGGTTCCGAACTCTCTGGCTTGAGCCGCCAACGCGATAACCAACTACGACACCGGGCCGTGGCGTATTATCTCCAAATTTTCGTTTCTATTGCACCTTCTTTTTTTTTTTTTATGGAATCTGACACGGTTTGCTACATCACCTACAACGTCCGTGATGTCAGCCCATAGCACCGGGAGAACTAGGTGCCATGTCAGTGCTTCCCCCTTTGATCGTGCCGGCTACACTGAACTGGTCGGAGAACACAAACTATTTACATAGCCGTTTTAAACTGACGTTTCATTCAGTGCGGTGGTACCAACCCGGGCGGGTTAAACCCTACCACCAGGTAAGATTAGGAGGGAAGGGACCTACAGTTTAACGAGAAATCTATCCGTAAATGTAAAAGATTCCTATCATCTAAAATTTTAATTTAATGTTCATAGAACAGGTGCTGCATTTCCCCGCTCACCTCCAACGGTCAGCGGTCACCCATCCAAGTA
This sequence comes from Nematopogon swammerdamellus, assembly GCA_946902875.1. Lineage (NCBI taxonomy): Eukaryota > Metazoa > Arthropoda > Insecta > Lepidoptera > Adelidae > Nematopogon > Nematopogon swammerdamellus. Next base: position 18,866,776 of record OX336352.1, read on the forward strand.
CTGACCGCACCCAGCGGTGCTTAACATTCAATAGCGACAGTTGACTGTCTGCACCACTGAGCTATCGAGGCTGACAGAGGCCTTCTATTGTTTGATGACTATAGGTCATGAAGCAAACCAGAGCCTATTTGGAGCAAAAAAGTTAGATGGCATTTTGCTCTACGGTGATGCCTTTAAAAAAATTAAGATAAAAAGAGATTAATATACGGGGAGAGATGCAGCGGACCCATTATTTGAAAGTATGAAATGTTTATTTATTTTTAATAAATGGGTTGGTTTGCAACATACACTTAAAGAACAACTAATAAGTAATAACATACACCTAATAACTATGAAAAGTCTCGGGATACTGTCTGCTTATCTTCGACGATCAAACTCCGAAATGCACTAAAGTTAATTATATAAATTGCAGGAGGCACCTGAAGAGTCGTTGTATAGCGCGGGTGTCGGACGCGTCGCACGGCGAAATTAAGGTCAGTTTATTGTATAATTAAGGTCAGTTTATTGTGTAATTAAGGTCAGTTTATTGTGTAATTTCATCAATAGCTATTTATTTATTTTATTTTAGACAAGCAGCCTGCAGGTCTATTCTTGTAAATTCTGACAGCGGAATCAGCGCTGTTGTGGCGCTGAGAGCCACTTACTAAAGTGGCTCTCAGCGCCACATCAGCGCTGAGTCCGCTGTCAGAATTTACAAGAATAGACCTGGTGGCCTGATGTATGTAAATCAAGTTCATAGTTCATACTTCATTGGTGTTGATAATTTTTTTGTTTTTTTTCACCTATTCGGTTTTGGCTCACTTTGTTACTTTTTTATCTTTATTCAGGTGAGTGTCCAAACGGTTTTTTTGACGTGATGACGTCAGTAGCGAGAACTACAAAACTTCAAAATAGCACGTGAAAAATATGCAAAACAATTAATGCGTTATTATTATGACGCGTAGGAAAGGCTACTGATTGTAATGCGTCGACTGACCGGCCGACTGCACCTGGTGGCTACCTGAAACCTTCTCAGAATAAAAACGCAAAACTAACTCCAGGCGCAGCGGCGCACGCGCCGTTATGGTTTTGAGATGACTTTCGCATACACCTATGACTCACAGACACAACCCCTTGCCCCTTACTTGGTGGTAGGCTCAAATTGTAGCCGACTGGGTTGGTACCACCGTACTGGATGTAAGATGGCCGCATAGCAGCCTCGACCGCGTTCTCCTCTAGTCCAGTATAGCCAGCAATCCAGGGAAGTCTCCGGTATGGCACCTACCTTCACGGAGGTGATATTGGCTGGTCGGAGCATGCGCTTTATCCCCTCCAACTCAGCCACACATAACGGATTACATAAAAAAAAAAAAAACCTTGTGTCCTGTGTAAAGAAGAGTAATAACCGTTGCGAGAGCGAGAAACCGCTCGGCGTTATAGTAGAAGGTTAAATAATTAAGATGTGTGCGTTTTGAATCAGGAGTACTGGTGCAGCGAATGCGACTACCGTTGCCAGAGCGAGGTCAGCCTCCGGCGACACGTCAGCGTTCACAACAAGACTACAGCCGAGGTGAGGGGCTCTCTTTAAGGTCACCTACGTTGTCTCACCATAGGCTATGTATATAAAGCACTGAGAGTCAGGAGACTCCCAGTTCCTACACTTGACTATATTCTATTTGGCATCTGCCTGAAATCTACTCTACAAATCAAACTTGCAAAGAGGTTTCAAGCTTTTAATCCTTATTATAAAAAATGGTAAACAAACACTCGTCTCTCGGCCGAGACTCGCGAACGAAGAAAGCAATGTAAAAATTAACAGGTATATGTTTTAGAAGGATTTGAAAATATAAATTATTTTTCTTGCTTCGATTGTGCTGATGGCCAGTGGTAATCAGTACAATACTATCACGCTAAATAGCCTTTGGGTTTTAACAGTATCAAAGAAAGTATAGTATGGATGGGAGAGAAAGAGAGAGAGAGAGAGAGAGAATATAAGAGAAGCAGTCGTTTATTATATGTAATTATAGGCGTTTAAATCAGATTTGCTATTAAACCGATTCTACCAGATTTTATTTATTTATTTGATACAAACAACAGAAATAATATGTCGCAACATGTTAAAATACAAAAATTGCTATAATTTACAGACATAGTTCCTAAACGTTTGTACACTTCGTGGTTAATTTAGGGCAGTAAAATTACATTAAAAAACAATAATTAGAACAAAAAAAAAGTTAAATATAAAAAATATAAACTAATAAGAATAACTAGAAATAAATAGGTGAATGACAGCAAAATTAAATTTATAAGCTAACAGAAACGAATGAAAAATCTGTCAAGTGCGAGGTTTACTCGCGCGCGGGGGTTTCCGTATCTACCCGCTATCAATAATATCCGCCTACTCGCTCAGGTGGCATGGTCTTCGAATTTTAATTTCGAAGATATGTAGGACGGTGCCTCAATGAGGTCGATAGCAATTTACGGTGGGAAAATGACAGCACCTCAATGAGGTCGTTGGCAATTTAGCGTCTATAACAATGCAATGTATAAAAGCTTGTGGCGCCACCTATAGCAATTTACGGTGGGAAAATGACAGCACCTCAATGAGGTCGTTGGCAATTTAGCGTCTATAACAGTGCAATGTATAAAAGCTTGTGGCGCCACCTATTATTAAATAGTGTGACTAATCGATTTTATTTTACGTTTCTTGTATAGGGGCCCCCCTTAATTTCTTCTTATTTTTATTATTTGTTGTTTCATCCGCCATAGTAACGCATATTCTGTGAAAGTTTCAACGGGCTACCTATTACGGTTCAGGAGATACAGCCCTCGGACGGACGGACAGACGGCGTAGGCTTAGTAATAGGCTTCCGTACGGGATACGGAAACCTAAAAATGTATGTGTATAACAGCTATGTGTATATCTAGGAACGTGAATAAAAGATAGAACATACCGCAGATTGAATGTGCGTAATAATGATATTTGACAGAAGAAGTACGCGTGCGGGGAGTGCGAGCGTCGCTACACGCAGCGCAGCACGCTCCGCGTGCACGCGCTCACGCACCGCGGCGAGCGCCCGCACCGCTGCCACACCTGCCACAAGAGGTGAGGGCGCCCCCTGTGTCCTTGTTGTTGTCGCTACACGCAGCGCAGCACGCTCCGCTTGCACGCGCTCACGCACCGCGGCGAGCGCCCGCACCGCTGCCACACCTGCCACAAGAGGTGAGCGCGCCGCCTGTGTCCTTGTTGTTGTCGCTACACGCAGCGCAGCACGCTCCGCTTGCACGCGCTCACGCACCGCGGCGAGCGCCCGCACCGCTGCCACACCTGCCACAAGAGGTGAGCGCGCCGCCTGTGTCCTTGTTGTTGTCGCTACACGCAGCGCAGCACGCTCCGCGTGCACGCGCTCACGCTCCGCGGCGAGCGCCCGCACCGCTGCCACACCTGCCACAAGAGGTGAGCGCGCCGCCTGTGTCCTTGTTGTTGTCGCTACACGCAGCGCAGCACGCTCCGCGTGCACGCGCTCACGCTCCGCGGCGAGCGCCCGCACCGCTGCCACACCTGCCACAAGAGGTGAGCGCGCCGCCTGTGTCCTTGTTGTTGTCGCTACACGCAGCGCAGCACGCTCCGCTTGCACGCGCTCACGCACCGCGGCGAGCGCCCGCACCGCTGCCACACCTGCCACAAGAGGTGAGCGCGCCGCCTGTGTCCTTGTTGTTGTCACTACACGCAGCGCAGCACGCTCCGCGTGCACGCGCTCACGCTCCGCGGCGAGCGCCCGCACCGCTGCCACACCTGCCACAAGAGGTGAGCGCGCCGCCTGTGTCCTTGTTGTTGTCGCTACACGCAGCGCAGCACGCTCCGCGTGCACGCGCTCACGCTCCGCGGCGAGCGCCCGCACCGCTGCCACACCTGCCACAAGAGGTGAGCGCGCCGCCTGTGTCCTTGTTGTTGTCGCTACACGCAGCGCAGCACGCTCCGCGTGCACGCGCTCACGCTCCGCGGCGAGCGCCCGCACCGCTGCCACACCTGCCACAAGAGGTGAGCGCGCCGCCTGTGTCCTTGTTGTTGTCGCTACACGCAGCGCAGCACGCTCCGCGTGCACGCGCTCACGCGCCGCGGCGAGCGCCCGCACCGCTGCCACACCTGCCACAAGAGGTGAGCGCGCGGCCTGTGTCCTTGTTGTTGTCGCTACACGCAGCGCAGCACGCTCCGCGTGCACGCGCTCACGCTCCGCGGCGAGCGCCCGCACCGCTGCCACACCTGCCACAAGAGGTGAGCGCGCCGCCTGTGTCCTTGTTGTTGTCGCTACACGCAGCGCAGCACGCTCCGCGTGCACGCGCTCACGCTCCGCGGCGAGCGCCCGCACCGCTGCCACACCTGCCACAAGAGGTGAGCGCGCCGCCTGTGTCCTTGTTGTTGTCGCTACACGCAGCGCAGCACGCTCCGCGTGCACGCGCTCACGCTCCGCGGCGAGCGCCCGCACCGCTGCCACACCTGCCACAAGAGGTGAGCGCGCCGCCTGTGTCCTTGTTGTTGTCGCTACACGCAGCGCAGCACGCTCCGCGTGCACGCGCTCACGCTCCGCGGCGAGCGCCCGCACCGCTGCCACACCTGCCACAAGAGGTGAGCGCGCGGCCTGTGTCCTTTTTGTTGTCGCTACACGCAGCGCAGCACGCTCCGCGTGCACGCGCTCACGCTCCGCGGCGAGCGCCCGCACCGCTGCCACACCTGCCACAAGAGGTGAGCGCGCCGCCTGTGTCCTTGTTGTTGTCGCTACACGCAGCGCAGCACGCTCCGCGTGCACGCGCTCACGCGCCGCGGCGAGCGCCCGCACCGCTGCCACACCTGCCACAAGAGGTGAGCGCGCGGCCTGTGTCCTTGTTGTTGTCGCTACACGCAGCGCAGCACGCTCCGCATGCACGCGCTCACGCTCCGCGGCGAGCGCCCGCACCGCTGCCACACCTGCCACAAGAGGTGAGCGCGCCGCCTGTGTCCTTGTTGTTGTCGCTACACGCAGCGCAGCACGCTCCGCGTGCACGCGCTCACGCTCCGCGGCGAGCGCCCGCACCGCTGCCACACCTGCCACAAGAGGTGAGCGCGCCGCCTGTGTCCTTGTTGTTGTCGCTACACGCAGCGCAGCACGCTCCGCGTGCACGCGCTCACGCTCCGCGGCGAGCGCCCGCACCGCTGCCACACCTGCCACAAGAGGTGAGCGCGCCGCCTGTGTCCTTGTTGTTGTCGCTACACGCAGCGCAGCACGCTCCGCGTGCACGCGCTCACGCTCCGCGGCGAGCGCCCGCACCGCTGCCACACCTGCCACAAGAGGTGAGCGCGCGGCCTGTGTCCTTGTTGTTGTCGCTACACGCAGCGCAGCACGCTCCGCGTGCACGCGCTCACGCTCCGCGGCGAGCGCCCGCACCGCTGCCACACCTGCCACAAGAGGTGAGCGCGCCGCCTGTGTCCTTGTTGTTGTCGCTACACGCAGCGCAGCACGCTCCGCGTGCACGCGCTCACGCTCCGCGGCGAGCGCCCGCACCGCTGCCACACCTGCCACAAGAGGTGAGCGCGCGGCCTGTGTCCTTGTTGTTGTCGCTACACGCAGCGCAGCACGCTCCGCGTGCACGCGCTCACGCTCCGCGGCGAGCGCCCGCACCGCTGCCACACCTGCCACAAGAGGTGAGCGCGCCGCCTGTGTCCTTGTTGTTGTCGCTACACGCAGCGCAGCACGCTCCGCGTGCACGCGCTCACGCGCCGCGGCGAGCGCCCACACCGCTGCCACACCTGCCACAAGAGGTGAGCGCGCTGGCTGCCTGTCCTTGTTGTTGTCGTTGTTGTTGTCTTGTTTTGTTGTTGTTGTCTTCTTGTTGTTGTTGTTGTCTTGTTGTTGTTGTCTTGTTGTTGTTGTTTTTTTTGTGGAAACTGATACGGTTGGCTACATCACCTACAACATCCGCGATATCAGCCCATAACACCGGGTGTACTTGGTGCCACGTCAGTGCTTCCCCCTTTGATCGTGCCGGCTACACTGAACTGGTCGGAAAACACAAACTATTTACATAGCCTTTTCGACCGACGTTTCATTCAGTGCGGTGGTATCAATTTGGGCGGCTTGAACCCTACCACCTAGTAAGGTAAGAAGGGAAGGGACCTACAGTTTTACGTGGAATCCGAACCACGGTCAGCCTCCAAACGGTCGAGCGGTCACCCATCCTAGTACTGACCGCGCCCAGCGTTGCTTAACAATCAATAGCAACAGTCGACTGTCTGCACCACTGAGCTATCGAGGCTGACTACAAGGCTATTTTGCCTGTCCTTGCTGTTGTTTTGATGGTTGTTTGTTGTTGAGTTGTTGTTTGTTGTTGTTTGCTATTGTTTGTTGTTGAGTTGTGGCTTCTTATTGTTTTGTTTTGTTGTTGTTGTTGTTGTTGTTATTGTTTGTTGTTTTACTGTAATTGTTTTTGTGAACCCCATGTTGTCTCTTTCTGGAATTGAAGTAACCATAATGAATCATAACCTAAGTTTATTTCTCTTGTTTGTTCTGATCCAGTTTATGCTAAATGGCCCGTTACTTTGTTAGGATTAATGGAGCTCTCCTATTGGACAGTTTTGCTTAGTGTTAGTATTGAAAATGAACGTATGGATAGTGCTGTTTTTGTTGTTACTGTTAATTTCTAAACTATGTTTTTAATGGAAAGAGCTGCTTTTGAAGCAGTTTTTTATGACAATTCAATAGCCAATTTGTATGAAGAAAAATTGTGCATTCATATGTCGTTTCGCCAAAAAGTGGTAAAGAGCTACCTTTGATTATATAACCCTCTAAATGTTTTTGTGTTTGTTATTCGTTGCCGTTGTTGTTGTTGTTTTGGTTTGGGCTTGGCTCTAGGCCTGCAAACTAATCCCGCTTGGTTGGGGACCTTCGTGCAAAACCCCGCAGTCTCCAGCCACCCCAGCCAGCCTATGTCTTCCATGGAAGCCACAAGTCGACCGAGGTGTCTGCAGGCCGCTTATCCCTTAGTCGCCTTTTACGACATGCACGGGGAGAGATGCAGTGGGACTATTCTTATTAAGTACCGACCCCGCACAGTACATTCGTTGCCGTTTAGAACCGTTCATAATAATTTTTGCTATTTTTCCAGCTTCACACGTTACGACACGTGGAAACGTCACCAGCGGGTCCACACAAAAGTTGCGCCACCGACCGCGGCGCCCGCCGTCCCCGCGCCGCCGCCGCCGCCGGCCAATTGAAGCGCACCGACGCGCTCACGAGCCAACCGCGAGCTTCTCTTTTGATCGACGACGCGCGCGTAGAACATTTTCACTCCTAGAAATGCCGTGCCGGACCGCAATCGTCGCTTTGATCTTTTCGTCAAGGGCGATGATCAAGACAAAATGCGTTTAGTTTTATTGCCATTTTAACAATACGGCTCATATGTCAAAACAGTCACATTGGCGTCGCAGTTTCTATAGTTCGTAAAATATAGCTTGATACGCGTGACAGATGTCAGAGTGACAGTTCTTTGTATGCGTGACAGATGTCAGAGTGACATTTCAACAAAGTATGACGTTGTATTGCGTGCATTTTACTGTAAAAAAATACTGAACTTCATGCGAGGTGTTCTCGATGACATCTGTCACGCGTATCAAGCTATATTTTACGAACTCTAAGTCCTGTGGGCAGCTGTCAGTTTTGACAGTTGAATGGCAGATGGCGCCGTGCAGACTGGCAGTCAGAGTCGGGCAGCGATTGAAATATTCTGAGATGAGATGGGAATGTTATTAGTCCATGGCGATCTTCAAACGTCGTATTGACAAGCTGGACCCCTGTGAATTTTTAACGTTTTCTTTTATTTTTATTATTTGTTGTTATATCGGCCATAATAACACATATTCTGCGACAATTTCAATCGGCCACCTTTTACGGTTCAAGAGATACAGCCCTCGGACAGACAGACAGAGACAGACAGACGGCGTAGGCTTACTAATGAATAAAAAAACAGCCATACCCGCACCTCTTTTTTTTATATAAACCACCATTTGTGGCTGTGCCGAGAGACCAATGGTGCATTCGACAGAGCCAAAAACACCTCTCCTCGCAAAACCACGCTCAGATAGGTTAGGTTAGGTTAGCGGATTTGCGCGACTGTCTCTAGGCTGTTTAGCCTGTTAATACGACGTTTGAAGACACCCAGGCTAAAGGATTCGGGAAACACGCTCGCCGGAAGACAGTACTCTTGTCTTGCAGGCCTCTTGTCTCACTGGACGCATCGTTCGTGAATACTCTTTGGAGCTTCTTCGTGCTGTTGCCAGTTGCTCTGTATCGCCATTGTGACCGTCCTGTTATTATTTTCATAGTATATATAGTTATGAGATCGTTGTGAGAGTTAAGGTTGAAGGTACATCTCCCCCCCCACTATGCCCCTCGGCACTGCCGCAACAAGTCCAGACAAAAAGCGGCGGGTCGCCGAGTGGTGTGGGCATCGGTTTCTCATGCGAAAGTTCCGAGGTTCGAATCCGGACGGCGTGAACCAATGAGTTTTTTCTGACGAAAAAATTTACGTGCATAACTACACCTGCCGCTTCACCATTCGGAACCGGTGTAAAACTGTAGGCCCCTTCCCTTCTTACCTTACTAGGTGGTAAGGTTTAACCGACCCGGCTTGCTAGCACTGCACTGAATGAAATGTCGATTGAAACGGCTATTTAAATAGTGATGATGTGGCCTACTGTGTCAGTTTCCATAAAAAAAAACCTGGGTGGCTGTTTTGTCCTCCGCTATGCAGCCTCCGCATAGGGGGCTGTCGGTGACACCCATGATGAACAAGATATGCGACGCTTCTACCGGCTTTCACGTGTCGACTGCAGTGTTGGTATCCGAGCGGCCTAGTGGGGACGTACCTCTCGAGAGACGAGATAGAGAAATCTATTTAAATATGAACACTACGCCATCTTAAAATACGTCGAAAAATCGATTAAAGAAATTTTGTTGTGAAAGGACAATGCCTTTTTTTACAACGGGCTTGAAAACCGCTTCTAACTTCAATGACCATCAATTTATTGACAGAGTTTTATGCCTAGTATTTAAAGAATTAATAATTTCATAAGATCTGCGTGGTTTTACTTAGCGGGAAATCGCCAGTAAGTAATCTTGAAAATTCCTATTTTGTAGTTTTTCTGCATTTAAAATTTTCTGGGAATATGCGAGCGTCATGCTGATTGGTTGTCCTGATATTTATACTCTTTGTCCTCTGCCTCACTCGTGCGGTCGCTTTTTGCCGCATACAGATCGTTCACAGTTATTTTACCTCTGACACATGTCATTTTATATTCCGCTAGGTTGGCACCACTTGCTGTCACTAGTACTACGGTCCTAAAAAGGGTTACTTGCTATATAATTTTATCCGTGGTAGTGGAAATTATGTATAAGTACCTGTTGTACTTGTAGTGATAAGTCCACCTTTGCGCACTCCTGCATTTCTTGTTTCTTGTCGTGTACTGTTCTTTCAATTTGTGTGCAATAAAGAGTTTCTATTCTATTCTATTTTAAAAATATGTTGAAATATTTCGTACAGGGAAATAGTACGAACCAATTATGGCAACACAGAGCTCAGGTTAGCCAACTTGATGGCTAGATGTAAAATAACTGTGAACGGTCTATACGTCCGAATTGTGTCAGATTGAAAGTCGACTCCCAGCCAAATTGAAGATGAATGCCAAAGGAAGTATCAATTGACGAATTGATAAATGTTAAAAATATATATTCCCTCTTGGACCCTTAATGATTGATCACATATTTCAAAAATATTCTTTCGAATTTGTAAATGTGTTCTACTATTCTTTATTCTTTATTCATCATTCGTATGGTAGTACTCTATACTACGCTTGAATTTTTCCTATTTTGTTAAAATCCGGTTTGATTACACACACAAAGAAGAGCAGGCGAGAAACTTCGCAGGGTTTTTTTTAACGTCTTCGATTACGATACATTGTGACTAATTACATAATAGACACTGCTTACAGTGTTAAAATACAGTTTGAGAGCTAGAATAACTATAATTTAAGTCTGATAATTCTGACCACATAAAATCAAAAGTAAAAAAAAAATCAGATGTATAGAGCCTTTGTCAGAAATTTTTGATATCCCAAACTACCGGAAAAAAAATACCCTGCGAAGTTTCTTGTCGGTTCTTCTTCGTGGGTGTAATCGAACTGGATAGAACAAATTGTGACAAGTTCGTGTGCAGTCTAACTGCCATATGAACGATCAATAAACAATACAATACCTTTCCACTTAAATTTTTTTTTTATGTTTGTTACCTCAGAACTTTCGACAGGGTGAACCGATTTTGATGATTCTTTTTTTATTTGAATGCTGGTGCTTCCCGTGTGGTCCCATTTTAATTTGGTCAAGATCCGATTGGAAAGCGAGGCGGAATCGCGAGGTAGAGAATATGGAAACCGTCTTCAAAAATGTATGAAATAAAAAAAAATCAAACCCTAGAGTTGAAGGCGGTGCTAAAGCAAGCAAAAATGATGCATGAAAGAAAACATGAGTGGATGATATCCTTTGTGATTTGTGTAGCCTTCTTTAGCACCGCCTTCAACTCTAGGGTTCGATGTTTTTTTATTTCATACATTTTTGAAGGTGGTTTTTATATTTTTTTAAATAGTTTTTTTAACGGTTTCCAAAAAGGCATTCTCCTTTCGACATTTTGAATTTCGATGGATTCTCGCGTGCGTAGATAGATAGATGGCTCATAATTTTGTTTTTATGTCTAGTCTATAGTATTAGAGTAAGGTGCAGGAGAGATTTGGCGCCGGAGCCGAACCGGTTCGATGTCCTACCGTGAAATGTTGGTTACGTCACAAATTAATGTGAAATTTTACTACAAAAACTGAATTTATACAGGTTGTTGTAACGGCCAGTACATTAATTTCGCCAGCGTAATCCTCATGTTTTTCCGAGACAAAAAAATTAAATAAAGTTTTTCTCTAAAGGGTCTAGTTTTGGAGATATAAATTTTTTAAATTTATGTTTTCGACAAGTGTAATTTGACGCGCGCGGGGAGAGGGTGCTGGTGCGGAAAAGGTTGGGGTCGAAAAACTCACGCCGCGTCGCCGCCGCGCATCTCCTCGCACGGCACACTCGTCCTTGATCGCTCACTCACTGCGCGCCTTTCATTCCCACGTTCTTGCGGAACATTAGATCCTTTTTACACTAAATAAATCAATTAGTTTGTATGAAAACTGTAACTTTTTATTTAAAGGGAATTCAGCAAAAAGTTATTCGACTTTTTTGTTACTATTGATCCCAATAATCATTTCCTAAATTTTATGTAGTGGTCATTACAACACCCTGTATATTCAACCTGCATTTCCGCATTCACCTACATTATTTGAATTATTGTTAATGAGTGAAGGCCGAGCCTGCATTTCAATATGGGACCCCCGCGGTCGGCACCTCGGCGCCGAAGACGAAAATGGTTAGAGCTGTGATCAAGGGAAGTGATTTAAACACGAAAACAAAATGAAGGGTACCGTATAAAAGTACATAGTACGCGGGTTTTATTGGCCGACGCGGTCGTTTACGTTCATTGTGATAATACGTTCCCGCCTTTTGCATCTTAGGAATGTTTCGGTCTTAAGGCGATGTTACACGATTCCCTTCTGCTTATCAATTTGGACGAAGCAACCAAATTGAATAATGTATACATAAAAGTGAATCATTGAATGTTTCAAGTGAATCATTGAATGAATCATTGAGTGTTTGTCAGCCTCGATAGCTCAGTGGTGCAGACAGTCAATTTTCGCTATTGAATGTTAAGCAACGCTGGGTGCGGTCAGTACTTGGATGGGTGACCGCTGACCGTTGGAGGCTGACCGAGGTTCGGATTCCTCGTAAAAACTGTAGGTCCCTTCCCTCCTAATCTTACTTGGTGGTAGGGTTTAACCCGCCCGGGTTGGTACCACCGCACTGAATGAAACGTCAGTCGAAACGGCTATGTAAATAGTTTGTGTTCTCCGACCAGTTCAGTGTAGCCGGCACGATCAAAGGGGGAAGCACTGACATGGCACCTAGTTCACCCGGTGCTATGGGCTGACATCACGGACGTTGTAGGTGATGTAGCCAACCGTGTCAGTTTCCATAAAAAAAAAAAAAAAACGTCAACGTTCAATCATGTTCAACCGCGTTGAAAGAATTGAGCTTGCTCAATATTTTCACTTTTAGGCGATACTTTCACTCAACAGCAGTAAATGTACAGTACTCCACATAGGGTCTAAAAACCCAAAGCTCTCATACAACATTGGTGGAAACCAAATACAACCAGTTAAGTCGCAAAAGGATTTAGGAGTCGTGATATCAGAAGATCTAAAATGGGAAGCGCACATAATTGAGCTAGTGAAGAGAGCAAATTCACTTCTCTATACAATAAGGAAAGCCTTCTCCTCCATCACCGCAGAACTGTTTCTGAAATTCTACAAGACATATATAAGACCACTACTTGAATATGGCTACCAAATTTGGAGTCCATATTTTAAAAAAGATATTGAGCTACTAGAGAGAGTACAGCGACGAGCAACAAAGATGGTATCATCAATTAAAAATAAAACATATGAAGATCGCTTACAGGCACTGGGATTAACAACTCTTGAGGAAAGGAGACAACGAGGAGACATTATAGAAACCTATAAAATCCTAAAAGAATGCTACGATGTACCAAGTCTACAGTCAATGTACGAAAGGAGCACTGAAGAACGTCTTCGCGGTCACTCATTAAAACTAAAATGGCCCACACATAGAACCAACCCCAGGAAGCATTTTCTGACGCACCGGGTCGTAAGGGCCTGGAACATATTATCTGAGGACACCGTCAGCGCCCCCTCGGTTAATTCTTTAAAAAACCAATTAGACAAAAAAAAACAAACAAAAATACTTAAAAACAATACAAGTGCACTCATAAATTAGTAAACAGAATACACGCACCAGCTGTTAGCTGTCAGTGTTTAAAATAAATAAATAAATAAATAAAATTACACACAGTTCAACCAAATCAAACTTAAAACTTTAAACTTTGCTTGTAAGGCGCGGAAGTGAAAGATAATGCCATTTATGCTTATCTATTAAGTGAACTGTTCAATACACATTGCTCAAGAAGATGTCTTCGAAGCGGGTAGTACCTACATGTCTACTTGTCTTTTCTTGACACGGCGACGATCAAGATTAAATATCGAGCGAATCGTTCAATTCTTGTGTTTACACGTTCAACTCTCAAGCTAGAAACTCATTGGGCCCACGTACGCCACACACGCGAATCTGGGCGCGTCGGTCTCCATACATTTTATATGGAAGAGTGCAGCACGCAGTTTCATTGCGCCCACGCTACCCTACGCTACGCGACACACTGCGTGCTGCACTCTTCCATATAAAATGTATGGAGACCGACGCGCCCACGTACGCGTGCGTAGCGCACGTGGGCCCAATGAGTTTCTAGCTTCTTCAATCGCGGTGAACGATGAACGACAGAAGTGAACATATTGAGCAAGCTCAGTTCTTTCAACGCGATTGAACATGATTGAACCTTGACATTGAATGATCCACTTTTATGTTTACACTATTCAATTTGGTTGCTTCACCCAAATTGAAAGGCAGAAGTGAACCGTGTAATATCGCCTTAACAGTTCTGAGGTGCTGTTAATACATTATTATTGTAGCATGATGCGCAGTCATAATTTTTGTTTCAACAATAAGTAGTTTAAAACGCTACAGCGCACCCTATGTAGGGCTTCGGCCTCTTGCGTACGCGAGGTGCATATGTCGCAATATTTCATTGAGACATATGCATATTCAGTGTGGTAAATTTTTAGGGTTCAGTTTCCATACGGATGGATATGATTTTTTTTTTTACATGTATGGTGTATAGCGGATCTAAGGAACCATCCATGCGTGAGTAAAATTTGCGCTTGACCGATTTTTTATTTGTCCTGTTCTACAATGCGCTCATGGCAAATGACGGGTTGCCGTGCGGCCATGAGAGTCAATGGCATCAAATAATCAGCTGTTTAGGTACCTAGTGGCGCGTTTTCATCGTTAGAGTTGTTTGTTAAAACTTTGTTAAATTTCTCGAAAACTAACGCTTAAAACATAACAAACATGTTTATTATGATGTCCCTCCCAAAATATTTGCAGTTTGTATGGAAACACCCTATATATATATATATATGAAGAGCGCAAGGGACGGGAACGTGTTAAGACGGTCTGTACTGAAAGTATTGGAATGTGATTTTGGGATCTGAAAAAAAAAAAGTAACGTCGCGTAAGATTTGAGTACAAAAAATTTTTAATGTTGAAACGTTAGCGTAAGTTTGCCCGCGTATACGATTTGACCGGGCGACTCTTGGGTGTGGCCATTGGCACCATATTGCAAGCTAAGAATTAAACTGACATGATATACATTAAAATGCAATTTTCCTCAAAGGCAATTTTACTAAAATCCCATTTTTTCGTAATTACGTCGGTTTCGTTTTTGGGTATTTTTGAAGAGTAGTGAGTGATGCAATGTAAGAAAGGATATATTCGAAATGTTAGATGCTTGCACTGTAAAAGATTTACATTTCGAAAAAAAAATTGAAGTCTCCATACGGTCAAACTGTGTACGCGGGCCCGTCTAGAAACAGGTGTTTTTAAAAATTCTAGTACGTAAGAACTTTTTTGTTTTGTTTTTCTTTTTTTTTTTTGCATTTTTGTTTAATTAACTGCCATACAACGCTCAATTGATCCTATTATTGGCTGTAAGAAGATGCTTTTTTACTGCACATATACAAAAAATAGATATATACAAGAGGGAATGGGTTTTTTGAACACTGAACTATATTATATTAGTACGCTGGACTGACTTTGGACGGCTACATTTTTTGGCCGAATAGATTGTCGCCATTTTGCCGCCGAATTGATTGTCGCCAATTTTTCGCCGAATTGATTGTCGCCACTTTGACTCGGCTTCTATTCGGCACAAAAATGGCTACAATCAATTCGGCACAAAAATATGCTGTCTTTAGCCATTCCAACCTGCTATAGTAGTATCAAACCATCCTGGCAGGTCGTGCAATAAAGTTTTATGACCTAGGCAAGCGAATCTGCGCGCGACGCTTTGTCGGTAAAAAGGTACCTTGGTCCATAAAAAGTTAACTTTTTTTTTATTTATCTGAATTAATTAATTTATTTCTAATAGGTACCTATTTCACATACTCAAGCCCTTTTTTGTAGTATTTGTTATTCCAGCCTATTTTAAAACCCGTACATACAAATTAAACAACAATACATTTTATTATATGTTATTATTGTTTTTATTGTTCATTTTCTATTTATCTGAATTAATATTACTCTTTTGAGATACGTGAGGTATTTATTTATGATACTGAAAAAATTTATGTACGAAATTCTAAAATAGGCTGGTATATAGTCCTGTTACAAGGAAGGGCTGGCTTGAGTACGTGAAATAGGTACCTATTATAAATAAGTATTTTAAGTATCTTAAAGAATATTATTAATTCACATAAATAAAAAAAAATTATATAACTGCTAGTGACTTTACCGACAAATCACCGGCGGCACGAAGATTCGCTTCTCCTAGGTAATAAAACTTTATTGCCCGTCCTGCCAGGACCGTTTGATACTGCTATAGTGCAATAGATGTCAGTGTCAAGCGGGGGTGGTTTTATTGATTAATTGTGCCATAAAAATGTTTCGTATGTAAGTAATTATTGATTGTTTTTATATTTTATGCGCGGTCGGGGTTGTAAGTGTAGCTAGAGACTTGCCGTTCTATGTGTGCCCATGTACGTTTGGTTGCGAAAGTGAAAATGCACCTTTTGGAACCTTGTCATATCATTATTGTATCATTGGCAATTCGTGGCTGGCAAAAGTGTTGACGGCCTCACGATGGAACGATCGCTTCAAACCGTTTGACGTAAACATTTTTGTAAAGACTTCCTATCAACATCTTTGTCAGCCCCGGTAGCTCAGCGGTGAGGTCGGTCGACGGTCGCTCGTGATCATAAGCACACCCGGGCGCGGTCAGTACACGGACGGGTGACCGCTCGACCGCTGAGTGGCTGACCGCGGTTCGGATTCCACATTAAACTGTAGGTCCCTTCCCTTCTCACCTTACTAGGTGGTAGGGTTTAACTCGCCCGGGTTGCTACCACCGCATCGAATGAAAAGTCGATCGAACCGGCTATGTGAACGGTTCGTGTTTTCCGTCCAGTTCAGTGTAGCCGGCACGACCGAAGGGAAGCACTGACGTGTGCACCTAGTTCACCAAGATGTTATGGGCTGACATCACGGATGTTGTAGGTGATGTAGCCAACCGTGTCAGTTTCCTTAAAAAAATTAAAAATAAACATATATGTTTCTGTAGAAAAAATTTTGTCAAAATATGGTTACATAAAAATTTTTATTTAACTAAATTTATATCAACAGTTTTATGTGGAATACGAACCACGGCAAGCCTGAACGGAGTACCACAAATGTGAATTGTTAATTCGGACTCTTACGTCAACTTTGTCCTGAATTCGATCGAACGACCACACGTGTGGACTCCGAGTTGTTGCACTTTTAAAAGCCAATTTTTAGTCCATCAAAAATGTTTATCTTATTTTAAAACAGAGTACTGTTGAAATTTTTATGTTTTAAATATGTAAATTTGATTCAATTGCGTGTAGTATGAAACCTCGTTTCACATTCACGTTCACGTAACGAGGCAATCCGCCGACGCGCCAAAGTAGCCGATATTGGACACCGGGTGGCCAAGCTTAAGTGGCAGTGGGCTGGGCACGACGACCGTTGGAGTAATCGTGTACTACTGACGCGCGGTCCTTTCACCGATACACGGAGCGGGTGGGTCTTCGTGCCTTATTTGCTGCCTGATAGTTATCTTGTCCGAAGACTTTGCTGATCGTGGCGGTCGGTGTTGTGCTGTTATTTACAAGAGTACTTGCAGCACAACACCGATTACTCTGCTTACCATGATTGTCGGGATGCAGTGTGCGGTATGTGTGTTGTTTTTTAACCGACTTCAAAAAAAAGAGGAGGTTCTCAATTCGACTGTATTTTTTTTTTTATGTTTGTCCCCTCAGAACTTTCGACTGGGTGAACCGATTTTGATGATTCTTTTTTTATTTGAAAGCTGGTGCTTCCCGTGTGGTCCCATTTCAATTTGGTCAAGATCGGATTGGAAAGCGAGGCGGAATCGCGAGGCCGAAGGCCGAGCGATTCCGCCGAGTACATTTATAGCAAAAAATTACTAAAAAAAACTGTAAAATAAAAAACTCTTTAAAAAATATAAAGACCGCCTTCAAAAATGTATGGGATAAAAAAAATTGAACCCTAGAATTGAAGGCGGTGCTAAAGCAAGCAAAAATAACCGACCGCCTTCAACTCTAGGGTTGGATTTTTTTATTTCATACATTTTTGAAGGCAGTTTTTACATGTTTTTAAATAGTTGTCATGATGAGGTATCATCCTATTGGCAATTGAATCATAATTAGGGTGCGTATAGATAAATGGATAGTTTTCTTTGCCTCGGCGCCTTTGCTCTTTGCTTGTCAAATAAAAAAAAAAAAAAGAAATTTTACTTGTCATTTTGAAATACTTATATTACTATGTCTAGGTAGATATTTTATAATTTTTATTAGATCTAAGCATTTTAGCGATACAATCGCATTTTAAAATTTCTATTATATGTTGTAAAATTTATTTTTAATTCACACTCACTTTTGTGTGACAAAAGAGACAAAAAAAATGCTAGGAATGAATGTGGGGTGTGCAATTTCGAATATGGCTATTTGTTGTTCTGCTCTTGTGCCATAGACGCACTTACAAAAGCTGTTCTTAAGACGAGACTGAAGTTAACTTTCTCCATACAAAATGGTCTTTCGGCATTTATGTTTTCTAGCCCCCTAAAACTTATCCGATTTTGACGTGATGACGTCACGTCTTATAAATTGATGAACACCGGCTGCACACACGAAAAAGTGTCACGTTCCATCTGAGCCTGTGTGTGCAAGCGAGAGCGCGTAACAAGCGATAGAGAGGCACAATCGGCCCAAGCGTCGGCTAGTACCAGGGCAGCACAAATTAAAAGGAGGTTACTCGTACCATAATATATTACCGTACTCGTACCATAATATATTATAGACCTGGCCGGTCGGAAACGATTTCAAATTTAGAATATTCATGAAACTTCTAAAGTACCAGGGCAGCACAATTGAAAGGAGGTTACTCGTACCATAATATATTAAAGCGCAAATAGCGGGAAAGAACATTTTACTAATCTGTTTCTTTTTTGAAAATGTAACGTTTCTAATGTCATCAAAACCAGCCAGATACACTTTAGGACCGTTCCCAGTAGTCTTACCACTTTATGACGTCATCACGTAAAACTATCGTCCGTAAACCGACTTTACAGACAACCAATTTTTTACAATTATTTTGTTTATTGTAATAAGGATAGTCGAATCTACGTTCCTGTCTTTGAATTTTTTTTTTTTATGTCTAAAGTGATAACTCAATAAAGCTTCATCATCATCATCATCATCATCATCAGCCTGTATCGGTCCACTGCTGGACATAGGCCTCTCCCAAGGCACGCCACCACACGCGGTCTTCCGCTCTTCTCATCCATCCACTCCCGGCTACCTTTTTTAGGTCATCTAAGATAATAAAGCTTAGTGAAGTTTAACTATGACATAAAAAAATAAAAAATTCCAAATGTTTTCGGTCGAAATAAAAATTTTTAGCTCCGGTGTTGTAGGTATATTTCATCTAAACAAAAAAAATGAACATAGATTGGGCTGTCCTTCCTTGTCTTACAAGAAAAAAACAAATTAAAAATCGGATAAGGTTTAGGGGGCTAGAAAACATAAATGCCGAAAGACGATTTTGTATGGAGAAAGTTAACTTCCGTCTCGAGTGTGAAGCATAGAACTCGGTCACGGACATGAAGGAAGGTGTTGAACTAAGCTTCACCGAACATATCCGGGCCCATCGGCAGTAGAGGCGGGTGTTAATCGAGGTCGGGACTAGCGAGTGGCCACTATGCATTTCCCGTGCGTGCTTCACGTTTCGGCTCGCTTCAAGCCCTCGTCAGCTAGTCTGCGTTGACTAGGATGCGGGGAAACCACCAGTCCCGCTCTCGACCTCCCTCTCTCTACTTATCCATATTCTGTAGGATGCCTCCATTGACGCTTTCGAAGCCTACACATAGTAAGGTCGTGTGATTTTTTCGTTGAAAATTTGACAGTTTTGGCCAATGTGTTATATTTGCAAGTTATTTTTTTTTAAATTGAATCGCCTAATCGCTAGTTGTATATATATTGTTGCTCATGCCGTCCATCTCGTTTACTGTTTATTGTATAATTTCATCCATAGGTAGGTAACCTACGCTTGGACGTGTCGAAAATTCCGCCAGTTCTAAATTCAATGCGAAGAAGAACCGACAAACAAACTTCGCAAGTCACAATGTTCTGTTAGTACCTTATAAGTATTATAGTGACTTACAAATAATTAACCCACACTACCGCTCACAAGAGTATTAATATTTACAGTATAAACATGAATACTGAACAACCTGACCACTCTGCCTATTCACATTACCTATATCTGGTGTATAGTGCCATCGTCGGTCAATTTTGACAATTTAGTATAAGATATTACAAACCTTATGTAATATGTGATGTTAACAAATATAAGGTGCTTCGTTATTCATGTCAATAACTTCGGGAGGGTTACATACGCACTCAAACAAACACTTTACGTAAGAAGAAAACATATGTTTTTAGGAGCATTTTTTCTCCTAAAAAAAAATAAAATCAAATAAGTAGCTGTAAAAACCAATCATAGTGACCTTGTGACTTACTTACAACAAACAGCTGTTCTGCGTTTGAACATAGTACATTCATTGACCCCGTACAATGCAAGTTACCTACTGTTACACACAGGTTAATGATTAGGTAGCAAACATGTTTTGTTAAATTTCTCGAAAAGTAATGCTAAAAACATATAATTTTTTTGCGTAACATGTTTATTTGAGTGTGTGTAGTAACCCTCCCGAAACATTTGACATGAATAACGAAGCACCTTATATATAAATTGCAAATTTGTGTGAGGTCGTAGGCGAGGTGGACGGAAGGGCTGACAATTATTTAAGAGCATCCCCTGCGCACCGTCTCCCATACTAACGCAATCGAACAATCACTTCATAACCGTTGTTGGATCCATGTGTGCGTTCTATCGCCTGTGCCGCGGCGGAGAGTGTCCCGAGGAGCTGCACGAACCGATCCCTCCGTCCACATTCTACCATCGCTCACTGGGCAAACTGATCCTGCAAATCTTTTATTTAAATTCAAAGCCAACTAGGATTTTTTACTTTTTAAGTGTCGGGGTTTTTAAAATTTTTAATTTACCTTTTTTTCAAGCTTTTTAAAAAAACCGCATTCAATCACTTTTTAAGATAATAAATTTTTTGATTACTTATTGATTACAAACAAGTAATAACTAAGACATAAAAATCATCCCGATTAAACCAGCTTTCTAATAAAAAAAAACCCGCAACCAAATCGATCCATCCGTTTGGGAGCTACGATGCCACAGACACACCCATACACAAACACGTTAAACTTATAACACCCCTCTTTTTGCGTCACGGGTTAATAAAACAAACAAAAAATTCGATAATTTTTTTTTATAAAATTATTCTTACATGTATTGAAAAGTCGATACAAAGTAAAACGTTGACCCTACGCCAAACATTGACTTATATATCGTCGGAGCAAGAGGACTACCAGCGAAGTCGCTCTACAGTCTCTTCAAGAATCTAGGGCTGCCAAGATCGACGCTAAGCTCATATATGAAGAGAGCTTCGAAAACGTCACTGCAAGCATCCTACAGAATATGGATAGGTAGAGAGAGGAAGGTCGAGAGCGGGACTGGTGTTTCCCCGCGTCCTAGTCAACGCAGACTAGCTGACGAGGGCTTGATGCGAATCGTGAAGCATGCGCGGGAAATTTAGAGTGGCCACTCGCTGGTCCCGACCTCGATTAACACCCTCCTCTACTGCCGATGGGCCCGGATATGTTCGGTGAAGCCATCGCAAGCTTAGTTCCACACCTTCCCTTCCCAGACTTCACATCAAAATACGCTCGATCGGTTCCTACTCACATAAGCCAAATGGTGGATCTCAAGTTGACGGTCTGTCAGTCTCACGCTCGGCTAGCGCAGGCGCGTCGCGCCGATCGTAGTTTTTACAAATATAATGCGTGATAATGCCTACGTGTCTCTTGCGACACTGTAAAAATCGTACCGGGAAGAGTAACAAGGATGACGGCGTCACATATCGTCGCCTAAGTATCAATACCGCGGAAGTCATTTTTGGCCATTTTACAGGAACAACAAAAAACCTATTATTTCGCAAGTCCGAAGCGGGTGACTTCCGCGCTGTACATTCTTAGCCCTCTACGGCATCTGATTGGTTGTTAGGCATTTGAGCAACCAATTAGATTACGCATCTTTTAATCCTCTATCCAATGACATTAAAATGTTTTTTCCGTTTAAAAATGACTTCCGCGGTGTTGATACTTAGGCGACGATGTCACAAATAAGTGCACGTATATCACGTAATTTCCACAAAATCGCCGAAAGGGCCGACGAGCGTTCGTTGGTAATACTCTAGTTATCCTTCACTTCAACAGCGCGGTCCTTGCCCAGCAGAGCTGCGCTTCGTGCGCACGACGTGCGCACGAAGCGCAGCTCTGTTGCCCAGCATACTACTTCACAAAGCGTTGCATTAGTTTACCGCTAGATGGCAATGTTTTCTATTGAATACCAAATTCTCCTCCAATATTGTATAGAATGCTGAATCTATACTTTAAAACATCATTGACACCAAATACTTTTGAAGCGACCGTTCGATTATGTTAGTACGGGAGACGAGGTGCACAGTCTGCTCTAAAGGCTTTCTACTACTGCATTATTTGCGTTAAAACCACCCGCTTCTAGCAGTAGTGTAAACCGACCCTGAGACAATTTATGCAACACGAATTTGCCAAAATAAGGCAGCAGAAAGATACATTTTATACGGCATTTTGTCCGTGGTTTTATTAATTCGTGTTGACTGAATTTTTTTTATTTCGAAACGGTAACCCTAGGCGTAATTCTTAAAAAACAACAGACTGTCACCGTTTGACAGCAGCGTGCCGGCTGTCTGATGGCAGCTGTACGGTGTGGGACATATTTCAAAATGATTTTGTATTATTGTAATTTATACCGTGCAGCGCCTTCACCGGATACTGGCAGTAATAAACGAAGTCACTATTTGTTTGGTTGGCAAGAATAAAAAAAAAAACGGCCTTGTGCGAGTCGAACTCGCGCAGCGAGGGTTCCGTATCGCCATGTCATGGTTAGCGCCACTCACGCCATCTATGGCGTGTTTATGAAATGCTTCATATTAGTATAGTCATGATTAGTTAAAATGCTTCACACTATTCGGTAGATGGCGTGCGGTAGCATACACTTTGGTTTCTTCTATGGGAAGCCCCGTGAATTTTTAACTTTTTCTTATTTTTATTATTTGTTATATCCGCCCTAATAACACATATTCTGTGAAAATTTCAACCGGCTACCTATTACGGTTCCAAAGATACAGCAGTAGGACAGACAGACAGACAGACGGCGTAGGCTTAGTAATAGGGTCCCGTACCGGATATGGAACCCTAAAAAGAAGAAGAACGCCACAGTTTTAATTTCTACCTACCCCTCACTATGCTGACTTAAGTGTTGTCAGCTTCATTTCTTTCAAATTATAGTATATTCAATGTGCGGTGAGTTTCTGCCGCTAAAAGGGGTTACCTACTTTCATGTTTTCATGTTCATGTTATGGGGCGGGGAGGAACAGTGGCCATATTGTATTTCTTATTATATCTGTAAGTTTTAGAAGTAAGCGACTTGCCGAACGAGTGAGCGAGAATTGATGTACAAAAGAAATTTAAAAATTTCACTAAGTGTTTTCAAAATAAATAAAATTCAATGAGTGTTTGTTTTATTTATTTCTTAAGAATATTTACAACATACATTACAGCACAACACCGACCACCACGTTTAGCCAAGTAAAATCCTCCATCCACATTCTACCATCGTTCCACGCGCAACAGGTTGGGAATGCATCCACACACTGTCGATATCCCCCCACTTAGGAAAAATTGATCCTGTAAATCCTTTATTTACAGGGTTGCCAACATGTGGAATGCACTCCCACCTGCATCCTTTCCTCCAATGTGCAGCCTGGTGGTCCTTCAAACATAATGCGATTGTCCGTGGCGCCGTCGAACTACACGTGTGCGTTAGTCTGCGAGCGCGTCATATGTCGCGATTCCCATAAAAAAAAAATTCACAGATTTCGTGCCTCACACGACTATCGAGCACATTGGAAATGAATCTACGGCATTCGAAAAAAATGTCCTTTTTGTTTTTTTTTTTTTCAAAAAGGTTAGGCTACAGGGCAATCCCTTAACCCGATCGTCTTTGTTTTAGGCTCAAATTGCAGCTGACTAAATTGTCCAGAGGAGTTTTTCTCTAATTTTTGATATCATTCTTCGTTTCCAAAATATCGAGCGCCAAAATCAAAAATTCGGAAAAAATTGATTTTTTTTTCACTATTTCGACCGTAACTTTTTTCGTTTTTGGCTTTCTCCAATAATTGTTTTTGCACCTTACAGCTATCATGAATACACGTCTTTTGAGCCTTTTTTAATATCACATCTTAGCAACTCTCCGAGATATAAGGGGATCGCACTTTTTCGTGAAATCGGAGCCTACACTGGAGCGAACGAAAAGACATTTCCAATGTCAAAAAAAAAACCGAAGAACAAAACGTGGTCATCCACCTATTAATGCAGCACCGCGTACAGCATAGTATAGATTAAAACAATATAATATTGTGCGCATTTGAGCGCGTCGTGGAATTAGCGTTCGACGTCAAAGTCGATGCTGTTGGTCGTGGTGGAGCGGAACAGGTGCAGCCAGGCCGAGTCCGGTGCGATCACCTGCCGGGAGAGCGAGCGTCATTCAATTCATTCACCTAAACAATAACTGAGTGTAGTCATGCAGAAAACTACCAACCAACAATAGTATTTGTGTAATATACCTACACCGTGTACAATGTACCGTGTGGGGCCGGTACTTTAAAAGAATAGCCCCACTGCATCTCTTCCCGTGTATGTCGTAAAAGGCGACTAAGGGATATGACTTCCTTCTTATACTACTAGGTGGTAGGGTTTAACCCGCCCGGGTTGGTACCACCGCATTGAATGAAAGGTCAGTCGAAACGGCTATGTAAATAGTTTGTGTTTTCTGTCCAGTTCAGTGTAGCCGGCACGACCGAAGGGAAGCACTGACGTGGCACCAAGTTCACCCGGTGTTATGGGCTGACACGACGGATGTTGTAGTTGATGTAGCCAACCGTGTCAGTTTCCATAAAAAAAAAAAAAAAATACACGGTGTTAACTTTTTTCGCGACATTTCAATTTTAATACCGAATTAAACCATTTCGTATACTGATTATTTTGTGGTACATAAAAATAAAATCTAAAATAGTTTAAAAAAATTTGCATATTTTGTTCAAAATTTTATCTCAGCGACAATTTCTCTTTGGAATGGTGTACCGAGCGCCGCCGCGCGCCTGCGACCGTGCGTACCCAGCTGACTGACGTCGTGTCGCGCGCTAGCTGTTGTATCGTGTCGATATGAATGTGAATTTTTTTATTTATTTGAAAAATTACCCAACTTTCCATTGTTTTGGTAATGCAGTGCGATTCGTATTACGAAATACCATGTTTTTATACCAAATATAGAAATTGAAATATTTTAAAACCAAAGCTCAAAAAAAAATACCCTCTTTTTCGGCATCAGTATGTGACCCAGAATAACCCCAGAATAAAAAGTAAGGAAGGTGTGGATCTAAGCTTGCGATGGCTTCACCGAACATATCCGGGCCCATCGGCAGTAGAGGAGGGTGTTAATCGAGGCCGGGACTAGCGAGTGGCCACTCTAAATTTCCCGCGCATGCTTCACGTTTCGGCTCGCTTCAAGCCCTCGTCAGCTAGTCTGCGTTGACTAGGACGCGGGGAAACCACCAGTCCCGCTCTCGACCTCCCTCTCTCTACCTATCCATAAAAACATATATTTTTTTGCGTAACATGTTTATTTCAGTGTATATGTATCCCATAAATAACGAAGCACCTAATATAAATCTTACTATTTTAATTTATTTTTCAGTCTTGGTAGTTCAGTGGTGTGGTTAACTGACTGTCGATCGTGATCATAAGCACACCTGGGCGCGGTCAGTGGATGGATGTGTGACCGCTCGACCGTTGGAGGCTGACCGCGGTTCGGATTCCACGTGAAACTGCAGGTCCCTTCCCTTCTTACCTTAATAGGTGGTAGGTACCGCCTATTAAGGTAACCAGGTACCAGGTAACCCGTGTGGTTGATACCACCGCACTGAGTGAAAGGTCGGTTGAAACGTATATTTAAATAGTTTGTGTTTTCCGTCCAGTTCGGTGTAGCCGGCACGACCAAAGGGAAGCACTGACGCGGCGCCTAGTTCACCGCGGTGTTATGGGCTGACATCACGGATGTAGTAGGTGATGTAGCCAACCGTATCAGTTACCATAAAAAAAACATTTTTTTGTGTGGAAACTGACACGGTTGGCCACATCACCTACTACATCCGTGATGGTCAACCCACAACACCGCGGTGAATTAGGTGCCGCGTCAGTGCTTCCCTTCGGTCGTGCCGGCTGCACTGAACTGGACGGAAAACACCTTACTATTTAAATATACGTTTCAACCGACCTTTCATTTCGTGCGGTGGTACCAACCCGGGCGGGTAAAACCCTACCACCTAGTAAGGTGAGAAGGGAAGGGACCTACAGCTTTACGTACGGAATCCGAACCACTATCAGCCTCCAACGGTCACCGGCGGTCACCCGTTCAAGTTCTGACCGCGCCGCTTTTTATTCCATCTCGATTTTATTCCATCTCGACAGTGATGACAGGAGAGGTCACTGACGTTCGCAACCCCCGCATACGACTGAATGTCCATGGGCGTCGTTAAACACCTTATGGGTGGCTCGGCGCAATATGTCGCGCTTTCAATAAAAAAAAGCCTAAGGTTGCAGTCCGGGAGTGCCGGCAGAAGTGAAAACTTAAACATCAACGTTGTGCATTTTTGAATATTTTGGAATGGTTAGGGAATAATCTCGCACGAATTGTTTTATTTATCAGTATAAAAGTACTATCATTTATGTGGTAAAATACAATATTCATTTATTGCGCTATCGTAGACAAACATGACAATTTATTTACATAAAAAATTTAACACTACAGAACTATTATAATTATTTTACATCAAAAAGTTTATTTCTCAGAAAAATCAACTTTCATCCATAATTTCAACGAATCTTACGCTTTTTCGATCAGGCTACGGATCTGACGCGAGTTTAACATTTTTTACCCATCCAAAAAAAGTGCCAAGCGCCGCTAAAGAAGTTTCGAATCTTACGCTTTTTCGATCAGGCTATGGATCTGACGCGAGTTTAACATTTTTTACCCATCCAAAAAAAGTGCCAAGCGCCGCTAAAAAAGTTTCGAATCTTACGCTTTTTCGATCAGGCTACGGATCTGACGCGAGATCTGACGCGAGTTTAACATTTATTACCCATCTAAAAAAAGTGCGCGGCTAAAGAAGTTTTCACTTAAAAAAAAAATATGTTATTTTTTTACATTTTTAAATTTCACAAACTAACCATGGTAAATTAATTTTTTTTTCCGTCCTCTTCTACCTGCAATCAGCATTCATAAGCTTTTATCAGGTTTGATGGTATTGTTTAAGTGACGTGGGGAAGCTGCCATCCATTGACAAAAGCCTCCATGTTCCTTCCATCTTCCTATCTAAATACAAGAGACGACATCGCCCGACTCAAAAGGCACAACCTACTCCTAATTTACTCTCACTAACCACCTACTCCTCATTAACCATAGTAAATAAAAAAGTGTGTTTGTTACAACCTTCGCCTTGACCATCTCGCGCAGCGCGTGCGCGACGTCGTCGCACTCGAGCACGACGGTGACGCCGAGCGGCGCCGAGTCCGGGAAGTCGCAGAACGGCTGCCGCGACCGCCCGACCAGCTTGCTTATACGCGGCGGCTCCGCACCCACGATACTCTCTATAGCACAACACAAGCACTTAGTACTGTGTGGGGTCGGTACTTAATAAGAATAGCCCCACTGCATCTCTCCCCGTGCATGTCGTAAAAGGCGACTAAGGGATAAGCGGCCCGCAGACACCCCGGTCGACTTGTGGCTTCCACGGAAGACACAGGCTGGCTGGGGTAGCTGGAGACTGCGGGGTATTGCACGAAGCTCCCCAACCAAGCGGGATTAGTTTGCAGGCCTAGAGCCAACCCCAAACCAAAACAACAACAACACAAGCACATCATTCATTTATTTTAATAGCAGTGGTTCCGTATCGCTGAAGGCCGGGAGGACTGGAGGAAAATTGGAGAGGCGTATTTCCAGTAGTGGACGCTTACACGCTGACTGACTGACTGACTGGGCAATGTATAGTATGGCAAGGAATAAATAATTGCATTTTATATTAGAACAAGCTGTGCCCGCGGCTCCGCCCGCTCTCATATTTCACTTCACTGCTAACCTCATAAGCTATTTAGCGTGATAGTAAGTAGCCTATAGTTGATGGGAAGAATCAAGCTATCCGTAGAATTTTGTTTTATTAAAATCGGTTCAGTGGTTCTCGAGTTATAAGCGGACAGACAGACACTCAGACAGAAAGCAGATGTTGGATTTTATTATAGGTAAGGATGTTTGGGTTGGTTTTAATTAATTTTTTATTTTTATGGATCTCGGATTTTTCTCAAGAAATAAAATATACTTGATATAGTTTGAAACACTTGACAGCTGACAGCTGGTGCGCCGTATTCTGTTTTTTTAATTTATGGAGTGCACTTTGTTTTTTTTTTGACGTGATAACGTCTTATAAATTGATGAACACCGGCTGCACGCACGATAAAGTGTCACGTTCCATCTGAGCCTGTGTGTGCAAGCGAGAGCGCGTAACAAGCGATAGAGAGGCACAATCGGCCCAAGCGTCGGCTTGTACACATTTATCTCTCTGGTTCTAAAGTACCAGGGCAGCACAAATTGACAGGAGGTTACTCGTACCATAATATATTAAGCGCATCTGGCCGGTCGGAAAAGATTTCAAATTTAGAATATTGACGTTATCACGTAAAACTATCGTCCGTAAACCGACTTTACAGACAACCAATTTTTTTTTTGTCTAACTGGTTTTTTAAAGAATTAATTGAGGGAGCGCTGATGGTGTCTTCAGATAATTTGTTCCTGGCCCTTACGACCCGGTGCGTCAGAAAATGCTTCCTGGAGTTGGTTCTACGCGTGCGCCATTTTAGTTTTAATGAGTGACCGCGAAGACGTTCTTCGGTGCTCCTTTCGTACATTGACTGTAGACTAAAGTAGACTTGGTACATTGTAGCATTCTTTGAAAATGCTATGATGTACCAAAGCGCGTAGAATATATGAAGAAGGTGTCGAACTGAGCTTGGACTTTTTTTTTAGGTCATTACTTGGATGGTAACCGCTCGACCGTCGGAGGCTGACCGCGGTTCGGATTCCACGTTTAACTGTAGCTCCCTTCCCTTCTCACCTTACTAGGTGGTAGGGTTTATCCCGGCCGGGTTGCTGTCACCGCACCGAATGAAACATCGGACGAAACGGCTATGTAAATAGTTCGCGTTTTCCGTCCAGTTCATTGTAGCCGACATGAGATGAATGGAAGCACTGACAGGGCGCCTAGTTCACCGCGGTGTTATGGGCTGACATCGCGGATTGGCTAAAACAGTGTCTGCTCACGCGACCACTAGCCTCCGCACCGACGACCACTAGGCACCACTGTACTGCGGGGAGGTGCGCGGGCGACGTGCGGCGGTGGCAGCTCCCCTCTCCGTCGCAGCCTACCTACATTCTGCCAAGCACCGCGACGGCGAGCGCACGCGCCACCGCACTCTTACATTGATGTCATTGATTTACATCATTAAACCCCAATTACAATCCACCAGTCAATTTTATTTAAGCGCTCCCCTAGCTGCCTTCAGCGATTCAAATCTAAGAAGACCTACGCGCCAACAGTGTCAGTTTCCATAAAAAAATATGTTTTTTAATGCAGTGCCAACCCGACTAGGCATCGGTACTCACTGGCGTACTGTAGGTCGTGCTCGATATCCGAGCAGCGAACACCGCCGTTCGTTATTTTGAGTTGCGGCGCGTACGGCGGTAGCGATAGCAATCCAGACGTCGGCCCGTTGATGTCCTGTCGACATTGAGAAAATTGTTTAATTTCTTTATTCCTGGAAGTAATAAGCGCACTTAGTACCAACCAATTCAAAAATAGACTAGATAAATATCTAACAAATAAAACATAATCTCGATAATTTCACTTTTATTTGAAGCTTTTTAAAAAAAACCGCATGCAAATCGGTCCACTTTTTAAGATAGGACTAAACCTTCTTCAATTTTGGGAGCAGCAAAGGATTGGGAATTGTTGATGGACACAGATGAGAAGCATTACCAAATGCCTTCGGAAATCTGTACCACAGCATTAAGACCGGATATACTCATATTCTCAAAAGCGACAAAGCATGTAGTACTTGTTGAACTTACAGTTCCATGGGAAAGTAACATACCGAAGGACCACAACATCAAACTTAACAAGTACTGCAACTTAGTAGACCGGATTGTGAGAAACGGATTCAAGACTGATCTCTTCGCTGTGGAAGTCGGAGCAAGAGGACTACCAGCGAAGTCGCTCTACAGACTCTTCAAGAATCTAGGGCTGCCAAGATCGACGCTAAGCTCATATATGGAGAGAGCTTCGAAAACGTCACTGGAAGCATCCTACAGAATATGGATAGGTAGAGAGAGGGAGGTCGAGATCGGGACTGGTGGTTTCCCCGCGTCCTAGTCAACGCAGACTAGCTGACGAGGGCTTGAAGCGAGCCGAAACGTGAAGCATGCGCGGGAAATTTAGAGTGGCCACTCGCTAGTCCCGGCCTCGATTAATACCCTCCTCTACTGCCGATGGGCCCGGATATGTTCGGTGAAGCCATCGCAAGCTTAGTTCCACACCTTCCCTTTTTTATTACTTAATTACTTGATTACAAACATAGCTAAGAACCGACCCGATTAAACAAGCTTACCTACTAATAAAAAAAACTGCATCCAAATCGGTCCATCCGTTTGGGAGCTACGATGCCACAGACACACACACACGTCAAACTTATAACACCGCTCCGTCTTTTGCGTCGGGGTTAAAAAGAGTGCTCAAGAATGAAAATTAAAAAAAATAATAATAGAAAAAAATAAAAAATCTAAGATAATGACGAAAAACAACAACTTTTAACTGGATTTAGACGTATCAGCCTAGGCTGCCTGTCTAAAATAAATAAATAAATAAAAAAAATTTGATAGTGGTAGGTACTGAAGACTTACATAAGTGAACATTTCGCCCACTACGACGTGGGCTTTTTCAGGGACTGCGGGAGTTCCTGGGGCCGACATCTGGGGTAACGGATACCAGCACCACCTTGTTGAGCCGCGGACCTACCACTGAGGTCTTTTTATTTTTTGTGGCAACTGACACCGTTAGCTACATCACCTACAACATCCGTGATGTCAGCCCATAACACCGGGTGAACTAGGTGCCGTGTCAGTGCTTCCATTCATTTCATGTCGGCTACACTGAACTGGACGGAAAACACGAACTATTTACATAGCCGTTTCGACCGACGCTTCGTTGAGTGCGGTGGTAGCAAACCGGCTGGGATAAACCCTACCACCTAGTAAGGTGAGAAGGGAAGGGAGCTACAGGTTAACGTGGAATCCGAACTACGGTCAGCCTCCAACGGTCAATCGGTCACCCATCCAAGTACTGACCGCGCCACTGAG
Source organism: Nematopogon swammerdamellus (assembly GCA_946902875.1). NCBI lineage: Eukaryota > Metazoa > Arthropoda > Insecta > Lepidoptera > Adelidae > Nematopogon > Nematopogon swammerdamellus. Next base: position 18,897,849 of record OX336352.1, read on the forward strand.
CTACCGAGGCTGAGTCGTCATCGTGCCTTACTCGCTGCGTGATAGTTATCTTGTCCTAATACATTGCTAAACGAGGCGGTCGGTGTTGTGCTGTAATTTACCAGAGTTCTTGCAGCACAACACCGATTACTTTGCTCACCCCGATTGTCGGGATACAGCGTGTGGCATGTTGTTTTTTGTTAAAAAAAAAAACCACAACCACAACGGCAAAAATACTGATGACTGGCATTCACCTGCTGCAGAACTCGAAGCAGAGACTGCAAGTGTCGGCCGCTTAAGTCAACGGGCACGGCCCGAGTCCATCCGAGCCCTGTTAACAAACACAGAACTGTAAACTGTGACTGGAGACATTTAAGAGCGCGGTACTACAGCATCAAAATGCGACTGCAAAATGCACTGATTGAATAGCGAAGCGTTCGCTTGTTTTATAGTATTTGTTCAAAGTTTGTTAAAACAATTTATATTACACGAATATCCAAATCTGTCAAAAGAAGTAAAATTTTATCTTACATCATCTGCAATTAGTATAAACTCAAAATAATGTTTTAGAAAGCTGCAATTTCGAAACAAAGAGAGCATTTCGGAGTATTTAGGACCATTTAGTAGTATGTTTGTTTCGGTCCTGTCCGCTCCCATGGTTCCCGTTCGGGAACAATTACGATCTCCGCTGGCTCCCGCCGTGACCGTTCGGTCACAAGATTTATGCGCAATTTACGGCCGCACTATTTGACCAAATTCACTTTATTTTGCCCTGATCCTCTCTTGACTGCCTGACCATGTTTTGAAAGGATGAGGAGCCTGTCTCCAAGAAACAATAATATTGGCTATGGAAACAATAACTAGCCGTCAGTGGACACTTTGATAATCTGTCCGTGTGCGTATTTTTCAAGTAAGAGCGCCCCGTGAAAATAATGTTTATAAGTGTATTCAAGTGCATCTATGAGCTAAAGGTTAGTAAATAGTGTTATTTATTAGTTATTCTACCAATAGAAGATGCATTACGAGTTCGGGTGGCGACAAAAGTCATATTTTTCGTCGCTCAAAAATGTTTGTTTATTTTTGTATGAAATGTGTAAACAATGACTTTGAGGGCATATTTTTCATGGAAATATAGCTTATTTTTCCAATTTTCTTCGCATTATTATACAAACATACGACCAGTTGCAAAATAAAAGAAGGTTTAGTTCAAATAATATATTTATAAAATTAGAAAAAAAAAGGCACGCGCGAGCCATCTGGGAGTTTACGGAATGTCCCAGGATCTTCATGTTGAACATCAGATTTCGCCGATTTCTGCAAAGAAAACGTATATTATACTTTACTGTTTCTAAAAGTATGTTTCTTTACGAGTATTCTGATATAAATATTGTAAAGGTATGTTTTGAATTTATTTTATATTGAATTTTTCAAAAAAAAATTTGGATTTTTTTTTTCTACCTAAAATATCTGGTACTTCTAAACAAGGTAAGCCTCACTGTTTCACATGGATTTTAGGAAATTTTCTAGGCTTTCTAGGACAGAAGAGTTTATAGATCTAACTTTATTAGTTTCCGAAATATCTGCGTTTATGTCGAGGTCGGCGCTCATGTGCGCGCGCGCCGTCCGCGGGCCACGCCCATGCTTGACTAAGGCGGTTTGGGCATATTATATAGCGGGAGTCAACAGGTTTGACATAAATAAAAATGAAAATCTGTCACCAACTTTTAAATATGGTCAGCTTTTAGACAGGATTTTTTAATATATATATTTTTGAAATACGTTGAACGAAAAACCGAAACGAAAATGTGGCAAATTTTGCAAATTGTGTCTCATGCGTGTTCCTTGTCATCCGCGCAGACGACCCTAAACAATACAAAACAATAGATAAGTTTAAGTTAGGAAGTTAATTGGTTAAGTATCAAAATTGACGATGGCACTATACAGCAGATATAGGTAATGTAAATAGGCAGAGCGGTCAGATTCTTGAGTATTCGTGTTTAAGCTGTAAATATTAATGTTCTTGCGAGCAGTAGTATGGGTTAATTATTTGTAAGTTACTTTAATATTATACTGGTGTTTTCAGCTATTGACTCGACTTTTCCTTCTTCTAATCAATAAAGCACAAGAGATGACCCAGAAACTTGGCATATATTTAACTATAATCTAATATCTTACAAATATGACAAAGTATGACAAAGTAGGAACAAATCTACGTGTGACCTGTTATCTCGAAGAGTACCCAGTCGAATGCTTTTGCAATCAAAAGCAAGTGTTCAAGAGTGATTTGTTTTGAACGACAATCTACTTATAAGATTTTCAAACACACCAAGCAATGTGGCCTGTGCATACACCGTCCACAGATTATTAATAAGAATAGAAAGACTGTATGAGAAATACAATATATAAGGTACTAAGAGAACATTGTGACTTGCGAAGTTTGTCAGTTTTTTTTCGCATTGAATTTAGAACTGGAATTTTCGACATGTCCAAGCGTAGCTTACCTACCTAAAGATGAAAGTATACAATAAACAATAAACATGATCAGTCGCAGATCCCTATGTCATCGTCATCATCCGCTCGTATTGATCCACTGCTGGACATAGCCCTCGCCCAAAGCACTCCAACCACTCGCCCAACACACTCCATTTGGTAGATTATTTGGCCACCTTGTAGACAGGGGTATTTGTCGATTTGGTAGATTATTTGGCCACCTTGTAGACAGGGGTATTTGTCGATTTGGTAGATTATTTGGCCACCTTGTAGACAGGGGTATTTGTCGATTTGGTAGATTATTTGGCCACCTTGTAGACAGGGGTATTTGTCGATTTGGTAGATTATTTGGCCACCTTGTAGACAGGGGTATTTGTCGATTTGGTAGATTATTTGGCCACCTTGTAGACAGGGGTATTTGTCGATTTGGTAGATTATTTGGCCACCTTGTAGACAGGGGTATTTGTCGATTTGGTAGATTATTTGGCCACCTCGTAGACAGGGGTATTTGTCGATTTGGTAGATTATTTGGCCACCTCGTAGACAGGGGTATTTGTCGATTTGGTAGGTTATTTGGCCACCTTGTAGATAGGTATTTGTCGATTTGTTAGGTTATTTGGCCATCTTGTAGACAGGGGTATTTGTCGGTTTGGTAGATTATGTTTATTTATTTATTTATTTATTTATTTATATATGTATTATAGAATTCCACAGATTATATTAATACAACAAATTTAAAAATGAACAATATAAAACTTAATAGCCAAGAATAGAATTCCTCCGGTTTAAATGCATTTGATAAAACATGGTAAATAAAAACGATAGAAAATTACAAAATTAAAAGATTAAATAAATTTAAAATTAAATAAAATAAAATTGAAATTAATTACAAAAGTCTAAGTATCAAGTCAAAATTACCATGTGGCCAACATTACCAAATCGGTAAACAGCCCCTCCCCCCCAACCCCCCGTCTACAAGTTGCTGCGGCCTTGAAGCTTTGGCGAAAGATTTGACCCGACGTGCAGAGCCGGCTGAAGCAGACTTACCGACGGCGATGGAGTCTCCCGTGCGTGCCGGCACGCCGCGACGGCTTGTGAAGAGGAAACTGGCGGCGGACTGCGTGGCGATGTAGAGCGGCGCCAGCGCTTGTCCGTCCGCGCGCGTAGCGTGCACGCACATGTACAACCACTCCGCCATTGTCTGCGAGTACACCTGTTGGGCAATATTTGGAGTTTATTGTTAGAGCTAAAATTAAAATAATTGTATACAAATGTTCTCACTTAACACATCATATAAATTTTTTTCTTTTTTTTTGCATACATATACATATACATATCACACACGCTGAATCCCGAAAAATGGGGTAAGCAGAGTAATCAGTGTTGTGCTGCAAGAACTCTGGTAAATTACAGCACAACACCGACCACCACGTTTCACACAGTATTCGAACAAGATTCAATCGATCAAGCAGCAAGTAAGGCACGAAAACCCACCAGCTGCATGACTCGGTGGAAGTACCGTCCCAAGGTGAGAGGTGGCGAGCCTGTCGCCCTTTAGCACGGCATCTTGTTCTTATCCCTTAGTCGCCTTTTACGACATGCATGGGTAGAGATGCAGTGGGGCTATTCTTTTTAAGTACCGGCCCCACACGGTAACATTTTTTTGCAATCCATAGAAATTAGTAGTATGAAGTTTTTTTTTCGGAATGGGTGGCTGAGTCGCATGTTGTTTATTGTTTATTGTTTATTGTATAATTTCATCCATAGGTAGGTAACCTACGCTTGGACATGTCGAAAATTCCGCCAGTTCTAAATTCAATGCGAAGAAGAACTGACAAACAAACTTCGCAAGTCACAATGTTTTGTTAGTACCTTATAAGTATTATATTATAGTAACTTACAAATAATTAACCCATACTACCGCTCACAGGAGCATTAATATTTACAGCATAAACATGAATACTGAAGAATTTGACCACACTGCCTATTTAAATTACCTATATCTGGTGTATAGTGCCATCGTCAATTTTGATACTTCATATTATATCAAGTCAAAAAATAAATAAAAATTAGTTTACATTTATTACAAAGAGATGTAATAAGTCATATAAAAAAAAAAAATTATGATACAAAGTGTATCCAAATGTCATATTGTCAAAGTTTGTTAGTGGAAAAAACAGTAGTCAAACTCTTAGATAAAATTACGGTCAGTTAATGCATCCTTAATAGTGTAATAACTCTTTTCAATTAACATTAATTTAATCCGTCGTTTGAAATTATTATCATCTAATTGTTTTATGTTAGAAGACAGTTTATTATAAAATCTAACACTATTACAAATAAAGCTTTTTGAGGTTTTAGCTAATCTATGTCTTATTAGTTGTACATTATTCTTACACCGTGTATCATAGTTATGATTGTCGGAATTAAGAGAGGAATCATTAATGTATTTTCTGGCATAGCATATGTTCTGGTAAACATATGTACTTGGTAAAGTCATGATTCCTATCTCCCCGAACGCTGTCCTACAAGTATCTCTAGTCTTCATAAGTATCCCTTTGCATGGAGGGCAAAGCACACGCTCCAAGCCAATATCACCACTGAGAAGATAGATGCCAAAGCACACGCTCCAAGCCAATATCACCACTGAGAAGATAGATGCCAAAGCACACGCTCCAAGCCAATATCACCACTGAGAAGATAGATGCCAAAGCACACGCTCCAAGCCAATATCACCACTGAGAAGATAGATGCCAAAGCACACGCTCCAAGCCAATATCACCACTGAGAAGATAGATGCCAAAGCACACGCTCCAAGCCAATATCACCACTGAGAAGATAGATGCCAAAGCACACGCTCCAAGCCAATATCACCACTGAGAAGATAGATGCCAAAGCACACGCTCCAAGCCAATATCACCACTGAGAAGATAGATGCCAAAGCACACGCTCCAAGCCAATATCACCACTGAGAAGATAGATGCCAAAGCACACGCTCCAAGCCAATATCACCACTGAGAAGATAGATGCCAAAGCACACGCTCCAAGCCAATATCACCACTGAGAAGATAGATGCCAAAGCACACGCTCCAAGCCAATATCACCACTGAGAAGTGTGACGAAGCAGATTATTGTTCTGGCCATCTTAGTTTTAAATGTTAGAAAATGAAAAAAGTGAGGTTAGCAGAAAATTTTGACAGCGACAGGAATTTTTGGTTTGGAGGAAAAGAAAAGGAGTGGTGGTGAAGAAAAGGTTTTGAATAATTTGCTCTATATTTAGAGTATACCGCAATCTATTAGAGCAGCTCCGCTCGCTGCAGGCAGGCTAGACGTTTATGCTAGTTGGGTGCCCCGACGTCGGTATCCACTGCTGGACCGAAAACATTGTGTGGTTGAGCCAGTCAGCCGACGATTTGGTGAGCGTTTGCCGCAGCAACCACAAGTATCAGCTGCGCACCAGGTTTTGCAACGGGACCGCCACAATATACTAGTCCCTTACGTCTTCTCCACCTCGCTCGAATAGACCCAGCCTTTATGTCAGTTGCGGGGAAGCAGCGCATGCACTCCGATAGCAGTTCCTTCATCGTCCACAACACCAGCCGGATTCGTTATTATGAATTTAGCTAAGTTAAATTAAGACTAATCAAACTGTAACACGTGCGTGGAGATGTTTGTGTGTAAACTTTATTTGTGTTGCTAAATTGATGTGGCGATCGTGGCAGCAAGCAAGCAACGTCGCGCTTAGCTTGCTTACCGCGCATGTTCATGCATGAATATTTGTTGTTTACCTTAGCTTACTAAGATTATTGTGGTAGCAGTTGAATTAACATAAGCTGAATTAGCGCCAATTTTCCATCACGACTGAGGCCACGAAGGTATCAATTAAATTCTATTAACAATTTAATCTAGTTTTTTTATTTGACCATCCTTCCCGGTTTAATTTTTTTTTGTCACTCTAGCTACCACCGATTCTCAAACTTTTATTGGCCGGATGGCAGCTGACCCGGGCCGTCCGTGTCAGTTTGCATCCCTGGTGGGGAAATTTAGTTGGAAATAATTTTGCGGGTTTTTTTAAATTTGGTTTCTTATCGGTGTTTGTAGTGAGTCGTGGAAGGAGGTCAAACATAGGAAATTTTGTAATAGGAAATAATTGTATTGCCTTATGTTCTGATATAGTACGGCCGGTTAGGTTTTTTTCAATGTCTTGTTCGGCGAAGGAACTTGGTCGTGCAACCGTTTGAGATAAAAAATTTTTTTTTACTTTTTTTTTCCTTCCTTTTCGCCATTTTTTATTTAAACTACATTATTATTATACACGTATTGCAGTCACAATGGCGTTAAGGAAGGTATTATTTAACTTCTTGCATAAAGACGAATTGATATATCGAGGGCTTACTTCAAGAATGCATTAAGTCAGAAAAAGTAGTTTTGAGATAATCAAGATTTAAAGTTTACAAAATAAAAATAAAAAAATGTACTTATATTTACAATATCAGTATTATGTACCGAGATTTAGTATCTATCGAGGTTAAAAATGTTATTAAAGAAAAAAATTATATGTTAACACAATACCACGTTTTATTCAAAAGTGTAGGAGAAGGTACTGACTTAGTGTATTTTGTTTGATGATAAATTTTGCAGTAAAATAAAAATACTGTGTTAAGTCTTATAGTCATTTAATGAAAAAGACAGTTGTTGTTGGTGCTTTGGTTTGGGATTGGCTCTAGGCCTGCAAACTAGTCCCGCTTGGTTGGGGACCTTGTGAAAAACCCCGCGATCTCCAGCTACCCCAGCCAGGCTATGTCATGGAATGCCTTTCATGGAAGAAAGCCACAATTCGACTGGGGCGTCTGCAGACCGCTGCAACGGAAGATGGAGAACGGAGTACGTCCCTTCGTTGGTTATCAAACACACTGCACTCCAACAAAACATGCTCGGTCATTTCATTCGTCGCCAAACATCCCCTGCACGGTGGACTATCCGTATTAACCACGGTGTGTAGATGTTTATTTAGTGAGCAGTGGCCGCTCATAAGACCAACGGCTATTCTCAGCTTAGCCCGGGCCAGATTGATAAGCTTCAGAGCCAGCCTTCGGTCTGGTTTAGGAAGAGCAGCTCTCGACTGTCTGTACTCTACGAGGCCCTTCCATCTGTCCCTGTGTTTCCGTGATGTCGACGCGTCGTGATTATCACGGGTTCCGCTCCTTTGGGTATAGTTCTGGAGCCTCTTCGGGCGACGTCATCAGAACTGTCATTTCTGTCGTCATCGTTGTGGCCTTTTATCCACTGGAGGATCACCTTGTTATCCAAAACCTGAAACTTTCTCCAGGGCCTCATGACATTGAAGTACCAGGCCTGAGGTATACCTCTTGCTCTTCAGTGACATAAGAGTCGCTGCGCTGTCTGAGAGTATCTCTGTACTCTCTGTACTCGCCGAGCATGTTTTGTTGTAGTGCAGTATGCTTGACATACACCCATCTCAGTCCCAGCGGTTGCCGCTTGTAGCACCCCGATTACTTCCATTTGGAAAACTGTTGAGTGTGCACCAAGTCGTACTGATCTATTAATGTTCAGCTCCCGTGAGAAAATGCCCGCACCGGTCCAACTGCTTGTCCGTGACCCGTCTGTGAAGATTCTTAGTTCCGTCTCACTAGATGGGCCGGGGGTTGGTCCTTAATAAGGGTAGTTCAATGCACACGGTGTGCAGGACACAGGTGCTTTACCGGTTCGTCCCCTTTTCATAATCCTAGTACCTTGAGTCTGAAGCGGACGCTGCTGCCTCCTGTTTGACACATAGGTCCAGCGTTGAGACAGAGTATGGCTTCAGTGGTGGCCGTGGGTTTAGCGCATACAATCCGTAATATCCTTGGAGGTAAGCCTCTGCAGCTTCTCTAATTGCATCGTTGATTAAAAAGACAGTTTTACGGGCAGTATTAGAATTTTTCAGTGAATTACAATGATGGTTGCTACTAAACTAGTTGTGTTGATCTTCTTCTATCAATCACGATTACCAGAGTGAAAACGCTTCCTTCATTTTGCTAAAAAAAAAACTTTTTTAACTAGATAACCTCTAATTACAATAGCTCACTAACAAATTCACTCAGCGAATGCTTAAGGTGTCATCCACGATTCAGTATTGCAAGTACACAATTCTAATTTATGTCGATTTAATGCATCGTCCAGTGTAGTTGTTAACAACAACCACTTCAAGTAATATCGCCAAGAATACATTAAGTCCGACTTAGTGCTTTTCGCAGTACGCTTTTGACGACGTTTCTAAAAATCGCATCTTCGTAAATGCACTAAGTGACTTAATGTCTTTTTGAAAATGATTTCGTTAAGTCCCAGTAAGCCAAAACCGCAACATGAAATGCATTAAGTCACTTAATGCTTTATTGTAGAATAGTATTCTACCACGAATTATCGAAATTGTATTTTTTAAATAACACTAAGGAGACTTAATGCATTCCAGAAGAATAACTTTTTGCGATTCACATAAAAAACATTTACAGTAAGGCACTAAATTGTACTTAGTGTATTTACGTTGACTATAATTTCAACAATAATCAGAACTTAGTGCCATTCTATTCGAATCATGTCATTTAGTGCTTTTTGCTTGAACAAAGTAGTGATATTATGACTTAATGCTATAGCTATATTTGGATCTCGTCAGTGTACGGCTTAGTGTGTTTTTGAAGAATGTAGCGCAAAAAATTATGAACAAAACTGTATAATTAAGTCAAAATCGAATTTTTTTGACTTAGTGCATTCTTGAAGTAAGCCCTCGATATGAGGTTCGAATTCGTGGAGACGAACCCGCTGATAAAGTGTCACTTTTAAGGAAGCAGGTAGCTACACTGGCCAAGGAGCAGCCATCCGAGGAAATATTGGAGACCGATGAGGACCCAACAGCGGAGTTAAACATAGTTCGCGATAAGATCGAAGAGCTTGCTTCCGTTGCTACCGGTAATGGGGTTCCGCCGCGCGTTCGTGCCCTCTCGAGCCACCTATATAACCGCGTCGAGCGCGTTATGGACTCAACGCCCGAATTGGCAGCCCTAAGGGCAACTGTGAGGAATTTACTCCGCACTGCTGAGGACAAGCTCAATAAAGTGGATTCTCTCGACGACAGCTTCCATTCTCTAACACTCTCTGAGGCAGAAACGTGCCCCACGTCCTGCACTTTGTCTCGCTGTACTGACGCAGTGGCGAAGCTAAAACTGACGTATGATGGTAAGAGTTGCGTCCGTGCGTTCTTAGAACGCCTTGAGGAACTTTGCAGATCGCGATCAATCACTTCTCTCCAACTGCTCGCTGCCGCGCCGGAGTTGTTCGAAGGACCTGCGTTATTCTGGTACCGCAGCGTTCGAAGCCAGTTGACTTCATGGCAGATACTCCGGCAGTTGTTGTTGGAAGAATTCGATAAGGTGGATATGGATTACCGTTTGATGGGCGAGATTCGCGCCAGGAGTCAGGGACGTGATGAGGGCGTGTCTATGTATTTTGCTGTAATGCATGGCTTATTCAACCGTTTGCGCACACCACTGTCCGAGGCTGTGAAATTGGAAATATTCTTACACAATGTTAGACCGATCTATTTGGCGCCTCTCTCTTTGGTAGATATTACTACTGTCGAACAATTAAAAAAACTATGCATTAGGATTGAGGCCACAAGAATGCGGTCTCACTTGTTCCGCGAGCCAGTCGCCGCAGGACCCGACACATTGGGCGAGGAATTCGCTTACAAGGGGGAGCGAACTCCCAAGCCAACGGGGCTTAGGACTCACAGATTGTGTGCAGCAGAGACCTCGTCTAGCCATGACCCACCCCGGCCCAACAGTGGGCCTCCAAGGTACTGCCCTAGGTGTAAAACTTCGGAGCATTCTTTCTATCGGTGCCCTGCCCCACGCGATATTAAATGTTTCAGTTGCGGAAAACCAGGAGTAAGGCTGACTGAATGCCCGGATTGCACCCCTAAGCAAAAAAACGATTAGCGCCGCGTTGTAAAATTCAAGGGGGTCATTTTGACCAAAATGAATGGAATGATTGGCTATTGTATTTACGATCATATTTCTCCTCGTGTCACAACGCGGCATCTCATATTGATTCTTTGCATGACAATCGACCATACGTTAACATTACCGTCGGCACATTGAAGGTTTGCGGATTATTGGATTCTGGTGCTTCCCTGTCCTTTGCCAATCGCTCGTGTGTGGGTCGTCTTTTGGCTCACGGCCATATTTTGCACAGGGACCGCAGTTTTGGAGTGGTTGTCGCAAATGGTGCCAAAACAGCAACTGAAGGCTATTTCCGGGTTCCAATATTCTGCAACGGAAAAACTTTTAATTTGGACCTACACGTCGCTCCGGGCATCAATGCGGAGCTCATATTAGGAATCGATTTTTGGAGGGCTTTTGACCTTATGCCATCTAACGCACCCCTCGTCGATTCCGCCGGGGTACCAGACTCCCACATTGCTTTAACGATTGTCAGTCACCTTGTTGATTATGAAGGCCTCACCGAAACTCAGCGCTCGTCGGCCAATGAGGTGATAGCTGAATTTGACTCTATTTCATCTGCTCGGCGAGGTTTAGGTAAGACATCGATAATTACCCATGCCATCGATACTGGTGATGCATCTCCGGTTAAACAGCGCACATATCGGCTGTCACCGCACAAGTTGGAGATCATTAACAAGGAGGTCGATAGCATGTTGGATCAAGATGTCATTGAGCCCACATCTAGCGCTTGGAATTCACCCGTTCTTCTGACGCTTAAGAAAAATGGAAAATATCGTTTTTGCTTGGACTGCCGGGAACTTAACCGATTGACCAAGAAGGATTCCTATCTGGTGCCCTTCATATCAGATATCCTCGACAACCTTCGCGATGCGAAATATATGTCTTCTATCGACCTGAGCTCAGCCTTTTGGCAAATACCTTTGGAGAAGGGTTCGCGTGAGAAAACTGCGTTTAGTATTCCAGGTCGTGGGACCTTTTGTTACAAGCGTATGTGCTTCGGCCTCACTAACGCGCCCGCAACCCAGCAGCGCTTGATGGATAAGCTTTTTGGGTCTAGTTTTTTTGGAAAAGTTTTTGTCTACCTCGATGACATTATTATTATTAGTTCTACTTTTGAGGAACATTTAGACATTTTGTTGAAGGTTTTGGAGATTTTGAAAAAGGCCAACCTAACTATTAACAGTGACAAGTCTGTGTTTTTTCGCAGCAGCCTGAAATATCTTGGTTATGTTGTCGATCGTGACGGATTGAGACCCGATCCCGAAAAGACTAAGGCTATAATGGAGTGGCCTAGGCCTTCAAATTCCACAGAGGTAAGGCGATTCCTCGCCACTGCTTCATGGAACAGACGTTTTATTTCAAACTTCGCTTCGCGTGCGGGGCCATTAAATAAATTAACTAGTACGAAGCGTGGTTCACCTCCGTTTCGATGGTCGGAGGAGGCAGAGGAGTCGTTTAACGATTTAAAATTAGCTCTCAGCAGTGCACCGGTTCTGTCCTGTCCCGATTGGAGTATTCCATTCCAGATACATACTGATGCATCTGCTTGTGGGTTAGGAGCCCGGTTGACCCAGCTGGTCGAGGGGAAAGAGCGAACTGTTGCATATGCGAGTCGCACCTTAACACCTTGCGAGGTTAATTACTCGGCGACTGAGCGCGAGGCTCTCGCCGTCATTTTTTCAGTTGAACACTGGAGGTGTTATTTGGAGTGCGGACCCAAGTTCACAGTGTTTACTGACCATTCATCGCTTAGATGGTTTTTGACGTTAGAAAATCCCTCCGGCAGATTAGCGCGTTGGGGTATTCGCCTTTCGCCTTTCAATTTTGAAATACAACACCGAAAGGGGCGAGATAACGTCATTCCCGACGCGCTCAGTCGGGCGCCTTTGCTCTCTAATATCACCATCACCCGGGATGATTGGTATGATAGGTTGGTAAAAGTTTGCTCGGACAGCCCGCAATCTATACCGAATTTTGATTATAGGAATGGTCGGCTATACCGGTATACCAAGAGCAAATTTGATCTGGAGCGCGAGTTCGAGTGGAAGTTAGTGATACCAGTTCCGGAGCGAATCGCCGTCGTACGTTCGTGTCACGACGAGCCTAGCGCAGGGCATCTTGGGGTTTATAAAACTTATCGCCGCGTCTCCTTACAATACTTTTGGCCCGGAATGTACCGCACAGTGGTAAACTACGTTCGGAACTGCGAACTTTGTTTGGCTCATAAGCACGCCCAACATCCAACCTTGGGACAAATGGGGGAGCCGAAACATTGTTCGAGACCGTTTGAATACATATCAATAGATATTACCGGACCTTTTCCACCCACACGCGCAAGAAACGTGTACATTTTGGTAGTTACATGTGCGTTCAGCAAATATTGTTTGTTTTTTCCCTTAAGGCGAGCCACTGCTGGGGCCATTGCTGAGAAATTAGAAAATTTCGTGTTCCTTGTTCACGGCGTACCCCGCGTAGTACTTTCGGATAACGGTACTGAATTTATTGGATCAGACCTGCGTGAGTTGTTGCGCCGTTACCGTATCCCTAGCACCTTTTACGCCCCTAAGTATACGCCGGAGGTGAATTTAGTCGAGAGGTACAATCGTACATTAATTACAATGTTGGCGATATTTGTCAAAGAGGACCATCGGGCTTGGGACGTTCTCCTTCCGAAGCTCCAATTTGCCGTCAACACTGCTGTCAATGAGAGCACAGGTTTTTCGCCGGCCTTCCTCACATACGGTCGTGAACTCGTATCTACGGGACAGTTCTACGACCGATTACATGGAGAGACCCCGTCGGAGAACCTTCTGACCCCAGCGGAAACCAGAGCCGACGATCTAAGCGAACTTCAGGGAATATTTGACCGTGTTAGGGTAGCTCTGGATCGGGCTCATGCGGTGAACAAAAGGCGTTACGACCTACGCCGAAAGCCCGAAGAATTCTGCGTCGGTCAGTGTGTCTGGCGGAAGAGTTTTGCTCGTAGCGACGCCGGGAAGTATTTCTCGGCGAAGTTAGCTCCGCGCTACGTTCAGTGTAAAATCCTACGCAAAAAAAGCTCCACGGTTTATGAACTAGCGAACATGGATGGTAAATCTATAGGCGACTGGAGTGTGAAAGATTTTAAGCTGACCTCGGCCTACGGCGAGGCCAATACGGTATGAGTCGATGCCGTTATCAAGACTCCAATATCCGTCTGTTTTTTCGCCAATCTTTTTGCCAAATCGATTGCATACTCATACTGCAGTGGTTATTTTTAACTGACTCACGGTATGAGGAAGTTTTTGACGTTCTCTCGTTGGTATTGCTCGCTACCGACGTAGGGCCTAACTAGACTAATGACTGCTTGGTTTTGCCCAAGTTTATCTGGCAGACCCGAGTACCTGCCTAATAATATTTTTTTTTACGTTATGTGTAGATAATGGCTGCCGGTTTCGTTCACGTTTTATCTGACGAACCCGGGTGATTTCCAGGTTGGATAATATTTTGTTTTCATCGCTATTTCAATTTGTTGGTATTGCTTAGTAGCGTTCCTCGTTTTTTTTCCCCCTCTTTGGGTTCTACTTAAGTTCTGTTGAGTGTTCCTCTAACGATAACTGACGGGGACGACAGGTCGGACGGAGCTTGTCCTCTACCTCAAGGGGAGGGGCACTGTGACGAAGCAGATTATTGTTCTGGCCATCTTAGTTTTAAATGTTAGAAAATGAAAAAAGTGAGGTTAGCAGAAAATTTTGACAGCGACAGGAATTTTTGGTTTGGAGGAAAAGAAAAGGAGTGGTGGTGAAGAAAAGGTTTTGAATAATTTGCTCTATATTTAGAGTATACCGCAATCTATTAGAGCAGCTCCGCTCGCTGCAGGCAGGCTAGACGTTTATGCTAGTTGGGTGCCCCGACGTCGGTATCCACTGCTGGACCGAAAACATTGTGTGGTTGAGCCAGTCAGCCGACGATTTGGTGAGCGTTTGCCGCAGCAACCACAAGTATCAGCTGCGCACCAGATTTTGCAACGGGACCGCCACAATATACTAGTCCCTTACGTCTTCTCCACCTCGCTCGAATAGACCCAGCCTTTATGTCAGTTGCGGGGAAGCAGCGCATGCACTCCGATAGCAGTTCCTTCATCGTCCACAACACCAGCCGGATTCGTTATTATGAATTTAGCTAAGTTAAATTAAGACTAATCAAACTGTAACTCGTGCGTGGAGATGTTTGTGTGTAAACTTTATTTGTGTTGCTAAGTTGATGTGGCGATCGTGGCAGCAAGCAAGCAACGTCGCGCTTAGCTTGCTTACCGCGCATGTTCATGCATGAATATTTGTTGTTTACCTTAGCTTACTAAGATTATTGTGGTAGCAGTTGAATTAACATAAGCTGAATTAGCGCCAATTTTCCATCACGACTGAGGCCACGAAGGTATCAATTAAATTCTATTAACAATTTAATCTAGTTTTTTTATTTGACCATCCTTCCCGGTTTAATTTTTTTTTGTCACTCTAGCTACCACCGATTCTCAAACTTTTATTGGCCGGATGGCAGCTGACCCGGGCCGTCCGTGTCAGAAGATAGATGCCAAAGCACACGCTCCAAGCCAATATCACCACTGAGAAGATAGATGCCAAAGCACACGCTCCAAGCCAATATCACCACTGAGAAGATAGATGCCAAAGCACACGCTCCAAGCCAATATCACCACTGAGAAGATAGATGCCAAAGCACACGCTCCAAGCCAATATCACCACTGAGAAGATAGATGCCAAAGCACACGCTCCAAGCCAATATCACCACTGAGAAGATAGATGCCAAAGCACACGCTCCAAGCCAATATCACCACTGAGAAGATAGATGCCAAAGCACACGCTCCAAGCCAATATCACCACTGAGAAGATAGATGCCAAAGCACACGCTCCAAGCCAATATCACCACTGAGAAGATAGATGCCAAAGCACACACTCCAAGCCAATATCACCACTGAGAAGATAGATGCCAAAGCACACGCTCCAAGCCAATATCACCACTGAGAAGATAGATGCCAAAGCACACGCTCCAAGCCAATATCACCACTGAGAAGATAGATGCCAAAGCACACGCTCCAAGCCAATATCACCACTGAGAAGATAGATGCCAAAGCACACGCTCCAAGCCAATATCACCACTGAGAAGATAGATGCCAAAGCACACGCTCCAAGCCAATATCACCACTGAGAAGATAGATGCCAAAGCACACGCTCCAAGCCAATATCACCACTGAGAAGATAGATGCCAAAGCACACGCTCCAAGCCAATATCACCACTGAGAAGATAGATGCCAAAGCACACGCTCCAAGCCAATATCACCACTGAGAAGATAGATGCCAAAGCACACGCTCCAAGCCAATATCACCACTGAGAAGATAGATGCCAAAGCACACGCTCCAAGCCAATATCACCACTGAGAAGATAGATGCCAAAGCACACGCTCCAAGCCAATATCACCACTGAGAAGATAGATGCCAAAGCACACGCTCCAAGCCAATATCACCACTGAGAAGATAGATGCCAAAGCACACGCTCCAAGCCAATATCACCACTGAGAAGATAGATGCCAAAGCACACGCTCCAAGCCAATATCACCACTGAGAAGATAGATGCCAAAGCACACGCTCCAAGCCAATATCACCACTGAGAAGATAGATGCCAAAGCACACGCTCCAAGCCAATATCACCACTGAGAAGATAGATGCCAAAGCACACGCTCCAAGCCAATATCACCACTGAGAAGATAGATGCCAAAGCACACGCTCCAAGCCAATATCACCACTGAGAAGATAGATGCCAAAGCACACGCTCCAAGCCAATATCACCACTGAGAAGATAGATGCCAAAGCACACGCTCCAAGCCAATATCACCACTGAGAAGATAGATGCCAAAGCACACGCTCCAAGCCAATATCACCACTGAGAAGATAGATGCCAAAGCACACGCTCCAAGCCAATATCACCACTGAGAAGATAGATGCCAAAGCACACGCTCCAAGCCAATATCACCACTGAGAAGATAGATGCCAAAGCGGAGACTTCCCTTTGGATTGCTGGCTTGATTTTTTTTTTATGGACACTGACACGGTTGGCTAAATCACCTACAACATCTGTGATGTTAGCCCATAACACCGGGTAAACTTGGTGCCGCGTCAGTGCTTCCCTTCGGTCGTGCCGGCTACATTGAACTGGACGGAAATCACAAGCCGTTTCGACCGACCTTTTATTCAGTGAGGTGGTACCAACCCGGGCAGGTTAAACCCTACCACCTAGTAATATAAGAAGGGAGTCATATTCCTTAGTCGCCTTTTACGACATACACGGGGAGCGATGCAATGGGGCTATTCTTCTAAAGTACCGGCCCCACACGGTATGGTTGATTTGATTTGAATGGCTATACTGAACTAGAGGAGTACAGAACCGCATAGCGGCCATCTTACATCCAGTACGGTGGTACCAAACCAGTTGGCTACAATTTGAGCCTACCACCTAGTAAGGGGCAAGGGCCCTTATCTTGCCCCTTACTAGGTGGTAGGCCTAAACCTAGACCTACAGTTTTACACCGGTTCCGAACGGTGAAGCAGCAAGTGTAGGTATGCACGCAAATTTTTTCCTTAGAAAAAACTCATTGGCACATGCCGACTGGAATCAAAAATTGGAGAAGCTTATGCCCAGCAGTGGACGCATACACGCTGACTGACTGACTGACGTACTGTAAGTATGTTTTACGACAATGACAAACATTTATGACAAAAAAACATGAAACGCAAGCATCAAGTTCAACAAAGAACAGAACAACAACAAAGAACAGAAATTGTAATGGGCCTGAGACTACGATCCGGACACATTCCAACAAATAAGACAATGTACCTCATGAAGATAGCACAATCACCCAACTGTAGCACGTGTGGGATAGAAGAGGACCTACTCCATATACTGTTGGAATGTGCCCGGAACCGACAACTGAGGCGGAAGCTATTGAGAGACTTAGGCTCAGTCCACACTGGGACGGCAGCGGCGCGGCGCGGCCGGCAGCGGCCGGCGCGGCAGGCTCGCGTTGCCGTGCGTGGCCGCCCGCCTCTTGACCCGTCTAGTCACCGCGTCACCGCGCGGGCGCCCGGCGCCACGGGGCGGCCGCCGCCGGCACGCGCGGCGCCGCGCGCGGCCGCTCGACCTTTTCAAGCGATATTGGTCTTTTTAAGTATGTAGATAAAGTTTAAAATTATTTCACACCGAAAGTGCGCGCCGCGCCGCGCCGCGCCGCTGCCGTCCCAGTGTGGATTGAGCCTTAAGAACCGACTCCTCCACGCGCAGAGGCACGAGCGCGACCGGGCGGTGCACCGCCTCGTCCGGCGCCTCGTGCCCGCACAGCGCCCACGCGTACCACTCGTGCGTCTCGCTAAGATAATAATGTACGCACCTCCAGCTTGCGTCCGGCGCCGCGCCACGCTCGCCGCAGCGACTCCTCCACGCGCAGCGGCACGAGCGCGACCGCACGGTGCACCGCCTCGTCCGGCGCCTCGTGCCCGCACAGCGCCCACGCGTACCACTCGTGTGTCTCGCTAAGATAGTAATGTACGCACCTCCAGCTTGCGTCCGGCGCCGCGCCACGCTCGCCGCAGCGACTCCTCCACGCGCAGCGGCGCGAGCGCGACCGCGCGGTGCACCGCCTCGTCCGGCGCCTCGTGCCCGCACAGCGCCTACGCGTACCACTCGTGCGTCTCGCTAAGATAGTAATGTACGCACCTCCAGCTTGCGTCCGGCGCCGCGCCACGCTCGCCGCAGCGACTCCTCCACGCGCAGCGGCGCGAGCGCGACCGCGCGGTGCACCGCCTCGTCCGGCGCCTCGTGCCCGCACAGCGCCCACGCGTACCACTCGTGCGTCTCGCTAAGATAGTAATGTACGCACCTCCAGCTTGCGTCCGGCGCCGCGCCACGCTCGCCGCAGCGACTCCTCCACGCGCAGCGGCGCGAGCGCGACCGCGCGGTGCACCGCCTCGTCCGGCGCCTCGTGCCCGCACAGCGCCCACGCGTACCACTCGTGTGTCTCGCTAAGATAGTAATGTACGCACCTCCAGCTTGCGTCCGGCGCCGCGCCACGCTCGCCGCAGCGACTCCTCCACGCGCAGCGGCGCGAGCGCGACCGCGCGGTGCACCGCCTCGTCCGGCGCCTCGTGCCCGCACAGCGCCCACGCGTACCACTCGTGTGTCTCGCTAAGATAGTAATGTATGCACCTCCAGCTTGCGTCCGGCGCCGCGCCACGCTCGCCGCAGCGACTCCTCCACGCGCAGCGGCGCGAGCGCGACCGCGCGGTGCACCGCCTCGTCCGGCGCCTCGTGCCCGCAAAGCGCCCACGCGTACCACTCGTGCGTCTCGCTAAGATAGTAATGTACGCACCTCCAGCTTGCGTCCGGCGCCGCGCCACGCTCGCCGCAGCGACTCCTCCACGCGCAGAGGCACGAGCGCGACCGGGCGGTGCACCGCCTCGTCCGGCGCCTCGTGCCCGCACAGCGCCCACGCGTACCACTCGTGTGTCTCGCTAAGATAGTAATGTACGCACCTCCAGCTTGCGTCCGGCGCCGCGCCACGCTCGCCGCAGCGACTCCTCCACGCGCAGCGGCGCGAGCGCGACCGTGCGGTGCACCGCCTCGTCCGGCGCCTCGTGCCCGCACAGCGCCCACGCGTACCACTCGTGTGTCTCGCTAAGATAGTAATGTACGCACCTCCAGCTTGCGTCCGGCGCCGCGCCACGCTCGCCGCAGCGACTCCTCCACGCGCAGCGGCGCGAGCGCGACCGCGCGGTGCACCGCCTCGTCCGGCGCCTCGTGCCCGCACAGCGCCCACGCGTACCACTCGTGCATCTCGCTAAGATAGTAATGTACGCACCTCCAGCTTGCGTCCGGCGCCGCGCCACGCTCGCCGCAGCGACTCCTCCACGCGCAGCGGCGCGAGCGCGACCGCGCGGTGCACCGCCTCGTCCGGCGCCTCGTGCCCGCACAGCGCCCACGCGTACCACTCGTGTGTCTCGCTAAGATAGTAATGTACGCACCTCCAGCTTGCGTCCGGCGCCGCGCCACGCTCGCCGCAGCGACTCCTCCACGCGCAGCGGCGCGAGTGCGACCGCGCGGTGCACCGCCTCGTCCGGCGCCTCGTGCCCGCAAAGCGCCCACGCGTACCACTCGTGCGTCTCGCTAAGCGCCACGCCTGCGCACCGTACCGTACATCGATGAGTGCGTACATACTCTTTCGCCTTTTTTCGCGCAAGTTAGACTAAACAAACACCTACCCCGAATGTGCCTTAGCGACACACCGGTGTGCAGGTTCTGTATAAAAGAGGATGAAACGCCCGTACACATCCCTTGTGAATGTTAAGTGCTCATTCACAGTAGAAGCCGTACTGTTGGGGCATAACCCCCAAGAATACGGCTTTTAACCCACGCCAAATACAGACAATCAACCCCATGAATATAAATCGGGTCTTAGCGGAAATCGGACTTGGGAATGAGCTATAAACTTTAGAGAGATCACAATAGATCTTCCTAGGTCGCAGTGACAGCAGGGCTCGGGGGCCCTAACTCTCACACTTTAAATCATAAATTAAATACTTTTATATTTTATTTTATTTTTTATACATCAATATTTGGTTTTAGTTATTTTCATTTTTTATAATATATATTTTGTACATTAGTGTCCTACACTGGCGGCCATGGACAGGAAACCGGAGTGTGCGGGAAGACCACCCGCCAGGTGGGACGACGACGTCAAGTACGTCGGCGAAAAGCAGTGGTTCCGTACCGCTGAAGGCCGGGAGGACTGGAGGAAAAGTGGAGAGGCGTATGTCCAACAGTGGACGCTTACACGCTGACTGACATTAGACATTAAAAAAACACATTTTAACATGATCGACTTATTGGTCGTCGTCAGATTTTTATTTATTTTTTTTATGGAAACTGACACCGTTGGCTACATCACCGACAACGTCCGTGATGTCAGCCCATAACACCGGGTGAACTAGGTGCCATGTCAGTGCTTCCCCCTTTGATCGTGCCGGCTACACTGAACTGGTCGGAAAACACAAACTATTTACATAGCCGTTTAGACCGACGTTTCATTCAGTGCGGTGGTACCGACCAGGGTTAAACCCTACCACAAAGTAAGATTAGCAGGGAAGGGACCTACCTCAGATAACATAATATAAAAAAAATGTTGTTATCTGACGACGATCAATAAGTCTAAATATCATGTAAGGAAGGTGTGGAACTAAGCTTGCGATGGCTTCACCGAACATATCCGGGCCCATCGGCAGTAGAGGAGGGTGTTAATCGAGGCCGGGACTAGCGAGTGGCCACTCTAAGTTTCCCGCGCATGCTTCACGTTTCGGCTCGCTTCAAGCCCTCGTCAGCTAGTCTGCGTTGACTAGGACGCGGGGAAACACCAGTGTTCATGTGTTCTTTTTAGGTTTCCGTATCCCGTATGGAAGCCTATTACTAAGCCTACGCCTTCTGTCTGTCTGTCCGTCCGTCTGTCCGTCTGCCTGTCCGAGGGCTGCATCTCTTGAACCGTAACAGGTAGCCTGTTGAAATTTTCACAGAATATGTGTTATTATGGCGGATGTAACAACAAATAATAAAAAATAGTAAAAGTAAAAAATTAAGGGGGGTTCCCATACAAGAAACGTGGTTTTTTTTTCAATGTTTTTTTTTTTTTTGGTGCGGAGACCTCGGTGCGCGAGTCCGACTCGCACTTGACCGGTTTTTTATTTCAAATGTACAAAATATAATAAAAATAACTTTAAATCATAATCATACTCTTGAGTTGCAGGTTGTATATAAGCGACTGCAGTCGCTCCCCGTCGAGCCGGAGGGAGCGCGCGCGGTCGCACAGCACCGGAGCGAGCGTGGCCGAGCGCACGGGCAGCCGGCCGCGCTGCAGCACGCGCACGCACCAGTCCATGCGCGCGGCCAGCTCGGGCATCGCGTGCTCGGCCATGTGGCGCAGCGGGAACCGGCGCAGTACCGCTTCCAGCTCCGCTAACACTGCGCCCCGGAGAAGTTATTTATTTATACACCAATGATATTTTAGGAAAGATAGGTTATCTATATGACATTCAGTGCTCACACACGGCACATCCTTGAAAAGTTGAGAGGAATAACTCTATAGTGATGCGCCGACTCGAATAGTCTTATTCCAATTATTAGAATTAGTGCAGAATCTCATTCATTTCATTACACACGACGGCATTTTCGATGTGTTAGCGGCTCGTGGTTAGCGGTCCGAACGCGTGCGTAGTTGGTGGGCGACTAACTTCAGACAGGACTGTGGTCTTGTATTTAATGTGCCGCTTGGGAGCTCAGATAACCTATCTACCTCCTTTTAACTTATAATATCATTGTTATACACGGTGTTGCAGTTGCCCCCGTAATATTTTTAACTGACATAATGGGGTTATTCTATATGTGAATATAACTAAACAACTTCCATACAAATTTTAAATACCTACCTATTCTCAAAATGTATGGAGAAAAAAAAATTTTTTTTCTTCAAATTAAAAAAGTCGTAGAACAAAAGTTGTTCTATTTCACGCACACAATCACACCCTTTCAGATTTTACGGTTGCGGTTGCAACACCGTGTATAAAGCAGCAGAGAAGCAAAGGGGGTAGAGGTAGGTAGTGAGGTATTTTTTTTTATGGAAACTAACACGGTTGGCTACATCACCTATACATCATCCGTGATGTCAGCCCGTGACACCGGGTGAACTAGGTGCCATGTCAGTGCTTCCCTTCGGTCGTGCTGACTAAACTGAACTGGACGGAAAACACGAACTAGTTACATAGCCGTTTCGACAGACGTTTCATTCAGTGCGGTGGTACCAACCCGGGCGCGATAAACCCAACCATCTAGTAAGGTAAGAAGGGAAGGAACCTACTGTTACCTACAGGTAAGGGGCAAGGGGGAGGGGGTGGGAGGGGTATTGATTTACCCCCTCCCCATCTGCCGGAGGGGAGAGGGGAAGAGCGGAGGGGTGTTATTTTGTATGAAAAATTAATTGTGTATGGAAAATATTATAATGGGGAGTGGCTTAGAAGAGAGAAACAGAGGGGGAGGGGAATGGATAGGATGTCGAAGGGGTTAAAGATTTGGTTGGGGTGCGCTGTAGTATAAGGCAGGTTTAGTTGAAGATTGCCGGTAGCTGGGACTGATAGGCGAGGGTCTAAGGAGCAATTAGCAAAAAAAAATTTTGTGCGGACTTGTACTTTCGGAGAAAAAAATTTTTTAAACATTTTTTCATACAAAAAAGAAAAAATTTTTTAACGCACAAAAACATTGGTTTTGAATATAAATGTATGTAAAAACAAGGGAAGTGGTATGGGTGAATGTTTTGGTGGTTTAAAAAAAAATAACCAGGGTTAATTTATAGAAGATGCGTCGCGACGCATCTTCTATAAATTAACCCTAACCTAATGTTGAGGCGGCGCATGTCGTTTTTGCATAAATTCCTATTCAAAATAAATGTTTTGGTGCATTTAAAAAAATAAAATAAAAAATCGAAAATTTAATTTTGTATGAAAAATATTTTTTTCAAAATGTTTTTTCTCCGAAAGTACAAGTCTCCGCACAAAATTTTTTTTTGCTAATAGCTCCTTAGACCCTCGCCTATCATTCCCAGCTACCGGCAATCTTCAACCAAACCTGCCTTATACTACAGCGCACCGTTTGGTTGTTAAAAAAATGTAGGTAAACAAGTTAAATTTTCGATGAAAAATTATTTTTTTATGGAGAATAAGTTTTTTATTTAATTTTTTTTGCTCGGAAACTACGCGTCTCGGGCAAAAAATTATTTCGCTAAAATTTGTCTTTTAACTCGGCCTAGACAATAAGATTACCAGCAATTTGCGAACCTTGGTACGCCTCTATAAAGCCACACCCCAGCAAAGGACTGGAAAATGTCGACACACATGAGAAGCATTACCAGATGCCTTCGGAAATCTGTACCACAGCATTAAGACCGGATATACTCATATTCTCAAAAGCGACAAAGTACTAAGTACTTGTTGAACTTACCTACAGTTCCATGGGAAAGTAACATACCGAAGGACCACAACATCAAACTTAACAAGTACTGCAACTTAGTAGACCGGATTGAGAGAAACGGATTCAAGCAAGACTGATCTCTTCGCTGTGGAAGTCGGAGCAAGAGGACTACCAGCTAAGTCGCTCTACAAGATTCTAGGGCTGCCAAGATCGACGCTAATGGTAATGTTACACGGTTCAATTTCGGTTCAATATTGCTTTCAATTTCATTGCTTCAATGAAATTGAAATGTCTAAACATAGCATTGAAAGCTTCAACGCATACTGCGCTTTCAATGTTCAACGCCTTTCACTGAAATTGTTTCAATTTCATTGAACCGTGTAACATTACCATAAGCTCATATATGGAGAGAGTGTAACATGTTTCGTCACGCTTTGACTATTCTAGAGATTGATTTCGGGGTAGGGAAGAAAGACAAATGCCCTGCTAAGCCTAAAATTAGACTCTATTTATAACCTCCAAACTAAACATGAATAATTTATTCAAATAGTAAGTCTTGAAGAAGGAGGGGTACTCACATCTCTGCTCTGGCTCCATTATGCATGGGCGAAGTCAAGAACTGCCTGCCAAGAAATCAAAATATTCAAGTTCCGAAAACTTATTCCGCAAAGTCAAATTTATAGCCATACATTTCGGAGCCGTTAGATTTTCAAAATTCAAATAAGCTGGCTGTCAATGTCATGTTATAAATTCTTTCGTTCTGACTCTGTCATATTTGTAATAGTAGAAAGAGATAACACTTGAGCTATCAATAAAAATATTTTTATTTTGACGTTCCTTGTACCCTATATTTCTACTGTCAATATTTTTGTTAGTCGCAAAAATATTGACAGTAGAAATATAGTTTGAGAATAATAATTTGACGTTGAATAGGTCGTAGCTTTTGGATTTCAGTGTCTATAGGGTGGCAATTGGAAATTTAGAGAAAGGAAAATTATGTCAGATTATATTTTATTGTTGTACTATAGAGTATTTATTAAACAACCAAAAAATTAAGATACAATAAAAATTAAACTAATTATCTAAGCTAAACTAATATAAAATATATATGTACATATATTGTTGTTGGTTCTACCGTTGTAATTAATATTCCACATTGAAAGATAAGGCAGCTTATATAGTACTTTTGGGTACCAGGAATTTATGCCCTTAAAATTCTAGAACGTCCGTTCAGTCAGACTATAACTGCGTAGCGTAAAGCACTGACGGGGTCTCGGTCGGGGTCGTACTTGCGTTATATAAAAAAAATAATATATTATGTAACTGTTACGTTTAGGGTCCAGCTCTACACGACCGATTGTTTTATTTGAGTTGGGCATGGGCATGCATGCATGACCATGACGGCCGATTTATCTCTAAACCAACTGTTTAGTTGTTGGTTTTTAGAGAAGGCAGAAAGAATAATACCTAAAATGATATGGGTTGGGTAGGTCGTAGGTGCAATGGTAGGTGTGCAAGGAAATAATTTTCATTATTCTTAATAGTTTTCGACTTTCTTATGCTATTTTGCTTGCTATATCAAATCTAATGGTGTAAATAGGTAGGTATATGTTAAAATTGCCAAAATTTTGTGAAGAATAACCAGTATAGATAGGCTAAAATATACCCCAGCCACGACCAGCCAGACTCATTGCCTTGTGGATAATTGCACTATCTGTGGATTCTTACGCATTGATGTTTCTTACGTAGTTTCTTATAAATTAGCTCTAGGTGAATAATCGGTGATTTTGTTACATGCCGGCTCCGGAAAACCAAGTACCTATAAAAAACTGGCAAAATAAAAAATTTGAGTTCTATCCGTGTAGTTACATCACAGAGTAACATCCATACCTCAAAATGTATGGTGAATAACATGATACGTCATTGGGTGAATAAATTTTTTTTTATTTCGCCACCATTTTTTTTAAATCTAGTTTTTGATACGGGTTAACGCTCTAAAATTCTGGTGTGGTAACAAATCACCTGCATAAAAAAATTTATATCAAGTGTAGGTGTAGGTAATATTATACTAGCCAAAAACTATATAAATAAATACAACTTATAGGCGACGGGTGGCCGCGGTGGTTTAGGCATCGGCTTCTCATGCGAGAGGTCCGAGGTTCGAATCCGGTCAGCGTGTACCAATTAGTTTTTTCTGACGATAAAATTTACGTGCATACCTGCACCGCGTGTGAAACTGTAGGTCCCTTCCCTTGCCCCTTACTAGGTGGTACGCAAAAGTTGTAGCCGACTGGGTCGATACCACCGTACTGGATGTAAGATGGCCTATAATATGGCATAGCAACCTTGATTGTGTTCTCCTCTAGTCCAATATAGCCAGCAATCCAGGGAAGTCTCCGGTATGGCACCTACCTTCTCGTTGGTGATATTGGCTGTTCGGAGCATGTGCTTTGGCCCCTCCGACTCAGCCAACCATACCGGATTATATCAGTTCTTCTTCGCATTGAATTTAGAACTGGCGGAATTTTCGACATATCCAAGAGTAGGTTACCTACCTGTGGATGAAATTATACAATAAACAATAAACATAAAAAAAAACAAACTACTTTGGAGGAAAACACATACAGATTGTGATAGATAGTCAGTTTCATGAATTTTCTTTGTTTTATTTTGTTTAGATAAGATAAGATAAGATAAGATAAGATAATTCTTTATTTCTTAAAATGTAAGTAGGTACAAATATTAATAATAACTTAATGTACAAAGCATCTTAAGAAAACGGTCTAGACGCAGCGTCTGACAGCTAGCTTGCGCCAGTTGTCGCTGAATTTAAGCCTAGCCGGTTCACATAGTTGATTCAATAACGACAAGTGGATAAAACTGACTATACAAAACCAAACGAAAACCGAGACAAAAACAACAATA